>JARIHP010000018.1:0-1260499 GCA_029282125.1 Mycena amicta | reverse complement strand
TGACCTCCGCTGAGTGATTGGTGAGCATCCATGTGGTTTATAATCCTTGTTTCCAACTGTTTAGGATGAGGGAATATGTGTGGGAGAAGCAGGTCTACTACAATCAAGACAAAGCGTGGCGAGATATGTACAACCAACAAAAGCACAGGTTGAAAAAATTGGAAGAGCAGAAGAACGTGGAATTGCATCGGCTCTCAAGGCAGATTCAAGAGCTCGAAGAAAACCGCCAGGCCCTGCAACTAAATTACCAGGAGCTTGAACAAACTTGCCACAAGGAGCAAGTTGCTCGCAAGTTGCTCCAAACACAGAATAGTCAGCTGCATGACGACCTGTAAGCTGCTCAATTTTATCATCTGCTTATTACGTTGACATTCCTAGCGATGACATGCAGCAAAAGCTGGATGCAGCCGATCTAAAAATGACAAAGCTGACAGCTCAGGAAGCCACACTGCTTGCTCAGTCTGTAGTGGCGCAGAAGCGGCAACAAGCAGCCGAAAAGAAGCGACAAGCAGCCGAAACGATGCTACAGTCGCGCGAAGAAGAATGGGGCGAAAGTGTATGTCTTGTCATGATCGATTGTTTGACTAGTATCTAAGAATACGCAGCTTAAATACATGGACCAGGGCTTTCTCCAGAAACTTGTACAAAAAATCGCCAAGCTGACTAGCCAAACGATTCAGGTTATGATGCACATGGATGATTGAGCCCGCGCTCATAACCCTAAGGCACACCGGTCTCTCCGATCTCTACAAAAGACTGCCTCTAACATGGCTCCATCCACCGAGAGCAAAGATGATCATGAAGACTTTGAGATGGTCAGAGAGGAGACCAATGTCCTGGACGAGTCTGCGAAGGAGGTCTGTTTCTTGTTTCGGAACCTCACAGAGATTGACGCTATTAATGGAAGCTCCAATCCATAATCACTGGGCAGCTCGAAAGGCTGACTCGTATCCTTGACGACGGCATATTGTTGACAGAGTCCAACCTGAAGCAAACAGTCATCGATCTATGTGAAGGGCAGAAGCAAGCCCATGCCAATTTGCTCCAGGTTGGTGGACCTGTGCCCCTCATTACACTCATACCGAGCCTTCTTCTGCAGAAGTCCCTGGCGGAAGAAATAGCTGCAAAACAACAGCTTGAAGGAGATCTAGACAGAGAGAAGGCCAAGAATGAGGTGCGGTGCGCCTCTGCAATAATTTGCACTGAACAATGTCCGCAGCTTCGAGAGGAGATTACGCAGCTCACAAAGGCCTTGGAGAAGGCAGAAGAAGAGAAGCAGGCCGCACAGGTGACTTTTTGACTTATGTTTAATGCATCTTATGTTTCAGGCCCAAGGCAAATCTCTAGATGAGGAGCTGAAGGGACATCTTCAGAGCGTCACTGAAGCAGAGACAGAGAACGCCAAGAAGCGAGAGGTACGACTCGGCAATAACCTGACACATATAATGCTGAGATGCGCGTAGAATGCAAAGGAGCAGCTTCTGGAGCTCGCAACCGCCTTGAAGAAGGCCCATGCAGAGAAGCAGGCAGCAGAGGTGACTTCTTTCAAGGCTCTTGTTCAACGCATATCATTTCTCAGGGTGCTACGGAAGCCCTCCAACAACAGCTTGAAGAAGAGGCCAAGAAGCAAAAGGTGCGACTCACAATAACTTGACACATAATATTAATGCTGAGATGCGTGTAGAATGCAAAGGAGTTGACAGAAAAGCAGCTTCGGGAGCTCGCAACAGCCTTGAAGAAGGCCCATGCAGAGACGCAGGCAGCAGAGGTGACTTCTTTCAAGGCTCTTGTTCAACGCATCTCATTTCTCAGGCTGCTACTAAAGTCCTCCAACAACAGCTTAAAGATGAGGCAGAAGAAGAGGCAGAAAAGGCCAAGAAGCGAGAGGTGCGACACACGTAATACTGAGATGCGCGTAGATTTGAGATGACAGAAAAGCAGATTCGACAGGCAGCAGATCTAGAGGTGACTTCTTTAAATTTCAGGCTCTTGTTCGACACACTCATTTCTCAGGCTGCAGATGCAAAGTTGAAGGCAGAGTTTCGACGACTGACAGGGAGTCTCAAGAATCGAGAGACGGAGGTGTGACCTGCATCACAGAGAAAGCGAAGGAGATGACAGAAAAGCAGATTCGACAGCTCCAAACAGAAAAGAAGGCAGCAGAGGTGACTTCTTTCAAGCTCTGGTTCAACACATCTCATTTCTCAGGATGCTACTAAAGCCCTCCGACAAGAGCTTGAAGAACAGGCGGAAGAAGAGGCAGAAAAGGCCAAGAAGCGAGAGGTGCGACTCGCAATAACTTGACACATAATGCTGAGTTGCGAAGGAGTTGACAGAAAAGCAGCTTCGGGAGCTCACAACAGCACTGCAGAAGGCCCAAGAAGAGAGGCAGGCAGCAGAGGTGAGTTTCCGTCTCTTGCACATTCGACGCATCTCATTTTGTAGGCCAGCGTCAAATCTCTAAATAAGGACCTGAAGGAAGGCGGCGCTAATGACAATTTTTTGAATCCATCTAAAATATGCCTAGGTGGCTTCGAATAAGATTGAGCATCGCGAGAAAAAATTGGACTCATCGGTCAAAATGCTTCAAGTACGTTCAACTTAAATGCGCTAGCGTCACGATTGAATTACCTGACAGGAATCCTTGAAGGAAAGGACCCTCCTTCAAGATCTGGTGAAGCGATATGATGCCTTGCTGCCCCAACTTGACGCGCAGGCTACAAAAAAAATGTCCGACCTCTGTTCGCGATGCTCCCGGACCCGGTAATTTAAGGGATGGGCTTCAATTTTGCCCAAAAAATACGGCCGCGGCAACGTTAACAGTCATTATACATTTTTCCGGGGGGGTACCTACAATAATTGATCACACTTTGATCACTTGCGTTAAGTTTCCGGGTCACATGATGAGGAAACATGATGGGATGCAACTTGCCAACATGGCTTCTGCCACCACCGCCCTATAGGTTCTTTTTCTTTTTGGTATATGCCCAGCTCATACTGTGAACAGTCTGAAACCGGGTGCACCTCCACCGCTGCATCACGCAGGCGACGTCGAGGGCATGGACTACAGGACCACCTTTTCCCGGACTTGTCGGTCCGCCATCACGAACAGCGCGACCCTTCATTCACTCAAGACTGTTCGCTCCGGTGATTCATCGCACATCAACCAAGCCCGAGCGCGAGCTCCCCGACTGCTGGTTGACGCAGGCCACCAACGTAGAGGAACCGTGTTCGAGATGGGTTAGGCTTATTGCGAACAATGGGAGGGCTGAACAAGTGCGTACATTTGCTTTATCGTTCTTCTGTCTTGCGCTAACTGTTTGCAGAGATACAGACTGGGCTGTCGCACGGCTGAGTGCGTTATTGAAGACCGCCAAGGAAACCATATCGGCCTCGGCGGTAAATCCCGCGACTTGCCGCTCGTCACCCTCAAGTTCTCGTCTCAGTCCTTTCTCGACTCAGTCGTCAAGGACGACGCCTCCTCCACTCTCCTCTACGTTATTCGCACTGCAGGGCGACGTCAGTCACGGAAATCAAAGCCATCGAGGACTCGTTCACGCCGCTCTCTGACGATTGGCTTGTCCCGGAGCAGCTCGACTTCTCGACCTCTCGTACGAACTCCCCTGCGTCACGCGGTTCTGGTGCGAACGAGACCCACTCGTTGATGTCGCGTCTCACACACAGCGCCCACAATCAACCGCTGCAATATCATTTTGTTGTTGCCATTTTTCAACCACCGACTAATCTCTATTGTCAGACTACATGTTTGAGAGAGTCGTCATTCAACAAACCTTGACCAACTTGAATCTTACCCCGATACGATGAACTCTTTCCGCAAGGACTGCCCTTCCTCGTTGTGTTGGCGGCGGACCCGGTCATGCTGCGGCGAGATCTCAAGCTTATCGTAACCTCCGCAACAATGAATGCCGAAAAGGTTTGTCTCTGCCCGTTTTTCGCTGTTACCTGTCTAGATCTGTGTCTGCACTTGCTCGCGATCAGCAGATTACCGTCGATCTGGTCATCGTATTCTTTGCGGCCGCCCGTCTCAGCGCGACTGCATGTTGGCGGAATTGGAGGTGCGTTTCTGTGCCCCATTTTCCATACTTTATATTAAATCCCCTATAGTTGTCTTTGAGCGAGATCCTGCATTTGTCTGCGTAGCATGGTCCTGTAGTGCTGAACGTTCCTCACGGTCCAGCTGTCCCGCATCCAGAATACAGAGTCGACCGCTGAAACTCCTCCAGCTGAACATGACCCTCATGGTCGCGTCCTCAAAATGACTGTGAAGCGGGACTGGACCGACGAGTCGCTATCCACCATGGATGAGTTCTCTTCTCTTCTCAACTTTGAGCTCCCTTGCCGAAGTCTGTTCGCCACTCCTCTTTCTTGCTCTGGCAGACCACCAAGACGCTCAACACTCCTCATCGACATCTTCAAGTACGCAAAGCAGGGAAACGGGTGTTCGCAACTGGGGCTGGTATTGTTTTTCATCTTCCCCGTCACTCGCTGCAATCAACCATCGCAGTGTCCACTGACAACACTCTCCTCTACGCACTGCTGAGGCCGCCAAGGAGGCGGTCTCTACATGTACGTCGACTTCATTGGCGATGACCGTGATATGGCGCAAGAGTCGGCGGCAGGGGTACTGCCAGGAGCTGCTTGACTTCATGGAGAAGGAAAGTACGGCACACTGGCAACGGTCGTCGGGCGGTACTACGACAAGCGCCACCATCGACGGGCTCATGGGTGGGCTGGGCGAAAAGAATGCGGATGCCATTGCTGCGATAAATAAGAGCTACGAGCTCGAGGCGGACTTTACGAACGAGGTTATCAAGCCTGTCGTTGTCAACGGAGATGACGGCAGGATCAAAGGTGTGTTTTTCTTATACTACCCTCCTTCATATGCAACGAAATGACGACAACACAATCCTTTGCTTCAACTACCGCTCCAACTGCATAATATATACATGATTGTGTTGGAGCTTGAATGTATGGGAACCGACGACAAAGTGGGATCCTTGTTCGCCAACACGACGTCGACGCCGATGACCCTCGAAGGGTCTCGCAGCAAGTGGACTGCGCTCTGGCTGGTGCCCTCGGACGACACACACTGCTCGCTTCAGATGCTGCTGGACAACCATCCCTTGTGCGCAACGTACGAGACGACCGAGACGAATCCCCAGCCTCTGACCATGACGGAATGCGGGAAGACCAACGGCCAGATCTTCGGCTACGACGACGGTACGGGAGTTATAGTGCCTATTTGGTCGTTCGCAGTACGTGTCCCATGGCTGTCTCGCTGTTTGCTTTGATCATGATGTGTTTCTTGCCAGGTCGAGTAACCGTGTATGGCAGAGACGACGACGACTCGGCTTATGAAGAGCGCCGCGACACCCAACAGAGTTACCCACATTTACCTCGATGGTGTGCTTGGCGAAGGCAAACCGGGAAGCCTTGTGCTGGTAACGACGGGACGAGCGCCATTGAACAACCAAGTTAGCCATGTATGAAGACAGCATGAAAAATATAATGAGATTGGATGAATGAGATATAATACTCAGGAACCGTTGGCTCCACACATTCTAAATAAGGCAAATGATCGCCTATGGTTAGTAACACCTTCCAAATAAGGCAAATATGCAGTTTCTAATGTTGCTATATATGGACATTCTCAAAATGGGAATTACATATATGTATATATTGCAATTCATAATCTATCAATGTTCCGGGGTGGATTATTTTGAATGATCCGGCCCGGAACATGATGAGATTATTGAAAGATTATGCAAAATAATCCGGGCCGGATCATGTCAAAGATTATTGATAGATTATTGATAGATTATTTTGAATAATCTCACCATAATCCGGGCCGGATTATGGGCACATGCCCGTAGTGTCGATGACTTTCTCCAGTATTCCTGGAGGTATCGGGATGTTCTTGTATTCCCAAGGTACGTGAGGGACCGTAGCGATCTTGTAAGGTGAGAAGTAATCATCACGAAAGGTTCCGCGCTCACGATCCTCAAAGGCCAACGCTTGCTCATTGAGTCGAAGGACGTCCAAAATAAGCTTCTCTTCCTCCGTCGACAAGAACCCATCCGCGTTTACTTCGAGCAACGCGAGTCGTTCCTTCGTAATGCGTTCTGTGGGTATAAATTCCGGAGGGTCTCGCGAAAGCTCGGGCTGCGTCAAAGCAGGATCTTCCGGAATCTGGCGTTTTACTTCATACTCAGGTGAGAAGGTCGTCGAGACTGGGCGTATCTTCTTGTCGACTCTTTTGTACATTGTGAACGCCTGAACGCTTCGTCCATGGGTATTCTCCATTTCCACCGGATAAATTACATACTCGTCGTCGTCCTCGAGCACATCCCAGTCGCCTTCCGGTGTGAATCCAAGTTGCAGTTGATCATGAGGAACATTTTCCCATTCTGGAGCCACAGTATAGGAAAAACACAGTGTTTCAGATGATCTTGAAGAATGTATTGTTGTCGTTCGCGGAAGAATCTGGCGGCTAGCAATAGGCGAGCTCATATACAACCGTAACCTGATGGATTGAACGATCAGTTGTACAGTTGTGCGTGTAACAACAGCGATAGTCCAGCCAGCAGACTCCAGCGCATGGGCAATTCCAGATACCGCGAAGTTCAAAGTTGTAGTCGTCTTGTCGAGAGAGGCCGTGCTCTCCATCGTCGTCGTGGTGGTTGTCGTCGAGGGTCGTGAATCGTGGGGTGGGGCTGTTGGAGCTCCGTGCGCTGAACGCTGGGGCGGCGACGTTTGGTTCCTGACCATATGTCCGCGCGATGTTGGACCCGTACGAGGGCGAGGTCGTTGGTTGAGACGTCGGTCCTGCCAGGTCGGAATCCGAGAAGTAATAGCGAGGAAAACAAGAAGAAAGAAGAGAATGGGTAGAAGGATGTGTACAGTATGAACGAACCACAAGAGGGTGCGGTTATACAAGGGGAAATCGGAGTCGAGAGCCGGGGGTTGTACACTGATATGTGCCATGTCTGTAGCAAGAAACGCATAATGAGCCATACAATGTCCGAGAGCAATGAGTTGAAGGAAAAACGTCACGAGAAACAGCGAAGAAGCGTGCGATACCGTCGAGGTTCGCAATATTGGTGGTGATACAGATCCGTGCCCAGGATTCAAAATATACAAACTTGGTGTGTCGTTTAGTTCTTCCGCAGCGAACAGAAAATTTGGCAACGTACTCAGTCGGGCCACTAGACTCGGAGCTGAACTGAGACTGGTGTTAGCTCGTCCGCGGCGAACAGACAAGCATTCGACTCACCCCCTTCAGGCCCAGCTCCCGCCATCACTTGCGTAATCATACCAGCCATCGTCTTCTTCCCGAACGTCCATTTCGATGAGGCTCTCGCCATCGGAGACGTCTTCGTACTCGCTGGACGGTTCCGCAATGTGGATACGCTCGGTATCACCGGTAGAGGTATTGAGCGGAACTTGTTGCTCGTGGGTCGTTGGTGGTGGGTGAACAGATCCCGTAGGGTTGGCAACGTAGATGTGAAGAGGCTCAGAAATTGCGGCGATCGTTCCGGGCAACGTAGAGACTGTAACGGGAGCTCCGGAGTCGATGATGAAAGTAGTTCCCGGAGGCAGCTCGTTAGGATGGGTGAGGTTGAAGTTTTCGCTAAGCGGTGTTCGAAAGGTAGTCCAGGTTTGCGGGTTCGGCAACTCCTCTGCGAATGTTGTCTCGCATATGATGCTGTCGTCGTCATCGTCGTCGTCTTGGGAAAAGTATGACAATTCGTCCGACGAACTCTCCGTCTCCAAGTCATTGGGTGGATTTTGGTCGTCGCGAAACAGTCGCTTGCGCTCTTCGTCCAGAGATGTGTTGGCTGCGGTAAAAGACGAGTGGTCGTCGTAGACGAGGTTGGGGAGTTGCTGGGTCCAAAGTCCCTCTTCGCCCACTTCCGCGTCGAGATCCAACCACCCAATCTCAAGCAAGTCCTCCAAGACATCGTCGCAAACATAACGTACATTGAGGAAGCGGGCCCAGTCGCTAGCTTGACTGTGATATCCGTGTTCTGACAGCTGCGACCAGATAATCTCTCCCAAAGCTCGCTCGAACGGCCGTAGCACGGAATGCGTGCCGAAGAATTGTCGCCGCGTCGCCCAGTTATGGTCATGATACCATTGATACGCAGCATGGTCGAGGTCCGCACCCAGGGATACGAGGAAAGGTAACGCCCGCTGTATGAAGGCGAGAGCGTGTGTGCGCAGTGCCCGGGCGTGGAGAGCAAGATCGAAATGCGGCCCCGCTGGACTTCGTTGAAGCTGCGTTGCCTGAAAGAACTGAAATGGCTTACGAAACATGACCTGCTTGAGCTCAGCGTCCTCCTTCATTGGGTCGACGTAAATGGGCCTTTCGTGATAATCGAAAAGGTAGGCGAGCCGATATCCGTTAGGAGCCTCGATGCTGTCGTGGTCGAGGAGTTGTCCCAATGCGTACGGATTGTGTGCTTGGTAGACCGCGGAATGCAGCGCCGCGAATACCACGGCCTCCCGTACTGCCGGCTGACGACGAGCCATTGCTAATTCCTGCTCCATTTGAGGGCCGAGAGCATCGGGCAAGGCATACGGGTGATGGTTAAGTCGCAAGTCGGAGAGGTACAACAGGAAGGAAGGGCGTCCGGAAGTAATGCTGGTCGATGATGCGTTAGATATTCCACAGTCCATGGGTGCGCGTAAGAAAGCGCCCTTCTTTGCATAGACCTCGAGCGGGAGCAGAGGGTCGTACGGCTGATTGGGGCGTGGTCGAAAAAGTGGGTAACATGGGTTGTTGTCGGCAAAGGCCACCGGCGGTTGCTCCCATTGCCCTGGTCCTCCTCGAGTTACTGCCGGGAACGCTGCTGCGGGTTGTCGATGAACGACAGGTGTTGGTGGACAGGCTTCGTGAACATCGAGGCGCGCAAGCGTTGCAGTTCCGAACCCGAACTTAATCGTATTCGATACGTGTGCTGTGTCGGAGGCAGATACGATTGATCCTTGCGGCCAGGCGGCATAGACGACTGCCGACGTTGGTGACTCGACGGTGGCGGCAGAGACCGGCGTTTCTTCCTCGAGTATGAGGCCCAATGCGTTGTCTGCTACGGGTTGTTCGGATGGCGGTACCAGGAATTCATCAGCCGCTCGTCAATACTCGTCCTCCGCCTGCTGAACCGCTGTGAGCGTCTCGACGGCGTCTGGTGAAAATTCTCCCGTCACGCTGCCCTGCTCCGTGTCGTCCGAAGACGTTCGTGCCAGTACTCGAGTGTCATCACGAAATATGTCCGGGTCGCCATCGTCGGGCGAAAACGGGTGTCGAAGAACGTAAGCGAAAGCTCGTTGGAGAATGCGATGGGCGGGCTCTTGCTCTCCTGCCGCTTGTAACTGCCCGAACTTATCTAAGAGCTCATTAAGAATGGATTGCGATGGAGATCCTGTAAGCCCGTTGTTTAATCCAACCCTGACAACATTGTGCGTCATACCTTCGTGAGTTGTTTCCCAAAGGTCACCAGAACGATCAATGATAGTGTCGAGCGGGAAATCGAGCGGCGCAAGAGAACTCGATCCGACCGTGTCGTTTGGGTTAACGCTGGCTTCAAGTCGGTTGACGCTTGATGGATGTATCGGAATTGGAGCTAAAATTGTTGGCATCATCCCTTCTCGGCTTATCTCCTCCGGTCCAAACTGCATACCCGCTAACCCATTCGCGAGTTCCCGCTCTTCTTCTGGGGTCTGCAAAGGTACTTCGTCTGGTTCCTCTGGCATGAATTCCCATCCTGTTTCACCGTTAGCCTCGTCGTTACCCGCATTCAACACCTTCATTCGAGACGTACCGTGCATCCTTTCGCTATCACCAACTGGAGAAGAGCGACCGTCGCCAGGCGTTTCATTCATTACTACTGGAAGCGCTTGGTCGAGCGTAGCGGTCGGTCGTTCCAGCGTTGGAGCGGACTCATTTCTTGACACGCGTCCTGAGGTTGTCAGGCGATTCTGGTAAGCCGCCACTTCTCGCTCGTGTACCTCGTCGATAGCTTCGGTAACTTTACCCAGGAGGAAAGCGTATTCCGAGGCGATTTCCAAGACCTTCTCGAGAGCAGCACTCGTTTCGTCAGCCAGTCGCTCATGGGACCAGTGCAACGCCTCTAGCAACATCGTCCACCCATGCACAACATTGTCGCCCAACGCTTCCTGTGCTCGCGCCTGCTCGTCCTCAACACGCCGGATGATCAACTTCAAAAAAGCCGCAAGTACATCTCGTAGGAGTGCGAGCCGTTCCGCCTCGGGAGCGTGGGCCTGGAATTCGACGATCTTCTCGGCCATGGCCTGCAGGTGGGGATCGTTGGGCAGGTAGTGGCGAAGAATGGTGTACGTGGCCGCGTTGAACCGAGTCCGCTGCTGAAATAGCGGTACTTGAAAAACTGTCGGCGGACGGTCTACTGGAAGCCCAAGCTCCGTGATTGCTGCATTCACGGACTCGGTGTTGGCGATGGTCGCAACCAGGGTTGGCACAGTGGGCGGTGACGACGGGCGCTCCTCCTCGGGCGTTGGTGCTGTGGGTGAATCGTGCGCCTCGTCCACGTCCATTGGGTACTCCCCTGTGCTCATCGTTATTCGCTGTTGACTCTCGTTTTGCAGTTGCTTACCCTCTTCCTCTTCCTCAATGACTGGCATTGTTTCCTGCAACGTCGCTGACGATTCCGCGACCACGCCCTTGCCCCGGGACTCGAGCACCTCGAGCTGCTGTCGTTGAGTTTGAGCGCGCTGTTCCGGGTCGAAGTATGGGAACGGGGTGTCCCGGCGCGGCAAAAGAGGGCGAAAGGACGGAGATGGGTATGGAACTCTGGGGATGGTGAACGGTGGAGTGGCTCGTTCCACGGTGGACTGCGTGCGGGCGGGTTGTGGTGGTGTCGGGAGAGTCTCTTGGTCGTGATACGCGAGCAGGGCGAGGGACAACGGGTTGAACGGAAGAACGGTTTGGTGGGTTAGCGAGGGCGATAGGTCGAGCAGGAAGGTGAGCGGGTCGGATTGTGGCATCAATTGTGTGCTGGTGTTGACGTTCGTTGCGGTCCGCAGCGACACGAGAACTTGTGCTGCCTCGTACTCGCTGCCGTCCGACATTGGGATCGCCTCGTTGCTGATACGGAGGGGGTGACGAGGAGAGGTGGTCATGGACGGGAAAAACGTCGACGGGGAAGATAGGGAGGATGGGTGGGCTGTCGGGGGCGGCGACGGAGGAGAGCGAATCGCCATGAAGGGCTTCCCAGGTGTGAAAAACAAGGTAGGGTGGTTGGTAATCCAGGACGAAGAGGGGTTGAACAAAGGTGAGAGATAATTTCGGTCGAGCTTATTCGCTGACCTCGAGTCTAAGCTCTTATAACTTGCTCGCGGCCTCTGGGATACTGCTCCCTGCAAACTCTGCGACGCGAGTCGCGACTCTAATTCTCCGTTCGCCATCCCTCCTCCATCAGGCACGTACTCCGCCCCGCCTTCGAGCAGCGACGTTCTAGTGCGCGCATCATTGCAACCCTCAGAAGTCGACAGAAGTTGCCTATTTTCGACTGTTCTTGCTTCCGTTCTTACGTCCTCAACTGGTGTTCGATGGTGGAACTTGTTCTGCCCATGCGGGTCACTGCCGTTCGCTTCCTCTTTGGGACTAATTAACGAAGATCCGTGACCGCGTTCTGCGTTGATCCGCGTATGTTCTTGACGACCCTCTAAAGACTTTGCTTTTCTAGCAGGTCGTCCTGAACCCGCTGCCCACTCTACTACTGCCGGTGCTGCTTGTAATCCCCATGCAACAATTTCAGCTACCTTTTGTCGTGCCGTTTGGGGCCAACTACTCGTATTGGCAATTGCAAACTGCATGGTCGAAATTTCGTATCGATGCTCGTCACGCAACGCTTCTTCGTTAGTTAACGCTCCATGAACTTCTTGGTTTGTTTCCGAAGACTCTTCGAGACCTGCGCGAAGCTTTCGTTGATCGTCCACATGTAGACAAGTCACTGCTTGGAAGTGTACAGAGGGTTCTTCCTGTGCTTCTGCCGTTGCCGCCAGCATTTCAAAGCGGGGTCTACCAGTTGACGCGTCTTTGAAAACCAAGTATGTTCCTTCTCGTCGTTCATTAATACTGACTTTGTTTGCGCGTTGCCATGGGCGTCCTAGTAGCAAATCAAAGGGCGCTTGCTCGGAAACCCACAAATCGGCTTCGGTTCGCAGACCTCCGCACATCAACTCCGCGCCGCGAATCATTCCTCGTAGTTGTCCGGACCCACCATTCACGTCATTCATACTAATTACGCAAGTCATCTCAACAACGCGCTTAATCTTCTGACGCGCCAACTCTCCCCGGATAACGTTTAGCTGAGAGCCCGTATCGATGATTGCCCAAAGAGTAGAATCACCAGTCACCATTTCGACCCTGATCAGTACCCCATCGGTGCGCGGCCATGCAAAATTCCCAACGGTCACGTTAGGTACGTTTGGTATCTTTTTGGCGTTCATTAGAACAACCTTAGGATTCCGCACCCGAATCATCTCCGAAAAGTCTGTCCTTACTTCCTTAGACACTTCCATCAATTCACGGAGACTCACTTCCACCTTTGTATCCAGGACACGATTGGTTACGTCTGAACGGTTAACCATTGTCGAAATAGCTGACTGTCGGGCCGGTATTGCTCGAGTTTTGATTCCCGCACGCAGGTCGGTTCGCTCCGCGGTGTCTTTTACTCGAATTGGATCGACGGGGTCGTGCGCAATTGGAGCCTCACGTACGCGTATTGGGGGTGCGGGCATCTCTATGTCTTCGACTTCTGAATTAACACGCGGGGTTCTTGCGTCAATAGGTGTATGTTCAAGAATGGAAGGCTTCTTCAAAGAAGTTTTTGGAGGCGTGGGAGGTCTTTGGGTCAGCGGCTTTGCAGCGGTTGGTAGCGGGCCGCTCGTCTTATCATGTGGAACTGCGTCCTTGGCGACAACTGGCGGTACCGCGGTCAACGGCAACTTCGGTGGACCCTCCCGTGCCATCTGGCGCGTAGACAATCTTCCGGGTATCGCACTAGTCGCGGGACGGGTCGGCGGATATACTCCTTTGAAGGTGGATTTGCGGGCTTCTCGGGTGCTGGGTACGGTTCTATCAGCTTCGTAAACTTGTGCGTCTTCTTCTTCGAATTGTACTGTTTTTGGAATAGTCAGATAGATCGTGTTATCTCCGTCGCTTCCCGATTCGGCATTCATTTCCTCCGCGTCCCAATCGGATGTCTCTTCCTCCGTCTCGTCGAGCCCAATCCTAGTCTGGTAGAACGTTTCCACCACTCGACGCGTCCCAGGTAAGGTTTCGACAAAGGTTAGCATAACGTTGGGTCCTGACGGGCTTTTCAAGGTTTGCTCTACCGCTTGTAGCATTGACTCGCCCATGTATCGTCGCAATGGCGCTCCTGATGCCCACTGAACGCGTCTAGTCTCCGGATTTCGTGCAAGAACACCTTTCGCAACCAAATCATTTAATCCATCGCATCGGTCTGCACAATGTCCTTTTCCGTGGCAACCATAGCATTCCTGCTCCCCGAGCGGAATGTTGTTGGGGTACGTTGCTGCTGTTGACGCCAGTGGAGAAGCTGATTGAGGTGCTGCTGTTGTAGACGAGGGCGGTATCGGCGGGGCTGACGACGGATAACTGGTGCGTCGTGAAAATCCGGGATACATCGTTGAGGACTGACTTCCTGTTGGGGACTTGATGCACTTCACCGCATTTCCGGACTGGTCCAAGGTCAATACCTTGAAGTACGTTGGTCCATAATCTGGATCGTCAATCTTCATCCCATTCAACTGTTTTATCAATCCAGCAATCTCCTCCTCGTTCCCGGCGAATTTAACCTTGGGTTTCGTCGCCGTCGCCTTTGTTTCGCGCTCTTTCCCCTTGGTCTCGCGAGACTTACGAGAACTTGAATTGCTGCGCTTGTTTCTCTTGGATCTGTGACGCCCGTAGTCCAAATCGCTGTCGGACGCGTCCGATTCCGAGTCTGAATCCTCATCAGAATCATATTCGTCAAACCCAAATTCGGTTGCGTCAAGCAACAGGGCTTCTGCTCGCGTCCTTCGAAAGTACCATTCTGCAGCAAGATTGATCTCTTGCATGGAGTATTGTGTCATGTCCTGTAGAGTGCGGCCTTGGAGTATGCGCTGTTCTAATGAATTTCGCAGGTCTCTGGGGATTCCAAACCAAAAATATCCAAGATAGTTTTCTTCCGACAAACGGCCTTGACCATACGGTCCTCCTGCAATTGTGTTATACTTGACGGTATATCGACGCCACTGTGTCATGCTGTTAAGCGATTTCTTGTTGGTTTCTTTCGTGAAACTGACCACGTCCACAGGTCGATATTTATGTTGTGTGCGTTCCGCGTCAAACATTCGAAGGATCTCGCGCCGAAGGCCAGCCCAGCGCGGGGTGCGGTAATACTCCATCGTACGGATTACGTTCTGTACATTTGTTGAACAGTAGTCCATAATTAACGTGCATCGCTCTTTATCGTCCGTTACTCGATTCTTAGTAAACAGTTGTTCGATGTGCCGAATGAAACGTTCAACTTCATGGTATTTTCCTCGAAAGGTTCTTGGAGCTTCCTTGCTGCCTGGAACCGGCATGTCGAGTGAAGTTCAGAGGGGGGCATGGAAGGAGTGCGGGGGCGGCATTCGGAGAGGGTTTGGCTCTGGGGAAGACGGAGGGCTACGCCTGCCAGGGCTTACTGTACTCCGTTTCCGAGTCGCTATCCAGGTATTCAGGACGATTACTCGGTTCTTCCCGTGCCTCTCCTTGCCTTTCGATTTATGCGAAGATCTATCGTAGGGTTTACCAGTAGTCTTGCTTGTAGATGCTTGCCCTTGCTTCTCGTACTCCTCTTGCTGCTGCTGCGCAGCGAGCATCGTGTCGTAAGAGTCGGGAGGGGCGTCAAAGTAATTCCAATTGGTCATGATGGTTGATATGTTGGCGGAAGAGGAAGTGTATAGAGGATTCGGAGTAAATAGAGGTGATGAAGGGTGTATAGTTGTTGAGGGTCACCAAAGATGTCCCTCGTGGGTGGGCTCCAATGATGTCGACTGGAAAAATGGTTTTCCAACATACAGCTTCCGGAGGCGACTTTGCTCAGGAACTGCGCGTAGTTCAAATCCTTGGTGAAAGGAAGGTTTGTCCGTAAAGGACGGGATTGTGTTGGGTTGTGGGGAGGGTGAAAGCTAGTCAAATAACCTCTTGTGATTCGAAAATAAGTACCTTACGCGCAACGTGGCGAAGCGTACTTACAACAATTCAAGTGAAACGCTGACTGAGGGTCTACCTTCGTAGTAGACGCGGTCACGTTACAGATAAATCGCGTCGAACGGACAAGTCTGTCGTTGACTCAGTCTCGGAGGAGGGCGAAGTGTACGTAAACACCTCAAACAATAGTTTGAGAACGGTATACGCAATGAGGAAGTTCACCAAGACGATGGCGAACTCAATGTTCAGTTGATGTCGAAGGCGTAGGTGAGAAAAGAAGTAAATAGTATTCAAGCTAAGGCACTTCAAGTGCTCTAACTAAAATACCACAAGCGGGTAACTAGTAGTAGGTTAAGTTGTAAGTAAGGTCCAGCCTCTTTATATAATGCAAAATGCTCCACCATGACATCGTTACTCCACCATGACATTGTTACTCCACCATGACATTGTTACTCCACAACGATGTCGTTACTCCACAATGATGTCGTTGCTCCGATGATATCATGGCTCCGCAATGATCCGTTGTTTGTCACGGCTCTGTGACTACCTGTGACCTTCCCTATTTGAGCATGCGATTAATTTTGGAATTGAAAGAACTTACTGAGCGTGTAATTTTTCTTCTTCATGCTAAACAATTTCCATGCACGACAACGCGCTTGGTGTGTTCCTTCTGAATCCTTCAATTATGGTTTTACTTATCTTATTCACAGTCCCGCCCTCCTCTGTCCTTCAATCGCTCTTCCCATGGGTTGAAGAAGAGATCAAACAGCTTGACGCTCGTGAGGTCGAGCCTCAAGCGAGGGATATTGCGCTGCGCAAGTTCCTGTTGATGCTCATCTGGTTCCGCACTGTTCTAGCTCAGGACGCCGCACTGCTCTACACGAGCTATCCCGATTCACCAATTTTTTCCTGGACGCCATTCAATTCCGCCGAGTTCCGCAAGTTCGCCGCAGGCGTGACGGACACCATTGCCAGAGTTGAGCAGGAAGTTGCACTCTCGCTCAAGAATCTTCCAACTCATATCGCACAAACGTTCACGGCTGCAATGGCGCGGGTTGGGATGGAGCAGCAAGCCCGGCACAACGAGCTGACCATGCGCCTCGAGGAGCTTCAAAATGCGCCGGTGGGAGATGATGGACGGTCACAGAAACGGCGTAGACTTGGATACGACGGTATTCCTCTTTTTCGGTCCGAAAGTGTTTCCATACTGATATCCTCTCAGTTTCTCCGCCAACACTCGAGCCACCACCCTCTATCCCTCAATGTTTACTCTTCCCTTCGACAATCTCGACTCCTATGGCACCGTCGCCGCCGCTCCCCGCGTTTCCTACGTTTCCTACACCGCCCCTGCCGCTCCCAGCATTTCCTACTCTCGACCATCCATTCAACAACCAACTTCCAGTCAACGACCAACCACTCAGTATCTCGTCGTCGCCCATGTTTTCCCCGCTCCTTGAGCTTCCGAGCATTCCAGCATCGCTCCCTTTGGACATATTGGGAATGAACACTCAGGAGACCGACGTCTCATCATCTATTGACTGGCTTTCAATCCAGCGCGAACTCATGATCCATCCCCACCTCCCTCTCTCCAGCTCTCGCCTGCCGCGATTGCGCTGCCTTCATCGCCACCTCCGATTGCACCTCCACAACCGGTCCATAACCACAGTACCCTCTCAGATATTCAAAAAGCGGAGTGGGCTCGACTCGGGGCCAAGTTCCCAGACGCACGACTACGAGCCCACCGCTGGGAATGGCTCACTGGCGGCCCCAAGGCAAACTCGTACCTTCCGTACTACGAGTATCGGGAGCCTCTCAAGACAATCTGCGACGTTTGGCAGGAGTATGCTGAGGGTTTCAATGGTCATCTATCCACCCAACAACTGGGGCAGGAGTGGGGAGCTAGGTGGCGGAGGAATCAGCAGACGCTGAGGAACCAACACACGCGGCGGAGCAAAATCGTTACCTTGGTCAACGAGCTATCTGTGGAGCGCAAGTGGTCGACCGAGCGTGTTCTGCGGTTCCTTCGGGAAGCATACGACGAGGCCAGCCCTCCAGTCTACTCCACTGTATGCGCTTTTTGTGAAGGTTTGGACACGCAGGGAAAGAACAAGGGAAAGGCCCCGACGAGGGTTGAGATTAAAGCCCGAGCCATATCTTATGTATTCAGAAAGTAATTATGTGTACTGTACTGTAGTTAGTTTGTTCCTCTACTTGTAGTGCTACATTAATAGCACTTTTCAGGCTGTTCATGTTTGTGTGATGACTGGAATGAGCGTGATCGAGACTCTTCCTCGACAATCATCATCTCATAGCTCGACTGTTTGCACAGAATAACTGGGAAACGGCAGCGCGAACCTGCGAGCAGGGCTGTTGCCCAACATGCTAATCTTATCTTTTGAGGCGAGCAAATGCACAAGACTGTCGACACCGATTGGGAAATTATCTGAGACATCGACTTGTCTCCGTCCCCTTCCTCTTTCCATCTGTGCTAATTGTACCTTCATGGGAATCACTGGTCTATGGAAGGCCAGTTGCTCACCTCCCCTTAGACTGCGACTAATTCAAACAAGCAGATCCTCCAACCTGCGAGCACGACACATACCTTGAGAGAACTCGCCACCAGACGTGGGTTTGAGCGTGATAATCGCGACGCGAGGAGCTTTCTCGTTGGGGTAGACATTGGGTGAGTGCTTTGCGAGCATTAGGACGTCTACTCATGCTCTGCCAGTGTCAGAGTCGCAGCAATTCAGAAGAACCGCTTCAACAGACGATTTCACCACGTCAATGAGAGGAACATCCTCATTACCTTCTTCTATCAACTGTGCAGCTTTCAACGGTGCTCGGCAACCTTCATCTTCGTCTTCGATGGCCCTGGTTGCCCACGGATCAAGCGTGGTACTCAAGTTCGCATGAACTCGTCCACCTTGATCATGAACCTCAAGAAATTAATTGCAGCGTTTGGATACTATTCTCATGATGTACGGACCATTTCTTGCCTTAAATAAACCTCTTCTCACTTTGAGCAGGCGCCGGGAGAGGCAGAAGCGGAACTCGCATACCTGAACAAGTTCGGGCACATCGACGCGATCCTCACCACCGATGGAGATGTGTTCGCATTTGGGGGGCTTTGTATAATACAAATGAACGGGTAAGCACAAAGCAATTCGAGACTGCAAGGCTAAGAGCACTGGCAGATCGAAAGTCGACGAAGAGGTCCCCCTCTATGAAGCAGCGACTTTCATATCGTCCCCGCTCAACTTGGACGAAGCTGGCATTATCCTTGTTGCGCTCCTGGCCGGTGGAGACTACGACCAAGGTATTGCTGGCTGCAGTGCGGAAATTTCTCATCGTCTCGCGAAGGCTGGCTTTGGTACAACCCTTCACACCATCGTCACAACACACACCGGCGACACCCTCCAATATCGTTTGGAGAAATGGCGCCAATCTATTCGCGCTCAGCTTGTGTCGAATCCATCCGGGCTTCTTGATTGACGCCATCCACAAGTTGCGTCCAGAATTACCGCGGCTTTCCCAGACCTCCGTGTATTCAATCTCTACGCGATGCCCACCACTTCCTGGTCACCTCACGTCTTAGCTGACCTTCCCGATACGTCGCGCTGGATCCCACTCCAGCCCAACATCGCGCGCATTTCAACGTTGTGTTCGGATCTATTTCATTGGGGCACCAATATACGCGCGGAATCAGAATCGCCGCGGATAAATTCCAGCACCTGTTGTGGTCTGGTGTTGCTTTCCGAATGATCTCCTCGGTGAGCTATTAAGCACTCAAAGTTGTTCATCCGCTCATCCGAAATGCCAGTCTTCAGTCATGTATGATAGATAGACCACGGCAAAAATTTGTCTCATTCATGGCGAGTGGTTGCCTTGCAAAGCTCAACACACGAACAACTTCATTCCCTGTCTCCGTACGATCTATACGCATCTCCGTCGGCGATTTTTGCAAGCAGGCGGCAGTTCCAGCCGTTGACCATTCGGTGCTACTCCACATTCCGGAGTCAATCTTGGCCATCGGTACTCGAGATCTCTCTGCCGAACAAACTAGTGTAAGTTTTTTGTGAACCTCACGATCATCGCTGAGTTCCAGCAGTTCTCTCTATCACCTCAAGTTCTCCATGGTACCCGAAACCTGGCCCGTACGTTTGGGGACGACTCAACGACGAATGTTGGGAGCACCACTATTGACATAGAGGAAGAAGATCTCCGTCGCGCCGAAGCTGAGCTGGCATGTGCGCATCGCGCGCTGCAGGGAAGTGGGGTTATTGACTTGACGGAGGAAGAAATTATCGATTTGTCGAACAAGGAGGGTTTCTAATTTGATTGTATCTCTTCAGGCTGTTGGCACTACTCAGTGTATTTGTTGTATAGTCAGTATGTATTCAGAATTATTGTACAATTACAAGAACCCAGTGGGATAAAACAAACTGCCGCTACATTAATGCGTACCAGGATGGCTCTGCGCCCATCCTGTCAGAAAATCCACCAGCACATCTGCTGCGCCAACTTGCTCTTTGTCCTCGACCATCCGCGCTACGTCCTCCGACCTTTGCGCCCCAAAATAAAACACGTCGAGGATACGTGCCAGGTTGATGGCCTGATTGAGAGCCGTCAGTCCCATTCCGAGCGCGCTTGCAATTGCAGGTCTCTGGATCTTTGAACTGCCCTGAGGATGATGATAAGAGTTCGGACGAGAAACCGGAAGAGCACGCACCGACCGAGGGACATCAGCAGGCCACGGTGCCTTATAATACCGGTGCGAAAAATCTGCAGCGAATTTCCAGTATTCGACGCGTTGCAGGTTGCTGAGCTGTTTGTTGTGGTGCCGCGCAAATTCCTCGTATCCCTCCGATGCCTCCGCCTTGCGTTTCAGCCACGTCATCTGCTGCTCGGTAAATTGTACGGGACTGCTGGCACGTTTTGACGAGGACAACAGCGACGGGTTAGCGGGCAGGAATGCGACGGCACTATGCTCTCCGGGGACACTCTCGGGGAATGAGAGAAGGCCAGAGAGAGGTCCGGAGGGAGGCACAGAACTAGAAGAGGACGTAGGATCCTTTCACGGGATGTAAGTTATTGTTCAGTAATGACGGAGAAGCGGTACCTAGAATTCTGCAATCGTGAGGTGAAGCGTCTCGTCACTAGATACACGAAGGAGACGTCCTCCGAAAGCTTCTGGACTGGGAGACTTGGAGTTGGCGATGACCGCGAAAAACTGGAGATAGGCAGCGTCATGCTCGTCTGGAACGCCAATTTTTGCTGACCCTGGAACATAGTGAGCGGAGTAGGCATAATTCATGCGCTAGAACGCACCGACGATCACCGAGATCAATGCTTGCAAGGCTGCAAGAACATCCGCAGCTGCGACGCGGAATTCGCCATGCGTGAGGGACACATCGAGAATAGTAGGGAGCCGGACGGGCTCGGCATATCATGGGATGGCGTGCAGGCGAGTGTCGTGAATGAAGAGCACGACGTTGCGAAAATTATCGAGCGAGGAGGCTAGTTATAGCTATTAGAAAAAATGTCGGAACAACTATCACTCACCATCGTTTTGCACGGTATCGGAGGCTGCGCGTGGTATTCAGGAAAGGGCAGGAGAGAAAGGGAGGAAACACGTACCCGGAGGTGTTTCCACAGTGGAGGATAGAGTAGACGGCAACGGGGATGTGGTGGTGAACGCGGAACCAACAAGGACATTTTTCATCGTGTCCATATTCGTCTTCCACCTCCGGAAAGGACCATGTGCGGATTTGGGCCACCTGTCAGATTGCTTTAGAACGAGTCCAACGAGATCCTCGCGCTTCAGGCCATCGCTGGGGGAAGTGAAGTGCAGAGCGTCAGAATTGCCCCCATGGTCGAAGAACTCGCGCACTCACAAGTCTGTCAACAAGTATCTTCGTTCTGCCATTCTTGAGAGACGATGCGATAAAAACCCTGGTGGGATGGCGGAGGTTGGTGGTTTGACACGCCGAGACGAAGAGACGAGACGCCGGTGTGCGTGCCACTCGTCTGAGACGGCACCGTCGAGCCAATTAAGGCTTAGACAAAAGGTGGAGACGGAGAGGACCGGGTGCGAGGTGAGCATTCTTCATTTCCTTCGGGCGGGCAGGTGGGCGGACTGACGAAAGCTCGGACGGGTCTCCGAAAGCCTCAATTGGCACGATCGGAGGTCATCGGTTTGCACAAATTTCCTTATTTGGACGAGCGTGACACGAAATACAAGCGGCGTACCCAGCACACCAAAGCACCTTGACGTCTGACAGGTACCCTACGGTCACCGAGGGAGTACCCAAGTTGCGGATACATAGTAATCCGCGGCTCTTCATCAATCAGAACGACATCGAAGCCTGTCTTCCAGACAGGCTGGTTTGAGCCTATGTACTACTTGTGCGGCTTTGAAAGCGGTGCCTGGTCTTCTGCTGGTTCAGGTCCGTATTCCGAGTCAGAGTCATCGGCGAGCGGCAAAAGCTCGGATTCTTCCTCAGACTCGGCGGCGAGTGGCAACGCAGACGGCTTGTATTCCTTGTCGGACTCGTAGCCGAGGGGGACATGGTCCAGGACAAGCTTGCCGATATCATCCAGATCCACTGCGAACTGCAGGAGGGTGGGCGTTCCAGGCGGTGCATCCGACATGATGGTGCAGAAGAAGGAGTGTCACTGCATGACAGTTTGTGATCTGTGTGGCTCAATGCGGTTGCGACATTACCCGCTGCGACGGTTACCTGGGGAAATCCTTGGCGAGTCTCCAGTGCTACGTGTCACAGTCACACATCACAGAACGGCCCCATTCCGTTCCGCCTGACATGACAACGCTTGCTTCCGACCACCATGCCTGCACCATGGCCGAACGAGCTCTGGCTCGAAACTCTCCAGTACATCCCGCGATCCAGCCTCTTTGCAGTCTCGAGCGTCAGCCACAAGCTGCGAGCCCTGGCACTTCCGCTCATTTGCGTCATCCTCAAGACGCCTGTGCATGAAACAGGCTATGCGGAGCTCGAGCGCCTCAAAAATCTCATGTCGTCCCCCTTCGGTAAACTTTACCGAGCCTGCGTCGCCCGCTTGGGGGGTCCCGCGCTGCCCCTCTTCTGGAACCGCCGAGACAGGCTCCACAACCTCTCCTTACTCACCCTCGACCGTGTCCCCATTGACCGCATGGCGTTCGACACCCTCCACAGACTTCTCCGTCTTCGGGAACTTACCGCCTGTCGGTTGTCTGCTGAAGGACAACGTCTACCTCAAACCCCTCCCGCTACTCCGACTCTCGAGGTTGGACATTACAGACAGCAGCATCGACCGTCCCCGCTGCTTCTACTCTACCTGGATTCATGCTGTTGAAACGCTGTTGGAGCTTCGCATGAGCTCCACGCATTACTACGATGACGTTGTCGCTGCGCTCGGGGCCAGCAACCTACACCAGCTGCACAAGCTCACAGTGGGGCTAGGGTTCGGAGAACAGCGTGACCCTCCTTTGCTGTCTCCCAGTGCCCTTCCCGCTCTGAAAGAGTTTCACGGACAAGAGCAGTTTGCTGGTGCTTTGCTTCAAGTCATTGATCACCCCATCAAAAAACTCGGTCTGACCTTGGCAGAGCAGCAACCCCTCTTCTCAAACCTCGACGCAACAGATTGAATCCTCTCCTTGCGTCTCGACCAGGACTCCTTCATCCCGAACGATCTCGGATGGCTAAAGTGAGAGCTCAGGCCTCTCACTCGCCTCTCTGAACTGATGTTGGGAACAATGTTCACCGTATGCAGCACACAAGAGGGATGCACCGAGGTGGGCCGCGACTGTCTTCCCTCTGCCCAATCCTCACCCAATCCAGGTTGCGACCTACCTGGGAGCAATTAGCCAAGTCTTTGTCAGCACCAGCGGTCTTCCGGATAGCTGAGCGGGTTGTTGAGCGAGAGAACCTGCGAAAGCGGATTGTAGCAGGCGACCGACAGATAGAACGGGTAAAACGAGTACAAAGACTCTGGGGGAATAGACAATAACAACCTACGGTACAGGAGTGTACCTACAGTATATAAGGCAGTCGTGAACAGAAAGGGTTCTGATCGTACAGTAAGGGTTAATACAATCAGGGCTTAGAAGTCAATCGGTTTCCAACGATCGGGTTGTAACATCACAGCACTGAAGGATAGGGAAAGAAAGGGACGATAGCGACTGCGTCATGACATCACCCCCCCCGTTCGAGGCGAGGCCCTCAACGCCTGTATGCTCAATGTCGTATCGGCGGGTTCTGGGATCTTGACGTCGGGTTCCTCGATTTCTTCGGTTCCCCGTCTGGGCCCATTATCCTCCAGCCTCTTGTGAGGATTTCCTTCAGAGTTCCCGGATGTGCTGTGTAAAAATTTTCTAGCGCCTCTTTGGCCCCGTCTAGGGCCTCTCGAGGTTCCCAAGTCCACTCTTCTCGTGGGTATCCCTTCCACTTGGTGTAGTATCGCAGAGTTCGGCCACCTCCAGCCCTTTTGACTTGTAAAATTTCGTCGACTTTGTAGTGCGCTTCACCGTCGACGATCTCCACTGGAGGTGGTTTGTACTGTTTCTGATGCTCTGCATAAGGAGGGACCCATTGTTGCAGGAGGGAGGTGTGAAAAACTGGGTGAATCTTCCATGTTTCCGGTAGTTCCAGTTTGTAAGACAGTTTTCCCACTTTCGCTAGAACCCGAAACGGCCCAAATCGTCAATTGTCGAACTTCTTCGTTGGTCGTAACGTCGACAAATGCTCCCCCGACAAGAGGACCTGGTCGCCCACCGCATACCCGGGATCGGGTTGGTGCTTTCGATTGTAGTACTTCTTCATCAGCTCTTGTGCTTTGAGCATAGCCGCTGCCGCGTCCTCTCATACCCAGTCCATCCTGGACACAAAGCCTTCTGCTGCCTCTGTGGGAACCTCCATCCTCGGCTCTACCGACTTCCGCGGGTGGAACCCCAGTGTCAAGAAAAACAGCGAGTATCCCGTCGTTGCGTTGACTTTGTCGTTATGAGCAAATTCCGCCATGCTCAGCCAATCCGCCCAGTCATCTTGCTGGAAATTCGCGAATATCCGTAGGTATTGTTGCATGTCTTGGTTCACTCGCTCTGTTTGTCTGTCCGTCTGGGGATAATATGCTGTCGACGTGTTGGATCAAATTCCTAGAAACCGGTTTAGATCCCGCATGAAGTTCCCCACAAATTGTTGTCCTCGGTCACTTGTTGCGTCCTCCGGGATTCCAAAATCCTTGCAGACATTGTCTCGGTACAATCTCGCCACTCCTTCTCCCAAAATGTCACTCATGCACGGCATTAGGCGAATCCCTTTGCCCAACCGGTCCACTACCACCATAATCGCGTCGTACCCTTGTGAGGGTGGTAGTTGAGTGATGAGATCCACTGAGACGCTTTGCCACATTTGTGTAGGTACCGGATTTGGCGCTAGTTCTCCCCTTGGTTTAACCAGGAACATCTTCGTTTTCTGGCAGGTTGGGCAAGCCACCACGTATTTGCGCGCATCCCGAGTTAACGAAGGCCACCAGTAATTGCGCGATACCAGCTCTGCCATTTTCGACTGTCCCGGGTGCCCCGCTAGCGCGGTATCATGGTGTTGGCGTAGAATCCGGTTCCTGACTTGATCGTTCCATGGCACGTAAATGAGACCATCTTTGAAGAGTAATCCATCCCGCTTCTCCCAACCCACTGGCTTCAACCCATTTTCCCACAACCCCGTGATGGCCGGTTCTGTATCGGGTTCTGATTCCCGGATCCACCGTAGTATGATGTCGGCCTCGTCGCGATCCAGCGCGTTCAGCTCTTGAGCGTGTACCGCTTCGTGAACAGGTCGGCAGGGAGTAGAGTGATATCCATGTTGTTGTTCTTCCTTTTTTCATGACCGACCCGTCATGACAGGGCGTCGGTTTTGCCTTGCGTGCACCTGGGTTTGTGGATGAGACAGAAATTGCATTCGCTGAGTTCCAGCGACCACCTCGCCTGCCTTCGATTCAGCTTCTTGCTTGTCATGAAATACTCCAGGTTCTTGTGGTCTGTCCAGATTTCGAACGGTTGGTCCTGTCCGTTTTGCAGGTAGGGTCTCCATTCATCCAGTGCCCTCATGATGGCGAGCATCTCCTTGTTGTGAATGTCGTAATTTCGCTCCGTATCGTTGAGCGCTTTGGACATGAACGCGATTGGCACCCACTTCCCTGCTGTTCTTGCGATAGGACCGCCCCCGTAGCAACGTCTGATGCGTCGGCTTCTACCCTCCACTCCCCCTTGTCCGTGGGGAAATGGAGGACGGGTTCCAATGTCACCAAGTCAATGAGTTTTCTGAAAGCCACCTCCTCCTCTTCGCCCCATCGCCACTCGGCTTCCTTGCGTGTCAACCGCGTTAGCGGTTTTGAGTATAGCCCGAAGTCCTTGATGAAGCGGTGATAGAAGTTGAGGAATCCGAGGAAACTCTGCACCTCCTTCAGGTTGGCCGGCGTCGGCCAGTTCCTGACTCCCTCCACCTTCACCGGGTCCATCCGGATTTGTCCATTCCCGACGATTACTCCCAAATACTCCACCTCCGGCTTCTCGAATTCGCACTTGTCGGGTTTCAAGAACAGTTGATGTTGTTGCAGGATCTTCAGGACCGCTTTCACCGTAGCACGGTGTTCTTCGAGGGTTCCCAAGTAAATGAGAATGTCGTCCAAATAAACGATTACTCGGCCTTCCGCAATCAAGTCGGCGAAGATCTCGTTCATCATGGATTGGAATGTTGCTGGTGAGTTTGTTAAACCGAAGAACATCACCAAAGGTTCAAACAAGCCGCGGCTTGTAATAAACACGGCCTTTGCTTCATCTCCCTCTTTGATTTGGATATTGTTGTATCCCCATCGGACATCCAGTTTCGTCAAATAGCGTGCATGTCGTAGTTTGTGCATGATGTCCGAAATGAGCGGGATGGGGTACGTGTTCTTCACGGTCGTTCAGCTTGTGATAATCCTGGACCGGCCTCAGCTTTCCATCCTTCTTTTTCACAAAGAAGAAAGGTGATGCGAACAGCGACTTTGAGGGTCGAATCCGGCCGGTTTCCAAATGTTCCTTGATAAACGCTGTGATGCTGTGGGCGTTTGTAGAGATAGATTTCCAAAATACGGCTTTTTTACTATCAAGTCTCAGTCGAGTCGTCCTCTGGGGATTGTGTTCGCAACGGTGGAAACTGGTTTAAATTGTGTGTGTGTGTGTATATATAATCCAACGGGGCTAGAAAAGCTCGTGCTTGTGTAGTTCCTGTGGAAGTGGTTAGTAGGGATAATCGAGCGGAGAGGCTGTTGGCCTCCGCGAGATTAGTCTGTTGTCGTGAGTGGTGTGTTTATAATCGAGCGGGGAAGAATTCGTTCTCTGCTGGATTATTTGGTGGTCGTGGATGTTGTTTGGTGACTCGAAAGCCTGCCGCGAGGTTGTTGGAAGGAAGGTGGTGGTGCTCGATTCTCTTCGAGGCTTCTGGTGCTTCTCAGCGAGGAAGTCCTGGCCGATGGATGTTCGATAGTGCCGCTTGTATAGGATGGTCTGTACACGTCGCGCTCGTGGATTCGAGATATTTGGACGGCGACCGAGCTACAGGAAGTCCTCCGAACGTCCTGGTATACGTCTGGGTGTCACGGTTATTGCGCAGTTCCAAATGGTGGTCGCCCCTGTAGAGCTAACTGGCTACGCTGTCGTCCGTCGAGGTTTACTATAGCGAGCCGACCGACGCCGAGCCTTATAGCGTCCGAAAGTGGTGGAGTGGTGGATAGTGGTTCCCTTTTAATTGGGCGGTCCCGATACCGGTGTCCTCAGTGTCTGTGTCTTGAAATTTGCACTGTATATTGGGGCGCAGTGAACTGTTTACTTGTGTTTACAGTTGTGGTAGATATAGTTTGTGGGTGTGAACACTTAGTTCCACAATTCCCGCACATTTGGCCTGGGATGTCAAGTCGTGAGTACGCTCTAGACCCTTGCCAAGCGGATTGCTAATGGTTTGTAAGACCTGGGTTAGTAAGTGTTTCATGTTTTGCTTCGTAAGTCTTGGTCGCACGGCTGTCGAATGGTTTCATGGGGACTGAGTCAAAGTATCGACCGAGTCGCTTTGATCCCCGGATGCCGCTGTATTTCCTGGACCTTCGCTCGCTTCGTCTGCCTTCCGTCGGGTTTTCCTGGATGCCGCTACATTTCCTCGAGCTTTGCATTAGGTTCCTCACCCTCCGCGCTATTGTTTCCCGGCGCCGCGACATTTCCCTGGCACCGCGACTCTCCCCTGGACCTTGCATCGAGCTGGCTGTCCGTCGCTGGATTCCTTCGAGTGCTGCTGTATTGTTTCCAGTCCCGCGAGATTATCCCGTGTCCGTACGTCAATTTCTTGACCTTCACTTCGCATTGCTGACCGTGATAGGCCCCCATCTTGTTCTTCCGATGGCTCACACCGCCGTTTGGTTCCTTGTCGGACCGTTTCTGTGCCCTCCTAACCGGACTCGTCTGCAGGCGTGTGCTCAATGTCTGTTTCCACCAAATGTCTGCACCTATCGCGTGGTACCGTCTCGTTCCTCTATCGTTTGCCCGTCTGAGTTGTTCCTCTTCCAGAGGAGCAAGGGTTATAGGTGGCGTGTCATCCCTGAACGACGGCGAGGTTTCCCTGTGCGTGCAGTAATCCAGCGGCCGGCTCGTTCGTGTCAGCGACGTTCGCAGCGCTCGTAGGTTGAACGGAGCTGTATCCAGGCAAACATTGCGATAACGAGCGGTTCATGGGCTGCGCAGACGGTGGGCTCGTAGGCCGGGGACTGTATTCGTTGCGGAGTAGGTGGAACAGGAACGTATCTGGTGTGATAGCAGGAGGGAGTGTCGACGGGGTCGTAGGTGGAACGGGATTTTATCCGGGCAACATTGCGATAGCATGAGCGAGTGTCGTAGATTCGCTGTATTAAAGGTCGGCGTGTCGGCGTCCGGGCGTGTATTAATCCAGCGGTGGCGCTTATTGGGTTCCTTTGTTCGTCCGAAGCGTGTATTAATCCAGCGGTGGTGCTTATTGGGATCGCTCCATTGTCTTGAGATGTGTAATAATCCAGCGGTGTTGGTTAACGGCTTGTGCTGTCGGTTGGCCATCTTGGTCCGGCATCCTAAGGCTTGTGTGGCGTGGCCCGGCTATCTATAACCCTCACAACGCATCCAGCTCGCCCTGCTCCACCGCGGACAGCGGTATGCAACGTCCTCGCACTGGCTCCGCCCCCTCTTTCAGCTCGATGGCGTGGTCCCATTTGCGCCGCTCCAGTAACTTGTCGAAGTCCTGCTTCTCGAACACTGATCGGAACTCCTCCAAGTATTGTTTGGGTACCAGCTCCTCTAAAGTCTTCTTCTCTTGTGTTGCATACGCAGCTGCCGCTAGCTTGGTCGCAATGTTCTGCGTCGCCCGAATGTCGAAGTGGGTTCTTGGCATTTCGGAACCCACTTCCGTAGGGTATATTCGGGTGACGAAAATGCGATCTCCGGCTTCCAGGGGAGCACTATCTTCCTCCTCCCATACCTCCTCCAACCGCTGGCGGCGGCAACTCGTGGGGCATCGAGTGAACCGCAACAATTTCTCTTACCAGTCGATTTCTGGGTTGTGTTTGCGCAGCCAGCTGTACCCAATAATCACATCACTTTTCCCGGTGTTGGTGACTGCTAGCGGGACTACTTCTGTGTGGTCTCGGATTCTCATGCGCATTCTTGCGATGTGGGTGATGGCACCCCCCGCGTTAGCGGTTCTGTCGGCATTGTATACTGGCACAGGCAACGGCAGTTGTTCGGTTTCCAACCCTTCTTCCTCCACCAAGCGTTGGCTGATGAATCCGTTGGTGGCTCTGCAGTCGAGAAGTCCCTTGACCGCTAGCCCGCACCCGCTGGAGAGCTCCTCCAGGGCAATTGGGAGCATCATCGCGCTGCTCCCGTCCCCTCGGATGAACAGTGGAGCATCTTTTAGGCTCCGCAAGGCCTCCAATACCTCTTGTCGGTATCCGGTCTGTACAAAGTCCTTCAGTTCTTCCGTTACCTCCCCCGCGTTGAGTGGGATGAGTCCAGTTGAACAAGCCCACCCCCATGTCCTGCGGTCTGGCGTGCAGTCGCTCCAGTAGCCGCTCCGCACTGTATAGCGGTAATTGTTTCCAAGCCGCGGGTTCCTCTGCGGGTTTCAGGATCTGTGGCGGCTTCCTCTCAGGGGCCTTCCACCTGTCAGGTGGGAAATATGGTTCGGTTTCTATGTCTTCGTCACTCGAGTAATACGTGGGCAATGGGGAAAATCGATTGTTCTTTGCGTATTACATCGGTACGGATGGGGTATGGTCGGGACGGCGTAGAGTTCACTTGCGACTGTCGGGAAAATCCGCCTGTTGCTCAGCGTCTTGCTCCTGTGTTCCTTCAGCCACCGCCCGGATTTGTTGAGGGCGGCGATTAGGGCAGTTACGGCTGAGATGTCCTTTCTGATGATAGGTCCAGCACATCGCCTCCCGAATCTGCTTCTCGTTGCTCATGGCTCGGTCGATGTCCATGGAGACGGGCCCCGCAGTAGCGGGTGTAGCGGTGTTCGGCGTCGGTGCGGTAGTGGTGCCGATCGTGACCGTGGGAGCGTTGGTTGTAAAACCCGAGCGGTTCCAATTACCACGGTTCTGGAACCCGGTGTGTGGGTTCTCCTAGTTGGGGTGGGCTCCTGTGTTCCCGCCGCGATTGGCGTTCGGCTGGGTAGCCGGGTTCTGTAGCTTGGCGGCGTAAGCTTCGTTCTGTTGTTCCGCCTTGCGAACCCCATCGGTAATGTCCCACTGGTGCAGGATACTGTCATGGTCGATAGCGGCCTTCTTCCACGCGTTGTACATTTGGGGCAGCGGGTAAACCCCGTAGACCGCTTGCGCCACGCGTCTCTCTAGCCCCTTCTTTACGATGCGGAGCAAGTTGGGCTCATCGTACCCTGCGGTCTGGTTCAGGGCGTTGAGAACAATGAAGAACGCGGTCACGCTTCCGTCGCGCCCTTGTCGCAAAGCCTTGATCTTCTGCTGGGCAATGTCCACCTGCGCCCCCCCCTTGAAGGCAGCGATAAACACCTCTTCGAAGTCCTTCCAGGTCGAGTATGCGCTGGTGCCGGTGCCATTGCGCATTGCGCGGACCACACTGTCCTTCCAGATCGCCGTGGCATCCCCCTTGCAGTATGAGAGGGCGTAGTTGATTCGGCTGGCCTCGGTGTTATAGGTCGGGTTGCCCTGCCAGGCTAACCAGCAGTCGGACAAGAACACGTCCACCTGGTCCGAATCACCCAAGAAGTCCTTTGGCGGGGAAACCCGCGGGTTCTTAGCGCCTCCAGTGGTTTGTCCTGGCTAGATCGTCTCTGGCTTGCAGGAGGAGGTCGTATCCCTGCTGCATGCGGGTTTCCATCCGTTGAATCCGCGCTGGCATATTATCGTTGGTCATCGATTGAACCCGCATGGTTGTCTCGTCCAAGTGGGTCCCAATGCCGCCGATGACATGGTCCAGGGTCTGCACACAGCCTCCGGTCGTGTCTTGCTGTGCTTTCAGAGTCGCGTTTTCCTGACGGAGTTCCACCGTCTCTGCGCTCAAGCGGGCTATGTGGCTGAAGAGGTATTCGGCCTTCTGAGTGTCGTTCATCGCCTCGAGGTTGGCGACTTCTGCTTCCATTGTCGGTCGGGGTGTTGGTGATAGTAGGGAGGTTGTTATTCTGTCAGCACCAGCGGTCTTCAGGATAGCTGAGCGGGTTGTTGAGCAAGAGAACCCGTGAAAGCAGATTGTAGCAGGCGACCGATGGATAGAATGGGTAAACGAGTATGAAGACTCTGGGAGAATAGACAATAACAACCTACGGTACAGGAGTGTACCTATGGTATATAAGGCAGTTGTGAACAGAAAGGGTTCTGATCGTACAGTAAGGGTTAATATGATCAGGGCTTAGAAGTCAATCGGTTTCCAACGATCGGGTTGTAACATCACAGCACTGAAGGATAGGGAAAGAAAGGGACGATAGGGACTGTGTCATGACAGTCTTACTGCCTTCCCTAGTCTCACTCGCCCTTAGCTTCAATGTTTCCACCTCAGACAGCGAAGAACCTTCTGATCCAGACTCGGACTGCGAGTGCTGGCATTGCCAGGAGACGGTTCGCCGGCACGAGCGACACTTGACCTGGGCAAAAGCCCAGTATATCGCCCTTGTCACAGACGTACAGACGCACTGCCCGCTGCTGAAACATCTTTGCAGCAGCATGTTCCTGCAGGATGAACATTTTGTTCTCCAATGGAATCAGTGTCCCGATGGATCATGCTCCTAGATGGTAACGAATCATGATGATTCACACAAGCGGCCAGTGCGAACCTGCTTATTCCCCGGGCATCATTTTTTCCTGTATTGATGTTGTACAAAAATTTCTTTGTCTCGCCGCTACACACATATCTCTCAATGCACAGATCTGAGACAACACACAGCGAGTATGGTCTTGACGATAGCATCCTGTACACAAGTACCTGGGAGGGTCCATGCTGCGGTCCCGAAAACAAAGCGTGGAAGCTCCAAGGATAGCATGCACACCATGAATTCAAAACTTCCTTACCAGTCTAGATTGAAATGTAGTTTGTGTACATTTTTGGATGAAAAAATCTACTCTGATACAAATGCGTGCTAAAAGGTGTTGCCATGGCAACTGCGGATGAAGTCCGTCCTTGAAAGTACCTGTTGAGGCAGAACAAACACCAAAGTTTTCTGTGGTGTATACCTAATTTAAATCTGTGTTCTAGACCGATAGAGAAGTTTCAAATTCTGGCATGTCAACACATGACAGATCAGTGACAACACAGCCTTTTCCTAACTCCCACGTTCCCACCGACATATCTCTCTCTCTCTTACCACACAACCCGTGTATAACCTTGAATACAACCGCCTTCTATCTGCCTCGCATCTGCATGTCGCCCACCCAAACCGGACCTCCGTCCCCTTTCCAGCCTCTATCCAGTCCCCACAACACCTCCACACAGCCCATCGCCCACCTCGCCGCACACCCCCCGCCAATGTCGACTGCATCCCAAATACCTCCCTCATCCCCCAGACCAAAATCGCGATATCTCGCCGACCGCTGGGCCAAATCCTTGGCCGTAAAGTGCGCTCAGGCGTACTCTGTCGTCTCCGTGTGGCCATGGGGGCACGCCACTCGAACGACTGCCGTCGTTCTCGACGTCGCCGTTGTCATACACGACAACGACAACGAAACCCCGGCCCAGATGCCATACCTCTGGCCGTAGCGCACTCCCAAACCGCCCTAGAGCTGCCTAGCACTCATCCTCCAACCTGCTGGCAGCCACAGCATCGTTGAGTAGACCAGATTCGGACGATTCACTCTTGCTTCCCACCACCACCACCACCATGTTGCAGACCAGTGCCCTCCTCTCACCCCCTCTGCCCAACGCAACCATCCATGCAACCCTGTCACCCTGGACACTTGAGGAGCCTTTTACGTCTTCCTCGAACCTCACTCGACCTTCACGGCGGCGAAACTCAGAAAATCCGTGGTGGCATCAGCCCTGGTGGGCGGCGCAGTGCAAACCTCAGCTCCAGGTCTGGCTCTATTGGTGGGCCGTTCCATTTGCAGCCAAGTTCGGTGAGTTGCATTTCCCTCCTGCTGACGACGCTGACGGTGACGCTCAGAGAAACTCATCCAGAAGCACTTCAAGAACGCCGGTGCTTGGCTCGGGCCCTCGTGCTGCCGCTACTGCCGCAAGCAGCTCATTCACTCAGAATTGCTCGCAAAAGTGGGGTACTGCTATTGGGTGTTGCTCGCAAAACGTGGGGCATACTCCATGACCAATCATATAGGCTCCCAGAGGTGTCGGAGGTTGAAAAGCCTTGGTCCCATCAATTGGTATGTACTTGTGACTAATGTGACCAGGTTCTCAAAAAGGAAAATGGTCGCAAAATACTGCAGCAAATAGTGGGTGATGGGCCATGACCAAAACAGGACTTGTCACATATTGTAACAGATGTCACAGTATGTGACATATGCCCCAAACGTAGCTCTTTGCCAGCTTTACAGCTTTCACCAATTGATGTTGACCTTTAGCCCAGTATCTAGCCCAAAAAAGGCAAAATACTGAAAAAATCATGATACCTTTGGCTGATGGAATAGGCCAGATCTCAGCAACCACTAGGCAGATCATGGTGATTTTGGTACCTACAGAGAGCTCTTGAACAATGCTTTCAAATGGGCATCATCTACAGCCAATCAGGCAAACTTCTTATCTTGCCCTATTTATAATCAGTAGATATTGGAGCGAATATAGCACCGATAATAGACAGTGAGCTCTTGTATTGTCCTTAACTATCAGCATTTACTTCTGGTCCCACCACTGGAGCTCTGACAGGTCATATCACCATCAATATTGCTAGAGAATGGCATAAAATAGATGTAATATCTAATGATTTCCTGATAGCTTGCTTATTTCTGCGCAGATAATGATATTTGAGGTGGGATTCAAGGGACCTACCATGCTCCTGTCTACCTGGCCTTTGAACATGTTTTTCCCAATAGTATCCATCAGATGGTAGAGGCATTGATATGCTCAATAGAATGCACTGGTTCTCTACCTAATGTTCTCCTATCTGGCTGATTGTTGGGTGGGAAACATGGGGCACTATCCCACTTCATATTCCCATTCTCAAAATATTATATATTGCCACAGATATCCCAGTATTTTGATTTTAAATGATACGACTTTTTTAATCATTTTCTTTTTTTTTTTGATCTGGACCTCAGTAGCAAGGTAGATTAGACATACAGGTGTATGATATGAGAGATAAAGGTCCCTTCTAGGATGCCACCCAAAATTAATGGTCATCAGAGGTATCCACATCATGAATAATGGCACATTTGGTATGGCTCACACAGATGAATTGCACTGTTGTGCATAGATTGAGGGCTATGAAGGGTGTATGGAGGTCTTAGCCGGTCACTATTGCGTGTTTGAACATGTCTCACTAGTCTATCTCCAATATGTCACAAGTCATACTCCATGCTAGAGTATTAGCTAGAAGAGAGGGTTGGTTGCATATATACATAGCTTGACTACTCTGTGTACTTCGGACATTATTTTCAGTATGAGACCAGAGATTGAACCAAACTGCTAGAGGCCTCAAAATGAACTCTACTGGCACTTGAATTGACCTCATAGCTATCATGGATCTCACACAATGACTTTATCAGTGCTAATTTCACAGAACAAGATACATACATATCACAATGGGCTTTTGTGATACCCCTTGGGCTATGGTGTTTCCTTCAAGGGGTCCAATAGGCCTTTTCAAAAATGTGGAAAAGTATACAAATATTTTATCCACAGCCACCGATATACAGGATGCAATATTTAACCCATTTGGGAATATTGCAGGGCCTATAGTGCTGCTATCAGGTCGGTTTTCTGTTGAACAGCACCCTTGAATCTCCTGGTCTTACCTCAGTTTAGATCGGTGCAGCAGATGCCAAGATACAGCCTGATTACTGCTCCTTAGCAGTGCATCTATATATATATTATTCCGCTTGCATACAGAGCTTTGAGATAGGCTGTGAGTGAGGCTGCTCAGACTGACTATAGTATCTTGCCTTCACCAGGGCCATCAATTACCCTTATCCGCCAACGTAATGTAGAATTATTTCTCTTTGATTTGGGGAAAGTGGCTGATCAAACTTGCTGATGCAGCAATAAATCACAGTGGAATACCTCCAGGTCATATATACAACCTCTAAGACTGTCGGACCAACTGCTCAGACCTACTTCTGGAGCTGTAGCATATTGATTTGAATAGAATATGAATTTAGATATATTTTGGACCAGATATTGATCAGATAAATGATGGATGGGAACCATATTTTGCTCCTCTGAAATTCGGTGTGAAGAGTGGTTGAATTATCATAATTGGTACAGTAGATCCTCTGATAGGGCCCATTTACTATTATGAAACACCAAAGAAAAAGGAAGGTATTTTGCATTTTGTGAGCTAACCGTTGAGATTCAGGTATAGGTCAATTGATGAAACCTGTAGCCTCTGATGAGGCCTACATTTTTTCCCGGGTTGTCACACTTTATCACACTGATACAATCACTCCATCACTGGTGGCAAACATTTCCTTTTTTTGGGTTAGACCGGATTTTGACCATCACAGACCTTTTTTCCTCAAAATTTCCTTTTCTGGACATATTTGAACTGTTCCTCTAATTTGCACATAATCCTTCCATATATAGAGTGTCCAAATAGAGTATTCTGTTTTTTCGTCATCCACAGTGACAATGTCTCGTAGTGCCGGGGCCGGCAGTGTGATGGCAGCCATAGGCCCTCCTTCTATATATGGTTACCCCACATTTTGTGTGCAACGACCGATAGCAGTAGCCCAGGTTTTGCGCCCAAAAACCGCTGCATATCCTGCCACAAGAAGCACAGGGAGAAGTTCAAATATGGGATGTGTGGAGGGCGAGGGAGATTAAGCACGCAATGGAATATTACCTCTGGCGGCTGGGTTGGCCGGTGATTCGGTGCGTCTCCGTTTCTTTTTTCCTCTGCGCTTCATTGTTCTGACGACTACCCAGGGTTTGAATGTAGATATTATGAAGATTGTACCTGCAACATATGTGCTCGCTCGTCCAACTGGTCCGTTGCCGTTTAAACTCCTCAGCAAAGTGCTGAGAGATACCCATAGCTCTGGACGCTGTGCCCAGGGCTATGCCATGCCCGGGGCCAACGCCGGCATGCCGTGGCCAGGCCAACACCGCAAGGTCTACCAGGCCAGTCGCTACTTTCCCTCTATGCGTTCGCTGACATTTTGCACAGTTTTGCTCGCATTTTCGCAACGAGGCGGATAATACAAGTAGGTACAGTGTCATAGTTTAACGGGCAATAGATTGATTCCCCTGCCTCAACTCGCATTCTCTGCTGCAGTCTCTTGTCAGAAAATAGTGCCCACCGACTACGTTACAAATACGCACACCCATGTTGCGTTTACGTCAAAAAGGGGCACACTACTGCGAACGGACCTGCTGATGAAATTGAGCTAGCCGCGCGTCCCTGAGTAAGCTTGCCCTCCTCTCCTTTGCCCCCCATGCCGCTCGCTCTTTTTCCTCCAGAAATATGGGCCAAGATCCTCAAACTCGTCATGACACCTCACCTGCTCCAAATCTCGCAAACCGACGCGTCATTGAGAGCCGTCGTCCGCCCCCACCTCTTCCGTCGCCTGCAGCTTTATGCTGGCAGACATCTCCTCCATGGCACATTCCAGGATACAGCATGGCTCCCTAACAAGACAATTGCCGCCATTCCGGCCCAGCTCATCCCCCTCATGCGCCAGTGCTACGCGTCGGCGGTGCGCCAGAAGGATTCGGCCCTCCTCTGGTCGATGCTGTCTACATTGACGGTGTTACGCATCCTGATGCTCCAGAATCTTCGGGTGTGCGCCTTGGGCCTGGCCGCGCTCCGTCAGCTCCCCCCATCTCACCTCCCTCACCACTCGCGACTGCGAGCTCTCCATCGCGCCTGTCAATCCCCCAACCGCCCTCCTCACCCTCACCTCGATGAAGACAATGTCCTCAGCATGGCTCCGAGTGACATGCATCTCCATGCTCACAGAGCTGTATCTCGAGGACGCGATGGGCAATAACATGTCCAAACTCGAGGCATGCAGATTCCAGAACCTGCGTTGTCTCTGCACCACCTCGGTCGAGCTCCCCGTCCTGCGATCCCTCGTGTTCCCCAACCTGACCGAGTATCGTGGTGTCTGGAAAGTCGGGCAGCAGCTGCTGGCTCCGTGCCGGTTGCGTAGACTCTCCCTCAACCTCTCCTATTGTGACGTCGAGCAGGCTGTCGACAACACCTTCTTCATGGTCGAAAGTCTCCATCTTACCATTTCCACCACCGCCATCCTCTTCCGTGCCATTACCCCCTTCCCTGCCCTCACCAGTCTCTCTGTCCGCCTCATTGTACCTCACCACGCCGACTCTGAGGGTGATTTGCCCACGCTTGTTCGTTGTCCCCCCATCCCACTAAAAGCTATCTCACACCCAACAGATCACGAATCCCGTCGTCGATATAATTCTGATCGCTCCATCGACGGTGGTGTTGCTGGACATCACCATCAAACTCGATGTTCTGCAGGAGCACCCCCACATGGACAAGGACGACATCGCCCAGGAACTCGCACGAGAGTACAACGGCGACTACGGGCTCTTCCTCGAGATGGCCCGCAAACACTGCATGGGTCTTCGCGAGGGAGGGTGCACTCGCCACAGGATCCCATCATGCCAGTCACACCCACGCCCCGGCGGCCCCGGCCCCGTCCCCGTCCCCGTCCCCGTCCCCGTCCCCGTCCCCATCCCCGTTCCCATGCCCATGCCCGTGCCCGTCCTTGTCCCTGTTCCTGTCCCCGTGCCCGTGCCCCACCCTACAGCCACTACACAGCTCCCACCACCACCACACAAAAAGACAGTCGGCATTACAATTTGTCCTACCATACATAAATCTTATCGAGGGTTATTTATTCAATGGTTGCGGGCAACGGCCGGGGTTTTCCACCCGGGACCCCAACCAGGGCTTAGTCCCGCGGGTTCCGTTGATTCTATCCATTATTTCTGCATTTAGATTGGCTTGAGTTGCTGCAGCGGATGTTCCTGTGGTTTGCGCTGGCAACTTCGTTGCCCAGCGCCGATTCCAGGCCCACCACCCCAAAAAAAACAGTTGATCCTGGCACACTTGCCTGGCGGCGCCTTTTCGCTGGCGCTGCCTTTTCGCTGCGCTAACTCTTTTGCTGTGCTAACTCTTTTGCTGCCGCTAGCTTCTCTGCTGCGCTGCCTCTTTTGCTGCGCTGGCTTCCTTTATAATTAATGACCAGTTTATTTTCTTCATACCTACTGTACATTAACGGCACGAATAACTAACTTTCTGCGTTTGTTTTGTCTGTGTGACAATTGGCACCAATTGGTCCCCTTCTTTGAAGTTGCGCTGGTGGGTAGCCAAGAGCTCGATCATGGGCGAGGTCGTCGGGCATCGAGGTGGAGATGGTTGGGGTGTCAATGGTGGTAGCATCAGCACTTCGGGTGCATGTCCGAAGAGTTGTGCTGCAACGTGCTCACTGATGTGCCGTGCGAGCTCCTCTTTCGGGGTGCCAAGATCCAGCATGCGCTTGAGCGCTACAACCAGAGCATCCTCCGCCACGTTTAAATCCATCACGGCTGTCGCACGCTCAACTGAGGATCGAGGGGCAGGTGTGGGGCTTGTCGGCAGCGACTGGGAGTGAGTCTTGCGTGGGGTATTTTGCCGAATTTTAATCATGCCGTCGACCGTGAAGGATTCTAGATCTGATTCTTCTGTCTCTGGGACGTCAACATCGATGGAGTTGAGGTCGGCGATGATGTCCTCATGGTTGAGTGCGATGTCGGATGGAAAGAAGGATTCGTCTGAGGATGGCAAGTATGAAGCTGTACCAGTCAGTTGTTCCCTTGTAAGGCAGTTGAATACGCACCATCGACACATTCTGTACGTTCACCATCTGCCGTGACGCTCAGATAGCGTTTGCGATAAGCTCGTCGACTTCCTCTTCTCTGACGTCCTCCAGTTTCGCCTCCTCCTCCTCCAATGGATCACTCTCGAGCTCTTCTAGCGTCGGTGTATCTTCAACAGGTGGCGGAAGTGGCGAAAGCGACACTGCTTGCGCTATCCAATCATTTGCACGCAACATCGCCTCTTCTGCAGTGCAGGGAGGTGCAAGATCAGGTGTTGGAGGGACGGGAAACTGCGGAGGAGCTTGTGGTGCGGTGGGATGTCGCGAGTGGAGGGATGGAACCGCCGGGATTGGCGCCATAGTATGCATGGATGCGTAGAAAGCCTCACGCTGTCGTTTCTGCAGCCAGTCGGCTAGCATGGCCGGAACAGCGACAAGGATCATTGTGTGAATCCAGTGGTCAGGCCATAGAAGTCGTCCGGAGTGCTGGTGATGCGCCATGTACTGTCCTTTCGCTCTGCCGTTCCACGACTCCAGCGCATTTGTTGTTCTGGCTACCTGGGAGACCGGAATGCCGAGTTTTTGAGATGCAAGGAGAGCGCCTGCCGGGGACCACAATGTCCAGAGGTTCTTGTCTTTCAGGTAGGAATGAAAGTAACCGAGGAATGAGAGCACGGCTTTCATGACCTTCTTGGCGCTTGTAATACGCTGACGTCCTACTGTCGTGAAGTGGCTGATTTCCGTGTTGTATGATGAAACAGCTTCGGTGTAGCTTGACGTTTCTTTCAGCAGTCGTATAGCGAACTTGGAGAGACGTTTGCGGGTCGCTTTGCGGTCGTCGTCGTTAGTGATGGGGCGAAGATATCGATTGAGCGCATTTCTCCATGACTGCCATGTATGGAAGATACACAGAAGCAGCAGGATGTCGGGCCAGTTAGAAAGAAGAGCCTTGTGCTCACGTGTATCGTTGTCCGTGGTCGCCACAGTGACGTCGAATTGCTCGCCCGCAGCGTTAGAGCCATTGCGGTCTTGTATTGACTGAGTAGAGTCTTGAGAAGTTCAGTGTTGTGGTCAGAGTGGACGGCTTTCGTGTATTCCTTCGCGCTGAATACAATGAGGCGACGGGAACACCGCAATTGTTCTCATCGAGAGCCATGAGCATGAGGAGCAACAGCTGTCCGCTGCAGAATCCGAATGTCAGGTCCATGAGCATGTGTCATTTGTGGCCGTAACGCCGAGCCAGCGCCTGCTGCTCCAAGGTAGTTCTCAGAATATGACCATTAGGCGTTCAGTTTTTCCGGCGACATGCAGCTGGTAGAAGAGGCAGGCGGATGAGAGACGAGGGTCAGGAGGAGCGGGGTTTTGGTGTCAGAACCAGAGGTCGATGTTTTGCTCGGGAGACTGTCGGAGGATTCCGCGGAGACGCACTTGAGTCTGATACATAGAGCTCATATCGCCGCTATTAAGAATGGAATGGTGGGTCGAGCTTCCGGCGCCGTTGCCAAGATTTTTCGATGCCCATGCACAAGCTTTCTCCTTGAGCTTCGCGAGAGGAACACGGGCAATGCGAGCGTTGTTGTCCATAGTTTCAATTGCGATACATTCAACAGAGTGGATGGGATGGCCGACAACCTCGTCAACCGTCAAAAGCTCTTGATCATTGTCTGAGAGCTGAGTATGAGAAAGTACAGCACAGACGGCAGCGTACCTGGCATGTGGGTGGTGGTTATATCAATATAGAACTGACATCCGACATCCCTCCATGGCATATCACGCTTTTTGCTGGCATTGTGGCCGAGGGTATTGTCCGAGCCACATATGCCTTGGATAACCCATCGTTTCCGAATGAATGAGACTTTGTTGTCCTCGGACTTGATTGGATCTCCACAGTCGGATCAACGGATGGCGAGTTTGGAACAGGCGTCCCACTCGATCTCTTCGGGTATATGCGCTCCAATCGAGATAAGATAGTTCACTGCATCGTCTGCGGCATACATGAGACACGACGACGACTGTGTGGGGTGTGGGGTTATTATGCACCTTGTCGTTCCATCGTCGGTCCCCAACGCTTCCTCTCGAACTCGTTCCGACCCACACGCGCTTTGATCTCTGCTAGTGTCGATTCGGATGCTTTCAGTGCATTATGTATCGTCTTCCATTGAGGTTGTCGCATATCGAGTGGTGGGATGTGGTGGGCAAAGCGGTCAAATGTGGTGAGTTCTTCTTGCGGAATTGGCGGGCAGAGCAGAGTAAGAAACATTGGGTGGGTCATTCTGCTATGTAATACACGCAGCGAGATAGTACGGAGGTCGAGATGGAGGTCAGAAGAAAGCTATTGATTTGACAGGCACCCACGTGAGCGGGGCACGGCATCTTGGACTTTGATCGCCGTGCCCACCGCCCACCTTCAGCATGCACCTGCCCTGCACGTCCCTGTCCCTGCCCTATGCCCACTCCCGCCCGCCTCTGCCTGTGACCTGTGACGCTATCCTGTGGCGGGTGCAAATTCCCTTCGCGATATGTTGGTGTGCGTGGAGGGGCTGGTCTCCCACTTTATCAGATGCTGGTGGCCAGACCAGGGGGGAGCCTGGGCAGAGGAGAAGGTCACTAAGATGCTTGACCCCTACCAGTGGTTTTCTGAGCCCCAAATCATCGAGTGAATTGTGGAATAGAATTTCTTGATCTGGAGCGCGCTAACCCGCTAATGAGCTGCTCAAATGAGCAGTTCTGAAATTTCAATTATTTTCGAAATTTCCATAATTCCAACCGTGGAATTATTAACGCGGAAACTCCTCCGTTCATGTGTCCTACACGTGTCGGTACATCCCAAAGCCACATACATCTTTCGAAACACCCACATTTAATCTGGCAACCACTCGATAATCGTTCCAAACACAAGAACACAACTAAAACACCTGTCATCCCAAAAAGGCAATTTCAGTCATTGAACTACCTTTGACTCACCGGGTCTGGAGCCGGTCCAGAGCGCTCCACGACTCAAACGATCGCCAGCTATGACTAGGACAATAGGCCAGTCCATATGACTCCGTATGACTAGGACAATTAGCTATGACTCGGACGACTCATTTCAGTAGTATATAAGTAGCCTGTAGTAGCTACCAGAGGCGACGAAGCGACCCCCCTCGAGACCCCATCAGTGCCCATCCTCCCTTGAAGCTGTAGGAAGCCAGGGCGCTTCGCTATAGACCTGGGAATTGGTAAAGAAAGTTAACGGAATCAAGGAAAAAGTGAGAATTAGTTTTGTTTGAGAATTTACGTTTGCTAGGACTTTTGGAACTTTCGTAAAGGATCGTTTAGGATTGGTATTGGGTTGGAGTTGAGCCATATTGCTCCTCCTAAAGTTGCGTTGAAGAGAAAAACCTACAAACCTTTTATTATCGTTCATCCACGAGACTCTCGTTGGACTCAACACAACTCCCCTACTTGGAATATCTGGGTGTGCAACAGCGTTTCCTGCGTTGAATCCCCACGAACTTGCACTTGCACACACACATCGGATTTGGTGTTGATTAGTGGAGTAGATTTGGGATATTTGGATTTTCTTTACGAAGATTCAGATTTTTCAGGTTTATTTTATTTTCACGCTTAGTCTATAGTGAGCGTTTCACCGCAATGCATGCAACGAAAAAAAAAAACCACCTACTTAACGATCTCTATATCCTGTACCCGATTCGAACGGGTGTTTACTGGAAAGTTCCTTGTCTCAACTATGTGTATCCACCGCAAGTGTGCCAATGACGCAACAGGACTTTTTGTAGGGCGAGGTGCACCCCTCACTACAGCAAAGCCGCATTAGAGCAAGCTTTTCGAACTTGCAGCTCACACGACGCACGTTGGATTAGCAGAGTGGATTGGCCAGACATACGATGGCGGAGTGTCTCCATCTGGAGTGGATCCTCGAGGTTCTCGTCCTGCATCTCGAGCTCGACGATGGTGGTCCGATCCGAGAGCTTCAGACGAATGCGTAGACAAAGAATAAATCGTCATTGGCAGAATTATTCATTTGAACCTGGCTAAACTTTTCAGTTTCACGTCATATTGGTAGGCACCCCTAGCCCTGTGGAGGTTGGCATACTGTATGTGAAAATTTCTTTTTTGAGCATCGGGTGGTTTGCGATAATGGCGATCAGATTCTTCGATGGCATTTACGACACTGAGAAGGATCGTTCAGAAGATACTGGCAAGTCCAACAGGCCATTGTTGCCGGCACCTGAATGTGCAGTTGCCAACACGTACTTTGTATGGCGCTTCCCCGTTCGACACAGGAGTTGGACATAATTCTGTGCCGGTGGTGTCTCCTTTTTGGAGCATGAAAGCCCAATATGCGTTGAACTTGCCGTGCGGCACCACCGTTGAGGTCATTGTCAACATTGCCACATTGGTACGTCATAGTGCTGCACTGGCATCCCGGTGGTGGCCGGCTCTCTTAGTGGGTCCCTGATCGACTCGGGGAGGGGCCGTGATGCCGAGAGAGAGCTTTTTCCCCCCATGGACAAGCCAGTTGTACGAAAGCAGCGCATCACACTGGCCAGTTTATAGCATCCGCTTACTGCGATTGAGCTCGGGAGACGCGTTGCAACATCAAGACAAATTGCCCCGGCTCGCTTGTTGCCGTCGAAATATGGTAGATTCGACGACGGGTACCTCCTTGTACTGGTGTTCACATACATGTGGAATATTTGTCTCCATTGAGATGATCAGATCGACTCTGGCGGCACATTCTTGGCATACTTGACCATTTTACTTGGTTTACCAATGAGCTATTTGAACCGTTCAACTCTCTATCTCTCGTTCCATTCCCGTGCATCTCTTGGATGGCAATGTCCACACGACAATTGTATTTAGTCACAAACACTCGAGTGCACAACTCCAAGGGTCCATCTCTGACATAAAACGAGCTATGTATCCTTGTTAAAACAAATCACTCCCCGCCTGTACTCATGTCATGTGCCCGGTCCGACCGAGCCCTTGCCAATGCCGCGGAGAGAGATCATTTTATCAAGGGGTGATGCACACAAACAGGACTTGCTGGTGGACGCAGTCAACCTATTTTATACACAATGTGAGCCCGCCGATGGGCACAAGGTAGGGTTAGCTTGTGCTCAGTGGAACCAAAAAAAGGGGGTCTCTCTTAATGCGCTATGGCCTGTGCCCGGTCTGACCGGGCCCTTGCAAACGTCTTCGACAGGGATAATTTTCTCTAGGTGTTATCCACCCATAAACAGGACTTCCCGGAAGGGCATACACACCTGTTTTACGCCGTGCATACACCCGCTCTTGTGTCAGACACGATCAACTCGATGAAAAAGCAGTTGATTCTACAGCAGCCAGTGTCCTGCACCCGTGTCGAACGGGTCCTTGCTTCACCAGCAGTCCCAGTAATTATTGCAAGCTGTGACTACCACAAACAGAACTTCCTGTGGGGGATGCACACCTGTGCAGCCCAGCATACAACCGCCGTTGTCTCGGCACCTCTGTAGAAAAATACACAAACATTGAGTTTACAGGGAACAAACGGCCTTCGTGTTCGATTTGTGAACCACCATTCCACGGAATTCAACGCCGAGTTACCCAACCAATACCGGCGTCCGCTCCACATCATCGCATGAGAAAGAATTCAAGGCAGACAGATCCCAATCCGAGTTTTTCATCACATCGTATGTCGACTACATGGCCCTCTCCCCCCAGGAGGCCATGGATATTTTCCAGAGTCGGTCTTTTGCAATCTATGGCTACCCCTCCGAGGTCAAGACATTTGTAGAGGCTCTTAAGGACATGCAAAATCTCGATACTCGCATAGAGTTTCAGGGTGAGTCTCGCTCCCCTGTTCCTATCCCAGCTAATCTTGGTCCAGATCAACACCTCGAGCAAGTGGGGTCAGCGGAGATTGTCGTCGACACGGCACGCAAGATGATTCCCAATCCGAACTTCTGAGGCGGAAACCCCAACCTGAACCACCTTCAGAATCCCCAACCCAACCGCGGAACATTACCAATTCCCCACATCAGGTATGTTCTCTGTCCCTGACACAGTTTGAACTCCTCTCAAGATTGACAGCACCCTCGAATCCCACCAGCGCGCAGTCAAGCAGACAAGCACACTGCCCAGTCTCCCGCAGCGTGCACTACTGCTCGAGCACCTCCAATGGGGCATTGCGGGCAATGCAGGCGCCAAGTCTGAGCCACACCAGGATACTGGCAGCGATACATATCTCATCGTCCAGAACTGCGAGGATGAGGACGACGAGCTTGGGAAAGCTTGGATGGTTTCGCATCCCGGGCGGCGCGGCACGAACTGGAACAGACACTCAGGCAACTTGCGCAGTTGCAAGATGATGGTGGATTGGAACCCCCATGACTCAAGTACCAATGTCATGGAGACGGAGGTGCTCTACCTGGGCCCACACATGATCTTGTGAGTTGACCTCATCCGCCCTGCTTCCAGGCTCAAGTCGCTGCAGAATCATGCGAGGTGGGATATGGCACCGTGTCATGGGGATGACGGATGCGTTATCAGGGGCGGCCACGGCTTCCTCATCTTCTCAGTTGACCGCTACATTCATGCGGACCTACACGCCATCCTCGCTGGACATATTCTAACGAACACCAAGCACCCCGATGCATGTTGGCTTTGTCCCAGAATGCTTCTCCATTCAATGACCCGACCTGCTTCTCGCTCTCCTGACGCCCATACCCTGGACCTCATCCAGCAGGCTCACCTCCAGAAATTTACCCCGCTTGTCGTGTTCTGTGCGCTCCTCCCCGCCCTCAACGAGCACAACTACAAGCTCGCCGCAGAACAGCATCTCCCAGGGCTACCTATCTCTTGCGACGACCTGAAGGAGTACCAATATGTCTGGAAACGCCTCAGCGCCACCCCTAGCTGTAGCACTTTGTGTAAAGTGCCCACCACAGCCAGGGGTACGGTTTACAAAATACCTAACTCCAGCTAGGGCCCAGCTAGAGCTAGGCATTTTACATAAACTGTGGCCCCCACAGCCAGCCGGCTGTTCTCGGGCAGATTTCATCAGTCAAAAGAAGTTCCTATCATCCTCGGCACCCTCGATATCATCGGCAACAGGTCTAGGCAATCAAAAGATGTTCCTATCACACCTGTACGATCCGCATCGGCTCGTATCATGGTAAATCGTCATTATCCTGCCAAATTAAGCCTACTCTAGCACCCAATTCGTTGATTTCGGACGTTCCCCGGCCTTATTCAGTCCTCCCGCCGGCCTATACCGCTTCTCCGCTCCTCCGCCGGCCCTATTCGCCAGTCGTCGCCACCGATACGTCTTGGGCAACCACGCTGCGCACTGCCTCGGCAGCGGATACATTCCACGACTTGTAAAATGTGTCGACGATTCGCTTATGCACGGCGACCTGTCGCAAAGCGTATGCCCGAAGACCGGACGCGAGCCCTCGCTCGGCCACCGGGCGCATGCTTGCTCGTGCCTGCCATATAGCCTGCGTGCTGGCCAGACCGCGCAATACTCGTTTGACCTCCTCGCGGAGGATTAGCACCTCCTCCCGCCATCGATCACGTCTGGCCAATGCTTTCGACCACTGTACACGGACAGCTATTACCATTGTCAGCTTTGTTCGCACATAAAACGTCACCGTACCGTCATGTATCTCCCCAGCGTCAACGTCGCCCCGAGAAACCAGATCCACGAGACCGTTGTCGCCTTGCGCGCCAAGGATGGCTCTGTACGCACACGTCTCGCCGCGCCGAGTCGCCCCAGCTTCGCCCGCGCGCCCGCATCGCTCTCCTGCTCCGTTCGATCATTCATATCCTCCTCCTTGAGCTCCTTGAACTCCGGCGCAAAGGCAGGACCTTCCAGGGCAACCAATGCCCGATACGCTCGACGATATTTCTCCGCGTCCCTCTTCTTTTGCTCGCCCAGATGCCCAATCATCGTACTGGACCTCGTGCTTTGACGCTGGCCCACCACCTGCGAGTTGCGAAAGAGGATCAGATGGGTAATGGCATGTATCCGGGCTCGGATGCTGGTCAGAGCGTCGCCGCACTGCGCTCGTCGCAGCTGCGCTTCAATCTTCCCCAGACCTGCCACGCAAGCATCTCGCAATTCGTCGGCCGACAGCTCAGATGGTAGCCACAGCTTCACATCCTCTGCTTTTGGTGCGGCCAGATCCGGGTCCCGCAGGTCCTCCTCCTCCGCCTGCAGTTGCTCGACCCCAGGCATGAAAACGGCCTCGAGTCTCTGCACTATGCGTAACTTCTTGAAGAAAGAGACGCGCAACTCATCGAGCTGGCTTGTGCGGTCGGCTGTGAGTGTCTTCGCTTTCGACTCAGCCTCGATTCAACGTCTGGGAGGGTCTCGTCCGTTAGCGTTCTTTCTCTCGTCTGTTGTCTGCACTGACTGTAGGTTCTCCAGTTGCAGTTTCGCTTTGATGAATCCTGCCGCGGTTATATCCCCCTCCGCAATCGTGGCTCGGCCCTCCCGCTGCTCCTCAAGCTCTGCCTTTCTGAGCTCAGCCAACACCTGCACTTCCGACGGGCCCGCTAAGGATGATCGTCAATCTTTGTTTCCCACCCGTTAGTCGACACACACACCTTTCTTTCCATTCTGCATCAGGTACGGGTTTGGCTTGCTCTTGTCCCTCTCCCACTCGTCAACCTGCGTTTTCCACTTCAGCCGCGTCTCGTCATTGAGACTCTCGTCCATGTCTTCGAATTCGTGTGTCTGTTTGTCGCGTTCGGATATGGCCACAATGAGCTTGCGACTGAGCGCTTCACCTGGATCGAATAACACTACGGGCATGTGCCCATAATCCGGGCCGGATTATGGTGGGATTATTCAAAATAATCTATCAATAATCTATTAATGATCTTTGACATGATCCGGCCCGGATTATTTTGCATAATCTTTCAATAATCTCAACATGTTCCGGGCCGGTGTCGTGCCCGAAATGTGTTAGGCATGGCGAAGGAAAATTTCAGTGTCATTCACTTGCTTAGAATCAGGAAATAGCTGGAAAAGGAAGGTCACATCAGGTCACATCAGGAACTGTTTGGATCACCCATATGCAGAAAAGTGTGACACGAGTCACCAATGTCACAAAATGTCACAAGGGTGACCTGACTCATTCCGCAGTCCGCAGCACTCGAAAAATAGTATATAAGGGGCAGGGGGAACGGAAAAATACCCCCAAGTTGGACCTAGTTTAATTACGTAGTACTTAAGTAGTATACAAGTTCCTTGTATTACTGCTTGAATACCAGCCTTTATTACTCCAAGATCCACGTTCTGAATCCACGTCTAAGCTTGGTGATCCCATCAGATCCCATCATTGATCTCATCAAACTTTTGGTGCAGTCTATTATCGCCTACTACGTCCTTAAATACCTGTTTAAGGCCTACGCTCCTACGAACCACGAAAGTACTAAGCCCACGAAAGACTTAGTAAATCCACGTGCCTAACACGATCACGTGACCACATCTACTGCACGTATCAGTAGATCTACGTTCAATTTACGCGAACCTACGACTAAATTACGCTCCTCCACGTAGCGAGAGAGGTAGTTTATTTCCCCAAACCACCCACACTTGCTTCATTCTAGAAGCAAAACACTTCTCACCAAAGACCAACTCTTTGCGTGCAGTATCCTGAACAACGTCGCTTCCGGAGCTGTACGTTGGGTAACACAAATCCCAGCCGACATCATTGGAGCCCACCGCGAGGGCATTCTTTGGTGAACAAATTCTCAACCCCCAACAACAACACTACAAACTAACTTGAACTTCCATTCAGCAATTGACACGATGGCTCATTGGACCAATACGGAAAACCACGACGAATCTTACGACGCGAAACTAGCAGCTCAGTTGCAGCAAGAAGAAAACGAACGCTCGCAGGCCCGGCGCCCCACAACGAGCAAGACCAAACTCCCCGAGGGAGTCCCTGCAGGCAGGAAGGGAAAGGGAAGAGAGCGGGCAAGAGACAGGGATTACTCAAGTGAATCTTTTGGGGAGTTTACAGACTCAGAACCTGAATACGCACGGCCATGGATTCCATCTCCAGGATCCACGCCAGGAGTCAACCCTCTCTGTATGCCGGCGCCGCACGCATTCAGCGCACCGCTTCGGACATCCTTGGACATGCCGATTCCAGGTAGCAAAGAGGCACCTAAAACATTTCGAGGACGATATTCGGAGGTTGAACGATTTATTCGCCATCTCGAGCAATTGTATACCCGGAATCGAGTAACGGATGAAAAGGAGCGGTGCATCTTTGTCTTGGATTACTGCTCAACGAACGTGCAGAACGTGATACGCACAATGGATTACTTCCGAACACCCCAATGGGTGGGGTTGCGACAAGAGATCCTGAGAGCCTTTGACGCGGAGCGTGCAAAGCACAAGTATCGACCAAGCGATGTGGTCAAACTAGCGAAAGAAACAAACAAGGAGTCAATAAGCAGCATGACCCAGTGGCGGAAGTACGGTGTGCGATACAATACTATTGCCGGTGGTTTATACAATGAGGGGCGGCTTGCGGAAGGAGATTATCGCACCTATTACTGGCTGGGGATTCCGAGGGAGTTGCGGAATTCGTTGGAGGCCCGCATTCTTCAGGGAAGGTCGCTCCAGGACACTAAGGCGTATTCAATAAGGGAGATCAATACAGCGGCTGAATGGTACTTTCGTCGGAATAGGGCAGAGGCAATGGTACTCGACGCGGCGGAGTTTGGACTTGACGAATACGACGGGGACGAGGATTCGGATTCGGGTTCCGAGGCGTCGGACAGCGACTCTGAATATGAGCGAAGGCGATCTAAGAGGAAGAAGAAGCGAGGGACTTCAGCGGCGCGGAAAGGAAAAGAGAGTGGAAGGACGAAAGCATCCACAGCGGCGAAAAGCAAGGCAAAATTTGCAGGCAACGAAGACGAGATTGCGGGTATGATTAAGCAGTTGAACGGAATGAAACTTGAAGACCCGGATTACACACCCACATATTATAAGGTCCTGGCGTTGGATCAGACTGGCAACGCCGCGCAGTGCGTGAAGTCCCCGGCCCAGGCCCGTTCGATAAATCTGCAGCCAGGTTTCGGACGACGACCCAGCTATTCTTCCAACCTACCTCCGTCCTTACCCCGAGCACCTGAGTCCACAGGAGCAGTTGTATCCCCCCGGCCCACAGCGGCAACCTACCCCAATAATATCCCGTTGGGAGAGAAGGTGTGTTACGGATGTGGGAAGCCAGGGCATCGTATGGATAATTGCGATGGGATAAACGAGCTGGTAGGGCGAGGAGTTTTAGGACACAACGCGGAAACACGGCGACTTGAGTTGCGTTCAGGCGCACCGTTGCGGAGAATGGCCGGGGAGTGGCTGCTGGATGCAGTGGCACGGATCACGAAAGGGCAACAAAATTCGGCGGTAATGCTTACCTTTACCGAGCCTGTAACGGGTACTTCTCGGGCAGTACATAATTTCTATCAGACCCACGCACGAATTCGGAATTTGTCTACGGACGAGTCAGACTGGGAAGCAGATGAGCGAGAAGAAGAAACCTTGGGATCGGTTGCGAGCGAGACGGACGACTCGGACCATACTGTGTCCCAAAGACGGTCCAGTTTGAGGAACAACTCGTGCCGGTCTTTGAGGCGGACAGAACTGTACCCAGTATACGGCAAGCGCGGCGAAGGGCCTTCGACGGTGTGGAGATGCCACCCCGGCGTTACAGTTCAGGCGCCCCCGCACCATCGGCTCCGGGCCGACGGACCGCACCACAGATAGTTCCAACGAAAACGCCACCTTCAGCGCCCGGGATTCCCGTGCCACCCACGCAAGCCAGCCCTGAGCTCGGAAAGATGGAGCTCGACGCACGGCCGGGTGAGCAGCCGCCCATACGACCACCTACGCCTCCGAAGAATTTTTCAAGAAAGCCGGCCGTCGACCCTGAGCTCTCACCGGTGGACGCGCGGAGGCCTCGAAATATGCCAATAGCCGAAGAGAACCCAGACAGGGTACCGCCTGTACGCGCGCATGAGCAGCCTATATCTAGAGATCGCCCGGACCCACCGCGAAAGAGAGATGTAGGGAGAGCCGGGGACAGAGGATCGACGGATACACGTCAGGCCAATGCCCGGCAGTCGGCGATATCCTCGACGGTGAATCGTACATCGGTTACAAATCGGGCGTTGGATACTAAAGTGGAAGTGAGCCTAAGGGAGTTAATGGATATTTCGAAGGACGTGCGAACGGAATTCACGGACCTAATCCGTGTACGAAACACCAGGGTGGTCCTTGTAAACACAAAACAGCTTCCGACGCCGTGGGTGGGCATGGCCTGGCCAAGAACCGACAGAATATTAATCAAGGTACTCATGACAACGAGCGATTCGACAATCTGCGCCATTATCGACACAGGGTCGCAACTAAATGTTGTCTGCGGAGATTTAGCACGGCAGAAAATTCGAAGAGTTGTGGACATGACTCAGGCAATTAGCATGAACGATGCTAATGGCGGATCGGGTCAATTGCGCGGAATGATAAGGGGAGCGGAGTTGACGTGCGGGGGACTTTTGACGTTGGCTGATCTCTGGGTATCGGAGCAGGCACCGTTCGAGTTGCTGTTGGGGCGCCCTTGGCAACGAGCAAACAAAGTCAGCATCGACGAACGAAAGGAAGGAACATACTTGGTATTCAAAGACGCCGCAACAGGGCGACCCCGCTTCGAAATGTTAGCAGCGACGGCGGAGAATGACGACGGAGATCCGTTCGTCCAATACCAGTCAGCATCGTGTCTTCATGCCGAGGAAGACGGGTTGCTGTCGGACGCGGAATGCAACGCGGATATTGAGGACGAGCGTGAATCGGAACGGAGGTCGTTACAGGCGGATAGCGACGCGTACTCGAGACTGCAAAGAACGGAGCACAGGCAAGGGAGAGTCGTGACTGTGTGGATAGCCAAATGGATGATGTGCACAGGGTCGTGGATTGTTTACTGGGTCTTGGTGCTTGTCAACTCGCTCCTGATGCTGAGAATGGCCTGGTGGATTGGAAATTTCGAACGCGGTCACGCGCAAGACGGGCACCGGGGTCCGCTGCGTCGAAGCAGTGACCCTGAATGGAAAAGTATAGCTCCCGAGGGCGAACGAGAGCCTGATTCTGGACGACGGACCCGAAGCATCGATGGAGGAATGAGACCGCATGGAACCTGGGGGGAGTCAGTTAACGGCGAACTTGAGGGCGGACAAGATGAGAGAAGCGACGAGTATAAGAGTGAAAGGATGGAGGGGACGAGTGTTTCACCTAACTTCCAACCCTCTCCAACGATATCGCAACTACACCATCTCTACTGGATCCCCCAACGCTCTTCAATCACCGACCGCGTAGTCGCCATGGACCTCAGTTATCCTTCCACGCCGCCCCCCCCGACTCCTCACCCCATCTATCCTCGCACCACCTCTCTTCGTGTCTCCGATTCTCCTCGACCAACCCAACGATACGAGGGCGTACAACCGCGCCGAGGTTACGGCCGTCCAGGTGCTCGCGTCAATGCGCGAACGAGGCCTCGCACACAGCACCAGTCGTCCGGAGGCCTTTCGACAAGTAAGTGGTGATGGTCATTGGGAAAATCGGGCAGTAACTGACGTTCGTGCCCAGTTTTCCACCAACCAACTGCTATACCCGCGAAATTCGTCACCATCGAACGACCCGGACCTGCCAGTGGGTCTGCGACGCATACGCCCGTTGCCTCGACGCGCTCGTCTGGCTCAGGATCCGAATCGACCGCCGACGCCCTACCCGCACCTGGACGGGGTCATTGTCGAAGCGATACAGCGTTTACAGGCTGCAACTATCGAGGGAGTGTCTGCGAGCCCGCCAGCCAACCTAATGCCGCAGCCACTGAACGAGCCCGAGGACGTTTTGATGGAGCAACTGGAAGACGCACCAGTGGGTATCAGCCCGACGCCGATCGCATCCCCGTCCTCGTCGACACAGGTGCCAACTTTGGCAAGCTTGACGGAGGTATCGATGTTGCCGGGGTCTATCGCGTTTCAACCCACCAGGATGATCCTGGAGCCAAGTACACCTACCACGGCCTTCGTCTCGCAACAGATCGTCCAAGAGTTGCAGCAAGTAGGGCTGCCCGAGTTCCGACCTCCCGGTACTCAACCACTTCCACTCTATCTTCCCATCCCGGAGTTCGGGTCCACTATCATCGAGTTTCTTCGGCAGTACTTGCGGGGAGCGACGGTGCTCGACGAGCTGGTCCGCGCCGCCGACGAGGTGCAGCGGCTCGTTCCTATAGCGCAGCGGTCCGAAACACACGCACGTGTACTTGCAGGCGTTCTTCCCATCCTTCAGCTGCGCGCTCGTGAAGCTCAGAGCCCACTCGGTCCAGAACTTGTCCACGGATGGGTTATCTTTCACAACGCTGTCCGGGAAGCCCAAGAAGTGTTGGACGAACGCGCTCGCGAGCGACTCGACGCGGCATGCGAAGCTACAGCAGTGTACCAGGATCGGATGAAACGAGTGAACGACGAGATCGACGCACGAGGGGGACTCGAGGTGGAGGCGCACCAGCTTGTACGCGCCATGATGGAATCCCCGACCCCATTTTCCTCCCGCTGCTCTACCCCGCCAACGCCTTCGAGTCCTGATATGCCGGATTTCAGTATGCTTCGCTTGGGCTTGGACGACGCGACGATGGACTTGGCGCAGTTGGAAATGGCGGCTATGCACCTCGGGGAGGAAAGGAGCGGACCCGCCGCGAGCTCAGTCGACGAGGGAGACGAGGGAGGAATGACGGCTGAGCGTGAGAGTATGGTCAGCTCGTGGGAAGAGCACGTCCACGAGGCCTCGTTTTGGGGCGTACCATCTCCATCGGCCTCGCTGTGGGGTGTGCTGTCGCCGACACCTTCTGCTACGTCTTCGTCCAACATCTTGGGGGTCCAGCCGTGGCATACCATCGACGTGCAAACACCATCGTCGTCATACTCGGTGGTCGATGAAGAACCGGCAGGAGCGGCTTCTCTCTTCTCGGGTGAGCCTTATGAAAGGGGATTCGACAGTGCTAACAAGGGGAATTTAGTTTCCTCTTCTGAAGACTCGCAGGACGAGCAAGTCCAACAATACCTTCAACAAGCCCGAGATTTAGGACACGAAGGACGCTACGACGAAGCCCAGGAGTACTGGTGGGCTGCCTTGAAGTGCGTGGCTCGACATGTTGTCCCCGCAAGCGATGAACTTACCTACAGTGGGACGGACTCCGACGACGATCTTTCTCCGCTCAATTTCGGAAGTGCGTTATCGTCCCCAACGCACGAGCCGGCAGCTTCTTTGGGGATCGACAGCGGACATTGGCCTCAAGGGCTTTCAATTTCGCCAGTATCGATCCCAGTGGTATGGTCGGACGTTATTGTCGGGGAAGACGAAGCCGGCTTGGACCTGGAAAGTCTGATCCATTCGAGACTCATTGAAGCGGCAACAACCACCCTTCGGGATGAAGAGGAAGCGGACAATGTCAGGGTACCTCTCCGAAACCATCCGCTTCATGTCGCCACCACGTTCGTTCCACCATTGCCCGCAGCAGTCTTCGAGGGAAAACAGGACCCTCGACCCTGGTATCGAGTGGACCCACCTTATCTCGATAACAACCCCGTGTGGGAGTCGTACCACAATCAGCCGACCTACGATGACCTTCCAACACTCAAGATGTCCGACTACGCGAAGGCAGGGGCTTTCGAGCGGGCGCCGCTGCATCAGGGCCTGCGCAAGCTGTCGAGGTCTGCCTCAGCTCCTTTATCCACCGCGATAACGCCGCCGTCTTCTTCTCCCCCAACGCCAGACCCCGCATCCCCGCCCGATTCGCCGACCATGACGCCTCAGCCGTTTACTTGGCTCATTGCCGACCTGCGGCGTCATCTTTTTCCTTACGAGGGCGAGAGTGTCGGCGGCCGGATGTTCGATGAATTCGCGGAGATAACACGAGCCTTGGATGTCGAACACGCGCTGGCGTTTTCCTGGCTCCACAAGGCCGTACATTTGGCATACGACCAACGTGGGATGGGGCAGCTCGTGGACTATGAACGCATGCAGGAGCCTGACGGGCAGCGGGTAGAGTTTGACTGGGACGTCTTCGAGAAACCGATTGTAGTGGACGCGGAACGGGATGAGCTCAAGGAACATTTTTTCTGTGAGTACCTTCAATTTTTTCGAGCGGCGGCGGAGACTCAAGGAATATCAGACGGAAATCATTTTGATCTTCTACAAGTCGCTTACGATCTTCGGCAAAGCCTGTTATCGACAGTCCGCCTCGCGCTTCCCTTCCTTGGTCGACAAGGTGCCGACCTCACTCACGCATTCTATAAATGGCTCCAAGCTCACCGCTACGCAACGCGTCGTCGATTTTTCTGGGTTTTTCCTCTCCTTCACCGGCACGAAATGGGGCTCTGCGAGACCCTGTACTCGCTCCTTGTCGATCATGGTTATTCACGGGAGGCGGACGAGCTATGGCGGGTGCTGCGTGTGCGGTACGTTTGCGAGGACGTTCTTGGACGTTTTCTCCGGGACGGATTCCTCGACATCCCTCGCCAGCATGGGGATGCGGAGTATTGGACCCGCGACCTGCCCGGACTTGTATACGGCGACCAGCTTCTTACCCTCAGTGGCGACGAGGAACAATCCAGTGACGAGCAAGTGGAGACCCCCGACAGTATCTCATCCTCCGACGCGTCATTCTCGTATTTCACCGGGGTCAACTACCAGGACGTCGAGTATCGGTATTCGTCCGACGAGGAAAGCATCGTCGATGGGGCGGACGAGGCCTTTTTCAATTTCTCCCTTGCCTTGTCAGGACCACGCCTTCCCCGCGCCGGATTCAATCTCACTCTGCCTACCCCTCGTCGATCCGCGATCGCAGTACTCGAGGATTTGGACATTCGACCTGAGATCGTCGACACGCGCGCAACCCCGGATCACGATGCTGAGTCGGTGGCGACTGGGGGCAACGATGCTGCGGGAAAGGAGGGAAATTCGGCGACGAAGGCATGACTACTGGAATCTGACCAAGGGTACGTCAATATTTTTTCTGTTCGCCGCGGAGGGACTCATGGCTGAGCAGACGAGCTGCTTCGACCGAGGTATACCCCTGGACTCTGAACAATGGCGGGCCACGACGGTCTCGTCTCAAGCTGTACACCAACGACACACCACGCAAGGGATTTTTGATACTTGACCCGGACGCTTCAAACAACGGACCATTACGAGCTTCGCTCATCAGGCATACTGTACCACGAGTTCCCCAGGATACGCTCTTGTGATATTGCTTCCTAATCCTTCTTCGTTTTCTTCTACGATTACTTTATACCCAATGATCTTGCTACTACTAGGATCGATGTTTTTTGTTTTGTTCCATGTCTTCTTTGTACGTATCGCGACGAGAGTTACGGGACGGTTCATTAGGTCTAGCTTTGACACGCTTGTACTCTTTGTTATCCAAATTACACACTTGCGACTGTATACCGGGCGGACTCGTATTAGACATGCGGTAGGAGATCACATTCCGCCATCAATTTTCTGTCTCTCTGCCACAACGACTGCGTCTGACTACCGAACCACTACTGCGAAAGCACACGAACTGCATATTGCTTCGGAAGATGATTGGGATGCCTTAGAAGAGGATGATGAATACGTGATCTATCCCGTGGAAATTGAGGACACGCAGCGGAAGTCGGTGCAGGCGTTTACTATGTATAAGCGAGTCGACAAGAAGGTACGTCCGGTCTCCACAACCTTCCCACCTAACCACGAGATAAGAAGACAGATTCCCGAGGACCCAATGCTTATGCTCCCGGAACTTACACGCCGTCCACCTAACTTTGAGCCAACCCGGCGAATTACCGAAGAACGCCTGGCACTATTGGAAGTAAACCGTGACGGATTTCTCTCTGAGGAAGAGGAGAAGCTCGTACTGCATGTTCTGACGCTGAATGAACAGGCCTTGGCATTCGAGGACAGCGAGCGAGGAACCTTCCACGACGCGTACTTTAGTCCCTACAAGATTGCGACGGTCCCGCATGTTCCATGGGAGTATAAGAACATCCCTATTCCGCCAGGCATTCTTGCTAAAGTCATTGAAGTGCTCAAGTTGAAGATTGAAGCAGGAGTATATGAGGGATGTCAATCCTCGTATCGTTCGCGCTGGTTTTGCGTCGTTAAGAAGAACGGTAAGCTTCGCATTGTCCACGATTTGCAGCCTCTAAACAAGATATCGATCCGCGACGCCGGAATGCTCCCAATCGTCGACGACTTTATTGAAGGGTTCGCGGGACGACAGTGTTATACGGTTTTTGACCTTTTCTGGGGCTTCGACGCTCGCAAGATGGATCCTGAGAGCCGCGATATGACAGCCTTCATGACGCCGCTGGGCCTTCTACGCATCACTTCAATGCCGACGGGATATACCAACTCGCCCGCGGAGTTTCAAAAGTGTATGGTGTTCATCTTGAAGGACGAAATACCTGATCATGCGAATGTATTCATTGATGACCTTCCCATTAAAGGGCCTGCCTCGGCGTACTGCAACAAGGAGGGAATCCCCGCCACGCTTCCGGAGAACCCCGGTATTCGACGATTTATCTGGGAGCACCTAGAAACAGTGCATCGCGTAATGCACAAGATTAAATGCGCGGGGGGAACCTTCTCGGGAACAAAGGTCCAGATATGCCAACGGGAGGCGCTCATTGTGGGGCAACTGTGCTCTCCGGATGGGCAGATTCCGGATAGGAAAAAGGTATCTTCGATTTTGGACTGGCCCGCGCTGACGACGCCGAAGGAAGTACGACGTTTCCTGGGTCTTTGTGGGACGGTACGGAACTGGATACCCAATTACTCGACGATCATTCGGCCGCTGACAGAATTGTACAGGCAAGGAGTCGACTTCGATTGGGACTCGAGAAGGGCTGCTACGTTCGAAGAAATTAAACGCATAGTCGTTTCGGCACCGGCGCTAATGCCCATCGATTACGCGTCGGGACGCTTGGTGATACTTTCGGTCGATTCAAGCTGCGTCGCTACGGGAATGGTTCTGTCGCAACTGGACGCGCAGGGGAAGCGCCGACCTGCTCGTTACGGGTCCTTGCCTATGAGTGAGCGGGAATCACGTTATTCACAGCCTAAACTCGAGCTGTTCGGTTTGTATCGAGCCCTGCGGCATTGGCGACTCTATATTGTTGGCGTTGAGAACCTTCGGGTCGAGGTAGATGCCAAGTACATTGCCGGGTTGCTCAATAGTCCGGACCTTCAACCCGATGCAGCGGTCAATCGATGGATACAAGGTATTCTAATGTTTCAATTTGCTCTCGTCCACGTACCTGCTATAAAGTTTCAGGGTCCGGATGCTTTATCTCGGAGAGGGCTCGCACCTGGGGAATGCGCGGAGGATGACGACGATGCATGGCTCGACGAAATAGCCTTACTTGTGCAACAAATATCTTTTGACGAAACGCCACTCCAAGCGCTTTCATTACCCTCGTCGCTGCTCGCTCGAACACGACAAGAAGCCGACTTGCGCGATATTGAACATTTCCTCCGCACGCTCGAGGCACCCATTCATTCGACTTCTCAAAAACATCAACGCTTCCTTCGGCAAGCACTTGCAGTTCATGATTCAAGATGAGAAACTTTTTAAGCGCAACCCGCATGGAAGTCCGCTCTTGGTGGTCACGGATCCAATTGCGCGTCTTCGAATACTGAACCAAGCTCACGAGGAACTGGGGCATAAAGGGGTACGTGCTCTTTGGGCAATATTGCGAGGGCGCTTCTACTGGCCCAAGATGAGCAACAACATCACCCACCATGTTGCATCCTGCCATACCTGTCAAGTACGAAGCACGCGAAAACTCGAAAAGCCGATCACGGTGTCTGCACCGGTAGCCGTTTTTCAGAAGATTTATATTGATATCATGATGATGCCAAAGTCAGGCAATCTAACGCGCATCGTAGCGGCTCGCGACGACCTTACAGGCACTTGTGAAGCTATGGCTCTCGAAGACTCGAGCGCCACGTCCTTGGCTCGTTTCTTCTGGACCTACATATACTGCCGCTATGGATGCCCTCGACGTGTAATCACTGATAATGGCCCCGAGGGTAAAAGCGGGCTTCGCGGAACTAATGAAACGGCTTCGAATCCCACATGTACGAATCTCTGGATACAACAAACATGCAACAGGAAAGGTAGAACGAGGGCACTATACCCTTCCAGAGGCTATCGTCAAGGCCTGTGGAGGGCGAATTTCCGACTGGCCAGAGAAGCTTCCGCTGGCAGTATTTGCAGACCGCATCACGGTGAGTCGCATTACAGGCTTCTCTCCATACCAGCTGCTTCACGGAGCCGACCCTATTCTTCCTTTTGATCTATTCGAAGCTACCTTCCTTGTGACTGGGTTCAAATCAGGAATGTCGACCTCTGAGCTCCTAGCACTCCGGATTAGGCAGTTGTCTAAACTTAACAGTGACGTACTTCGCGCTTCAAAAACTCTGGAGAAGTCGCGCTTCCAATCTAAAGCGCAGTTTGAGCGGAAATTCAAGCACCGGCTGCTAAAGCGCGACTATGAACCGGGCGAGCTGATACTCCTGCGGAACGTAGGAATCGAAAACCAGATGAGTATGAAGCGCAAGACGGACGATCGCTATTTGGGGCCCTATGAAGTCGTGAGAAAGAACGCGGGAGGCGCCTACATTCTCAGCGAATTGGATGGAGCTGTGTTCGTGAACAACCCAGTGGCAGCCTTTCGAATTTTGCCATACATTACTCGGCGGCACAGATTCATGCAGCAGCTGAACCGGGATGACTCGTCGTCAGAAGGGTCGGGTGAATCGGGCTCACCGAGTGATTCAGGCTCGGAGAGCGATTGATGCTTCGAAAAGCTTGCAAGAACAATTCGACAAATACCTCGGACAGCGTGAGCGACTCAGGGATGCTGCTCGCGGGCATGTATATATACAGAACAGGACTCGACCCAGGCTGCACCCCCAGACCACTGTGTATACCATGATTCGTCGCCGCAACTACAACAACTATGTTCCGCGTGGGCTCTTCGAGGAATCTACCCCTCCGTCGCGCCACTTCCAATACTACTCTGAAGAGATCGTCGTCGAAGAGCCAACACCTTGCTGGAAGCGCTACCTCCTGGGACGGCCCGAGGAGACCACCATTTATGCGCCTGGCGGAGTATTCGAGGACGAGGATCCAACCACCGCCATTCCCTCTATGCGTCTTCAAATTTACGGCCAGCGGCAGATGAACAACAGCATTGTCGGCGTCGCGCTCGACACCGAGTTTCGGAGCACATCAGTCTATCTGGCAGTAGGAGGACGAGTGGACGCCCGCACCCAGAAGCCCTACTTTGTGTCGTACACGGGCATCGACAAGAAGCTGTGCGTTGGGACCACGGTCTGTACAGTCGACCATTTACGTGGATGCTGGGAGGTGGTCGGTGCGAAAAGCAACAACTGGTGGTGGACCGAGCTGGATCTTTACGATGCCGCGCAGTCGCGTCGTGCCTCCTTACGCATTCCCTACCCTCGCTTTCCCATTGAAGTCCCGTACTGGCGCGCTGCTCTCGCGTTGGTTCAACAAGAAGTACGCGACACGTGGAAATGTCTCCTGCACAAGATCCCCGCGTTTCCCTACCGAGTTCGCATCGTTATCGAGCATCGAGACCAGCGGGAAGAAGGAACAGGGTCGGAAGAGGCGGAGCTTCGCCTGGGTTTGCCTGGAGATGGCGGAGCAGGAAAAAGAAAGGCTGAGAATGAGAGGGAGGAGGAGCCCAAGCGGATGCGTGTGGGGGAAGTGCCCATTGAAATTCAGGTGACAGTGGAGTGTCGAGTGGACTATGACGACGATACGGACAAGGACAAATATGCGTGAAATTTGTGAACAATACTAAGTACGATCGAAACAAGGGTCGAGATGAATAGGAATGAACCAGCTGTGCCTTCAACGGGCATTGCAAGTGAGCTGAGATGAAATTTTCTTCGCCCAACTGAGGGCAGTTGGATATTCTGTTCGCCGCGGATGTCGTGCCCGAAATGTGTTAGGCATGGCGAAGGAAAATTTCAGTGTCATTCACTTGCTTAGAATCAGGAAATAGCTGGAAAAGGAAGGTCACATCAGGTCACATCAGGAAACTGTTTGGATCACCCATATGCAGAAAAGCGTGACACGAGTCACCAATGTCACAAAATGTCACAAGGGTGACCTGACTCATTCCGCAGTCCGCAGCACTCGAAAAATAGTATATAAGGGGCAGGGGGAACGGAAAAATACCCCCAAGTTGGACCTAGTTTAATTACGTAGTACTTAAGTAGTATACAAGTTCCTTGTATTACTGCTTGAATACCAGCCTTTATTACTCCAAGATCCACGTTCTGAATCCACGTCTAAGCTTGGTGATCCCATCAGATCCCATCATTGATCTCATCAAACTTTTGGTGCAGTCTATTATCGCCTACTACGTCCTTAAATACCTGTTTAAGGCCTACGCTCCTACGAACCACGAAAGTACTAAGCCCACGAAAGACTTAGTAAATCCACGTGCCTAACACGATCACGTGACCACATCTACTGCACGTATCAGTAGATCTACGTTCAATTTACGCGAACCTACGACTAAATTACGCTCCTCCACGTAGCGAGAGAGGTAGTTTATTTCCCCAAACCACCCACACTTGCTTCATTCTAGAAGCAAAACACTTCTCACCAAAGACCAACTCTTTGCGTGCAGTATCCTGAACAACGTCGCTTCCGGAGCTGTACGTTGGGTAACACAAATCCCAGCCGACACCGGGACATTCAAAATAATCCACGTCAGATTATTGATAGATTATGAATTGCAATATATGAAATTCCCATTTTGAGAATGACCATATATAGTCACTTTAGAGACTGCATATTTGCCTTATTTAGAAGGTGGTACAGCCCACAGTATCTGAGTATAATATATTCTCTCCACCTGTGCATCACAAAATACTACCACTTCTGCTTCACAAATACTATAGGCAAAAGATACAGAGAAACAGAGAAAGATGCAGTATTGACAGAGATAGGGAATTAAATGTCCTTAACTCAATCCTTACCTCACACCAGACGCATTCATGCATCTGAGCACGGATGCATCAATGATGGGTCAAATTCAAGTGTAGATACAGTACTAGTACTGGTAGGTGAACCACCACTGTGTGACTTTTTTTGCGAGCGAAGAAAAATTCACATCACGTTCACCCACATGGAAGTACCGAGACGACAACGATCAAGGCGAGATGGGAAAGGTTTGAGAAGCATTGAAACAGAAACAGGACAGACATGAGCAATGGAGCGGCACCATAAATGTGAAGTCTTGGTTACAATGAGCACGACATCGTCAGAGGATAGAAAGGACACGCACCCTCCTTGAGAGTCTTGATACCAGGGATAGCCCTGGGGCTGATGACAAAGGTGTTGATTGTGTTGCGGAGGTGTTGTGCAGAATGTCCCAGCAGTGAGTAAGCTCCAACCAGAACGAGAGCGAGATTGAGGTCATGTCCATTCTAGCCACCCTGAACAGGATAAGTGCATGCATCAGCAGCCAAAAAGCGCCCTACATGTGTCCAATACACTCACCGAGAACATGGTTCTCCAGCATTGTCTCGTCATTCACATGTACGTGAGCAGATGTGGCAGCAGGTACGACTTTTCTGTGTCGTCCGCAAATGCAGAGTCTTCGGATGGACAGGGTGATGCCGAAGGCATAGAGGAGCGAGCGCCTGAGTGAAGGAAGAGCCGACAGGAAAGGCAACAACAATGGCGCCGGCGAGGCTACAACAGGGATTGTTGCAGGCAGCTTCCCGGATTGAGCTTTGCACGCATCTCGTAGACACAGATCAGACGAATTCGCCCCGGAGTCGAGAGAAGACGCAAACACATGTTAGGGATCGTGCAGACCAAGCCCATGCAGGGGTATGGTAATCAGAATAAAAACTATGTGTGTGCTTTCCCCATCACATGACCTGGAAGCCCTTGATGTGGCTAGAGGCACCTCAGGCGCATACGACAACAAGAATCCCTGTAAGCTGGTGAAACGAAATCAGCCACAATGCAACTATCGGAGCATACAATGGACCTTGAAAACCCGTGGAACCCTATCTGTCTGGTAAAATAGGCAGACAATGACCATATATGCGGCCCGGCAGTATGAGGTGCAGCAATTTGGCTGTGGAAGTTTCTGGGTGACGTTGTGCTGGTTGGCAGCGTTGATTTATTATGAGCATGGTCGCTGGTTTGAGGCTGCTACTACGTTCCGGGCCCCGGAGACATGAGGAGACTACGGTGGGGGGGGAGAGAATGGTCAAGAGGTGGTCGTAGTGTCATGTCTTGGATGGCATCGGGGCATGCGTGTATGGCAAGAGAGAATCCGGTGAGCACTTGACGATACTGCGCGGTGCAGGGGGGTGGCAGTCCGAGGATAGATGGGGCTTGCTATACGAACGTGACACGACGGACTAGTCTTGAGCACAAAGGCTCGCAACCGGCCACTCCCAGTCAGACAAGTGTGGGGTCATGACCACGTCGAGGATGCAGAGGCCGAGTCTGGAGGAGGGCTTGTCTTGCCAGCGTTGGAGGAAGCGGAGGAACAAATAACCTGAGCAAAGAGTTTGAGAGCGCAGAGAGAAAGAAAGAGAGTCTCACCTCAACAAGACGGACAAACTAGACAGACAACAACAACGAGGAGGGACGCTAAAGCACTCCAGCATAGAGTGTTTGTCTTCGATATAGGAGAGCTGCAAGTGGGCAAGGAGGGCAGCCTATGATGGGTGGTGAGAGCATTAAGAATAGAGCCCAGACACACTAACCTGTATGCAACAGCCAATTCATTAGGACCAGCCTCCCAGGCGGTTACCCGGGAGGTAATGTGTACAGGTTGATGTGCTCCCACTAAGGTCCAGGTTGGGAGTGTAGGCAGCGGTGCAAGAGTAGGATATTGGGATGTGTCGTTCTCCATAACGGCTGGCGCGGTTGGGCTGTAAGTTGGAGGGCGGGGAGATGTCGGATGGAAGGGACTGCAGGCTGAATATGGTTCCAGACGAAGCAGAGACGCCAGAGATACGAACAAGTTCGCATTGGGTACATCATCCATGATGTGTTCTTCTGCACCGTCGTTCTCAACAACGGCTGGGTCACCAGGGATGAAGATCAGGGATACGAGGGAGGTCGGAAGTAGGTAGCCATGGCCCAAATTTCGGGCAAGCCGGTGGAGCGGGTATGGAGAACGGAGTAGGTGATTGAATGAGTGAATGATGTGATGGGAGCGATGCTAGGAGGGCTCGTTCTCGACAACGGCGTGGGCGTTCCGGACGAAACTGGGGGGAGGTGGCGGGAGTGATATAAGGGACGTACAGTTCAATTTTGGCACCGGTCCGTTCAGGCAATCCTGCAATACACGGTGTTCTTGGCCGAGGACATTTCTGCCAGCGTTGGAAAGGATGGCGTGGGAACGAATCAAGCGTGGGAGCGGCAAGAGGTTGGGAGGGAGTCCAGGGAGGTGTGTGCAAAGTTTCAGGTCGATAGGTGCGGTGGTTATAGAGATAGAGGCCAGACAAGGTTGGGAGACAGCGTGACGTGATTTTTTTGTAACTACAAGAAAATCACGTCACACCATAGTGGTTCAAACTCACTTTTTATTCTGGCTACGCTTCAATTTCACACAGAACATAGAAGGATGTGCCATATCTATGTCAGCAGATCATTTGGGAGATTGGGAATGCAACAAGTAATAGAATGATGTAAATATCCACAGACAACAAGAACCAATGGAAAATCCTTAACTGACGATGAATGGTGTGCCATAACTCAGCGGAGGAATTGCTGACAGACAGTTGCACTATCTACCATGTCTTTGTGCAAAGGACAGGTAACAGTCCTCCAATCTCAATTCAATTTATTCTTAACTGACATCCTTCCTCTTGCAAATCAAGACCTTCCAACTAAGGCAAATATACTATATAGGGATATTCTCAAAATGGGAATTCCATATATGTATATATTGCAATTCATAATCTATCAATGTTCCCGGGTGGATTATTTTGAATGTTCCGGCCCGGAACATGATGAGATTATTGAAAGATTATGCAAAATAATCCGGGCTGGATCATGTCAAAGATTATTGATAGATTATTGATAGATTATTTTGAATAATCTCACCATAATCCGGGCCGGATTATGGGCACATGCCCGTAGTGTAAGTACACTGGCAATGCCGATACTAGAGCAAACCTTGCTGGATATTCTGTTCGAAGTTTATGTGATCGATTTTGTCCTCAATGGTGTCGTGGCGATTCCCCTCACCCATCTCCTTCGTCGCAAACAACACGGGATTCACAATTGCCCAAGTTCGCTCTATCCCTTCTCCGTCTGTCCGACCCACTCCCCTCAGGAAGCTGAGAGAGTTGTCTGCCTGGCAGCTGGCCTCGTGGACGATTGCATGCCAGACAGGGAGCCCGAAGTCGATCTCGAAGTCGTCCAGGTTGGTCGGGATGTCGGTTGCGGCTGTGATCCTCCTCGCGCGCTCAGCGAGGTAAATCTTCCATTGGCATGCAATATTGTACGATAGTACAAGCCGCTTCACGCGCGCGTCTCGCAAGGCGCTCATAAGCACATAATCCATATTGGCGTAACTGAGTCTGTCAGGCTCCGCTCATATAACCAGGAAAGAGATGTACCGCTCTCCTTTCTGCAAATCCCCTAGACCCTGTGGACGCACGGTCCCGTGCCTTGCGCAAACGCATCCACCAACGCCAGAGACCCGGAGACCCGTCGTTAGCCGAGTGTCCTTCTGGGTTAACGCCGCGAAGGCAATACAGGTACTGATCTACCAGTTGTCAGTGCGCGAACCCTTTCCGTTCATCTGTCTACTCACATCGTGCTCGCTGACATAGTTTCGGAGATGTTTCTTGTAAGCCTCTGTTTCGACAAAATACCCCAAGCCAGGGCCAAATGACGGATCGTATCTTTCGTTGCCGCGGATTCGATTCTTCAAACGGAAATTCGCGTCTAGAGCAAGCGGCATCGCATCAAGAAATCTGCCAAGTCGTTAGTTAGTCAAGTGATTTTATGAATGCAGCAAATGAACTGTTCCTCCTCAGGACGTCGGTCCCATCCGTCCGGTAAGTTGAAACCTGGTGCTGGGCAAGCCCAGCATCTCACCGCCAACTCCCCGGGCCCCGTTCCCAGGACCCCGCCCGGTTCATGTCCGCAACCCGAGCGTTTCAGTCGTTTGAGGAAATTAAACTGTCGAGCCATCCTCCCAAACGCCTTATAGCGATCCTAAAGACATTCAGTTTCGCCGTCCATCTTCTATTCGCATCCACCACTCACCGGAGTCGTCCCCACATGGGTAGGGTCGGCACAACGCTCCATCGCTCCGATAAAATCATGCGCGTTCATATTGCCAACGACTCCCAACAGGCGGAACTGTTCGAGCGCTCGGAAGGTAGCACAAGTCGCTGGGCTGATGGTGGTCGCTGGATACCAGCCATTACCCAGAAGCTGGCCGAGATTGCTGTGTTCATCCCGCAGCGCTTTCGTGCAGCCACAGAATTGCACGGTGAGAACGAAGACACCGCGAATATCGAGCAGGACCATACGCCGTTGCAGCGCATCGGGCAGTGGACAAGCGCCGCCATGATGCCCGAGCTGGTATACCATCCCGAGTCCGTCCCCGACGCCCGAAGCAGACCGATGTAGCCAAGCTTCACTCCAGAAGTCTCCAGTCCATTCCTATCTGTTTCTTCAGAACTCCGCAACGCAGCCCCAAGCAACAAACACACCTTCAGCACGTGCAGAGGCGTTAGAGTATGGCGGCTTCGAACGCAGCTCTCGCATTGGAGAAACTCCCCGCAGTCCTCGCAGCGGAAGATACGCGTGCGACCCTTCTCAAACGCTGCCTGACAGAACATGCACTCTGGCTGCTTCATGTAGTCGCCAAGACCTTCCCGCCGTATCATCGCGTCGAGGTAGAACGGGATCTGCTTTCGCCAGAGGAGATTCGGGTTGTCCTACCACATATGAGCAATCACGACGTTATGCACAGAGGGGAGCTCACCGAGCTATCATAGCGTCCACGTTTTCTGGAATCTGACTCTTCCAGTTCCCAGACTAAAGTCGACACCGTGTCGGCGATGGCCGCCCCGTCACCCAAGTCCTGCCCGTCGACGGGTATCCAGTCTGAAAAGATGTCCGCGCTTTGTGAGGCCGTTGTGGCTTGACGCTCAACGTGCTCTATATTGAGCAGTCGACGACGCATCCGCGATCCATCCGTGCTGATTTCGTAGCTCTGGTCTGCTACAAAATCGTCGTCGTCTTCTTCTCCGACGTAGAAATCGTCCCTGCAGGGCATTTTCTGCTGTGAATGACAATCCCAAGTCACAAGAACCTGACTTACCCTCCACCCGCATCATTGGTTAAGGCCGTTGGCGGTTAGGCAACGCGAGCCAAGGCGAGCCATCGGCGCGTACCGAAAGCTCGTGAAGATCAAAATCCAAATCAAGATCAATCATGTGTAATGGTCAAGGATCTAGAATCAAAAACCACTGTTCGTGATAAGGTGATTTACTCGCGTAGAGTGCGCCATAAGGAACAGTTTCCATGGACCGGCTTGGTTTTTTTGTTTTTGTTTTGGAGGAGGAGGGGCTGCTCTATCTATTGCAACGTCAGGCTATAGATGTAGACTACGCAACACGACTGCAGCGTCAAAGGCGAGCGCGCGCAGCCTCAATAGCCCCCTGACCCCAGCGCCAATCCCTGCCTTCCCCATCTGTCAGGCCAGCGCGCCCAGTTGTTGTGTGATCCTTCTGGACCATAGCCGCCACGCCGCGTACCGGATCTAGCCGCGTACCGGATCTAGCCGCGTCGTCAGCAAGCTACGTGCACACATTTGTGTAGACCGACTCACAACCGTCGACAGTGGGAGCGCTCTGGGAAGAGGGCCGCCACTGGCAGATAATATCGTAGGAGATCACGAGGCGGTGGATGGCGGCTCGTGGTTTGCGGAATGCGGAGGAGAGGTGGATCCTAGGGATGGACGGGGCAAGGAATTCTCGCAGTTGGCGGAGGTCGAGCTCGCGGTAGCGCTCTCCCTTGTTTCCGATACGAGCACGCGAAGACGACATAGCACGCGAAGACGACATAGAGGGCGTACAGATGTAACGCAGTTTGTTTTGAGGAATTGGGACCGCGCAGATTACAGGGACTTTATAATAGTTTGACTGTTTGAGGAGCAGAGCAGCTGTAACCAGGGCGCTTGATGAGACCACCCTTGATGAGACCACACTTGATTTTCGATAAGTCTGAAAGGACCCTGCACTGAGCGAGCGAGAGGTGCGCAAGAACATGATAATATTGCCGTGTTACTGCCATATGGGAATTGTGACCAGTCCGCATGGGGAAATTCGCTACGCATAAACCTCCATGGCAGCAATTCCTCGTCAAGCGACTGCAGCCTTCTTCCAATGCCCCCCACCCTCATTGACCTCAGCATGGACTCCAGCGACGATGAGGTCGACGGCGCAACATCCGGTGAGCGTTTCTGACACTCGTTCGCACATCGCCTGACAGTATCGGACTAGCAGACTTGAAGCGCCGGCGCGACAACATGGACGACCCTCCCGGACGCGGTCAGCCCTGGCGAGACCCAAGCGTCTCTCTTCTCTCACCGCTGGATCCCGACGAATTGACACCCCCCAGTGCGTCTATTTGCTGTTTGACCCCCGCTGGTTCCTCATCTTCTCCTCCAGGCCAATTCTTCCTCCTGCGTGTCAAGGCTTGTATGTATTGTACAGATCCCTTCCCCCCGCACCACATTTATCCGTTCGGCAGATTCGGATTTCCCTCACCTGGTCACTTTTTTCGAATCCAGCCTCGTCGAGCTGCATACACCCGGGTATGCACTTTATGCTCTGGGAATCCGTGACGCAGTCCGTCAGAGTCTGCATCATCTGTTGCGCCCTCGCAAAACCGGTGAGTGCACGTCCCATGCAGTTACCGCTCGACTCAATGGCCGCAGAGGATCACTTTAACGACTACATCCATCTTGTCCTGCCACGGCATGTGCTCCTCGAAGTTTACAAGGTCGTCGACCTTGTGGCTGCCTGTATCTGGGGGCGTCTGCGCTTTCGCTCCTCTAACCGTCCTGTCTGCCTCCCTACTCCATCGGACCTCATTCCCGTCTCTGAATCCGTCGCGCTTCGCGCCCTCGTCGAAATCAGCATCCATGTCGCCGACATGCAGTGGGGCCAACACACGCTGTACGCCGTACACGCTGTTCGCGAGGACATATACGAGCAGGGCTTCGACCATGCGCCTACACTCCAGCTCGGCGATGCAGGGCTCGGTGATGACCAGATATGTGGCATTTGTCGGCACGTCAAGTCGTATTCTGTACTGTGAGTTATCATTATTCCGTCCTCGCGACCTAACTGACATCTTTTTCGCAGGTTCAATTGTGGTCACTCGTTCTGCCACATCTGCAGCCGTCTCTCGTTCAACGGCGACTTTGAATGTGCTTCGTGTGGGGCACTGCAGTACGGACCCCCTCTGCCGTACCTCGCCGAACGGGAGAAGATTCGCGAGCTGATCCTGCCCGCCGTCGACGAGTCTCGCATTCGTCCGACTTGGGACGGCATTCGCTTCCCGCAACCGCGACGGGAACGTGTGACTTGCGTGTGCGGGGCGGTGGCGATGTGCCAGTGCCTGACTTGCGTGTGTGGGGTGGCGGCGCTGTGCCATTGCCCTCGGGTCGGCGCTACGTGTACCTGTATTGCGGCTTCCGTCTGCCGATGCTTGGCGGAGAGCACCCCCGATGGCGTAGAATAGAGTTGTACTGCCGTCGTAAAAATCCAATGGAGCTTATTTTCTGCAAATGCAATGTAATGAAGTCAATCCAATGAAACTAAGAACGCAAACGAAGTCAAGAAGTCAATACGGAAATGAAATAATAACACATTAAACGTCTAGTGATAACAACCGAATATCACGAACACTCGTGTATCACGAACACTAGGCGGCGATATCACAAACACTGGGCTCAGAACTTTCGGGCCATATTGGTTGTCCTGGGCGACCTTTAGCATCGGACTTGTCCGGGATCGATTCTCAAGGGCCTCTTGTAATATACTGTCCCGCTTGCTGAGGCGCCGCTGGTCGTGAAATGTGCATACTTGCCGAATAGTCAGACCGACTATCAAGGTCACATTCAGCCTAAAACCGTCTTTTGACCACCACTACTCTTCTGCCCAGCTGCGTGCAATCGTGCCCAAATCGTCCCTGCTGCTCTACAAAGTGCGTCTATCACTCATATCAACCTTCTGAAGGACAGTAAAGGCGCCAGCACCCTCATTTATCGAAATCTTCACCTCGGTGTCGCCCAGATCCTCGTCTGTCCAATGACCTCCACTTCCACGGGCCCTGCTCCTCCCCTGCACGTAAACCCCTGCCGCAGAAGACCGTACTGGCCCACAGGCGTGCCTCTGCGAAACACCGAGCCAAGTTAAGGCAAATCCTCTTGTTGCTATCACGCTAATTGTACACAGGAATATCGACGAGGAACGGGCCAAGGCTCGAGAGCGGATGGCCACCCGTCGAGCCCAGCGCAGGGTTGACCCTGTGTTGAGAGAGCAGGACCGCGTCCGAGTCCAGGCGGCAAATCGCGCGGATCAGGCTAAGCATGCGGATCGCTTAGTCGAGTACGACCGCCATCGGAGGGCTGCGTAAGTCGTACCCTCTCTGCAACTATCTAAACTAATTGAATGTTCGCAGGGCGTATGCCAAGAAATACGGACTAGACGCCTTCGTTCAGCGGGAGGCGGAACGGCGGAGCCTGATGGAGGAGGCAGCGGAGGAGGAATACCTCCGGCAGCTGGAGAAGCGACTCCAGGACACAGAGGGAAGACGGCGGTGGAAGCAGGATATGCAGCGAGAACTGGCGGAGGAAGACGAGGAGCGGCAGGCCGTTGTATGGGCTGGCCGCCCTCACGATGTATCCCCAATGACGATGTATCCCTCGGACTAGCAAATTCCATCCAACCGACGAGCAGCAGACAAGCGAAGGCGATTCATTGAATGTCAAATTACATATAATACATACGACGTTAGAACACCGAAGGCTTGCGCACCACACAGTGTCCGGCCCGAAAAGCATCCTCGTATTCTTGTCGTGCCTCTTGGTACGTGGGCCACGAGTCGTGCGAGGAGTTCTTGACCCCAAGCACGTTCAAGAGTGATTCCACGCTGCAATAAAAGGTTAGCGAGAGTGAGGGACGTGCCAGATGCTTGCCTTGATGGGTAAACCCCAGGATGGACCCCGACAAAAACGACGTACCACCAGTCTCCGGCAGCGCGAGGGACATGACCTTGCAAATCATGCTCGTTTTCGACAGGCTTGGGAATAAGATGCAGAGGAACTGGCATGGAGCTGATAACCGACGAGGAACAAGTCCAGCTGGCCCGCTCACAGAAGTCGAAGGCAGCTTGAGCAGCCTTGCGACTCGAAAATCCGGTGTACAACGCGAATCGATAGCCACGGGTGTGCTGCTCTGCGCCGTCGGGTCCGAGCCAAGTATCCCACACCCCAATCTGCTTCCCGCGGATTATGGTGTATGCAGTGGCTTTGGGACGCTTCTTGCGTTGCCGAACCAGGACGCGTGCTTGACCTTCGGGCTGCCCTTGTGTTAAAGCAGCCACTTGATGCCAATGCGTTGTCAGTGACGGCGCGACTGCAGACGACTGATAGCGGTAGAGACGTGACGGCATCGACTCGGAGGTGGATGCAGATGAAGACGATGCAGCCGACGGAGGCGGAGGAGGTGGGGGTGAGGTAGGCCGAGTAGGTTGGCGCGGTCGGGTTTGATGTGGTACCGCGGGTGGGTGCGGGACCATCGGCTCAGATTCTTCTACTTACTGCAGTGAAAAGTAGGCCCAACGGTGATGATATCAACCCACCAGATACCCGTAGGCGGCTGAGCAGCTGGAAAACCTCTTTGTTGTCCTCGTTGTCCGTGTATACCACGATGGCCCCATCGTCGATGGCCTTGAGTCTCCTGGGCGTTTGGGGTGTGGGTGGGAGGGACATGGGGGAACAACGCCAAGTGCAGACGATATCACACGGGGAATCACATGGCCGAATCTGTGCGGAAGCGATGCAAAAGTGTTTCATTCATAAGTAATCATACGACCGCACACCAGCCACCGCCTGGCGAGAGGGAATCGGAGGGTAGTGACGGGAACCATCCGCGTTGAAAGTCGTCTCGGCAATGGAACTCGGCACAAAATACGTCCAATCCTGCTTGATGTGACGAAGAGCGAAACAGGCGCTGCCGCATATGATTAGCATAGGCTTAACGAACAAGAAGGAAAGGACGAACACGACGACCATCTCATCGATGGCGTCCACGTCGCCAGGCTGGATTTGGACCAGGCGAATCGTGTGCAGGTCCGCGCGATCCGGACCACCGGTGGTGGGATCTTGTCGGGGAGCTGTCGCGTGCTTGAGCGCTATCACATTCCCCAAGGGAGGATCGTGAACGGAATCGTGTCTGTCGAGGAGATCGATAACCGATTTATTGCAAGAGACGGGATCTGCGTCGTTGTCCAGGTGAAGGCAGGTGAAGAGCAAGGTTATAGGGCCAATGGACAAGAGCTCGTAAGGTCGCGTGCAAAATTCGCATGCGACTGGGTTGTAGTCGAAGTAGGGGAGGGATCCTTCCGTCCCAGCCGCCTGGGCAAGCGTATCAACAGGCCAGGAGACGAGGCGGGGATGGGAATCATCTTGAGGATAGAGTAATGCAGTAGTGCCGCCTGGAACTGTCTGGAAAATGGAATCAGAGGGTACAGAGCCTCCTTCGTTTGAATTACACGTACGGGGCCGACGAATGGCTGGAGAGCAGTGGTGTGGGGGGCGCGGGGCAGCCATGAGAGATGGGGATAAGGACGAATCAGTATCAAAAAACCACATGTGCATTTTACCCGAGTATTGGCAACCGCGTCTCTGCTCTAACGTCTACCGACCACTTAAACTCGCCCCGCTACAAGTAGGTCAGCGTCGTTGCGTCCCGAGACGAGAATCTAAACAATGCTAGGATGAAAAACACTACCCCGAAGAATATTGCCGCGTCACCGAAGCGCAAGGGCAAGGGAAAGGCCATCACGAGCCCTGCGCATGGAGACAGTATGAAGGACCTCGTTCTCGGCGCTCCGAAACGCAAACGCCAGGTCAAGCTGGTAGCGGCCGCCGACAAGAAGAACGAGAAGGGCTGGGCCCAGGGAGTCATCGAAGACCACATTCTGGGTAAGCATTTGGCGGGTTTTGCGGAAGCCAGGCAGAAAGGGCCGAAGGCGGAGAGCGATTATTTGAAGAACGTCATGAATGAATTCTTCTACCTCGTTCCCTGGCACCTCAAAAAGGGCGAGCAGCCCCAGCTTCCTCTCCCTCTCTGGACTCCGGACAAGGTGGTCGACGACGAGAGCTTGTCCGAGGAAGATAAGCGGTTGAAGGCGCTGTTCGTGAAGACCATGAAGCCTGTGAGTACAATGAAGTCGTGTCTGAACGATGTGTGACTGACGGCACTTCTTTCAGAAAATACGGCGATGGCTCGTATACCGCGTTGACACGGTCCGCGGCCCGACCAACCCTGGCGACGACATCTGGACCGTGCTCCTCGCAAAGGCCACAAACATCCACCCGCCGCTGTGAGGGCCATAGATAGCCGGGCCACGCCGCACAAGCCTCTGGATGCCGGACCAGGACCACCAGCCAACAACACAAGCCGTTAACCAACACCGCTGGATTATTACGCACTTCAAGACAATGGAGCGACCCGAATAAGCACAACCGCTGGATTAATACACGCTCTCGGACGAACAAAGGAACCCAATAAGCACCATCGCTGGATTAACGGATGCGCCAAAGCGCCGACCTCTAATACAGCGAATCTACGACACTCGATCATGCTATCGCAATGTTTGCCCGGATACAGTTCCGTTCCACCTACGACCGCGACGGATACAGTCCCCGGCCTACGAGCCCACCGCCTGCGCAGCCCCTCGAACCGCTCGCTATCGCAATGTTTGCCTGGATACAGCTCCGTTCCGTCGTCGCTGACACGAACGAGCCGGCCGCTGGATTACTGCGCGCGCAGGGAAACCTCGCCGTCGTTCAGGAAGAACACGCCACCTATAACCCTTACTCAGACGGACAAGTCAAAGGGGAGCGAGACATACGACGCGATAAGTGCAGACGTTGAGTGGAAACAGGTGCAGAAGAGTCCGGCCAGCTGGGCATGGAAACGGAGTGAGACGGGGGCCTATCAGGGTCAGCAATGCAAAGCGGAGGTCAAGGAATCGACGTACAGACACGGGATAATCTCGCGACACCGGGAAACAATAGCGCGGAGGACGAGGAACCCAATGCGAAGCTCGAGGAAATGTAGCGGCGTCCAGAAAAACCCAGCGGAAGGCAGATGAGTCGAGCGAAGGTCCAGGAAATACAGCGGCATCCGGGGATCAAAGCGACTCGGTCGATACTTCGACTCAGTCCCCACGAAACCATTCGACAGCCGTGCGACCAAGACTTACGAAGCAAAACATGAAACACTTACCAACCCAGGTCTTACAAACCATTAGCAATCCGCTTGGCAAGGGTCTAGAGCGTACTCACGACTTGACATCCCAGGCCAAATGCACGGGAATTGTGGAACTAAGCGTTCACACCCACAAACTATATCTACCACAACTGTAAACACAAGTAAACAGTTCACTGCGCCCCAATATACAGTGCAAATTTCAAGACACGGACACTGAGGACACCAGTATCGGGACCGCCCAATTAAAAGGGAACCACTATCCACCACTCCACCACTTTTCGGACGCTATAAGGCTCGGCGTCGGTCGGCTTGCTATAGTAAACCTCGACGGACGAGAGCGTAGCCAGTTAGCTCTATGAGGGCGACCACCATTCGGAACCGCGCAATAACCGCGATACCCAGACGTATACCAGGACGTTCGGAGGACTTCCTGTAGCTCGGTCGCCGTCCAATATCTCGAATCCGCGAGCGCGACGTGTACAGACCATCCTATACAAGCGGCACTATCGAACATCCATCGGCCAGGACTTCCTCGCTGAGAAGCACCATAAGCCTCGAAAAGAATCGAGCACCACCACCTTCCTTCCAACAACTTCGCGGCAGGCTTTCGAGTCGCCAAACAACACCCACGACCACTGAATAATCCAGCGGAGAACGAATTCTTCCCCGCTCGATTATAAACACACCACCCACGGCCACAGACTAATCTTGCGGAGGCCAACAGCCTCTCCGCTCGATTATCCCTACTAACCACTTCCACAGGAACTACACAAGCGCGAGCTTTTCTAGCCCCGTTGGATTTATATACACACACACACACACACACACACACACACACACACAATTTAACACAGTTTCCACTGTTGCGAACACAATCCCCAGAGGACGACTCGACTGAGACTTGATAGTACAAAAGCCGTATTTTGGAAATCTATCTCTACGAACGCCCGCAGCATCACAACCTGGAGCCCACCGCGAGGGGATTAACTGCAACTGGAAACCCTCTCGAAGAGAACCTCTCTTCTCCTAGGCTTTCCGCCTACACCTCCAACACCACAATCTTTACGAAGAAACCCCGTCCGGAATCTACAGGAGGAAATCTTCCTGTCCGAGCACCAACCAGACACCACGGATTCCCAGGAATTCGAAGAGGAAATCTTGGCTTTAACAGATCTACCAGAAGGATACGGTACCGAGGACGACTCGGAACCCCCTCAGACAAATCCGCCATCTAACGAGGAATCGACAACACTCTCGACAGAGACATCGCTACACTTCTCCTCGCCGAACAACTCCCCGAACAGATCAGCATCCCCAGATCTGGCGAATCCTCCCCAAAATCCACAACTCTTGAATAACCCACCGGTCATTCAGGCCCAACAGATCGTACAAATCCCCCCGAATCCACTCCCACTCCCGAACCCAATACCCAACGCTATGCCTCCCAAAGCACTACCCTCTCGCTCGAATAAAAACGCGCCGCGATTCGAAGGAACCGCGCGCCACCTGCAAAGGTACTTCGAGGATATAAAGGAACTAGCGGACGACTGCAGCAAAACGACCGACAGCGATGTTATCGATGTTGCGCTGAAATATCTCGACCTGGACGAGTCAGAACTCTGGTCTCGCTGCAAAACCGCAGGAATTACCTGGGACGATTTCAAGACAGCTATTATAAAGCTATACCCAGGAGCGAGCGGAGACAAGCTGTATACGAAAACGGACCTCCGAGAGACTGTTAAGAAATCAGCGGCCGCGGCGCCTACCACCATGGAAGAATTCGGCGTGTATCAAAGGAACTTCCAGAGGATCTCCGACTTTCTAAAGTCAAAAGGAAAAATCTCCGAGCACGAAATAAACGAGCAATTCATGAGGGGAATTAACCAAGACTTCCGCTGGAGAATAATCCAGCGCCTTCAAATCGTCGTACCCAATCAAGCCAGCGACACCCCGTACTCGATGTCGGACGTGGTAGACGCAGTAGAATGGGCTCTGAATGGACCCCTAGGCATAGCCTATGCCAGCGCGGATGACGATACGGTCGACGTGAAGAAGGAGATGGTGGACATGACCGCGACATTAAAGGAAATGAACAAGACTTTCCTCTCGCATGTTACGGTCCTATCTCAGCGCCTTGATAACGTACAGAGCGGAGGAAACAGAGGCACCTGGAATCGCGATCGAGAACTGCTCCCAACTCAGGGCCAGTCGTATACGGAAGCCAGGACAGGCGCGGGATTTAATAGCACGCCCAGACGATTCGCGGACGGTTGCGCGGGATGCTCAGACCCAGGCCATTTCATCAGAGACTGCCCCAAGATAACGGAGCTCCTCCAGGCGGGGAAATGCAAGCGGAACGAAGAAGGGAAGCTCGTTCTCTCCGACGGAAGGTGGATCCCGCGCGCAATTGAAGGGAAGAACATGTGCGAACGCATTGAGAAAGGCCACGAATGGCTAAAAAGAAGACAAATGCCGCCAACAGAGCCAGGTCAGAAGGATAGACCACCGCACATGCTGTATATGGCATCCGCCAGCATAGAGGAAGTAACCGACGAGGAAGACGAGGTTCATAATCTCGCGTATCAAGAGACCGGGACGGTAGCAATTGAAGACCTATCGACGGAGGAAATTCAGGCCTTTATCGAGCAACGAAAGAAAGCGCCACCAAAGAAGATGCAGTTCGACGGAGTCCAAGTTCCAAAAATCGGGCCGGCTAGCGTTATCAAGAAGAAAGTAGCCTTCGAGGAAAAACCCAAGGAGCCCGAGCCGCCCAAGACGCCACCCAAAGATAGACACTATCCGAGGGAAGTTCCACCACCGCAACGCCAGGAGGCCACCACGCCGAAACCGCCTGCCAGTAAATTCCGCGCACCTATCGAAGAAGGAATAACCCCTTCGGCGGTAATCGAGCGGCTACTCGTCGGCGAGATTAAGTTGACTCCGCGCGAACTATTGGCATTGGCACCCGAGGCACGCAAAATCTTGCGAGAACTGGTGACCACGAAGAGACTTCCCCAGGTGGACGTGACGTACTCGGAACAAACCGACGAGTCGCAGTACGTCCTCCGGTACGAAGAAGACGGGGGAAGGGAAGAACTCCTTACGGCCTCCGAGATCGACGCGTTGCGAGTCGTACATCCAATCCTGAACGGCACGATTAAAGTCGAAGGGATACTGGACCAGGGCTCGGAAATCATCGCGATTAACAAGAGTATCTGGCAGCAGCTGGAGGTCAGCCTCGATCCGCAGAAGATCCTTAGCATGCAATCGGCGAATTCGCAATCGAACGCTACCCACGGCGTAGTCTCCGACGTCATCTTAACCCTAGGCGGGATTGACCTTCCACTCCCTCTTCACGTGGTCGAAGGCGCGCCGTTCGATTTATTAATCGGGAGACCCTTCTTCCGCTTCACGAGCTGCCAAACGCGAGACTTCAGCAACGGTTCGCAGGAAATCACGATCACTTGCCCCAACACAGGGAAAAGAGCGACGCTTCCGACGACAACAAAATCATCAAAGAAACCAGCGCCGACGAACAAAGCGCAGGGTTTTCAAAGCGCGGAGCATCGCACCCAGGCGTAAACTCCGCGCAGACTAATCGCGGACTCGATGGGGCAACAAAGAGTGACATGCGCGCAAAATATCGCCCACTTCCGGACTCTCTAATTAAAATCAACTCTATGGCCATTAAACAGAATACTATCGCTTCTTTCACTTACTCGGGACTGGCGCCGCCAATGATTCTAAGTTCACCAACGGGAACTAATACTCACCACTGTCGCCAAATTACGGTCACCGACACGGAAATGACTTGGGAAATCTCGCCGACGTACCTAACGTGGTGTCTACGACAAGCTTACGAATATAACGAAGAAATCCACGCGTTCGTGGTAAAAACGGAGGAAGAAACCGCGCCGAAGGAAAAGAAGAAGAAGAAGAAGTACAAACCAGTTGCCTTGAAGGTCAATTCGGTGCCCGCGACATTACCAGAGGAGTTTAGGATTGTTCGCCGGTTTCCCTCCGATCCGCTGGAATATTTGAAGGAACCCAGCCGACACCCGCCGGATTTTACACCAGGAAAACGCGTCACCTACGAGCGGATGGTAGCAATGAGGATAAACGAGGACGGCTGGTTAACACACGAAGAAGAAAAACTGGTGAAGAACGTCGTGAAGACTCACGAGATGGCGTTTGCCTGGGACGAGTCCGAGCGAGGAAAATTCTGCGAAGATTACTTCGAGCCAGTAAAGCTACCTGTGCTAGCGCACACGCCATGGCAACAAAGGAATATCCCGATACCGCCAGGAATCCGCGATCAGGTTATCCAGCTTATCAAGAGCAAGATAGCATCGGGAGTATACGAGCCGTCGTCATCCTCCTACAGATCGAGCTGGTTCTGCGTACCAAAAGCAGAAAAAGGCGCGCTGAGGATAGTGCACAATCTGCAGCCTTTGAACACCGTTACAATAAGGGACGCCGGATGCCCACCTATTCTGGAGATCTACGCGGAGTCGTTCGGCGGTCGCGTAATTTATGGGATGTTCGACTTATACGTTGGATTCGACCACCGTTTGCTGGACATAGCATCGAGGGACCTGACTACCTTCCAAAACCCGCTAGGAACGCACCGCTTGACGAGGCTGCCTCAAGGATATACCAACGCCGTGCAAGTACAGCAGGGGGACGTAACGTTTATACTCCAGGATGAGATCCCGGAATTCACCCAGCCGTTTGTCGACGATACACCCTGGAAAGGGGGAACCGACTACTATCTTCTGGAGAATGGTGACTATGAAACGATCCCAGAAAATCCGGGCATACACCGCTTCGTCTTCGAACACATGGTTAATATAAACCGGCTTTTAACGCGGATGGAGCACGCTCACGGAACATTCAACGCGAAGAAATCATACATCGCTGTCCCCAAAATCAAGGTCGTAGGTCACATATGCTCGGCAGAAGGAAGAACACCCGACGAAACAAAGCTGAAAGCCATACTCGACTGGCCGCCCTGTGAAAATCTAACGGAATGTCGCGGGTTCTTGGGAACGCTTGGGGTGGTCCGTATCTTCATGAAGGACTTCGCCATACATGCGCGACCGCTTGTAAAGCTCACCCGGAAGGACGTAGAGTTCGTATGGGAAGAGGAACAGGAGCGAGCGATGTCCAAGCTAAAAGATATCATCCGGACGTCCCCAGCTATCCGCGCGATTGACCACGCATCAGGAAGGACCGTCATATTATCGGTCGACTCATCTAATATCGCTGTTGGATTTATTCTGCTACAAGTCGGCGAGGACGGGAAAGAATATCCTTCACGCTTCGGCTCGATAACCTGGAACGAAAGAGAGTCACGGTATTCTCAAGCGAAGATTGAGCTATACGGTCTCTTCCGGGCGCTCCGTGCATACAAGATATACCTCGTTGGAGTCAAGGACCTCATCGTGCGGGTCGACGCGAAGTACATCAAAGGGATGCTCAACAACCCTGATATACAACCAAACGCCGCGATGAATCGCTGGATTGCCGCCATATTACTATTTGACTTCCGACTCGAGCACACTCCAGGAAAGACTCACGCACCAGACGGATTATCACGCAGACCACGCGCGCCAGAAGACGACCCAGAAGACCTCGAGGTAGAAGAATGGATCGACAGAGCCTGTGGGTTCGCGATAATGCTTCTCAACTCAGGCGTGGAGTACAAGATTACGCCGGTCAGGTCTCAAATTAATTTAGCGGGCGAAGAATCAGCCCCGCTAGATTATTTTGAACAGACAACCGTCTCGGTATTCACAAACACCGCGGAACCTGGAGCTACCATCCCCCGAACGAAGCGCGCGATTAAAGCGGACACGGTTGTAGACCACATCATCGAGTACTTGGGCGAGAATAAAAACCCACCTTTCGTCGACGACAAGAAACAGATGAAGGGGTTCTTGTGAGCCGTACGGAACTACTTCGTGCTGGGGGGAAAAACTCTGGAAGCGGTCAATCAACGGAGAACACAAGCTGTATGTTGGGCGCGACGGACGGATGGATATCCTGAAGCAAGTACACGACGACCTAGGGCACAAGGCGCATTTCATAACCAGGAAGCGCTTGGTGGACAGATTCTGGTGGCCAATGATGGATCAAGACCTCCAGTGGTACCTAAAAACCTGCCATGAATGCCAGATTTGCACCGTTAAGAAGATATTAATTCCGCCGACGGTCGCAATGCCCATGCCATTGTTCTACAAAGCATACGCCGACACCTTCTTCATGCCCAGACATAACGGCTTCAGGACTGTAGCGCATATTCGTTGTTCCTTAACGAGCTGGCCTGAATGGAGGATGATGGTGAACGAGGACGCAATGAATCTGGGAAGCTTCATATTCGAGGAGATCCTATGCCGCTGGGGAGCCATCGGCGAGATTTCTACGGACAACGGGAAACCATGGATCAAGGCTGTGGATTGGCTTGCGCAAAAATTTGGAATTCGCCACATAAGGATTACAGGCTATAATTCGCGAGCCCAAGGACCCATCGAGCAAAAGCACTACGACGTCCGTGAATCTCTAACAAAATCTTGCGACGGCGACATTTCTAAATGGACGAAAATGATCTTCTACGTTTTCTGGGCCGAGCGAGTCTCAATTAATAAAGCGACCGGCCGCTCGCCATACTGGATGGTCCACGGAGTCGAACCCTTGTTCCCGTTCGATATTATTGAGGCGACATACATGGGAAAAATATTCGACTCGCAGATCTCGACGGAAGAGCTCGTTGCTAATCGAGCGGCCATGCTTGTTAAACGCAGCGAAGAAATAGAACTACTCCGCTCAAAAATCTACGAAGCGCGGGTTAAAAGCATTCTTCAATGGATGAAGGACAACGAAAAGAACATAGAAGAAATCGACGCCGAACCAGGGAGCCTTGTAATCGTCAGGAACACTCAGGTCGAAAAGGAATTGAACAAGAAAACCAAGCCGCGATATATTGGGCCCATGATTGTTGTGAAACAAACATCCATGGGGAACTATATCCTCGCGGAATTGGACGGCGCGGTGGCTCAAGAACCCTACGCGGCATTCAGAATCATACCATACTTCCCGCGCAGCTTGCTCAGGATTCCAGTCACCAAATTAATCGAGCAGCACGAGACGCGCGATAAAATATGCCCTCAAAATCCAGTGTGGGGAGACGACGGAGCTCGAGAATGGGAAGGAAGATCCGCGCTAAATTGACCATTACGTTCGCGAGGTTTCTGGACAAACACCATATTGCAAGACTCTCAACGGCTACCAAAGGACACATAGACAAAAGACAGCCGGCCTGCATTTTACTTAATAAACTCGAACTTCTTACTGGGACTTCGGAGCTCATGAGAAAACAACAAAGTAAAATGCGATTCGAAAACTACGGAAAGCAAGAAGAAAAATACAAGACGAAATACATGATGACGATAAGTTTGCGATGAGTAAAATGTATCTAGCGTCCGAAAGGCGCACAACGACTCGCAACCGCAGCCAACCATACAACCAACCCCTAGTCTCCATTCAGCTCGTCGTCCTCTGGCTCTATAACCTCCATCGGAACATCGGCCTCGACGTCGTCCTTGGATTCACTTGCCCCAGGAAGCACCGCTATACCATCGACAACGAGCTCGTGACGTTCGCCAACAGAGAAATCCATCGACTGGTCGCGCGGACGTTCGCCGGAGGATTGATCCATCGACTGTTCGTCGTCGGGCTCGACGTTCTTTGGTGGCTCGGGCTCGGGGAAGAAAAGCGGGAGACGGGGAGGTCTTGAGGAATCTCAAACGCAGTATCCGTCTGGAAGGCTACCTCCTTCGACAATGGCCACGGAAGCACGGCGCGCGGGGGAGAACAAACGCGCAGGAGCCACCGTCTCTTCGATCGCGGAGCGGAGCTTGCGCATATGCGATTCGGCGAAAGGGGGACTGGCTTTTCCCTCGGCTGTGTCGACGATCTTGTGCTGCCGCTCTAACTCCTTGGCCCACTCTGGAGGTTTGCTCAAGCTGCCACTAACGTCCATCCCGCGACCGAGAACTCCGAAATCCACCGCCGCACCGTCTTTGGAAGAGCCAAATTTGGAGGCTTGCTGAGTGGCGACTTGAAGCGTATTTGAAGGAGACCAGAGAGGAATGAACGCTAGAAGAGGCAGAGATCAGAGAAATAAACAGGAGGAAGACGGGAAGAAGGAACTCACGTTTGTTTGGCGCTTTCTTCGATTGCTTGAGGAAGAAGTGCTTGAAGAGCGAGCTCTCCGCGAATTGCTCCCATTCGACCAGCTCGGAACGCTCCAACAACCCTTTCCCGGTGGCGTAACCACGCATGGTGTCGGACTCGAGTGCAGCGCGAACAAAGACCAAGAACGGGTGCTCAGCCCCTGCCATTCGACTAAGGTGCGCGTGGAGAGCGAGATCGCTGGAAATGGAAGAGAGAGGGGTAGGAAATGGAAGAGGAACGCCATCGAGAGTAGCTTCCAAGCGAGGAACGTCCACGTCTGTTCCCCGATGATTCAGTTTGCGCAAGAGTCTTGGGCCAAGGGCGTAAACAATCGCGCGGGTCATAACCGTTACCGCATGCTGCCCCCGACAAACGAGCTGGACAAACGAATCCACGAGAACGTCCCCATCCAACTTCTCGAACTCCGCAACGCGACCATATTCGAGCTTCCCGACGATCGAGTCAGCGCGGACATCGATAGCCAGTGCATCTTCCGGGACCGTGAGGTCGTCGTCGTGAATCGGAGGGCGATAGGACATGTCAGGCCACCGATAAGAAGGTTCTGCGTCCTCGACGATGGGCGTCCGACGATACGGGTGGGAACCACCGAGAAACGAGGGCAGCTCAGCAGGGAGTTGAGGAGCTGGAACCAGATTCGATTCCCATACGTCGCCGCGATAAACGCCTTTCTTGAGACCACGCAAAGGAAGACCGAGTAAAGTCGGAACGGGTACTTGATCGGGCGGTGTGGCCGTTATATCGCCAGGGAGCGGGGTCGGGTTGGACTTAGTACCGAAAACCGGAGCAGCCGGCTGGATCAGCCTCGTCGTCGATCATCTCGTCGTTGGAGAGAACAGGACCTGCTTCCGGCGAGTCGGAATCGGACTGAACTGGAAACGGTGTCCGCGGACAGAAGCGTCAATGCAGATTCTGGAACTCGTTAAACTCCTTGCGTCTATAATTGTAGACGTGGTGGAGCCAGGCGACGAAGTTCACAGAAATGAGAGCTAAAGGGAGAACGCTCGGGGCGGTCGGAGGCCTTGCTCGCATCGACACAGACGAGGCGTTTGAGCCGGCACCGTGTGCACTTGCTGAATACCGGAGGCGGAGCAGCTTTCTTCGTTCGACCATCGGCAAACGGACGGCCAGATACACCAGGGACGGTATAGGTGCAAGGAACACCGTCCTTGACGCAACGATCGCAGTAATTCTCCAGCTAAGGACAAGAAGTGAGCAAATAAAGCTACGGGAGGTTAAAAGAGAAATAACGCGTACCGAAACGGGCTGAGTGGAAGCGGGCAGATCCTTCGCCCTGTGCAGCAGGAGGAATATCAGACCGACAATGGGTTCAGGGCCGTTCCGAACGAGGGAAAACCAAGACGAGAATAAAGGCGATGGAGGAATGACGGGATTGCGAAGGATCGAGGCAAGATTCGACGACGAAGTGTGCACCGCGCCAATACCCCTTCTTGTCATCGTCGGAGACCATGACCACGTCGGGAGACCCGGGGACGTCTACCGCGCGTTTCTTCTCGGCAGCGCGAGCGGAGGGAGGAGGAATCTCTTCGACGTCCGAGTCGTCTTCGGAATCCTTCGAGTCGCGAAGCTGGCGTAAACTCTGGTACCAGGGACTCGGTTTGGGACGACGCCGATGGCCATCTCCGTCCATATCCGCCGTCTCGCCTTTCGCAGGGTCGAAATAACTAGCTGAGACCTTGCCAGAGCCGTGACCAGCGGGAGGGACCCTGTCGTACGGATTTTGAGCTGGACTGGGCTCGTCGTCGTCGACCTCCATATGAATATCCGAGAGAGATAGCCCGATAGGAGGAGAGGACGGAACACGAACCGGATAGACGGGCAGCGACTCGCTGGCGAGCGGAAGAGCGTCAGCTTCCTCTTTCGAGAGACCAGGGCGCATAGTTGGGGTAGATGAACATCGGAGGGCGGTACTCGGAACAATCGAACCGGCGAAAACGATAACCGCAAGAAGGGTCCTTGGCCTGAAGGCGTTGAAGCAGGAGGGTATTCGTGAAATCGAGATACGGGTCTTCGAACCCGGACAAGTCGCCGTTTTCGACAAGGAACTGGAGCGCCCGAGTAAGCTCTTGGTAGAGCTGGTGAGCGTGTGCACGGGTCCCCGCACAGTCAAACTCCCGACGAAGAGCGACCCGATACTCGGCGCTGGCTATCGCCGCGTTTCTCGTCTCCGAAAGAACGTCCTGGATTGAGTTACGAATGGCTAGAATATCGCGAGCGCGCTTTTTCTGAGTCTTCGGCGATAGACGCCTGGAGACTGGCGCATTCTTCTTCAAAAGCGCGACGAGGAATGGTGACCTGCTCAAGGACGCAACGAGCTCGGAAGGCCTGATCCCGTATACGCCAATCGTTCATTTCGGACTCGAACGCTTGCCAGCAGGAGGCGAAACTCGTTCTGAAGGTCGGGACCGTCGCGGGAAAGAAGTGCGCTGGTAGAAGGCGAACACGGAGCGACGGGAACAAGGCCGACGACGTCCATATAACCGGTATCGTAGTCCACAACCGGGTCGACCCAAACGGGAATGTCGACGGGAGCGGGCGGAAGAGAGAGATACTCGGCTTTCGAGAAGGGACCGTCCTCTCGAGTGAGACCCTGCAAGCGAATACGAGACATCTCCATACGACGGAGGCACATATCGACCGAGGGAAAATCCTGGGTGGGAACGGACGACTTGGGATATAAGAACCCCTCGGACGCGTGGAGACGGAAACGACGTGTGGTATCGGCAGACTTGACGGTCCTCGGCCATAGTTTCGTCCTGGGATTCGCAAGTTCGAACGGGGTCGCCAACGCTGACGGTGTCCGAACGACGACCCCAGTGACCGGGGTACGGGATAACCAGGAAATTGTTACCGAACGGCGGTAGGAGTTGCTTTCCGCCAACTGGCAATTGGGAACGCGCGGCTGGATCCTGAAACTCAGTGGCACGAAGCAAAGGGAGAGGAGAGCGACTGGGAGATGCAACGGGAGAAGAAGGACGTTCGGGCTGGAGAAAATGAGACATGAGTAAGGCGAAAACAAGCCAGGAAAAAAGAAATACATACGAGAGGAGTCGGAATTGGGAGCTTCGGGACTCTTAGGACGACAATACGCTTCGGCTGGGGCTCTTCCGGTGCAAGGGAGAAGGAATCAGACTGGATACAACGCTTCTTCTGGAGAAAACAAGGAAAAGCGCGTTAGTCGACGAAATAAACGGGAAGAGACTGAAGGCAGGAGACTCACGGAGGAAGAGGGATTCGGAGACGAGCCGGAACCGGAAGCAACAGCATTGGAGGAACGAAGGACGCGAGAACCGGAGACGGTCGAGGACGAGGGACCAGAGGGAGACATGGTGGTTGGAGTTCAAGAGGGAAATGCTGACTTAGCAGAAATTCCGCTCGAAAGCTGACGGCATCCCACGTGGCCTGACCAACCGCCGCTGAATAGAAAGTTAAAACGACGTTTAGGCGCCCGCAGCCGCAGCAAACACGGACCCACAGAGAAAACTTCGAAAAGAATTCAGGGTCGCGGCTGCGGATGCCTCATGGCCTGGCTGGCTATACGAAGGACGTCAGAAAGAACCCGCATCAAAACGGAGGAGCTATCCCAAGAGACTTACGAAGATACCGGAGACTTTCCGTAACAAGACAAATACTATGGGTCCCGAGGAAAGCTTATTCAAAACCTCGAAAAGCGCGTCGGTCTACGCGTCATTGGGTCCGCGAGATAGTTCTGAACAAGAACCTATCAAGGGAAACGCGTCAGCGAGTCAAGAACGAGGAGAAACACAGCGAAAACACCGACAAAACGAACGAAGACGCGATTTTGGAAAAGCGCGTCGATCGACGCGTCAAAAGGACTGCGAGATTATTTGGAGCAAGATCCTATAAGGAAAGACGCGTCAGCATGAAGGGAAACAGCGAGAAAACTGCAAAAGGGGCACCGAATACGCAAGAAGAACAGGAAACAGACGCGAACAGCACCAGAATCGAACCGAACAAGAACGAGAGGTTACTCAGAGTAATCCAGCGCATACAGAATCGACGCACCGAAGAACTAGCACAAGAATCAGGAATCCGGAATCGAAGAATTAGGCGGGTGGACGCACCTGCAAAAATGGAGCCAGGATAGGAAACGGGTCGGAACTGATCACTCAGGCTTGATTTTCAGAAAAGTAAAGAGGACGAAGCACACGAAGACAACGAATGAACGGACTATAAAATTCAGCGGCATACGACACCACGAAAAGACTACAAAACGGACGACAAAAATGAAGCGAACTCCAGGGGAGAGGACACGTCATTCTCCTGCAGGACGAAAGGCACGGGCGACGCTAAGGAGAAGAAAATTCAGAAAAGGAACGACGAATACAACAAGGAAAACTCGCCAGAAAGCAATAGAAACTCGGGATAACGCGCCGGAGGAGGAGGACACAGCGCGAGAAAAACAGAATAATTTTCCGAATGATGCTGCCATACTCGGCGGCAGACTTCTGGAGATGGGCGCCCATCCAGGTCGTATCCTTCATAATCCATCTCTCGAGAAGCGCCGACGCGAGTCATCTGGCACTCAGTATGCAACAGCAACTCGAGGGCGTGAAGATGGGGAGCGGGAGTAGGAACGCGGCAGGGACCATCGCCACAAACGAACGCGACCAGCTGGATATACGACCGCAATAATGCGCGAGCCTGGACAGGGACGCAAAAATAATCAACGGCCTGAAGGGGAGCGTTTGTCGACGTCTGGCGAGCGCGGTATATCCGGTGGACGAGCTTCTAAGCAGAAAAGTAAAGAGGACGAAAAACGCGGCGAAAAGGAGTGCGCACTATGTGATCCCCGACGACAGTAACCCAGCGGGCGAAAGCAACACGAGAGCCAGCATCGTTGGGCAGGCTGAAGACGGGGTAGCGAAATCCATCGGTAACCACGCGGACGAGGATGGCGACCAGCGGGCGGAGGCGGAAGAACAGCAAATCGGTCAAGCTGCCCTTATACGAATGAAGGGACAATTGTGCAGGGGAAAGGCTCAGCAGGGACAGAGCATCGCCGACATGGAGGATAGAGAGAGGAGGAGGATCGTCACACTCCATAACAACAGCGGAAGCAAAGAAGAATAATCTCGCGGTCAAGAAAAACCAAGCCGCGGAATTTATACTCTACGGGTGCCCAGGATCGTACAAGAAGGATCGTACTACCGGGGAAAAACCTAACGAGAAGGAGGCGACGCTGAAGATAGATCCAGCCGGAACTCTGGCTTGATAGCCGGAATAAAATACGGCACCTCGCCCTCTTCAAGTGGATAGCGCGAGATTCCATCCCCAAAATTCCGCCGACGGCCACGCTCGGAGAGACCGTGCAGCTGAGCTTCCTTGGTGTCGAATCCAACGCCCACGACGGACAGAATAACGGTACCTCCAAAACCGGGGACATCGATTGGTGCAGAGAGGTATCCGGGCCGACGAATCATGATCTCCTGTACGCGAGACACCGCGTCAAACACGCTCGCGCGATTCGGCTCGTTTTCGTCATGGAGAAAACCGCCCCATATGACAAGAAACTCGGCTATGGCAAATAATATTGTCGCCGTCGGAGGAACGTAGTATTGGGACAAATCGAACGGGGTCGGGGCTTGATACACCTTCGTTGTGCCCAGGATAATCTAGCGGGCGATCGTGAGCAAGAACGGAAGCCTCGCGAGATTGTCGTCCAAAGGGACCCACCATGTTAGTCAGCAAGAGCCGGACGCCTTCGCGATAAACAAGCAGCAATTTCTTGTCAATTCGAGACAGAAGGACCGAGCTGGGCGACTTCGAAGAGCGCCTGGGCCAAATAACGGACATGGGTACACCACATGGACTCGACCCCTTGAAGAGAAGATATTCCCGGAACCGGCGGAAGAACTCGATGAAGCTTGGCAAATAAGGCATCGGAAGGGCGAGCACTCATTCTCTTGCAAGATTGAGAATGGGGACTCTGCGACCTTGCGCGAGGATTTAAATAATAAAGCGGCCTTCAAACCCACATCACGGCAGAATTTCAAGCTCGAATAAACCTCGCGATTGACTACATAACGGGGCACAAAACCGGCTATTTAATAAGCGACATCCCTGAAGACACCGGAGTCCGGCAATCCACCCAAGATAACCCCCAGATCCTTTCCGACACGATTACATTCCATGATACGCTCCTCGAGGAGCTCGATTTCACCAACCGCCGGGGCGTTCTTCTCCGATACCAAGGAACGTCCTGATCGTCTCTGCGGTCCAACACGGAACGTGAGGAAGCAGAAAAGAACCGGTTGACGGAGAATGGATTCCGTACCGTTCGACGTAATCAATGGGATCGGTGGATGAAGTACGCGACGATTGCGCGAGGCGAGTGAGATGGGAGATGCAGCGATGCTTCTCTTGTTCTTGGCCGCGAGAGCCACCATAGTTCGGACATCCGCAGAGAAGATGGAACTTCTGGGTCAAACGGAGCGAAAAGATGATTTCCGAAGGAGCAGAGAGTGGCGTCTGAGCATACGCAGCGATCTGAGTGCAGATCTGGTACGCAATAATCTGGCCAAGAAAGATTCAGCAAGATGCGAAGATTATCGGGAGAAGGACCACTTACGCTCCACTCGAAAAGCTTGCCGACGAAAGGGATCATAGCCTCTCTGGTCGCAACCTGGGACGTCCGTAGGAAATGCAGCGGAACCCGGGAAGGCGTTATTCAAGGCTGTCGCAAGCGGGCGGTAGAAGTCCTGGAAGAACCGGCCAAGTCCATCGGGAGAATTGACGTAGCTCGAGGCGAGCGGGTTGACGCGAGCACGCTCAATAATAACGCGCATGAGCTGTTCCGACGGAGCGGCAAGAGCATCGACGGGGCGATATTCCACCAAGGAGGAATCCATGACGAAGAAAGACTTCAAATTTCTCGAGTAAATCCGACGGCTTTATAAACAATATCCGGCAATCTACGCGAAGGAAAACGACCGGATGAGCGCATGGACACCGGCGATTTCTGGATCTAGAGATACAGCCTTGAGAGGGCTACGACCGGCACGAGTTCGCGAGATTTCGGCGTGTCGAGCGGACATGCCCCAAGCAACATCCGAAACATGGCCAATAACCGAGCGCAAAGTAGCGTCTGCTGCTAGACGAACACCTGGGACATGGTCGCCTTCGAGTCCATAACGGAGTATAACCTTGCCGATAAAATCAAGCGCCGCGTAGGAAGGGGTCGGAACTCGAGAACCGGGGGCAGCGCCGCGCAAAGGCTCGACATAATCCTGAACGCGAGACTAAAAGAGCACACAAGTAACTCAGCAATGGCCACAATAATCTCGCGACCAAAGGAACGTACCAGGAGGAGTATAAACATAGCCGTTCGATGACGGACCCAGGACGGACTAGCCATTGGAGCCTCCGACAAAGTTACATGCTGGTCAAGCACGAGAATAATGTCGCGGAGCGGGATAAGGACCTCGCGGCAATACAACACCACGCCAGGGCGATGAAGATATTCCTCGAGAGAATCCACGCTTCCGATATCGACCTGGACGCTGACAAGATTCCAGCGACGTTGAGCGGGAGTGACCGCTTGGCTAGGTGTCTCATGCAAAAGACAAAATTGCAAAGACATGAAGCGCTATCTACCAAAGGACGCCGGACCGAATTTAAAGAAGAGGACTGGTGGAGAGGTGATCAGAACGCAAGTCACCGGTCTCGGAGTAACACGCGTATTCCCCGCGAATCCTGCGAAGCCGGCGATGAGCTTCAGCGATGCTTTGAAGACCGTGAACGATCATAACGTGCTGAGCGGTCATTTCGGGAGACTCGGTCCCATCCGGCAAATAATATCCAAAATGGTCCAGGATCGATTCGAAGATTCGAAGCATGGAGGCAGCCTGAGCAGGGATAACGACATCTGGCCACCGGTCGGGATTCACGCGGCCGCCATGAACCATGCAGAGAGAAGACCGGCCAACAAATACCGCCCACTACGGTGATCAGAAAGAAGGGGATATTAGTGATGACCCTGAAGGACAAGGCGCAAAATTACGGACGAATACATCCGCAAGAGCCCGGACGGCTTGGCGAATCCGAACTAGCTCCGCCTCGGAAACAGGGCGGAAGGAAAACGGGCGGAAGAAGGAATTGATGACAAAAGCGTGAAGAGAGTGGATGGCAGGCCGGAGGCTGAACGCGAAAAGGATGTCCAGGCTAAACGCGCCAGGAACCAGAGGCGGCGCGATTAAATCAGGACCGGGCAGAAGCTCAGCGATCTCGAGAATAAGGTCGTCACCAAGATAGGAACGAGGAGGAACGACGCCGGCCATGGAGAAAATCTAGCGGCTCGGAACACACGCTCTTTATAGCAAGAAAAATGAATAACCGAACGGCACATCAAGAAATTACGCGGAATATACAAGAAGGTTAATCTAGCGGAGGACGAAATCGCCTCACTACACTCGTTACAAGAAGTTAGAGAAAGGAGAGAGGGTCGGGGCGTCCGGAGATGCTGAATTGGGAATACTCCCGTGCCGCATTAGGACGAGCGATTGCATCTGCCTCAGCGCGAGCGAGGAAATCCTGCACGAGAGTGATCGCATAATCGGGTGATTCGCCGTGGAAGACGGGCTGGTACGCGTGACGAAGAATGTGGAGGAGGATGCGAAACGTGTTGCGAGACTCGGCTGGGATGAAGCGAGGAGGGGTGAGGTCGCGCTGGATTGCCTCGTGGGCGCAGATTCGATAACGAAGGCGGAAATCGTCCTGCAGAAGAAAAAAAAAATTGAGCGGGAGCATCACCAGGAAGGTTACGCCGGGACAGGACGGACCAGGGACAAAATGAGAAGACCAAGACCACGTCGGAGGCCAGACTCGCTTCCGGGAGTGGGAGGAGCAAACTCGGTCGGGAGCACGAACTCTGGATCAACCGCCTGCTGCACGAAATAGACCCAGATCCGAATGAAGAGGGTGAAGAGCCTGGTGTACGCGTCTGATGCGCCGACGGGATTGCCAAGCGAGTCCAAAAGGCTGTCGGGAGCGGGAAAAGTTTCGATGAGGACAGGGAGTCGCTCGATTGGCGGCATCCGCCTGACCAGTGCACCCAGAGTCGGAGGAAGAACATCGATGAAGCGGTCGAGAATACCGCTTTGGTCCAACCCGCTGGAGGCGACGCCGGCTGAATTACGCACAAAGGGCGAGGGAGGCATTGTCGCTATGCGGAAAGGGATGTCGCTGGATTTATAGGAGGGGCGGCGAAGCGCACAGAGCGAAAAAGCTTCAAGAGCACGTAACTAGACGACACCGGTCATCAAAACTTAGCGAGGAGAAACGCGCGACATAAACGCCGGAATCGGGTCGCGACAAATTCTGCATTTCATTCCAAGGGAAGAAGACTACGCGCTACCATCTACGGTTACTACCTTCGTCCACGGCTTCTTCCTCCGGCAAATCTAGGAGCTGGAAGAAATCGAGCTCGGGACCATCCATCATAGATTGACCCTCGACCGCTTCGATTCCGATATCTCGCCTGCTGCAGCCATCGAAGACTAAGGCGGCCCAGAATACACGAACTGCGGGTACTCGACTGTACCAGGCTCGACGGAAATGAGCGACTCCATCATGCCACGATTATGGAAATCGCTAATAAGGCCGATGGCGAACGTCTTTGGTTTATTCGGAGGGAAAGCGTCGTCAGGCAAACGATAAACAAAGTGGCGAAGGATCCGGAACATGTTGCACGCCATCGAAGGGATCCTGAACGCGCTGTGGGCAGGAATATCCGGCGACTGGTCGCGCACCACCTTAAGAAGATAATCCTAGCAAATCAACGCGTCAGCGGGCTGCCAGTGGCGTTCAGGAAAGGAACCATTCACCAATCGCGAAAAGACCGTGGCGAAAGTAAGAGCCAGGGCTTCAAAAGCGGTAGCATTCAGACTGGGGAGCTGGTCCGGAAGAATGAAGTCGGGGTCCAACGCCGCCTGAATAAGGAAAATCCAGCGGCGAACGAAGAACTGGAGGATGGCCGAGTACGATCTGACCGCGGCGGGAGAGATCTCCTGGATCCCATACATGAAATCATCGGATGGTTGGGACTCTAGGACGAGAAAAGGAAGACGCCGAACAGGATCCAAGGCCAGGAAAGCAGCCGAGCTCGAAGAAGGAGTAGAGAACGGAGCACGCGCGGGGAACCCAACAGCGGCGGGAACGTCGAATCCCATGTCGAACAATTGCGCGGGCGAAGCCATTGTGCGGAGGGAAGAGAAGGAAACACAGATCAAGCGGCCGCGACATTATAAAGAATCCCGCGGAGGGACTACGACAAGAAATACGCTAAGGCCGGATTTTAACATCACCATCCAGTAATCAAAGGACGCTGGACGATTTGACCCGAAGCCGCGTAGCCCGGATATTCGCCACGCGAATTGAGGAGATACTGCCAGCTATGCGCCACGTCTACCAAGTAACGAAGACTGTCCACCAGATAGCGGCCGGCGGGTTCGTTAGTGAAACCGTAAAGGTTCACCAGCGCTTCGAAGATGTCAAGCATATTCCAGCAACGGTCGTTAACGGCGAAATTATCAGCATCAATCTGCTCTGGATCAACGCCGAGTTTCATCTCGAGTTGGGTGGGCACGCGGACACTTTGCGACCGGATGAGATACTGCGAGAAATATTAGCGCCGATCACACAAGAAACCACCGCGGGATTAAAATCAGGAAAAACGGACCAGGATCTGAAGAACCTTGCGGATTTCGGACTGAAACGCCTTGAGAGCTGGGCCACTGGGAAACATCTTGTCGGAAAATTCGCGCGTGAAATCGGGGTCCGCGCAGCGCTGGAGAATGAAGATCGAGGGGCGCACTACGCGCGACATGATTTGTGCCGGTGCCATGGGAGGCTCCCAAGTGCTTGCAAGGGCGAACGTGTTCTCGTCGATATGCATCGAAAGAAGAAAAGGCACCGCCTGAAAAATATGCTCGTCGAAGTAGCGATCGTAAGGAACGGGTCGGGAACGATGAGCGAGAGCCTTGCCGGTGGGGGAATCGTCCATTATGGGGAACGAGACAAGGCCAGGCCCTTTATATAACCGCGACATTGCAAGGCACCGGTAATCAACAAGACAAAATACGGCGGACCGCCGGAGAACCAAGCCAGGACAATATAGACCGCGCGGAAGGCGACTCAAGTGCAAAAGGCGCGCTTAGAAGACCGAAAAACGCAGAAACACCTGGATTGGAAGCCGACAAACACGCGACAGGAACTACACGTTAACCGGACAACAGAGGGGAAGATCCTATACAGGCGCTAAGCATAATATCATCCGGAGGACGATTGTCGCGATCAGGGGTAACGCGCTCGCTCAGCGGACTCCATGCTTCCCTCGACGTATCTCTCGAGGCTCTATCGAGTCGCGAATATTGTCCATCGACTGGTTGTTCACCGAGGGTCCCGCAGCATCCTGTCTCCCTGTCAACGCCGGTACCATCAAAGAACGGAGGCGATACCATTTCGGCGACGATTTGGTCGATACACTCCCGCGAGACCCCAATAGCATGATCGTTGTCGACGGTCTCGACCTGAATGGGAGCACCGTAACGAATAGCCGCGAGCAACACGGCTTCGGCAACGCGTTGTGTGGAGGACCAAGACATAGTGGGAAGCGCCGCGCGGTCAGAGAAAGGCGTAACGACGACTCGCGGGATTAACGAGGGTACGGGTCGGTTGTTGAAGAAACGCTCGATTGAACGGATGGAGTCGAACGACGCGTATTCGACGCACGCATCGCCTTGAAGGTCGCGTTCGAAGGAATAAGACGCCAACGCCTGATCGAGAAGATACTGCGTCTGCTGGATAGCAATGGTCAAACGCGTCCCGCCCATGTCGACAGCCGTATCTTCGCCCAGGAAACCATAAGCATACAGGAGGCAGAGGGTGCAGTGAAACATCCAAGCGCTCTGGGACGGAACCGGATGACTAGCGGCGCTGACTCGGAAAGCCTTGTGTCGAAGGGTGCTGCAAACGCGCTGAATAAATGGAAGTAAGCGTAGAGGAAAATCGCGCCGAGAACGAAAAGCACAAACAATCATGTCCACGAGGGTACCGACCTTGCGACGGATAAAAGACAAGTCATCCTCACAGTGAATTTCGATTGGCACGGACGCCCAACGACTAGTGAAGCCGACGCATACGAGGTAGAAGGCGAATGGACGGACGGTCTCCTCCAGGAAATTCTCGAGCGTCAGACCAAGAGTATCGGGATGGGGGATATCCGAGTAATCAACAAGCAAGCACACCGCGCTGCGATCAAGGAACGACTCGGGGAAATTCGCGAATTCCATGTCGAGCCAGCCTCGAGGGGACCTGCGAATATAAGAAGTTCCCGGGGAATAAGAAGGGCCGCCGACCAGGGACGATCGGCATTTAAAAAGTAAAGAGGAGGTGTGAGGGCTATAGATAGCCGGGCCACGCCGCACAAGCCTCTGGATGCCGGACCAGGACGACCAGCCAACAACACAAGCCGTTAACCAACACCGCTGGATTATTACGCACTTCAAGACAATGGAGCGACCCGAATAAGCACAACCGCTGGATTAATACACGCTCTCGGACGAACAAAGGAACCCAATAAGCACCATCACTGGATTAACGGATGCGCCAAAGCGCCGACCTCTAATACAGCGAATCTACGACACTCGATCATGCTATCGCAATGTTTGCCCGGATACAGTTCCGTTCCACCTACGACCGCGACGGATACAGTCCCCGACCTACGAGCCCACCGCCTGCACAGCCCCTCGAACCGCTCGCTATCGCAATGTTTGCCCGGATACAGCTCCGTTCGGTGTGAACGTCGCTGACACGAACGAGCCGGCCGCTGGATTACTGCACGCGCAGGGAAACCTCGCCGTCGTTCAGGAAGAACACGCCACCTATAACCCTTACTCAGACGGACAAGTCAAAGGGGAGCGAGACATACGACGTGATAAGTGCAGACGTTGAGTGGAAACAGGTGCAGAAGAGTCCGGCCAGCTGGGCATGGAAACGGAGTGAGACGGGGGCCTATCAGGGTCAGCAATGCGAAGCGGAGGTCAAGGAATCAACGTACAGACACGGGATAATCTCGCGACACCGGGAAACAATAGCGCGGAGGACGAGGAACCCAATGCGAAGCTCGAGGAAATGTAGCGGCGTCCAGAAGAACCCAGCGGAAGGTGGATGAGTCGAGCGAAGGTCCAGGAGATACAGCGGCATCCGGGGATCAAAGCGACTCGGTCGATACTTCGACTCAGTCCCCACGAAACCATTCGACAGCCGTGCGACCAAGACTTACGAAGCAAAACATGAAACACTTACCAACCCAGGTCTTACAAACCATTAGCAATCCGCTTGGCAAGGGTCTAGAGCGTACTCACGACTTGACATCCCAGGCCAAATGCGCGGGAATTGTGGAACTAAGCGTTCACACCCACAAACTATATCTACCACAACTGTAAACACAAGTAAACAGTTCACTGCGCCCCAATATACAGTGCAAATTTCAAGACACGGACACTGAGGATACCAGTATCGGGACCACCCAATTAAAAGGGAACCACTATCCACCACTCCACCATTTTTCGGACGCTATAAGGCTCGGCGTCGGTCGGCTCGCTATAGTAAACCTCGACGGACGAGAGCGTAGCCAGTTAGCTCTACGAGGGCGACCACCATTCGGAACCGCGCAATAACCGCGATACCCAGACGTATACCAGGACGTTCGGAGGACTTCCTGTAGCTCGGTCGCCGTCCAATATCTCGAATCCGCGAGCGCGACGTGTACAGACCATCCTATACAAGCGGCACTATCGAACATCCATCGGCCAGGACTTCCTCGCTGAGAAGCACCATAAGCCTCGAAGAGAATCGAGCACCACCACCTTCCTTCCAACAACTTCGCGGCAGGCTTTCGAGTCGCCAAAACAACATCTACGACCACTGAATAATCCAGCGGAGAACGAATTCTTCCCCGCTCGATTATAAACACACCACCCACGACAGCAGATTAAACTCGCGGAGGCCAACGCCCTCTCCGCTCGATTACCCCTACTAACCACTTCCACAGGAACTACACAAGCACGAGCTTTTCTAGCCCCGTTGGATTTATATACACGCACACACACACACACACACACACACACAATTTAACACAGTTTCCACTGTTGCGAACACAATCCCCAGAGGATGACTCGACTGAGACTTGATAGTACAAAAGCCGTATTTTGGAAATCTATCTCTACGAACGCCCGCAGCATCACACCGGGTATGTGGTTCGTGTTTAGACTATCGTCGGTGCTCATGACATGGGAGACGAGATCAAGTTAATATTGTGTTGTGACCATAAGGGTCACACTGGCTAAAAGATACAAAAAGGTACTCAACTGGGTTGTACGCATGAGATAAGACCGTAACCCGTTACAGTGCCCCCCTGCGTATCACCCAGTCGATAGCAGGGGACAAGCCATTGGATGCTGAAGATAACAAGACCCAAGTGACTACAAAATGATCCTGGTGACCTTATCTGGAGAACAAGTGAAGGCCATACCTTCAGAACTACTGGACGGTTTGGGTCGAATCGCATATGCATGGAAAGCTATGAACGAGGGCTATCCACGGGTACCAAGGGCAAAACCGCTAATCGGACAACTGAGGAAACATCATACCGAATAGCGACAATCACAATTTGGATCAGGGATCTCCGTACAAATATGACTTGAGGGCTTGATATTGGCGATCCCTCATAATAATTACTACTCGGATATGACACAGACAAGGGTATATAAGTAGGATTTTGGTACACTGTAGCCACGGAATCGCCCAGCTATTGAGGCAGCGATCTGGGGTTTAGCTAAGCTACAAGACTGCAAGGCTACAACTTTTAAATTGGATTTGGATTGTGTGAACTGAGCCAGTGTTATTCGGACATCAAGATATCAAAGTGTTTGACAAGGAATTAGTGATTAGTGATTTGCGATTTAGGAACTAGGACAGAATAAAGAAGACAGAAGATCTAGGACATTGGAAGAATACCGATTAAGGAACTATGACATTGTATTTGGCCGCCCCCATCAAGGCTCGTTGACTGTAGGTCTTACATGCGCGTTACAAACTCTTGAATTACCTACCCTGCTAGGGCCTGGTTTGTAAAAAAAATTCCAGCTTATCAAACCGGTTTGTAAAAAAAAAAAAACTGCGGTGAGGCCGTTTATAAACTGGTTTTCTGGTTTATAAACCGCCTCAGCCGAGAAGCCCGACCCACGCCAGGAAGCAATTTCTGGGCAATTTCTCGGTGAAAGAACATATTTTCTGTGCTTCAGAAGCATCTAAATGGCCATTTTGGAGCTGTTTCCTCTGCTCTCTGGCACTCTCACTCCAAAAACGGCAAGATTTTGGGTCAGGTGAAAAGGTGCCCTAAAAGGTGTTGCCATGGCAATAACAAAGGAAAAAAGGAAAGAAGTCCTTTTGAAGTCCCTTTTCAAGTGAATCAAAATACCACTGTTTTCGGAGTGTCTATGGCCCTGATGTGCCGAATTAGTGTGTCACAGCGATCAGTCACATCATGCTAAAGTCTTGAATGGGGTGAAATGGGTCAAAACTTTTACCCATCTGCCTTTACTATGAGTCATACCTAGATTCGGGCACTTTGACACACTGATTGTATCGTACTGTGACCAGAACACTACTAAAAAAGGCAAATAATCATGCTGTGACACTCAGAATATAAAACATATAAAACATGGGGTTTTCGGGAGGGGTGTTTATAAACAGGTTTATAAACCTTGTTTATAAACTGGTTTACAAACCACCCTATACAAACCAGGCCCTATACCCTGCACCCCACCAATGGCCCTGTACTCAGGGTTCTGAACTTGCTAGTGTCTATTAGCTATTTGATTGGATTTGTGTTATTCGGTTTTACTCCCTTACACTGACTTACAATGAGTTTGACTATCACAAGTCTTATTCAGAGTATAGAGGTTTGGGGTTTAGTGTTATTGGGTCACAGGTTTAGTTTTGTAAGGACCCCTGTTTATCCCTTATGAGGTATGATACGGAATCCGGACAAAATTTTTGAATTTTTCGACTGAGGTCGGAGCAAAATCCGGACAAAAAACCGCCTCGGCCTCGGCAGGTCGAATTTAGCATCCGGACAAAAAAATTCCCAGCAGCCAAGCTCAGATTCCGTATCCGGACAAAAAGTTGGGTGGCTTCGCACTCAGACTCAAAGCAAAGACCAAAGCTTAGATGGGTATTCACCTATAATCCTGTATACACATTTTGCCTATCTCTTTTGTCCACCTGCACCTTCTCCCCACCAAAACCATGTCCTCTGCAAAGGAGATCACCAAGGAGATCATTGAATACATTGACGACGACGACTTGAAGACGGAAGATCTAAGCTGGAAAGAGGATGAGTGGATTGGCTGTCAGCGCATCTGGCGCGACATACCTCGCTCGACTGCGATCCAGGCTGAACGGACGCGACGCATCCCTCCGGAGGTTGAGCAAACTCTCCCAGCCAGCTTGCTTTCCCCAGCCGGCTTCTTTACCACCAGCAAGCTGCCGCTGTTCGACCCGGACGACGACGACGATGACGATGCCACCGACATTGGGTTTGACGTCGCGCCACCAACATTCATTCCAACCAGCCCTCTCGAACTCCCTCTCCTCCCTCTCAAAACAATCCAACGGCTTGACGCCCAGTTCGGCCAGGCATGGTTCGATGGCAAGACATCAATCCGTGTTCGCGACAGCGCTGGCTTGACTCGCTTCATGCCTCTCTGGGGCGGAACCTATGCGGCGCGGGTCCGAGCTGTTGCACGCATCTTTGTTGTGTGGAAGTTGGCAATATACTGGATCTACGAGGAGCGTAATATTGAAGAGCCTGAAGAAGCCGAGTGGAGAGCACGCACCATCAACATGCTCTCGTCCATTCCAGGTTGGGAAGGCGCACTCCCGGGCCCAGATGACAACTTCAGATTCGAAAACTTGCCGGAGCTGCTTGGAGAGAACATGCTGCACGAGTGCGTGGTTGATGGGCTTGTACGCGACGTCCGCCGCCGATTGATTCAACGCGACGGGACAACGGGAGAAACATTGTTGGTCGGCCTTGACTTTTCGCAATTCCTTGTTGAGCGAGCTGCAAATGAACTGGGTCATCGCGGTGAGGGAGAGCTCAAGAAATATGCTGACCTGCTGCGCTCTCCCGCTGGACCTCGGTACCTTGCCTTTCCACTCCATTCCCCGCCGTTCCACTGGGCTGCATGTATAATCGACCTGCGCGAGGGTCGCATTCGGTTCGAGGACTCTCTCCAACATGCTCGTCCATCGGTCCTGTTCTCGGAGCTCCAAAAGTGGCTGAAGAATGACGTTGGCCTGAAAACACTCAAAACATCGAACAACTTACCGTGTGGCTCCCAACACGATGGCGTGAACTGCGGAGTCATTGCTGCGAACACTATTGCTCACAATGTTCTCGGTGATGAGATGTGGCACCAGATCCATGCCCGCACCTATCGTCTTCGTGCATTTTGTACGCTGGCCGAGTCCATTCTCCGCATAGAGGTGTGTCTTTATCTGCGTGAGCGTGAGTTTTTGCTGAACAAGTGATAGGACGACGACGAACATTTACCCTTCATCAACCTGGATGCTGCCGACTCGCAGCCCGCCACACCCAACGCCGACACAGAAATACCAGATGCAAGGCCGGCACTTCCGTCTGCACCTCCGCTGCTCCCCACGCTTCCACTGCCACCGCCTTTATCCGAGGATGATCTTGCGGCCGTTGTCAAGTCTGCCACGAGTAGCAAGAAACGAGCCCGCCCGCAACCCATAGATGACGATGATGCGTCAGAGGATGGCCCGCCTCCAGAGAAGCGTTCGAAGGGGAAGGATGGTGCAGTGAAGAAAAAGCCTGCCAAGAAGCTGCTGCCGAAGGTGGCGAGGCCCGCATTGCCCGAGCACGTCCAATTGGAGATCCTAGAGTCCCTGAAGACGGGCGGTCAAAGTGAAACCGCAAAGCACGACCGCATTGCTGCCATCTTGATTCGCTATGGACTGTTTCGAGGCAGCGAGAAGAAGCTCGAGAAGTTGCGGAGAGAGTGCAAGATTGCCGGCGGTGATCCGAATCCCGGTGTTGACATCCTTAATCCGAAACAGGTTGTTTGCTCGCGATGCGGGCAGACCGTGCAGCTCAAGGCGTTGTACGACGCCCAGCGCTTCAGGGACCACTGGTTCAACAAAAAGAAACCCTGTAAACCCCTGCCAGCTCCCAACACGTTAATAATGAACTTCTTCAAAAAACCCGCCGGCGCACCAAAACCCGCAGCGACTGCTATTGTTCGGACCCCGGACGTTTTCGAAAAGCCCTGTCCCGGGCTTACAGGCCATATTCACCCCCGAATCGACTACTACATCGACAACTGCCAGGCGACTGGTGCGGGAGCCCGGGCTATCAACTACTACGTCGCGCAACTCTTTGGCGAATCCCACGATATCCTTTCCATAACAGACTCGCGTCTGACACTGGAGCAGAGAAGAGAAGCTTATCGACGGCAGGCGCTAGACCGAGACTGGCGGATCGAGACGTCGCCTCACCGTTCCTCAGTCGTCTCAACAAGATGCCTTGTGAAGTTCACGGTCAAATCCGCTGCCGCAGTCGACGATCCTAAAGTCGTCTGCAGAATGTGCTGGGCTGTATTCCTACGGAGGGAATTTCGGACTGCCCTGAATCGCAACCGCGACAAACCCCACGCCAAGGTCAAATTCACCCCCAAAGTGTACTCAAATCCTATTCAGTCGCGTCTCGTTGGGAAATTCCATGGTCTCGGAGAGTTCTTGAATGAGGTTCATTTATCATTTATTTTCCTTTCATTACTCTGACCCATCCAACAGAGAAGCGATCCGAAAGCTGGCGTCTTTCTCCGATTTGCGCGGGGTGTTGCCCAGGGACAGTACAAGGACAACCAGGTCTTCCTTGGGCTCGTCGAGACGATGCAACTTGCGAGGGAACGTCAGCTCCGTGGTGTTGGCATGCAAAATTTCAAATACCCGCCGGAATTGCGCGAATTTGGCGCCTTGATTCGCTTGAGCAGCCCACGGACTTATCGCACGATGGCGCAACATTTCAAGCTGGAGACGGAGCGTTCAATCAAGTACGTTCTCCCATTTTCTTTCTCTCTCTTTTACCTCCTGACCGATAATCTCAAGGCATCAAGCAGTGCAGCGTCCTCGCTTTCCGGTTGGAATCACGAACCAATCCTTTGAGTTCCTGGCGCAGTACTGCCGGGAGTATGGTTATCGTTCTGATCACCCGCTCTGTGTCTCCGTCGACGACACCAAGCTCTTTGCTGCCATGCAACCCTTGCAGGCCAGTTCGGAGAAAGCTTGGTATTTGATGGGTCTTCCTGGAGAAAAGCAACTCAAGGTGACTTCGCCCGAGGAGCTCGAGAAACTCCTGGATGGAAAGTACTCGCCCGCAACAAAGGTATGTTTATCGCTAACGCTCAGATATTATTCTAACTCTGAGTATAGCTGCGGCTTTGGGTTATCTCGATCCCCTTCCCGGGTATACCGCCGCTTGTCATTGCGGTCTTGCCAATAGCCACTGGGTACGACGCCGCCGTCCTCATCAAATACCAGCTTCAACTCCTAGACGGTCTAGTGGAGCGGAGCTATCGCTTCATTAGCAATGTCGCAGACGGTGCAGCTGTCGAGAGAGATGTGCAGGCGAGGGTTGCCGCCAAGGCGAAATGCGTGGCTCATTCAATCGAGCCACCGCATGGTTCGGACGAGTCCCCGCTTAGCATTCCGCTTTACGACTACAAGGGCAACATCTTCATCAACACCCAAGACCCTTCTCATGCACGCAAAACAGGGCGCAATAACGCCATGAGCGGAGCCCGCGGAATGGTCCTCGGTGATTTCGTCGTCCATTATCACCAGCTCTACGATCTTGCGGTCAACACGACAGATTCGCCGCTGTATGAGAAAGATGTCGCGGGATATGACAAGCAGGACGACAATGCGGCAAATCGAGTGTTCTCGAGCGCGACGCTGTCTAAACTCCTGGACAACCTGGAGGAGAACATGGGACTCGTCGCCTACTTGTTTGTGATTGGCGAAATGGTCGACGCATACGCGAGTCGCACGATGCCCCACAAGAAACGCGCCGGCGCTGTGATACGGGCCCACTTGTTCTTCACAACCTGGAAGCAGCTCCTTCAGAAGACGGGCTACCCGCTCTCCCGATATTACATCTCACATCCCGCCGACAAGATCTTCAAGATGCTCATCGACGGCCTTCTTGGACTCATCATCATTCATCGCGACCATCTCCCATCCAACGACATTCCGCTTCTACCGTGGAAGCATGGCTCAATGGCGAATGAGCACGCCTTCGCAGCAATCAGGGCGGTCTTTCCCGACTTCAGCCTCGTCCAGGTCCTCACGTTGCTCCCTAATCTCCGAGCAACAATGACGCGGGCAAAGCAGGCGTTGTTTTCGAAGGGAAGCTTCAAGCGAACACGAGATGGGTATACTCTCTGCGACCTGGAGGAGGACGCGCAAGTCAATTATGCTGAGCTTGCAAAGTTCCCATCGGATGCAGAGCTCACCGACATATTTGGGGAGGCCATTGAAGAGAACCACACCTTATGGACGCTCTTACACGTCGATGTCCGTACTCTCGCCGAGTTGTCTACCCCAAGCAACATTCCCGCTGAACTTGCAAGAGCCGACGACGACAATGATGCTCCGGCCGCAGTTCTTGAGTTGGGAATTGGGGATGAGCTCACTGCGGCGCTTTCCGCTGTTCAGCAAGTCACCGGATTGTCCAAGGCTGAGGAAGCCGAAGTTGACGCATGTGCCTATGCTGCCGCGGGACTTGTGGTTGACAGTTTGGCTAAGATGTAGGCCCTCGTTTTCTCGTTCTCTACGTTCCGCTTACAATATCAATTACAGCGACGATCTGCCTGAAATCGTGGACCCGGACAACCTGGCCCAATGTCGTCGCGACATCGCGCGCATAATTCAAATGACTCCTGATGCGATCTCCGCTTTCCTCGAATCTCTGAAAGCCAGTTTTGGTACTGGACCATCCGCACTGCCAGACTCGTTCAACCCCCATCCCGGAGCCACCGCTAGTTTTGCCGACATAACCTCTTCCGAGCTACACTCACTGGTTGAAATCCGTCATCACCATCAGACCGAGCATGCTCTGAAGGGTGTTCGCACGTACAAGCCAGGACAGAACTCCGAGTCCAACCCAATCCCAACCGACACCAGCCCCGTCAAGCGAAAGACCAAGGAACCAACCGAAAGCCAACTGCTTGCCCAGCGGATTCAGGCAATCACGCGAAACGCTGATAAAAGCAAGACGTCGGCTGGGCTTGGTCGGAAGGCGAGGACTGAAGAGCATAATGATCCGAAGCCAGCGGGTAACTCTGCAAATGCCGCGATGGCAGCTCAAGGACGCGCTAGCGACGTAAGTGTTCCCCAAATATCTACAAGCGCACCACTGACACACCTCTCCAGGTCATTAAACTCCGTCAGACGGCGGCGAAGGGACTTCCGTGCCAGCCTCTCGTTTCCGACGCACAGGTTAATCATCTGGCTCCATTGAGGGCGGGTACCTGGGTCTTCGCTATTGACCGTGGAGAGATTTTCCTTGGGAACAGTACGTGTGTCGATCTTTTTCTTGATCATATATCTAATCATGGTCAGTGTTGACGATGTACTCTAAAGGCGGCGGCAAAGCTGGCCGACATGACTGGATTTCTCAGGTTACCAACATCGGACAGCTCTCGTATGGGCTTGGGCGCCTCTACCAGCATTCAAGCGGCCGTAATTTCAACCGTGTCCATCGTGGCGCAAGAGCTCTCGGTGTCTCGACCTTCTCGCATCTGCCATCCGGCGCCATTCTGGTCCGCATTGCCGAAACTGTGAAAGTCGATGACCGTGCTGCCGAGATTTCCAACAAGACGTTTACAATATTCAAGGAGTTGCAGATGCAGAAGGCTGGGCTGCTTCGCATGGTGTCTACGCTTACAGCGGTGAAGCGGAAGGGAAATGCGGGTGTAAATGGGCTGGACTTGGAGGAGGATGACGGGGTAGATGACTAGAGCGTTCTGTACCAGTTGCTACGATTTTTTACGATTTTTTGGCTATTTTTCGGGATTTTTTGAGGTCGAAACGGAATCCGGACAAAAAACTGCGATTTTGCGTATGTCTGATACCAATCCGGACAAAAAATTTCTCGTCCTGCACTCAAAAAACCCGGACAAAAAGTTCGCCAGAGCCGATTTCAGTATCATACCTCCCAAGGCATAAACAGGGGTCCTGTTTTGTAGTTAGTTCGCCAAGCACACACATCAGCGCTACCTATGATAGGTAACCTATCTACCGGTGAAGCAGTGTGGCGGAGCATAGGATTCCACATTGGGGCTTGGCACCATATGATAAAGTAGTACCTAAAGCTCCTCACGAGTGTCGCGGGTTCAAATCTGTACTCTTGCCATCCGTGGGAAAACAGATACCTATATCCACGGATACAGGTACCTGCACGGATAACCCACAGGTTTTTGGGCTGAATATAGGTTGTGATAGGTCCACAGTAGTCATACTATGCCTGATGGGTGGGATGAACCTTCTCTGCAGCTGAGTTATTCAATCTAATGGCTCCTCAATGTGTTTACATAGGGAGATGACCTTGCAAATGCCCTCCGATACTTTGCTGAACCCATACCTGCAGTGATCGCCGAAGGGCCCCTCCATTCGACATTGAGGGAGCGGAGGGCCTCAAAGGCCCGAGGGCCCTCCGACGGAGGGGCCAGGGAAGGGCCTTGGGCCGAAAGAGGAAACACTATACATGGCATTGTTTTTTTGGATGATGGCTTCAACGGTATTGTCCGTTGTCGTCCCTCGACTCCACAATACTGCCACATCATTTCTAGACAAGGTAGCACTGGTAAATATGAACATGTTTGAGCCTGTGGCACTCCCAACAAATTTTTTGAAGCAACTTACAGTGATTTATACAGATTCTAGTGATTTGTTGGAGGTTGGCCCCGATTAAGACCCGAGTCCGGGCAAATTTCGATATCAGAGCCGAAATGACGGCAATTTATACCACTGATGCCATCACAGAGGCCCTCGAAGGGCCCTCAGCGCTGGAGCCATACCTTCTGAGGCCCTTATCGGAGGGCCCTCCGGCCCCTTCGCCTCGGAGGGTCTGAGGCCCTCGGGCGATCACTGCATACCTGTACTCGTGACATCCGTGGGAAATGGGTACCTATATCCGCGGGTTTGAAACCCACAGGTGTTTTCCACGGGTACCTGTGCAAACATCCGCAGGTTTGGACACTCATGAGGAGCTTTACCCGGGCATGCAGCAGCTGCACAGCTTGAAGCTCACCTAGAGGTAGAGGGCTGTGCTAATTAGACCTTATTTAGAGAGAACCAGACAGTGCACAAACAGATACAGGAGATGTGCTTTATATACAGAGTATTATCTACAACCATCTACAATTTAACAAGCATATATAGGAAATCAAGAATATTCCGGTTTGCTGATCCTGGGGCATGGTTCCTGCTGGCAAAGTTTGAACAATAAGAGCAGTCAAAGACACAAATTGTACCATATTCAGTGGAGGGGGGGTGGAGAGTAACAATTCACCCAGTTATTGGCACGGGGGATGAGTGAGACATCCAGATAGGTGATGCCGTGTAGGGAGATTTGGAGGAGACAAGGCCAGATCACAAGAGTTCTGTGTAGTTCTGGGGGATACCAGATGAGAGGAATGGAGGACCTGTGGGGCGGCAAGCGTTGTTCAGGCCCACTCCAGTTGCCCAGAGGATTAGGTTTCCCGGTCTGGATGATCGTGCCATCAGGGGAGAAGGTTACAGAGGTGACTAGGTTGCTGTGGCCCTGCATGCGCTGGTGCTGCTGTCCAGTGGCTGCATCCCAGATGGATACATTATCTCCAGAGCCAGACACAATATATTTGCAATCAGGGGAGAAGGCCACTGAGTTGACCGGGTCGCTGTTCCCCGCCATGTTCTGCTGCTGCTGCCCAGTGGCTACATCCCAGATGTGTATAGTCTTGTCCCGAGAGCTGGACACAATGTGTGTGCCATTGGGGGAGAAGGCCACACAGGTGACAGAGTCGCTGTGGCCTTCTATGCGCTGCTGCTGCTGCCCAGTGGCCACATCCCAGATGCGCACAGTCCTGTCCCGAGAGCCAGACACAATGCATGTGCAATCGGGAGAGAAGGCCACAGAGGTAACCGAGTTCCTGTGGCCCTCCATACACTGCTGTGGTTTCCCAGTGGCTGCATCCCAGATGCGTATAGTCTTGTCCCGAGAGCCAGACACAATGTGTATGCCATTGGAGGAGAAGGCCACACAGGTGACAGAGTTGCTGTGGCCCTCCATGCGCTGCTGCTGCTGCCCAGTGGCCGCATCCCAGATGTGCACAGTCCTGTCCCGAGAGCCAGACGCAATGCATGTGCAATCAGGGGAAAAAGCCACAGAGGTAACCGAGTTGCTGTGGCCCTTCATACACCGCTGTGGTTGCCCAGTGGCTGCATCCCAGATGCGTATAGTCTTGTCCTGAGAGCCAGATACAATGTGTATGCCATTGGGGGAGAAGGCCACACAGGTGACAGAGTTGCTGTGGCCCTTCATGTGCTGCTGCCGTTGACCAGTGGCTGCATCCCAGATGCGCACAGTCTTGTCATCTGAGCCAGAGACAATATGTCTGGAATCAGGGGAGAACACTACACAGGTGACCAGATCACTGTGGCCCTCCATGTGCTGCTGCCATTGGTCAGTGGCTGTATCCCAGATGCGCACAGTCTTGTCCTGAGAGCCAGACACAATCCGTGCACCATCAGAGGAGAAGGCCACAGAGGTAACCGAGTTGCTGTGGCCCTCCATGCGCTGCTGCTTCCAGGTGGCTGCATTCCAGATGTACACAGTTTTGTCAACTGAGCCAGACACAATATGTTTGCAATCAGGGGAGAAGGCCACTGAGTTGACAGGGTTGCTATGCCACCCCATATGCTCCCACTGCCGCCCGGTGGCTGCATTCCAGATGCGCACAGTCTTGTCATCCGAGCCAGACACAATGTGTGTGCCATTGGGAGAGAAGGCCACACAGGTGACAGAGTCGCTGTGGCCTTCTATGAGCTGCTGCCGTTGTCCAGTGACTGTATTCCAGATGGACACAGTCTGGTCCCTAGAGCCAGACACAATCCGTGTGCCATCAGGGGAGAAGGCCACAGAGGTGACAGAGTTGCTGTGGCCCTTTATGCACTGCTGCTGCTGACCAGTGATGATATCCCATATGCGCACAGTCATGTCATCTGAGCCAGACACCGTATGTCTGCCATTGGGGGAGAAGGCCACAGAGGTGACCGGGTCACTGTGGCCCTCCATCTGCCACTGCTGTTGCCCAGTGGCTGCATTCCAGATGCGCACAGTCTTGTCACGAGAGCCAGACACAATGTGGATGCCATCAGGAGAGCAGGCCACAGAGGCCACCCAGTCGCTATGCCCCACCATACGCTGCTGCTGCTTCCCAGTGGCTGTCCCCCAGATACGCACAGTCTTGTCCCGAGATCCAGATACAATGTGTGTGCCATCAGGAGAGAAAGCCACAGAGGTGACCCAGTGGCTGTGCCCCCCAATCCGCTGCTCCAGACCAGTGGCTGCATCCCAGATGCACACAGTCGTGTCCCGAGAGCCAGACACAATGTGTGCACCATTGGGGGAGGAAGCCACAGAGGTGACCCAGTGGCTGTGGCCCTCCATGCGCCACTGCTGCTGTCCAGTATCTGCATTCCAAATGCGCACAGTCCTGTCCCGAGAGCCAGATACAATATTTTTGCTATCAGGAGAGAAGGCCACAGAGGTGACGGAGTTGCTGTGGCCCGTTATGCGCTGCTGCTGCTGACCAGTAACTATATCCCAGATGCGCACAGTCTTGTCATCTGAGCCAGACACCGTATATTTGCCATTGGGGGAGAAGGCCACAGAGGTGACCGGGTTGCTGTGGCCCTCCATCTGCCACTGCTGTTGCCCAGTGGCTGCATTCCAGATACGCACAGTCTTGTCCTGAGATCCAGACACAATGTGTGTGCCATCAGGGGAGAAGGCCACAGATGTAACCCAGTGGCTATGTCCTCCCATGCGCCGTTGCTGCTTCCCAGTGGCTGCTTTCCAGATGCGCACAGTCTTGTCTCGAGAGCCAGACACAATATTTGTGCCATCAGGTGAGAAGGCCACAGAGGTGACAGCGTTGCTGTGGCCCTCTATGCGCTGCTGCTGCTGACCAGTGACTATATCCCATATGCGCACAGTCTTGTCCTGAGAGCCAGATACAATATGTGTCCCATTGGGTGAGAAGGCAACGGTGGTGACCCAGTCGCTATGTCCCTCCATGTGGTGCTGCTGCTGCCCAGTGGCTGCATCCCAGACATGCACCATCTTGTCCCGAGAGCCAGACCCAATCAGTGTGCCATCAGTGGAGAAGGCCACACAGCTGACCAAGTTGCTGTGTCCCTCCATTTGCATCAGTGTGACGCCCCTGGAAACCCCATGACATCTTATAAACTGCAGTCCTGCAAACTTCTCATACCACTGCTTTAGATTTCTTGTTTGCCCCATTTCTGATGCAAGACAACTGACGTAAAGATGTGGGGTGGATGTAGAACATGGGCTGGATTTGAACACTGCCCATATTCGCTGAACAGCTGCTGTGTATTCAATCAACTCCTTGGAGGATGAAACCTAACATCCGTTAAAGCAATATCTGTCTAAATTTTAGCACACAAACCTGTATTGCCCAACTCCGAGCCTGCTGGACAGCATACTGGCAGTCTGCCTTTGACAGGCTCATTGTCTCCATCCAAAATAGCACCTTCAGCTCATAAAACTTTAACAGGGATCCAGCAACCTGATCCACAGCCTTGTCACTGTATCGCATGGAATCAAGATGGGTGGCCCAGTGTTGACATGCATATTTCATATCAGGCTGAAAGGCTGCCACCCTATCAGCTAACCCTTCCACCTCATCATCCTGTAGATATGAGGACTGCAAATTGCAGATATTGAACTTGAGCGACGCATCCAAGATGTAAAGGCACTCTTGTACACGGTGTGCAAAATATAAGCCTGGCTGATCTACATGGTTTGAGCGGTTGATCACAAAGTCATCAAAGGACTTATGATATACATAAATTTTCTGATCCCGCTCAGAGACATAGAGCACAGCATGAAGACTGTCTACAGCATTTTTCACTGCTTCCTCGTCCAGAGCCTCTGAAGCATCAACCACAAGGGGAGCAAGCACCTTCATTGTCAAAGGTTGACGTGCTGTGGTGACTGCACATAAAACACGCTTGGGAATTTTGACCTCTGAACCCATATTCTGAAGTGCCTCAGTAATTACAGCCATGTAAAGAGTATCAACAAGCTGCTCCTTGTCAATACCACTTTGCAAGAATTGTTTTAGCCGCTGTACTTGTTGCAGAGTACTCAGTATTGGGGTGCTCCCTTTGCGCGGAGATACATAGCGCACAACAGTTGCAGCATAGATGAAAACCCCAGCAGAATCCTTTACAACTGTTTCAAGTTCACTACCAAGACTTGGCAGTTCTACCTGCAAGAAGCAGCGAATATCAGCCTCAGCATCACTTTTCTCGATATCTTCCAGCCGAAACCGTGCTTTAATATCCTGGCAATATTTGACAATTTGAGGATGGGGCCGGCTAGTGAGGAGGAATTTGAGCCCATGCAATGGAGTGGCAGTAAGTGCGATGATAAGTTCCTGTATAAACTGATCCCCAGCATTATTTTCCAACTCATCAAGGGCATCAATGACAACCACTAGTGCTGGTGGTTGAGATCCAGGCCTCCTTGCCCCGACCCATGGTTGAACCAGAAGCTTGTTAATGTCATCCTTTGTGATAGCATTGAACAGCTCAAGTTCAACCACACAAAGTGTATCAACAAGAGGCTTGTACATAGACATAAGCTGGCGGACAATTGTAGGGACAAGGAACTTGCGGGACCTGGTGCTTTCTTGATTCCGGGAACAGAAGAAGGAGGCCCCAAGTCGACCACAGCTGCGCAATTTCTGGCAGAGTGTATATGCAATGGTGGATTTGCCCGTGCCAGCCATGCCACTGAGCCAGCAAATGCTATCAGATGGAGCCAGAGATGATGGATCGAGAGCCCAGTGTTCTAGCTGTGACAGAAGATTCTCCCGTGTTTTTGGTGTACACCCTTGCCGAGTGAGCTCATCCACTCCATCAAAGCGTGCTTCAGCAACACTACACAACTTGAGTGCCTAAGGAACAATGTTGAGTAAAAGCACTTGAAAATTAAAACACAATCCAGACCAATGTATTCTCCAATGTGAGGTACGTGTTTGCTGCAGTGGATAGGGCCACCTCACGCTGGAAGTAATCAATAAGCGCCAAAGTTGGAAACAGTTAGTTTCTTCCACACCTTATGCATCTGCATGGCTCCCTTCAATTGATCTGCAAATGCTTGAATTTTGTCTGTGAGCACAAGCTGTATCTCGGTGTTGGCCTCCTGAACATCGGCATGCATTTTGTGAATCTCAAGCACTCCTTCCACAATCAGTCTGCAAAACTTAAGCTTGTGTTATAATGATGAATCTTCAGACCTACTCTATTAGCTTCTCAGTGCTCGCAGTGACCTTGATACTATAGTATCCCCTTTCCAGGAACACAGTGTTGACTTGCACCAGAGATGATGAGAGGTTGTCCATCAGAGTCTGCAGACCCTTCTCAGTGTCCAGATACATCTGTGAAAGAGTCAATATCAAGCATAGATATGCTGTATGCCACACCTCAGCCATATCAGATATCTGATGGAGCAGCTCAAAGATAGAGCTAAACTGGGTTGGAACTGCACGCTGGACCTCTGCTGCCAATTTGTGCAGGCCATGCCAGATGAGCTTCGCCTTGCTACATATCTTCTCTTTCCTTGAATGGAAGTCATCTCCCACAGAGAACTGAGAAATGAAAGCTCCAGGATTGTTCTTGAATCGCACAAAGTAAGGGCTGATTGCATAATCCAGGCTGCCCACAGAAGAAATAGCATCAAGGAAGGGTGAGATGAGAGCTGTGTTCCTGGACTTTCGATCCAGCTCCAGGAAAAGTCTTCTTGTTTTGAGCAGCAGGTTGTCCTGAAAGATCAAATCATTTTTTAGATCTCCGCTCAGTGCACCCGAGTCATCGAGCCGTTGAACGATGTCGCTGACGATCAGCGCAAAGCTGCCCTCAATCTGAGATCGAGTGAATTTTGTTGTCGAAAAGGTTGCTCCGAACCAGGAGTAGCTGAGAAGCCTAACACAGATCAGCCCGGATCGCATACTTGAATTTGTATGTATGCACTGCTGCGGACTCGTCTCCGCTGAGGCTTCATCTCTGTCAGGCAAGTGATCACCTTTTCGGGTGGTTCCAGGCATTCTTGGTGCTTCACTGGGCCTGGCCGACTAGTGGTAGATGGGAGACGGAGGAGAGTGGGTTGCCGCGTGTAATCCTCGAGGCAATTGACACACACATTGACAGCTTGACACGATCGATTGCAGCTGCGATGTTATCACCGATGAACCACTCCAATTGGTTTGCCACGCCTCCTCTCGCAGCAGTGGTCCTGCAGCAGGATCTCTCGCACCCAAGGGTGCACCTCCTGCGTAAACGCCGAGACGCCAATCGTCGGTGCACTTCGAGTTGCCGCATCGTTATCATCTCGCGATGTTTGTCAGATCTTGCCAAACATCGCTACTTCTTTCTCGCTCCCCGGCCATCTCAACGCCCTCTCTAGCGTCCCCCCTCCAGCCTGCCACTGCCAGTGCTTGGCGCGCGAAATCATACAACCTAACCACGGATATCAGCGACGATTTCTTACGCCGCATTCAAGTTACTCTGGGCGCTCTCGGCGCATTGACCGTCTCCGGTGCCAGCTCCAGCTCTGCATCGGAGGAGAAGGAAGAGAGCTCGGAGGAAGATGAATCAACCTCCGCCTCAGGCTCAAAGTGCCGCAGTCTGCAGACGTCATCGGCGGCGTCGCCTTCCACCCCCATGCACTCGCGGCCTCGTCTCCGTTTGCAGATTGCTCGAAGCGATGTTTTTGGTTCGTCATTCTGTCAGATTCCTAGTGCAGATTAGTTCAAAGAAAGGAAGAGATTCAAGACACACACACCTCTTCCGTGTCTCCGGGGTTTACGAGCATCACATGGTCGCGGGCGTTCACCGCTCCATACACTACATTAATATTGCTCGTTAGCATTGTCGCCCAACACACACCATGCAGATAAAACAGAAAATGCACCAGGGAAATTCTCCTGCTTGAGCCACGCACTTCCCGGAACCGCGCGCATAATCGCATCGATGTCGGCGCGGAACCAGCGTCGCAGCACGTCCAAGCTCTGCCAATACTTGTACTCGGCCTTCTCGGTCATGAGATGCGCGGTGCCGCCAAAGGCCGAGAAGGTGTATGTAGGTCTCAGGAGGGATAGAGGCAGAGTAAACGCAGCGGTGCTGCTGCGACGTCCCCGCGCAGATCCCAAGCGTAGATCGCTGCGGACTCGAAAGGCGGCGGAGAGGATGTGTGGCTGGGCGGGTGGGGTTGAAGTGTAGATATCGAGACCTGGCCGCGTTCAGGGTTTCAAGCATGGAGGGAAAAGACTGGGAGTCTCGTACGTGAGTAACACCACCGGCTAGCCCGAAGGCGCACCCTCCGAGTTCGATGAACAGTACGATGTGGCTCGGAGGAGCGGAAAGGCTTAAACTTCCTGCTGCGAAGAGGTCTGACTCGTACGAGGGTCGGAAGGTGAGTGCCGAGATCATGCCTGCGACCGGTCAGACTCGGGTGCAGCAAGGGCACTAAAGGACCTTTTTAACCCGTCTTTGCTTCAATTCGAGGACGATGTGCGCAATCGGGTTCCGGTGTCGCCTGGTCTGCTGAAGGCGAAGACTTCCATGGTGTATTCGCAGGCGCAGTAGAATCTTTCGAGTGCTGGCGGTGGTTAATTGAGGAAACTATCTGCTCATCGTGTTGTGAGGGTGTTGAACGCCAGACTGTGTGGTGCGATTTGCCCCTTGCGATGGTCCACGATGGGGTAGGATGCGCGCAGCTAGCGTGCAAGTCGCGTGAATATAAACGAAGTGGTCAATGAGAAACGCCGCTTGCCCTTCCATCCGATCCATCGAGCAACTTGACGGAGGTCTAGAGGCAACGAACCAGAAGGTCGAGGGGTTGATTGGCCGCGCTTGAGGCAGCGTTCGCATTGACGGTGCGAGTTCTTCGGAATCTGGAGGCCGCGCATCATGATTCGAGTCGTCGTGGAGGTTAGCCGAAAAGCCCTCTGTTCGCACTGAGACAGAAGGCCAGAGCCATTGTAGCACACATAGAAACCTTTACAATGACTTTGTCTTTGATATTGAAAACGCACGGATCATGTGGCTGACCGGAGGTTTACAGAGTTGCCGACTGGTCGGAATCGTACTCGTAGGGAGGGATGTACGACGAACCTTACAAGGACTCGGACTGGGACCTCCTCCATCCGACGAATACTTAATGCATGCCTTGACAATGCCGTCTCCTCGTCGTACATCGAAGGCCGACCGTTCCGTTGCGCTTCGGGAGCCATACACATATGCGCGGCGAGCGGGAAGCTGACCCAGACATGACATCTGCGGAAACGGCAAAAGACTCGGAGGAAAGAGAAGCTAGCTAGCCTACCATCGGAGGTCCGCATCGTTTTCTTGTCCTTCCATGCTGCGGTCTCGACGCGGAATGTGACGCGCTCCAGGGAGGAAGTCGACCGTCGTCTGTCTCCGCCATTCAGAGCCTTGCTCGTTTCGCCCGTGATGGTTATGGTCAAAAGCAGTGACAGGGGTGACTGATGGATGACTCTTCCTTGGACATTAACCACCACGACCTCGTTATGCCCGAATCTCACGACCCTTTTCTTCCTCCCGAGCTGGAGCTCACCATCTTTGAGCTCGCTGCATGGAATGACAAGAAAACGATGAAGTCGTTGGTTCGTGTTGCACGTCGCGTTCGCGTTTGGTGAGTAAATGTCGTGAGTGGCTGCCACGTATTCATTGCCTTCACCTCCAGGATTCAACCCTTGATCCATCGCGTCCGCACCATATCGGATTCCGCCTCGCTCTCTCGTCTACAGACTTTCGTGGACGAGAAACCTGCTCAGGCGAAACAGGACGTATTATTTCTTGGGCTTTTCTTGTACCTGGCCCCCGACGAGATTCAGCCCATCCTTTCAACCTGCACCCAGATCATCGACCTTGGCGTCTGGTCAGGAAACACATATCCCGAGCTCCTGATGGCCATGCAGCCGTTCACATCGCTCACCCGCCTCTCCATAGAGCTCGTCGGGCTTCTCGGGGGACCGACGCACTTCAAATTACCCCCACTGGGACTGCTTGCGCCTTTCAATAGAGTGACTCATCTGGACATAACGTCTTTGGTGTCCCCCAAACTTCTCGAAGTCCTGCGTAGCGCGGCATTCCCCGCGCTCACACACGTTGCCTTCATGGCCGTTCCTGAATTCATCGAAGATGTCCTGTCGATGCCTGGCCGGAAGGACACCCTGCGTCTGGTCCGAGTCGTGATTTGCTTGGAGGACAACGGCGAGGTCGAGGTCGAGGGCACTGAGTGGGGCTGGGAAGAAGAGGTCGAGGATTCCCGTTTCTGCGTCGTGACCTATCGGGATTTCCTGGACGACTGGAAAAACCGGCGCTTGGGGCGGGCGCGACTTCTGGACTCGGGCAGAGGAACGTGTGGTAGAGCGGGCTGCCTTGAAGTTGCCAGTGGTGAATTTACCCGTCTGAGTAGGTATTTATCGCTCCGGAATTCAAGCCTAGCTCGCGAAATTCCAATTCCACGATCTAAGTGCTGCCTCCGGGGCTTGAAGGATCCCCGACAATTTCCTACGTCGCACCAGGGCCACTCTGCGCTGAGCGCTCTCCAGTCTCCAGCTCTGCATCGGACTTGTCATTGGTCGGATGAAGAGGACCAATATTCAATTTATTATAAGTACCTGAATCGGCTGAAAAACTGCTTTGAAGAAACCGTTTTCAAGTTGTAACCTGCCGTCAGTGTAGTCTCGCGTGGCCAGACTGTCGGGTGTGACGACCCCGATAGCATCAGTGGCACACGTCACGTACCCCAAAAAAAAATTGCCCCGTCTTCTTGTCTCCGCCCACGATGAGCGCCAACGTCCCGATCTCGCAATCCAACATCACCGCGCCGACACTGCAAAACATACCCTCGGCCATGCATCGCGGCCGACGGTGCGCGACATCTCTGAAGAGCCAGAGGTCGCGGAGGAACTGAGCGGTCTGGGTGCAGCTGGCGTCCAGAGTGCAATGCTGGGCATGGTCCAGGGAAAGCTCGCGGGACTCTTGGGTCGTAGCTCAGGCTACGTCGAGACACTGCCTGTCCCTGTGCGGAGGAACGTCGTCGGTCTCAAGGGCATCCAGATCAAGCAGACCGAGCTCCAGAACCAGTACAAGAGAGAGTGTTTGGAGCTCGAGAGGAAGGTGTGTCCTCTTCTACTCGTCTTTTTCGCCATGTGGATGTCTTGGTCGCCTCGTGGCCACCAAATGACTCGGATCTCATCGATGGCTCCATCTGCGTACCCCAATACCTCGTCTGACCACCCCCACAGTACCTCGAGCTCCAAAAACCGCTCTACGCACGTCGCCATGAAATCATCATCGGCACATCCGCTGCCACCGCAGACGAAATCGCCGCCAGCGAAGCCGCCTCCAAGGAAGAGGATGGCGAAGACTTCGAGCCCGTTCCAGAGGCCACTCCGGACGACGCGGCAGCAGCACCCATGGGCATCCCAGACTTCTGGCTCACGGCCTTGCGGAACCACCCGGGTCTCGCGGAACTCATCACCGAGCGCGATGCAGAGGCGCTCGCGTTCCTCAAGAACATCACCCTCGCTTACTTGCCCAAGAAGGACGAAGAGGGTGCGTTGCCTTGCCTTTCTACTTTAGAGTCCTGGCCTGATTACTTTACCTAGGCGAATTCGCTGGCAAGCCCGGCTTCACCATCACCTTCCATTGGGACGAGAACTCGTTCTTTACAAACTCGACGCTTACCAAGACGTACATCTACCAGGAAGAGGTACGTCGACGGCGACCTTGCCCCGCATTCGCATCCCGTCTCGTTACGTTTTCAATATGGCGTTATGCTAACCCATCCACACAGGTCGGCTACAGCGGCGACTTTGTATACGACCGCGCTGTCGGGAGCGACATAGCGTGGAAGGAGGACAAGCACCTCACGCGCGAGTGGGAGATCAAGAAGCAGCGGAATAAGAGTGCGTTACTACCTCTCTCGCTCTCTCTTCCATCGACGGCCTCCTTTCCCCCTCCCCGTCCCGCTCCCGCTGACACTCGCACTTAGACACCAACCGCACCCGCCTCGTCCGCAAGTCACACCCCACCGCGTCCTTCTTCAATTTCTTCTCGCCCCCGGTCATGCCCAGCGATGATGATGTGCGTATCGCGTCTTCCATGTCCATGCAGCCGCTTATCTGATAGCAGCTCGAGTCGGGCGACGTCGACCCGGAAGACCTCGAGATCGAGGACCAGCTGGAGATGGACTACGAGCTCGGCGAAGACCTCAAGGAGAAGGTGTGTCTTGCTGTCTGTTTCTTCGCTCGAGTAGGCTAACCATGCATACGTAGATCATCCCCCGCGCGGTCGACTACTTCACGGGCAAGGCACTCGAGTATGAGCTCATGGACAGCGACGACGATGACGACGACGACGACGACGACGAGGAGGAGGATGACGAGGAGGAGGACGGGGAGCATGGGAGAGGGAGAGCGACCCCGTGACCAGTAGGGCGTGGACGTTCTCAAGCCCATTCTACGAGTAACAAGTCGGCGGATGGGCTGCAGGTGAGCGCGAGCCGGCGGCAGGATCGAGGTCGGGTGCTGACACTTTACGGGTCGTGTTTCGCATTGACTGTGAGCTTGCGCCAGACGGAAGCGCCGCGTCCGTGCGATTTCGTGCACGCACAGAACAGCGCCGCAGAGCGTAACGCTGAATAACGCGGTACGCACGTGTTGCCATCGATTCATACGGGGGAACTCACACATTTGTGTCCAGCTCGCGATGCTTGTACCGACACCGCCGCCCATTCCGAGAGTGCGAAGGTGCGAACAAATCGCTGGTAAGTAGGCTGGATCGGGTGGGCTTGAACTTTGTGTGCAGGGACCTACAACGGTGGGTCAGCGTATGTGTCGCAGTAGTGATCATGAATGAATGAAAAAATGAAAGCTGTTAGTCCAATCGAGCCAGTACGAATGATAGTAAGGGAGCGCAAGTCAGTTTGCGGAGATACATACGTAAAATTCATCGCCAGCCGACGCAGTAGTGGATGAATGAAACCGGCTAGCCTGATTTCACCAGTATAAACGACGGTGAAAGAAGCCACATTGGGCCAGTGAACACGAGTGCGATTGATAGGAAAACGGAGTCATGGGTAAGATAAAGGCAAGAAAAGTCGAGGCCCTAACACACTTCGGGCATCTCGGACAGCGATTGCGGCCACGGAACGGTGCGCCAGCGGGATTACTCGAATATTTGGCGGGATTCTGAGGGACACCACCGCACAGAGGACGGACCCCGAATCCGTTCGGCGGATACAAGTCGAAGGGAGTACTGGCGAGTCAGGTGTTTTGAGTTGCGAATGATGTATAGTATATCGAAACTTAGGTGTACAACAAAACGAATGAGGTGTGTTTTCTGGTCTAGTACTGCATCAGATGAAAAATGGTCACCGAAATTGAACTGGCAATCCACTTGAAAGGCAATCACTCCAGTGGACGCGTATAAAATTAAACAAGTGTGTAATCAAACGACTGGAGAATTGTGTTATCAAACATTACGAACAGCCAAGAAGAGATCATCCTACCATGCTTCAGGAGTTCAATATGAGTGACTCCTGTCGAATGATCTCTGAGATCTTCCTGGCAGTGGTTGCCTTGTCCAAGTAACCAGGAAATCCGACCACATATTGATGGATTGCCTCATCAACCTTGGTCACAAGACTGGAGCGAATTTCCAATGATTTCAATTCCTCCTCTGAGATTGGGCTTTGGTCAAGGTGGTGAATGAGGAGCTGCTCCAGAAGGAGAACCAAGTATATGATATATCCCATGAAACAGCAGAGGGTCTCCGGCCTATAGTATTTAGATTATCAAACTGCAGCACAGGAAGGGACAGAATTTCATACGTCTCATGGATAGTATGGGCTAGCCAGCGTACAAAGATACCACTGAGAGACAAAACTGAAGGAATTGGATTGCCAGCAAAATCGGCACATCGCTGTGCCCAGTCATCATAACGAGCACTGTGCAGGACTATTAAAGTGTTTTCAGGTTGATATCATGGTCACTTGCACATAGCCAATTTTTTGGTCTGCCTCTGCTGGGACTGGCATCGGAGTTACAAACTGGACAAGCTTCTGGACCATTTCCCAGAATTCCTGCTTCAGAAGAAGCTGAGCTTTTGATATGAGACTACTGTAGGCTTATCATAGGATGCTGCTTGCCTGCCCAGGATCAGTGAAGTTCCACAGCCCGATGATCTTGTTGTGCATGATGTTCAATTGCGTGCTCAAGCTTGAAGCACCTGTCACAGATGCCAATGCTGTCCAATAGCCTGATAATAGATTGAGCGGAAGGAAAGTCTTGAGTACACCTTACATTGCATGCCGACACTATAACAAAAGAGATGAATAATATCCAGGAAATGGAGGGAAATACTAACTCGACGGATCTTTGCATCTTGGAAGGAACCTCTGCTCTCCGGAAAACAATGTCCTCATGTTGATATTTCTGCCGAAGCAATGACTGTGTTGTCCAGAGCAATTGAGCAATGGCTGATTCTGACTCGTCTGATAGTGTCTCTTGATTCAGATCTGAAGACCAATGAGGGCTAAACCATGGCTAAGCTTCTGATCATACCGGATGTGAAGACATAGGAGAAAGATGGACGTCCTGGCAAGCTCTGTGCTAGCTGTTTGGCAGGACCAAGACACAGTGATGTACACTCCTCCAGAGCAAGATCTCGGAGTCTAGACCGACCAGTTACTGTAGTCATATCTACAGTCGGATGCCTTGGCAGAAGTGCCAATTTAAGGAGGTCTAGCTTTGTGAAGACAAGTACAACCGGAACTGTGTGCATCGGAGGATGATTCTCAGTATGATGGCAGTTGAAATGCTTACTTGAGTGAGACATGGCAATCTTCAAGAGCTCCGTGTCACCCTCCTTGAAAGGGTTTTCTTGATTTGTGTAAGGGATCTGGACACACAACCTGAGAGGACACACGTGAATATCACAAACCTTGGGGAAAGTGCATACATACCAAAGCATGTGTACTTGGTGTCGAGCATTCATCTCTGATCGCTTTTCCAAAAAGTCCTCCACAGCAGCCAATGTCTCGTCTGCAGTATCCTCAATGCCTCGAGAGTCATGGAAAACCAAGTGAGGGTTTTCTGCTGATGTCAACTCCTGGTCAATGTCTGCCTGGCCTCGTTCTCGGTGTGATATTGACTTCAAGTTGGGAAATCAGATATAAATTCAACAGGGTATATGAGAGCAACAATACCTGTCGTGTGATGCCAAAGGAATGGGTCAGAAGGGATGTTTTTCCGGTGCCAGCCTAGTGAAAGCTCAGCCATATTAGCAGCTCTGGTCCAGAGAAAATCTGTACCTGACCAACAACAAGAACTCGAAATCTGAGTGATCTGTCAGCTTCAACTGAATCAAGTCATATTGAATGCACCTTGTTGTGGGTTGGGAAGCATGGGGGCCAGATGCTGTTGGTGCTTTCAGACCATTTGACACTTTCCCCTGGCTCTCTGTGGATAATCTCGGGGCTACTAGATGCAGGGCATCATTTGGAATAGCTGGCTCCGGGAGAATGTGTGTATCTCCATTGGCAACAGGGATTGAACAAGGAGGTGAAGATTCATGATTCCCTGAAGTAGCTCTGGGACTCAGCTGAACATAACATCAAGTCAGCAAAGCCCAAGCAATTAGAGTGTTTATCACATTGTTTGACACTACAGTGTGACCAGTGTGGCCATCAGGGCTGAAATGTGGTTCCGGTGCCGCACCGTCACCGTGAGAATCAGGAGGCTCCTGCAAAACAGTTTTAGCAAACAACTTCTATCCTCATAAAGTCAGCCATACATTGGCAGACCGATGACGGTCCGGTGATGTTGGCGTCGATGTAATCGGCTTGTCGCCTGGAGGTTTACGCTGCGCATCAGACTCAGGAACAACTGCAATGGATGTGGATATAGGCTGAACATAACACGAGTCAGCAAAAGACGAAGCAATTAAATTGGTTCTTACATTGTTTGACACCACGGCGGGACCATTGTTGCCATCAGGGCTGACATGTGGTTTCGGTGCCACAGTTGATTTGGCAGGAGATTCAGGCTCATTCTAAACAGTTTTTAGCAAATAACTTCCATCCTCACGAAGTCAGCCATACCTTGGCGGACCGATGAGGCTCCTTTGATGTTGGCGTCGATGTAATCGGCTTGTCGCCTGGCTGCACATCAAATCAGCAAACACAACCCGCTTATGCCCACAGAAACATATTACACACATCTGGCTGCTTCTTCCCCTCCACTCCGGATATCGGACCAACCTCCGTAGCATGTTGCGGTTTCTGCGTGTGAGGACCAGGTTAGCTGAATATCCTCTCGATGAATCTAGGACTACCTTGTTGCTATTGCCGCCGCAAAGGCTGCTGCAGCACTGGCCCATCGTACGTTGGATAGTGAAGGTAAAAGGCAAAGTGAGAGCGATGCCCACACGTGTCCGAGGCGTGGAAAGTGCACGCCCGCGCGAGTGCGTTCCGGACCGGCACCACGTTGTTTAAACGCTGTTGTAGCATGGGGTGGAGGTCGCGGACATTAATGACCGCGCGTAAGAAGCATGGTTGATAACTGCGTCGTCGTCGTCGTCCTTCTCTCCATACCATACCGTGCATCCGACCCACAAATGGTTTCTGCACAACCTGCTGCTTCTGTGAGTTTCTACGATGCATTCTTCCCGTCAACACCTTGAAGCTTTACCTTATAGCCTACAAAGCGCACAATATCATCGAGTATATCCCGCCCAATTCACGCAGTTCTGCCACAGGCTCTAAAGCGGCGCTCTGACACACTTGAATTTCATGTTCTCGTCGTCGGGAGAGCAGGCACAGGGAAGACTACTGTCGCTCGGAAGTTAGCATCTCGCGGCGCGATTGTTGTCAAGGTTAGTCAATAACCTGAGCGAACGTGCATTTCAGCCGAGAAAATATCATAGGGCGAGGAGGACAAAGCGTCGAGAGGCCGCGCGGCGCGCCTCGTAGTACACGACTGGCCGGGCTTCCAAACGGGCACCAAAGAATGGGATTCTGCGAAGAGTTTCATCTTGAATCGTTCCAGAGCCGGTAGTCTGCATGCAATCTGGTGTGTTTCTGGACATTCGAGACGATGCGGTGCTCACCCGAGCATAGGTATATTGTAGACGCGAGCGTGACCCGGCCGTTCCTATCGGCTGAAGAAAAATTCTTCGATCTAGCGAGAGACAAAGGAAAGTCATCCGGTTGAATTATAACCAACTGACGTGCAATGTAGTCCCGGTTATCGTCGTTTTCACCAAGTTCGATGGACTCGTTATCCAAATGCTGGGTCGTGCTCTCGGACAAGGTATCAGTTATACCGATGCACAATCCCGGAAGATAGAGATGGCGAGAAGAGAACTCACCACGGAATTTGAACCGTTGTTCAGAAAAACGAACAGTCCGCCTGATGGCTTTGTACAGCTGGATGGTGTGTTTTGTGCGATATAACAAAGTCCCTGCAGAGTTGATAAACCTAGATATGCGCGAGGACGAAGCAAACTGCTCTGACCTCATCGAACGAACATCAACAGCCGTAAATGATGTTGGTCTTCGGCTCTCGTTGGTTTCGGCACAGCTGGTTGGGGTAGAAGTTTGCATTTACCATGCGCTCGTTACGTTCGTGATCTTCACTCTCGTGCATGAGTTTACGAAAATTGATATTCCTGAATCAGGGCGATGAGCTATTATCAAACGTCCCAAGCCCGCTCACCGGATGAAAGTAGCAATCATGATCGCACCAGAAAACAGGCAGCGAAGAAGAGGCCACCGCCAGCAATAAAGCGTCCCGTACCATCGCTAGAAGGTGTGATTTTCGACACTGACAGGATCCGTTCTCATGATCAGGCGTCGTACGCGACACACTGGCTTGGTTTCCTCAGGCCTGGGTAGTGCACAGAATCTCAACGTCGCAAAAACTCCAAAACTCACCTTCCGATCTAGATTGTGAAGGAAGCAGCCGCCGGTCGGCCAAAGAGTGCAGCGGCGAAAAAGAAATCATTCCTGGATGTTGGTGCATCTCCTCTTCGGCGACCATATCGTCAACCTGACGGCGAGTTTACAGATATTCCGGAGCCTTCTCGAAAAGATAATGGGTAGCCCGGACCTGGGTCGTCAGCAGTTTGTCGGTGAACCGCAGCTATAATCGCGGGAATACTAAATGAAATTCAGCAGCGCAACTTGAAGGCATGCGTTCAGACCTTGCGGAGCAAATTCACGGTATACAACTTCGATTTTGAGACGAGATGGGCTAAATGAGATCACAGAAGATTTACCTCCAAACCCCCGCCGGCCATCTTGAAGTAGTTGTTGGTACGTGGCTTGTTGGCTTGTTGGATTCCATATTGACCGAGTCGAGAGCCATCTGCACCTGCGCCGGAGGCAGCTTCCCTACACCACCGGCGACCCGACCGGACGATTTCAGCCGGAGTTTCTCGGAGTCGTGCTCTCGTTACATGGCGTCGAATGCTCAGAAAGATATCAAGAGGCGTGTCGAGGAGCTGGTTGGAAAGAGCTTCCAATACAAGCCAATTCAGGAGCAGCCGACTACCTATGGACGCAAGGAGCCGCCAGCCGTCCTGGAGCTGGTCGAGATTATCAGCGAAACTGCCGGGAAAATGAAGTAGTTCGAGCTCTTGAGGGATGTGAGATATTGTCCGGGCGGAGGATTATATTAGTTCGGACGTAGAGTGTGGCCTAATGGCTGATGTTTACGATAGAAAATCTCGAGCAAGTCGTGGCCGAATTTCCCGACCGTGAATGTCGTATTAGACTTTTCCGCCTGCACGACAGATGATTCAGCGTAAAGTTCCCGCTAATCAAAGAAACCGACCTGGTCGTCGTGCTTAGAGTCGACATTTGGCCACGAAGGGGGAGCCAAAGATGACTGTGCGCGTCACAGGGGTGACTGATGGATGACTCGTCCTTGGACATCAACCACCACGACCTCGTTATGCCCGGATCTCACGAGTCTGCTCTTCCTCCCGAGCTGGAGCGCATCATCTTTGAGCTCGCAGCCTGGAATGACAAGGACATGATGCGGTCGTTGCTTTGTGTTGCACGTCGCGTCTGCATTTGGTGGGTAGTTGCCGAGGAAATGTAGCCGCCTTATTCATTACGGTCACCTAGGATTGAACCGTTGGTCCATCGCGTCTACACCATATCCATACTAGACGCTGCTACGCTCTCTCGTCTACAGACCCTCGTGGAGACGAAACCGACTCTAGCGAAGAAGGACGTATTGTTTCTCGGGCTTTCCCGTTACCTGGCGCACGAAGAGATTCAACCCATCTTTTCAACCTGTACCAACATTATCGACCTCGCGTTGTGGATGCCATTTACGTATCCCCAGCTCCTGGTCGACATGCAGCCCCTTACATCCCTCACCTACCTCTCCGTAGACCTCCTCCAACTTCTTGGCGGAGAGGATGATTTCACGCTATCCCCAGCCGGACTACTCGCGCCTTTAAACAGCGTGACTCACCTAGACATAACGTCTTTCCGCTCGCCAAAACTTCTCGATCTCCTGCACAGTGAAGCGCTCCCCGCACTCACGCACCTCGGCTTGGGCCCCCGTGCCTATAGTGTGGAATTCGTCACCGATGTCCTATCGCTCCCCGGGCGCAAGGATACCCTCCGCCTCATCGTCCTGTCCTTGGACGAGGTTAACCACGAGGAGGGCACTGCGAGCAGCGCGGAGGGAGAGATCAATGATCCTCGTTTCTGCGTTGTGTGGTGTAAACACTTCCTGGACGACTGGAAAATCGGCGCTTGGGGCGGGCGGGACTTCTGGGCCCTGGCAGAGGAGCGCGTGGCTGAGCGGGCTACATTAAAAGCGGTGGAATCGACCCGTATGTAGGTGTTTGTATCCTCACCGACAAAACGTCATCATGAGCATGTATTTAGCCATGGCATGTGTGGACAAACCCATCGCGTGCGTTTACGATTTAGCAGCATCGCCTTCCATCGCAGCCATAACTGACGGCTTTCGAGAGTCGAGAGTCCGAGTCGAGAGTCGAGACGCGGACGCAGAGATGAACGGATGGGCGTGCATCCATGAAGACAAAGACGGACGGTGAATGGTGAAGAGTGGGAAGTCGTCGTCAGGGCTGGATGGATGCAGCAAGAGTGCGTGTACATGAGAGCTACAAGTCAGAGTTACAAGTCAGCATTCCCAAAAACGGCAGGTCGATTTCCGCTTTGGGGCGGTGACGTGTCCTGTCCCACCCCTCCTCCTCGTACCCTCACGATACAAGACAAAACACAAGACGAAACACTACCCAGTCGCTATCGATAACCACAACGAACACAAGAAACGCGCGTTAATAAAACAGGAACCGTAGGGTAGAGGGGCAACGAGTAAGTAGGTAGGTAGCACGGAGGGAGGGGGAGCAAGTCAAGTTGTCTCGGGATACGCATGTAAGGGATTCAGGTCAACAGTCAAACAAACAACAGCGGTAGGTAAGTAAGTAAGGAAAACACTTTTAGGTCTTGGCTTGGGTCTTTAGGGGGGGGAGAGTGTAGCGAGGAGTGGGCATGTGTGTGTGTAGGGGCGGAGACGACGAACGAGGGCGGGGGAGTTTTAAGAAGGAAGGAAGGAATGGGCCACTGCTCTACTGCTGCTTGCACTCCTCGGGGTTGACATTCGCCGACCCACCACCTCCCGGTGCACCACCACGTCGCTTGGGCGGGGCTCGGCGGGCGGGAACGTCTCCGTCGCTGTCAGAGTCCTACTGGCGGGGTCAGCACGCGTGAGTTGGGAAAGGGAGGGGATGGCGTAGAATAGGTGGGGGGTAGATGAGGCGGGGACGAAGGAGGAAGTGGACATGGAGAGGGAGGACGACAACAAGGGGAGGAAAAGTGGGAAGAGAGGGAAGAGATGGAGCAGATTGAGGAGCTTGGATGGGTGGTAGACGGCAATGGGACATGGACATGGACGGAAAGGAAGGAAGGAGAAAGAAAACACAGACCTCATCAAACACCCCGTCCCCCTCGCCATCCTCCTCCTCGTCATCGTCGTCGTCCTCATCAAACTCGTCCGAGTCGTCGCTGTCCACGAGCTCGTACTCGAGCGCCTTGCCCGTGAAGTAGTCGACTGCGCGGGGGATGATCTAGGGGAGCCGAGTTGTGTGTGGTTAGCCGCCGAGTAGAGCGAAGAGAGGCAAGACGACAAGACACACCTTCTCCTTGAGGTCTTCGCCGACCTGGTAGTCCATCTCCAGCCGGTCCTCGATCTCCTCGAGGTCTTCCGGGTCGACGTCGCCCGACTCGAGCTGTTATGGGATGAATGGCTGGCTGCATGGACATGCAAGACAAGACACAATACGCACATCATCATCGCTGGGCATGACCGGGGGCGAAAAGAAATTGAAGAAGGACGCGGTGGGGTGCGACTTGCGGACGAGGCGGGTGCGGTTGGTGTCTAAGTGCGAGTGTCAGCGGGAGCGGGAGGAGGAGGGGGAAAAGGAGGGGTCGTCGATGGAAGAAAGAGCGCGAGATCGAGGTAGACACGCACTCTTATTCCGCTGCTTCTTGATCTCCCACTCGCGCGTGAGGTCCTTGTCCTCCTTCCACGCAATGTCGCTCCCGACAGCGCGGTCGTATACAAAGTCGCCGCTGTAGCCGACCTGTGGATGCGGTTAGCGGGTGGATATGCGGACAGAGGCGAAGCATGTGAGCATAGCGCCACACATGAAAACGTAACGAGACGGGGGGACGAGACGGGGAAACGAATGCGGGGCAAGGTCGCCGTCGACGTACCTCTTCCTGGTAGATGTACGTCTTGGTGAGCGTAGAGTTTGTAAAGAACGGGTTCTCGTCCCAATGGAAGGTGATGGTGAAGCCGGGCTTGCCAGCGAATTCGCCTAGAGGTAAAGAGTAATCAGGCCACACTCTAAAGTCGGAAGGCAAGGCAGGCAACGCACCCTCTTCGTCCTTCTTGGGCAAGTAAGCAAGGGTGATGTTCTTGAGGAACGCGAGCGCCTCTGCATCGCGCTCGGTGATGAGTTCCGCGAGACCCGGGTGGTTCCGCAGGGCCGTGAGCCAGAAGTCTGGGATGCCCTTGGGTGCTGTTGCCGCATCGTCGGGAGTGGCCTCTGGAACGGGCTCGAAGTCTTCGCCGTCCTCTTCCTTGGAGGCGGCTTCGCTGGCGGCGATTTCGTCTGCGGTGGCAGCGGATGTGCCGATGATGATTTCATGGCGACGTGCGTAGAGCGGTTTTTGGAGCTCGAGGTACTGTGGGGGTGCTCAGACGAGGTATTGGGGTACGCAGACGGGGTAATCGATGAGATCCGAGTCATTTGGTGGCCACGAGGCGACCAAGACATCCACATCGCGAAAAAGACGAGTAGAAGAGCACACACCTTCCTCTCGAGCTCCAAACACTCTCTCTTGTACTGGTTCTGGAGCTCGGTCTGCTTGATCTGGATGCCTTTGAGACCGACGACGTTCCTCCGCACCGGGACAGGCAGTGTCTCGACGTAGCCTGAGCTACGACCCAGAAGTCCTGCGAGCTTTCCCTGGACCATGCCCAGCATTGCACTCTGGACGCCAGCTGCCCCCAGCCCGCTCAGTTCCTCCGCGACCTCAGGCTCTTCAGAGATGTCGGGCACCGTCGGCCGCGAGAGTCCTCCTCCCGAGATGGGTGCATGGCTGAGGGGTGTGTTTTGCGGTGTCGGCGCGGTGATGTTGGATTGCGAGATCGGGACGTTGGCGCTCATCGTGGGCGGAGACAAGAGAGACAAGAATTTTTTTTGGGGTACGTGACGTGTGGCACTGATGCTATCGGTGTCGTCACACGCGTCACACCCGACAGTCTGGCCACGCGAGACTACTACACTGATCTGCCTTGAAATAATGGCCGAGTATTATTCATGAACGACAGGGTACAACTTGAAAACGGTTTCTTCCAAGGATTCAAAATATAATTAATTAAATAATGGTCCTCTCCATCCGAGTCCGAGTCCGATGCAGAGCTGGAGCTGGAGCTGGAGAGCAGTGGCCCAGGTGCGACGTAGGAACTTGTCACGGATATCTCAAGCCCGGGAGACGGTGTTAGGCTGTGGAATTTTGCGATCACCGGCAGGCTTGAATCACTCGTAAATTCTTAACCAAAAGATGAGCTTTCGGGGGTTTTGTTTTGTTTTGTTTGATCGCGGTAAACGGTGTTCTGTTCTCCGATTTTGACAAAGGGAAACAGGAGAACAGTACATCTTTTACGGCTGAAAAGAGCTTTCAGGGCAGCTTTTGAACAGATCTAAAATTCGCCATTTCGGAGTGAATATATATACTGGCTCGTTCCGGAGCGATAAATACCTACTCAGACGGGTAAATCCACTGACTTCAAGGCAGCCCGCTCAGCTACGCGCTCCTCTGCCCTGGCCCAGAAGTCATGTCCACCCCAAGAGCCAGTTTTCCAGTCGTCCAGGAAGTTTTCACAGAAGACAACGCAGAAACGAGGGTCATCGATCTCTCCCTCCACGGTGCTGACAGCACCCTCCTCGTTGTGGATCACGTCCAAGGAAAGCACGATGACGCAGAGCGTATCATTGCGCTCGGGAATCGATAGGATATCTGTGACGAATTCCGCAATATAGGCACGGACGCCTAAGCCGAGGTGCGTGAGTGCGGGGAGCGCTTCACTGCGCAGGAGATCGACAAGTTTTTGGGAGCCGGAAGACGTTATGTCTAGGTGAGTCACGCTGTTCAAGGGCGCGAGTAGTCTGGCTGGGGTCCAGGGTAGCATGGAATCCTCCGAGTCGTCTGACTCCTCTCCCCCAAGCAGTTGGAGGAGGTCGACGGAGAGGTGGGTGAGGGATGTAAGGGGTTGCATGTCGGCCAGGAGCTCGGGATATGTATGTGGTATCCACAAGGCGAGGTCGATAATGTTGGTGCATGTTGAAAGGATGCGTTGAATTGTTTCACGCTGGAAGTCTCGTAGCGCGAGCACAACGAAAAGTACGTGCTTTTCGGCAAGAGTAGGTTTCTCGTCCACGAGGGTCTGTAGACGAGAGAGGGAGGCAGAGTTTGATGCGATGTAGACGCGATGGATCAAGGGTTGAATCCTGGCGGTGAAGGCAATGAAATACGTGGCAGCCACTCACGACATTTACTCACCAAATGCGAACGCGACGGGCAACAGAAATCAACGACCGCATGGTGCTCTTGTCATTCCAGGCTGCGAGCTCAAAGATGATGCGCTCCAGCTCGGGAGGAAGAACAGGCTCAGCCATAAAGACGCCGATGTCGTCCAGTGTTGTGGATAAGGGTCTTAATAAGGGTGCAAATTCTGGCTAAGGGCTTATCTGCCATATAAGGGTTAATAAGGGCTTGCAGATAAGGGTTCAAAATATGGGTTATTTCCCGATTAGGTTCTGGGCTTACGGTAGTTTATATTCTCTGTAAATGCCCATTAAATCCTTCCATAGCACTCATATCCATGTCCTCGTCAACATGATCAGTCTCTGCCAGTTTCTCGAGCCCATGCTCCTCCACAAACACTTGCCTCGGTCTGCCAACACTGGTGACTGGTCAACCTTGATCCAATCGCTCCGAGGATACTGCCGAGCGACTGATGTCGTGATTGCCTGTGCAGATGGATCATTCGACACCAATCCATCAGCCGGATCAGTAATACACGTGAGATTATAACCCTTAATAAGGGTATTATCAGAGATTCCAGGACCACATAAGGCCTTAGCTTATCTGCAGATAAGGGCTTATTAAGATAAGCCCTTATCAACTTATCCACAACACTGGATGTCGTGGTGGTTGATGTCCAAGAACGAGTCACCCATCAGGCACCCTGTCACCGCTTTTAACCATCACGGGCGAACAACGAGCGAAATGCGCCTTGGCCCTTGCCCTCCTGAGTCGATTTTTTCTTCTTTGCGGATTCTGATTACTGGTCATCTTCATCCGCGTCCGAGGCTCTGAAGTCCCATGCAGAGCGGGAGCTGCCAGTGGAGACTGGAGAGCGCTCAGCTCAGAGTGCCAATGGCCCGGGTGCGATGTAGGAAATTGTCGCGGATACCTCAAGCCCGAGAAGCGGCGCTTAGGTTATCGAATTTCGCGAGCACCGGCAGGCTTGAATGCACTATCAGTGGCCCCTTCGTTGCACGGCTTAACACTTCCTTTCCAATAACAGCCAGCAGAAATAAAATTTCGTCTGATTTCATGTACTAGGACGTTTAGTAGCATATCGTTCCTGGCCTTGTTGAGTTTGATAAGTTTAGGTGAGAAATTGACAATGTGGTGAATTTTCTTCTGGCCGACCTCATCAGATCATAATACCCGGGATGTTGCTCTGACCGTCTTGTTGGACTAATAATTCATTTTTAAATCTGACAAGACTCTTGGAGCAGTCATTAATTCATCCTTGAGCTTCCCTCAAATTTCTGTGTCCACAGCACCTCCAGACGGTAAGATACAGCTATTGCCATTCGATGTCGTTGATGCCAGTTTCCGCCGTCTCACCAAGCAATGGCGACACAAATGGAGGAAAATGCTGCTATATATTACTCATGGACGCCTCCGCGTCTAATGGGCCCTCACCTGACGAAGACGTGGCGGAATGCACGAACCCGAGGCCAAAAGTGACCGTAGATTAAGAATTTGCGTCGCAAAATCGATCGCCCCGGACCAACCACAGCTCCCCATCCCATGATATCTCGCACAGAGCTGTGTCTTATGAATTTTCGAAGCCCAAAAGCACAGAAGTTTCAGATTACATATGTACAGGGAGTATTTCGACCATGAGCAACTAACATGTGTCAGCAACTAATGGGAACTGATAGTATCCGGAGCGACAAATACCTACTCAGACAGGTAAATCCACGGATTTCAAGGCAGATCGCTCAGCAACGCGCTCCTCTGCCTGGGCCCAGAAGTCCCGCCCGCCCCAAGCGCCCCTTTTCCAGTCGTTCAGGAAGTTTTTAGACCGCACAACGCAGAAACGAGGATCATTGATCTCTCCCTCCGCGCTGCTGGCAGTGGCTTCCTTGTTGTGCCGCTCCAATCAAAGGGCGATGAGGCGGAGGGTATCCTTGCGTTCGGGGATCGATAGGATATCTTTGACGAATTCCACAGTATCGCCATGGAGGCCCAAGCCGAGGTGCGTGAGTGCGGGCAGCGCAGCACTGCGCAGGAGATCGACAACTTTTGGCGAAAGCGAAGTCGTTATGTCTAGGTGAGTCACGCTGTTCAAAGGCGCGAGTAGTCCGGCTGGAGATAGTTTGAACTCATCCTCTCCCCTAAGAAGTTGCAGGAGGTCTACGGAGAGGTAGGCGAGGGATGTAAGGGGCTGCATGTCGACCAGGAGCTGGGGATACGTAAATGGCATCCACAACGCGAGGTCGATAATGTTGGTGCATGTTGCAAGAATGCGTTGAATCTCGTCGCGTGCCAGGTAACAGCAAAGCGCGAGAAACAATACGTGCTGTTTCGCCTGAGCAGGTTGCTCGTCCACGAAAGTATGTAGACGAGAGGACGAGGCGGGGCTTGTTAGAAGGTAGACGCGATGGATCAAGGGTTGAATCCTGGAGGTGAAGGCAATGAATACGTGGCAGCCAGTCACGACATTTACTCACCAAATGCAAACGCGACGTGCAACACGAACCAACGACTTCATCGTTTTCTTGTCATTCCACGCTGCGAGCTCAAAGATGGCGCGCTCCAGCTCGGGAGGAAGAAAAGGGTCGTGAGATTCGGGCATAACGAGATCGTGGTGGTTGATGTCGAAGGACTAAGTAGTCATCCATCAGTCACGCTAGTCAGTGGTCACCGCTTCTGACCATAACCATCACGGGCGAAACGAGCAAGGCTTCAAACGCGTCTCTGAACAGCGGAGACAGACGGCGGTCGACTTCTCCTGGAGCGCATCATATTCCGAGTCGAGACCGCAGCATGGAACGACAAGAAAACGACGCAGACCTCCGCGGATCCGACGGTAGCTAGCTAGCTCCGAGTCTTTTGCCGTTTCCGCAGATGTCTTGTCTAGGTCAGGTTCACGCTCGCCGCGTATATGTGCATAGTTCCCCAGGCGCAACGGAAATGGTCGGCCTTCGGTATTCAAGGAATGGGACGCCGCGCGGCGCGGAGGAGCCAATGTCAAGGCATGCATTATCCGCCAGATGCAGGAGGTCCCATCCACGCGCATGCTTGGTTCGTCGTCGTCCCTCCCTCTCTTCCAGTACTCATAATTCCGACCAGTTGTCAAGTCCGGAAACAAATCGTCGCCTTTTCAACGCACCGAGGTGGCTGACTCGGTCGCGAATCAACATTGTGTCAAGCAGCGACTTCGCCTATCCACGCGCCGTAATGGACTACGCACTTTGCCCTCCCACCGCTATGGACTACGAGTTAGATTCTCCCATTCTGCCACCAGAGCTGGAGCGCAACATCTTTGAACTAGCCGGATGGAATGACCGGGACACCATGTCAAGGCTGCTCCTCGTGGCGGGGAGGGTTTACCTGTGGTGAGTACATGTTTTCTTCCGCGACTTCTACTGACGGCGCCGGGGAAGGATCCAACCCCTTCTGCACCGCGTCGTCCGCGTCTGGGACCTGCGGCAGACCTTGAACGTTTCAAAATCTGCACACGCGCATATTCGCCACCTGGCGCTCACCATCCCGCTTCCCCGGTCCACAATCACCAAAACTCTCAACCTGTGTAATAATCTCACAGCCCTCGCACTGTGGACGGGCGAGACGTACCCCGAGCTCCTGGTCGACATGCAATCGCTGAAAAACCTCACGCGTCTTTCGGTCGATCTGTTCAACCTGTTGGGTGGACACCGCGGCTTCGAGGTCCCGACGCCAGAACAGTTCCGCAAAGCGCCGTTTGCAAAGCTCACTCATCTCGACGTGTTCAGCGGCACCCCCTCCGCGCGCATCATCCCGGTGTTCAGCATGTTCCCCGCACTGACGCACCTCGCCTTCTCGGAGGACTTTGCCCCGGACTACATCAAGAACGTGCTGGACACGTTCACCTTTGCCGATACGCGGCTCGAGCTCGTGGTTGTGGTGTGGACGGAGTATTTTGGATACGACTATGCGGACGAGGAACATGCGATCCAGGATGCTCGTTTCTGCATGGTGGACTGTTTGCGCGCGGAGAAGCATTGGGAAAGGGACTGGGAGGAGGGGGCTTGGGGCGGAAGGGACTTTTGGTGCCGTGCGCAGGAGCGTCTGGGGTATCTTGCTCGAAAAAGAGCGCTGGCGAACGACAGAGAATGATGGAGAGTCCGCCGATCGCGAAAGGTCTGTTGGAAAGCTCACTGACACAACGAAGGATACATTGATTCTGCTCATGAATACGAGATATTAGACGGCGACCCGTACCCTCATACGGCGACCCGGACTCGACGCGTTCTCGTTGCCCTTCGTTTATTGGTTGCCGTGCCCACCCCGGACGCCGCTGAAGCTTTGCTTCATTTCTCTTTCTCCCAGTGGCTTGGGTTACCACAGGGATTGGTTCCTATGGGCTGTTTTACGAACAGCCCTGCTTCATGAGTGCGGAAAGCGTGTGGCACTCGTCGCAACGGGGGCTCAAATGAGAAGAGGTTCAACGCCTCTTCGCCTCGTGCTCTGGATGCTGCGGGTACAGGGATATGAACTCTTTGATGTGCGAAAACAGCAACATCTGGGTGAACAATTGTCTCCTTCGGCGTTCTCCGGTGCGGGTGTTTTAAACCCTAGAAAACGCCGTTTATAACCTGTATAACCTGCCTGGGGCGGGTTTTTACATTTAAACAACTTGTTTGGTGATTAGGAAGGTTCTATGAACCATGGGTATCTCAACCACCGTTTCTGATAAGACTCACTCGGAGGAAGCACTCGAGCGTACAAAAATGCCTCAGCCGAAGACTCCGGCAGTAGGATCATCTACACACCGTAGATAGGAATTACCGGCAGTCGCTTAAGCGATGTGCAACAGTGGCAGTCAGGGAGGCACTCGGAGCCCGCGCGCGGACCGACCGTAAAAATAGTCTTCCTACGGCGCCCCGCTGAACTAAGAATAAGAGATCCGCCGAATAAACGTCGGAAGGAGACACACCAGAGTCGCGGTATTTATCGATCGAAGGCTGGGTGGTTGCCTTGCTCTTAACCTGTTCATATCCGCTCACAGCAGTAACGATTCGTGCAGGGTCAGATCCGATTAGATTAGATTAACCATTGGAATGCTTTCCTTCGTTTTTCGAAATGTTTGCGGCCTCTGTCTCATGAACGCGCGGAAGGTGGGTCGAGCCGACGGCAATGTGAGTCCCGGACTCGCCAAGACATTTCAGGAAGTCCAGGTCGTACTCCTTCCCAACCCCGACTACTGGTGCCAAGACCCCGACTACTGGTGCCAAGACCCCGACTACTGGTGCCAAGCGCCGACTCGGCGACCCTCGCCGCGTGAATCAGATTTTCGAACATCCAATGAGAGTGCTGCCGTTCTCGCACGCAAATCATGAGAGTTCTCATGGTACGGAGCCAAAAAGACGCGGAAATGTGTTTCTTCGATGATGGACTTTGTTCGTCGTTGTGAAGCAATTTTCGAGTCGCAGGACACAAAAATGAGGACAGGCCTTCATTTCGCATGAGAATTGTTACACGAGCGTAGCGTTGTTGCCTCCTTTTGCGAAACTGAAGCAACAGTTCATTTACGGATACGCATGCGACGCTGGTCGTGAGAGCGTGTTTTTTCGGCCAAGTGGATGTGGAGTGGGAGCCTGAGCTCGGGGAGTTCAACCGGAACATAGAGGTTTGAGACCGGTAGGCGTTCCAAATTTCCAACATCCCTTGCTTCCTCCTTGGCATCAATATCTTCAGGACCCACACCGAATACTTGGACATTGGGCGCACAAATGCCGCCGAGCCGACACCGCACGCCCGGTTCCGAAAATATCTGCCATCGGCATCTCGTGGGATTTTGCCACGGCTATCTTGCCCACCTCCCGCGGTTATTTCCCACTCTTTCGTCTACCCATCGAACTTATCACTGGCAACCACTGGGGTCCAATGCATCCGTCGTGTTTTGCGAGGGTCTTCCCAAAATCCCTGTCCTCGTATTGGCTGGGCCGCTTGCGGAATCTGCCTCTGAGTCTGTTCGACGATTCTAATTTCCGGCGCAAAGGGTATAAAATCTGGGGCACAACTCACTGGACCTCAGGCGGCTCTCATCTGAACCCTCCCGCATCCGTATTCCGATGGCTTTCAAGACTCTTTCGAGCATTGTCCTCCTCGTCGCGGCTGCGCGTCTTTCGAGCGGTTCGTGAATCGTGCTCTCCATCGTCTACGCTCATGCTATCTATCCAGCCTTGATCGCCAAGCGCGTAACATGCGCCACAGGGCAAACGACCGCCAACGCTGCGTGCTGCGCCCTCTTCCCCATTTTGGAGGACATCCAGACCAACCTGTTCGATGGCGGAGAGTGTGGTGAAGAGGTTCGTTTGCTCATTGTCGCTGCGGGCTCGTAACTAACCTCTCGTTAGGCCCACGAGTCTTTGCGGCTTACTTTCCATGACGCCATCGGTTTTTCGCCGACCAAAGGCGGTGGAGGCGCGGACGGTGCGTGCTTTTAATTTCCGCACTCACAACTGACTGTCTGGATTATATTAGGCTCCATCTTCTACTTTGATCCCATTGAGACCGTTTTCGCGGCTAATAATGGCATCGACGATATCATAGACGTGCAGACGCCGTTCATCAACAAGTACAACGCGACACTTACCGCTGGGGATTTGTGCGTCTCAACTATCGGTGTTCTTAGTTTCACTGACGTCTGACTAACTAACAGCATCCAATTCGCCGGCGCCGTAGCCGTGAGCAACTGTCCCGGCGCGCCTCGCCTCCAGTTCTTGCTCGGTCGTCCCAAAGCCACCGCACCGTCCCCGGACAAGCTTGTTCCGGAACCGCAAGACTCCATCACGCAGATCCTCGCACGGTTTGCCGAGGTTGGGTTCGCGCCGGCGGAAGTGGTGGCTTTGCTCGCTTCGTGAGTTCAAGTTGCCGCCCCGGCTTTGAGGAGTTGTTGAGGTGTTTTGTGTAGGCATACCATGGCGGCTGCGGATAAGGTTGACCCCACGGTGCGTTTCCCTACAATGTTTGTGAACCATGGACTCATAGTTGCATTTCATTTAGATCCCTGGGTACGTTTCTGAGGACCGCGTTCTACTTGCGGGCCCCTGCTGAAATTATGTACAGGTCTCCGTTCGATTCCACTCCCGGTATCTTCGACACCCAGTATGTATTTCGATCCCTTGCCTCTTTTTTTGTTGCCAGTGCTCATCCGATTAGGCTCTTCATCGAGACCCAGCTGCGTGGAGTTCTCTTCCCGGGGTATGTTCAATCGTACCGGAGTGCCAGACATGTCTCATTTATTATCACTCTGCGCAGAAATGGTGCAAACCCAGGTCAAGCCGAGTCTCCCCTGCACGGAGAGATGCGTCTGCTGTCTGATTCCAATGTGCGTTTCTGTTTGCTATGTTTCTACCGTTGCTAATTTCAAAAATCTCGGATAGCTTGCCCGTGGTTCGTAGAACTTGCCGACTTTCCGACGTGCTCCCAGGTCTCACAAACTTTAACACACAGACTCTCGCACGGCGTGCACGTGGCAGTCATTCGCTGGCAACCAGGCACTCATGCAGAGTGCATTCCGCGCCGCAATGGCCAAACTGGCGGTCATTGGGCAGAACACCGCGAAGATGATTGACTGCTCGGATGTCATTCCCGTGCCCAAGCCCGTCGTTGGAACTCCGCATCTTCCGGCTGGCAAGACGATGAACGACATTGAGCAGGCTGTAAGTTTCAAGTTAGAACTTGTCCGGGAGACTGACTGCCAATACTTAGTGTGGATCCGCGCCATTCCCAACGTTCACCGCCAATCCAGGCCCGGCTACTGCTGTTCCCCCCGTGTAAATTTCAACTTTCCCGTGCAAAGAATTCGAACACTGAGAATTGTTTTGCAGCCCGCCGTCTTGATCCTTTTATTATTACACACCATTGGGAAATCAGGATTACATGTATAGGAATTCGGTCGAATGTACATGTAGATGTCGACACGCAGTGAAATTTATCATCTAGTCTGACAGGGGCTATTCACCCAAATCGGGATACGTGACAATCACGGTGACACTCTAGTCATTGGACCACCACAGCGATAATGTCAACCGTCGAATCCACCGCTCCCATCCTGCCCCCAGAGCTAGAACATGACATATTCGAGCTTGCTGGGTGGAACGATCTCGACACGTCACTCGTCCTCCTGCTCGTTGCTCGCCGGGTCTACGTCTGGTAAAGTGACTCGGACTCCAGCCGTGTGAACCATCTCATGGAATCCCCTGGACAGGATAGAGCCTCTCCTGTATCGCGTTCTCCTCGTCTCAACCGAGAACGACCTCCCGCGCCTAGAGGCCTTGATAGACCCGAACGCTGACTCCGCGCGCGCAGACAGGCTCAGGATTGCCGTCCGACATCTCGCGCTCTCCACACGGATGGAGCGTGCCACTCTCACCCTCACTCTCCGTCGCCTCTCCAGCATAACAGATCTGGCACTGTGGACGGGGGACACGTATCCAGAGCTCCTCGCCGATATGCAATCGCTTACCCAGCTCACCCGCCTTTCCGTCAACCTCTTCGCGCTCCTCGGCGGAGCCAAAGGCTTCACGCTGCCCACTGCCGAGCAGTTTTCCCCGCTTGGCAGAATCACCCATCTCGACGTATTCGGCTCCACGCCGAACGAGCTCATCCCCGTCTTCGGGATGTTCCCGGCGCTGACGCATCTCGCGCTGACGGACAACTACCTGCCGGAACTCATCGAGAGCGTGCTGGCGCTGTGCAGCGAGACGTCGACGCTGCGGCTCGTAGTTGTCGTCTGGACACACGGTGCACATCCCGACGATTTCGTGCCGGCCGGCATTCGCCGGATTCGCCACCCACGTTTTTGTACGTTCTCGTGCTCCCATTTTGAAGAAGACTGGAAAGATGGGGCGTGGGGTGGTATGGACTTTTGGCGTCAGGCGGAGAAGCGCCTCGATGTCCAAGCCAAAGAAGAACAGCAGAGCACTGAATGAACAAGGCAGGTGCGCAAGTCGGATAGTCAAATGAACGTTTGAACAGAGCTAGAACATGAAAATATTTGAGCTTTCCGGGTGGAACGACCTCGATACGACGCGGCTCGCAGGGTCTACGTCTGGTACAGTGACTCCATCTCGTGGAACCAATCGACAGGATAGAGCCTCTCCTGTATCGCGTTCTCCTCGTCTCAACCGAGAACTTGCCTGCCGGAGCTCATCGAGAGCGTGCTGGCGCTGGCGCTGTGCAACGCCTCGTGGTTGTCGTCTGGACGCACGGTGCGCATCCCGACGATTTCGTGCGGCCGGATTAGCCACCGGCGTTTTTGTACCTTCTCGTGCTCCCACTTTGAAGAAGACTCGAAAGAGGCGTGGTGTGGAATTTTGGCGCCAGGCGGAGAAGTGCCTCGATCGAGGTCCAAGCTAAAGAAGAACAGGACTGTGGCACTTGGAAGAGGTGCGCAAGTCGAATCGTCAAATAAACGTTTGAAACTTTTGAAAGATGCATTCGTCTACGATTACTGCGGCCTGGATGATATCGAATCACAACCTGCTCACAACAGCAGAACTGGCAGTATTCAGCGCATGCGCCCGTATCCTCTCGAGGGCTTGTTCAATCGCACGCGCGGTGCCCTTTGGGTTGATTTGCGGGAACTATGCAAGCTCGGTCAACTCCCCACGAAAACAGTACCCCGGAGAGCCAACCCTACCATATGTCCGCCCTCTATGATCTGAACGCTTCCATTCCGCATCCGCCTGACGTGGTCGATTTGGAATTGCTTCATTTCCGTGCCTTTGCCTCTGCGATTACAGACGGACGTTCATCACCGCAGCAGCGGGCAAGGAGGACGAAAGAGAAAGAACGCACTTGTATTCGTCGTTGAGGCAGATGATCGTGTGGATCGGCAGCCTATCCTCCTTTGCGAGCTGGACGAAGATCTCCGTCGGGGCGTCCACGAGGTCGGCAGAGGGGGAGAGGTAGTATGCCTGGGTACGTGTCAGTGAGCTTCCCGAGGAAGCTAACAGCAGCCATGTTACTCACCGCTTCCTGCCTCGTCGAGCAATTCAGCGTCACCGCAGAGTTGGAGCCAGAGCCATCGTTGTCGTCGTCGTCCACCGGGCGAATCGCATGTTTCTATTCTCTGGGTCATTAGCACCATCTCCGGCTAGCCGACATGGAGCATGCGCACCACAAACAAATCAACCGCCAAGGGATCCCATACTCGGAACGCCGTCTCCGCCAGATTACGCTTTGCCTCCGCGCGGCTCGGCCACGTATGCGGCTTGGACTTTGCCCAGTTGCCAAAGAGCGTGCAGAGAACTTTGGTGGCGCGTGTGTTGATGGGGAGGATGGCGGCGTCCATGAAGATGAGTCCGACGAAGGGGATGTTGCGCTGCTGGAGGAGTAATCTGTCGGTTTTGGGTTACGAGAGGTGTGGTGAGATGGACACACTTACAAGGGTGCGGAGGCTGCAGAGTGTGCGAGGCCTACGAGGCTCCTGGAGCGAAAGTCCACCCCGTGCTCGGTGGATGCAAGGAAGGCGTATGCTGCCCGTGTGTATTCCTCTGCGGTCCCTTCGCGCTACTGGTGAGCAAAGGAGATTTTGTCCAAACACAAACTAAAACAAAACGCACAGGTGTCTCGATACGCCGGCGTCTCAAGTAAAGCACGGTTCCGAATCGCGCTTGATCCATGATTGGGGTTCTCTGTCTGGCAGATGAGAATTGCTTGGGGCTTCGGGCTTCGGGCTTGGGGCTAAAACGCGCGAAACACACACCGATACACCAGACATCCCTCACTGGCACCCGCAGCGGTGACGGTAAATCGAGACCGAGGAGGTGCCGCAGGACGGGCTCATACGACTCCTTGTGCGTGTTTGTCGCGTGCAGGAAGACCAGCGTCAAGCCGCCCGCGTTGCGGTGCGTGCGCTCGGGAAGGTGATATTGAATCGCCTCGACGTGGAAGGGGCAGAGTGGGGACGGTCGGACGGAGTGTACGGTGGAGCGCTGCATTCCCCGCCAAAATCTCGTGGGTGGGTGGGTGCAAGAGCGAAAGGAAAAACGTCACCATGAAAGCTGCCAACTTTCAATTTGCGTTTTGCGAGATCATGATCAATCTGTCATGAGTCTCTAGTGTCCTTGATGATCCCGCAAGAAACCCTTGCTTAAGAAACCCCCCCTTGACTGCTTTTTCCGCCGTCGTTGGATCGCATCCACAACAGCAGCCACTGGTAAAGCCTAAAGGTGCGCATCATGTCTTTTTCTCATGTTCGCTGAAGGTTGGAGCTGGTTGCATTGGAGCCGCCCATCCGCCCCATCTTCCGTAACGTCTGATGATCTTTTCGGAAGTTGTTCTGTAGGCGCACGGCGCCCGGCTTCCGGCTGCAGTGTTACCGGGTAAGTAGCCCGACGGGCCGGAAACAGGTGGACGGTATCCCCAAAGGTTTGTGTTCGCCACCACTGCAAGGTCAGACTCATTCTCTGATTCCACCAGCCATGGCTTGAACGGCAACACTTGGTTCGAGGTTATTTCCAGTTCATTTAAGCTGCCAATTGCAATGATACGCACCTACTCCATCTAACTCCGCTTGACAGGTTGTGCGGTGCTCCACTGAGTCCGCTCAGCGTCTGACTCTGTGAGCGTGGAAAGCTGTCGATGTAGCTTTAGCGCCGCACAGCGTTGCAAGCGCCGTACCCTCTTCTTCCCAGCCAGCGCATCCATCTCCCTGCCAACAATGCCCCGTCGACGAGGACACTCCTCCCCTGGACCACGACCGAGTGCCAGCGTTCTCCCACACGTCGACGTCGACGTACCGTCGCCACGCTCTCTCGCTGAGCCTGTGCCTGTGCCACTGGTGGCCATAGCGCCCGACGCCGAGAACAACACCGCTGGCTCCGAGTCGCATCCGAGTCCGACAGCGTCCTTCCGGGAACGAATCTCCAATCGCTTTCGCCACTCAGGCTCTCGCTCGCACGCAGTAGGAGAAAGTGCCGATCTGCAGCGGTTAAAAGAGGTTAGCGTCATCGTCATCGTATCCCCGTAGGCTCGGACTCACATCATCATCATCATTTTATAGCGCGTCGGGCAAGCGGTCAGCAAGGTCGTGGATAACGTGCTCCCGATTGCCTCGGGTGTCCTTGAACTCGCGCCGGTCCCTGGATTGGCGCTCGCAGCGGGTGTTTTGGAATCCATTTGGGAGTCTGTCCAGGCTGTCCAGGTATCGTGTCGATTCCTTTCAAGTTGAAAGTCTGAACTAAACAAAAGAGTTTAGAGCAACCAATGGAAGTGTCTCCGTCTCACCGAGCGATGTGCCGGCCTCTTGGAGACCATCCGAACCATCGTGGAAGAGTCTGGCCCGGACATCGCCCGGCAAATCGAGATTCCGCTGCGACGAATATCCGAGTGGGTGACCTATCCTTATTTACAGAGTTTCTTATTCTTATTCATGGAGCAGGAGATTTGAAGAAATCAAAGAATTCTTCAAGGCCTTGACGCAGATGAGATTCCACCAGCGGTATCTCAACAGGGACGACATCCTCCGCCAAATTGACCAGTACAATACAGCGCTCACAGACTCGTTATTGCTGTTCAATGCCAGTGTGCGTTTTCGTTTTGAAAACTATCAAGTTTCATTGAATAATAATAATCATGTAGAGCACCCTTGCCGTGCGCGTTCACGAGCGCTTCCTTCAACCAGCGATCCAAACCTCCGAGTCCGCGCTCCTCATGGCGCCGGATGTCTCTACCCCCAACATCACCGGACCTACTCGGCCAAGACGACGATATCAAGGATCTTCCGCTCGCTGGCCTGCCAACGGTCCGCCAAGATCCACTGGAGAGCGCCCAAGTTGCCACCGACGTCTCCAGCCTCCGGGAACGCCTTTCCCGGCAACAAACAATGCAGAACCGACACGACGAAGAGAAGGACGAGGCGGCGTTGCACCAGACCTTGAAGGCCGCGCTGGAGGCACCGAGCCGGGCCGTCGCCACGCGCATACTCCAGATTCCGAGGAAGGATATGCCTGCGGTGATGGTGCTCCTGCTTAGCGAGCTGGAGCGCCAACAAGCTGTGGAGAAGCACCGAGCACCGTCGACGTCGCCTTCCCCGCTTATGCGAGCGCTTACGTGGCCTTTGGATGGCTTGCTCGCGCGCCAGGCGACGTTGTTGCATCAGGGGTTTGCGGAGCACGAGCTCGAGGCGCTGAAACGGACGCTTCAGGCACTAAAAGCGCCTTTACTGCCGCTTGATGAAGGTGCCCTGACCCGAATCCGGGTGCATTCTCCGTGTAAGTCGCGGTGTTTCCCCTTGGGCATGAGTCTAAACTCAAGCTCCGCAGCGAACGACTCGGATTGGGAATCTATCGATTCACTGCCTACTGTTACAGCCATGACCACGCCAGCTCGAACGGAACACGACCCAGCGCTGCACCAAGTTGACGCGGAGGTCGATGCAAATGAACGCGAAAACGTCGAGAAAGCGCTTGCGCCTCTGGACAACCACGAAAATCGTGCAACAGAGCTGTTGTACAGAAGGTCTCTGGCGCATGCATTCCATCATCTGAACGGTACCCCGCCCATTCTCGAAAATTTCGTTTACTTATCGTGTTGCTCCCGCAGTAACGCTGCCCCTCTGGACGCCCAGCCCCGTCGAGCTCGGTGCGGTCGGCTTCCTCCTCGACGGCGTCTTCCGAACACTATTTAACAGCGGTGATCCAGCTGCGTCTGGCCTGGTCGACATCCCGCCCCTCGTCGACGTCCCCATCGTGCGCCAGAAACAGAAAAACGCGAGTGGGCATGTCCGCGGGACGATTGCGAGGGGCATGAAACTTATTCAACATAAACTCCGCTCTCAGACAAGCCCTGGGCCATCATCATCCGAATCCGGCACCACCACCGTTGGCGTCGACCGCACATACACCTTCTCGGCCTTTGGCGGGACCGCGCATCTCATCACCGAGAAGGCCGAGTACAAGTATTGGCAGAGCTTGGACGTGCCGAGACGCTGGTTCCGCGCCCACATCGATGCGATTATGCGCGCGGTTCCGGGGAATGCGTGTCTCAAGCAGGAGATCTTCCTTGGTGCATATATTTCTGTTTCTGTATCATTTTGCATGGTGGGCTAACGCGCAACCATGACTCTGTAGTGTATGGAACGGTGAACGCCCGCGACCATGCGATGCTCGTCAACCATGGGGACACGGAAGAGGTGTGTCTTCCTCACTCGGGCTTTGAACTTGAACTGATCGATCACAACTAGTTCTTAAACATGCGCTTCCACGTCCACACGACGCGCAAACCAGACCAACCATGGGGATACTTCGACACGGTCACCGAGAAAAACGAGGGTAATCCACCGATACCAGAACCCATCCAAAAGGTCTCCAGAGTGTCCAACCTGCATGATCCCCAGAGGTCTAACACGGTGTTGATATCACGCTTGTGCTTCAGGTTGCACGAGTTGGAGCCAACGCCAACTTGAGACTTGAGGGCAAGGGTTTTATACGCTGTTTTCCTGTAACAAACGTTCCCAAGTTGATTTGAATTCACCATTGGAAAATCTACCCCGACATTTTTTGACTCAACTCGGAGGCTCGGAGCAGCCACGGCGCACAGTTTGATTCCGGTCTCATTAAGTAAGTGGTTGTACGTTACACCTGACGGATAGCTATTCGATATACATAGCAGTGAGAAATCGGGGTTTGACGCGGGGCGGCATCGTGCCGGCCCGAGGACCCGGGCCGAGCGGATCGTTACGACTGGCCTAATTTGGTGGCTTTGACGCATGTGCTGATATGGCGCTGATATCTCGCTGTGCTGATATCTAACATCTAACAGCGCTTCAATCTTGGCCCGCGCGCGCGCCCGCGTCCGTCGGAGCGTCCGATGTCGGATAAAGGTTGGGCCAAACCTCGTATATAACGAGCGGCGCGAGGGATCTATGGTTGTCTTCCCCTCCCAATCAATTCAGGTTCTTGCTCGCTTCCGTTCTTCAACACATCTACCTCGTACCAGGCTTCCCACTCGGAGTTGGATGCCCGGAGACGTGAACACAGGGACGTGGGTAAGAGCCTGCCCAGGGTAGGTTGTAACTATACAATCCGGCGAGATCGAAGCACAAGTTGAAGAAGGATCTGGAACCCCCGCCATTTCAATGGATCACTCCGAGTTCTGCGCTCACGCGAAACTTTGCATCTCTGGGTCTGGGTCTGGGTCTGGGTCTGGGTCTGGGTCCTAGGATTCGATTGTACTCCTCCAGTTTCGTTGCTCAGAAACGCAAACGACGATTGGTCCCCGCGGTGTGTTCGAACTCACGCTCGATTGCTGCATCTCTGGCTCTGGGCGCCTGTGATCTGATCTGTACTCCGTCAGTGTCGCTGTTCAGAACTGCACATTGACTGAAGATTGATTCACCACAGCCTCCGTGTGTACGAAACCCACCCTCGGCGAGTGCTATGGATAGCTCAGCATCCGTATCAAATCTCCATCTCAAACTGTCAAACACAAAGGAACACTCAACAGCGGGACGATTCGCAAATAGAACAAGGGGGGTGCACCACAAAGCATGCGCAGGTTTGCCAGAGGAACGAGGACCGAAACCTCGTAGCATTCAAGTCTGATTCTACAACCTAGATAAATATATACTACACCGTCGCCGACAACCCCAACGCAATAATGAGAACAAAATAAATCAAACATCGCCCGTCTGCCACATGTCGCCGCCCTTGGTATAGACATACTCGCCGTCGTGCAAGTCGGTGTCGTGCTTGATCTCCTGCGTGGTTGTGACGTTGACCCCGCGCGAGGAGAGCTCGAGCGTCGCCGTTCCAACGGTGCCGGAGCTGGGCCCGCTGCGACCACTCGTGGCAGCGCTGCGGAATTTGGGCACGGCGCCAGAGCGGGTGTTGGCGTAGGTCGTCACGTCGGTGGCGAGACCCATACCGACGCGGACTATGATCATCGAGAAGACGACGCCGACGATTTGGGTTTCTGCGTCGAGGAGGATGTACTGGGCGTAGCTTTCTTGGACGTAGAGCGCCAGGAGGATGATGAGGGCGAAGGAGTAGATGGCTCCGGACTCGACAATGATCATGATAGCCGGACCCAGTCCGCGTCCGAAGACATGGGCGTTGGCGGCGGTGCTGCGGTTGATGAGCCAGATGCGTCCCGCGATGAGTACTGGGATGAACAGGTTAAGATCGGGAAGGTGAAGCAGATGGAAAGGAAGGCGTACATGTACAAGTGAGGTTGGTGAACAAGGTAAGCGAAAAGAATGATACGATCCAGTTGTGGAGGTTGGTAAGGAAGATGGGGTCGCCATTGGCGTGCTTGGTAGCAGCGAAGGATTGGAGTGCACCGATGCCGGCGGCTAACGAGGATCAGGTCAAGATCTATAGCGGATGCAACGACCTACCGACACCGCCCATCAGGCAGACAGCGAGGGGAAGAACCACACGTTTATCACCGTTCCAGACGAGATACACACGGTAGAGCTAGCGAACGGGTGAGCACGACAGTTTACAAGCGGCGGGAGAAGACATACCATGAAGCTGTCTCCAACGATGGTCTGCATGGCGTAGGCCGTACTCTTGAGCAGATAGCCAACGGTGGACACCGGCGCGATGTTGATATGGAACAGGAACGAGTCCATAGCCCGTCGGAGATCGATGCCAATGTGCTGCAAAGCGAACAGCAAGTCAGCGCCCACCCTACGCTAGTACGCGGTGCGTAAGTAGAAGGGAAACGGAACGTACTATTGTCGCTAGTATAAACATTGTTATTGAAGCAAAGATGAGGGGCTTGGTGCCGCCCGCAGACCGTTTCCGCTTGGAGAACAGCACCGACATCGACAGCGCGAAGAGCAGGATGAAGAGGCCATAGAGGACGGACTCGACGAAGAGCGCGATGAGGGTCGAGGTGGCAATGTCAACGGAGCTGGGCGCCATCGTGGAGGGAGGAGGGGGGTGTCCGGATATCCGGGGTCAGGAAGGCTTGGTAGCACCTCATATATAGCAGTGACACCAGGCTGTGGGAGACGCCACCCGCATTCCTGATTCAGCTTCCATCTTCTAAAGACGATATTCGTTGAGATATCAGGTGCACAAGAACTCCGTCGGTTTGGGTCGCGTTTTTTGGTATTCCGATTCCAAACTTTGACGTGGCGCGCACTATCAGTGAAACTAGGAAGTCTGTCTGTCCTCTGGTGAGTCCAAAGATGCCCAGCGACCAGTCGACAGCCATACCTTTGCCTCAATCTGCTAATTCAGCGGGCAGCGCTCGCTGGACACGAGACCCGTATGCTTGTCACATCTGTGGGAAACGCCAGCCGTGTTGATCAGTCAGAAAACGACTCGAGCAGATGGCCCTCGTTATGGTGATTCTATTCGACGGCTTCTGGAGCCAATACGGATGCGGCGAGAAAAGGAAGAACTTGAATTGGGAGCTGCTGAGTGCGTGGAAGACTCGGACGCAAACCATCTCAGTTGGTATCAGCGTGATTTTCACGGTGAATAACTTCTTCTCACCGCATGGCTGCGAAATATGACGGAAGCAGTGGCTGAGGACGACGGGACACTGCGCTGGCAGATTCAGATTGAGAAGACGCCGGAGATTGCGTGGCTAGCCAAGGCTAGTAGCGTTGAGGCGCTGACGTTTTGGGCCGACGAGATCCACGGTGGGGATCCCGCACGGAGCTGGAGCGGGTCTGCACGATAATCGATTGTGGTGGCGGAGATCAAGTAATCCACGTTTCCCATCAATTGATCATACTTCTTTCTTGGCCTCATAAATTCCACCACGACCGCTTAGATCTGTCGTAATTTTACGTTTATCATGATGAGCCTAGCTGAGCCATACGCAGCCTTATGCGCTCGAGCTATGGAACAACGCTTGACCGATGATTAAAGGCGTCAACTCCGAGCTCCATGATGTGGATCCGAGGTCGTGCTCCGTCCTCTGCGTGGCGGAGATCACGCTCCATCGAAATAATCATCATGATCATCTGTGCGGGTAGCGCGGGGGTACCCGGTACGCTTCCCCGCGTGTGATTGCCGTTCTAACCGAGTCCCAAATACGGCAATCTGGCGTGAATCATATCTTCCTGAACTCTACCTTCCCCTATGTAGCTTTGAAATTTTGTGCTTCCGAACTCATAAACCGGCGGACTACGACGAACGTCGTGAGGTCGCAACAAAACAATCAAGATGTTCGTTCGCATACAATCGTTATATTACTGGACCCGCCAGCGGCATGAGCAACACCACTGTGGTGGGGCATTCATGATTCATTGATACCACCTGCATGCCACGCCAGATACCGACTGCATCGACGTGTGAACGAAGATAGGCGTCCCGGCTGTGGTGAATGTTAATCAGTTTACTCATTATATTAAGTGGGGTTGACACAAACTTGACAGTGACATCACTGCACCGCGCGATTCACAGAAGGGTTGGACAGGCCTAGGATACCGAACCCAGTCTGTCTATGGGAGAAACTAGCGTGCCTTGTCTATTTTTGCAGCAGACGTTGACCTTGACGCTCGAACACACAATCAAGGAAATCGACAGACCGTAACAAACTGCCTGCGCTGGGGGGGCAGAATCCCAACAGCATCCGCGAAATATCATCGGTGCGGATACGGACGGATGGCGGAGATTGCAGTCTAGATCTGATAATCCCAATCGGCGGACCCGTATAAGAACTTTGCGCGTTTCCGTGATTCGTACTCCGAAGACCCCACTTCAGACTCCGAATCTTGAGCAGCTCTCGTGTACGCTATCCGTTGCCAGACACACAAGAAAACAGAAGCATTACAACAACATAATATTACCGTATACCTTACTCGACAACAAGGAGGAATAATAAAATCACAAGCTATACACGAACCACGCGCTTTTATCACCCAGACCAGTCTCCTCCTCCTCCCTCGACATGCTCTTGCGGATCTCGGCCTTCTTTTTGTTCTCGCGCTGGAGATATGCGCTGGTAATCAACGCGACGAAGAAGGTTGCGACGGAGAACGCGAGGAGGAGGCGCGTGCCCATGGTGTAGTGGGGCGCGGGGGAAAGCGAACCGAGCAGCCACGTGGAGAGGATTCCTCCCGAGTTGGTCATGCTGAATCCGATGGCGATGGCTGTCGCGCGGCGGACGTGCGGCGCGCTGTTGTTGGCATTCCAGGTCGAGAGCGTCGGTGCCATGATGTAGGTCCCAGGAATCGAGAGGAAGAGGGAGCCGTATTGGACGTGGTGGTTCGTCGACGTCAGGAACATCGCAAAGCCCACGGTGCAGAGGACGGCGGAGAAAGCCGTGACGATCCCGCGGCAGCTGTACTTGTCGGCGAGGTAGGCGGTCAGCACGGACACTGGTAGACGGGTTAGACCTTGAAAGAGGACTGAAACAAGACCACTCACGGACGAAGGCGACAGAGTACGGCGGGACGCTCATGAGCTGGGCCTTGGCAGCGGTGTAGCCCAATCCGGTCAGGATGGAAGGGGTGAAGTAGGCCAGGGCGAAGAGCGTCGTGCCGGCAAAGAAGAACATGATACCGAGGAGCAGGACTTGGATGGACTTGAACGCCTTGGGGACCTCGCTCCAGCTGAACTCGTCTTCGCCGGCGTCGCGGTGGATCGCACCGTCGGCCCTCAGGCGGCCCGTCACGTAGATCTTCTCCTCCTCAGTGAGGAAGCGCGCCTTTTCGACGGAAGGCGGCCAGAGGAAGAACGCAACGAGACCGATGAAGATTGTGATAGCACCCTGCGAGCGTTGAGTGAGCACTGTGTCAACAGAAGAGGGTTGCGGCGTCGACGTACCTCGATGATGAATATCCATTGCCAGCCAGAATGGCCAAGTTTTCCGTTAAGGTTGATGATACCGTACGCCATGATGCCGCCGAATGCACCAGAGAAGGCGGCGGCGGAGAAGAAACCGGCGATCCTGCGAACGTGTGGGTGTGAGAAGGGAAAACCCGGGAAGCTGTGCGTTCGGAAAGGCTCACCGTATCTGGAGCTTGTGGCGCGGATAGAAGTAGGAGAGGTACAGCACAAGACCGGGGAACACACCGCCTATCGATAGTCGTGGTCAGAGAAGTCTCTAGAGTCGGAAGTAGGGACCCACCCTCTAGCAGACCGAGGAAGAACCGACACGCAAGCAGTCCGTGGTAGGTCTTGACCGTTCCCTGGCAAGTGGTAACCACTCCCCACAGCGTCAGCATCGTCGGGAGCATCAAATGCGGGCCGATGATCTGATAGCCATCCGGTCAGCGGGACGGGAGCAGCGGGCGGAAACACGCACTTTGAGAAGCAGGTTCGAGGGCAGCTCTGCGACGATATACGGGACGTAGGTGACCGTCAACGCGATGGAGTACTGCTGCGGGGTGAGCTTGAGATCCTTCATCAGGCCCGCGACTTTGGCGTTTCCGATATTCGTGCGATCCTGCGAGTACCGTCAGTCAGAGCCAGATTCCAGGAAGGGAGCCGGAACGTACGAGGAAGGAGAGGAGCCAGAAGAGGGTGACGAGCGGGAGCACCCAGTAGTCCATCTTCCGCCAGACATGCTCGAGCAGGGGATTCTCGAGCACCTCGTCGTGGTCGTGGGACGAGTGGTGGCTATCGGTCGACGCGGCGAGCTTCTCGTCCGTGGACGTCGTCGGGGACGCGGGCTTTTCCGTGGTCGACATCGTTGGTAGACGACGGGGAAGGAAGGGAAGAAGGGGGTGCGTTGACGGCCTGACCAGAAGACGACCGTCCTGTGTTTATATGTTATCTTATTCGTGTGGCCATGGGAGCATTTGGAGGCACAGAAGGCAGGAAGACCTTCTGGATCAGGTTCTCTGAATGATATGGCCTGTAAATAGCAACAGGCGTGTGAGAGCGAGAGCGTGACCTGCCTCGTAACATATCCGCGGACTGAATGTTGATCGTTGATAGCCCCTGGTTGGGCGTCTAGATGCCGCTCTTGCGAGGCGGGTCAGAACCCAGATGGAAAGGGATGAAGGATGTACCGCACGGATTTCTCGCTTCGTATTCGCCAGTTCCACAAGTGAGTAACTTGATCCCATCGAACGCCGAATTCCGCCGTGTTTCAAGTCGCACGTCCGTCCGTCGGCGGGGGCCTGAGACCTCCACATTGCGAGCGACGACGCGGAAAGACGGAGCGACAGCGAGCATAAACATCTCGCATCTATCAACGCTAGACAGCGTTATCTAGTGCTGGCGACGAGGCCTAGGGCCCTTCCCTCTATCACCGTGGATTGTATTAGAGTCGCGCCACTAGTGCATCCAGCGTAGCAACGTTCTTCGTTTCCCCTCCCGAGTCCCGAAAGCAGAAACCAAAAACACTGAGCGGGTCCGCCACCCGCGACACTGGTGCCCGCAGAAATTCAAACGTGGGACAGATTCCCAAGGCCACAGGCAGCCCGAGATTATTCCAGGATTGCGACATTGCAACAGGGCGAACAAATTAGAAGGTTGAATGGACTGGACCATGTAGACAGCGGAAGTAAGAGCCGAGAACCTGTCCCACGAGTTGTGTACTTGTCGCGAGGTCAGTCGCTATTTTCGGCGTTAGTGGGCACCGGAGTCGCTGTGGTCGATACGCACAATCGCCGGCTCGGCCTCCGTTGGCGACGCATTAATTGTGGTATTGCATCTGTAGCGGGGCCTGAGTTCTAGCGTTGAGAAGCACTGAAGGGTGAAGTGGCGTCCTCCCGAAACTTGAAACGCAACGCAAGACGGGGTTTATTGGTCTCTGACAACCTGCGTCCCTCTGTGTCCAGATTTAATACCTCTTATTACGAGTATGACGGCGAAGACGTCCGCGTCGATTCTCGCTAGTTAGACTTGCGTTTGCCGTCGATGATACTAGTACGACGCGGGGTTGGGGTAGATTCGACATGGGGTAAGTATCTTCTCTGAGGCTGCCTGAGTGAATCGAACGTGGTGTACAATTTCCTGGACGTCGAATGATGAATCAGTAAATCGCTGCCAGTGTTCGCGTCCTTGTGAAGACATCACGTACCCACTGGACGGCAGTTTGCTGGGCATTCCCGCAGTCGAAGCTCAGGCTCCGAGTAGGGGAGGGGTCGGGAGGGGAGTTGGGTTCGGTGAGTATTCGACGCGTTCACAGGCCTTGTGGGTGTGGGTGTGGGTGGGCAAAAGGGTGGCGTGCCATCATCCGATGTCGGACCTGCCGACGGACGCGGGCGTGGACCATACTGGAGGCGTGGTGAGGCGTGGGCTACAGTCGCAGTCGCAGCTGAGGCTAGGCCTGAACACACTTCGTCTTGATTCCTAAGTTAGAATCCTAACTGAGCAGTGTCACTGTAAATGCGGGTTCTCTCTCGCCCTCTCGGGAATCCGCTCCTCGGCACGGCAGAACAAATCGCGCTCGGTCCAAGGCCAAATTCCCCAGTATAACTCATGCGACCGACACAGAATTGCGCAGAACCGCGGGTCCGCGACACTTGCTTCTAACGTCGCTGCCCAGTCCTCACCGCCATCTTGCTTGGAAGGGACGTCCGTGTATGCTACGAGTCGCCGTAGCAACCCGCACGACCGAAGAATTTTCCGCAAAATTTCGTGGATGGGGGGATTTGGCCGAGCCCGGAGGGAGATGTGTGTAAGCACGGGGAAGACGGTGTGGTTGAATATGGGCAGGAGCTCGGTCGGCGTGAGCCCGAATAGGTTGAGATGGGTGAGCGTGTTGAGCGGTGGACCGGCAATCTGCTCGGCAGTGGGCAAGGCAAATGCTCCAGGTCGACCAAAGAGATCGTGCAGGTTGATCGAGAGATGTGTGAGCTCCGAAGGTCGGGGTACATGGCCCCCGTCAAGAGGAGGAGGCCAGTAAGCGAGGGATGACGAGACCAGTGGGAATGGGACTCGGCAACCAGCCCCACTCCCACTGATAGACCGCCAGTCCCACTCATCACGTCGGTTAGCGCTCGCTTAGCTGCTGAGATCGTTGGTTGCCGCGCAGTGTCATGAAACCGACTGATGGCGCATCACGTCACCGACCCGCGTCGCATCCAACGATCGTGTTGAAAGGAGGAGATTGTATATATATACCAAGGGAAGGGACGACCGCTGTCGCGGCTTGACAGGGAGGAGTGGATCGGACACGTAGGAGGGATTGATAGGATACCGATTGATAGTATACATACCCTGTAGTATAAGAAGGGGCGGTAGAAGCTAGGAGCTCTAGCTTCTACCTCGTCTAATACACGGCCTTACTCTCTATGGTCTCGTATCGGACCTTCCGTCCTTCCTCGACGCACTTCGACGCCGTCGGGTTCTAGACTCCGAGCTCCCGTCGTAGAACCCGACCATCCCGACTCGCGTCCCGTTGGACCCCGAGACCCCGCTGAGGCTGCGGGTTCTATCGTACACGACCCCATGGAGCCTTTCAAGACTCGCTATCGCGAGGAGAGCACTCTGGTTCGCCCTTGGTGTCTTGGGACTGTGGAGCCCCGACCCCGTTCTTGACACGCAGCCGATCAAAGATGCCGCATGAGTGCCGACATGCTGCTCCGCGCAGCGGGCCCCGCGGTGAGCTGAAGCACCACGCAGTGGGCCTCGTGGCGAGCGCTAGGGGGGTCTGCGGGGGTCTCCCCCGCACTCCAGGTCATTAATCAGTATTTATCCGCTAAACAAAAGGAATAAAGCAGAAGTGATCAACAAATATTCTGCTCCGTGCAGCGGGCCCTGCGGCGAGCGGAAGCACCACGCAGTGGGCCTCGCGGCGAGTGCTAGGGGGGTCTGCGGGGGTCTCCCCCGCACTCCAGGTCATTAATCAGTATTTATCCGCTAAACAAAAGGAATAAAGCAGAAGTGATCAACAAATATTCTGCTCTGCACAGCAGGCCCCGCAGCGAGCGGAAGCACCACGCAGTGGGCCCCGCGGCGAGCGCAGGGGGGGTCTGCGGGGGTCTCCCCCGCACTCCAGATCACCCATCCGGTCGTATTTCCTCAAAAACTCCCCTAGCGGCAGTGAGCGGCACAGTTGATGGCATTGATGTGAGCGTCAAGTGGGACTGAGCACAACATCAGATTATGCAAGAATAGTACAGTATTTCTTTACCTTGACTATCATTGTCTTCTAGCTGCTGATCTTGTTCGCTTCCGTCCGCCTGGCTTCACATAGGATCAAGAGAAGCTGGGGGTTATTATACTCGCGTGGTCCACAACATGAACAACGGAAAGTAGACACTGATATTTGAGGCACCAAGACCATCGGTGGGCTCACTGAGGCAATGCGAGCACTTGGGAATGGGACGAGGTACTGCCACCGTACTGGTGGACTTGCAGGTGGGTGGACTTAGTGTGTGGCGACGGTGAACTTATTAGTGCAGTGGGTCTGTGTTGTAGTCGTATGAATGCAATGAATATATATACTCCTTATATTATCATTCTGTCTCACATCACGCCTCTAATTGACAGGTGCTCCACTGGCCGGCTCGGCATGCTATTTCCGTATTGCAGCCGTCTTCGCCACTCTCTCCGCGTCTTTGTGCGCTGCCCGTCGATTCTTTTCCTCTCACCACCACGACCCTCGCTCGCAATCCCGCATCTCCGTCCCCGTCTCAAACATGCTAGAGGCTCGGCATCTCCACATTCCTACTCGCAAGCCTCATTCCACGTTTGTCCTCGCCCTTTCTCGCCTTCAAACCCGGCCTTCTTGCTCCCCAACCACGGAAACTCTTCTTCATGCTTCAACCGTTGGCCAACGCCCTCAAGCTCAATCAATCGGGCGCCGAGCTGGCGCGGCAAGCTCCGATGACGTGCACATCCCGAGTCTGCTCCGAGTCTGCTCCGTCTGCGTCTCCTCAAGGTTCTCAAGCCTTCGCGTCGCACCCTCAACAGCATCCAAGAGCACCTCAACGGGCCAAGACCAAGCTGGCCAAGCACTCAGTTCGACAAGGACAGACAGGCAGCGGCAGCAGGGAAGCCGAGTGGGTGCGGTGGTTGCGGGCCTGAGGACGTTGTGCGGGACTGCAGTATTGATAAGTGCGTTGTCAGCTCCCACCGTTTCAATCGCTAATGCAGAATATGCAGTTTACTTGCCTCGAATTGTATTTACCACCGCGCCATGCAATCTGTACTGCAGCGAGTACGCCGCCCGTTCGACTCATCCCGTCCTTCTTTCTCTGTGCGCCTGCCCTCTCGCTTCACCGTCGTCGAAGCCCGAAGCACGCCAGTATGACTCCGGTTCGCTTGGACGTCAACTTGAAGCCACTGCAAGCTCGCCGCAAGCGAATGTCAAAGCGACTCGGCTACGAAGCTGCGCCGACTCTGCAAACCATCCCCTCTTTCTACACTCACTCTTCAAACCCAACATTCCCAAGCACGCAAACAACAGTAAGCCCGCGATGTCGACGGTCGTCGCAAGATCATCCGTTATTTGCAGCCGCACAACGACGAACACGGGTGGGCCACTGCGCATAGACAGTCAAGCAGGCGACGGGGAGCGAGCGATTATCGCCGGGAGCGTGAAGATCTTCGGTTGGAGTGTACAATGTCGTTCGGTGCGTTTTTTATTCCCATTCGTTGCAGTGGTTCATGTGTTTTATTCAGAGTTTGTATCATCATATCATGCCTTATCTAATAAACATTCCTATCCCGCGACCCTCGCGTCTTCCGCACCAACATATGCACGGAGTAACGCTTAGGCCGCTCTCTACCTCTCATTCACTCGCACACGACAGAGATTATACGCACACGAATGAATGGCAGGGAATATGAGGGACGGGCACTGAGGGAAAACGTGGTGCGACGCTGCCCACTGCGACGCTGTTCGCATGAGCAGGTGGTTGTAGACAGTAGCGCTCAGGCTCGAGCTGCCAGGTAGTCCTCCATTTTCACCCAAAGATTTTCGCTCATCTTCGCATATCATCAGCGATACTTCCCCTTCGTAACGAACAAGTGGGTCGACGAACAGAGTCTAGCGCGTTGCGACGCACTTTCACTCTTTCTTGCATTCTGCTCACTCGCGACTTCTTCTCGCTAACCTTCTTGGCCAGCAGAAGTTGCAGAACGAACATCGCGCCATCGGGTTGGCATACCAGTTGCAATTGCCACCCTCAGCTTGAGCCTAGAACCATGGTGAGTTCAGAGTAGCGTCATGGACGCATACTAATTCATTCCTGAGCTAAGTCTTTCTTAGAATCTTAGCCACTCGCTGCTTACTCGGACGAGCGCCAATCCACTGGCACCCCGACCACACTGACCACAGTCGGGAACATGCCGTCAACTTCCCCGACCGTGACGTCCTTCGGATTCCACTAGCCTCTATCCCATCGACAGCAAGCGCATCCCGGCCGATCCAGTCGGTCATATTTGAATTGCTGTTCAGTTGCGGGAGTTCCTATTACTAAACCTCAACTGGGTAACAAGTGCAACTGTGTGGACAAGGTCAGTAGCTCCGGTAGCACAGTAAAATCAAGTAACACCCTGAAGATTCACTCGTCTTACCAGAGCTGCCAGCGGTCGTGAGGCTTCTTTGGGAGACCGACGGAGCGAGGCATGTCCATATTAGCAGGCCTAGAAATGTACAAACAGAGGTAGGATCAAAAAGTAAACGGAAGCAATGAATGAAAGTCAAGACTCGGAGTCGGAACAGATGGAGGTCCTGAGCACCAACATATTAGGCACACCGTTTAGCTGCGAGGGAGGTGGCGTTAATATCACGTCCCTGTGCCGGAGCGTCAGTGTAGGCATCCCTTGTACCAATGAATATTGAGCAAAAAATTACGAGTACTTGCTACCCGTCCATCAAACACCTGTCAGGGCAGTTTCGACGACCTCTTCACGACCCCTGTAACATTTTAAAAGTGCACTTTAGCTTTATTGGGAAGTGACATCCGGTTTGTTCCGTCTCTTGCCCCAGGATGCCCCGGTGAAAGGTGTGCTAGAGAACTAGACTATAAAACTAAACTGAGCGAAGCGAACTAACACAACTAAACCTAGACTCTGAATAGCGGGATGCTTTAAAGAGCTAGACCGAATAGTGCTTTCTGCCCCTCTACAATCCAATCCTATGTCTGAGAACACTCCAAGCGAGTTCAACCCTGGGTACAGGGCCGTTGTGGTGGGTGCAGGGTAGGTAGTTCGAGAGTTTGTTGTATTGCGCACGATAGACATACTATTCGACAAAAACCCGGTGAAGGTCGGCCAAATACGATGTCCTCGGATGTTATAGTCGCTGCCCGACTCAATGCCAAGTCCCAAGTATCCTCCAAATTCCTATTCAAGCTTCCTAACCAATCCCAAGTCCTAATCGGTCCCACTGACAAGTCCAAACTCTTATTCGCACGCTCCGAAAACCCAACCAAAAATAAAGTTAAAGCTTTGCTATTGCTCAGCCACAACCCCAGAACGCTGCTAAACTCTAGCGGGGCAATTCCGTGAGTCCTGGCGGTACAAACTTCCCTACTTATATACTGTGAGACTACATAATCCTGATAGTGTAAAACAAGCCGTCTTGCTAATACGGTGCTTATGAATACGCTAATCCTGATCACCTGAGGCCTATTCTGCCTTAGTCCGTAGGGTACAAGTAGTAAATGCAGTGCAGATATGATAATGGCCATGACCAGCCAGCTATTGAGTCCGATCATCTGTACTGTTTTCGTTGGTCTGTTCCTCCTCTTGGTCCAGGATCGTAGTCGCCGTCCGTAGCTCCCTAGCCGTGTTTAGCTCGTCTCCAGGCTCCAAGTCCCTCCCAAGTTATGGCCTATTCTCTGCCAGGGTGCCGGGCCGCTCGATTGGTCCGGGTCGGTGATTAAGAAGATAGCCGTGATGTCGGTGCCAGGGATTGTTCCGGTAACCCCTGCAGCCTCGGGCGAAGTCGGTCTCGTAGGTCCAGCCAGTGCCGGCGTTGATGTGTGTGCTTGGCGAACTAACTACAAAACCAAACCTGTGAAAACCGAATAACACTATATCCAAAACCTCTATACTCTGAATAAGACTTGTAATAGTCAAACTCGTCGTAAATCGGTGTAAGGGAGTGAAACCGAATAAACACAAATCCAATCAAATAGCTAATAGACACTAGCGAGTTCAGAACCCTGGGTACAGGGCCTTTGGTGGGGGTGCAGGGTAGGTAGTTCGAGAGTTTGTAACGCGCACGTAAGACGTACTATCGACGAGCCTTGATGGGGCGGCCAAATACGATGTCCTAGTTCCTTAATCGGTATTCTTCCAAGTTCTTGTTCTTATGTCTTCCTTAATCGGTATTCTTCCAAGTTGTTCTTCTGTCTTCCTTATTCTGTCCTGGTTCCTAAATCACTAATCACTATTCTTGTCAAACACTTTGATATCTTGATGTCCGAATAACACTTTGCTCAGTTCACACAATCCAAATCCGATTTAAAGTTGTAGCCTTTGCAGTTTGTAGCTTAGCTAAACCCCAGATCGCGGCCTCAATAGGTGGGCGATTCCGTGGCTACAGTGTACCAAAATCCTACTTATATACCCTTGTCTGTGTCATATCTGAGTAGTAAATATTATGATGGATCGTCCCTCGAGTCATATTCGTACGCAGATCCCTGATCCGAATTGTGATTGTCGTTATTCGGTTATGATGTTTCTTCAGTTATCCGATTAGCGGCTCTGCCCTTGGTACCAGTGGATAGCCCTCGTCCGTAGCTTTCCGTGCATATCCGATTCGTCCCAAAACGTCCAGTAGTTCCGAAGTTATTGCCTTCACTTGTTTTCCGGATAAGGTCACCAGGATCATTTTGTAGTCACTTGGGTCTTGTAATCTTCGGCATCCGACGGCTTGTCCCTCTTGGCTCTGATTCGGGTTTCCTTGGTCCGATTAGGTCCGGTCCGTGTCTCCCCGCCATCTCATCACAAGTCCGAATAGCAAACGGTTATTCCGAGACTGCCAGGTCTTATTCGGTGTTTATCCCTTTGAGTGTTTTGCACCGGATTGGATAGGTCCAGGCTTGTGGGCTCTGCTGGTATGTGTGGACAGTGAACTTGGAATGCGCCGCGGGTCGTCAACCCCATTGCAGACCTTATTCACTGTTGCAGATATCTCCCAACTAGCTATTCGGGCTCATACTAGTTCTATGATGTGCGCACCGAATAAGCGCGAAAAGGTTGCCCTTCCACGCCTACTCCGTAAAGCGGCTTATCAGCGTCACCGTCAATCCAATGCTGTCCCCAAACTGTTGTCCTAGGCTGCCTAAGCCTATATTCGGTGCCGCTCCCTTTGAGTGTTTTATAGAGTGGATAGCTCTATAACGTGGGCTCTGCTAGTAGTAGTGTTCCCGTTGAAACAGTAGCGCTCCGCAGGTCGTCAACCCCATCGCAACTCTGGTTCACCGTCGCAGATATCTCCCAACTAGCTATTCGGGACTCATACTAGTTCTATAGACGGGCGCACCGAATAAGCATGAAAAGTGATCTTTCCACACCTGTTCATAAGAGCGGCTTATCACCGGTTCGAACCTCAGCGGTGTATCTGTTCAGCATTTTTTTTTTTCCAATGTAATGGCTCGTCAGAATTGGTCAGATACTGTGACACTCTGGTATTATCCACAGTACTGTCAGAATTTAATAAGTAATGGTATCCCTTCATGTGGTTTCCCATGCATTCTAACCTGATCCCAAGTCCACCAGTGCGGGATTATCCAGGATATAAGCAGGACAAGGCCATCTCGTTCGCACATACGAGTTAGGTAAGATTTCAGCCACTCTTGTTGTCCAGGATATGGCAGTGGCTGATATGCTCTCCAACAAGAGATTAGGGGTTATCAGTGTTTGGCCTGCATACTGTACCACAGTATGACTCAAACCAGCTGTTCAGACAGGTGACACCCAGTTTTTGCTTTTGTTTTCTTCAATGTGATAAATCAAAACATTTTCGGCCATTTCGGTGAGCAAAAATTCAGAACTTAGTGAATCAACCGGTCTGAAGTACAGTATGTTACGCTTCATGAAGAAGAAAACTGGCAGGAACCCTCGGAGAGTACTCGTATCTGCCATGCCTGCAATGGCCGCACCCCCAAGTACAAGAAAGTGCTAGTAGGACTAGCAGGGCAGACGACAGTCCCCAAATGTAACTTGATGGTGTGTTCTGTTTCTGCAAGTGCTATACTGCTTTGTGCAGGTGTCTTATGTTTTGCCAATAGAATTCATGCCTGTTGCCACATCTTGCTCGAAAATCCCTCCCCAATGATAAGTAGCCCTTCATGATGTCCTTTGACCTGGTCCTTGATACAAACCTTGTCTTTCCCCCTGTCAAGAACGGGGTCGGGGCTCCACAGTCCCAAGACACCAAGGGCGAACCGGAGTGCTCTCCTCGCGATAGCGAGTCTCGAAAGGCTCCGTGGGGTCGTGTACGATAGAACCCGCAGCCTCAGCGGGGTCTCGGGGTCCAACGGGACGCGAGTCGGGATGGTCGGGTTCTACGACGGGAGCTCGGAGTCTAGAACCCGACAGCGTTGAAGTGCGTCGAGGAAGGACGGAAGGTCCGATACGAGACCGTAGAGAGTAAGGCCGTGTATTAGACGAGGTAGAAGCTAGAGCTCCTAGCTTCTACCGCCCCTTCTTATACTACAGGGTATGTATACTATCAATCGGTATCCTATCAATCCCTCCTACGTGTCCGATCCACTCCTCCCTGTCAAGCCGCGACAGCGGTCGTCCCTTCCCTTGGTATATATATACGATCTCCTCCTTTCAACACGATCGTTGGATGCGACGCAGGTCGGTGACGTGATGCGCCATCAGTCGGTTTCATGACACCCCCCGCGCATAAAGATGTGTAAAAAGTAGTCATTTTAGCACACATTTGTATCGTAGTACAATTTAATTTAATTTAATTTTTTTTTCCATTCAAAAATGTACAAAGAAAGAGTACATTTAAATTTACATTCTAGACCGGTAAGGAAGTTTTCAATTAACGGTGTGAGACAAGCGAAAAGTGAAAATTGTACAATGTCTATTAGAGCTAGAGGGTAGAGCTAGAGTAACAATCCACCCAGTTGTGGGCGTGAGGGATTGCAGAGGCATCTAAATAGGTTATACCTTGGTGGTAGATTCAGAGGAGACAAGGCCAGATTACAAGAGTTGTGTGTAGTTCTGGTGGATACCAGATAAGAGGCATGGGGGACCCATGGGGCAGAGAGAGCCACCCAGGTGCACTCCAGTCAGCCAGAGGGTCATGTTTCTGCATCTGGATAAGTGCACCATCAGGGGACAATGCTACAGAGGTGTCTGAGTGGCTGTGCCCCCCCATGTGCTGCTGCGGCTGCCTGAGGGCTGCATCCCAGATACGCACAGTGCTGTCGTTTGAGCCAGACACAATGCGTGTCCCATCTGGGGAGAAGGCCACAGAGGTGACCAAGCTGGTGTGCCCCTCCATATGCTGCTGCTGCTGCCCAGTGGCTGCATCCCAGATGCGCACAGTTCCATCATCTGAGCCAGACACAATGTGTGTGCCATCAGGGGAGAAGGCCACAGAGTTCACTGATTTGCTGCGCCCCTTCATGTGCTGCTTCCACTGCCCGGTGGCTGCATCCCAGATGCTCACAGTCTTGTCGCAGGAGCCAGATACAATGTGTGTGCCATCAGGGGAGAAGGCCACAGAGGTGACGAAGTCCCTGTGCCCCTCCATACACTGCCGCTGCTGCCCGGTGGCTGCATCCCAGATACGCACAGTCCTGTCCTCTGAGCCCGATACAATACGTGTGCCCTCAGGGGAGAAGGCCACAGAGGTGACTCGGTAGCTGTGCCCCTCCATTCTCTGCTGCTGCTGCCCGGTGGCTGCATCCCAGATGCGCACAGTCCGGTCGTGTGAGCCAGACACAATGTGTGTCCCATCAGGGGAGAAGGCCACAGAGGTGACCAAGCTGATGTGCCCCTTCATACACTGCTGCTGCTGCCCGGTGGCCACAGCCCATATGCACACAGTTCCATCACCTGAGCCAGACACAATCCATGTGCCATTAGAGGAGAAGTCTACAGAGGTGACGAAGTCCCTGTGCCCCTCCATACACTGCCGCTGCTGCCCGGTGGCTGCATCCCAGATACGCACAGTCCTGTCCTCTGAGCCCGATACAATGCGTGTGCCCTCAGGGGAGAAGGCCACACACGTGACCCAGTGGCTGTGCCCCTCCATGTACTGCGGCCTGGTAGCTACATCCCAGATGCGCACAGTCCTGTCATCTGAGCCCGATACAATATGTGTGCCCTCAGGGGAGAAGGCCACACACGTGACCCAGTGGCTATGTCCCTTCATATACTGCTGCTGCTGTCCAGTGACTGCATCCCAGATTCGCACAGTCCTGTCATCTGAGCCCGATACAATACGTGTGCCCTCAGGGGAGAAGGCCACACACGTGACCCAGTGGCTATGTCCCTTCATATACTGCTGCTGCTGTCCAGTGACTGCATCCCAGATTCGCACAGTTCCATCATCTGAGCCAGACACAATGTGTGTCCCATCAGGGGAGACGGCCACACAGGTGACCGGGTGGCTGTGCCCCTTCATGTGCTGCTTCTGCTGCCCTGTAACTGCATCCCAGATACGCACAGTCCTGTCGTATGAGCCAGACACAATCCATGTGCCATTCGGCGAGAAGGCCACAGAGGTGACTCGGTAGCTGTGCCCCTCCATTCTCTGCTGCTGCTGCCCGGTGGCTGCATCCCAGATGCGCACAGTCTTGTCATCTGAGCCTGACACAATCTGTGTGCTATCAGAGGAGAAGGCTACAGAGTTCACTGAGGTGTTCCCCTTCATACACCGCTGCTGCTCTCCGGTGGCCACATCCCATATGCGCACAGTTCCATCACCTGAGCCAGACACAATCTGTGTACCATCAGAGGAGAAGTCTACAGAGGTGACCAAGTCACTGTGCCCCTCCATACGCTGCTGCTGTTGACCAGTTGCTGCATTCCAGATGCACACAGTTTTATCCTGAGAGCCAGAGACAATCAGTGTGCCATCAGAGGAGAAGTCTACAGAGGTGACCGAGTCACTGTGCCCCTTCATCTGTATTAGTGTGATGCTCCTGGCAACCCTATGACATTTCATAAAATGCAGACCTGCAAACTTCTCATACCACTCCTTCAGATTTCCTGTTTGCCCCAGTTCTGATGCAAGACAACTAATGTAAAGATGTGGAGTGCATGCAGCACATGGGCTGGATTTGAATACCACCCATATCCGCTGAACAGCTGCCGTATATTCAATCAACTCCTTGGACTGTGATACCTGATGTTCTTTAATAAAGCAATATCTGCTTAAAAACTAACACACAAACCTGTATTGCCCAAGTTCGAGCCTGCTGGATAGCGTACTGGCAGTCTGCTTTTAGGAGGCTCATTGTTTCCATCCAGAATAGCACCTTCAGCTTATAAAACTTCCACAGAGATTCGACAATCTGTCCAACAGCTTTGTCACTATGTCGCATGGAATCAAGATGGGCAGCCCAGTGTTGACACGCATATTTCATCTCAGCATTAAGCGCTGCCACCCTATCAGCCAGCCCTTCCACCTGATGATCTTGTAGACACGAGGACTCCAACTTGCAGATATTGAACTTGAGTGATGTATCCAAGATGTACAAGCACTCTTGTACACGGTTTGCAAAATATAAGCCTGGCTGCTCTACATGCTTTGAGCGGTTGATCACAAAGTCATCAAAGGACTTGTGATATACATAGACCTTCTGATCCCGCTCAGAGACATAGAGCACAGCATGAAGACTGTCTACAGCATTTTTCACTGCTTCCTCGTCTGGAGCCTCTGAAGCATCAACGACAAGGGGAGCAAGTGCCTCAATTGTCAAAGGTTGTCATGCTGTGGTGACTGCACATAAAACACGCTTGGGAATTTTGACCTCTGAACCCATATTCTGAAGTGCCTCGGTGAGCACAGCAGTATAGAGAGTATCAACAAGTTGATCCTTGCCAATACCCATTTGCAAGAATTCTTTCAGCCGCTGCACTTGTTGCAGAGTGCTCAGTCTTGCATTGTGTGGAGATATGTAGCGAACAACTGTTGCAGCATATATAAAAACACCAGCAGAATCCTTGACAATTGTTTCAAGTTCATGTCCAAGACTCGGCAGTTCAACCTGCAAGAAGCGGCGAATATCGGCCTCAGCATCACTTTTCTCAACATCTTCAAGCCGAAACTGTGCTTTAATATCCTGGCAATGTTTGACAATTTGAGGGTGGGGCCGGCTAGTAAGGAGGAATTTAAGCCCATGCAACGGCGTGGCAGCAAGTGCAATGATGAGTTCCTGTATAAACTGATCTCCTGCATTATTTTCCAACTCATCAAGTCCATCAATGACAATGACCAGTGGCGGCGCTTCAAATCCGGACCCCCTTGCTGCAATCCAGGGTTGAACAAGGAGCTCATCAATGTTACGCTCATAAGTAGCATTGAGTGACTCAAGGTTGACCCTTTGAAGACTAGCCACCAGGGGCTTATATGCAGAGAGGAGCTGACATACAATAGTCGGAACAAGAAACTTGTAGGACCTAGTGTCTTCCTGATTTCGAGAACAGAAGAAGGATGCACCAAGTCGGCCACATCGCTGCAACTGTTGGCACAGAGTGTATGCAATGGTGGATTTGCCAGTGCCAGCCATGCCACTAAGCCAACAAATGTTATCAGATACATCCAGAGATGTGTCAAGAGCCCATTTTTCAAGATGAGATAGGAGATCCTCCCGTGTTTGTGGTGTGCACCCTCGGCGAGTAAGGTTGTCCACTCCATTGAAGCGTGCTTTGGGAACATAGGATATCTTCAATGCCTAAGGAACAGGATAAACAGAGAGCATAGAAAACAAGAACAGAACACAAACCAAGGTGTTCTCCAACGTCAGATATGCAATTTTGGCAGTAGATAGAGTTATCTTATTCTAACAGTCATTGTTGAGTATAGAGTGGTAAACAGTCAAGTTCCTTCAACTTACCATGTGAAAAAGCATAGCTCCCTTCAACTGGTCAGCAAATGCTTGAATTTTGTTCATGAGCATAAGCTGTATCTCGGTGTCAGCTCCCTGGAAGTCATGTATTTTGTGAATCTCGAGAGCTGCTTCCACAACCAGTCTGTAAAACTTAAGCTGGTATTATAATTATGAACCATGAGACTTACTTCATTAACTTGTTGGTACTGTTGGTGACCTGGATGCTGTAGTATTCTCTTTCTAGGAACACAGTGTTGGCAAGCACAAGAGAGGATGACAAGTTGTCCATCAGAGCCTGCAGAGCCTCATTGTCCATATATATCTGTGGCAGATTAGCACTGTTAAGATTGAGCACTAATGGAGTTCAAGCCGTACCTCAGCTGTATTGGAAATTTGATCAAGCAGCTCAAAGATAGAGCTGAACTGAGTTGGGACTGCAAACTGGATCTCCGCTGCCAATTTGTGCAGGCCATGCCAGATGAGCTTGGCCTTGGAGCATATTTTCTCTTTCTTTGAATGAAAGTCGTCACCAACAGAGAACTGAGAAATGAAAGCTTCAGGATTGCTCTTGAATTGCACAAAGGAAGGGCTGAGTGTGTAATCCAGACTGCCCACAGCATAAACAGCATCAAGGAAGGATGAGATGAGAGTTATGTCTCTGGATTGTCGATCCAATTCCATGAAAAGTCGTCTTGTTTTGAACAGCGGGTTGTCCTCAAAGTTCAGTTCATTCTTGAGATCATCGTTCAGTGCATCTGAGTTATCAAGCCACTGAACAATGTCGGTGATGATCAGCGCAAAGCTGCCCTCAATCTGAGATCGAGTAAACCTGGTCCTGTCAAAGGTTGCTTTGAACCAGGAGAAGCTAGGGACAGCAACACAGATGAGCCCCAATTGTGTAATCCATTGTGGATGCACCCACTGCTGTGGACTTGTCTCTATTGAGGCTTCCTCTCTGTCCGGCAAGTGATTGCCTTTGCGCTTGGTTCCAAGCATTCTCGGTGCTTCTGTGAGCCTGGCTGAGTAGTGGCAGATGAGGGACAGAGGAGAGTTCGGTAGTGGTGCCACGTCACTGACAGCTCAGTATTGATGTGATGTTATCACCCTGGTCTCCCGCCGCCTCCAGCGTCCCCTCCCCGTTCAGAGCTCCAATGCGCTGTGGGCGGTGACTCGGATGATGCTGGCAGTGCAGGTGCGTCTAATAGCTCTATCCTGCCATCTCCGCCGCTCATTGCGCTTCCCAGTGCGCTCATTGTTCAACACGACGACGAGAACGACGGAGAGCTGAGATCATCGGGAAAGGACTCGGAACTCGGAGTCACCCGTTGACGATGCCACAGGGTCTCGGCCCAACTCCGTCCGTCTCTTGTCTCTTGTCTTAACTTTGTGCTAATCTCAGTGGCCTTCAGTACGCCGTCAGACGACGACGACACATCATCCCCATCTCCACCACCCTAACTCGAAATCGCACAGACCCTCACGCTATTATACCGCCTTTACGTCGACTTCCTCTTCGCATCCACACCCACCACCGTCTGCGTCTGTTACTGCGGATGACGACGAGGGACTCGTTGTGCAGGAAGAGAATGACACCGACACGGATGCCTGGGTTCGCGACTGGATCCATGTCGCGTGCTGACGACCAGCAGAAGACATGTCAGATATGTGACCTTCGCTCCCGCCAGCAGCGCCAGCAAGCCTTCCTTTCTCTTCCCTACCCACCCTAACACCATCCAAAACAACCTCCCGCTCCAAGTTTCGCTTCAACTCCTTCGCTCTCCGCCGAGGTCCTCGAGACGAAGCAGCTCTCGCAGTCCGCCATCGTTTCGCCGCTGCATTTCATCCACCGGCTGCGAGCAAGGGATCGCAGGATTCTAGCCGGGAGCGAGTACCGTGTGTCGCCGAGCAGATGATGGCGAATCGCTTCTCCGACAAGTGCGTTTTTCCTTGCTTCGTTCTTGTTTCTTCCCCGTACTAATGTTTCTTTTCTTAGCAGCAATACGTACACGAACGCGACCCGGGCCTCCGTGTTGTCCCTCCCGCTGCGCTCAAAACCATAGAGCGCGAGTCCCTCGCCGGCTGCGACTATGCGCTGTACGTCAGCCGCAAGGCCTACGGGACTGGGACGGCTGCTACGGGGCTTAGTCGGTGCAAGTGCGAGAGAACGCGAATGGGAGCGGGAATGCGGGAGGTCAGTCTGCTGCTTGCTCGATTTCTTTTTTTTCTGAATCACATCGCGGTGCAGAACTTCATCTTCCGACCCACACGACATCCAATTCAAGACGTCAGACGACGGTCTCATAGCGGAAGCAGAAGCGCCAGCCCGACTCCTCGTCGATCTTCCGCTAGACGTCGGGAGTGACGAGGGCATGGATCCGGATGCCTACGAGGGTACTGAGCAGGAGAGCGAGCGCGGAACAGAGGTGGACACTGGCAGCAAGCGACTGCGTTCACTCGCGGGGCGTATCATGATCCCACACCCAAGCGTTTACGTCGACGCTAATGCAGCAAACCCACCAATACCGGGCCAGCGCCGACACTTCTTATCCCTGTTCCTGTTTCGCCCGACGTTCCTTCCACAACCAACGCTGCCCTTCTCGCTCAGCTGGAGCGGCAGAGTTCAGTCGACGTATCTTGCTCGTCCACAACGACATCGAGCTCTGGGTCGGGGTCTCGGGGTTTGCGCCGTCCATCCATTTGACGACGAAGGGCAGCCTCGTCCTCGCAACGCCATTAGAGCCATTCGGCCCGATGTCGGTGTCCACCGTAGGAGCGTCAGCAGACATCTGACGCCCACTATGCCGCCGTCGAGAGGGAGGGTCAGGGAACGGCCGGTGTCGTATGCTGGGCCTAGTACCTCGACATTCGGGCTGACGGCATGGGGAGTCGCTATCAAGCGCTGGCACCCGAATCAGCCGACTCAGTGGTAGTAGTATCAGCCTCCCCGCTACCCGTCGACGAGCCGAGGACGACAAGGACCGAGCGACAGACCCTGGTAGTACCAGCCTCAGCCTCGACGCGCGGTCTGTACCAATGCGGGCCCGACCGGTGTGAGGACAGGCGTATACTTACCTACGCATCTGGTCATCATTGTTACTTTTCTTCATAATGCGTATTCATTATTTCGTTTACCTCTCTGCATTCATTTCTTGTCCTGGACACATTCATCGTCATCATGATCGTCGTCGCTACTTAGATCATTCAGCTACTTCAATAGTTGCATCTATCACACTATCTACGCGTACAATATAGACAGACCGTTACGACGTACTTGAAGTACTTGGCGATAGATGAGAGGCTGTATCCTAGCGATTCTTTGAGCCAGTAAGGAGACACTCCGCCTCATCGTGGAGGCGATCCACCACGCGGAGGACATCGTCGCCAACACGGAGGTAGAGATCATGCAATGACCCTCAGTTTTTGCGTGGTGTTCTGTGAAAACTTTGTGGACGATTGGAAACTGGCACCTCGGGCGGCCGTGACTTTTGGGCCGGGCAGAGGAGCGCGTGGCTGAGCGGGCTACATCGAAATCGGTGGATTGATAGTATTTCCGTGCAAATCTCAAGAGTCGCAAGAGCCCTGGACGCGGTCGCATTAATGGCAGTATTATCATATTGTACACTACATTATAATTAACGGCGACTGGACGGTTTCATAGTCTGCACAATCCATCCCGGCCTCTGCTCGTTCCGCGTTGGGCGCGCGCCGGAATACGAATGGGTTGAGCAACCACTCGGACCCTCTTGGACGAGCAAGGTGTTGCAGATGGCGCATGGCTTGAGCGGCACCGGTTCACCCACAGGCGTTATCTTCGTGAACCCGCGAAGCTGGCGAGTTAGGGACATCCGCAGGTCCCTCGACGCGTCCGAGGAGTCCTTGTTTCGTGTACAGAGGGAGAATACTTTGTGCTTCGCCGCAGACGCATTCGGCAATTGTGTAGGCCAGCCACTGGCGGAGATCTCCGATAAGAGGTACACATGTTCGGAATTAGCCACAGAGCAGGAAATCCCCTCGAGAACGAGGTCGGCGTCGATGGCGAAGGTGCGGTGCGCGTCTTCGATGACGGGAAGCGGAATTTCGAAGATTCCTAGGACGCTCACTTCATCGGAGAGCATCGATTCCGAGAGTACCACTTGAGTGTTCCAGTCTGCGGCTGATCGTTTTGTCAGCTGCAGAGACCATGGAAAGGGTTAAACGCACTCATTCGCAACACCCAGACCATCGGTTCGCTCGTCGCAACGCGCGGCCGAAACTCCAACTCCACATCGAAATTGACGCGTCGGTCTGGTCTGCGCGTATCCGCGATGGGGAACCGCCTGCGGATCGTATCGACGGAGAAGGGGAAGTTGGCTGGGAGGGGCTCGACTGCGATGAGGAATCCCGAAGTGCCCATGGGCTGCTGTCTGGAGCTGGAGACGGAGATGGAGGTGCGGAGACAACAGAGCCAGACGATGATCTCGTCGCGGAAGAGGCGGAAGAGCCGACGACGCTGTTTCTGGGAGAGCAAGCCCGGACCTGCGGGGGCAATCATCAGCTCAGGATGAGAGGGATGGGATAGCATGAGGTCAACAGCAGAGCCTTTATAGATGGAGAGCTAATACAACGTGCCCGTAAATCGAGAACAAGGAAGAACTAGACGGCCATCACCTGTTATGCGTTGTTATCATGCGGACTGCCGCATTTTCCTATGCGGGCTTTCTGCCAGATTCAGAAGAAGGGTGGCACGCAACGCGACGCGAGCATTGTCGGCGAGTGGGGGCGAGCATTAGGAATGACAGGGTTTGCAGAGCGGTGCGACGCCAGTATTACGCACAGACGTGTGTCAGTACTAGTAGCAGTGGAAATCGTGAGGAATGCAGCGTCGGGTTCGAGTCATAGCGATGCACGAGTAGAATATCTTCACTGATTCTTCAGCAGCAATTAAGTCCTCTGGGCCGCATCGGATGGACGCAAAGACCGCCAGAAGCACGTCGGTTTTCTTGGCCGCGCTGACAGAGACCTCCAGTAGTAACGTCGCAACCTTATGCCACAAGTTCTATCCTCCTACTTATCCCGGCGAAGCTGGTGAGTTGGACGGCCGAGAAAGGGGCGTTGGTTGCTAGGTGGTGATATCCCAGAGAGCGACGGTACATTCAGCGAGTAGGCTGAGGTCAATCTCTGGCGGCAGAGCACCTTCTCTGGTCCCCAGGACGAAAATGTCCCGCGTCGTTGATGGTGGTGAGGAAAAGACAGCGAGTCACGCGCTTCCTTGCTTCTTACCGCCGTCCATGCCCTCCGACAATGCCATGAACGACTCTCATATGTCCCTGCTCTGGCCTCAGCCGACGAGGATATCGACCACGTAGGCCTCGGATACGTTTCTTGAAGAAAAAGAACGGACGAAGGCCTTTCCGTCGAGGTGCGAGCTGTTCTTGCTCGCGGAACTTCTGAGCTGACAAGTCCCGTAGCTTCTCCCGCCCCTCACAGCAGCGCTGGTACCGAAATTCAAGATTCTGCCTCGGACGACGGGCTTTGCAGCCAAGATGCACGACACTCTCGATGAGATGGAGTATTCCTAGGTCTCGGCGTCGCAGCTTGGCCGGTCTTCCGAGCCGACTTGAGGTGCGTTTCTGCGCTGTTGCTTGTGTACCATGTCTGACCTTACGCTGTCAGCATGAGCGAGTACGTATCGTATCCTCTCTCCCCCACCCAATCTCTGTACTCACCGCGCTCTCTAGCCTGTCCCGTGGCCCTTCGTACTTGTCCGTCCAATCTTGGTCGACTCTTGCCCATTTGCCGCCCGTTGTGCGTTTTTACCCGATAGCGTGGCCAAAAGCTCATTCTTTTTCCAGGACATTGCGGCCTTCCGACGCTCCTGCACCACTGAATGGCTTCATCCACTCGATACCGGCTCAAGTAATATCACTCAGAAGCGACGCGGGCTCCAGGGCGACTATAGATGACGAGGCGGTACGTCTGCTGCGTCTTGCTTATCACCCATTGCTCATCTTCTCCAGCCACCACGACGTCCTGCGCGCACCCTTCTAGCATTCGCCTATCCACAGCCCACCCCGGCACACGTCGTCCTCCCTTCGCCCTTGCAAAAACCCTCCGTCCCGCACTGCCTGAGCCATTACCACGGTTCAGAGACGACGGAGCGACAACGCCAGGTCATCGTGAATGGCTCGTTTTCGTCAATGGCTCTTTTTTGTAGGGAGGCGATACTACGTCCGTCAGGCGGGAAGTATGGACACAGCGGCCCGAAAAACGCATCCAGTTATTGGATCGCTCCTTCCAACTATCGACCGACAGTCAACGCAACGCCTACACTTCCTCCTACACTTCCTCCTCCCGCCTATCGACCTGTCCTCGGACACTGTCGTATTTCGATATCCCTCCACCCGTTGTACGCCCAACGCAATGCTAACCACTGTCGTACCATCTCTCGACGCCAGTCCTTTCCCCATCCTCGACATCCGCACCGACATCCGCACCTCCTCCGGTAGACTCTAGCTCTTCGTCCACTCGCGCTTCCGGGGCAGATTGGCCAGCGGGTGAAGCGCAGAAAACGCCACGTCACCAAGCCGAAGCACAGTGGATGCCCCTTCTCGGTCTGGAGGCAGAGTGCTCGGATGGGGACGTCGGGGAGTATCTAAACTCGTCGTCGAGGTCCTTCCAGAGACCGGCTATCGCCCTCGCCCTCGCCCGTCGGCGTCCCACCATCTACTCCTTCCCGCCATACTCCTATATCTGCCCGTCTTCAGCCGGCGATGCGCCTCTTTCACCGACATCTTCGCTCGACCGACGTTTCTGCTCTGCTACGTGGTCGACACAATCTACCGTCTATCGGTTACTCCTTCCGACTATCGAGCGACCATCGACGCACGCCTGCACCTCCCCCGTCCGTCTATCCACCTGTCCTCAGACCCGAGACGCAGCCGTATCTCGGTCTCCCTCCGCCCATTGTGTACCCAAGCGACGGATACCGTTTGTCGTCCAACGCAATTGCTACCACCGCCGTATCATTGCACCAACGTCCGGGCCTCCGACAGCGACTCGGGTCTTCGGTCGCGCTCTTCTGAGAATCGATCGGCGGATGAAGCGCAGATAACGCTGCGGCACCAATCCGACGGACAGTAGATGGTCCATCTCAAGATGCAGAATGCTGCTCGCACATTCCCCGCCATATCTGCCCGTTTGCGGACCAGCGACTGACATCCTTTCTTCCCTCCACCGACGTTGCTACTCTGCTACGTGCTCGATACAGTCCTCGAGCTCACTGTCATCACCACTACCGTCAACTTCGACACTCGTTGCTGCATCTCCAAACCCCGCGGAACACGTCTGACTCCAGTCCTAGTGTGTGGAGTCGAGGGAGGATGAGAAGGTGGTCGTGGTGGTCACATGGGTCCCCGAGTTATGAAGCCGGAGACGGAAGGGTCGACCTCGATACACGGGACGTTCGTGTCTGCCCTCCAAGCTCGAGGCAGCATCCGCGACTGGAAAGCCGACCGCCGGCTTCTTGCTCGACGCTCTGTCTGTTTCGTATCAGCTTTGCCCTCGCAAAGCTGTAACCATTTGCTTGTTTCGGTCACCCTGCAAACATTGTCAGCGTCTGCCAAATCTTGGACGCATCGAGCGGGGGAGTGCGGAATATGGCGGGCGCGAGAGCTCAGCCACCGACGATACCGATACGGCGAACGTGGTCTCCATCCTCAATGTCGCCCACCCCCGCGTTATTGTGCCATGGCCACGGTACCAACTCCTTCTCCCCGTCGCCTTCCCGGGCTACGTCGAATGGTCCGCTCGACCCTCGTCTTTCCCAAGCGAGTCGCGACAGCGTGGATACTGGGAGGCGTTTGTGGGCTCACTTGCGGAGGCGGCTTGTGGAACGGCCGGGAGATAGCCCCGCTCGACGTATGGTCGTCATATCTTCCTCGACGGTCTCGAAGCCCTTCGCTACACCATCGGCTCTCACTCGAGGCGGTTCCTGCGGGTGGATTTGGTAATCACGGAGGTCCAGAGGAATGAGAGTACATTCGGTGCGTCGTCTTTCTATCTCGTGGTCGCTTCCTCATAATTAACGCTCTTTCTAGTCTCGACCTCATCATCGGCAGGCCGTCTTCAAGCTCGAGATGATACTTCGCTCCCGCTTTCACCAGCGACCGGGGTTTCGGGGCAAGTCACGGTGTTCGTTATCTTCCCGGACGACTGCGCCGCTTCAACTCTCGAGACCACCTTCTGGTCTTCCGGCTCACGACATCGTTTCCGGACCTCGGGAGATCTTGCCCTAGCACGGAGACGCTCCGTACCCGGTCTTGCGGCACGATGAAGGCAGGATTTGGGGGCTGTCGTCCTTGGTCTTGGATTATCCTCCCTTGACACGTTACGCGAACCCTTTCTTCCTTGACTCGCACATGCCAGTGCCTTCGCTATCTTGTACTGTACTCTGGACCTCTTCCCAAGCCATATAGATTCTTCTGTTTCGTATCCATATCCTCCGCACATCCCCGTCTCAGTCATCCACCGTACGATACATACACCCCAGCTAGTTCTTACCACTCCCCTGCATCAACGAGTCGCATCTCCTACAAGTTCGTCGACGTTCTGTGGCTGACATGGTGATAGATACTCATGCATGATCATCCTTAGACTAACTGCGTAGTGACCCTACGCACTTTTTTCTTGCATCCCATGTTCTCCATAATTGAAGCTTCAATGAAAAGGGTGATGTGTTCATGCGCGGTCTGCTTATTGCTCTCGCAGTTCTCTGCTGCTGAGGAGATCGCAGAGCCGCCTCCCGAGTCGAGAATTGTGCGTTTCTGAGCAATAAATGGGAGAACGAACGACGTTTTTGCGCATACTTCCATTAAAGCGGAAGTAGGGTGATCCTCCGGATTGACGAAAAATCACTGATGCACATGTCTTCAGTCGCATTGAGCACAACACTGCACAACATCATAATACGTTTTGACCCGGGACAACCCAGATGCGGTCACCACATTACAATGATGGGATCTTAGACGCGGTACCGGCGTTCAAGATGCGGTACAATGTCCAAAGATGCGGTACAATTGATCACGGCTGCGCCGAGTCTCGGTACACGGAGTTCAGACGCGGTACATGGATCAGAACACGATGTGCGGTACTAGGAATGACTAAACATGTTTGGCTGAACGAGGGTACGCCGCCTTGAAGTCCTCCGGATACTGATCTGCATACTCCCGCGCAGTCTTATACTGGATGCCGTCCACTTCACAAGCCCACGTCAGCAAGGGGTCCTTCTTGGCCTTCTTCGGCGCTGGTACGGATGATGGCGGGCCGGCGTCAGCCGAGCGCTTGATCGTCGAGCGTGCGCTTCGCCGTGTCGTCACGGCATCGACTGCAGCCGTCGGAAGTATCTAGAATTTGTCAGCTGTGTGAGCGCGACAAGCAAACCACTCACCTCGTCATGATTGTCCGAGGACGAAATATCAGCAGGCGCGGGAGTCGACGGATGGGGTGTGGGAGGGAGTAAAGATCGAGTAGCGTCGAGGGGAATGGGACCAGTGTCACCAGGGATCGCGAAGGGCAGCTGTAAGTCGTCGGAGAAAGTGAATGTGTCGTTCGGGCCCAGCGCAGACGATGCCTGCTCCATTGGGACACCAAGGCTGGCCAAGAAATCGTCGAAGGAAGCAAGGTCCGCTACGCCCGCGGGTGCGTGGCCGAGCGCTTCGAACGGCCGAGAGAGCTGCGAGAAATCACCGAGGTTCTCGGGCCAAAGCGCCTGCATCGGATCTACGGGTGCTTCCCAATCCATCGGGTTTGCGAATAGTGCTACGACTGTTAGAAATGGATTGAAATGGCAGAGGTGGACATACCGTCGAGGTTGCCGATAGGAAGGGACGCGTGGGGAGCCATCATAGACAAGACGGGATATTGCAACGTTGACTGAAACGTGAGTGCGTCTAGCAGTGTCGTCAGCGGAGAATTCATAGGAGGGACGAGGATGGAGGTACCGGGTAGGGTCAACGTGGAGGAACTAGCCACGGGCTGGTGCTGGATGGGTGCAGCTGGTACGGCAGTTAGAGAGGTCGAGCACAATCAGAGAATAGTACTCACCAATGGTTCGGGTTTTAACGCGACCACTCGAGCTCGCTGAGACAAACACGGTCTGCTCACCGCGCTTACGGCCCTTCTTCGAGCCCTTGCCCAGCGCAGTCTTCTGCGCTTGTAACGCCTTTAACTGCGCTGCACGCTCGCTTCGCTCCTGTACCAGAGCGTCGATCTCGAGCTGGATGTTCGCCTGCTCGTCGGAGACACCGTTCGCTTGAATCGACTTGCGAATAGTGGCAGACGCGTGAGCCATGCCCCGCGCCATGCGATTGTACTCTTCGTTCTGTGTGTTCCCGAGGATGCCGGAGATCCTGGCGCTGGCAATCTCTTGACGAGTGGCCCGATCGACAGTGCGTGCGCTGAGATTAAGAACGATAAGCTGATGCGAAGAAAGCGAAAGCGAAAAAACATACGAAAGCATGCCGCTAACCAAGACCAGTCGTATACCCGTCTGGGAGTTCGTCCATGCATGCTGTGACTCGCCGGTGTTTGTCGTTGACGGGGTACTATCCCAATCGTTCTCGGACAGTGGGGAAAGACGTTTGACGAGGCACGGAAGAATCCATGCACTCATCGCCTTGTGAGCCCACCAATCTACACAGGAAAATCAACACAGAGCAGTCGCTGTAGAATTGAACACATACCGCGAATCTTCTTCGGCTTGAGCTGACGCACAAAGGCATCAAATTCCTCCAGCTTCTCGGCAGAGTCGATGTAAGGGAAGTCCATGAGCCGACTGTACTCCTGCGGAGTAACAAGTGATTTGAAGTCGAGGACGGCACTAAATATAGCGCTGAGTGAATCGCTACTCACGAAAGTGGGGAAACGAACCGTTTAGCATGGGTGAGACAGAGCTTAATGAACCACGGTGCGATCTGCTCTGGGGATGATTGGAGGAGCTGTGTGCGCGAGGGTGAAATCGTCTTGGCAAATGAGCGTGCCGCACCGAGCACCTGGGCGCTATCCATGTCGGAGTTGAACGCGATGAGCTTCCCGCCATCGATAAGGTGCTTGAACTCGATGGGCTTTCCGGTCAGCTCTAGCTTCACCTCACGGAGAGTGTCGAATACGAGTTCATAGAAGGCAGTGCTCTTCCCGTTCACATATACACGCCCTATCGTCGTAGCTGCAAGATATGAGATATGCATACACGATAGAGGATGGAAGACTGACCACGCTGAAGGATTTTGAGATAGATGACGACCTCCCACTCATTGAATTCGCCAAGAACTCGCTTGAATGTCATGTCGGCCTCGAAACTAGTCACACCCTCGGCGTCGAGCAGTGCTAGAAGGTCCTGAAAGCACGTTACAATGACGATACCGTTCTCAGGCGGCGGTGTTGTGATGAATCGATGAACGTAGCGATCACGAATGGGGGTGTTGATGTCGTCCTGGTATAATTTAAAAGCACCTGCTCACAGGATTATCAGAAACAACGATGGGAGAGGCGGCGACTCTACAAACCGGGTGCACCGAAGCCGTCAGGATGTTGTTCAGCTTTAACCGACTGAACGATCTTGGCCTTCACGCGCTTGGACTGAAGTGCCGGAACAACTTCGCCGGGGCGGCGTCCATCCAAACGAATCTTCGTCGCAGCGGCTATATATGATCTCAGAGAAGACCCTGCATTCCAGGAAGCAAGAGCGGCTTACAGTTGTCAACTTTCGCGACCGTGGGCACAACAGCATCCGTTTCAAGGACGAGCTCTTCGTAGATCTGTTGTATGTTCCACGAGTTGGTGCTGAGTGTCGGTTCTGGGTGATTGTGGCCGGCGGGAGCATGGCAGACAAGGGCGCGACGATCGTTCGGGTTCAGGGGGACATAGATCCATCGCTTGGCTGGACACTTGCGCTCCACGATTTCGCCTGCCATGGCAAGACCGCCGATGATATGGCTAACATCTAAGCGAGATAGAAGACATGAGAATGGATGATGAATCAAGAATCAAGACGCACTGCAGTCGCCTTTGCGGCCGGTGGTGGGGTGATGAAGTGTGGCGCACGGTGGTGTATCCGCGTCGGGCGTTGCAATAAGCGGAATACCATTGAGTCCCTTGAGAACCAGCTGCTCGTCGACCTTATCGGGGATTACTTGGAAGATATGATCGCCAGGGAACTCGGGTGTATCGGCGCTGCAGCCAATGACATGCGAGTGCCCGCGGGTTTTCTGGTGGAGATGAGTCCGAGTCGACATGGCAACAGAGACTCCCCTTACCGTCGCTTTGCGTTTGGGGATGGGACTGCCTTGGCAGCGACGACCGAATCGGTCGATAGCCTTGCACTTCAGCGAACGAATGATATTGATACATCTAGGCCAAGTCAGCATGATCAGGAGAATCGAGAAGTGACGTACTGCGTCGCGCGCATCTCCGGACTCGTCCCCTCGTACGCTCGAAGGCGTTCTTGAGCTCGGATAATGGGTTCACGAGCATCGGGACTCAGCTCGTGCCGAACGATGTGCGTGAGCGCCGTGTCCGCATAGATGCAAGCGTGCGAGCCTGGAAGATGATAAGGATGTGTACATTGACAAGCAGCAGACGCACCAGCGCATATCAGCGTCGACCGACGACACTCCACAGGAGCCTCACCGGGGCTGAAGACTACCATCGACGTTGATTGTCCGACGCCGGTGGATCCTTCCCACGAATCGTTGTCCTGCGGGCGTCACAGAACGACGAAGAGTCGCGACAAATCACATACCTGATTTTTGATTAGCTGATCGGGCTTTACTAGCTTGCCCTGTATCTTGAAGGCGAACATCGGATGCTTCAGGTCCACCAGGAACGCCGTCGGGACTCGGGGAACGGGCCAGATTGCCGGAACCTCTGTCAGACGCTCGATGCGAACGACACCAGGGAGATTTTTAGTGATTTTGAACAGCGGACCAGCGTAGATGACGAGGGATTTGAGGCCGGGATCAAGCCAGACGGTGTCGGAGAAGGGCAGCGTGTCGAGCCACATGGATCCTGGAAAGTAAGGATGGGATCACGAGGTACCCGGAGAAAAAGCGCACCTGCATCATATTCTTCGGGATCTAGCTCGCGTGCCGGGTGTGGTGGGGACGAAAAACCATCGCCACCGTCCGATGTATCGCCGGCGCCTGTAAAATGCGAGATCAGCGTAAAGTCGTCACTTGCAAGACGGCGCAGACCTGGGATAAGCTCTCCTAGGCTTGGAGCAGGAGATGACGAACGAATTGAGCCGGAAACGTGGTTGTCTGGCCCACTGTCATCAACTGGGATTCAAAACCAAATTGCGTAACGCACCGGATTCATCTTGGTCCGCGGGAATCTCGTTGTCGGACTCGGAGTCCGACAGAATCTCGAGCACTTCGCGCCCACGCTCTTCCACGGTTCGCGTCCGAACGACCGGCCCGCCGGAGGGTATCTTGAGCGCGTCGGCTGGCTCGAGTTTGACGCGTGGCGCTGCAATCTCCGGTGCGTCCGGCTGCTGGGAAGCGATGTAGCGTCGAAGCGCATCGACGTCGATGAATTCAATCCAACCAGGCCCGTGGTAGAGCTGGGGATCGTCGGCGATGGCCTTGGGAGCGTATGCCTGCCTCGCGTGGGCTGGCAGTGCCTGGGAAGACGGGAGAAGCACGTACGTAGGCTTGATACTGCATCAAGACTTCCCACGACACACGTCCGACGAAGGCGCGCTCTTCGGCAGACAGTGTCGGCGCCATTGGAGTAGGCGTCGGGCGCGCGCTGGCAGTGGTAGATGGGGGGAGGAAGGAAAGCCGATGTGGGCCTTGCCAGATTGCATCAGGAAAAACAAGATTCGCTAAAACACGATAATCAAGGATAATTCGTGCCAATTAGACAATTATCAGGTCTAGCACCAATTATCCAATTATCCACCTACCCCCTAATTAGCATGAACGAGCAACCGTTTATCATGTCCTAGCACCAATTATGGACCATCTAGCGCACATTATACACAACAGACCAGGCTGCAGCTCATCGCAGTTTCAAAAGATAGATAGAAACAATATTCATTCACAGCTGTCTACGACAATCCTATATACCCCACCCTAGCCTACCCTCAGCACCTCTGATAACACTCCCAACGAGTATGTATGGTCGAATGCTTGGGCGTACATCAGCAACAGGGAAGCATGCAGGAGAGACAACGTACCTGTAGAACGGCTGGCAGGCAGTCTTGAAGTGAGAATCCTGGTCATCAAGTCAGCGGCCGAGCAGCTTCACGGTAAGCAGGAATGTACCTTTATCTTGAAGAGCCCTCCGTCAAGCCTTGAAAGTGCAGTTGTGTCGATGCAGGAGCGTAAGCGCGTCGGCTAAATGTAGGGGTAGGCGAGTCAGTGGAGGGATGAATTGGGAGCGCACGGAAGAACGCACCATAACATTGGTGCTGGAGCAGCCGCGAAAGAGAGCAGCTACGAGCAAAACAAATCAGCACCTCTGCGTGCCAGCGGAGAGGACGAGACATGTACCAGGTAGCCTGCAGCGACAAACAGCGGGCTCGGTCGAAAGCAGTATCCAAATGAGCGGCACGGTGGCGTGCTGCGCGCGGCTTGGGGACAACCTTGCGAGCTGACTGCAGCACCATAAGTCTTCGAAACATGTAACACAGAGGGAGGTAGCCCGGGGCGACGTACACCTATGCAGACCTTGAGGTTGTCGAGAGACGCTAGTGCACTAGGTACAGCCGTTAGAGAGGATAACAATGACGGAGACAGAGATACCTGGCCTACAAGCCGCGGCGATGAGGACTTTGCGAGTGTAGACCGGGTGTGGACCGGGAGCACGCATGGGCATCGTCTACAGGAAGTGGGCTGCTTCAGTTAGAAAGGGAAGCAGAAGGACTGGACACGCACCTGGTGGCCTCGCTTGACAAGGAGACGAGGAGAGGACAGAGGGCTGCGATGTGCGTCTTGGACGGGAGGTGGAGCTGCCCGACGAGCGAGCAACGGGTGGGAGCTGTTGAAGGTGAATGATGGCATAACAGGGACCTGCGCACATACCGGCTTGAACACGACGGGAGACGGGAAGGGAGACCGGAGGGAGACGGGCATGGGAGACGAGAGGACTTGAGAGGAAGGCAAGAGGAAGGAGGAAGAAGTTTTCGTGCGACCATCAAACGTCAACCATCGTATGACTCGACTCGGCGCCACGTCACTTCTGTTCCGACGAGTTCCGACAGTTAGACACTTATGGCAGCCTTTGATGTGGCACTTCGGGTTTTCGCACAGCTGGGAGACTTGCAGGACATATCGCTAGCAAGGAAAGAGTGCCTTGCCTTCATTCCCTGTTGTCCTGCTGGCTTACTGCTGGCTTCCTGTACCTATTTCCAGTACTTGACCTCCAAGGGGATAATTGATAATTCATCGGGATTATCAGAGTTATGATGCTGTAGCGGGCTTTAGCGAGATATCACGGTTAGCGCTAATTAGCAGCTATTTAGCGAATCCCGTTTTTCCTGATGTGGTCACAGTGGTGATGTTACGCTCCCGCATTTGGTAAGTACCGCACATCCCTGCAGATCCTCAGTCTGTACCGCAGATCCCACTTCCGGTACATTGATCAGTGTACAGATTCGGTACACGCACTCATTGTACCGGACATTCTGTGTAATGTAGCAACTGCATCTGACATATACTCGTTTTGACCTTCCACCATCTTCAAACCCTGCCCTTGACCCTCAGCCGTGGTCGCCATCTCCGCCCGTCGCGATCAGTCAAATGGAGGTTGCGCCGAAGGAGAAGCTCTGCCCAGGGGATATATGCATCCTTCGTAATGGCGTGTCTAAAATGAGATATGATATGTTGCGGTAATCGTTGCGCGGAAAACATAAGAGACGTACTCGTCCGTCGGCCACTGGTCTAAACAGAGTGAACGTATCTCTTGCAAACTTGGGAGTAGGCTGCGGTCAAATTTGGCGAACAAGAGCTCCCAGCTGTTATAATTCTTGGGCTTCGCCCTGTGTGGACAAGAGTTCAATCGATTGATAGTGTGTCTTCAAGCACTTACATAGAGCGGCATTTCCAGGGAACTGAGATAGTTTGAAGGCGGGAGTGTGGAGAAGAAGGGACAATATTAGCGGATGCTTGGAGTGCATCGTTATGGTGAATGCCCTGTCGAGACGACAGCATAAGCCCGAGCATCCGCGGAAGGGTGAAACAGATAGCTGCACTCACATCCACCACATGCGAGTTGCGAATGATAAGCGAGACGAGGTTCGGGCACAGGTCCAGAACCGACACGTTCAGACCGCTGAGGATTTTCTGGAGCAGGTCGAGCTTCAAGAGCTTGGGTCCATGCACGAGAAACAGCGGATCGAAATCCATCCGTGGTGCGACATCGTACCAATCACCGTACCCGTGCCAGTAACTTGTAGTATAATAAGAGTTCGAAATCTTCGAGAGACATAAGGAGCTAAGAGCTGGCAGGCTGGAACGAAAATCAGAACGGGTTGCGGTCTAAGATCTGAAGACTGACCGTATTTGTGACAAAAATCGGAGAAAGGAGCGGTCGGCGTCGAAAATCGACAGACTTCTGAGTGCAACAAGACAGAATTCGTCTGGAATATGTGCTGTGCTGAACGGGACCTTGCTGTTCCAAGCGAGATCCTCTAAAACGTGGAACATTTCGAAAGAATCGAATGCGGGGCGTTGAGAATTATAGCGATTAGGCATCACACCCACATCGCATCTGCGTAGCGAGTGGCCAGACACTCGGGCGATCTCTACAAATGTACCCCACGACAAGCTTTCCTGGCCGCGATAAATGGAGCTTTTTTGGACAGAGAGGGATTGAATGGCAGGTCGAGCAGAGCGAATAGCAGCAGCAAAAGAAGACGAGATGTGCGGTAGGAGGAGAACATGTGCATAGAGGTGGGGCAAGCCCAGTTGCTACGGAAGTTCAGTTTGATCACCGGCGTTGAGTCTGAGGGAAGCGCAGCACTTACGTGAAACTGTTTAGAGACTAGTAGGAACTTTCGCGCGGAGGGCAGAAGAGGTGCTGTTGGGTTCCATGCGTTGCGCTCGGGAACCTGCATCGCATAGTACAAGGCTCGGGACCAGATAGCACGTTTAGCGGTGACGGACGCATCCGCCATCGGCACATAGAAGGGATTGCGGAGCGTAGACTCAGGCTGCAGGGTCTGAGGCGGATTGGATGACCTGTAGGCCCATGAGAATCATATGAAAGACCAAGACAAGTGGCGCACATACTTGTAGCTCAACAACTTTCCCAATTCCGGATACTGCTGAAGATTCCGCCACCCTGCGAGGTCTTGTTCTGAATCGACATGGATGACCTTCAGTGGGCAGGAGGTGCTGAGCGTTCTCCATGCTACCTCTGCCATCCAGAGATGCTCCACAGAGAGAGAGATCGTTTGAAGCCGCTGAGATCGAATGAGTGCTGTCGAGATTTTTTCTTCGGGGTATAAGCTGAAATTGAGATGCAGGGCCGTCTAATTGGCGTGTTTTGAGCGCGTGAATCGATAAGATGGGACATCGCACGCACCAGGTTGGGCCAGAAATGAATGGCATCTGCAACGCCATTGGACAGTTGGGTGCGCATTTTAGAGCTCTGGTAATACTGCCAATGTCTCCGCTCACGCAAGATCAGCGCGGTGGGGCTCACGAATCGCAATGCCCTGCATGTCGCAGTCACCGTATCCGGCTTCCAGATCTCCAAGGAGAGGCATAGTGCGAGGAGCTTTGGCGTGGATTGAAGGACCGCAGCGGTGTGATTCCCGTATCCGCTATCGATGCGCAGCTTCCTCACAAAGCGGCCGAGATTGGCATCCTGATTTTCGGAGAACGTGCGCGCCAATGCCTTGGCTTGATCCTTCGAGCGAATGATAATGACATTGTATAGGAGAGGGGTTCCGACGCGCAGCCACGATTTGCAGACGAGGAGATAGGCCGAGGAGGATTCACGGTACGCGGAAAACGGCGATACGGCTGCCGTGGATGCGAAAGTCTCTTCTGGGACTGACAATACTGGGCGGAGGATCTCGGAGACGAGCTCGTCGGGGAGGTGTGGCGCTGCCATGACTCGCACGGAGCAAAGTCGCGATTTGAGGCCAGACGCGTCGTGGTCGGAAGCAATGCAGATTGATGGGTGACCATCATTAGTGACGCGGAAGATGCCGCGTATAAGATAATCAATTTCTTGCCTTTGCTTTCGTTTCCGTACCCGAGAGCGTTCACAGTACTTACTAGTAGTACTCAGTTTGAGCTTGCCACGCTTGAGGAAAGGCTACAGGCTTAAAGCACTCAATACTACTCGGAATCCTCTTGGCCCGTCTTTTGTTCCGTAGGCTGGTCAGCCTGAGCGAAGTGGTGCGTTCTCTGTCGTCGGGAAGAGCGTTCATCCACAGTTGTGAGCCATATACGACTCGGACATATTGCGGACGAAAGCAAACGACACGACACTGTTAAACCTCTTGGAAGAAGTTGGTTTTTCGTCGAGCGGTGGAAAGAGAGTGTGAGCGCCGACAGCCAGCAACTGGGAAGATAGAGGAGCAAGTTCTGTTACATCTGAATTGCCTTGGGACGGTAGGCAGACATATTGTTGAGAATTGAGCCCGAAGTATTCGCCGATGGGCTTGGTCATCAAGATTGATAAGATTATCAATCATCCCCGAGCGTAAGCATAGCGTAGAACATTCTAGATACAATCCCTGTAGTATATAAGGAGGACACTGGAGCCTGAAGCTCCAGTGGATTGTAACCAATGGCCTAACAGCCGCGTGCACCAGCGAAGGAATCGCTGAGATTCACAACACATATCGACGGCGTCGTCGCACAGAAGAACATAGATGGCAGCAGTTGCGAAAACAAGCTCGGTCAATAGTTCTTCACGTCTCGACGCGAGAGGACACAGCAGCTTGATTCATCGGAACACTATTGAAGATGCCAGATATAACAGCAGCCGATCCCCACCCCACCACCTTTGGCTTCGTCGAGCTTCACTTGCGCTGCGAGATACATCAGCATCCAGTTCAGCAGTGGGGGCAAGGGAACGCACCGCGCATAGACTCGTCCTCCACAAATCCCAGCTTCTCCCACAATCGCACAGAGCCCGTGTTGGATTGAAGAACTCCTGCACGTATCTCGGTCGCGCCCATTTGCTCGACCGCAAAGTCAAAGATAACTTTAGTAGCGGCGGAGGCGATGCCTTGGCGGTGGTAGTCTGCGTTAAGAGCGGCTGCGTGGAGTCTTAGACAGAGTATATGGGTGGGAGCAGGAGAAGAGCCTGAGACTGGACATACCACCGATATCACAAAAACCCTCCGTCTTGCGCCAACTCTCGCATCCTTCCTTCACCGGGGTCTTTCGCCCTCCACTCGACCCACCGCGGAATCCCACCGTGACCTGTCCAACATAGACGTCGTCCACACCATCGCCCTTGCGTTCCCGAAGGACGGAGAAAGGGCTCGAGTCGACGGCGGTGGGTCGGAACGTTCCTGTTGCGTACCCAGCGAAGAGCTTCTCCGTAAACTCGCGTTCCCGGACGAGCCATTTCTGAGCACCGAGCAGCTGAACGGGGAAGGGAGGCCCGACGATTGTGCGTGCGACGCGAATGTCGCTCTGCATTTCTTTTTGTGAGCACGAGTGCCAGTGCAGCGGGATGAGAAGACGGTACGGTACAGACCATCATGGCGACGTCAAACGGAAGATCCGAGTGACGCTCGGGACCGAGGTAGAAGCGCTCGAAGGGAGCAGGAAGAGGGAGGAACGGCTCCCCGTCGTCGGTGAATCGAATTGGAGTTTGTGCGACTATTTGAGCGCGAAGGTCGGTAGATTCGACGAGGAACCGGTCAGCTAAGTGCGCGCTGGGGTCTGCTGTGGTGGACATTGGATTTTGTGCGGAGGTAGACGACGAGCATCGCTGTTTTATCCAAGAGAATCTCGGGACCGGAGTTATTTGTTTGATCGGCAAGCGAGTCAGACTCGGAGTCGGCGGACCGGCTAACCGGTGCTGAAAATTTGAACAGTATTCAAGCAGACGACCGAATGATACATATAGCAGTACAAACAACAGGTCAAGGGAAAACATAAAAATGAATCGACACTAAATCTTTTTGCTACCATCGGGAGCGACAACCAAGACGCGCATGTACCAGTCCCGCCCATCGAAGCTGACCGCCTCGAGAATCCTCAGCTGCTCGAAGCGAATGCGCGCCGTGGCACGCGGGTGGGTCTTATCGTCGTGTGAGCGAGAGTCTAGTGGCATAGCATGCCCAGTGTATCCATCCGTAGCAGCGTCAGCGGCGTTGTACGTGTAGTTCGGGGCGTTCTGTAAGTTGGTGGGTAAGAGTGTGAAGTGGGGAGAGAAGCCAGCCATACCTTGGCGAAAGTGTACAAATGATGAGCGAGTTCCTGGGCGAATCTGATGCGCGAGAGGTATAAGCCGTTGTTGTAGGAGATGTTGAGGGGCGCAGTGACGGAGGCGTAGCCGGGCCACTGGGGATACATGAGTGGCAATTCAAGAGCGAGATGGGAGATAAAACATACCTCGAGAATCAAACGCCCATGAGAGCCAGGATACAGGCGAAATCTCTCTGGAATCCTTGCAGCGATAAAATCATGCTCGAAGCGCAGTCCACGGCCTTGCAGGAGCTCCGTTGCAGCGACCCCGATGGTTCCTGGACCATGTGTCGGAGGAAAGGCGATAGCAATGGGAGCGTGTGGGGAGAGACTGTCGATTTGCGGAAAGGCGGAATACCAGGGGTTATCGAGAAGGGGCACATAGAGCGTCTCGTCCTGGCTATTGCGCATTTTGTGCCAGAAGTCGGTGTGCTCGTAGGTGTACGCGGTGAGGTCTTGTTTGCGCTGAGGAAAATAAAGAATTAGAAGGAACGGAGACGAAATGGAACGGGTGAACGCACCACACGGAAAGAGTTCACGCTCGGTGGATCGACGGGAACGTTGTCGATTCTGCTGGGCGTCGTTGGGTTGCCGTAGACCCAGGCTGCGAGAGCCAGGACGAGCGGGAGCGCAGGGTCCGACCTAGCGGGAGGAAAGTGATATGCGGGAGCGATTCTGGGTCCCTGGGAGCGGAGTGCCACTTGGCGGTTTCGCTCCTCCAACGCCTGCTCTAGAGTTTTCGGCGGGATGTAGGGAGCTGGCGCTGTAGACGAAGGAACATTGGAGCGGGTGGCACGCTGTGGACTATTCAGACCGGAAAACTTGGAAACGTCGTGTACGCACGCTGTGTGCATCGCGAGAGACAGACGCGGCAGCATGTTGGCGGTGGTTAGTTTCTTGGGCGCGGGGCATTGAAGGCTGTTTGGGCTCGAAGGAATGGGGGAAGGGCAGAGTGGGTATAGTTTGATCATGAATGAGTGGCTTTTATATCTTCGAAAAAGATGCTTCGACAGTGCGGGAATCGTACGCTTTGAACGACAATGGATACATCGAATGCCAACGAAGCATGCCAATTCCTAGTCCGTGCTTCGATCGGTAATCTCTAGATCTCTAGAGCGGAGAGCACCGTCGCGTCAGCGAGCGAGGGAAAGTCCTAGTGCCATTTGTTGCTCCCTTGGCAGAAACAAGCGCCAGTGCCAGTGCTGACTCGGAATGGTAGCACGAGAACCGCAGCGTGGATTCGATTTGTTGGAGAGAAGCAGGAGAAGCACCGCGGTCGTGAACTACGCAGGATGGTGGTACAGAACAGAGACGCGCGGACTGTGACTCGACGTTTCGGATCCAGACCCGGATCAAAATCCGGGCCGAATGGTAACCGGAAATAAAGCTGTAAGGCCGACGAGCGGCAATGCCCGCTACCAGTTATTCGCAGTCCCACAAATATCATATGAATTTCTTGTATTCCAGGCGTACTAAAATGAACAAGGTGTATTCATTTTTCAGGCCTAAGAGTGTCCAAGCCATGCTTTCGGCTAAGAAGGCGACTCAGAATGGCGCGGGAGGGTGTCAAAATCCGCATCTCCAGAACCCGATTAAAAGGCAAAGAGTACGCTGACGCCACGGTCAGTATCCGAAGCAGGGCAGGGGCATCCTCACGATCCAGGATGGGAAGCTTCTAGCGTGCTCAACCTGTGATTTGACGAGAAACAGAGAGCAGAGCAGGTAGTGAGGTACCAAGCTCGTTGCATGTCAGCCGTGACATACGTCCACAGAGCGCGAAACGGAAACCAGGGCACCAGGGCGGAACGGCGCGATAGGTCAACGTTTCGTTGCGGTGCCAGTGGTCCCGGATGCCACGAAAGGGTCTTGTGGCCAAGGCAAGTACCAATCTCCCACTGTGCAACGAACAAGCAACGAAGTATCCACTGACAGGAACTTGTTTCCCGCCACACGCTCAGCGAGGAGGCATCTACCGCCAAATGTTTCGAAAATTGAAAAAAAAAATGATTCAAGGTGAAGACTAGGACGCCGATACCATGCGTCGATCAAGCCCTGGTGGCGCGAGCATGTTTCCGGCTGCCCTGCGTAGGATAGGATAGCCGTTTGTAGTGGGTGGATGAGACACAACTTGCTGCGTAAGTAAGACACAATGCTTCAATGCATTGGCCGATGGCGCGGAAGTTTCGGGTTGCTGCTTTCCGGATTAGCTGTGCCAGTGATTTTGGGAATTCTGTTCTTCTGTCCAGTGAACAGAAACGTAGCGGACAACGAGATGAGGGCAAGAGCAGAAAGTCCGACCCGGGACAGCGTGTGAGGCTCCGTGGAGCTGACGCGATATGAATTGACATTTGACTGATGGCCTGCAAAAAGCTGAAAATCATGCAATATAAGACCCGTTACCTAAAGGTAGCGGGAATTGTTTGACGCCTTCGTTAAGTAGCTCCCACTTCGCGCAACGATATTTCACAACTTCAACCCCTCCACCCACTCCAACAGCATTCGATTCAGCTCGTCAGCTTGGGACAGGACCGCCCAATGATCGCCTTCAACTGCCTTGTTCGTCAGGTTTGTTTCTGGTTTGACAAACTCTGCATGGGTAGCCAGTCCGAACATCGGCAGCCCAATCGGGTCCTTGTTGAACGCGATGAAGAGGACAGGCTTGTTCAGCGTGTATGCCGTTTGAGGAATTTCTAGGCGTGGAATTAACCGCGGAAGACGGAGAATTAACCAATCATGTACGAACTTGCGTTGTCCTGAGCCTGGGCATCCGTACCGCGGAGGTTATACCAGCAGAGAGGGGCACGGAGACCTCCTCCGACCAGTACTTTGCGATAGTATTCTTTGTCCTACGTCAAACTCAATCAAGACGGTAACAAAATTCGTTTCGCGCACCTTGGGAGTCATGTACGGCGGCAGTTCAGTTGTCCTATTCGCCTCGATCCATTCTGTCGCCTTGCCGGGGACACACATGTTCTCCTTCCAGTTGTCCCCGTGGGAGACGGGGAACATGAGACTGAAGAAGGAATCGAACTACAGTAACAAGAATCAGGCAAGTGCGAAGCAGAAATGAACGCCGTTCGACTAACGTTCTTCTCCATCAACAGATGCGCGTCGGGCTCCATGAAGAAGCGATGGTATGCGAAGATGTCGTACCCGACGGCCGCCTTGAGCTCCTCGTACCGGGAAAGCAGCTTGGATGCGGGCGGCATGTATCCGATACCAAAGAAGGCGCATGCCGATAGACGTTCGGGGTGGAAGCTCACCATGCGCGAGACGACGTGCGTGCCGCTGGGAGGAATTCGTCAACGAAAGCACTGGCAACCCCACTCGGGCTGGGAACGTACCAATCATGAGAGACAGCGATGACCTGCTGGATCCCCTCCTTGTCTAAAATATCAACGACGTCCTGCGCAAGGCCACTGCCGATGTAGAACTTTGGATCGGTGGGCTTGTCCGTTCCGCCATATCCAAGAAGATCAGGGGCAACGATGCCATAGCCCAACGGCTCCAAGAATGTAACCTGGTGACGCCAGAGATAGGCTGGAGTGGGGAATCCATGCGAGAAGAAGAACGTAGGTTTTCCATCGGAGGGCGCGGCGAAATAGTACGCGTATGTGAACCCGCGCTGAGTTTTGTTCTGTTTGAAGCGGGTCTCGTCCATGGCGGATCTGGAAGAATAAGAGGGCTGTTCGGGACGCGCTTTTATGCGGGAACTTCGACATCGCAACTCCGCCGTCAAGAGGTGTCCGCAGCGCCCATCCTAGTAACTCCTTTTCGCTTGATCTCGGGAAGGCGAGTGGGTTCCAATGAGAGAGAGGCTGAAAGCATGGGTATTACGAGACGCCAGCTGGCTTCTGAAACGTTCAACGATATTTGGATTGCAAGAAGTCTGAAAAGAAGTAACAATGTTTGCGCTCATCGTTTGATCCGCTCACCCCACGCATAATACTCGTGTCTGTGCTCATCATCATCCTCTGCATTCGACCCGCACCGCGAATCACACTCCAAATCAGACCACTCGCATTCCGAATCCGAATCGCAGCCGCACTGGCACCGGACAGCCTTCTTGGGCCTCTGTTCAGGATCCGGATGCAAGTGGAACTCAGCGTATGGGTCAACGGGCTCTGCGACCTTGGCGTCTGCAACAAGAATTAGCGTAAAGTTTATCCCGGATACGAATGGACAAACCAGTGCGCTCCACTCCACCAAGAATACACTCCGTCTGCGGCCAGCGACGCACACACCATTCTCTACCCTTCTCGTCCGTCTCGCGGTGAGGCCACTCGACGTCTATCTCGTCGCAATTGTGATCGTTGTAATAGTCATCCCACTCATAATCCTCCTCCGGCGGGCGAACTTTCTGAACGATGCTGATTTGTTCTGCCATGCGGAGGATCTCGTCGGCCGACTCTGCAACTGTGAATAGCTCGTCCGGAGGTAACCACTTCGCGCGGGAATACACTTTCTTGTGCCAGATCGTGCTCATGCGGAAAGATTCGAGCGGTGTGGGCTCGAATTTGCCAGTGCGATCAGCGTGTTTGCGCTCAATATCCAGCTCTTTGCGCGTCCGCAGGATCTCCAGCAGCGCATTCCAGTCGATTTCAACCCCGTCGCAGCTGTAGGACCGGGTCTCCAAGGAGAAGGAAACACTTCGCAGACGAGGGAATTGGTTGAGAGTGTCCGCATTAAGGAAGGGATATGTGCATTTGGTCGTCGTCGGATGGGCAATGACGTCGAGCGACTCGAGTTTGGCGAACATGGAGATCCACGAGCAGGCATCGTGCGGAGTAACTGTGAGCCGCAGGTTTACGATCCGGCAGTCTGAGCGAACGAGGAAGCGGCGGGCGATGTCCAGGAGTGTTGCCGAATGAAGAGGAACAAGAATATCGAGCGAATGCAGCGCCGGCGCGGTGAGGAGTTGAAGAAGTGCACGGAGGCTTTGGGCAGAGTTGTCGAACACTTTGCGCGAGGTGGACGGAAGGGCCAAATCGCGGAGGTTGGCGTGGTGAATATGCGCACGCGACTTTAACTTGCGCAAGAAATATGGCAAGGTAGTAGGGAGGTCCGGCTTGAGCGGGGTATGCAGATATTCTAACATCGGGCAGCCTTCCAAGATGTCAAGAAGCGCAAGGAGAGATGTCTCTGCGTCAGGGAGCAAAACCTCGAACCGCACGAGGATAGCTGATGCCAACTTCGCCTTGACGGGGTATTTGCGCAAGTGGAGCTCGCGGAGCTTCGGAGCGTGCTGAACAATGTCTGCGAGGTCCTGCGCAATGAGAGCCGCCGTAAGGTGTTCGAGGTGAGGCAGCGCGGTGCCCAGTGGACGGATCTGGCGCAGCTGAGTCGGGGAGATATCAGCTTCGAGGCGGGAGACGTGAGGGATGGCGTCTTTGAGGTAGGGTGGAAGTGAAACCAGGCTCGATCCGAGCTGTATAGTTGGTGGGAGTTAGGGCCAGTGGGCAGGACAGCACAACGACGCACCATGCGATTCTCCACCTTTTCGTTTTGCCGAATCGTGAGTGACATCGGTGGTCTCGGGCTTGCTTCAGCGCGAGCCAAACAGGTTTCAAACAGCTCCTTGCCGCCCGGCCAGACTTCGCTCTTCTTCCCTTTGTTTAGCAACCGTATCTCGACATCCTGTGAAGCCCACAACTCCGGCGTCGCCAGCGCAATCTCCCGCCAGTCGCGACAGACCCACGATAGCTTCAACGGCACTGCTTCCGATGACATGCGCACACGGCCGTGCTCAGGAAGGCATGCGATGAAAATGCGAGAGGTAATGTCATGTGGGAGGGTGAGGATGGGGTAAACGAGATGCGAGAGGTGCTCGATGAGTATTGCTTCGGCGGCTTCGAGCGCGGCGATGTATTTTGTGGCGTCGCTCTCGAGGTAATAGAGCTCAGCGTCTATCTCCGCCAGTCTGGCGCGCGCGTCTGCCATCGTGAAAGCCTGAATTTGGCCAGAATCGAGAGAGATGATGATGGTTAAAAGCAAGAAGGTCAGCGTGACGTCACGTCAATACGGATAAATCCCCGGACCGGGCCGCGAGCGCCGGTTGATGGCCGGTAGCACTGCCCGGATGCTTCTTGGTCGCACCCACAAGTACTGACACGGCTGGCATGGCGCTCCCAGTCTTCATTCCGCCCGAGATCTGGATCCACACTTTCAAGGACCCAGAGCTATCCGACGACGACCTCCAATCCCTCTGCCTTACCGACCGTACCTTCAGCCATCTGGCACGTCCACTCCTCTTCTCACACTTCCAATTCCGCGCCTACTTCTCCCGCGCCGACTCGCACCCTGCCTGGGAGGCTGGGCCTGAGGTCCTACTACCCAATGAAAACCGTGTGTGGGCGTATCTAGAGCGTCTTGACTTCTGGCTGTCCGACGCTATTGCGCCACTCGTGCGGACGTGCGAGATCGAGACCTGGGACCGCAGGGGCTGGTTACCATCGGATGCTCCACTCACCACGTCGGACGATCCAGATGGGTTGCTCGGAGAGCTTATTCCGCGGTGGGAGCGTTTCTCCCGCCTGCAGGGTGTTACGCTCTCGGGACTTGCCATCGGTGCAAACCTGCTATTCAAGCTATCTCGGATGTCCACCCTCCGCGAACTTCGTGTCAACGGGTGCACTGTGAAAACTACGGAACCTTTCCCGCTCATGCTTGAAGGCCCACAACTATCGGAGGTCAGCTTCACCGGCTCGAAAGACGCAGCGCAGGATATGGACATGGGGCTCTGGACACCATTCCTCGACCCTCGGTACTTGCGGAAATTCAAAATCGGTGGCATCCTTCGCTCCTGGAACGATGGCACCCCGCACCGTCGGTTTCCTCTCGTTACCGAGCTGTCCTTCACGCTCCCCAAAAAGGGCCAAACCCTTCAAGACATCCTGGCCAAATTCCCAGCTGTCCAAACTCTCACAATCACTCAGGCTGGCATCGGTTATAATGTTGACGACCCCACCAACTCGGTTTTGCTTCATGGCTTGGCTGCCGGTTGCGAGGCATTCACCACCTCTCTGAAAAACCTCGTGCTATCCACAGCCCTCGGCATTCGGATTCTACCTGTCTTGCTTCCGCAGGCGACATCCCTGACGCATCTCACCCTGAACGACGGGTTTACCAGCTCTTCGCAGCTTCTCGAGAATCTTCCACGCACCCTGGTTCCTGCAATACTGAGTCTATCGGTTACGCTGTTCGAAAAGCGCACCCCGACGATACCCCCCATCCTCGAACGTTTTCCTAACGTTCGCGAGCTGCGGGTTGATCTACACCGCCGACTGAAGGCATGGGAGCGGAGACAACACTCAGAACGTCCATTCGTGCGTCAACCATCTTTTCCCGCATCAATATTCAGCTCATCATGACTAGACACTGGCGCTATTCAACGATATCCTGACGAGCGGTGTTCTGTCCGCGGAGATCGGCTCACTCGCCCTGCGACACTCGGTATCAACCAACTCCGCAAACGAGGTCTACCCTGAGATCCACGTCGACGCCGGCGTCGGCGCGGAGGAGCTCAAGATCCTTCGCGATACGTTCATCGGCGAGTATACCAAACTGACGACGGTGCTCCTCCATGGAGGCGGACTCTACCTCACATGGCACCGCGACACTAGCGGCTACGCCACGGAGCATCTGACGGACAACAGAGGTGGCTGCTTCTTTTTGGATCGCGTCGTGAATCGTTGCTGAATTCTTTTCGTATGTAGCCGAAGCGGGGGGAGCTTGGAATCGCGAATTTCGACGGTCCATCAACGCGTTGGTATTATAAGTCGTACTGTAACTACTAGTATACGACCATTTACTTCTACACCGTCGCATTCACTGGCACCGGGCTAAAGAGGAACGCGAGATTATCCTCCTGCAAAAAGCGCCACACCGTCTTTTCCTTCAACCCACTTTTCTTCCAGTCATTCAAGCTCTGCGGGAACACCGGCAGCGCCCCGAGCAAACTGGCATCATGCGCAATGACCAGGTAAACATCCTCGTCCGCGTCAAACTGCGACAGCTTCTCGAGGCTGACTTGCGCCACGAAAGGGTCGACGTACAGCCCGTCCGGCGTGTCGGACAAAACGAGCATGGATTGGGTGCGCGAGGGGAGGTCGAATTCGCCGAGGGACGAGTCGGGCGACCAGAACGCGTCTGTGGACACGGCCGTGCGCGATGCTGAGAGGATGTCGCCGGGACAGGGGAAGTGCGCTTGGAGCAACGGGCGCGGGCGGGCCGCGCCGATGTGGTGCGCCGTGTCGCCGCCGAGGAGGATGAATGTCGGGGGAGACGCGGTCACGCGGACCAGGCCGGTCATGTGTCCTGCGACGTGGCCCGGGGTACCGAGCAGGTAGAAGCTCCCGTCGCCGAAAAAGTCGACGGCGGGCATGTTGGCGATGAGGTAGCTTTGACTTGGTGAAGTCGATTTTGGTGAGATTGTGCCCACTGCTGAGTGTCAGGTACGAGCAAAGAAGAGGTTGGAATCCGTACGCAAAGTCGCTGGCTTGAAGCGTCGCGTTGGGGTTGGTAGGAAGACCGAAGTGTCCGTTGCACCGCCAATAACGAGCCCCGTCGAGTTGGGGAACTTGGACATATCGCCCTGTGAACCCCGTTCAGCGGGATGAACGAAGAACGAATAAACACAAAACGCACAAAGTGGTCTACATGCGCATGGCTAACAACCGTCCAAGTTCAGTTCAGCTCTACTCGCACCAATAAAAGAAAAGAAAAACCCACCTCCAAATAACCGCCTCGATGCTCGTCAACTCAACCCCGCCATCGATCAACAACTCTGTGATATCCTTCGGCTCGTCCAGCGCCTGCGGGAAGGCCTTGACGATCGCCGCGATCGACGGCGCCGAGTTCTGCGGGTCCTTGCGGATACCCAAATCCCGCATGAACCTCCGCGTCACAGGAGTGCTAGTGCGAGGCCCGGAGGCTGTCGTGTGCTCGAGGAGAAACGCGTACATCGGCAGCGTGGCGGTGTCGCGCCCGGGGAGGACCGGTGTGGTAGCCCCCGATGGTGAGGTTCCCGATGTTGAACGCTTTGATGGAGATGGTGGATCCGGAGTGGGAGGGTGGGATGCCTAGCGACTGTCAGGTTGCAAGAGCGCTGGTGGCTGAGCCGAGGAGGGTGGTTAGTGCCAGTGTGAGGAAGTGCATGTGGGTAGTGAGGGAGTGAGTGAGGGGGTACTGTTACTCAATCTATAATCGAGGTCTCACGTATCAGTTTGGCATGATGTTTGGCAAGAGCTTCCACCCTAAAAGTTTAAAGGCAATATTCAACAGCTTTTACAGCTTTGTGGAGCAGCATCGACAGCTTTTGTGGAGCAGTATGGACAGCTTCTCTACAGCTTTGACGTACCTTGAGGAGTCAATGCGCAGTTGGACTGGATTTGGAGGCTCATGACCCATGTCTGTGGAGACCCATGTCCAAATAAGGGCATGGGTCTGCACCCGTGTCTGATACGAATATTCCCGAGTGATGACCGTCGTAATCCGTAGTGACCAGTGTGACTGCTGCCAAATCTATTCATCGTTACACCCATCTCCGGATTCCACGCCGTCCGCTATGTCTGGCACGATGGCTCCCACTGGAAGCATGCGCGGAACGCACGGAGGTGCCAGACGTGGGTCTGGCCGCCCATACAAAGGTTCCGGCAGCTCGCGGACGTCGCGTCTGCCGTCAAACGGCCCGGGCTCATCCAAACGTCAAGCTGCGCTGGCCGCGTTCTTTCAGCATCGAAGACCAACGCGGCCTGTGCCAGCGGGTGACGGCAGCTCACAGGGACCGTCATTCTGGTCCACTGCCCATCCGGATTCTATCGCACAACAGCGGAACTCAGATGGGGCTCGACAAGCAGATCCAGGTACAAGGGGGTGGCAGAAAAAAAATTAAGGAACATATGATGGAAAAAAAAGTTAAGCCTTCGGGGAGGGGACCGACCGACCGTGACGTGTGACAATTTCCTTTTTGAGAAGGTAATTCACACGGTCACGCACACTTTGGCGCCTAATCTCTGACCCAAAATGGGGCATGCAGCTTGATAGTGGCCACAAAATGATAGAATCAACCCCTTATAGTGGTAGAATGCGATTTTGCCACAATCTAAGCCGGGCTCAGTGTGTCATGTTGGATCATGACCGTGTCACAAGCCCCATCTAGCACTGCTCGAGGCCTGCCAGAAGATTTCACAGGTTCTGTTGCCTCTGGAGGCCATTTTCTGAGTTCATTTAGCATCTCTGGGCTGCTCCCAGGTCTTCAAAAAAATTATAGAAAAATAAAATTAAGGGTCGGCCGGGGGGACCGACCGACCATCATGATTGTCACTATTGCTCACGTGCCACCCCCTTGTCCAGGTACATGCTACTGTTTCTCTCTTCGATAACCAACTGAGCTTTGAATAGTATTATCAACCACCGACTTCCAGCAGCTGAACGACCAGCTTACTTTCATCACCGAGAATGACGAGCATGGGGATATTGTGAGGGGCGATGTGCAGGTTGATGAGAGTCTTGTTGACGAGGTCCTGGGTGTAGAGGAGGATGAGGGAGATGCCGAAGACGTGGAATCCTTACTGCCCAATCCCGACTCTTCAACGCACCGATACCTCACCTCTGTGAAGAAGAGGATCATGGAGGAGATAGACAGACATGGGCTACCAGGCTGTTATCAACGAGGGGACTTGTACGAGCGGGCTCAGCTTTCAATCTTCGCACTCCAAACAAGCCTGGCACAAGCAAGCTCTGATGGACATTCCGAAGATCTGTTGTATGCGCGCGATGTCTGTGTCTGGCTTCCGTATCTTCTTCCTGGTGCTCCGGACTACTTCAAGTGTGTTTGTGGGAAGCGATTATCGCGTAACGGTGAGCACCTTTTACCTGCACCGCTGCCTTATTTAATGTGCTCCAGGTTTTAACGACAACCCCATTGCGCGTCGTGTACGCTCAATGCCAACCGACTTCTTCCTGTTCACAAACCAGTTTCTATGTGATTCCCGCCGCGCTGATAATAGAGGCTGTGGTCAGAGCTTCCAAGGAACCGACCCGCTGATCCTCGGACAGCCTCCACGATTCATCCAAGTCGCATTTCCAGGTATTGTCTTCTTGGAATTGCTGCGCCCAGCTAACATTTCTTCACAGCATATATAACTGCATGTGGTGCGGTCTCAAAGGTTCTCATGTGGCAAATGCGGAATACATTTGCAACACGTTTCGGACCGGGACCGTTTTCGGAGCTGGTATCCGAGGTCCAGCACCGCCAGCATGTTGATTGCGAGCTCATGTATCTTGCGGCCGCTGACTTCTATTGTCTGCAGAGTGTGCGGCCGTTTTTGTCTTTTGATGACCGCACACGCTATGCTGGCTCTCCGCCTTCCATCTCGTACATCAAGGGTATATTCACCGACGTCGTCACTGCCCACCGCATCTACCGAACGGTACATTGCTAGCCTCCCTCTGACAATTGCGAAAGCGGACCATACATCTGATGTGAGCGTCAATCTCATCTGATCCTTCTTTAACTTACCAGAAATTGCAAGTTTCTCAAAGGTATGGGTGCATTCAAGGGCGAACGAATCTTCACTGCCGCGTATACCATCTTGAATGAATGGGAGCAAACTCGCGGTAACGCGTTAGCTCCTACCAAATTACCTTTCTCTAAAAGAGCTTACCTCGGATGTCAAAGCAAGCTCTCGGCATGACGTTGCCTGAACAGCTTTCGCGGGCCGGACCGGACCGGGGCGGGAGCGGAGCGACCGCACTCCCTTGTCTATTATACAAGAGAGGACGGACTTGATGCCGTGACACAAGACAACCGACAAACCTCGACATCTGATTGGTCGATGGGTCGTCAAGGTGTCGCTCGACGCTCTCCAGCGCTTCCCGTCGGCCGCTGAGCCCCGGATTCTGTCTCTTCGAAGTTCCAACACTTCAATCATTCCCCATCCGCCTTTTAAACGGGCCAAAACTGTCCAGAAATGCCTCTGATAATCCCAGCTCAGACCCTGCTCCCGACGCTCTCTCTCCACGATTCCAGCGCAAACCTCAACGATTATGGGTCCCTGGGTCGATTTCCAGACACCCTACAAGACTCCGGGCACCGTCGGCTCTCAGGTTCCTGCCCTCAATCAGTGGAGCCAACCCATTCACTCCACGTTCTCAGACCCTGCTACGAGACTTCCTGGGCTCGCACAGCCAAGCAGCCGCCTCACATCTTCCATTCAACAGGCTTCAGTCCGTCCGCTGCGACCTCTACTGCCATGGCCGTTCACGGAGGAGGGATGACGAGACCAGTGGGAGTGGGACTCGGCAACCAGTCCCACTCCCACTGATAGACCGCCAGTCCCACTCATCACGTCGGTTAGCGCTCGCTTAGCTGCTGAGATCATTCGTTGCCGCGCAGCCGATCAAAGATGCCGCATGAGTGCTGATATGCTGCTCCGCGGCGAGCGGAAGCACCACGCAGCGGGCCTCGCGGCGAGCGCTAGGGGGGTCTGCGGGGGCACTCCAGGTCATTAATCAGTATTTATCCGCTAAACAAAAGGAATAAAGCAGAAGTGATCAACAAATATTCTGCTCCGCGCAGCGGGCCCCGCGGCGAGCGCAGGGGGGGTCTGCGGGGGTCTCCCCCGCACTCCAGATCACCCATCAGGTCATATTTCCTCAAAAACTCCCCTAGCGGCAGTGAGCGGCATAGTTGATGGCATTGATGTGAGCATCAAGTGGGACTGAGCACAACATCAGATTATGCTCTCAAGTCCCACTGATGGCGCAGAGATCAGTGGAACTCACCCGCCAAGAGTGGGACTGGCCCACTCCCACTCCCACTGGTCTGGTATATACTCTTCACGGAGGCACGGGAAGAACCTTTTGTGGTTCAGGTATGTCATCTTTCATGGAGTATTCACTATATTCACGGGTCTGCATGCAGTCAGGGTACCTTAGACACGAGTATCCGAAGAAGGCCGAAGCACCAAGCATCAGGGCACGTCGACGCGACAAAAACACGGTGCGCGGGTCAATCGATGTGTCCGCGAAATGTGGTCACGGTCCTGATTCTTCTCAGTCGATGGACATTTCCAAGTGGCGCTCTGCAGAGCAGAAACGGCGACGGGAAAGAGAGGCGCAGGAACGGCTGAATGGGACTCGGGTGCGTGGCTTCTTCCATGCGTATGGTTATGCTGCATTTCACTCATATTTTTCTTCTATATCCTCCATCGGATTCTGTGAATCCGAAACGTTTTGCTGCTCAACGCGCACGCCGGCAACGCGAACTTGCAGCCGAGATCAACGACAACTTGCGCATCCCTCAATACAGCGGCGAGCGGGCGGAAAATGCTGGCTCGATAGCTCAGTCTCTGAGACGGAAGGTGGACAAGGCTAACAGACTTCTCGATCGAGATCTTGACTGTGGTATGTGTTCAGCTGTCTTGGTTTTGAATTTCTCATTGGCTCAGACCCCACGGATGCTCTCATCAAGTCGCTCCAAGCAGAGCACAATGCGAACCACTGGCGACGGGAGAATCGTATCGAGAGTCAATCTAAACGGATGCGCAGAATACACGAGATGGTTCACACTGGCTTTCCGATTTATGGTACTTCAGCATAGCACTTGAAACATCAGTTTAACATTTCATTTGTCTGTCAACTGTGATAGAAAAACCTTTACGTTTATTCCGCAATATGAGGCTGCGCGATGCCGAGCTCTGCGAGGCGTTGGTGCGGCCGTGCCAAAAAAAAAAAAGGCTCTGGAAAGAACTTTCACTATATGCATTACTTCAGCTTTACATCCCGTAGCGAAGCATGGGTCTCCCTCTAGTCACTCTCATTTGTAGAGGAGATGTGGACTGCAACGCAAGCCGGTTTGAAGGCAGCAAATCTTCCGCCAACACAGATTGTTTACACCGATGCACCTCAGGGTACATATTCCAATTCCGTTTTATTTGTTTTAATATAATTCCAGCTGAACGTCTATTTCACGAGAAGCTCAACAAGAATTTAACGAGCATGGTTCAGCCCATTACGGAATGGACCGATCTCCCAGCTTTCTCAAGAGCCCTTGAAATTCCCGTTATCACGTCCTCCGACTCGATGGAGATTGAGCAGATCGCCAATGCTGTTCTCCGTGACCTTGGTATTCCTTCATCCACAAATAACCTCCATCTTGTTGCATTGGACGTAAAATCTCATCAAGTGCCTGGGGCAGCTCTCCGGGTTGACGTGATTCAGCTGCGCACCAAGTTTGGAATTTATATCTTTGATGTGTGTTTTCAGTTTGTTCCTCCTCTTGCCCTTCCAATTTAACTGTCAAGGTCTCAACTCTTACTTCACCAAGTCACTTCCTCCCATCACTGCGCGCTATCCTGACCAATCCTACCATCCTAAAATTTGGCTGTTCAATTCGCCGGTCGCTCGAAATTATTTCCGATACATTTGAGCTAGCGGAACTGACCAAACTGCTCAAGACTCGAAATGCCCCCGTCCTCGACCTTGGCACGTACGGAAAGCTGAAGGGTGCAATAAGCGATCCAACAGCGTCTCTCCATATCCTCACCGGCGTCGTTCTCAAGAAGTCATTTTCGGAGGAGGTGTGGTCTCCTGCACCCATTGCACTTGCATCCGACTATCTCTACCGTGAGATCGATTCGCAGTGGCAGATCTGTGCATCACTCTACCAGCTCTCCTCTGTCGGGCTGCCACTGTTGGCTGAGCAGGTTAGCGCAAATGGACAGCCCGTTACGCTCATCCAGGGATGCAAGCCGGTCGCCGAGGGTCTCATTATTGGTAATCATCCTGGATACCTGGACGCGAAGATGGACGGTGAAGGGCATACAAAGCGTATCAATGTCACCGCAACTCGGTCACTCGTGAAACTCACTAAAGTATCTCTTTCTACCATTTTGGCGTAAACTCTTTCTAATCATTTCCAGGTGCCTGATCAAGGCTCGATTCACAAACTCCACCAGCAGACTCTTCAATGGATTTTCTCGAATGGTGGTCGGCTCGTTGTCACGACTTCACAACTTCGATCTCGAAATAACGCCAATGTGTTCACATCACCTGCACTTGGGTATAATATGGGGACTCCTGCACCAGCACCGTGTTATGACGAAAATGCCGAGTTTATTCCAAACACTGACACCACTTTTGAGCACTGGCGGCCTCAGGATGACGATCTGGGTGCAGATGATTCAGATTCAGATAGTGAAAACTCGGTGAGTACCTTGGGTCGGTTGTCAAATATACTTACAAATTTGCAGGACGACAATGACCTTGCAAAATATCCAGAAATGGCTGACAGTCTCTTCCAATGGGACATCAACACGGTTTGTTTCATGAATTTTACAAGTATTGACTGATGATTGCATGCTAGGATATTTCGGAAACTGCCATATTCTCTGAGCTGAACGTCACCCTCACTTCCCTTGATCAGTTCGGCGACAAACTCCCGACTCGTGTCTTGGACGATGCATTCCATTACATGGACCGCCTGTCATGAAACACTCCCTATACGTTCAACTCTAACGACGACAACCCGATCGCAGAAAACCGATTGACTTCAAGTTCCTGATTGTATTAACCCTTGCTCTACGATCAGGACCCTTTCCGTCCACACAAATCCTTTATATACCGTAGGTATACTCCTGTACCGTAGGTTGTTATCATCTATTCCCCAGGGTCTTCATACCCTCGTCTCGTCTCATCCTCTCGTCGCCGTCCGTGTTGTCTGCTATCGCGGGTTCCGAAACCCGACAACCCGCTCAGCTAGCCCGAAGACCGGTGTTGCTGACAGAATAACAACCTCTCTTACCGAACACTACCCGACGAAGGATGGAAGGCGACACTACTATCAACGACACAAACAACGATGCGAGCCAATTCAACTCGCTCACCGACGCAGGAAAAGCTGCATTCCTTTTCGAGCACGTAGTCCGCTTGAGTGCGCAGACGGAGGCTCTCCGTCTGGAGAACGCGACTCTGAAAGGCGACTTGGAGGCTGCCCAGGGACAGGTGCGCCGCATGGACGAGATTCTCGACGGAGTCGGTCGACAAGTGGACGAAGCCAGCCACGTCGTCCAAGCGATGGAGCGCGAATACAGCCCGGGACGTCTCCAGCATGTGGAGTCACAGGCCCTGCAGGGGTACGCCCTCCTACAGCAAGCCCGCGACGACCTGAACACGTATACCGCGAAACCGGTGAACCTGACAACCGGCGGAAAGAACCCGGGCGTGTCCCCGCCTAAGGATTTTTCGGGGGAATCTGACCAAGTCGACGCCTTCTTGTCGGATTGCTGGCTGGCCTGGCAAGGCAACCCGACGTACACCACCGACTCCAGCCGCATCAACTACGCCCTCTTGTACTGCAAGGGAGGGGCCGCAGCGATCTGGAAGGAGAGCGTTGTCCGTGCAATGCGCAACGGGACCGGAACGGGTTCCTACAAGGCGTGGAAGGAATTCGAGGAAGCCTTCATAGCGGCGTTCAAGGGTGGGGCCCAGGTGGACATCACCCAACAGAAGATGGAAGTGCTCCGCCAAGGCAAAGAAGGAAGTGCCACGACCTTCTTCACGGTCCTGGACGCGCTCAACCAAACCGCCGGATATAACGAACCCAACCTGTTGCGCATCGTCAAGAAGGGCTTGGAGCGCCGCGTTGCGCAGGCCGTGTATACCGTGTACCCGCTGCCGACCACCTACACGGAATGGAAGAAGGCGGCCATCGACCACGACGGGATTCAACGCCAGTGGGACATCAACGATGCGATTCGCAGGGCGGACCGCCAACATGACGCGTATACCGCGAAGGGACAGAACCCGATGCCTAGCACTAACCCGGGAGCCAGCCGAGGCGGAGGGACGGGAATCCGCCAGGAGAACCCGAAGGGCACCTTCCTGAACCGGCCCAACTGGAACCGGTCGGGTTTCACAACCAATGTTCCCACGGTTACATTCGGCACCACCAATAGTGCGCCGGTGGAACTTACACCCACTACTGCGGGTCCGGTCCCGATGGACATCGACCGAGCAGTTAGCAACGAGAAGCGGCTCAGCGAGGCCGTGTGCTGGAACTGCCAGCAGAAGGGCCACCTTAGCCGCAACTGCCCCAACCGCCGCCCTCAGCAAGTTCGGGCGATGGTCGAAGAGGTGAAGGACGAAGAGGCCGACGCAAAGGCGGATTTTATCGACCGTCACCAGTGAACTCTACGCCCTCGCGACCATACCCCGTCTGTACCGATGTAATACACAAGAACAATTGATTTTCTCCTTTGCCAACATATTACTCGAGCGACGAAGACGTAGAAACCAAGGCAGAAGGAGGAGAAATACCCAGAGGCAGGGGTAGCCCGAAGCCGCCGAAGAACCCCAAACCCGATACACCAGCGGCGGCGTGGAGGTTCCTGCCTATGCACAGTGCGGAGAGGCTGTTAGGAAGGTTGAGGGACCGACCCCAAGACATGGGGGTCAGTCTGTTTAACTGGGTACATCCCGCTTGGCGCGGGGAGGCAACGGAGGAGCTCCGAGAGTTCATTGAGACGGGCTACGCCCGGACGTACTGGAGGCTTTGAGGAGTCTTAGAGAACCGCCGCTGTTCATGCGGGGAGACGGCAGCAACTCTATCACGATCCCGCTGACACTGGAGGAGTTGTCCAGTGGGCGGGGGCTGTCGACGAACGGGTTGCTGGACTGCGGGGCCACCAACGGGTTCATCAGTAGAACGTTGGTGGAGGAGAAGGGCTTCGAAGTGGAGGCCCTCCCACTGCCAGTGCCAGTCTACAACGCCGATGGCACCGCCAACACGGCCGGGACAATAACGCATGTTGCTCGAATGCGCATGACAATCCGCGACCACACAGAGGTTGTCCCCCTCGCAATTACAGATACCGGGAAGAGCGAGGTCATCATCATCGGGTATAGCTGGCTATGCAAGCATAACCCAGAGATCGACTGGTAGGACAACTCAATCAAGTTTACCCGGTGCCCAAGCAGCTGCAGACGTCAACAGTTCGAGGAGGAATGGGCCGAGGAAGATAACGCGCCGTTAGAGCCCGGCGACCGCATTTTCGTAACCCGATTATACCCCGACAGCATAGTGGGTTTGGAAGCCAACATCCCGACGACGGCCGAGTTGCGTGCGACCCAGAACATTGCGACCAAGTTGGCGGCCGCAGCATATGCGCTGCGGGAGAAGAAATCCTTGGAGGAGCTGGTACCCGAACAATACCTGAAGGACTTCCGGTCGGTTTTCGAGAAGCAGGACTTCGACAAGTTGCCAGAGCGGCGGAAATGGGATCATGCAATCGAGCTGAAGGAAGGAGCCGAGCCCGTACGAGGAAGGTGTATCCCGCTCTCCGCGGTTGAACAAGGAGAGCTAGACGCTTTCATCAAGGAACACCTGGAAACGGGAAGAATCCAACCATCGAAGTCTCCGTTTGCCTCGCCGTTCTTCTTTGTGAAAAAGAAGGATGGGAAGCTCCGCCCGGTCCAAGATTACCGAAGGCTCAACGACCTGACGGTAAAAAACGCGTACCTGATCCCGCTCATATCTGATATCATGCACAAGCTCCGGCATGCTCGGTACTTTACCAAGCTTGATGTACGGTGGGGATACAACAACATTCGGACCCAGGAGGGCGACGAAGCCAAGGCAGCGTTTATTACAAGCCGCGGGCTATTCAAGCCACTGGTCATGTTTTTTGGATTGACAAACTCGCCGGCCACCTTTCAGTCTACGATGAACGAGATATTCGCGGACCTCATTGCGGAGGGGCGGGTTATTGTATACTTGGACGACATCCTGATCTACTCGGCAACACTGGAGGAACACCGCCAAACGGTGAAGGAAGTTCTGCGGATCCTGCAAGACCATCAGTTGTTTCTGAAACCCGACAAATGTGAATTCGAACAACCCGAGGTGGAATACCTGGGCGTGATCATCGGGAACGGGCAGATCCGCTGATGTGTGTGCTTGGCGAACTAACTACAAAACTAAACCTGTGACCGAATAACACTAAACCCAAAACCTCTATACTCTGAATAAGACTTGGGATAGTCAAACTCGTTGTAAGTCGGTGAAAGGGAGTGAAACCGAATAACACAAATCCAATCAAATAGCTAATAGACACTAGCGAGTTCAGAACCCTGGGTACAGGGCCTTTGGTGGGGGTGCAGGGTAGGTAATTCGAGAGTTTGTAACTGTGACGGGTCGATACGATTGCGGACGCGTACTAATTGGCTAGCCGTCTTTTTTGTTTACTTTGTACTATTTACGCCTGACGTGACCTAGAGTCACGTCACGATATAATTTTGATCTCGTCTTCCATGTCGTGAACGCCGACGATAGCTTCAACGTGAACCACGCGACCGGTTAGAACCCCCGAGTGCCTGAGCAAGCGTCCAACTGCTCGTGCTGGTCCCCGCACGTAGGGACTAAACTCTTTTCTTAATTATCATGGCTACGGATGTCGACGCGCCCTCTCGGGCAGCATCGACTCTCTCTTTACGACTCTTATCCGGCTCTGGGAGCCTCCGCCGCCTACTCAAGACAACTACTCGTATACGCTATGGCCCGCCAGCCCCGACACTATCGAGCAGCATCACAATGGAGCCCACCGCGAGGGGCTACCCCCGGGTGTAGCTCACGACGAGTAGCGAACGACCACCTCTCGTCACTAGCGCTCTTTCCAGGGCTGCTGGTACGGGGGGCTGAGGAGAATACAGCGCGGGCCGCAATCTCCCGTGTGGAAACAACATCAAGCGAAAAATTCCCAACGTGAATCTTTTGATTCTCTCCACCATACGCACACATGGAGATCGTCGAGCGAAACACTGATTGGCCCTACCCTAAAAAGCTTAAAAGGCGAGCTTTCCCTTGAGTCACATAAAAAATCTCTTGTCTTGCGACCTCCATCATGCCGCAACAACCCCCGGGACAGACGAATTCCGATTCGCGCCCTCCTCGCAATCAGCCTCGTACCACGTCCAACTCCCGCGCGGCTGGAATGGAAGCTCTGCCTATGTACGGCAATGTCGTCCCGAGACAGCCCAGCTCTGGCCTCCCCCAAGGACCCCGTCCGTCGGCGACGGCCCCGACGGCCTCCTCTCTGGCTAGGAACGTGTATTCTCCAGCGGCCCCGATTACAACCCGACCAAATGCTCGTCCTGACGCCTCAGCATCCCCTATTCCCAGAATTATCGAGTTCACGAACGCGAGACTTGACAGCGCCCCGCAGGCTGCAGTCGTTTCGCGTTCGAATACTCCAGCCTCTGGTGAACTATTCGCCTTGGACGGCGAAGGCGTCGCCCCCGCCAGTTTCAGGTGTAGGGGTCAACTTTGAATCAGTCTCTCCACCTTCCATATCATCTGAATCGTCTATCTCTGGCGACGGGCATTCTGAAGGACAAATCGCGGACGAACTTCTGCCAAATTCGGGAACGGCTTCTGGCGTCACCTTCTCCAGTCAAGTGAGCGAGCACAGTGACCACACCGTGCACAACGGGTCAAAAGTTCCGTCGCGCCAGGGTTCGCCCGCAGGCCGCGACGATGATAGCATCTCCGCCATGTATTCCCGCGATGCCAGGGTGAACCAGCTCACCCCTTTGTTGCAGGGATATGGCCGCAGCATCGACCTGTACCGAGACGAGGCCATATTTCAATCGGTGGAGCGGCTTCATCCCCCCTTCGACCCTGCTCATGACTATGATCCTCTCATTCCATACGGCGTAGATGGTCAAGGACGACTTGCGGGTTACCCGGTCGAGAAATCAGAGCAGCTCCGCCATGCTCTCATTCGATTCCAAAGTCCGCAGAAGACTTTCCTCTGGGAGTCCTTGATTCGGGCGATAGCCGAGATACAGGATTATACCGAGGACCAACTGGCTCTGGAACCCCGCGGGCAGACGTTGAGCGGAGAACCTGTATACGGATTCCCGTTTGACGCGCTCATGTTGATAGCCCACTCCGTTTTCGCAGTTCACCAAATTCTTGCTACGCTTACGTCCTTTACATCGAGGAGCCCGCGTTCCAGCTACGAAGTAGACCCTAATTACGGATTCCTAAAAATGCTCGAGTCCTTCCATGACCCGACTACTATCTTCGTTGCGTTCGGAGTGTTGCGGACGCGCCTGAATCGGGCAGTCGTCCATATACAGCGGCAGCTAGGGCGACTGCGCCAGACTCTCGCTGGAAGTGAAGAAGAACTGGCGAGTTCGGTCAACTCGACGATCTCGGAAGTACGTCAAGGCTATGGAACTAGTCCGCCGGAGGAAGAGCTCTGGAGGATAGCCGCCCGTAAGGACTACCGGTTCGTCAAGTTCTTCGGCGATAAGGGACAATTGCATCAGGGCTTGAAGTCCATGTTCGAAGCGGACTCTAAGCTCAATACGTCTCCGTACCAACCTCGGACTTCTGCGATACCGGTCGTTCAAACCGCTTTCACTCCCGGAACGCCGCCTTGTCGTTCAGCAATGAAGAACAACGCTACGACGATCACTAGCACTTGGGCGCCGGCTCCTGGAAGTATCAGTCATCTTCCGGGAGCTAAGCGAGTTCCGAACGTCCTTTCGTTTTTCCCTGGGGGCCCATCGATGATACCTGCTCAAGCCGCTACTGCCTACGCTAGAGGAACATACCCCTTCAACCCGGCAATGATGAATTCCCAACAAGTTGCGAGTCAGAACGTCCACCCCGTCCCGAACGCTCCTCAGGCTGCCGCGGTTCCCGCTGGCGCTGGAGCTCCCGATAAGGGCCATCCGCAGGATTCTTTCTTTAATAACGGGGCGTCCGGTAACGGCGCTCCTGGAGGAGGATTCCCCGGTGGATTTACGAACGGAGGATACACGTTCGGTCATCCGTTTGGAGGCACCGGTCCGCCCGATGATAATAATGGCTACCCTTCTGGCAGCCCGGGTGCGTTACCTTCGAACGACGCGACTAGAAGCGACCACGGTCCAGGTCAATGGCAGCTCAACCACAAACTGCCTCTTTCGGTCGTTCCCAAATGGGATGGGGAGGGCAAGACAGCGATACAATACCTGTCCTCCATGGATCGGCTGGCGCGCCATAGCAGGTACATGTTCGCCCAAGTCGGTCAGATGGGTCCGATGCAGTTCCAAGGGCTCGTGCTCGAATGGTGGATTCACTTAACAGCTAACGAGCAAAAAGCCTATTCGGGGGACTGGAGTTTCCTGTTCAACGCTCTCTCGAGCCAATTCCTCACTCCCGAATGGCGCGACGATCGCGCTATGGAATTCGATGCTATGCGTTTCCGACAGCCCGGTCAAACAGACGAACGTCCTGTTCAATTCTTCCAAAGACGTATTTCCCATAACTCGTTCCTGAACCCTGTTATGACGGATCTCCTGGATGAGATGAGGCTTGCCATTACACGTATCATATCCAGCCAGCCTCACGTATGGGCCGGCACTATCAACACGAAGACCTGCCCCACTGTCGCCGCTTTGCTCTATAACGCCCAACAAGACGAAAAGATTCTCTTGTCACTCTGGAAGATAGCTAATGCTAGCAAGCCCATGGCGCCCCAATTGAACGGGGCTGCCCAGTCTATCAGTCGCTCCAGGCCTACTAGACCGACATTCCAACGCGCCGTGCATCTGTCAACGATGGACGAAGATGACGGAACGGGGCCGACTGAGGGGGCCGAAACCACGGTATTGGCTGTCGATGGTCGTTGGGAGATCAACGCGAATCAGAAACCGCGGGAAGAGTTCCCTGCTGGTGGCGTAGTAGGCGGTTATCATTTCAAGCGCGACGATGCTACAGTCAGCGCTCGCCCACCAAAGAATGGAGTTTGCTGGATCTGCACAAGCCCCAAGCATCTCATGCGCGACTGCAGTCACTATGGTCGCTGGGACGCCATGCGTCACGCTAATTTGTTGGAAGTCGACATCTCGGAGGAAGACTGGGCGGCGGAGGAACAAGATTATTTAGTGCTACTCTCTGAAATACATACTTCCGCTTATCCGCTGCATGAACCTGAGCGACCCGACTCTGAGAAGGACCATTTAGTTGAGATTTTCGCAGCTACTGCGCTCCCTGAAAAGAATACGGGTCCGAACCGGAACGTCCGACGTGCCGCTGCTACAGCCAAAACTCCCGGCTGGTGGATCAAGGGCAAGAGTAAAGAAAGTCCCGAGGATCCGCGCTCGATGATGTCAAGAAAGCTTTGGAGGCAACTACGGTCGTCGAAAGCGCACAAAGAAGTGAACGCTGCTGCGATTGTAGCCGCTCAGAAGGGACGTCAACTACCCCCCGGACTCAGCGCCCTTGACTCGCAAGCGCTACATACAAGAGTAAGAGTGGGTTCCACTCTTGCCGATGAGATACGAGGGCGTATCGACTCAGGCGCAGATATATCGTTGATATCGGAAGAGTTCTGGTTATCCCTGCCTGACCACCCGGCGCTCAGAGAAGGCTTACGTATGAAACTGTACCACCTTACCGGCGCGGCGAAAATACTCGGCTACATCTCGACGAAGATCTACATGACCGACGTTGATGACGGACTAGTTAGCTTCGATTTGGAAGCTTACGTTGTACGCAATATGATGGTCCCTCTCCTGCTGGGTGAAGACTTCCAGACCGCGTATGAAATCGGCGTCGAACGGAAATCCGACGGCAGCTGCGTACTCAAGGTTAACACCGGAGCCGGGAAATCCCGCATACCTGCGTCGTCCTCAAAGCTCGTTGACCTAGGGTTCGAGGTCAAACGTATCAGGCTGCCGAAATGCGCGACCCCTGTCTCCATACAAGCGGGTCTGCGCGTTGGCGCTTCACGTAGAGCTAAAAAAGTGGTCCGCCGGGAAGCGGCTCAGGCTGAGGAGAAACCAGTAGTCGCGGCTCGAGACGTGCTGCTAGGACCCGGATCTGTACACAATGTTCCAGTCACGGCTGACTTCGAGGGCCGGGAGGAATGGTACGTGGAGAAAGTCTTAATCTCCACGGATGATGGAAGTGTTCTGGCTGCGCCGTCAACGTTAATTTCGACGAGCGCGCCTATACTTCCCATTGCCAACCCGATGACTTGACCGTGGTTCCTTAGAGCTGGAGATATCGTTGGAAAGCTGCGCGATCCCCAGAAATTCGCGGATACACCCAAGGACAGCGACCATGAAGCGAGAATGGTAGCCCATGCCGAAGCCATAGCCAAGATCATTCAAGTTACTTCTTCCTCGCAGAACGGAGGGGCGGACAGCTTATCGGACAAGGATGCTGCCGCTGGAAACTGGCCTGCCGAGGAGGAGGAAGAGCTGTGGGAAGGCCCTAAAACGGCAGCCATGGACGATCCGGATCGAGAACCAGTACAAGATGTTACCACCGCGGTTAACCTGGGTCCTGACATTCCTGCGGATATTCAGCCGAAACTGTTCAATGTACTCAGGAAACATTCAGCCGCTTTCGGCGTAGGAGGACGTCTTGGGTCTGTGCCTGAAAGGGCCACGATACCTACACAACCGGACGCCAAACCGATCTCGCTGCCTATGTATTCAGCGTCACCACTGAAGCGCGAGGTTATCGACAAGCAAATGGATACCTGGTTTGCAAGAGGAGTCATCGAGCCTTCGGTCAGCCCATGGGGAGCGCCTTGCGTGGTCGTGTTTCGCAACGGCAAGGCTCGTCTGGCGGTGGATTATCGCAAGCTCAACGCGTTGACGATCGCAGACGAGTTCCCAATACCTCGACAGTCAGACATTGTACAAGCCCTTTCGGGCGCCCAAGTGCTGTCTTCGTTCGACGCACTAGCGGGATTCAATCAAGTGGAGGTACAGGAAAGTGATCGAGAAAAAACAGTGTTCCGCTCGCACCGAGGACTATGGCAATTCGTTCGAATGCCTTTTGGTCTACGCAACGGGCCGTCGATATTCCAACGCATCATGCAAGGAGTGCTCGCGCCCTTTCTTTGGATTTTCGCGCTCGTCTATATCGACGATATAGTAGTGTTCTCACGCTCTTGGGAAGAACACCTTGTACATCTGGATCGAGTATTGGGGGCTATCGCCAAATCCGGAATTACGTTGGAACCTACGAAGTGCTTCCTGGGTTACAATTCCATACTACTCCTGGGTCAAAAGGTCTCGCGACTAGGCCTATCAACCCACAAGGAGAAGGTGGCAGCTATACAGGAATTACAAAGCCCGCGATCCGTTTTAGAGCTGCAGAAATTCCTAGGAATGGTTAACTATTTCTCGACCTACGTCCCGTTCTACGCGTTCATCATGCAACCTTTATTCGCGCTTTTGGCTAAGGGTGCTAAATGGGATTGGCGTGCGGAACACGAGATCGCTTTCCAGCAGGCGAAGGACGCGCTCTCGGATGCCCCCGTGCTTGGGCATCCGGTACAGGGCGCGCCTTACAGGCTTTACACGGACGCGTCCGATTATGCGCTCGGTTCAAGCTTGCAGCAAGTACAAAGAATATTGGTTGCCGATCTCAAGGGTACTCAGACGTACGAGCGCCTACGCAAAGCGCATGAGCTCGGTTTACCGGTCCCGAAATTGTACACAACTTTGACGAACGATGTTCCTGAGGGTGCCGGCAAGGACGAGTGGGGAACGTCTCTTGATGAGACATACGTACACGTGGAGCGTGTTATCTGCTACTGGAGTAGGAGTTTGAGATCCGCGGAGCGGAACTACAGCGCCACGGAACGAGAGGCACTGGGTGCCAAGGAAGCGCTAGTACGCTTCCAGCCGTTCATCGAAGGAGAACAGGTTATCCTCGTAACGGATCATGCGGCGCTTCAATGGGCCAGAGGCTACGAGAACGCGAACAGGCGGCTTGCGGCATGGGGGGCGGTATTCGCTGCTTACCCGGGCCTCAAAATTGTGCACAGGCCGGGCAGAGTCCACTCTAACGTGGATCCCTTATCAAGATTGCCGCGAGCGCCGCAACATAATTCGCCCATCCGAGACGACTTGGACCCGATCATGCAGGACGAGGAGAAGTGCCGCCGAGCGGAGTCGACAGAGGTGAAACAGGAGTACGCACCAGCGAAACGGGCTGGGTTCTCCGTTATGTGGTGGGACGAAGTATTGGAAATGCGAGCGTTTCCCATACAGACTCGGCGACAGAGGAAGGAGGAGGAGGATGAAGCGGCCAGGTTAGCCGGTGTGAAAGTTCCGTCTAAGCTGGGCTTGAAGGAAATGGAGGAGGCAGAACTGGAGGAAGATTCTCAGCGCTCTGGCAGGGCAGCAGAGTTGGACTCAGGAACGTTGACCCAGCGCTCCAACGGGGCAGCAGGACTACCAGGGCAGAGTCCGCCAGCGGACGGAGAAACGGAATCAGATGAAGAGGCAGGGCCTCCCGACCATTGGAGCTATCCTACCGGGTCTGACGGACCAGCGTTGGAATCTCCGGTCTCACTTGCTGATATCCGTCGATCCATCCGTAGTAAAGGAATTCGTTCAAGGATACAAGGAGGATCGTCACTTTCGCGACAAGTATGTGGATGAAGCGGCCAGTCCTGAAAAGAGATTGACACCGTCTCGATTCAAGAAAGGGAGAGATGGAATGCTGTACTTCGTGGACGCGCACTGGGATACTAGACTCTGCGTACCCAAGAAGATGCACGTACATGAATCCGCTCGAGAATCAGCCCACGCTGGCCCTATGAAGCTCTTGGCTCGTATGCGAGAACTGTTCTACTGGCCCACCATGAATGACGACGTTGAGGACTTTGCGACGACGTGTGACGTTTGCCAGAAAATCAAGACAGATCATCGTCGTAAAATGGGAGGGTTGCGCCCTGCTCACATTCCGGGTCGCCCTTTTGCCACTGTTTCAATGGATTTGATTACAGGCCTGCCCCCCTCGGGCGCCGAACAATTCACTGCCATCCTAGTCTTCGTGGATAAGCTCACCAAATTCGCGATAATGGTCCCAACACATAATACTTTATCGCAGGAAGGATTCGCCAAGTTGTTCATAGACCATACAGTCAATCACTACGGAATGCCAGAAAGGATCATAGCCGACCGCGACAAGAGATGGGCTACTGCGTTTTGGAGATCAGTGGTCATCCAATACGGAGGGACTATGGCCCTCTCATCCGCTCATCATCCTCAGACGGACGGGCAGACGGAGATTCTTAACGCTTTCATCGAACAGATGCTCCGCGCCTACGTAGCCACGGATCGGTCATCCTGGTCTCAGTGGCTAGGTGAAATTTGCCTCGCCTACAACTCCAACGTCCATTCCTCCACCGGATACGCGCCTAACTTCCTGCTCATGGGTTACGAACCTAGAGGGAGTATCGGGCTGCTGTTACCGCCCAAGGATCCCGTCGCTCGCCCCTTCCTGCCAAGTCAGAAAGGGGAGGACTTTATTGAGACTCTGGAGTCTCATCGCCAGAAAGCGCGAGACGCTCTGGTTCTGGCGCAGGAACGACAAGCGAAAGCGTACAATAAATCTCGACGTCCCATCGAGCGCATCCAAGCTGGCGATTTAGTGCTGGTCAATCCCCATTCCTTGGAGCTCGTTGAAACCGTGGGAACAGGAAGGAAGTTAGTACAGCGTACTATCGGCCCCTTCGAAGTCCTGGAGAAGATTAACCCGTTGGTGTATCGATTACGCCTTCCAGATACCTACCCTATGCATCCTATCTTTAATCTGGAACACCTTCGTTTATACAAGCCATCAGACGGCAAATGGGAAACTCGCACGACGCTACCGCAAACGCGTGACTATCTACAAGCGAGCGAGGAATACGTCGTTGAAGCTATTCTTGGGCACGAGATTCGTAAACGCCGAGGTCAGAATGTACGATTCTTCCTCGTCCGTTGGGAAGGATACGGACCGGCGGATGATACCTGGGTATCCAAATACGACCTACGGAACGCCCCTGTCCTGAAGCGCGAATACTTGAGATTGAAGAATCTCAAGTAGCGTGGATGGCGACGAGACTCGTGACCGCGTCGCTTACATGAGGCAATGAGTCAGAACTGTATGACGTGACATCAGTCACATCATACAAGCTCTCCTTTCCACTCTCATCGCCAAAGTGAGCATCGCAACGGCGCCCACGGGCAGCAGCCTTCGGGCAGCGCCCACGGGCTGCCAAGGGGTCTTCGTGACAGGTGGTTGACGTTTTTACAGCATACTAGCCATCTCTTTACGTCAAAATGTCTTCGTCTAGCGCCCTCTCCCTCGAATTCCGTGAACCGCATCTTGACGCAGAAGCCGGGCTGGACGCTATTCCTCCGGCAGTGCGGGGTATTACTTTCGACTTCGAGGGGTTCCCCGTCACCTCCATTCGCCGTTTCGCACAAAAAGCCCTCAAGTGCATTATTCTCTGGTCACCCAATTCCTACCAAGAGCCGCTTTGCCCTGGCGCGCCCCTTTCCGGGCTGCCGCCGCTGCAACCTTCCCGGGAACTTCGCCGACGGGACGGTTCGCGCGGTCGTTACGACTGCTTCATCATCCCCCAACTCGTCTCCAATGTCCATCCATACTTGGCGCTCGTCCTCCGGGCTAGCCGAGTACCAACCTCGGACGAATGGTACCCTGCTTACGGGTTCCCCGCTCAATTCTGGGAAGATGTACCTGGGCGTCTGGACGCGGCTACTGGGTTCATATTGGGACGAATGTCTTTGAGCTGGTGATCGTCGATACGGAAACTGGCGGAAGGTTTACAAAAGGACCTCCAAGCCTGGATCGCCAGCCTCAGCTATCCGGACAAGACCCGGCTCTCCAATCTTCCGCATACCTTGGGAATTCCCCCGAAATTCGACGCGGCTCATATGACGTACCTCCTTAACCGGTGATAAGCCGCTTTACGGAGTAGGCGTGGAAGGGCAACCTTTTCGCGCTTATTCGGTGCGCACATCATAGAACTAGTATGAGCCCGAATAGCTAGTTGGGAGATATCTGCAACAGTGAATAAGGTCTGCAATGGGGTTGACGACCCGCGGCGCATTCCAAGTTCACTGTCTACACATACCAGCAGAGCCCACAAGCCTGGACCTATCCAATCCGGTGCAAAACACTCAAAGGGATAAACACCGAATAAGACCTGACAGTCTCGGAATAACCGTTTGCTATTCGGACTTGTGATGAGATGGCGGGGAGACACGGACCGGACCTAATCGGACCAAGGAAACCCGAATCAGAGCCAAGAGGGACAAGCCGTCGGATGCCGAAGATTACAAGACCCAAGTGACTACAAAATGATCCTGGTGACCTTATCCGGAAAACAAGTGAAGGCAATAACTTCGGAACTACTGGACGCTTTGGGACGAATCGCATATGCACGGAAAGCTACGAACGAGGGCTATCCACTGGCACCAAGGGCAGAGCCGCTAATCGGAAAACTGAAGAAACATCATACCGAATAACGACAATCACAATTCGGATCAGGGATCTGCGTACGAATATGACTCGAGGGACGATCCATCATAATATTTACTACTCAGATATGACACAGACAAGGGTATATAAGTAGGGTTTTGGTACACTGTAGCCACGGAATCGCCCACCTATTGAGGCCGCGATCTGGGGTTTAGCTAAGCTACAAACTGCAAAGGCTACAACTTTAAATCGGATTTGGATTGTGTGAACTGAGCAAAGTGTTATTCGGACATCAAGATATCAAAGTGTTTGACAAGAATAGTGATTAGTGATTTAGGATTTAGGAACCAGGACAGAATAAGGAAGACAGAAGAACAACTTGGAAGAATACCGATTAAGGAAGACAGAAGAACAAGAACTTGGAAGAATACCGATTAAGGAACTAGGACATCGTATTTGGCCGCCCCATCAAGGCTCGTCGATAGTACGTCTTACGTGCGCGTTACAAACTCTCGAACTACCTACCCTGCACCCCCACCAAAGGCCCTGTACCCAGGGTTCTGAACTCGCTAGTGTCTATTAGCTATTTGATTAGATTTGTGTTTATTCGGTTTCACTCCCATACACCGATTTACGACGAGTTTGACTATTACAAGTCTTATTCAGAGTATAGAGGTTTTGGATATAGTGTTATTCGGTTTTCACAGGTTTGGTTTTGTAGTTAGTTCGCCAAGCACACACATCACCGGTTAGAGGAAGGTTGCTCCTGGGACGATGGTCTTGAACGAGCCGTGGAACTTCAGTACGACCTGCGCCAACGACGAGCTTGGTTCCTCTGGGCAAGGGGTTGTATTGCCGAGACGCGCTCTGGTACAGGGCTGCGTCGAACTGTACGACTGCTAGCCAACGACGACTATGTTGGATTCTGGGTGAACGGCTGCAGCGAAGAAACGACGATGCTCTTGATGAGTCTTGGAGCACCGGCCTTTGTAGTCCATACTCGTTCGATGCGAGATGGAGAAGCCGTGGAACAGCCGTCCGCCTGGTTGCAAGGTTCAACGACGTTCAACGATCATTTCGTCCTACATGCGTCGTCTGCCATTATCGGCCCTAGTGTTCCATCGGAGGAGATCCCAGCAACGAGGTGGCCATACCCCGCATTTCCCCTTCACGGGCAGCTGGGCAACATGTCCCCCTCACGTGCCCTAGATCCTCAAGGAGCGGTTTCCGCTGTACCGCTACAACCTCTTATCTCCCTCGACCACGAGTCGCTCCTGTCGTCAGTGCATGACGACCTGGAGCCTATTCCTACTTCGGAAGGGACGGCGATAAACCCGGAGCCATTAATCGACGCGGCGCCGGGCAGATGGACTCATTGGATGGAAATGGATGATCCAGACGTGGACAGCAAGGTCTTTTTCGTGTCAACGAGTAAAACCAACGTGGAATACGATGGCCAGAGAGTGGTGTACGACCGCCGGAATCGTCGACAACTCCTCATGGATGATTTCGCCTACCCCTCGGGCACGTTAGACCCCGACCTGTACGGCTTCCAGCTCCCGGAACGAGTATTCCGTCAACGTCGCAACAACGGTTGGAAGATCATGGAGCCGCCTTCGACTTGGGCATATCACTCTATGCTCGTCCCGAAGGAATTACGGCACAAGATTGGAACTTCGCCAATCCCCCAGCGAACGCAAGCCCCTGCGCCTTCTCGAAAGGGAAAACAGGCTGTCAGGGCCCCGTCGCCAACTCGATCGAGGAGTTCATCAGAGGTTAGCCTCGGCCCGCCAGAAGAGGAGGAACCAGAGTTCAAGCTGTTCCCGACACGATGCTTGCGTGTCCTGAACCTACAACTTTCCGCCGTCAACCTGGCTGCGCTCGTCCGGAACGATGAAGGATTAGAGCGAGCTAGCGTGTTCCTGAAGGAGGTTATTGTGGGACAAGGCGCCACTTGGATGCGTTTCGACGATGATGTGAGCCCAGGTCTCATATGGGACTGGCTCGGACGTCTTCATCAAGATGTGCGAGTGGAAGTTGCCAGTCGGGAAGGTTTCGACGACGCATCTCGCTACTTCCCATGACCGATGGGATGAATTGTTCGTGGAGGTCACTCCAGCGCCCAGAGCGGGGCTGCAGGAGCGGACGAGTGGGCCTAACAGCGCCGTGGTGGTTCCCCAATTCAGCTGATCTAGGAGATGGGACAGTTTCGTTGGACATGACGAACCGGAATGGGGGGCGGGAAGTAACTGGGGCAACTCAGCCAACCAATGGGGTCCTCCAGCGTGGAGTCGGGCTACGCCCCCGAGAGGAGCGTATGATCGCTACGTTCCTCCTTATCCTGCCCTCCGTCCCCGCTCGAGGTCTCCTCGTTCGCGTTCCCGCTCTCCGGTATTGAGGATGCGTCAGTATTCCCGGTCGCGCTCGCCGAGACCCAGGATGCGTCGAGCCCAGTCGCCAAGAAGATACCGACGCTCTCGCAGCTTCTCCCCACGACGTCGGTCATCTCGCCCAAGGTCTTCCAGTCGATCTCGATCGCCCCGGCGTAGCGATAAAGGCAAGGGCCGTGAGCGTAGCAGAGATTCAAGCCGTTCGCAAAGGACGCGTTGGGACGACTCGAACTCGAGAGTTCCGTCCTCGGAAACCATCGAAAGGCGATTGGGTCTACCAGCGGGTACTCTACGCCCAGAGCCCGCGTCACCAAGGACGCGCCCTGATGGGCAGCCGTCTAGAGCGGTGTCGCCTGCGACAATCGAAAGGCGATGGGGCCTGCCGGAGGGTACGCTGAGGGAAGAACCGATTGACCCATACTCGAATGCGCAGGCGGGTCCGTCGTCAGCATCCTCGGGGACATTAGTCGGGAACGCTGTCAACGACCGATCGTTGGGCGAAAGGTTGCGTTGGGTACCTCAACCTCCTAAACCCGCGTCACAGAATCCCAAAAAACGGTCGAAGCCGCGCGGTAAACAATCTGGGAAGGATCGCCAAAAGAGATGCAACATCAAGGCCAACCACGAGGCGTTGAGAGCGCTCGGCCTGGAACCGCCGCGACGTTTGATCCTGCGAGTACGGGCGGCTGAGGAGATGGATGTCGACGAAGAGGAACGGACTGACAGCGATGGGGACATGGAGGGAAAAGACGTGTAGCTCCAAGTAGCACGCGGGGGGGCACTGTGACGGGTCGATACGATTGCGGACGCGTACTAATTGGCTAGCCGTCTTTTTTGTTTACTTTGTACTATTTACGCCTGACGTGACCTAGAGTCACGTCACGATATAATTTTGATCTCGTCTTCCATGTCGTGAACGCCGACGATAGCTTCAACGTGAACCACGCGACCGGTTAGAACCCCCGAGTGCCTGAGCAAGCGTCCAACTGCTCGCGCTGGTCCCCGCACGTAGGGACTAAACTCTTTTCTTAATTATCATGGCTACGGACGTCGACGCGCCCTCTCGGGCAGCGTCGACTCTCTCTTTACGACTCTTATCCGGCTCTGGGAGCCTCCGCCGCCTACTCAAGACAACTACTCGTATACGCTACGGCCCGCCAGCCCCGACACTATCGAGCAGCATCACAGTAACGCGCACGTAAGACGTACTATCGACGAGCCTTGATGGAGGCGGCCAAATACGATGTCCTAGTTCTTAATCGGTAATCTTCCTAGTCTTCGGTCTTCTGTCTTCCTTATTCTGTTCAATCCTTGTTCGCTAATCACTAATCACTAATCACTAATTCTTGTCAAACACTCTGATATCTTGATGTCCGAATAACTCTTGGCTCAATTCACACAGTTCAAATCTGATTTAAAGTTGTAGCCTTTGCAGTCTTGTAGCTTAGCTAAACCCCAGATCGCGGCCTCAATAGGTGGGCGATTCCGTGGCTACAGTGTCCCAAAACCCTACTTATATACCCTTGGCTGTGTCATACTCGTGTAGTAAAATATCATGATGGATCGCCGATACCAAGCCCTCGAGTCATAATCGTACTACGCAGATCCCTGATCCGAATAGTGATTGGTCGTTATTCGGTATGATGCCCCCCAATCGTCCATGTAGCGGTTTTGCCCTAGGTTCTGGCGGATAGTCCTCGTTCGTAGCTCTCCGTGCATATGTGGTTTTTTCCCAAACGGCCCAGTAGTTCCGAAGTTATGGCCCATGCGTGTTTTCCGGATAAGGTCATCAGGCTTACTCTGTCGGCTCTCGGATCTTGTAATCTTCGGCATCCAACAGCTTGTTGCTCTCGGCTCCGATTCGGGTTTCAGTGGTCCGATAGGTCCCGGCCCGTGCTTCTCCGCCATCTCATCACAAGTCCGATTATCAAAACTGTTATTCCGAGACTGCCAGGTCTTATTCGGTGTTTATCCCTTTGAGTGTTTTGCACCGGATTGGATAGGTCCAGGCTTGTGGGCTCTGCTGGTATGTATAGACAGAGATTTTGGAATGTGCCGCGGGTCATCAACCCCATTGCAGACCTTGTTCACTGTTGCAGATATCTCCCAACTAGCTATTCGGGCTCATACTAGTTCTCTGATGTGCGCACCGAATAAGCGTGAAAAGAATGACTTTCCACACCTGTTCCAGAGAGCGGCTTATCACCGCATGGACCCGGTCAAGGTCCAGAGGGTACGTGAATGGCCAACGCCGACGAAAGTCAAGAAGTGCAGAGCTTCCTGGGGTTCTTGAACTTCTATCAACGGTTTATCAAGGATTTCGGGCTTCACGCGGTTAACCCGCAAGGACTCTGTGTGGCAATGGGGCGACGAAGAGGAAGTGGCGTTCCGAACGCTCATCGAACGGGTCATGTTGGAACCTGTCCTGCACTTCCCCACAGACGAAGGCGAGTGGAGAGTAGAAGCCGACGCATCGGATTTCGCCACGGGAGCCGTACTATCGCAAGAACAGCAGGGCAAATGGGTCGCAATCGCTTTCATGTCGAAATCGCTGAACAACACGGAGCGGAACTACAACATTCACGACAAGGAGATGCTCGCGATTATGCGAGCACTAGACGAATGGAGGCCGTACCTGCAGAACGGGAGAGGGAAACCGTTTGAGATCTGGACCGACCACAAGAACCTGGAGTACTTCATGACCAGCAAGAAACTTAACCGCCGGCAAGCACAATGGTCGTTGGAGCTGAGCGAATACGATTTCCGACTACTGCACAAACCCGGATGGACGCAGGGCAAAACCGACGTGCTGTCGCGACGAACAGGACACGACAATGGGAGGACCGACAATATGGACATCACGCTACTGCCGGCGGATTTGTTCACGTGGGACACAGTGCGAGCACGAGCAATATTGACATCTCCGGACTGGGACGAAGGGGATACGACCATGAGATGGATCAAGGAATCAGAACCCGACACGGAACCCGCCATCACGGGATTGTGGGAAGGAGGGTTGGAACCCGCCGGATGGGAGAAACAAGACGGGTTTCTGCTGAAGGATGGCCTGGTATATGTTCCCAAGAACGACCAGGTCCGGAACCGAATTCTACGCTTGCACCACAACACCGCGTTAGCGGGCCACCCGGGACAGGCCAAAACGGCAGAATTAGTTTCGCGAAATTACTGGTGGCCGTCCCTTACTCGAGACATACGGAAATATGTGGCGGCCTGCCCGACGTGTCAGAAAACGAAGATGTTTCCGGCTAAACCGAGGGGAGAACTCGCGCCGAACCCGGTTCCAACCCGCATGTGGCAAAGCGTGTCGGTGGACTTGATAACCCAGCTGCCGCAGTCGAAAGGGTACGATGCCATCATGGTAGTGGTTGACCGGCTAGGGAAGGGAATCAGACTTATGCCGTGTACGAGCAACATTTCAGGAGAAGGAGTTGCACGGCTATATCGCGATCACGTGTGGAAGGACTTCGGGATTCCAGAAGATGCAACGAGCGACCGGGGCCGTCAATTCATTGGCAACTTCATGCGGGATCTGAATCAGCTTCTAGATATTCAATCCAACGCGTCCACCGTGTATCACTCCCAGATGGACGGTCAGACAGAACGGGTGAACCAGGACGTTGAGCAGTATCTGCGTATCTTCGCCAACTTTCAACAGGACGATTGGGCGGACTGGCTCAGTATGGCTGAATTTGCCCACAACGACAAGGTCAATTCAACGACCGGGTACTCTCTGTTCTACTTGACGCTCGGATTCCACCCTCGAAAAGCAATTGAACCACGGATGGATGTCCTGACGGAAGCCGCTGCTGATTTTGCAACCCGGATGAAGTGAGCCCGGGAGGACGCCGCCGCGGCCATGCACAAGGGACAGGAGTTGATGAAGAGGTACTACGATCGAAAACGGCAACCCGATCCCGGGTACGAAGTCGGGGACCAGGTCTTGCTGTCGGGGGGAGCATCTGTCAACACTGCGGCCGACAAAGAAATTCGACGATCGTTGATTTGGGCCTTTCAAAGTGTTGGACAAAGTCGGCAAGCTATCGTATAGGCTCGAACTACCCTCGACCTGGAAGATACACCCTGTGTTTCACACAACGTTGCTGCGACGATGGATCCCGCCCTACGCAGAGCACCAGACACAGTACAAACCGCCGCCCGTGGAAATAGTGGACGGGGAAGCACACTATGAGGTAGACGAAATTCTGCAAATCAAAGGCGCTGGTGCCGGGCACACACTGCGGTACTACATCAAGTGGAAAGGGTACCCACCGGAGGAGTGGACATGGGAACCTCGCGAAGCGCCAGTGGGTGCAGAGGAAGCGTTGGAGAAGTTCTACTCGACAAGACCCATGGCCGTGAAGGAAATTTGGACACCCCGAGGCTGGCGGATAGTGGGCCCGGATGGCGAACCCATGAGGGTGGGGCGAAAACCCAAGAAAGATGGAACCCGCTCGAAGAACCTGCCAGGAACCTGACATCGAGCTTATCAGCGCTGAGGACTTCGCCTCGAAGGGGGGGGGGGGGGGGGGGGTGATGTCATGAAACGCTCCCTATACGTTCAACTCTAACGACGACAACCCGATCGCAGAAACCAATTGACTTCAAGTTCCTGATCGTATTAACCCTTGCTCTACGATCAGGACCCTTTCCGTCCACACAAATCCTTTATATACCGTAGGTATACTCCTGTACCGTAGGTTGTTATCATCTATTCCCCAGGGTCTTCATACCCTCGTCTTGTCTCATCCTCTCGTCGCCGTCCGTGTTGTCCGCTATCGCAGGTTCCAAAACCCGACAACCCGCTCAGCTGGCCCGAAGACTGCTGTTGCTGACACCGCCTCATGCGCCTCCTCTCCAAAAAACATCCCGCCTTCAAAGCCTTCTGCCATGACTTCAGCGAAGCAATCTTCATCCGCGACAAGTCTGACGTGCTTGCCGTCCAAGCTGTGCTCACTGCCAAAGGCGTGAGCTGAGAGTATGCTAAACGTGTGAAGGCAGACACTGTCAATCGACGTGTGCGGCGATATATTCCTCCGCGGCAGATTCTACTGCGACGGCTCAAACTGCTCTTTGACGCCTACTTTGGGTTCGACAGTGATCCACCATTTTTTTCGAAAGAGGCTTGGGAGATGTGAAAACATCTTCTGGAGACTGTCTGACGTGGGTATCTGTCGGACCCACATGGGTATATCCTCTACTATATCATGGGACAAGATCGCGATGGCCTTTTCATTTACTGGACAATTCAGGGCACAAATTCCGTGGAGGGCGGCTTCCATATGGCGGTACGACGTGTTTTCGGCTCACTTTGTGCATCCCCGGAGCTCACCGAGTGTATACTTATCAACTGGATTGCCCGCCAAAACCAACGAGTACAAATCATTTTATCTTCCTTCATTATCACTCATCCATTTCAGGTCGGATGCCAACGGACCCGATGCGATACCGCTTCCCGAGCCAGATGGCCAAGTCGATCTTGCAGTAGGGGGTGCGCAACAGCTCTGTTTTCATTAGCAGTCCGTCTTACAGTCCAATAGCAACTTACGATGCAACATCATTTGATCGTATTGCCCCTAGGGCTCCAACCTTTTAGTTTTCGTTTACGAGAATGGAAAATTAAACGGAAATGGTTCAAAACTGTTTATAAACTGTTTAAAACGGTTTGTACACGGTTTTGGGATTGATGCCCAGTTGGGTGCCTGATGTGGACCAAATATGGCATTAACGGGGCCAATTAGGTCATCGTCTTCTGATTTTACATGGAACTTGCCCAAGTCAGTCATTTTCATACCCAAGATCTCCATCAGCAGTTGTGCCGCTGTCTGATGGCGCGGGCCGGTGATCACCGACGGTCATGCCTAGCTGGTGAAATGCTCGTATGAGTCAGATATGACAGTTGGTACATGGACAAGCTGTTCCTCAGCTAGTCTGCTCTCTCAACACATCCTACACCCACCCTGCCTCTCAGCGCTTCGCAGCACTAGGTAATAACCGTTTAAACCGTTTGTTTTCATCTGTTTACCGTTTGCCAGGGCTCGTAAATAAAAGGAAAATAAAAACGGTTATAACCGTTTAAACAATGTTTAAATGGAAATAGTTGGAGCCCTACAATGGCCCCGCTTCCGCCACCGGGCAAGCAGCGCGCAGGCATTTATGAACCAGGTATCGAAGAACCTGAAGCACCGTTAGCAAACATGGAGCTGCATTATCAGCAACCTCCCACACAGGCACTCGACATACCTGTTATTGCTCCTTCAGAGCAGGCCAGCACCGCCAACACTTGGCAACACTAACCGACGCACCTTCTATCAAACAACTCTCCCAGGCGCACGAGCACCTAAAGCCGGGGCCTCGAAGTCAAAAGATCGGTGTGCCGTTTATGTCACGGCATATTGTCGGCGGCGTCACGAGTGTGCTGGCAAGGGCGGGCGGAAGTTCTGTACCTGTGTTGGTCATCCAGCACTGGGCAAGAACGAAAAGGTTAGGACCAGCGAAGAGGCAATAGAGAAATACCTTGTGCAACAGTTGTTGCGCGTGTAATTGTTGTATAGTCGAAGAAAGTCGCCGTCCGTCACCAATTGTCTCGTCTGAAAGCAGCAAGAGATGGGTGGGATGTGAATGCACATCCCACCAAGCACATGCAGCTCAAGAGCGAGGCAAGGCAGACAGCCGTGCATTGCTTGCTGTCGACGAACGACGACATGTCTGTCAAAGGCAATCAACAACGGCAGCAGCGGCGCATGCAACGTCGAGGGCGGCGTGACGGCGGTAGTGTGTCGATGGCAATGTGGAGGTCAACGTTGGCGACTCGGGTCGCGTGCGATGGAAAGGGCAGCGGCGATGGACGGGGTGACAGCGATGGATGTGGTGACGACGACGGGCGATGGCATGAGTGGAGCTTCAGATAGTGTTAGGTCGTGCCTTGGAGATGGTAGGGATGGAGGTAGTGGTGTAGAGAGAGAAGGAGAAAGCAAAGGGCATGAAGATTTGGTGGATTCGATGGGACCGTCTGAGGCGTCGCGTAGAGAGTGAGGAAGCGCATGAGGCACATTTATTTTTGAGTCTGGAGCGGTGGTAGAGAGCTAGGATACTGTAGTGGGCAATGTTTTCGATGCCTGTAATGAAAGAATAAGTATAAGTAAAAAAAAAAATACGGGCATGCAGACGCACCTTCTCGCATCGTCAAGTGCCCGCTCGCATCGTCAAGTGCTCACACCGGCAAGCGCTGGCATCGTCAAACTCGCACCGTCGAGCTCTTGATTTATCAAGCTCTCTCATTGTCAAGCTCACCCAAGCCTCATTTGCAAGCTCACCCAAGCCCTCATATCTTCAAGCTCTCACTAGCGAGTCGCGCTCGCCAGCTCACACGAACAGACGAAAAAGCACTGCACGATGATAATAGGGTGGTGACCGAGGTGCGTGCTCAATCTCCTTGCGGAGAACCGACTCATATTCCTCCAGGACCAACAAGGGTGACTCGAGTGTCGAATCGGCAGAATCGACAACAACATCTCTTTTGCAGTCGAGGGAGATGCCCTCACCAGCCATGTCACTCATCTTAAACTGCGTTGCAGCTTTCGTCCTGTGTACGCTGGCTCATTTGAGTCGGTGGCAGATTGCACAGCTTCAAATGCATCCCGACGACGCACACGCACACAGTCAAATGCACATGACAATTCGTCGATGAAAGCCATACTGCGGGAATACGGGCACAATGAAGCAGGGGAGCGGAAACGATGCAGGTTTTGCTACTTTTGGTTGTTCATCGGACACGCCCGGCGCCGGCCTGGCGGCCATCTGCTCGCTGTCAACGATACCCAGACGACCCTTCGTGACCCTCTACTGCATTTTACACGGCACTGTCGCCGATTCAGTCATCTAACTGCTTGACGATGGCCGAGTGTACAGTCTCTGCTTTTCCAATGCCGCCTGGACCTTCGAGACAAGAACATGGCGCCTCTCCGAGCAAAATCGTCTTCTAAGGGATGTGTTGAGAGGATCGCGCTGAGAGTGTTGTAAAAGATGAGAATAATATTTGGGGGCTCAGAGTCGAACTTATATACTGTACAGAATTTATCTAGAATGTTCTACAAGTAGAGAGAATAGCAGAGTAAGCTGAGTAAGTGGAAACGGGCAGAGCCTTGGGGAACTCGGTGTTTGATAAGCGCCGATGATCTTATCTAATCAATTTCCACAACAGGATGTTCCGTCGCTCTCCAACCCTGTCAAGCACCGACAACACAAGCCATCGGAGTTGACAAATACTCAAATCCCTGTCCTAAATCTCATAAAACTGGCATGTTTGTACACGGTACAAGGGAGGGCTGTGCTCCGCTCCACCCTAGGATCCAGATTCCAGAACCCGATGTCTTTCCCAACTCATTTTGCTAATCTTACAGATCAGATCACATGGGCATGTATACTTGGCGTAGAAGACTGAGAAGTTCAGACACATCCACTTCAGCTGACGACTACGATGTTTGGACTCGGAGGTTGGATTTTGGATTTTGGAACATACACCGTGTATTATCAACATGTCTCTAACGCTGTGGACAGTTTGATCGGATCAATTATTGGCCCGGAGAGCGAAGCGATCGGCCTCCCTGGCTATTATTATTAACACGATTTGATGGCAGCCCAGGGTTGATCCTGGCCAGCCTTTCCTGCTCGTAATTCAGCGGTTTTTTCTTCTGGAGGCTACGTGCCACATGGATGAGAGTTTGTGAGCGAAGCGTCAGCTTCCCGTTTGGTATAATGAAGTGAATCTCCAGTGGTTAACACGATTTGATGGCAGCCCAGGGTTGATCCTGGCCAGCCTTTCCCGCTCGTAATTCAGCGGCTTTTTTGGCAGGAGGCTATGGAGAACATGGATGAGAGTTTGTGAGTGAAGTGCCAACTCCCCGTTCGGCATAATGAAGTGAATCTCTAGTGGTTAACACGATTTGATGATTTGATGGCAGCCCAGCGTTGATCCTGGCCAGCCTTTCCCGCTCGTAATTCAGCGGCTTTTTTGGCTGGAGGCTATGGAGAACATGGATGAGAGTTTGTGAGCGAAGTGTCAACTCCCCGTTCGGCATAATGAAGTGAATCTCTAGTGGTTAACACGATTTGATGATTTGATGGCAGCCCAGAGTTGATCCTGGCCAGCCTTTCCCGCTCGTAATTCAGCGGCTTTTTTGGCTGGAGGCTATGGAGAACATGGATGAGAGTTTGTGAGCGAAGCGCCAACTCCCCGTTCGGCATAATGAAGCAAATCTCTAGTGGTTAACACGATTTGATGGCAGCCCAATGTTGGTCCTGGCCAGCCCTTCCCGCTCGTAATTCAGCGGCTTTTTTTTTTGCGGGAGGCTACGGGCCACATGGATGAGAGTTTGTGAGCAAAGCGCCAGCTCCCCGTTCAGCATAATGAAGTGAATCTCTAGTTTAGACTAACCTCAACATAACCTCAACACTTCCTTTGTATGTCCCAAAATTATCTACCCTGTGTTTATCTTATGTAGTCGATACATGTATCCTCCCTTCTCTAAACGAGGTCTGCCGATCTTAATTAAATCTAACAGCTTTTGCTGCGCTGTATGCTGCGCTGTATGCTGCGCATCAGCTGCGCCGCAGGTTTAACCTCTTACTTTTCCATTCTGGGCTCAATTGCGCAGCCAAAAGGTGTAATTGTTCGTGTTCGTCGGGATTTGAGATTGACAGTGTGATTTGATCCCCAACAATACAGCTTGCTCTCGACTCCCACCATGCTCGACTCCCACCATGGTTCCCGCCAGCTGTTGCCTTCGTGTCCCCAACGATCAATGAATCCTCCGACAGCCTCTTAGCACTTGATTCAATTCCTCAAGCTCACCGCGAACAACCTGGCACCCTCCGCCGGGCGCGATGGCGCATCTCTTCGATCGACAACGTGGCTGTATTTCCTCAAACCTTCGCAAGCTATGGTTGTTATCAGTGTGGGCATTGACCGAGTCAAACCAGGTTTGACCGATTTGACCGGCGGCTTGACCGAGCTTGACCGTTGACCGTTGACTCCTGCCTATTTGGGAAGCCACCCATAGCTGGCTTCTACGGACTTCTGGTTGATGCTGGGGGTATTGAGACATCTAATGTGGGCCATGTAACTCAATTTCTGCCATAAAATTGTTTCTCTGGATCCATCCATCCAAGTCATTTTCTAGTTTTGGCCACAGCTGGTGGCCCTTTCAATGTCCGTCCCGTATCTCGGCCAGTTCTCACTGTATTGACTTGATTCTGGGCTCATTTTGCAGGGAATACTCCATGGAACGTCTGAAAGACGTTGTGTATACCTCCAGATGGGCGATTGTCGTGGGAATTCAGAGTGAGCCAATCTGCCATTTCAACTCGACTGCTGCCCCAGATCATCATGGATCATTTTATTTGGCGGATGAAAATGGGACTGTGATACTCTAGCAACATTCCCTGATGCAGAAAAAATTCACCAGCCACTCTTATGGTGGCCAAAGTGGTGTTGGCCGTTGTTTGTCCATGCCCAGACTTTCACGTTTATATGGCACTGGCAGATGTATTCCACAGGAAAATTTATACATTCCTGATTCAGATACCCAACAGCACCAGTAGTCTTTGAGTTTGGGAGGTATGTTGCACAAACAGGCTCAAAGTGAAATAAAACACCTAGTCCACTTATTGCTGATTCCAAGACTGCTATGGGGCCCAAAGGCTCGGTTTCGTATGAAATTGAAATAGACCATAACGTAGAGGAGATTAAGACGATTCGAACGCACCTAGTATCAAGCTGAACGGTGCAAAAACCATCATAAAAACTCGATTTCAAACAACGGTCAAATTTAGGTCAAATCTGGTCAAGCCGCGGTCAGGCCCGGTCATCAGTCAAAGTTGGCCAGCCAGCGTTGACCCTCGACCGGTCACTGCCCACACTGGTTGTTATCGGTGGACATTATTATTTTTGACACAACTTGCCCAAAAATCCTGCTTTTGACACAACTTTGTCTTTTTTGATGAAAAAAGGCGCAGGTTGGAGGTCCGGCGTTAGAAAAAAACACAAGGTTGAGGGGATTGAAATCTGACACAACTTGACAACATATACTGGAATGAATAAACACATCCTTGAACCCTAGACATAGGATGGAATAACATGCTGGATCAGTGGAACAGCAGATCAATGATTAGACCAGTGATCCTGCATTGTGTATTTGAGGCTCAACCAGAAAGTCTGGTATGGGCATCCATTCTTCAACCGTAGAAGGGTCTATGGCAGTATTCATTGACCCATGGCCGTGTCCCAGGCCGACTGAGAAGGCTGTTCATCTGGCATGCAATGGCGGAACAGCAAATCAATTTTCGGATCAACCCACAGATCTGATGTGACCAGTGATGGGAACAGTTGAGGTTTTTATCATTCACGGGAAATGGCTGAAGTTGTGTCAAATTGGTGAAGGTCCCAAACTTGTGTGAAAAAATCTGAGACTGTGTTTTTTTCTTCTTGAAACTGAGTGTGATTTTCCCATAATAATGTCTACTCATAACAACCATAGCAAGCTCACACTCCCCACTTGCCGCAACCTCACACTCAATTGAACGCTTGCCGCAACTCCCGCAACACTCACCTCACTCATCTCAATATGTCAACGAGAAACGACAGGTTGTTGGTGCTACGGCGACGCGAAAGGTGGCGCGCTTTGCGACGTGATGGGGGGGAGTAGATGGTGAGGCACGGCACGGAGTCGGTGCGTCATTGTTCCTGCTGTCTCCCTTTCTGCACTCAGCCACACCCCAGATCAGACCCTCGAGGACGTTGATAGGGCGTGGTGCGCACAAGGACCGCGAGAAGTGACTCAGACCAGCGGCCACAGGGGATTGGGACGACAAGACAGAGGGTTTGGATGTTCGTCATCTCACATGTCTACCTGCTACTCACGCTCCTTAGCACTCGCGCGCACATCGAACGGCTACTCGTATGCCGCCAGCACCTCCCATATCGGCCTGTTCCCCCTGCCCACACCAAACCCTAGGATCTGCAGGATCTGCTCGGTACCACATCAGCAAAAACCAAAACGCTAACCAGCCGCCCGCCAGGGCACATTAGTGGTGTTAGCACCAGTAGCACTCGCCGACAGCTGTGGAGCGCTTCTTAGGCGTGGTAGCATTTCACCAAGCGCTCATTAGATCCTGATAGCCGATAGGGATCGTCGAGTAGCCGAGTAGCCGAGGCAGGTGGCCTTGGCATCGCAAATGCGCCATGGTTGTCGTTCCAGTGGTGTTCCTGAAGTTGGGTTCACCAGGTCAACCAAAGGGGAAGCAGGCGGGCAAATGCAAAGGTTTCTACACGACATGCGCTCGACGAAAATCTTCTAAGTCCACAGGTCATGCGCTGTCATGATGACAGATTGATCGTTGATGTGGTGAGTCATTTTCATAAAATGGCGCCATGTTGGTTGCTGCCTCGCTCTTGCTTTCCCCCACCATGTCACCCTCAGTGTCCGCCCCCCGCCAACCGCCCATCCCGTTGGACCCGCCTCCCGCTGCTTCAGAGCCCTCCTCTTCCCAGCCGTCGCCCTCGTTACAATCCCCGCTCAGGTCCCACTCAAGCCCAACACCCCAAGCCTCTCCAACCGATGGTCCACGCCACCTCGCAATGCTCTGCCGCAATGCTCTGCCCCACGCAACAGCAGCCAAGCCTCGGCAACCATGGTCCACGCCACCTAGCAACGCTCTACCCCCCGAAACAGCAGTTGCTCGTGTTGCCAAGATCTTTTGCCGTCGCCTCCCCGCTGTTCTCACCTCAAACCTCCACGTCGCTGTAGAAACTTCTTCAAATCCACTTCAAGCTGCCTCAATGCAAGTTGCTTCCAGCCCCCCCACCTCAAATTCGAAGCTTCATAGAGTTGGAGGTATGTTCTCCGCTCTGTTGATGTACTCGCTGACCATCTCAAAGCCTGGGGACGACGACGACTCAGGCCACCGGATACCGTGACATGCGAGGCATCCACCTTTCTCCCAAGCTCTCGCCATCCGCCGTGCATTGTCTCGCAGCACGTACGTGCCTTTGGTATGTACTGTCTCTGTCATTCGACCCCAGCTATCCCTGACCCGGTTACAGCATGCCATGCAAACTCAGTCTCCGTACGGAGGTCTGTTTCCCACGCCTCATCAGTGGCATCGACTGCCACTACGGCTTCTTGACGATACGGAACGCGGTGGTCCAGGGCCAGTACCAGGTGGGACTGCACGTTGTAGGGCCCGTCTTATGTATCGTACACATGTGTTAGGTCCAAGATCTTGTATATATTGATTTCTGTTCACCGTGTTATGTTATTGTCTATCATATCTACCTTCTGCTAACAGCCCGCTACCAGCTGCTAAGAAGCTTGCGGGTGATTGCTACTGCTGCTACTGAGATATGGCTGGAGTGCTACTGAGCGCTCAATATCCGGGGACTTGTGTACCACGCTACCACGGCTATTGTTCCTAATGAGAACTAAGTAGCCTAGTTCTTTTTTGCTGATGCAGGTCGACATTCTTCTGCCGTTTCCAGGCTCGGCGGATGGAATACGAGGCAAAGAACGACCACTGACCAAACAACGCATCCAGCCCCGTATCTTTTCCATCATGAATAACGGCATCAGCACTGACCGTGTCTTGGCCAGCAACTCACCAATACCCCGACTTCTATTGCGCAGTGCCACGGATGACTGGGAGACTACGCGCCATCACGCATATGGCTGGGATGTTCACAGATGAATCCAGGTATATCTCAATGTACTTGATTTCCGTTCTCTTACTTTCTTTTTGTATAATATATATAATTCCTTTTCTACTAGATACATTGTGCAATAGAATTTCGAGTTCCTTGGCCCTTTGGCGGAGCGGAGCGACGCCGTGTCTTGTGTATAGAAGGGATGCCTACCTATGCTGATGCTCCGGCACACAGTATGGCAAGTTCTGTGGTAGAAGCTGTAGAAGCCCCTTCTTGGCTTCATTTGTTCAGTGATGCTCTGGTCTGTGTGGCATTGATTCATTCACTACGTGGACATATTACTTGTTGGGCAAACGTTCTCCGCCAAGACCCTCTCTGTTCGGTAGCTAGAACAACTTGGCTCTATGTCTAGCTCTGATGCTCAACACCACAATGGGGTATATATAAGTATATTGTCGTTGTCTTAGTAGATTCAGCCGTCGGATGGTGTTAGCGTCGATAACAACGTGACTCACCAATCCTCCAGGCGGCATAGCCAGAACATTGAAGTTACCATGAATAGGTCAGTGCACAAACAGCGAGCGCAAGAACTGGGAATGTACATTGTGGTGCTGCTTACCCTGAGGAAGGAACTTGGGACTCAATCTCAGGCCACAGCCGTGGGACTCGTATATGCAGCCACTGAGTCGGAGGCATGCAGAGCGCAATCGAGTTGTCGTCGCATTATGTCGGCATTTTGTACGGGCAAGTGAGTGGAATCGGTCAGAGGAAACGGCGAGAGTGTTGGGGAGGGCCAGGTGCTGATAGCGAGAATGTAAGCAAATCATCTGAGAAAAGATATACCGCGCACCTCCAGGCTGAGCGTTGCAGGCCATCGGATCTCGTCATGCGCCGGGTCATCCAACCAACCACTGCCATCCACTTCTCACAAGGCATTCAACGCTCAACCCTCCCACAGGTTCGCATTCGCACATCGTGGCTTCAGTCTGTGTGGTGCACGCGGAAAAGGGCTCGCAAAGCTGAAACAGCGACGGTGAACACCAAAGCAAGGACACGCACCACAGCAAGGGTGCGCTCGATAGAATTCTCCCTCGCAACCCAGAGCAAAGTGGATGGGATGAGACAAAGGTTGGTGGGACTCGTCGAGTTGAGTCTGTTCCATTGAATGCTGCAGGCAATGATGAGCTTGTGATCATTGCATGCAATGGGAACACACACCTGGAGATCTAGAGTCATAGGAATATTTTCCCTGTGCTGCTGGTCCGCGCTGCTCATCACTTCCATCAGCGGCTTGTTACATACTCGTTACACTGGTTGGCTGTGCATTTGCGCGTCCAACCTGCAAACCATTTCCATGAGTTGCGGCAGCGCACGGAAGGAACCAACTCACCTATGTCTGCGTCCGCTCCACATCTCGTGTCCACCCGCCGTTCCCGTCTTGCCCATCGCTGTCCACGCGCACTGCTCCACAGGTGTCGGAAAAGCTTGTTCGATGGTTTTGAAGGAGGCAGCGAGCTTGCAAAAAGGCTTGAGCTGGAAGCTCTTGACTTGAAAGTGTGCTTGATGTGATCTGGCTTGAGCTTGCAGGTGGGGCTTGCCAGTGCGTCGCTTGCATGAGGTTGAAGCAAGAGGAGGGAAGAGAACCGTGCGGGCGACGTGGGCGGAGATGATGAGGGCGAGGCGAAAGACAAAAAGGCAGAGTGAGGGCGGCAGAAGCCTACTCGAAACAAATAGGCCGACGGCCACCGATGGCATGAGAAAAAGAACCTCGTGTTATGTCAGAATAGTCGCACAACTTGGAGGATTTTGGGACGGATAGCCGGGGTCTGTGGCTGCAAATGAGCAGATGGAAGCAGGGATGTTGCCCCCATGTCATCGTGGTGGAAGCAGGGAAATTTGCTCAGATTTGTGCTGCGTGAGAGAAAGAATTCTGTTTAGAATGACAGGTCTGATAAGGTGTGATGCGAGAGACGCTATTAAGATATAGAGTAATCACGGACATGAGTGAATTGAACTTTATTGAACCCCACCCAATAGCGGGAGCGGAGCGACCGCCTGCCTTGTAGTATTTTAATCAATTCATATGTCACGCGTCATGCCCCAGCTATTCCGAAGAATTTTTTTCGCATGTCACGGAGGGGTCCAGAATCGTACGAAAGCTGTCGGCAAAATGCCATTTTTTTCGCCCTGCGGGGCATCTATTCGTACGAAAAATTTCCGGATGTCATGCCAGTGATCGGAGGCTTATGGAAGGTTGATTTCGTATGCGATGTCACGCCAAAAATGGCATTCAAATTGAATAAAATATTACAGTAGTGTGGACCGACACCGGGATGCTCTTCTTATATGCTGCTCTCCTCCAATGACGCTGCGGAAAAAGGAACAGGATTTCGGCAGATACCTTGTTGATTTGCCGACACCACCGGGATATACGCCTACCTGATTTTCATTGCGCCCACAAAACTTGAATCGGCTCAATGCCAACACGACAGACAGAAAGCATGCCTTTAAGCTCCCGTCAACGGGGTCGTTGTCTGTCCTTCCATAACAAATTCGTAGCGCAGAAGCTCAAAGTCACAGCCAGGAAAAAATCGAAAGGCGCAGGTGCCCTACGGGCTGAGACGGAGAAACATGGGTGCACACTGCAACGGCGCCACGCCGCGCTGCGGATGAATGAATGATCAGCTTACGGATACTTATCACAAAAGTATCTGCTTTCAAATCGGTGCTGGTCGTTTGAGGTACTCGGCTTGAGAGGGGGGGAAGGCTTGAGGGTGAGCAGCGGGATGTACTGTAATGGTAAGTCTCTGCATTCAACAAAGAGGTCTCCACTTGCAACTTTGACCACGTCACCAGTTGACGGCACACACGTCCGCAGGCAACCGATGGGCTGCAGAGGAGCTGTAAGTATTGAGCGTCAAATCGAGGACGAATTTGACCTTCAAAGCAGCCTTGTAGTACCGGGCAGTCAGTCCTACCGAAGGGCCAAAGGAACACATTACACGAAAGCTTGAGCAGTTTGCACCACCTAGCGACAGGCAGATCCAATCCTGGATGAAGGTGCCTAGTGGATGCCGTGGCTGTCGAACAAAATGCGGAGCGATGACCGTCGATGACAAGGAGACAAGAGGAGAGAATTCTCACGATTGCCATGTCCAGAAATGGACGGATTCTCGGTCAAATCAAGCCACCAACCCAATTCGCACGGAAACGCCTATTTGGGATTTTCTTTTCTGATGCATGATCTCCGAGTCCTTCCTGATCAGCTTTTGCTTTCAACGGTCATCATCGACTTGCGCCTGCTGCCCGACCGCAGCGACCGATGCTTCAACGCGATGCTTCAACGTTCTTGAACTGGAGGTCCCGCGTTCATTCAATCGACCTTGGTCAAAACCTCCATTAACACGTCCTTATTCCCACTTCATTTCCCACCAGCATCACAAGTGCAAAAAGCTGCAAACGCTCGAAAGCAAGCCTCTACCCCGTGCCATGGAGCGAACGAGGAGTCCAGAGTGCTAAAGCAGAGTCGTCTGGCAAAGACACACCCTCCTGTAGACACGTCACGCGCGCCCAAAGCCGGACAAAGCTCATGCTCTGGCGGTGCCTCATGCTGCCGGTGCTCCTGCGCGAACTGCCAACACTACCCATGCAGCAAACTCCTTGAAAGGAGCACCTACGTACTGGTCAATGCCATCGAGCCTATGGGCCGCTGCTGCCTACCTGCGAACATATCCAGCTTGCCGACCGCACATCCAGCTCAAACTCAGCTTATTGCTCCATATTTATGTGCTCAAGCACTACTGAGAACCATTTGGACATGCTGCTCTAGCTACAGCGCGACCTTTTGCTTCACTTGCTGCAACTGCAGAGAGCGCCCTTCGCGCACGAGCCTCCATCTTGTCACCATCTGATGATTGAATGTCACAACAATGCAGTTCAGCTAACGGCGCACGGCTAGCTTGCTATCAGAAGCCGCATCATCGCACCAGAACCGCCGATCGTACACAAAAGATTTTGACAAGAAGTCCTCCGCGACACGAGTCCGACAGCGAAAGAATACACCTTTACTCAATATTGAAACATGCACTGCGTGAAGCACCTGGGTTGCACAGAAGCATACGACTTCAAGAAAAAAGCACCCTCAAGCACTTCACGGACTACACCTTGCTCTAACGTGGATAGCATAGCTGTTGATCAGCGACAACTACATATTTGCTGTGTTGCTTTTTGCAATTGTGCTAACAACACTACAGCTAGGTTTTGCTGACTTGCATTTGTGGTAGTTCTACCGCGGGGGACTCCATGTTGCCTCGTGAGCTCGGCTATTCGGATGTGAGGAGGCCTACACCGCCAAACAGACTCGAGGTCGAAACGATGTCAGGCTGATGATCTGTAGGGAGCCAAGGTCGGACCTCTACTGAGCATGGACTGAGCCTCGTTGTAACGTTTACTTTAAAATCAATTGAGCATTTGTGGAGGGACGATGTTGTTCCAACCTCGCCATCGCAGGGTCCACATAACACTGGGTTTCCACACCACAACCAGAGACAAGAGGTTGAGATCATCGGACGAGTGGCGCAAGCTTTCACTGAGGTCAATCAAGGACTGAACAACCTCAAGCCTGAGGCCCTGTTCGACGTCCTGCCGCCCAAATCACAATATCGAGGATTAAAAAAGAGGCTTTATTGTAAATGAGAACAGGAACAAGCGTAATATTAACACGCGTTGCACGTTCATCAGTCGCCGGTGGTCGAAACATCTCCATCGCTGTTGGTGTCCTCCATGTGAGAGCGCTCCGTGCGAGAGCGCTTCCTCGCTCCTGATGCTGCCGATGGCTGGGCGGGGAGAGGTTGTACGAGCGCAGCATGACGCGCCAGCACCAGTTGCCATGTCGGGAGGGTTGAGACGTCGGCGACGGTATGGGTAGGGTTGTTGGCGGGGTCGCCATACTTGTTCTTGTCATCGGTGTAGATCCTATGGTAAGCGCTATTCGAGTAAATCAGCAAATTAGGTGCTATAGATGAACAAGAACATACTTGGTGAGTTTTGTGGCCCCTTGCGCGCGCATTTCCGCCAGGACCGTGTCCGCCTTCAGCCAGAAGAGGTCACCCTCGAGCTGCCCGTAGTGAGTATAGAGGAAGCGCTAAAGTTCATCAGCGTTACTGATAAAAGAAGCCGCCGAAGAGAAGGACGCACGAGAAATGCCGCACGGAGGTATACTTGGAGCGTTGGCTTGCACGCAGTAATCGTTTTCCCAACGAGGCTGTACGCGAGTTCGGCAACATCGTGACCCTTTTCGCATGAGGTCTTCAGCTGTAAGTTGTGCACGTCAGATAGTAAAGCGGCGACACGACTCGCGACAGACCTTCGACTTGATAATGTTCCGGTGGTAAGTGAGCTTGTTATTGATGCAGGTAACGACGACGGGCATACGCAGTTGGTCATCTGCGGCAGGAAGCATGGAAGGGTAGCTCTCCCTCATTGCGTCCTGGGAATTGAGTCAATGGCAATTGACAGATGAATAGAATGCCCACCGCAATATGCACTGCAGTATCGAGCCCTCTGCAAGCAGCAGCCTGTGGGCAGACGAGATAGGCCAGCGCATACGCGAGCAGAAGAGACTATAACACAGTCAGCGGCCGGAGACCAAGGTTGGGAAATAATACCTGAAGCTCGGCTGAGAGCTTGTACGACTCGGTCGCCAGCGCGCCGGCCTGATTGGACTCGACTCGGAGAACAAATGCGAAGAGCATCGCGAGACGTTCCTCGAGAAACATAGGCTAAACGCGTCAGCGCATGGATAGAGCAAGATACAGAAGAGCACATACCTGGCAGAATTGGTCCAGATACGTTGCAGCTTGACCTTGGACACCGTATTGACGCTTGAGGTAGGGCGAGAGGTGGCTGAGGGAGATTGGGCTGGCAGCGGAGTTCAGTACCCCGCCTGTAAAGTCGACAGGAGCATCGGAGGGCATGTCGGCAGATGTGTCGGTCGTCGGAAAGAGGGATGGAGAGGCAAAGTCATCGACAGGTACATTTTCCGCCGCTTCAAACAAGAGAGCGACACAGGCATCCATGGCGGAAGGAGAATGGAGTTGGGCTTGGGATTTGAGGATGTGTTTATACGTGGCTGGAGGGCCGAAGGTCATGCGAACGCTGGCGTCGGCAGGCTTTTAGCGAAATTTGCTGGCAACGGGAGGGTCGGTGAAACAGGAGGGAGGTCGGCGACAAACGGAGATACCACTTGAGCGCTGTCTCTTGAGCCACCAAAAAAGGATCATGGCCGCCGTCTTGGGTCATCCGATGCGGCGGAGAGCGGGAAGGAGGTAATATAATAGGCGGGAGGATCGACAATGTTCCTGGGCGGCGGCGAAGCGAGCCTTAAGCGCATGGCGTCTGGATTGGGATGGCCAGGGTGGCTATGGTGTGAGATGCAGGGACAGGAAGGGAGAGTGTGGTTGGAGGTTGTGAGCAACAAACGATGGGCGGAGAGTGCTGCAAAGCCCTGTGGCTTGTGGTGAAGAGTTTGCGCAGCCAACAGTGATTTGGGCTGTTGTATTCTCCATCTTGGGGGGGATGTTGAGAGAATTTGTCTGGATTTTCGTGTCGTCGTGCGCTGAGCCTGCTGGATGGCGAGAGTGGAGCAAGAGTGGAGGGTGGTTGTTAACGCCCATGTGATCATCACTCGTCACACCATCACTTGCACGTCAACGGTCTCGCGTCGACTCGTCGTCTCTTGGCAATGGCTCCGCCGAAGAAACCACCTCCCCCTGGTAAATAAACCGAACTTTCTCTCTGATGCTAACCGCATGCCCAGAGTTCAAAGAAAATCCCGTAACGAAGCAAGTTTGCTGCTTGATCTGTGCCGAAGACCACCCAAATCGCCTCGAAAGATGGATTACCCGCGCTGCAATTAAAGCGCATCTAACATCGGCCACTCATCTTGGCCATGTCGACAGTATCCGACAGAAAGAGCAAGATCGCTTGGATCGGCTGAATCACCTCCGGGGCGTATATTCTGGCCCAGACACGCAAACTACGATGCCTTCTGTTGACGCAAGCAGTCATGTCCGTGCTGGAATGTTTGATACTCCGCCTGATAACAACGACCTCATCCCACCACACTTGTTTGCGACCACTGGCATGCTTTCTGAGCCTGCAATCGATCCCGGCGTACAACCACTCAGCCACGATGCTGATGCTGAGCGAGAGCGTCTCGCAGAGCAGCTCATGAAGCTCCTCTGGGAAGCTGAGGATCTGGATGAATTTGGAGACCGCGCAGACGAAGAAGACGCCACTGCACCCGCATTCGGTGGTGATTTTGGTATGCTGCCAACATTGTGAATTCCACACCCCTGACGTTGCTCTGCAGATGCAGACGGGGACGAGGAGGACGATGTCAATCATGAAAGTACTGATCAAGATCCCCGCTGTGCTCCATATCCCAACCGTCTGGTATGTTTGCACACAGCCGTTTTACATTATCTGAGCAGTCTTGTACAGCACATGCTGCTCGATATAATCGATAATCTACCTCGGCTTCGCTTATCCACCAGCCATTTTAACATCATCCTGTGGCTGCTTAAGCAATGCGGTGTACGGAATGTCCCATCCGTCACATCCTTGCGGAAGACTCAGACCAAGCTTCGTGCACTCTGCGGAAATGAGCCGCAGCCGTACACTTCATCAGTTGGCAATCGTTTCTTTGTAAACGATGTCCGAGACTCGGTGGCCAAGGTGGTTTCACAGTGTTTATCGAGCTAAGCTTATATCACTTAGGATTTCGCCAATCCTGAAGTTGCAAAACACCTCAACTTCTATCCCGAAGAGACAGCAGGTCCTGTTTCAGAGGTTTGGCAAGCACAGCGGTGGAAAGAATATGCCCCGTCTCAGCTCACACCCATGTTCTCAAGAGGCCATCGACAATTTTACATTGACGAGGTCGCTGAGCTAAATACTGGGGAGAAGGTGCTTCCAGTTGCCTGGATAATTCGAGGCGGTGAACTGTGGGCCGACTATCACGATGTTTTGCCTGAAACGGTACGAAAAATGACGCATAACTTCAGTTTGTTGACACTGATTATTCTGCTGAAAGTTCGGCTGGACGGTCGGATCTGAGAGGAAGAAGATCCCGGTATCCCGACTTGTCTACAATTACTTCGACGTTATTGAACACGTCGGTGACATGATTCCATGGGCTGGTGAGTGTTATCAATCCAAATGAGCGACTATTTCTAACCGAAGACAGACAGCACCACTGCACCTTCCATGCCCAATCCACTGCGAGAGCTTGCAGAAGGGGAGGATCTTTTTGTTGTCATGATCCCCCTGTGGGCAGACGACGTCTCCGGTAACAAATCAAAACAATACAACAAGCACATCAACGTGTATATGGTGAACTCAAATCTTCCTGGTCAACTATTACAGCAGGAGTACTTTGTCCGTTTCGTATCCACATCACCGAACGCAACATCCCCGGAGCAGTTCTCAGCTCTCAAAGAGCAAATCCAGTGAGGGATTTGTTTCTGATCTGACTCCCCGAACTTATATCCCTGCGTTATTATAGGGCAACAGAAACGGAACCGATCCGATGCTTCAACGCACATACTCAAAAACCGTGTCGTGCCATTCTCCGTGTCCCTGGTTTGCCTGCGGATAACCCGCAACAGTCTGAAGAGTGCTCTCACATGGGCGGGAACGCAAATCGCAAGTGCAGAGTGTGCAAGGCCGGGGGAAATCATGAGCATACTGAATCGGATGAGGGATATCACGCACTTCATTTCGTGCGTACATACAATTACAAGAGCCTGCTCCCTCTCATGACATTCCCTCCAGGCTGGTGTCGCACGAACAGCTGCAGAAACTAAGCAGACATTGCTCCAGCAGCTTGATCTTGCAATGTACGGTATCAAAGCTCCGATTGAAAAGCTCCAGACGGCAACCGGAGTGAAAGACAAGGTTGCTCAATATTGGATCGAAATCATTCTCGAAAAAGCTCGTAAAATGAAAGTGGATTCCCCAGCAAAGACACCGGAGAATATCGCAACTGAGCTTCGTGCGTGGCTTGCGGAACAGCCGGGAGACAAGACGAATCCGTTGTTGGATATTTCTGGCAAGTGTGCTGGTGGTGTTCATTCGATTCTCAGAACAATTTCTAGGTCTCGATCCGAATCGTGACACTCCCGTCGAGATTCTGCACACAATCCTTCTGGGAATTATCAAGTATGTTTGGCATCTGCTTCATACGACGTGGTCTGCAAAGGAGCAGGACTTGTTCTCTGTTCGCCTCCAGTCGACGGACACAGATGGTCTCACCGTACCGCCAATTCGTGCGGCGTACATGATGCAGTACCGCAACAATCTCATCGGTAAGCATTTCAAGGCGCTGATGCAGACAATGGTATTCCATATGCATGAGATTACATCTCCGGAGCAGTTTGCTCTGGTGAAGGCCGTCTGTGCACTTGGACCTCTCCTGTGGGTTTCAGAGATCGACAACATGAAAGAATACACGGTACGTTATGTCATTTTTCAGTTGGCTGCCAGTGAGCTGAGTTCGATAACAGCATGATCTCACCATCCTTATTGGCAACGTCCTCGACGCGTTTGGCGACACCAACCCGGCGCGCATTATTCAAAAGGTCAAAATACACCTCCTCCCTCATATTATCGACGATGCTGTTCGCTATGGACCCCCAATCCGCAACTCCACGGAGGTTTTTGAAGGATTCAATGCTGTCTTCCGGATGTGCTCGATTCTCAGCAATCATCAAGCACCAAGTCGTGATATTGCACTCAAGTTTGCGTCGATGGATCGGTTAAAGCATATGTTGAGTGGTGGCTACTGGCAGGAAGGGGGTCAGTGGGTGTGCGCTGGACCTGGCGTCGTTGAAGTTCTAAAGACGATGCCGGTGATTCAGCGTCATCTGGGCTGGGTTCCGCCCAAGAAGATCATCGCTGGTATCCCTCATTCTTCCCGATTGCTTTATATCTGCTGAACATTATTGAGGTTTTGTTCGCCTACCAGGCCGCAACAAATTAATTCTTCAGCCTTGGTCCCAAACTCAATCGGCGAATGCAACGGTGTGCGGTGTCGATCCTACGTTAAATCTGTCCCAGCTGCGTTGGAATCGTGGCCTGACAGTCACTGCACAATCCGGAGATGCATGCAAGGAAGGCTCGTGGATCTGTGCACGGGAAACCGCCTCACCTGTGGGCACTTACATCCATTCATAAACAAGCTAATGTCAGAATTTCAGGAAATGGTGTATTTTGGCCGCATTCTCGAGATTCTCTGCAGCGAGGACGGTCGGTTCAGAGTTGTTTCCTTCGAGAAGTTCCTCATATCAGAACGCCTGCACCCCCAGTTCGATATGCCGGTTCTCCACCGACCTGACGATGAAGCCGAGCACCGCGTCTGCATTTCTGCGTCGGTATGAGCATGTCACTTGCAATGGAAAGATCTAATCGTTGCATAGACTATACTTTTTCGTTTTTCAGCTCAGCATGACTGCAGATTAACAGACTGTCAACCAACTGCGTCGCGGTTAATAATTCAAGAACGAGCGGCCACATCACGCACAATGAACCTCTTGGAACACGCAGACGACTCCCATTTCATTCTCAACACAGCTGGTTTACACAATGCCTCACTTGTGCGACGGGTTCTTCCTCGTGCTCTTACCGTTCCGCGGCCAATCTACACCGATCGGAGAGCGCACCACATTGAGATCGCAGCGACACTTCGCATATCACAGAAAACCCGCCGCGCAATGACCCAGGAGAAGCGCCGCAATACTCTGGCCAGAAAGCTACTTGACCTCAATGGAGTTGTTCCACTGGCTCCCGCATCTGCAGATGCACCCCAAGAAGGAATTCCGGACAACGCGATGGAGATTGACGAAATCGCAGGGGCGTCAGGCGAGAGTGACGGAGAAGATAGTGGACTTAGTGGAGGAGAGCAGGAGAGCGACGCGGGGGATGGTGATGCTAATGAGGTTACTCAGAATGTGCAGGCAAAAAAGCGCAAAAGGGCTCGGAAGAGCACCAAGTAATATTATTATTCACAAACAACTTCCTTTTTAACGCGCGCTACATGCTCTTGCTCGTCGTTGTCATGTTCCTCCTCTACTTCCAGCTCTCCTTCGATGTCTTCTCCGTGCAGCGTGCCGAGGTAATGCCCGTTGAGGTAATACGCTACCCCGTTGGTGCGCGGTGGATGCGAAGGTCCCATGATGGGCATGAGCTAATTAATACACCGGAGAATATGAGTATAGTGTAGAAAAGAAACTAAAGACTATGCGCACCTGTCTGTACATTGAGAGCCGCGGGGGTGAGCCAAAAGTGCTGTCGGTCCAGGTAACAGAACTCTTATCGCTTGGCCCACGGCTGTCGCTATCAGCTGCCGCGATAGCGTCACTCTGGCATGGCCAGTCGTCCATCGGAGGCCTGGAGCCGTGTGTTGGGTACGGTCTCGGCCGAGACGGGGTTTTCCGGCCGAGACGATGGCCAAGTCCGACGTCGTGGGCTTGACGCTTGGGAGAGGGAGTAGCAGGGTTCATCCGCTGGCGGGATTGGTGACGCGGCGGCGACGTGTGCGCGAAATTCAAATTCAGTATCTACTTGGGCAGTTGGTTTGAGAAAGACCACCACCAATGACCACGCACCAAGGGTCCTGGTCCATGAAGATGCACGAGCATGCCTCCAGAAGGCACCGTGAGCGTGGCGCCAGATGCTAAACGCGGCGTCGGGGACGGCGTCGGGTTGACCATGGTGTTGTGGGAAGATGCTGCGACCGTCCTGGACGTGTCAACAAGACCTGTATATATACGCGCTGAGGATATTGGGAGGACATTGAGGCGACAGAGCTGCAGCCAAGGTCATAGTGGAGGCGAAAACAAGCTTGATGCGTGACAACTGTCAAAGCCTCGGACTCGAGCTCCGCCGAATATCAATCCAAGCTTACGGAGAGCCTGGCTTGTTTGAGGTTCGCTCTATCTCAAAACTACCTCAACTCCATCTCAGACTTGTACATTCATTGAACATTGCCAGTACACATTTTTCGTAGCCCAACCCTACTTGGCGGTGTAGGGACGAAGACAGGTTTTAGTGTATGTACTTGTCGGGATACTCCCTGGAAACCGGTGTTCGTCAGTCGGACCGTGCCGTGTAGTAATCCAATCCAATCCAATCCTGCTTTTGACCTCCATCTCATCTTCCATCGTTTCCTTGCACTGGGCCACGGGTTGCCCGCTTCTTTATTTGAGAAACCCCTAGGCCTTACAAACGCCCCTCGTCCTCGGGCCGAGAGTCTATCGGCACTGGCATGCCAGCTTGCCATCCTCGTCTCAAAGCTCGCACATCAGGAAAGGGGTTTTCACTACTAGGCTGCCCGCCAATGCTTGGTAGCGTGGGCAGTACCAGTAGCGCCAGGCCGATGGTTCAGTAGCCGTGGGTAGATCCAGTAGCAGAAGCCTGTGTGCTGGGTAGCACCAGTAGAAAGCTCAGAATATATATGCTCAGTTGGTGCTCAAGTGGTGTTGGGGGATAACCCGGCGGGATCACCCGCACTTTCCCAGGCTGTCATGGTTTCCGGACGAGCTCGAGAACTGCAAAGACATCATCGATGCCAGGAATAGAAAAATAATTAGAAGAAACTAAGACAGTTTAAACATTATCTAAAAAGTGTGCTGCCGGTCCCAGCCGCCTTGTTTGAGCACACGGAAGTTCTTCCTGTTTACGCAGTGCAAGGAGATCCAGAAGATAGCGAAGAAGGTAGAAGTCGTGGTGGCGGAGGTATGTATTCAAGTAGAACTTCGAACACTGATCGAGAACATGCTCGGACACCAAAGTCGATCTGATTTCCTTGGCTCCAAATACGGGGATGAGATGGCACGAGCACAGAATATCAGTCACTCAGACCACCTGTGAGTGCAGTCGATGGTTTCGGGTGGAAGGCGAGATTTCATGCATCCCAAGGTCAGTATTGATCCGCATCAAGGGTATGTACACTCAATGTACGCCAGTTGGTCAGAATCCAAGTCATAATTGATGCCCTTCTACCTAGTACATTACAGTTTTTATACCCTACAAGAATCTAATGTGGTAGCTATGATAAACTGCGGCGGATAGTTTATTCTCACACTTTCTCGCTCCTTCCACAGCTACCCAGAGCGCCCTAGACACGGCTGGCCCTCTTCCAGAGTTGTCTCGAGCTCCACAGTGCAACCGAGCGTCCTGAGAAGCAGTCCGGGATGCCTGATTTGGCGCATCATACCAAAAAGCACAAAATCATGCCCTTCCCATGGGTTTTGAGTGGTGCACCTGCCTGCTGCTCACTTGGGGAGAATGTGCTCAATGTTTCCTATAAATACTGCTGCATAGAGTAGGAGTAACAATTCACCCAGTTGTGGGCATGAGGGATCACAGAGAGATCTAAATAGGTTGTACCTTCTTGAGAGATTTGGAAGAGACACGGCCAGATCACAAGAGTTGTGTGTAGTTCTGGGGGATACCAGATAAGAGGGATGCGGGACCTATGGGACAGGGAGAGCCATCCAGGTGCATTCCAGTTGGCCAGATACATAGTTTTCTGGGTCTGAATAAGTGTGCCATCGGAGGATAAGGCCACAGAGGTGACCGGGTCGCTCTGCCCCTCCATGCTCTGCTGCTGCTGCCTGGTGGCTGCATCCCAGATGTGCACAGTCTTGTCGCCAGAGCCAGACACAATCTGTGTGCCATCAGGCGAGAAGGCCACAGAGGTAACCCAGTTGGTGTGCCCCTCCATGCTCTGCTGCTGCTGCCCGGTGGCTGCATCCCAGATGCACACAGTGTTGTCATATGAGCCAGACACAATCCGTGTGCCATCAGGCGAGAAGGCCACAGAGGTGACCCAGTTGCTGTGCCCCTCCATGCTCTGCTGCTGCTGCCCGGTGGCTGCATCCCAGATGCGCACAGTCTGGTCCCTAGAGCCAGACACAATCCGTGTGCCATCAGGCGAGAAGGCCACAGAGGTGACCCAGTTGCTGTGCCCCTCCATGCTCTGCTGCTGCTGCCCGGTGGCTGCATCCCAGATGCGCACAGTGTTGTCATATGAGCCAGACACAATCCGTGTGCCATCAGGCGAGAAGGCCACAGAGGTGACCCAGTTGCTGTGCCCCTCCATGCTCTGCTGCTGCTGCCTGGTGGCTGCATCCCAGATGCGCACAGTCTGGTCCCTAGAGCCAGACACAATCCGTGTGCCATCAGGCGAGAAGGCCACAGAGGTGACCCAGTTGCTGTGCCCCTCCATGCTCTGCTGCTGCTGCCCGGTGGCTGCATCCCAGATGCGCACAGTCTGGTCCCTAGAGCCAGACGCAATCTGTGTGCCATCAGGCGAGAAGGCCACAGAGGTGACCCCGTTGCTGTGCCCCTCCATGCTCTGCTGCTGCTGCCCGGTGGCTGCATCCCAGATGCGCACAGTCTTGTCCCAAGAGCCAGACGCAATCTGTGTGCCATCAGGCGAGAAGGCCACAGAGGTGACCCAGTTGCTGTGCCCCCCCATGCTCTGCTGCTGCTGCCCGGTGGCTGCATCCCAGATGCGCACAGTCTTGTCACCAGAGCCAGACACAATCCGTGTGCCATCGGACGAGAAGGCCACAGAGGTGACCCAGTTGCTGTGCCCCTCCATGCTCTGCTGCTGCTGCCCGGTGGCTGCATCCCAGATGCGCACAGTCTGGTCCCTAGAGCCAGACACAATCCATGTGCCATCAGGCGAGAAGGCCACAGAGGTGACCCCGTTGCTGTGCCCCTCCATGCACTGCTGCTGCTGCCCGGTGGCTGCATCCCAGATGCACATAGTCTGGTCCCTAGAGCCAGACACAATCCGTGTGCCATCAGGCGAGAAGGCCACAGAGGTGACCAAGTCGCTGTGCCCCTCCATGCTCTGCTGCTGCTGCCCGGTGGCTGCATCCCAGATGCACACAGTGTTGTCATATGAGCCAGACACAATCCGTGTGCCATCAGGCGAGAAGGCCACAGAGGTGACCCCGTTGCTGTGCCCCCCCATGCTCTGCTGCTGCTGCCCGGTGGCTGCATCCCAGATGCGCACAGTCTGGTCCCTAGAGCCAGACACAATCTGTGTGCCATCGGGCGAGAAGGCCACAGAGGTGACACGGTGGCTGTGCCCCTCCATGCTCTGCTGCTGCTGCCCGGTGGCTGCATCCCAGATGCGCACAGTCTTGTCACCAGAGCCAGACACAATCCGTGTGCCATCGGACGAGAAGGCCACAGAGGTGACCCAGTTGCTGTGCCCCTCCATGCTCTGCTGCTGCTGCCCGGTGGCTGCATCCCAGATGCGCACAGTCTGGTCCCTAGAGCCAGACACAATCCGTGTGCCATCAGGCGAGAAGGCCACAGAGGTGACCCAGTTGCTGTGCCCCTCCATGCTCTGCTGCTGCTGCCCGGTGGCTGCATCCCAGATGCGCACAGTCTCGTCCCAAGAGCCAGACACAATCCGTGTGCCATCAGGCGAGAAGGCCACAGAGGTGACCCAGTTGCTGTGCCCCCCCCATGCTCTGCTGCTGCTGCCCGGTGGCTGCATCCCAGATGCGCACAGTCTGGTCCCTAGAGCCAGACACAATCTGTGTGCCATCGGGCGAGAAGGCCACAGAGGTGACACGGTGGCTGTGCCCCTCCATGCTCTGCTGCTGCTGCCCGGTGGCTGCATCCCAGATGCGCACAGTGTTGTCATATGAGCCAGACACAATCCGTGTGCCATCAGGGGAGAAGGCCACAGAGGTGACCGCTTTGCTGTGCCCCTCCATGCACTGCTGCTGCTGCCCGGTGGCTGCATCCCAGATGCACACAGTCTGGTCCCTAGAGCCAGACACAATCCGTGTGCCATCAGGCGAGAAGGCCACAGAGGTGACCCAGTCGCTGTGCCCCTCCATGCTCTGCTGCTGCTGCCCGGTGGCTGCATCCCAGATGCGCACAGTCTTGTCATCTAAGCCAGACACAATCCGTGTGCCATCGGGGGAGAAGGCCACAGATCTGACCCAGTTGCTGTGCCCCCTAATTTGCACCAGTATCAAGCTCCTGGGAACCCTATCACATCTTATAAAATGCAGACCTGCAAACTTCTCATGCCACTGCTTTAGATTTCCTGTTTGCCCCATTTCTGATGCAAGACAACTGATGTAAAGATGTGGGGTAGATGGGGAACATGGGCTGGATTTGAACACTGCCCATATTCGCTGAACAGCTGCTGTGTATTCAATCAACTCCTTAGAGGATGAAACCTAACATCCATTAAAGTAATGCCTGTTTAAAAAGAAGCACACCAACCTGTATTGCCCAACTTCGAGCCTGCTGGATAGCATACTGGCAGTCTGCCTTTGAGAGGCTCATTATCTCCATCCAGAATAGTACCTTCAGCTCATAAAACTTCAACAGGGATCCAGCAACCTGTTCAACCATTTTATCACTATGCCGCATGGAATCAAGATGGGCAGCCCAGTGTTGGCATGCATATTTCATCTTCGGCTCAAGAGCTGCCACTCTATCAGCCAACCCTTCCACCTCATCATCCTGTAAACACGAGGACTCCAACTTGCAGATGTTGAACTCGAGTGAGGTGTCCAAGATGTAAAAACACTGTTGTACACGGTTTGCAAAATATGATCCTGGCTGATCTACATGGTTGCAGCGGTTGATCACAAAGTCATCAAAGGACTTGTGATATACGTAAACCTTCTGATCCCGCTCAGACACATAGAGCACAGCATGAAGACTGTCCACAGCATTTTTTACTGCTTCCTCGTCCAGGGCCTCTGAAGCATCAACCACAAGGGGAGCAAGTGCATTAATTGTTAAAGGTTGTCGTGCTGTAGTGACTGCACATAAAACACGCTTGGGTATTTTGACCTCTGAACCCATGTTCTGAAGTGCCTCAGTGATCACAGCGGTATAAAGAGTATCAACAAGTTGATCCCTGCCAATACCCATTTGCAAGAAATCTTTCAGTCGCTGCACTTGTTGCTGAGTACTGAGTATTCGGGTACTCCCTTTGCGTGGAGATATATAGCGCACAACTGTTGCAGCATATATGAAAACCCCAGCAGAATCCTTGACAATTGTTTCAAGTTCATTGCCAAGACTTGGCAGTTCTACCTGCAAGAAGCAGCGAATATCAGCCTCCGCATCACTTTTCTCAATATCTTCAAGCCGAAAGTGTGCTTTAATATCCTGGCAATATTTGACAATTTGAGGATGAGGCCGGCTAGTGAGGAGGAATTTGAGCCCATGCAATGGAGTGGCAGCAAGTGCGATGATAAGTTCCTGTATAAACTGGTCACCAGCATTATTTTCCAACTCATCAAGGGCATCAATAACAACCACTAGTGGTGGCGGTTGAGATCCAGGCCTCCTTGCCCCAACCCATGGTTGAACCAGAAGCTTGTTAATGTCATCCTTTGTGATAGCATTGAACAGCTCAAGTTCAACCACACAAAGTGTATCAACAAGGGGCTTGTACATAGACATAAGCTGGCGGACAATTGTAGGGACAAGGAACTTGCGGGACCTGGTGTTTTCTTGATTCCGGGAACAGAAGAAGGAGGCCCCAAGTCGACCGCAGCTACGCAATTTCTGGCAGAGTGTATATGCAATGGTGGATTTGCCTGTGCCAGCCATACCACTGAGCCAGCAAATGTTATCAGATGGAACCAGGGATGGATCCAGAGCCCAGTGTTCTAGCTGTGACAGAAGATTCTCCCGTGTTTTTGGTGTACACCCTTGCCGAGTGAGCTCATCCCCTCCATCAAAGCGTGCTTCAGCAACATTACACAACTTGAGTGCCTAAGAGACAATGTTGAGTAAAAGTACTTGAGAATTAAAAAAACAATCCAGACCAATGTGTTCTCCAATGTGAGGTATGTGTTTGCTGCAGTGGATAGGGCCACCTCACGCTGGAAGTAATCATTGAGCGCCAAAGTTGGAAACAGTTAGGTTCTTCCACACCTTATGCATCTGCATAGCTCCCTTCAATTGATCCGCAAATGCTTGAATTTTGTCTGTGAGCATAAGCTGTATCTCGGTGTTGGCTTCCTGGAGATCGGCATGCATTTTGTGAATCTCAAGAGCTCCTTCCACAATCAGTCTGCAAAACTTAAGCTTGTGTTATAATGATGAATCTTAAGACCTACTCCATCAGCTTCTCAGTGCTTCCAGTGACCTTGATACTATAGTATCCCCTTTCCAGAAACACAGTGTTGGCTTGCACAAGAGATGATGAGAGGTTGTCCATCAGAGCCTGCAGACCCTTCTCATTGTCTATATACATCTGTGGAAGTGTTAATATCAAGCACAGCTATGGTCCAGGCCATACCTCAGCCATATCAGATATCTGATTGAGCAGCTCAAAGATAGAGCTAAACTGGGTCGGAACTGCAGACTGGACCTCAGCTGCCAATTTGTGTAGGCCATGCCAGATGAGCTTGGCTTTGGTGCATATCTTATCTTTCCTTGAATGGAAGTCATCGCCAACGGAGAACTGAGAAATAAAAGCTCCGGGATTGCTCTTGAATTGCACAAAGTAAGGGCTGAGTGCATAATCCAGGCTGCCCACAGAAGAAATAGCATCAAGAAAGGATGAGATGAGAGTTGTGTCTCTTGAGTTTCGATCCAGCTCCAGGAAGAGTCTTCTTGTTTTGAGCAGTCGGTTATCCTCAAAGTTTAGTTCATTTTTGAGATCATTGCTCAGTGCATCTGAGTTGTCAAGCTGCTGAACAATGTCGCTGACAATCAGCGCAAAGCTGCCCTCAATCTGGGATCGAGTGAATTCTGTTGTGGCAAAGGTTGCTCTGAACCAGGAGTAGCTGAGGACCCCAAACACAGATGAGCCCTGATCATGTAATTGATTTTGGATGCACACACCGCTGCGGACTTGTCTCCACTGAGGCTTCATCTCTGTCCGGCAAGTGATCGCCTTTGCGCTTGGTTCCAGGCATTCTCCGTGCTTCAGTGGGCCTGGTCGAGTAGTGGCTGATGAGGGACGGAGGAGAGTTCGGTCGCAGCGTGTGATCCTCGAGGTCAGCGACCGTCAGCCTGACAGCTGACAGTATCGATGCAGTTACAATGTCATCGCTTGTCATCGCCGATGAATCACCCCCGAGCTGCTTTGGATTTCTTTGCAGTGCCTCCTGTAGCAACGGTGCTCATGCAGCGGGATCTGTCCTCGCAGTTTTTTCAGATGCTCCTGCGTCAACGCCAAAACGCTGCACTTGCCCACATGGTCGCATCCCGATTCGGCATCGGCTTCTCTGTCCACCATGTCGCGATCCTTGTCAAATCCTGCCAAAAATCCCCCCTACTTTCTCCGAACCACTCCCGCCATCTCAACGCCCTCTATATCTATCCTGCAATCTCCGCCGCTCATTGCGCTTCCCAGCGTGCTCGTTGTCGTTCGCTTGAATGTGAAGTCGGAGAGCCACATTGGAGTCGCAGGCCTTCGTGCCGAGTCTGACTCTCCGCCCTGCGCTTCTTCTTCTCTTCTTCTCGACAATACCGACGCGGACGACGATCGACGAGGACGACGGGGAGCTGGGATAATTGGAAAGGACGCAGAGGATGACGACGACGATGAAAGCGCACCTGCCACGACACACCGACGCCGTCGAACCGAGGAGTGTGGGTCGCCCCACGATCCAGCGTATCCAGCGCAACGCGGTGTGTCTTATCTTATTTGTCTTTGTCTTTATGCTAATCTGGCCTTCAGCAACGCCGCTAGACGACGACGAGTACGACGTCGCACAGGCACTCGCTCTCTCATGCCGCCTATACATCTTCACATTTACGCCCACCACCGCCTCTGTTTCTGCGGATGACGACCAGAAGATGGCCGACGACGAGGGACCCGTTGCACAGAAAAGCACGACACGGATACAGAGGCCTGGACTCGCGACTGGCCCCATGTCGCCCCCTCGCGACCCGAGAGCTTGGTACTAGTCGCGGAGAAGAGATTCGCTCCCGCTAGCACCAGCACCAGCGCCAGCGCTAGCAATCCTTCCTCTCCCGGCGATTCCTCTCCACCTATCCCAACGCCAACGCCAACGCCCTCTCCGCCCCAATTCCTCCCATCTCCGAAAAGCTGCTCGAGACGACGCAGCTCTGGCAGTTCGCCATCGTCCTGGCACTGCCTTTCATCCACCGGCTGTGAGCAAGGAATACCATAGGCTGGCGGGAGGGAGTTCCCCGTTTGTGTTGCGAGGCTCATGATGGCGAATAAGTTTCTTGACGAGTGCGTTTTCCTTGCTTCTTCCCATCCTTCCTTCTATAATCTCATGTTTCTACAGCAACGCGTACGGGACCGCAACCTGGGCCTCCGTCTCATTCGTCCTGCTCGCCCAAATCAACACCCCGCTGGTTCTTCGCCGCTGCGACTAGCCGCTGTACGTGACCTGCTCTACGAAGACTGGGGACGGCTGTTGCGGGGCTGGGTCGGTGCGAGGGCGAGAGAACGTGAACGGGAGAGAGCCCACAGCAGCTTCGTTTGCTGCTTGCTGGGTCTCTCTTTGTTCGGCTGAATTTGGAAGACGACACCATCGCGGCGGACGACTCGGGCTTCATCTTCCGACCTCCAATCTGTATTCATCGCCACAGACGGCTGCTACTACGATGACGGGCTATTCCAGTTGGTACACCCTGTCGGTCGCATAGCGGAAGCAGGCCCAAGCCTACGAGAAGGCAACGGAGCGTCAGCCAGACTCTGCGTCGATCTTCGGCTAGACGTCGGGGGAGTGACGAGGGCGTGGATCCGGATGCCTACGAGGGTACTGGGCGGGAGAGGGAGAGGGACGTGTAGAGAGAGAACGCGAGGCAGAGGCAGAGGCTGCGTTCAGCCCAGGACGTATCACCTCGACCGTATCCGAGTCACATCCAAGCGTTTACACCAACGCCACCGCGATGTCGACTTCGACTTCGGCTTTGATACACACCCATCAAAGACCAGCCGACACTCGACATCCCTGTTTCTGTTTCGCCCGCCACTCCCGCTACGCCCAAATCCTGTCCCTCATCCGCATTTGCATACCATCCTCAGCCTGAGGCTCGCTCAGCCGGACCCGCACACTGGAGTCCGGCGGACGCACCTTCAACGTCGATAAGCTCGGGTTCGGGGTCTGTGTCGTCCATCCACTTCACGACGAGCCTCGCAACACCATTAGAGCGATTAGGTGCGACGTCACTGTCTACCGCTACCGTGCCTCGCAGGAGCGTTCAGCAGACATCCGACGCCCAGTCCGCCGCCGTGGAGACGGAGGGTCAGGGAACGCCCGTGTCGTATGCTGGGCCTAGTACGTCGACATTGGGGCTGACGGCGTATGCGGAGCGGTATGCTCGCTATCAAGCGCCGGCACCAGCATCGAATGGAAGAGGCATTGGGGAGTTCCGAACGCGAACGGGCAAGGAACGACGTCGACATCGAGTCCTTGTCCGAGCCCGTATCCTACGACTGTGGGCGGCCACTGCCTCGGGAAGCTCAGGAGTCGGACTGATACTGGCAATGGTCGATGCGACTACGAGCGACAGCACTATCCGTCGTTGACTGCGCGCTGGGACTACCCTTCGACGAGCCGCGGACGACAAGGACCGAGCGACAGACCCTGGTACCAGCCTCAGCCCCGGCGCGCGGTCTTCGCGAATATTGCCCCCACCCGGTGTGAGGATAGGCGTATACCTACGCATCTCGTCGTCATCATTGTTACTTGGTCTCGGCGCATCTCGTTTACCTCTCTGCATTCATTTCTTCTCCTGATCGTCATCGTCGTCGCTACATCATTCAGCTACTTGCATTTATCGCACTACCTACGCATACAATATAGACAGACATCCGTTACGACGTACTTTACTTCGCGATAGATGAGAGGCTGTATCCTGGCGATTCTTTGAACCAGCAAGGAGACACTGCGCCTCATCCTCCTTTCTTTGGACGCGATCCACCACGCGGAGAACATCGTCGCCAACACGGTCTGTGAAGACTTTGTCGACGATTGGAAAACTGGCACCCAGGGCAGAGGAGCGCGTGGCTGAGCGGGCTACATTACAGTAAAATCGGTGGATTGATAGTATTTTCGTCCAAATCGACAGAGTCGCAAGCGCCTTGGCCGCGGTCGCATTAATGGCAGTATTATCATATTGTACACTACATTATAATTAGCGGCGACTCGCCGGTTTCATAGTCTGCACAATCCATCACGGCCTCTGCTCGTTCCGTGTGGGGCGCGAGCCCGAATACGAATGCGTTGAGCAAACACTTGGACCATCGTGGACAAGCAAGGTGTTGCAGATGGCGCATGGCTTGAGCGGCACCGATTCACCCACCGGCGTTATCTTCGTGAACCCGCGAAGCTGGCGAGTTAGGGACATGCGCAAGTCCCTCGACGCGTCGGAAGAGTCCTTATTTCGTGTACAGAGGGAGAACACTTTGCGCTTCGCCGGTTCGGGAGCCGCAGACCAATTCGGCGCGGAAAGAGGTGGTCGTGGGGGCCAGCCGCTGGCAGAGATCTCCGATAACAGGTATACATGTTCGGCATTCGCCACAGAGCAAGAAATCCCCTCGAGCACGAGGTCGGTGTCGATGGCAAAGGTGCGGTGCGCGTCCTCGATGACGGGAAGCGGAATTTCGAAGATTCCTAGGACGCTCACGTCGTCGGAGAGCATCGATTCTGAGAGTACCACTTGAGTATTCCAGTCTGCGGCTGATCGTTTCGTCAGCTGCAGAGACCATAGAAAGCGTTAAACGCACTCATTCGTAACACCCAAACCATCTGTTCGCTCGTCGCGCGCGGCCGAAACTCCAGCTCTACATCGAAATTGACGCGTCGGTCTGGTCTGCGCGTATCCGCGATGGGGAACCGCCTTCGGATCGTATCGACGGAGAAGGGGAAGTTGGCTGGGAGGGGCTCGACTGCGATGAGGAATCCCGAAGTGCCGGTGGGTTGCTGTCTGGAGACGGAGATGGAGATGGAGGTGCGGAGACAACAGAGCCAGACGATGATCTCGTCGCGAAAGAGGCGGAAGAGCCGATGACGTTGTTTCTGGGAGAGCAAGCCCGGACCTGCGGGGGCAATCATCAGGCTCAAGCTGAGAGGGATGAGATAGCATGAGGTCGACACCAGAGCTTTTATAGCTGGAGAGCGAATACAACGTGCCCGTGAATCGAGAACAAGAGTCATGGTGTAGACGGCCATCAGCTGTTATGCGTCGCTATCATGGAGACTGCCGCATTTTCCTATGCAGGCTTTCTGCCAGATTCAGAAGAAGGGTGGCACGCAATGCGACGCGAGCAAGGTTGTCGGCGAGCGGGGGCGAGCATTAGGACATGACACGCGGGTTTGCAGAGCGGTGCGACGCCAGTATTACGCACAGACGTGTGTCAGTACTAGTAGCAGTGGACATCGTGAGGCATGCAGCGTCGGGTTCGAGTCATAGCGATGCATGAGTAGAATATCTTCACTGATTCTTCAGCAGCAATTAAGTCCTCTGGGCCGCATCGGATGGACGCAAAGACCGCCAGAAGCACGTCGGTTTTCTTGGCCGCGCTGACAGAGACCTCCAGTAGTAACGTCGCAACCTTATGCCACAAGTTCTATCCTCCTATCCCGGCGAAGCTGGTGAGTTGGACGGCCGAGAAAGGGGCGTTGGTTGCTAGGTAGTGGCATCCCAGAGCGACGGTACATTCAGCGAGTGGGCTGAGGTCAATCTATGGCGGCAGAGCACCTTCTCTGGTCCCCAGGACGAAAATTTCCCGTGTCGTTGATGGTGGCGAAGAAAAGACCGTGTGACAGTGAGTCACGCCGCGTTCCCTTCCTTGCTTCTTACCGCCGTCCATGCCCTCCGACAATGCCATGAACGACTCTCATATGTCCCTGCTCTGGCCTCAGCCGACGAGGATATCGACCACGTAGGCCTCGGATACGTTTCTTGAAGAAAAAGAACGGACGAAGGCCTTTCCGTCGAGGTGCGAGCTGTTCTTGCTCGCGGAACTTCTGAGCTAACGAGTCATGAATGATGTAGCATCTGCTCACCTCCCAGCGCGCTGGTACCGAAACTCAAGATTCTGGCTCGGACGACGGGCTTTGCACCCAAGATGCACTACGCCCTCGATGAGATGGAGTATTCCTGGCTATCGGCGTCGCAGCCTAGCCAGTCGCGGACTCAGAGGAGAGGTGCGTTTCTTCTCTGTCGCTTGTATACCCCGTCTGACCTCCGCTTTCAGCACGAACCTGGAGGTTCCATTCCCCATCCAGTGCGCATCTTTTCTGCCACCCAATCCCTGCACTCACCGCGCTCTCCAGCCTTTTCCCATGGCACTTCGCCAACTTCTCCATCCGCGCTTGGTCGACTCAGACAGACACTCTTGCCAATTTGCCGCGACCGTCGTGCGTTTTTTATTTATATCCTGAGTACCCTGCCGAAAAGCTGATTCTTTTTTTCCAGGACGTTGCCGCCTTCCGACGCTCCTGTACCACTGAATGGCTTCATCCAGTCGACACCGGCTCAAGTAATATCACCCAGAAACGACACGGGCTCCAGGGCGACTATAGATGACGAGGGCAGGAACGGGGATCTCGAAGAGGGTATAGACACCTAGTCTGTGCGGTACGTTTGCTGCGTCTTGCTTATCACCCATTGCTCATCTTCTCCAGCCACCACGACGTCCTGCGCGCACCCTTCTAGCATTCGCCTATCCACAGCCCACCCCGGCACACGTCGTCCACCCTTGCAAAAACCCTCCATCCCGTGTGCCGCACACTCCCTGGACCATTACCACGGCTCACAAACGACGGAGCGACGGTGCCAGGTCATCGTGGATCGTCTCGAATGGCTCTTTTTCGGCGGGAGGCGATACTAGGCCGGTCAGGCGGGAGCATATTGGCACAGGGACCCGACAAACGCGTCCAGCGACGGGACTGCTTCTCCCCACTATCGACCGACCGTCAACACACGCCTACACACCCCCCTCCGTCTATCCACCTGTCACCAGACCCGAGACGCTGCCGTATCTCGGTCTCCCTCCGCCCATTGTATGCCCACAGCGACCAATCCCAGTCGTCGTCCAACGCAATCGCTAAAGCGACGTACCATCTCGACGCCGGCGTTTTCTGCACCGCCTTCACCGCCCTCCGGGCCTCCTCTGCGACGTCTGGTCGCTGTTCCCGGACAGACGAAAGCGCCAAGTCACCAAGCCGAAGGACAGTGGATGCTCCTTCTCGGTCTGGAGGCAGAGTGCTGGGATGGGACGTCGGGGAGTATCTGCCCTCGTCTTCGAGGTCTTCCATCCTTCCAGATACCGGCGTCACCCGCGCTCGTCCCACGATCTGGTCCCACATTCCCCCGCCATATCTGCCCGTTTGCGGACCAGCGACGGAGATCATTTCTTCCCTCGACCGACGTTCCTGCTCTGCTACGTGCCCGACACAGTCCTCGAGCTCACTACCGTCGACTTCGACGCTCGTTGCTGCATCTCCAAGCCCCGCGGAACACGTCTGACCCGAGTCCGAGTGTGTGGAGGATGGCTAGGTGGACATGGTGGGCGAAGCTGGAGAGGGAAGGGTCGACCTTCACACATGCGGCCTTCGTGTCTGCCGTCCAAGCTCGAGGCAGCATACGCGACTGGAAAGCCGACGGCTGACGGCTTCAAGCCTCTTTCTTGACGCTATCGATATCGATATCGGCTTGAGCATCGCACACTTGTAACCGCTTTGCTCGTTTCGACCAGCTTGCAAGCGTTGTCGGCGCTTCCGGATCTTGTACGGGAGTTACGTACCGGGGGCGGAATACGGAGGAGAGCGAGAGCTGAGCCACCCAAGATGCCGATGCGGTGGACGTAGTCTTCATCCTCAGTGTCGCCCACCCCGCGTTATTGTGCTACGGCCACGCCTTCCCCGATGGTCGGCTCGACCCTCGACACTTTCCGCAATCGAGTCGCGTCAGGCTTGCGACAAGGGCGGATACTGGGAGGCGTTTGTGGGCTCACGCTCACTTGCGGAGGCGGCTTGTGGAACCGCTGGGAGATAGCCCCACTCGACGTATCGTCGTCATATCTTCCTCGACGGTCTCGAAGCCCTTCGCTACAGCGTCGGATCTCCCTCGGAACTGTTCCTGGGGGCGGATTTGGTGATCACGGAGGTCCAGAGGAATGAGAGCTACATTTGGTGCGTCGTCTTTCTATCTCGTAGTCGCTTCTTCGCAACTAACGCTCTTCCTAGTCTCGACCTCATCATCGGCAGGCCGTCTTCAAGCTCGCGATGATACCTCGCTCCCGCTTTCACCATCGACCATGGTTGTCGGGTGGAAGCCAGACCCCGCGGTATAAAGCTTCACCGCCGACTCTCGAGACGACCTTCAGTCTTCCAGCTCAGCGGAACGCTCCGTGTCCTGTCTCGCGGGACGTTAGCGCAGTCATAGCCTATCGTTCTCAGTCCTGCATTATCCTCCTTTGACATGTTACGCGAACCTTTTCTTCCTGCCTCGCACAAGCCAGTTCGCTATCTCGTCCTATATATTGGTCACCCGCCTTAAGATACATCCACCCTAGCTAGTTCTTACCACTTCCTTGCATCTCTTACAACTTTGCGGACGTCCGGCGGCCCGCCAGCGCATCGACGTACATAGGCATGATCAGTCCACGCACTTCTTTCATGCATCCAGACGTTCTCTCCGTAATTGAAGCTTCAAATGAAAAGTGCAATGTGTCCATGCGTTCTGTTTCTCAGGTCTGGTTCTTGCTCTAGTTCTCCGCTGCCGAGGAGATCGCAGAGCCGCCTCCCGAGACGCGGTTTTTGAGCAATAAATGGGAGAACGAACGATAACAGTTTTTGCGCATATTCCCATTGTGAAGTGGTAGCCTGTTGAAGTTGGGTGGTCGTGGTCCTTCGGATCAGAGAAAAATTATGCACATGTCTTCAGTCGCATTGAGCACAACATCATAATACGTTTTGACCTTCCACCATCTTCAAACCCTGCCTTTGACCCTCAGCCGTGGTCGCCATCTCCGCCCGTCGCGATCAGTCAAATGGAGGTTGCGCCGAAGGAGAAGCTCTGCCCAGGGGATATATGCATCCTTCGTAATGGCGTGTCTAAAATGAGATATGATACATGTATGTTGCGGTAATCGTTGCGCGGCCCAAGCATCTGTATCATAAAGAAATCAATAACCACTATGTATCGTCACAGGCATCGAGAACATTAAGCTTGCTAACTAATTAGTTAGCGAGCTCCCACAAGTAATGCATGGGTGTTGATTTATTCCCACCTACATGCTCAAGGTTCCACCGACTTCTCATGCTCAGAAGACGAGTTCTTCCCTTCCACCGCATCGTGATGCACATGAACCTCTTCGACATTGTCATCCTCGTATGTCATAAACTTCTCCTCGTCGACGTTCCGGTACAGAATCCAGAAGATGGTGGTCTGGACGAACAGGGCGATGGCCGGGCCGATGTAGACCCACTGTTGAAGGTGCACGTCAGCGTCATATCGGCAGAGGAAGAGAAAGAACAAGGAACTTACCACCAGCTTCGGGTCCTCCGTAAACGGCGTAATAATCTCCGCCAGGGCCGAGGACAGCGCGCTCATGAACAGACATATAGAGAACACCGCGGCTTTCATGTTCGGCGGTGCGCGCGCATACGCCATCTCGTACGATGTGACATTGACGAACAGCTCTGAGATGGCCGTTATGACAACGTTGACGAGCTGAACCCAGATGGAGATCTTCGACACGAGCGCGTTGCCGGCCGCGTCGACGCACGTCGAGGCCTGGTACCCGCACGGGCTGGTGCGGTACACGTACAGCTGGACGATGCCGCCGGCGACGCCGCCCGCCGCGCAGAGGAACATACCAAAGGTCATGCGGCGGATCGGCCCGCACTTGATGCCCAGCTTCTCGAGGCCGGGGTAGACAACGTACGCGACGATGGGTGTGAAGACAATGATGGTGAGGGAGTTGAAGTTGTTGAGCAGATCGTTGGGGGCACCGTTGCTGATCATTGCGGCGCCCTGATTGGAGCCCAGGGGCCCAATGCCGCCGTCATTGAGCTGGTAGAGCGGGATGTAGAGGAAGATGGCGCAGGCGGTCAGGGTACGCTTGATGTCCGAAACCAGCTTATCCGAATGGTTGACAGGGAGCCCCTCGGCAGCCAGCCGGGCAGGGCCGACCTTGCCCCAGAAATCCTTGGCCCACGGGTTGAACTTGTTCTTCTTGAGGGCGAGCCACATGACTTTGAAGAAGGTGGTCAGCTCGGAGCCCTGGGGAGGCTTCCGCACCATCCTCTTCCGCAGACCTAAGAAGATGATGGGCACGACGAAGTAGATGATGGTCGGCAGCAGGAAGGCCAGCCAGAAGCCAACAAACTTCTCGGCGTAGGTCGAGGCGATAGCGTAGAAGGCGCCAATGTTGATGAAGCCGTAGTAGATGGTCATGATGCGCTGGATGGTCATCTGGGGGTCGACGATCACGCGTTCGCCTTTCTTGGTCGTCGTGACATAGGGCTTCTGGTGGGTGTATTGGTCGAGCACGGTGGGAGCCACGTTCGGCTTGAAGATGCCAGCGCCTGGTGGGGTTGCATCGTTAGTCTCGGGAATCTTGACGGAAAAAGAACGATGGTACCTATTGCGAGAATCCAGTAGCCAATGTGGAAAGGAGCCACACCTTTACCCGCCTTGAGCACCGACGGGGCCGCACCGCCCGTCATAATGGCGTGGCCGACGAATCCGACGAGAATTCCGAAGATGATGGTCCGATAGCGACCCAACCGTGTGTCGGCGATCCACCCACCAAAAATGGGGACGACATAGGCGACGAAGGTGAAGGCGGTTGTCTGTTTCGGTGTTCATGTCAGCAGTTTGTGATGGGATCGCATGCAATCAACTGACCACACCGCTCGCATATTGCAGCCCCTTCCCCAGAGCTCCAGCGTGCTGGTTGCGGCCGGGCGCCTTTCCTGAGCTGCTGCCTGGCGGGAGCGGGAATTCGATGAAGTTGCTGATGACACCGGTGGTAGCGTAGTACGAGGCACGCTCAGCCAATTCGGCGGTGCAGAGGAAGTAGGCGACCCAGGGGATCGGTCCAACCACCTTGCGCAGGATGGCGGCTTCCTCGTTGGTCGGGGGCGGGTACCGCTCAGTGTCCTCCTGCTCAGGAATGGCGACCTCGGTGCCTGGCTCAGGGTGCACAGCCGGTGGCTGCTCCTTGGGAACCAGGATAACCGCGTTGTCGGTGGACATTTTACTCATCTTTTGGTGTAATGTGGGAGAGAGCGACGCAAGTCGCAATTCGGAGCATCTGCCTCGGTATTTGAATGGGAGGACTGACGTGGGGCGAGGAAGATAACGGGCCACCTAATAATCAACTCGGCCACCGTGCCAGTGATGCCACGACGGATACGGGTGTGTCTGCACGCGGTAGCGGTGATGGTGCGGGAGAACATCGGGAGTAGTACTGTATGATTTCCGGCAGGGTTGCCGACCTCCAATTGCAGCTCATCAATATGACGGCCGTCGGGACCAGTCCCATCGTCCACAGCGAGCTAAGCGAGTGTTAGCCGAGGAATGGACGAGTTCCATATATATATACTCCGTATATTATCGACATGTCTCAAATGCTGTGCGCGACTTGATCGGATCTTTCTTACCCCACGATCCTGCTTCTTTTTCCCATCTCATTCGTCAACGCGTCTGCGCCGTGCCTTTCCAAGTGTCAAATTATATGTATAGAGGTCAGCTCGACTCACACTCAAGCAAGAACCTCAGAGAGCATGCCACATGATTGCTCTCCTCCTAGAATTGCAAGAAGGAGGCGAATATAAGGCGGCTCGGGCGCGCATCGGCATTCTCAGGCTGCCAGACCGCTTCAAGCTTCCTTCTTCCCTCACTCCACTCTCTTCCTCGCTTTTCATGTCTGCCGGCTCTGTCCTTGCACGCTGCTCTCCTCTTGCTTCACTGTTCGAAGCTCTCAAGAACATCTTTACGTGCCCGTGCAATAAGAACCTGCCCAACGTCAAGCCATCGATATCGCAAGCGAATGTCAACGCCCTCTGAAGTACCCACTCTTCAATCCGTCAAGCCTCGCCAGCACCCAAGCAACAAGCAAGGACCTCGGAACGTCCATCGTCGTCACTACATCACCCGCCATTCGCAGGACTCGGACGACAATGGACACGGAAACCAAACAGGCGCCGGGGACCTAGCGGTACGCGCGCAATCATTGCAGGGAGCGAGAACATCTCAGGTGGGAGTGCCATGACACGCGTCGATCAAGACCAGTGCGTCTCCGACTCTCCGTGTCTGGACAGTCCGCTCCCACTAACGTTCCTACCACGACAGACGCGCAACTGCCGCATCATCGCCCACCGCGCGGAGCCTGTTGTGCGCTTTAGCAGATCCTTGCTGTTCATCGTCCTCGAGATTTTACTGCAGCGAGTTATGGGCCGGAGTGTAAGCGACGGCCTTATGCGCCGGCCTCCCTTGTATGTTCTTAAGATCTGAAGACCTTAAGATCCATCCTGTAGGAAGGTTGCCAGTGTCGTACTATGCATGTATTTCTCAGTGTGTGTGGTATTAATGTACCCTGATACTTGATTTCCGTCCTTTTTTTGTAGAGAATTGAACGCAAACCCTTTGGCTGGGTGTGTGTTTGAGAGTCGAATTCAGCCTCACAAGAAGAAGAAGGCGCCGGCGGCAAGCATGGACATGGAAGGCAAGAGCTGAAGGGCGGAAGTAGCCTGTGTACATGAAGAATTGATCAGATTTGTTAGGTATCCAACAGGATACACGCATGCATGGCAAATAAAGCCTCTCCCATTTGTATCTCAACGAGGAAACATCAAGGATCACAATATAGCACAGAGAAAACACAAGTAATCATACGAACACTGTCTGCGGGAATGACCATTCGAGAAGTACGTGGTATATCAATACAAGATGTTTGGATTTTCGGAGCTACCGTCCCGTGTTCCAACAAGAAATACATGCCCCCTTACAAAAAACCAGCCAACTCCCATGGGGATTTGTTTCTATGCTTGTTTCCGCTTCCGGCAAGTGCTCAATTCTTATTAGTCAATTCCTAAAATATGACTGAAAATTCGGATTTTCGGGGCTACTGCATCGTGTACTGGCAGTAGATATGTACCTCCTGGCCAAAAAACTGGCCGATTCCCATGGGGACTTTTCTTTCTACATGTGTTTCTGTTTTCGGAAAAGAGCTTGATACCACATCCTCAATTCATAAACAAGAATGACCATTCGGATTTTCAGCACTGCTGCATTATATACTGGTGGTAGATACATGTGTCCTCTCCAAAAATGGGCTGATTCTGATGCGGACTTTTTTTTCTTTTCTTCATAGCGAAACTTTTCCCTATGAGGCTTGACACGACAGGGGCGTGGATAAGATCTTCTATTAAGCAATTTTCATCAGAAAATTACCGAACGACCAGTGTTCGAAGCCATTGTCAGCAGCTTACAAAAGACTTGTGCAACTCAACTGAGGATATATAGTTGCAGCGCCAAACAGATATAAACTGACTGTCCATACAAGAAAGCCGTCGCTAGTGCTCCGGCAACCAGTGCAGGCCAAGAGTGGGCAGTCCTGATGTGCGTGTTTTAAATACTCGCAGGACCAAACACGTAGTACGGGACACATTGACTCGGACTGCGTGCCACGCCATCACACGATTCAAGCCACGACACTGCGCAGCGACACTGCTGTCGTCGACGTGGACGTGCTGCATGATAGATTGATCGTCAGGTAGTTTACTTCAGAGTAGAGTAATGTAAAAATTGGTGGAGGTTGTAATACCAGAGGTGGTTGCATGGGTGTCCATTGGTTTTGTGTTGTTTTGCCCATAGCTACTCAATTACTGCTTGTTCCCCTAAGTGGTTTATAGCAGGGTGATTTACTAGTTGACCGGTAACTTTGATGTTTTGGTCACATGATGGTCACAGGGCAGCGGGCATCGACGGCGGGCGGGCGGCGCTGGATGGGCGGCAATGGCAATGCTAAGGCATGATGGTGTGCGCTGACGCGCAGTGACAATACGTGACAACAAATGGTATCGGTGACGGGAAACTATTACGCAGCCTTAACGAGAACCAGCTTACGATTCACACAGAAGCACGCCTACTCGTAACCTCGACTCGGAGGTGTGTACTGACTTTTTCCATCCACAATTGGCTTAAGATTCTCCTAGCTTCCAGACCTCAGACTGCGCGATGAACTGAGCCCTGTCAATGACCTCCCGATTGACGACCCACCGAGTTTGTCCGTGTCCGCCTCTCGGGTGTTTTCCTTGCTGATTGTCGATAGATTGTGACCTGCGCACTTCAAGTTCACACATACCCAGGGCTATCTGGCTTTGGAATTTCCAAAGACGAGTACAAGGGCGGAGGCCAAGTCCCGGTGGGTAATTGTGGGGCTGCAGCGTCACGGTGTGTCCTGCATTTACACTTGCACTCTTTTCCCATGTTCCTGTTAGCTCGAGATCTTGCGGTTCCACTTTGTCACTGCAACTCTGTAATTGTGTACTTGGAAATTTCTAATAACTTACAAATTGCTATACATCTTTAAGCGTCTAAGCCGTGCTCTAGCCCTTGGGCGGAGCGGAGCACAGCCCCTGCCTTGTTCTCATTCTTCTCGTCAATACTTACTCGGCCCCGAACACGGCATTTTTGGAGCCCACCGTGAGGGGCTCCAAAATGACGTACCAACCAACGCTCCAAACGCGAGCTAAACCTAAAATGAACTCGGCAAAGCGGCAAGAAGGATGGAAGTAAATCCAGAAGTCCGAGTTGGTCTACGCTGCTCAGAATAACATCGGGGATCTCGGATATGCGCGATACTTGCGCAGCCTGGTGCGAGGCGCGACATTACTGTACCATTTCGTTCAATTAGTTCTGTCACAGTCACAATGAGATTTTTCGACGAATATTTTCGTCGAGTCACTGGTCACAGCCAGTTTTTGGGGCCCTAAACTGGCCAAATAGGGTAATTTTGCCAAAGATTTGGCGCGTGCGGCGCTCTGATCCGATCAAAATTGCCATATATGGCAATTTTAACCAATTATCAGAAGTGTCACAAGTTGGGGTGCCCGCGAATTGAATAAAATGGCACAGTACCCTCCTCATCTCTCCTCCTTCCCTGTCCTCTTCAACCTCATCATACGTCCGCTTTGGCGAGTTACTGAAGCTGAAGTACATGTCAAATAATATTCTAACACACTCCCTTTGCAAGACCCTTTCCAAACCCTTTCTGTGGCCAGGAACATCCAAAAGGTTGTTACTCGACGAGGAACATGGGATCAAGCTACACCCGTCTGTAAACGGCATCCAAAATCTTGCTCGACGGATGGTCGACCAGTCGAAAACGGAAACAGGTCGGAGCCCTATGTTTGCCTTATGTTTGCCTTACTATCTCAGCAGTCGGAATCTATTCTAAATGGTCATATTACTTCGGCTTCAGTTGTGCACTACAAACAGTCCGAGTGTAGTCGAGGCCTAGGCTACTGACTAAATCCTCAATCCAACCGCGTCACATTTCGGGGGATGGTCTGGCCCCGAATATGGATGCGACGCTCAACCGGAAGATCGGGCGCATAGATACCTGCTACCTCACCACCATTTGGGTCTTCCCACGCGTCGAAGCAGTCGCCACTGGATGAAAAATGAAACTCGTAAGGGATCAATAAGAAGGACCACAAGACATACCACCCCTTGCCGTCACTGACGCACACAGAGAACGCCTGGCCAACTGCCGCAGGCATTGCACCCAGAATTGACGAGATTCTGACAATCACTCAGTATAGCATCCCCGGCTACACCGCAGGTTGGCTGCAGTTGGTCGTCGGCGGCCATCACTGTCGCGAACGGAGCCAGGAGACTCAATAGGGCGATGGTTTTGAAAAAGGTGGAAGGCATGGTCTTGTCGTGAGCGTGGAGATGTAGCAGAGAGGAGAGGAAGTTAAATTCGGAGAGTTGCTTGGTGTGCACTGCACTAGTGGTTTGGTGAAGCTGAGTGTCCGGCACTTGGCTTATCGCAATATCGTCGAAGTTGGGCCTTTTATCGGTACGAGCCGGACAGCCACCCAAAACCATCTTGACGACCAGTTACAACACAAAAACTCTCGGAACCAGTCGTACCATACTGGGGCAAGTTACAGTGGGAACAATGGCCGCGAAAGATTGAACTGAACTAAAATAGAATCAGATTGCTTGCCGGCTGGGATTTGACATGGCAACATACAGGATGTAAGAGCCACACCTTGCCTGTGGCGGTAACGGCCGGTTTTGAACAGGGCCGAACCCTCTGTCGCACAATCCACCATGTGCGATGCAAATACACTGGGCAGCGGATCACCAATAAACCAGGACGATTTCAACGAAATTCTTTGTGCTCACGGTCAGCAGCTAAAAATACTCAGTCAGCGGTCGAATCTTTCGGTTCAAATGCTGTGAACTAATATTAGTGAACCTGAATTAGTTGTGCTTTGCTGGCTCAAATCCTGAAACTTGAACCGCACATAACCTTGGTGATGGGCACGGCCTTAACTTTCAGCAGCCATACATCTCCAAAGCTTCAGCACACGATTCAGTGAAGTCATCAATATATTTTCACTCATCTTCTCGAATTGATCGGGATCTCGTCATCTCTATGGACACTGCACAAATCAGATTGAACTCAACTAAACTAAAATTTGATTGCCTGCCGGCTGGGATAAAAAAAGAAGAAAACGAGTGCCCCATCACGTCTCCCTGTTATTTTTATAAAACTCAACAAGGCACGCCGTCGCTGACGCTCCGGCATCAGGCATGAGCAGTGAAAACTATAACACTCTATAGGTAGCTACATCGTGACAACACTCAGGCTATTAAATAGGTGGGCGCACTCGCACAACTCACCGGCTCCCGACTTTCTTGTTCAACCTCATGAACTCGGCTCGTCTCGCGACAATCCTCCTCCAAGAGCTCACACCGTGAAGCGGGCCGGCTCCCTGCTCGCATGAGGCAAGGATTTCAAGTGAAGAACTGAGCTTGAGCTCAGTCTGGCCCAAATCTCAGTGAAAACCCAGACATACCGGGAGGAGGTTCGCGGAACTTGGCACAATCGAGTTTGCATCTCTTCTGCCGGCGCCTTGGAATGCTTGATTGGCTTGATGATTGTGGAGGCAGCAACTGTACGTGCAGCATAATAGAGTGAGAACTTGAACAGGGTATGTCAAACTGACTTGGATGAGTGCGCACCTGTTGTGGATATACGCGAATACAGAGTGCTGTACACGTAGGAGTGAGCGGGATGGGGTGTAGTTGCTTTGCGTGAAGATGGAAGACCCACATCGACCGCTGCAGCCGGCCTACTTCTCGCTTCAGGCACGTCAACATGCCCAGTAAAACTCGCCCTTCAAGTTATCATCGCAGTTATGCTCGTTTGTTTCCATTCGCGTGGGGTGTTGCTTGCGTAGCGGGATGCTAAGGTCAGTTTGCGAGGCCGGAGGAGAGTAGCGCGGGCTGGGCTGAGTGATCACGAACAGTGTCGGATAATGATTGAATTCAAGTGAGTGGGGGAGGAATGGAATGCGACGGTGTCGTGGTCAAAAGCAAGCAGGGTGTGCACAAAGACGTGGCGAGAGAGTGGCGAGAGCGGGTGCAGACTCCGGCAGCGCGCGGCCCGGCGAACGTGTGAGCGAAATAGTCCGAGTGGAGTCCGTGTGAACACCTGTCAATTAGAGCTCAGATGCGAGACAGAATATTAAGAGTAGTAGAATAGACTTGACACGGGATGTAAGGGCTACACCTCGTGGCGGTAATGGCCGGTTTTGAACAGGGCCGAACCCTCTGTCGCAAATCCACTACATGCGATGCAAATACACTGGGCAGCGGGTCACCAATGAACTAGGACGATTTCAACGAAATTCTCTGAGCTCACGCTAAAAATACTCGGTCAGCGTTCAAATCTTTTGGCTCAAATTCTGTGGACTAATATTAATGAACCTGAATTAGATGTGCTTTTCTAGGTCGCACTTGCACCGCACAAAACCTTGGTAATGGGCACGGCCTTAATTTTCAGCAGCCATACATCTCCAAAGCTATAGGACATGATTCAGTGGAGTCGTCAATATATTTTCACTCATCTTCTCGAATTGATCGGGAACTCGTCATCTCTATGGACACCGCACAGATCATGACTCTCTCCCTGGTACAAAACTTGGTGATCGGTGGCGACAGATAAATAGCGCGGGGGGTTGTCCAGAAGCTCCAAGTGCTGGTCATTTCATCACCCTCAACTCCCCCTCTGCGAGGCAAACAAATCACCTCTTCTGACAAAAAATCTTGACACCTTCAGCTCCCACGATGCAAATTACTCTTCTTCTGACCTCCCTGTGCGCCCTCGGAGTCACTTTCACTGTGGCTGTACCCACAAATGGTACTGGCAACTTGAGCACAAGACAAGGACTACTAGGCATCAGCACGGGTACGCCATATCCGCGCGGGTTGACGGGTTTTACCCGCGTGGATACGGGTACGGGTAGCCGTTGCCGGTACCCGTGACCCGCGGGTTACCATCAAAGTCAGCGACATAAATCGCTTTGGGTTGGCTTTGGGGCAGATTGAAAGAGAGACAGGAACATGTTGCTCAATTGATCACGATTGACAGACAACAACTCCATCACAACTGAATCTGACCCGATTTAGAGCCTAAATAGGTGCTGAACCCGCGGGTAAACCCGTACCCGTACCCGCGGGTACGGGTACACAGCCACCGCGAGTACGGGTACACAGCCACCGCGGGTACGGGTACGGGTACGGCCCGGGACACCCGCGGGCTTACCCGTGCCGTTGCCTAAGGACTACCGAATGCCCAGGTGTCACTGGGGCATGCCCCAGGGTGGTATGGCGCATACCACTACCGTCGTGGTAGACAGGTGACAATGTGTGTTAGGTGTGTTGATTTGATAGACTCTCAAGTGGTCAAATGGCAATCAATGGATCATACTTTGAATCATAACCTCCAACAAGCAAAAATGAGTGTTCAATTACATTTTCAACTTGGTTCGGGAGCACAGATAACATACCTTGACTCCATTTACCAGAAGAATGGTTTGTGCTCGAATCCCTCCCAAGAAATGAACTTTCAATATAGCATTTGTTGATTCTGCTTTGATCTAGGCAGTGTAAGCCGGTGTTCTGAGTTATCTGTGTGTTTGGGATATTCCGGCACCCGGAAAAGCTCAAAAACAGGAGCAGAGCAGGGGTTGGAGCTGGGGGTTTGATGGATATTTCCCGTGGCTCAGTTTGAACCTATACTGGCACTGGCCAGTGGGGGTGAGTACAGTATTCACTACGGGAGGATAGTGTCTATTCTAGCATTCTTCACAGACACTCCAAAGCCTCACACAGTCTCAAATGACTTTTCCAACCCTTGGCCGAGATCCCCCGGATCAATCGGCAACTCACAGGAGGCATTCTCATGTCAAGGCCTGTCAGTCCAACATGAGGCGTTCAGCAGACCACCCGTCAACCACGACGGTAGTGGTATGCACCATACCACCCTGGGGCATGCCCCCAGTGTGTGGGACAGTGGGCGACACAGTGTAGAGCAACGACATTTCAATGGTTTGGCCAATCTCAAAGTCATTATTCTAGCCTCTCCGACTGCCGGGCCATGCTTTCCGCCCCTAATTTGGCCTTGGACTACTCAAGGACATGTACCGTTGGCCTCGCCGAGAAGGCTTACAATCCGATATGCTCGCACGTCGGTGTACCATTCCGATTTGAGCCCGAATTGACCGTGCATCCCACAAAACACCTGCGTCCCTTCTGGCAGGCCCGGAAACTGTAATTTTGTACCGCAGTTCCGACCGATGTCGAAGCTGATATACTTACATTTAGGCTGCTTCTACACAACACGGGACAAGGTGCCGGCCTCTGAGGTGGTGAAGTACGGGAATATGCTCCTGGGGTGTGGCGATGCGGCTGTAAACAAGGTGAATGGACGGGTATACGATGAGAATAGCAATCAATATTGTTTATCAGATGGAAAGTAAGCCTCCTATCACTCTTTCTCCCGAATTCAAACTCTGATCATGGTCTCGCATAGGGGCTGCAACGATTGTTTGTACGTCTCGGTATTGTTGATTCATTTACGACTTTCTAACATTACCTTTTTAGCGACGATTAAAGGAAACTTTATCTACGCTTAATCGTAGTTGGAGATCGTAGACAAACTGGACAAATATAGTTATACGATGCAGCACTGAGGATTTTCACTTTCAGCTTTCTTGAGATTTGAGCTCGTTGGTGCGGCTAATCCCGTGCGTGCGAGAATTCTCCTGGCTCTGTGTGGCGAAATTTACCGTTTTTGTGAGCGAACAGCAGCACTTGAATGGTACGGGGCAGTGCATAGAAGGAGCATCCTAAACGCGCTCCCCTCCGCTCCGGCCGTGCCGCCCTTACCCGTGCCGCGGTGATCAACGCCGCCACATCTTGACTCGCACCACAATCGCAAACTCGACCTCAATGTCTGCGCCCGCCTAATGCCTGCCGTAATCCACCAGTCCACTACACAGCCTCTTATCTAGCTCCTCACGCGCGACTGAGGCTCTCCTCCGCTCAGTCAACTCTCGCCTACGCTGCCCAATGAGCGACACCTCCCCGTGTCCATCACTCTCCTCCTCGGCCTCTATCTTCATGTTCTCTCTAATATTCGGCTAGGTACGGTTTCCCTTCCAATTCCATGGTGATGCTCATACCTATATTTTCCTCCTGTAGACCTTTCCCACACGATACGGCAATGTATCCACGGCGCACTTGTGTTCATTACTCGACCCACCACCTCCCCATTGTATCATAGATTTTAGGGTTATTGGCGAATTCGGGGATTCTGGTCCGTTCTTTCGCCGCTCGCCTCTTTTCTCACTTTCATTTCCACATTCCTTCGCGGCTTCATTCTCTGCTTACCTCCTTACCTCCCTCCTCTCCATTGCTTTCCGCTTGTGTGCATATACTGACACCCTTGTCAGCCATTTCTTTCGTGCGCGCCCTAGCTCGTATCTCAAGCAGCAAGAATGCCTCGTCACCGACTCCCTTCTACTGCCTACGGCGCGAGAAAACCCCGTGTGAGACGCCGCACGCCACCGCACAACGCCACACCACTCTGCGCGCGCTGCCTGACCGCGACATTGCGTCCTAACACCGGACCACATGCACACCCCGATGTATGCCATAACCCGCGCGCGCCTAATTGCGCTCCCCGCCATCTATGCCGTCTGCTCCCTTCCCGCCAACTGCAACCATGTCTTACGCAAAGCGACCCCGCCGCTCGAAGCTCACGCCCGCTGTGCACCCCGAACGTACGACCCGCAATATCAAGTGTATCAAGTGCGTGCTTGGCCCCGGCTCCTCCATCGGGTCCCCTCCTCGCTCCGGTCTCGTCGTCGCTGCTCGACGCGTGCACTTGGCACATTGCCTTCTCCCCTTCGCCACGCACCGCGACCCTTGTATCTCAGCCATCATCGACGCCCACACTCCCGACTCCCCGAAAGACGGCGCGCAGCATCCCCGCCATGTGCGGCGCCCGCGGCATGTGTTTGTTGTCCCTCATGTCGCCGCCATTTCTGCCCCGCGCACGGTGACCGTTGCGAGCGAAGGACCGCTCGACCGCATCGCTAGCGCCATCGTCTTGCACACCACTCACGGCAGCCGTTTCCTTCACATGTGGCAGCTGAGGACGCGGCGAGCATCCTGGGCTCCATCCTCCCCTCACTTGCATGCCGCAAACACGAAATATCCTATCAACCTCCGCGGCGGTGACTCCGGATCCCCCACACCGCACACCCGGACCGCGCGGACCTCGCGGCCTTCAGATCCCTTCGATGCTCCCCGCGATGAAGCGCTCGCGGTGACTCAATGCACGCTGCGTCCGACAGAACTCCTTGCGTTCCCCCTGGCTGCGGGCGGGAATTCAGGGAGCAGCGTGCGGACGACGAGTGCACGCCGGTAAAAAGGAGCAACGGCACTGCAAGATTGCTCGCGCGAGCGCACTTCTGATGCATTTACTCGTACCTACCTACACTTGGCTCTCTCCCTCTTATTTTCTTTCGTATCGACAGCTTGTTGTAATAATCACAGGCAGGCCCGCTGCCGCGGTAGAGCCCACTATCGCAGGTTAGTAGGGTTATATTTTGGTTATAGTATTTCCATTTAATTTCCCTATTCATTTTGATGTCTCGCATTACAAAGTAACGCAAAGTACACTAAGGCCTCTGGGTACCCCTGGCACCTCTATGCCGGATACTGAGTTCATGCCTCTATTTTTTAGTCCATCCTGATTCCAGCAAAATGATTACTTTAGTTTCAGAGGAGTCGAGACAGCGGCTCAAACTTTGCTCGGTCAATGCTTGCACGTCGAGGAACTCACATTGAACCCCGGATAACAGGACACAGGATAATGTGGTTTATAAATATAATTTTCAGACCATAGATCCACGAAAGTTGAGAGCGGCTCAATGCCAACGTCGAAAGACCGAAGAGGGATGATGTTGAGAAGTCTTGTTTTTCCTTTTTTTCTTAAAAAAAAAAGCCAGAGGCTGCTTGCCAACCCAGTTTGATAGAATGTCCGGAGTTCCAGTATTCGTTTGGGATCAGACTCAGGATACAACAAAATGCCACGACATCAAGGGACGTAAGGAGATTTCAAACATGCAAAGACATCAACCAATCTGATTACACTGGAGACCCCCAAAGAGCAGTAACTTGCGAGGCTTTCCGACGGGTCGGTGAAGCAACCATTGGAGGCGGCAGCAGCTCCCAGAACACAGAAAACAGGAATAGACCACGATATATTGGATGGCAGGAACGGTGGTTTTCGCGAAAACATGATAAATACCCGGGAATCAACCGAGTGACCCATGGGCGAAAGAAAAAAGTTTACCCAGCCCGAAATATTTATTTGGTTTTGATTTATGCAACATGACAAACGTCATAATACATGGTGTAGGTATGTAATATAGAACTACTATTCTGAGCTCTGACCAAAAGAAAGTTTTCCCGCACCTGAAAGTTTTTTTCCACACATGAAAGTTTGTTTGGATTTGATTTTTGCCAAGTCATAGATGCAGGGACTTGGACTCGAATCTTCACCTCAGCGTGAATGTGTACAAGGCAGGCATGCTCGTCATCGCACCAGAGATGCTCAGAGAGAGAGAGAGTCAGAGCGAGAGTGACGGCGAGACAAAGATTTGGAGAAACAAGGTGTGTCAAGGAACTTGACACCCTGTGAAGCCGTGCGTGGCTTTCACGTCTCGAACCAGAACGGAAGGCTCCGTTGGCCCCGAAGGCACAACGGACGCACTCCAGAACGGAGAAGTCTTGAAGAACGAGTCCTGGAACGAGTGGGTGTCAAGACCTGTACCCAAGGCACTCCCGGGCTTGCGGGAGGGAGAAGATGAGCCCGAGAACACCAAACTGGAGCGCAGCTACCAAGAGCCACAAGCTCGCTAGAGGGCGAAACGAAAACCGACCGAAAACCCCAAAAGGAGCTGCGCGAAAGGAAAGAAGAAGAAGCAAGGGAGAATAGAGGAGGGAGACCAGGTACAAAAATTGAAAGAGATGAGGGAAGTGAAGTGAAATTTCCATAGCCAGAGCTACACAAGCACTGGACAGATCGTCCCAACCAGAAGTCCTAGGTACTCATGGGCAGTACCTGGATTGGAGCTTCCAGCGGGCAAGACCTGATATGCTTGCTAACTCTCAGGAATAAAGCAGAAGAGATAGGAAAACGGGAGGACGCAGAGGAAGATGAAGATGAAGATGGAATAGAAAAAGAGAATTGACTCAGCTTGAGTGGGGGGAGCTTGATTCCCCAAAATTACCCGAATAGGACGACAGGATGAGTAGATGTGATGAGTGTGATGGTGACGGTGACGGTAACGGTAACGCGTTAGATAATGACAGACAGGCATCCAGATAGAAATCGTGCATCCAGCCCAGAAGCAGCAATGCAAGACCGCAGTGAAGCTAGATGAGGCCCCAGATGTTGAATAAACAGATGGAGGGAACTCGAGCCAAAAAGAACGGCGGGCCAAGCGGCAAGGGTGAGCGGTGCCCGCAAGAAGAAGAATGATCATGTGATGATGACAGGTGAGAGATGGTGGCGCGGTCCTCGCTGCTGCCTTGTGTCCCACCTAGGCGGACTCGCGCGCTCATCCTGCCTAGGCTCACATGTGGTAGCCAAGATATTCATATGAATTCCTCCTTTTCCTACTGAAGGAATGCATGCTGAAGGGGGGTGGTGTGAAAGAGAATTGCAAGGGCAGCACTGCCACGGCCCAGACCATCCGTCACGTGCCCACGCACGTCAACGAAACCCAAACAAGATTCAACAATCACGTCAAATCAAATGGCAAGTTTACTTGTCGTCGGTCAATAATCCGGGGATTTTGATGAACCGTTGTGATGTCGGCTACTAGTAGTTCACCGCAGTGGCTGAGAAAATGTGTCTACCAGACACGGACAAATTACCACCAGCGAACCATTCGATTGATTGTGTCGGCGTTCCTGGCGGCTTTCTCGGATGCAAAACATGCCGACGGAGTGTTCCTCGGCAACATAAGGGACGAGCGATGGAACTCCTATCAAAGCCACAAAACCATTTGCATCTATCAGCCACTCTCCACTGACCCTACGTCCGACGTCAAACTGTGGTAGGTAGGATTACACGGGAATAACGAATGCCGGTTTCCATGAGCTCTCCTGGCGTATAACCGAGCTAGAAATACACCCGCGCCCCTGGGCCTTCGAGGTCGCCAATACCATAAATGACCTTGAGTTCCCCCCTATGCCCACCTGTAGAGCACAGTTGGCCTTGAAGGAGCGCTGAGTCACCACGATGATATCCCTTCATACAACAATGTTTTTCTGAGCCTGAACAGGCGAAAGAAAATGTTCTCATTCGAAGCAGAGTTGTCATGGCCCCGATATTTGGCCGAAGCCAAGTATGACATGCCTTCCGGTTATTCCACAGAGAGCAAGAAATTTCATCCTAACTATGATATCCTGACTTATCACTCGTTCGGTGAGCAAGGTATTATTGGCTATACACTAGCAATACATTTCAATTGATTTTGTTATACTAACCTTTTTACACTGGCGAGTCCTCGCTATCGTGTTTCGTGACAATGACCTCTTCCGAAATTTCGATTTTGATACCCAAGTCACGCCTTCCGAAACTCCCAATGGATGGAGTCTGCGAGGAACACTCTGTACTTGGCCTGGAGCGAAAGGCAACCCGGATGGTAACAAGCGTGAACTTGATTCCCTGAGAGATTTTCAGCCAATGTGGCACCCTCGAGAGGATTGGACTTACAACAATCGGGGGAATACTCCCCAACAGGACCAGCTGAATGTTGGACTTGGCTAGAAACACAGCCAGAACCACGACCTGGAGCACAAAGTACAGTGCCTCCGACTCGATCAACAGTAGCATTGTCGAGAAAAATTGGGACCGTCCGACGTTGTACGCTTTGGACCGCCTGTCGACCAACCAGAGACGAAAAGCCATTAAACCTGTGGTGATGGTGTTCTGCCCCAGTGCGAGCACATAGAACACGGCAATCCAGTCCCACAAAGCGGGATCGAAAATATGCCCGTAGGATGTCACAGTCGACAGTCTCTGGCAGGCCATGGACCCGGATACTAGGACCAGAGTGAGTCGGATACATGGCCACATCAAATAAATAAATTGACACACCAATGCTGGCAACCAAAAGGACCAGCGGGAATGCAACTACCCGAAAGTCGCAATCCCAAAGGATCCAGCAGCGATAGATCTAATCAGCCAAAATGACAATGACCCGTTGACAAATGGCTGGTGAATACCCACAGCGACAGAATCCCCTAAAATACACTGCGTCATATACAAAGCATCTCGGATGATTGCATGCCAAGAGCGTGGATTAGCTAGGAATGCTGCGGAACCGCCTTGTGTGGTGGCCATTTCCAAGAGTCCGTAGACAGTGCGGTAAAATATGATCACTAGCAGAGGGAGTATTAATTGCGATGCTATACTGCGGATATAGAGAAATTTGTGAGACCAAAATGCGATGTAGAAACAATGAACGTTGCACACGCCATGGCGAACATGATCTACGGCATCAGTTAAAATTCCGAGGGCAGGGCAAGAGTTAATTGGCTGACATTGGTATGCGTTGTTCGCCGCGAGACGTTCAGGTGCGTGTACACCGAGAGGATGAAGATACACAGAAAGAACCCTGATCAAAGGGGTGTGTGGTCAATGGAGGCAATAATCACGAACCATAGCACGTTGCCTTTGAAAAGAAAATGAGGACCCTGCAGGCTGGTACAGAAAGGCACTTGCCTCGCAGGCCTGCGACAGAATGAAAGTTTTCTCAACTGAGATTAAGAACATGGAAGAAGAGAAAGAACAGGGATGGACACCGCGACAGAACTGCCGACCGGATATTTAAACTTGTAGGATGACATTTGAGGTACTGTACAAGCCTCATCCATCTGTCACGAAAGTAAATTACATTGGTAGTTAGCACACCAGCTAATGTGGATGTACATTGGGCTTCCATCGTAACTCCGTCGTCCGAATGGCAATCAACTTGTGAACCTCTCGTGGATAACCGCAGGACAGTTATGGAAAGTATGAGCAGCAGATACTCAAGATTCAATGCGTCTTCGGGATTCAAACAATGTCCTGCCGGGGTACCGATTGAAGAATACGGAGTTCGTCCACTTTGGCCACCAATATTAATTAGCCCGCGTGGCAGTTTCTCGTTACGATGCCACTGTCCCTGGGCAACATGCATAAGACGTCTTGAGGGCACCAGCCATCCGGGTCAGAGTAGCGCAGGGTTAGGGTTCGAAGCCCACTTCGAACGAATTCTGTACAATGTATCAATCCGCTGATAAGCCGCTCTCTGGAACAGGTGTGGAAAGTCACTCTTTTCGCGCTTATTCGGTGTGCACATCAGAGAACTAGTATGAGCCCGAATAGCTAGTTGGGAGATATCTGCAACAGTGAACAAGGTCTGCAATGGGGTTGACGACCCGCGGCGCATTCCAAAGTCTCTGTCTATACATACCAGCAGAGCCCACAAGCCTGGACCTATCCAATCCGGTGCAAAACACTAAAAGGGATAAACACCGAATAAGACCTGGCAGTCTCGGAATAACAGTTTGATAATCGGACTTGTGATAAGATGGCGGAGAAGCACGGGCCGGGACCTATCGGACAATGAAACCCGAATCAGAGCCGAAGAGCGACAAGCCGTTGGATGCCGAAGATTACAAGACCCGAGAGCCGACGGAGTAAGCCTGATGACCTTATCCGGAAAACTCGCATGGGCCATAACATCGGAACTACTGGGTCGTTTGGGAAAAACCACATATGCACGGAGAGCTACGAACGAGGACTATCCACTGGCACCAAGGGCAAAACCGCTACATGGACGATTGGGGGGCGTCATACCGAATAACGACCAATCACTATTCGGATCAGGGATCTGCGTACAATTATGACTCGAGGGCTTGATATCGGCGATCTATCATGATATTTTACTACACGAGTATGACACAGCCAAGGGTATATAAGTAGGGATTTGGGACACTGTAGCCACGGAATCACCCACCTATTGAGGCCGCGATCTGGGGTTCAGCTAAGCTACAAGACTGCAAAGGCTACAACTTTAAAGCAGATTTGAACTGTGTGAATTGAGCCAAGAGTTATTCGGATATCAAGATATCAGAGTGTTTGTCAAAGATTATTGATTAGTGATTAGTGAACAAGGAAAGAACCGATTAAGGACGACAGAAGACCGAAGACTAGGAAGAATACCGATTAAGAACTAGGACATCGTATTTGGCCGCCCCATCAAGGCTCGTCGATAGTACGTCTTACGTGCACGTTACAAACTCTCGAATTACCTACCCTGCACCCCCACCAAAGGCCCTGTACCCAGGGTTCTGAACTCGCTAGTGTCTATTAGCTATTGGATTGGATTTGTGTTATTCGGTTTCACTCCCTTACACCGACTTACAACGAGTTTGACTATTCCAAGTCTTATTCAGAGTATAGAGGTTTTGGGTTTAGTGTTATTCGGTCACAGGTTTAGTTTTGTAGTTAGTTCGCCAAGCACACACATCACCGCGTTTGATTGAGTGTCCTGTCCTGGGCTGAGAAAAAACTTCGAGCCCCTGCCGAGCCAACGAAGAAGTCCTTCAAAAATCTGTTGCCGGTCGGCAAAGCTGGCACGTATCGGCGAAGCTGGCATGAAGGTAGGTACGTACGTAGGTAGGTAGGTAGGTAGGTAGGTAGAATAACACGGCACGGACAAGGACTTCTGGAAAACGGAGACGGTGGACCGCTGCATGATGGTGGCTGTTTGGTTGTCATCGTTAGGAGCAAGTCACATTACCATTCCGATATAGATTCTGTTAGTCCGAAAGAGGCGATACGGAACACACACACACAAGTTCAAGTACAGACTACGAACTTATTTGACCTAGGGTGAACGAGAGTCCGACGCAACACACACAAGACGCAGACTACAACATACTAGTAACCGGCAAATTATTTCAACCTTGAGTACAAATACTTACTGGTTTGCACATAACAACTTTTCAAACAGTTCAACAGAACAACCCGTTTTCAATGCCGTAAGCTCGCAATGTGGCGGCCCATGACATCCGTCGTGTATCTGATTTTGGGCCAATTGAGTCGAAGCCGGGTCCTGTCGGCGAATGTCTCGGCATGCTATTCTTTGACATTTGACCGGGTTTTATGTGGCCCTGTACATAGGCGTTTACGGATAGTAATTTTGCCGACCAAGCACTGAATTTAATGGCCGGGTAAGAGCGTGTGAGTACTGCTACAAACATGATAAACCATTGATACGCGGATATTTAATTATACTGTCCTGGGTAGATATCCAGAAAAAATACGGGCGAGTGCTGCATGCATGTACTGTAAGGATCCTACCTGATGGTCAAACAAAATTCCTTCTCATACCAAGAAGCGCTGTTAATCAGAGCTCTGCGGGGATGGTCCCACCATTTGGCGGTGTTCTAACTGCATCCATTCGGCGTCGAGATTCTGAGCGACAGATGGGTTAGGATTTTAGTCCACGAATCAAGACGAGTCATTAATTTTGGACACACATAGTTATATGGGACAGGCTCAGTGCCGCTCCCTAGCGGGGCTTTTGATGCTACTGTCCCTGTCCAGGTCGCTTTTGACTTCGATCGCAGAGTCCCCCGCCGCGGCGCGCTCAGGCTCTGGTTAGAGGCACTCTCGGTGTCGTACCCGTAGACAACGTCCAATAGGACACCTGTGACGGCGGAGGCGTACTGCCCCTGGGGGCTCCGTGACGCAGTGCTTCCGTCCGTAGTTGTATTGTCCCGCCGGAAGGGGATGCCGACGAGGAAGTTCGCAAGCAGAGTAAGCGAATACACCCGGCCTTGGCAGGTAAAAAAAAATGTGAAGGCTGCACATGGATACTTGTTATTAAGCAGAAGCAGTTTCTTCCGACGGAAACCACGCACCGTCGCTGTGTCCCAAGAGCAGTATCATCATGACCAAAGTGTTCGATGCCACGACCACGCCTGCACTGATGGAGAGCAGGAAGAACCGGCGAGAAAAGCTGACCGGGGCGGGGTGGTTGAGCAGGATGCGGGACGTGACTGGGTGGAATTTCGTACCTATCGCGCGACGGTATGACATCTGCCGCACTCAGAAATCCCCAGACCCTCGAACTCAGTGCAATCGCAATGAAGATATCTGTTGCAGCGCACGTCACGGATGTGGCTCTGGTTGAAACACAACAGTGAGGAACATGTCAGCATAAAATGCTGAATAACGGCGCACGTTGCAGTGTTCAGCGCGGCGGTGCGTTCCGAATCAAGCACTAAGATCAAGGCTCCGGACGCCAACGCAAGGCCCAACTGAATAAGAAAATAGAAAACCTCAGCCGGCGCGTTAAAAATAACGGAGTGGAAATTCACATGAGCGAGGATGAGGATCGCTAAGAACGCTGTTACGATTATATTGTTGGTCCTGGCATGAAATTGAAATTGAAATTGTAGAGAATCCGGCACACGACGAACTCACAGAGAAAAAAACAAATGGCATAAAATAGCCTGCTCTACCGCAGCCGAGCAGTACGTCATCAAGATTATCAACGATGTCGGCACGAGGAGCGCCACCGGGTTACCCTTGATCCGCAGGACAAAAAGACAGAGATTGACACAGATCGTCAGAGTGCAGACGGTGTCGAAAAAAATCAGCGCGCCGACGCCGAGTTTGTAAAAGAATGGACGGTTGGGGCGCTGGAAGTAGCGGCGGCACAGGACGAGTTCGAGGGTATAGAGGCTGACATTGAGCCATGAGCTTGCTAGGAGCTGGCTACCATCCAGAGATTAGCGGAATTCGGTTAACGCAGCAGAGACCACGCACATGTCGGTGGAAGTCTTCATGAGGTCAGGACAGCGGCTGCGGGTACTGTGGGAGGTCCAGGAAATATGGCGAGGCCTTGCCGCTCAAACCGCTTTTTAAACTACCGTGCAGTGTCGGTGCCCAAGGATATCGTAACAATACTGAATGGCATCGGCCAATTTCTCTCATGTCGCTGTCGGTCGTGCGCAGAATAGTTCGTAGCCCCCTTATGTCAACGCACAAATTCATTTTTTTCGCCAAGCGAGTCTGACACAAGTCGTTCTCGAGAGACACCGTCTTCGGGGTACGGAAACACTACGGCAGCACGCGTCATGTGCGGCTTGACGCAGTGATTCTGAGCGTTGAAGAGTTGAAGGGACAGAATATTTATAGGGTAGTGTATTGCTCTTGTACGGCACGCAGCTTCCCGTTCGTATGGTGGCGGATAAATCCCAACATTACTCATCCTCTGGATCCCCAAGGGGTGTACTTTATGGCAGGAGGACGTTATGATGTTGGCCTCGGCATACGGGCGTGGTGGGATTTTTCTTGTTTGCAACAGAATTTGGGCATATCGGGGAGAAATACCGGTATGCAGAAGAAGTCCGAGAAATAGACTCCGATGGGAGGTTCGGAAGAAGAATCGGCAGGTTCTGTCCTGGCCGCGGCCGCCGTCTGCACGCACGTCAATGTCAACATGGGGTTATACCGTACCCACGCGCGCACGCACTCGTGCAGCGCCACCTCTTCTCCCGCTCCGCCTCGTCGTCCCCGTCCTCCTCCCTATCCTCCTCCCCGTCCTCCCGCTCAGCGTCCCTCAGCCCCAGCGCTAGACGATGAGTACCGTCACTGTGTCGAGAAGGAAGTTGGCGACATGGTAGGGCCGGAGTTTGGAGACTTTGAGGGTGGTTACCATGATTGGGGATGGTGGAAGTTCAACGGGAGAGGGGTACGAATCTGGGAAAAAAAGAGGCGGATAAGGGATTGCGCAGCATTTCAGCGAAAGGTGAGTGACCGTCGAGGATCGCCAGCCGATGTGACGCACCAGCGCTTCTGTACCAAGAATGTGGATTTGCGGCACACGAGCACGACGCATCTATGGGATTTCATGCCATCCACCAGCGCAAAAATCCATATCTCCTGCGGCAGGCTGTCCGTCGCTGCAGAATAACAAGAGCCAGCGTCCTCGATGACCGTTCCCGGCAATTGAACAAAATGGTCTAAAGATTATATAGATTACCAAGATATCGTTCAGAAATATACCAAACACAAAATCTGGAGCTTACTTCGAAGGGAAGCGCAAAAATCACGATAGTACGCCCGGCAGCTGGTCCACAGCTGGTACAATAGGCCGACGAAATTTATTGGGTAACTTCAAGGGTAGACTTGAATAACGATTAAATTGATGCAGGCGAGCGGCGAAAGAAGACACCCACTCCTCTGATGTCTACGGTGTCCCAGAGATCGCCTGGTCGGGGAGTCCAATGAAGGCTTGGAGCTGTCGAGCAGAATATAGCCTGCCAGCGGGTGCAAGAAAAATAACAAACTCGCTGAAAAGTGAAGCCAGTGCAAGCAGCAATTTTATGTTAATAAGCCGACTAGTCTTGCAGTCGGTTTAGTTCTGATACATGTACCAGCGCAAGAAGTCCAGAGAAGGGAGCTCTACCGCAAGGGCTTCACCAGTTGTACGTCGTGGCTTGGTCGTGGCGGAGAGCTGGAAACAAAGCCCGGGGAGGACGTAGGGATAGGCATTGGTTAGGAGAACTGGGTGGGATTAGGAAACAAGGGAGCGAGGTTGGCGGGAGCGTCGACATTCGGGAGTGGTGGCAAGACACAAGCCTTCACGTGTTGATCCGGCGGGACGGGTGCAGGCGCAGGCAGACAAGTCCAAATAGAGCCTTTGTGGTAGCATTTCAGTGTGCACGAGTCTGGCGTGGGCTAGATGTGTCCTATGAAAGCGTCTCGGAGCAACGGTGGGGAATATTCGTGGCAACGGAAATTTCGCGTGGTTTCGGAGATAAGATTGGCCGAGATGACATCACCAGTCAAAGCGTGTTCTCTCGACGTTCTCCGTACACAGCGCGGAAATAAAATCCAAAGACCATATGTATCACATGCCAAAATAATCTGAGTTGTATACTGTCTGAAAGGGAGGAATCAGGGCTTTCTGTCCGTACCTATGCTTTGACATGTTTCGCTTCAAGCACGGTGAAGTTCTTAGTTTTGAGAGATTTTTCACGGCTTCCATAAGATCACCATGGAGGCGTTCAAAACTATCAATAATGGTGCGATGCGGATGAGCTTTTGGTTAGTAGTACCCAGTAATAATACACAGCTACGTACTTTGATTTGAAAAAAACCGACGGGACAGTGGTGTTTCACAGGCAAACCGCCCGGGCTTGTTACGCAATTTCAGCCTTCCCCGGAGAATATCTTTCCAGCCATCCGGATTTTCCTGAACCATATTTCATAAGGAAGGTGAGCACCCCGCGGACCTCAAACAGGAGGGAGGAGGGGTCGCGAGACCGAGATCCTGTCAAGAAATGGGGAAAAACCGAAAATTGGTTGTGGAGGAAGCATTTTTTGCAACAAGGTCTGAGAAAATAGATAGATTGCGCAAAAGCCGCTGTAGAAGATAGGGTTGGTCCGTGGGTGGACTGAGTCGGTGCCAAGGTCGTGCTATAACCAGCTGGACGCGAGCGGCGGTTTTGGTGGACGCGAGCGTAAGAATAGATCTCCTGCGTAGACGGAAATCAGTAGTGAAGGCGACGAGATAATGAAGCTCAGCTCGATGAAGTGACTCGGAGGGCTCAGGACTCAAGATGCTCGCGCGAGAGAGAGGGAGAGAGAAGATCCGTTGTCCGTGATGGACTTGAGATATATACGAAGATTGGGATGGCCGTTCGCGTACTCTTGCGACGCCAGAGCCCTGTAGTCCGAACTAGTACTGTATGTAATGTATGTAAATGTATGTAAATGAGTCTGCAGCCCCTCCGTCTCCGAGCTACCTTCGCAGTAACAACCCGAGAGATGCGCAAAGACTGAATAGGGAGACGCGCTGCCGCCCCAGCGTGAACAGTGGCTGCCCAGACCGTGTTCTCGTCGATCCCCAGCGCATTCCGAGGCTGCATACCACGTCGGTACCACCGAGACGTCGGGGTTGGCAGATAAAATGGCGTAGGAGGCCGAGTATGGTAGTAGAGGCGATGGGATGCATGAAAGAGAGAGATGGAAAAGGAAAAGAGCGAGATAATAGAAGAACATGCCATATACGCGCGCCCAAGATTCCCAAATTCCGCCCGAGACCGACCCGAATTGAGGGTCGTATGCGAAGTCGCCGTGTCGCGTGTCGTACTCGTGGAAAGGAGCCGGTGGTGATGTGGATGCGGTGACAGCTCATCGAATGGGAGTGGCGTCGATGTCGATGGCCATGCGGATGGCTCGGAATGTCGGGGAGGCGAGGGAGATGGAGGCGGAAGCCGAGAAGCGAGGTGACAGCTGCTTATCAAGCTGATGGCTCCGTTCCGGGCCGCTCGGGCATTTCGGATCAAACGCGTCCAGAATGGGAAGGCGACGTGCAGGGCACGTCGTACTCCCTGCACGTCGCCTTCCACACACGAGCCGCATGCGGCAATATGATTATATTTCTCGTCAATTCTCTGAGAATTCTACCATAGAGTTCTCTCCCAGTGGATTCAAAGTTCTGCCCTCCACCGTGCTCGGCTCGCAGTGCCGCTACCACATCCCAATTCAGTCTGTCTGAAATTTCAATACTGCCACCACGCTGCCACGCTAAGTGGCCACCGTTCCGCAACCTTGTACCTTCCTCACTCCGGCCTTACGTCAAGTATCATTGTATTAACCCTGGACATGTTTTAAATACACAAGTTAACATCCTCCGCTCTTCCATCGTGCGCCCCCTGTCGTCTCGCGTCCAAGTTTTGTTCTTGCCAATCTGTTCCCCGTGTCGTCTTACATATGCGCCCTCTGGTCCCGTATTGTCCCGGCCATATTTCTTCCGCACCGTACCGTACCGTGCAAGTACCGTGCGCTCTTCCTACCGCACCGTAGCTGGACCGTGTCCGTACTACGGGGGAAGATGTACTATACGGCACGGACGGTGAAGAGCTCTAGTTTTGGTGTCGTATTCTGCATCGGTACTTAATTGGACCCAAGTTCGTAATCTGATCCCATTTGGCTAGGCAGGGGCAAGGCAGGGCCCGATCGGGATTCGGCTCGGACACTGAGGCATTTTTTGTTGCACTGCGGGATATCACCACCCGAATAGAAATTATTCCGGGAAAAGCAGACATAGCCGATCACGGCGTTGTTTGCTACCAATTACCTGGTCCATCAAATGTCATCGTTCAAGTCCACAGCTTCGCATGGTTGCCATCCTCGGTTGAAATATTCCCGACAGAACTTGAATGGACTTGTCAGGGTCTAATTAGTTCAGAATGCATGCTGTAATGGTTAGCCAGCGGCTAGTGGAATGGACCGAAAAGATGGATTGCTGTGCATACCAGTAAGTATTTAACTCGGAAATTACACTTGGTTCAGGTCCTTTTTCATTATGTCTCTCCCGGCCCTGGACAAAATCACCGGGTTAGTTTTCTCCGCGTTTCTCAGCCCGCTATTCAGTCTTGATTTATAGAGCACTTCTCATTGGCACCTGGGCGAGCTCCGTTAGCAGATTTCTTGCTTTCTTCGTTTTCCCGACCCAGCCTGAAACTGGCAACAGTTATTGTACATGGCCGAGTTGATTCAGGCTGTATATTACTTCCGCAATTTCAAAGATGATTGGAAGCTGAAGGTATGTCCTTTTGACTTGTGGCTTTGCTGCTGCTGACCTTTGGCAGACGCTGGTAGCAGTGACCTTTGCCATCGACACGATATCCGCTATCGGCGATGATATCGGTGTATATCTAGTGAGTATTCATCTTCTGCACCTTCCATGACTAGGCTGAAGCGATCAACAGTACACGATAAGTCATGCTGGTACGTCTCAGCGCTCAGAACAATGTGATTCACCGCCCCATTGAGTTCGCAGGCGATCTGGGGTATATTTCTAAACAGAACTGGGTGCATCATTTCCCACCGGTATATACTAGTATCTGATTGCCATTTTCCAGACTGTGCCGCTGTACATCTTCTCCACCTACATCATCGCTTTCCTGGTCCAAAGCTTCCTGGTCTACCGTTACTGGCGGTTGTGCGTGCTTCATCCTTCGGCTCCAATGGCTTCGTTCTCGATACTAAATCGAATTCTGCAAATGTTCAGTACCCACAATACAGCCCTCTCACTTCTTCTGTTCGTTTTGATCATTGCCGCAGTACGTTTGCTATTGCTTCTGTATATCGACTGATGCCTCATTTCCCCCTGTGCAGCTAGGCGTCGCACTCGCATCAGGGTTTATTATTGTGCTGTTCCCCGCGCTCGAGGACCGCCGGAAGGCCCTGGTCTGCGGAACGTACGTCTGCCTTCCGGAACTCCAGAGGTTTGCGATTAATTCGTTGGATGATTCATCAGGATCTCTCTCATTTTCCAGGTTTTCGTGGACGTCTCAATCGCGGCGTTGCTCGTCCGGGAGGTCTGGAGGGCGAAGGAATCGTTGTTGGATGTGCACACTCGGTGAACGCATACCGTGTTTGCCATGTTGTCGACGAAGCTGATTAAAGCGCTGTAGAATCAACAACACCCTCAGCTGGTTGGTGGTGCGAACTCTCCAGACTGGGTCAGCAATCGCGGCAATCGCGATCGCAACTCTGATCGCGTACGTGCTGACCCTCAGCACTTATCAGACTTACCGACTATATGCAGGTTTCTGATAGACGACGAAAGCAATAGTGGGTTTTTTCTGGTCGATGAGATTGGAGCCCCATCTCACTCCAATCGCAGTTCCCGTTGGCATCATGTTCTGTGGTGGTCGCGTCTACACACTCAGCATGGTTCGCTTCTCTACAGCAATGTGGACGTACCTAATAAGAACACAGCTATTTAACCTCAACGTCCGCAGCCCAACCAACCCTGGTTCCTCTAGGAGAACTTCATCGAACGTTCGGACACCCGGAGAGCACACCTCTGTAATCTTTGCTCGGGATGACACCCAGAACTTCGGCGGGATCTGTGTGTTGCTTGCTTGACTTTATCCCCATGCAGTCGGCTGACTGTTAGCATTATACCATTCTATTACTTACATTCCTTTTATTTCATCCCGTTCTCCCTTCGTCGTTCGCTACATCGTACAATCATGCACTGTGACACCTCAGTTACTCTTTTGCTCCGTAACTGAGGTGTACGTCTACTCACTCTCATTTTCTACTCATTTACTTATTCCTGTAGTCTCCGCTAACAGGTACATTAATACAACAAGTTACTCTTTTGCTCTGTAACTGAGGTTCTCCGCTAACACTGACTGCCACCGTTCCTCATGTAGATGTCCACTGCACAGCCCTTGTACGACTACAGGCCGTTCTGTGAATATAAGCGCTTATCCTTTTTCTCTCTGCAGGTGCACACTGACGAACGAAAGGACTACAGCAGCGTAAGACGCACATCTACGTCTTATTTGGGTCCGCTGATGTTCGCGGAACTTTTCAGGTCCACTTCGACAACGACAACCACCGGCATATGCCGAAGCCGTACTTCAACAACGCAGTAAGAAACACAGTTATGTGCCCTTTTGTGTGCCGCTAATGCCCTGATGCAGCCCGGTGATGATAGCTCCCCGGTGGAAATAGAGTTGACGTCAAGGAAACAGTCTGAGCTGGTCACTGGGTGATTTTATGTGTGCTCGCGTCTCATGTTCCAGCGCACATGGAGTGTTTGGTTTGGAAGATGCTACAGGGCAACTCACGCCACTGCGACTCAAAACAATGTACATGGGCATGGTAGACTGCCATCTAATTCATGGATGTGAAGTATCGCCAGACCATGAAGACGTTCATTTTGAGAAGCTGGGGAAAATTCAAGTGAGCGTCCTTCGTAGAATGTTGAACCTACACGACAGATGTGAGCTAGTACCGCTGTTTACGGAAACCGGAATTATGCCCTTGAGAGTCCGCCGTTTCATACTGGCGCTGTGGTATCTGGTCTACCTCCTCAACCTCGATACACATGCCTATGCGCATGCAGCCTTGACAAGCTCCATAGAGCTCAACGCACGCGGCAAAAAATCGTGGGTAAAGGACTTGATCAAAGCAGCGACGCGGCTGCCTTTTCCGACACCGCCTGTCCTCAGTATCACCGAGACCACCACAACCGCAGACATCGAAGCTTTTGCGGGGACGGTCCGGACGCTGACGATGCAATGGCTGCAGTCGAAGGTTGACTCCTCCGAGAAACTATACCTGCTACGCGGCAGAGTAGAACCACGCAAGAATCAGAACCCGGTCCCAGTTATCTCAGTTATGAGGCACTATTCACCAACTTTGAATCGAGAATTGGACCGCGCGCGTGGTATAGAGTTGTGAAGAAAGGTAGTTTTGGAATGGGATGGTATCTAGTCTATTTGGTCGGAGGTGTGCCAGTGAATGTAGATGAGGAGACATTTGTAGTAGTACCGCGTCGTCCGTTTTGGAAGGAAAGAGGATGGAGCTTGCCCAACTAAGTTAAACGGGTCGCAAAAACGCCGGGGTACGCGGACATCCGATGTTCAGCTGCGTGCCAGGTGCGTACGAAGAGATCTGCATGCTCCGGGCGTTTGAATCGCAGGGTGATATACGGGCTCTTGTGATCTTTCCCATGTTTGTGCACCGAGAAGTGGGCATCTTGCATTGCTGTCCGCCGTACAATAGCCAGGACACTGTTGGTAATGGAGTTCTTCCACTTCCTGGTCACCACGCCCTTGGGTATCGACCAATTCGCTGGCCCGAGCTTCACGTCGAAGTCGCCGGTGGCTGCAAGCATGTCGGGCAAGGCGGATGTGGAGACGTTAGCGTCGGCCTCGATTCGAAGGCGAGCCCGTTTCCCGTTTCCGTTGAGGACGTCGGGGGCGTTGCCCATGTCGACGTAGGCCGGGGCCGATGCACTGGTGCCACTGGAAACTTGAAGCTGCGTCTCGAGATGCTGCACGGTCGTGAGTATCGCGGCCAGAGTGGACTCCATCGCAACGGTTCGTTCCGTGAGGCGATCGACGCCGCTTCGGAGTCTATGCTCCATGGATTCGTCAGGTAGGAAGTTTCTGCAAAGAGCGGATGAGGAAATGAAGTGACGCCGTTGCCAAACAGGACCAAATGGATCGTGACGTGACCTGACGTTCACCTTCTTGCTTTTAACCACCATCATCTCTCGATTCTGGCCAAATTCACACTTTCACAATGACAGACCTGCGTGCGAGACTGGCCAGGATAGACGCCGAGCTTTATTACCTCGAGAGCGACTCCACAAAATACATCGCCGCCCTCGAAGCCGCCGAAGCAATATTCGTCGAGCGCTTCTCGCATCTCGTTTACCCCATCCTCACCCTTCCACACGACATTACCTCCCGTATTTTTATCGCATGCCTTCCCGCGCACGGCCGTGTGCGTATGTCATCCGAAGCAGTGCCGTTGAAGCTATCGTGGGTCTGTCGTCACTGGCGAGAGATTGCGCTGGCGACGCCGGAGTTGTGGGCTTCTCAGGACGTCGAGCTACGGTTGTTAGACATGGGAAAGAAGAGCGAAGTGTCGCCGGGCGGCAAGGAGCTCTTCGAAACCTGCTTGGCTCGCGCTCGAACCAGCCGCATTTGCCCAAGACCACCATTGTCACTCACGATCAGGCAAAACGAAAAGGCGAAGAATCGCATGGTGTGTTTCTGTTCTTATTCTGCTCACTGGTCCTAACTCTCACGAACTATATAGCTCGGATCAAGCCTTGTTCCACTTCCACCCTACCTCAAAGACGCCGTCCCTCACGTTTGGCGCCTGGAGACCGATATCTCCCCCACTCAGCTACGCCAGATCCGTCCACTGGGCACCTCGCTACCTCACCTCGAGCACCTTATCGCGGCTCTCATTGCGCAGGACCTCGCAGACATCGTTCAGCACGCTCCGAACCTCCGCGAGCTCCACTTGCGCAAATGCCCCGTCAAGGCGAAGCTGGCATCGGCTGTCCTCGTGAAGTTCGAGGTTTTGCTGCCGGACGCAGAGACTTCTCTCCTCGCGCTTCTTGACATCTTGGAAGGCTACCCGATGTTGGAGTATCTGCATACCCCACTCAAGCCGGACCTCCCTACCTTGCCATATTTCTTGCGCAAGTTGCAGTCGCGTGCGCATATTCACCACGCCAACCTCCGCGATTTGGCCCTTCCGTCCACCTCACGCAAAGTGTTCGACGACTCTGCCCAAAGCCTCCGTGTACTTCTCCAACTCCTCACCGCGCCGGCGCTGCATTCGCTCGATATCTTTGTTCCTCTTCATTCGGAAACAGTCCTGGACATCGCCCGCTGCTTCCTCATTCGTTCAGACTGCCGAATCGTAAACCTGCGGCTCACAGTTACTCCGCACGATGCCTGCTCTTGGATTTCCATGTTCTCCAAACTCGAGGCTCTCGACGTCATCGGCCATCCGATGACGACGAAATGCACATATCCCTTCATTAATGCGGGCACTCTCAACCAATTCCCTCGTCTGCGGAGTGTTTCCTTCTCCTTGGAGAGCCGGTCCTACGATTGCGACGTCGTGGAAATCGACTGGGACACTCTGCTGGAGATCCTCCGGACGCGCAAAGAGCTGGATATTGAGCGCAAACGCGCTGATCGTACTGGCAAGTTCGAGCCCACACCCCTCGAGTCGTTCCGCATCAGCACAATCTGGCACAAGAAAGTGTATTCCCGCTCGAAATGGTCACCTCCGGACGAGCTGTTCACACTTCCAGAGTCGGCCGACGAGATCCTCCGCATGGCAGAACAGATCAGCATCTTTCAGAAGGTTCGCGCGCCCGAGGACAGTTATGAGTGGAATGAATATTACAACACGCACAATGGCGACGAGATAGACGTCGAGTGGCCTCACCGCGAGACGGACGAGAAGGGTAGAGAATGGTGTGTGCGTCGCTGGCCGGCGGCGGAGAGTATGCTTGGTGGAGCGGAGCACGCTGGTTTGTCCATTCGTATCCGGGATAAACTTTACGCTAATTCTTGTTGCAGATGCGAAGGCCGCAGAGCCCGTTGACCCATACACCGAGTTCCACTTGCATCCAGATCCTGAACAGAGGCCCAAGAAGGCCGTCGGGTGCGGCTGCGATTCGGAATCGGAATGCGAGTGGTCTGATTCGGAGTGTGATTCGCGGTGCGGGTCGGATGCAGGGGAATATGAGCACAGACACGAGTATTATGCGTGGGGTGAGCGGATCAGACGCAATCTAAATATCGTTGAATGTTTCACAAGCCAGCTGGCGTATCATAGTACCCATGCTCTCAGTCTCTCTCTCATTGGAACCCACTAGCCTTCCCGAGATCAAGCGAAAAGGAGTTACTAGGATGGGCGCTGCGGACACCTCTTGACGGCGGAGTTGCGATGTCGAAGTTCCCGCATAAAAGCGCGTCCCGAACAGCCCTCTTATTCTTCCAGATCCGCCATGGACGAGACCCGCTTCAAACAGACCAAAACTCAGCGCGGGTTCACATACGCGTACTATTTCGCCGCGCCCTCCGATGGAAAACCTACGTTCTTCTTCTCGCATGGATTCCCCACTCCAGCCTATCTCTGGCGTCACCAGGTTACATTCTTGGAGCCGTTGGGCTATGGCATCGTTGCCCCTGATCTTCTTGGATATGGCGGAACGGACAAGCCCAACGATCCAAAGTTCTACATCGGCAGTGGCCTTGCGCAGGACGTCGTTGATATTTTAGACAAGGAGGGGATCCAGCAGGTCATCGCTGTCTCTCATGATTGGTACGTCCCAAGCCTGAGTGGGGTTGTCTGTTGACGAATTCTTCCCAGCGGCACGCACGTCGTCTCGCGCATGGTGAGCTTCCACCCCGAACGTCTATCGGCATGTGCCTTCTTTGGCATCGGATACATGCCGCCCGCATCCAAGCTGCTCTCCCGGTACGAGGAGCTCAAGGCGGCCGTCGGGTACGACATCTTCGCATACCATCGCTTCTTCATGGAGCCCGACGCGCATCTGTTGATGGAGAAGAACGTTAGTCGAACGGCGTTCATTTCTGCTTCGCACTTGCCTGATTCTTGTTACTGTAGTTCGATTCCTTCTTCAGTCTCATGTTCCCCGTCTCCCACGGGGACATCTGGAAGGAGAACATGTGTGTCCCCGGCAAGGCGACAGAATGGATCGAGGGGAATAGGACAACTGAACTGCCGCCGTACATGACTCCCAAGGTGCGCGAAACGAATTTTGTCACCGTCTTGATTGAGTTTGACGTAGGACAAAGAATACTATCGCAAAGTACTGGTCGGAGGAGGTCTCCGTGCCCCGCTCTGCCGGTATAATCTCCGCGGTACGGATGCCCAGGCCCAGGACAACGCAAGTTCGTACAACGATTGGTTGGTTTTTGGTCTCCCTCGTTAACTGCACGTCCAGAAATTCCCCAAACCGCATACACGCTGAACAAACCCGTCCTATTCATCGCGTTCACCAAAGACCCGATTGGGCTGCCGATGTTCGGACTGGCCACCCATGCAGAGTTTGTCAAACCAGAAACGCACCTAACGAACAAGGCAGTCGAGGGTGATCATTGGGCGGTCATGTCCCAAGCTGAGGAGCTGAATCGAATGCTGTTGGAGTGGGTAGAGGTGTTGAAGTTGTGAAATATCGTGCGTGAAGTGGGAGCTACTTAACGAAGGCGTCAAACAATTTCCGGTTACATTCGGCCCGGATTTTGATCCGGGTCTGGATCCGAAACGTCGAGTCACAGCCGAAGCGCGTCTCTGTTCTGTACCACCATCTTGAAGACCGCCTGCGTAGTTCACGACCGCCTGCCTCTCTCCAACAACGATATCGAATCCACGCTGTGGTTCTCGCGCTACCATTCCGAGTCAGCCATCAAGGGAGGGGGGAGCCGACGGTCGGGACTGGGACTAGCTAGTACTTTCCCTCGCTCGCTGACGGTGCTCTCCGCTCTCCGGTACGGATGCTCGATCAAAGCGCGGACTCGGAATTGGCATGCTTCATTGGCATTCGATGCATCCATTGTCACTACTATCGGAGTTCGGGGGAAGCAGTGCATGCCAGTCTTGGTCGGTGAACTCGACAAGATCTGGTGCCATTCCCGCAGTCATCGTTCAAAGCGTACGATTCCCGCACTGTCCAAGCATCTTTTTCGAAGATATAAAAGCGACTCATTCATGATCAACCCACTCTGCCCTTCCCCCAATCCCTCTAGCCCAACAGCCTTCAATGCCCCGTGCCGCCCAAGAAACCAGCCACCGCCAACATGGTGCCGCGTCTGTCTCTCGAGATGCACACAGCGTGCGTACATGACGTTTCGAAGTCCGCTGAAGTCTCAATAGTCCACAGCGTGCCACCCGCTCCAATGCTCCCTCGTCGACGGCGCCAGCTCCCTACATCCCGCCGAAGACTCTAGAGCAGGCGTTGGAGGAGCGAAACCGCCAAGTGGCACTCCGCTCACAGGGACCCAGAATCGCTCCCGCGTATCATTTTCCTCCCGCTAGGTCGGACCCTGCGCTCCCGCTCGTCCTGGCTCTCGCAGCCTGGGTCTACGGCAACCCAACGACGCCCAGCAGAATCGATAACGTTCCCGTCGATCCACCGACCTTGAACTCTTCCGTGTGGTGCGTTCGCCTGTTCCGCTTTGTCCCTGTTCCTACTAATTCTTTATATCCTCAGCGCAAACAGGACCTCACCGCGTATACCTACGAGCACACCGACTTCTGGCACAAAATGCGCAACAGCCAGGACGAGACGCTCTATGTGCCCCTTCTCGATAACCCCTGGTATTCCGCCTTTCCGCAAATCGACAGTCTCTCCCCACACGCTCCGATTGCTATCGCCTTTCCTCCGACGCATGGTCCAGGAACCATCGGGGTCGCTGCATCGGAGCTCCTGCAAGGCCGTGGACTGCGCTTCGAGCATGAGTTTATCGCCGCCAGGATTCCAGAGAGATTTCACCTGTATCCTGGCTCTCATGGGCGTCTGATTCTCGAGGTATGTTTTATCTCCCATCTCGCTCTTGAATTGCCACTCATGTATCCCCAGTGGCCCGGCTACGCCTCCGTCACTGCGCCCCTCAACATCTCCTACAACAACGGCTTATACCTCTCGCGCATCCGATTCGCCCAGCAACTGGCTCATCATTTGTACACTTTCGCTAAGGTACGTGTCGCGTTTGGGCCTCTAGATCACACTCTTACCCGCAAACTTGCCACAGAACGCACCGAACTACACGTACAACGCCGCTAACGCTGCTACGGATGGATACACCGGGCACGCTATGACGCTAGACTCTCGCTCGCACGACGACCAGACCCACCCGCGTGCCACGGCGCGCATTCGTTTCGAGCAGCTGAGAATTCTCGAGGCGGTCAGCTTCGATGGGAGGGACTGGTACATGCGCGTCTTGGTTGTTGCTCGCGATCTTAGCAAAAAGATTTAGTATCGATTCATTTTTACATTTCCCCTTGACCTGTTGTTTGTACATGTAATTATCATTCGGTCGTCTGCTTGTTCAAATTTCAGCACCGGCTAGCCGGTCCGCTGACTCCGAGTCTGACTCGCCTTGCCGGTCAAACGCAAATAAGTCCGGTCCCGAGATTCTCTTGGATAAAACAGCGATGCTCGTCGTCTACCTCGGCACAAAATCCAATGTCCACCCCAGCAGACCCCAGCGCCCACCTATCTGACCGGTTCCTCGTCGAATCTACTGACCTTCGCGCTCAAATAGTCGCACAAACTCCAATTCGATTCACCGACGAAGGGGAGCCGTTCCTCCCTCTTCCTGCTCCCTTCGAGCGCTTCTACCTCGGTCCCGAGCGTCACTCTGATCTCCCTTTTGACGTTGATATGATGGTCTGCACCGTCTTCTCATCCCGCTACAGTCCTGCGCACAGAAAAGAAACGCAGAGCGACATTCGTGTCACACGTACAATCGTCGGCCCTCCATTTCCCGTCCAGCTGCTCGGTGCCCAGAAATGGCTCGTCCGGGAACGCGAGTTTACGGAGAAGCTCTTCGCTGGGTACGCAACAGGAACGTTCCGACCCACCGCCGTCGACTCTAGCCCGTTTTCCGTCCTTCGGGAACGCAAGGGCGATGGTGTGGACGATGTCTATGTTGGACAGGTCACGGTGGGATTCCGCGGTGGGTCGAGTGGAGTGCGAAAGACTCCGGTGAAGGAAGGATGCGAGAGTTGGCGCAAGACGGAGGGATTTTGTGATATCGGTGGTATGTCTAGTGGCTGAGACTCCACGCAGCGGCTCTCAACGCAGATTACCACCGCCAAGGCATCGCCTCCGTCGCCACGAAAGTCATCTTTGATTTTGCGGTCGAGCAAATGGGCGCGACCGAGATACGTGCGGGAGTTTTTCAATCTAACACAGGCTCTGTGCGATTGTGGGAGAAGCTTGGATTTGTGGAGGACGAGTCCATGCGCGGTGCGCTCCCTTGCTTCCCGCTAGGGCTTGGTTTTTTGAAAATTTTGGAATAACATACCGGTTTGTTGAAAAACTTCAGTCAGAGGGTGTTTGTAAACCGGTTTTCAGGTTTATAAACCAGGCTGCCCGAGATACCCGAACACCGCCAAAAATATGTTTTTGACCCACAAAATGGGTTCAAAAAATCCTAATTTTTGCCCTTCAACATGCCTCAGTCAGGACTGGAACTTGCTCCTCAGATTTCAAAGCATCTATTGGTCTGAAATACGGCGAACTTATTTGTGTTGTCACGCTTTGGCCGTATGTCACACACCTGTCACGGGGTTTACAAACAGTGCCTCCAGCGAAGGGCTGTTTATAAACAGGTTTATAAACCCTGTTTATAAACCGGTTTACATACCAGCCTATATAAACCAAGCCCTACTTCCCGCCTTGAACTGATGCTGATGTATCTCGCAGCGGAAGTGAAGCTCGACGAAGCCAAAGGTGGTGGGGTGGGGATCGGCTGCTGTTATAGCCGTATCGCCGTTTTCCACATACCGTGAATCATCCTCGACCTATCTCCTCGTCTGCAAATTGTGGCTGCGCGTTGGAACCCCTCTCCTATACAACGTCGTTATCATTCGCTCGAAGGATCAAGCCAAGGCATTGGCGCGCACGTTCTCCGAAAATCAAGACGCAAATCTCGGCCGCTTTGTGAGGAAGCTGCGCATCGATAGCGGATACAGGAATTACACCGCTGCGGTCCTTCAATCCACGCCAAAGCTCCTCGCACTATGCCTCTCCTTGGAGATCTGGAAGCCGGATACGGTGACTGCGACGTGCAGGGCATTGCGATCCGTGAGCCCCACCGCGCTCATATTGCGTGAGCAGAGAGAATGGCATTATTACCAGAGATCTAAATTGCGCACTCAACTGTCCAATGGCGTTGCAGATGCCATTCACTTCTGGCCCAACCTCGTACGTGCGATAGCGTGCGATGTCCCATCTTATCGATTCACGCGCTCAAATCTCACCAATTAGACGGCCCTGCATCTCAATTTCAGCTTATACCCCAGCGAGAAAATCTCCAATGCACTCATTCAATGTCAGCGGCTTCAAACGCTCTCTCTCTCTGTGCAGTTTCTCTGGATGGCAGAGGTAGCATGGAGAACGTTCAGCACCTCCTGCCCACTGAAGGTCATCCATGTCGACTCAGAACAAGACCTCGCAGGGTGGCGATATCTTCAGCAGTATCCGGAATTGGCAAAGTTGCTGAGCTACAAGTATGTGCGCCACTTGTCTTGGTCTTTCATATGATTCTCATCGGCCTACAGGTCATCCAATCCGCCTCAGAGCCTCCAGCCTGAGGCTACGCTCCGCAATCCCTTCTATGTGCCGATGGCGGATGCGTCCGTCACCGCTAAACGTGCTATCTGGTCCCGAGTTTTGTACTATGCGATGCAGGTTCCCGAGCGCAACGCATGGAACCCAACAGAACCTCTTCTGCCCTCCGCGCGAAAGTTCCTACTGGTCTCTAAACAGTTTCACGTAACGTCGTCGTAAGTGCTCCGCGCTTCCCTCAGCCTCAACGCCGGTGATCAACTTCCGTAGCAACTGGGCTTGCCCCACCTCTATGCACACGTTCTCCTCCTACCGCGCTTCTCGTACTCTTTCGCTGCTGCTATTCGCTCCGCTCGACCTGCCATTCAATCCCTCTCTGTCCAAAAAGGCTCCATTTATCGCGGCCAGGAAAGCTTGTCGTGGGATACATTTGTAGAGATCGCCCGCGTGTCTGGCCACTCGCTACGCAGATGCGATGTGGGTGTGATGCCTAATCCGAGTCGTTATAATGCTCAACGCCCCGCATTCGATTCTTTCGAAATGTTCCACGTTTTAGAGGATCTCGCTTGGAACAGCAAGATCCCATTCAGCACAGCACACATTCCAGACGAATTCTGTCTTGTTGCACTCAGAAGTCTGTCGATTTTCGACGCCGACCGCTCCTTTCTCCGATTTTTGTCACAAATACGGTCAGTCTTCAGATCTTAGACCGCAACCCGTTCTGATTTTCGTTCCAGCCTGCCAGCTCTTAGCTCCTTATGTCTCTCGAAAATTTCGAACTCTTATTATACGACAAGTTACTAGCTCGGGTACGGTGATTGGTACGATGTCGCACCACGGATGGATTTCGATCCACTGTTTCTCGTACATGGGCCCAAGCTCTTCAAGCTCGACCTGCTCCACAAAATCCTAGACGGTCTGAACGTGTCGGTTCTGGACCTGTGCCCGAACCTCGTCTCGCTTATCATTCGCAACTCGCATGTGGTGGATGTGAGTGCAGCTATCTGTTTCACCCTTCCGCGGATGCTCAGGCTTATGCTATCGTCTCGACAGGGCATTCACCATAACGATGCACTCCAAGCACCCGCTAATATTGTCCCTTCTTCTCCACACTCCCGCCTTCAAACTATCTCAGTTCCCTGGAAATGCCGCTCCATGTAAGTGCTTGAGAACAAACTATCAATCGATTGAACTCTTGTCCACCCAGGGCGAAGCCCAAGAATTATAACAGCTGGGAGCTCTTGTTCGCCACTTTTGACCGCAGCCTACTCCCAAGTTTGCAAGAAATACGTTCACTCTGTTTAGACCAGTGGCCGACGGACGAGTACGTATCTTATGTTCTCGGAGCGATTACCCCGCAACAGATCTCATTTTAGACACGCCATTACGAAGGATGCATATATCCCCTGGGCAGAACTTCTACTTCGGCGCAACCTCCATTTGACTGATCGCGACGGGCGGAGCTGGCGACCACGGCTGAGGGTCAAGGGCAGGGTTTGAAGATGGTGGAAGTTCGCTGAAGGGTCAAACCGTATCATAATGTTGTGCTCAATGCGACTGAAGACATGTCCATCAGTAATTTTCTTCAATCCGGAGGACCACCCTACTTCCGCTTTAATGGAAGTATGCGCAAAAACGTCGTTCGTTCTCCCATTTATTGCTCAAAAACGCACAATTCTCGACTCGGGAGGCGGCTCTGCGATCTCCTCAGCAGCAGAGAACTGCGAGAGCAATAAGCAGACTGCGCATGAACACATCACCCTTTTCATTGAAGCTTCACTAAGAAAAAAAGTGCGTAGGGTCACTACACAGTTAGTCTAAGGATGATCATGCATGAGTATCTATCACGATGTCAACCACAGAACGTCGACGAACTTGTAGGAGATGCGACTCGTGGATGCAGGGGAGTAGTAAGAAATAGCTGGGGTGTATGTATCGTACGGTGGATGACTGAGACGGGGATGTGCAGAGGATATGGATACGAAACAGAAGAACGAAACAGAAGAATCAATATGGCTTGGGAAGAGGTCCAGAGTATAGTACGAGATAGCGAAGGCACTGGCATGTGCGAGTCAAGGGAAAAAAGGTTCGCGTAACGTGTCAAGGGAGGATGATGACAGCCCCCAAATTCTGTCTTCATCGTGCCGCAAGACCGGGTACGGAGGGTTTCCGTGCTAGGGCAAGACCTCCCGACGTCTGGAAACGATGTCGGGAGCCGGAAGACCGGAAGGTGGTCTCGAGAGTCGAAGCGGCGCAGTCGTCGGGAAAGATAACGAACACCGTGACTTGCCCCGGAACCCCGGTCGACGGTGAAAGCGGGAGCCAAGTATCATCGCTTCCTGCCGATAATGAGGTCGAGACTAGAAAGAGCGTTAGTTATGAGGAAGCGGCCACGAGATAGAAAGACGACGCACCAAATGTAGCTCTCATTCCTCTGGACCTCCGTGATTACCAAAGCCACCCGCAGGAACTGCCTCGAGTGAGAGCCGATTAGCGAAGGGCTTCGAGACCGTCGAGGAAGGTGTGACGACCATACGTCGAGCGGTGCTATCTCCCGGCCGTTCCACAAGCCGCCTCCGCAAGCGAGCCCCCACAAACGCCTCCCAGTATCCACGCTGTCGCGACTCGCTTGGGAAAGACGAGGGTCGAGCGGACCATTCGACGTAGCCCGGGAAGGCGACGGGGAGAAGGAGTTGGTACCGTGGCCATGGCACAATAACGCAGGGGTGGGCGACACTGAGGATGAAGACCACGTCCGCCGTATCGGTATCGTCGGTGGCTGAGCTCTCGCGCCCGCCATATTTCGCACTCCACCGTTCGATGCGTCCAAGATTTGGCAGACGCTGACAATGCTTGCAGGGTGACCGAAACGAGCAAAAGGGTTACAGCTTTGCGAGGGCAAAGCCGATACGATAACGACAAAGCGCCGAGCAACTTGAAGAAGCCGGCGGCCAGCTTTCTAGTCGCGTACGCTGCCTCGAGCTTGGAGGGCAGACACGAGGGTCGCATGTATCGAGGTCGACCCTCCCGTCTCCAGCTTCACAAGCTCGGGGTCCCATTTCATGATCACGGCCACCTACTCCTCCCTCGACTCGGACTAGAGTCAGCCGTGTTCCGCGGGGCTTGGAGAGGCAGTAACCAGCGTCGAGGTCGACGGTAGTGGGGATGACAGTGAGCTCGAGGACTGTATCGGGTACGTAGCAGAGCAGCAACGTCGGTGAGGGAAGAAAGGATGTCCGTCGCTGGTCCGCAAACGGGCAGATATGGCGGGGAATGTGCGAGCAGCATTCTGCATCTTGAGATGGACCATCTACTGTCCGTCGGATTGGTGACGCAGCGTTATCTGCGCTTCATCCGCCGATCTATTCTCAGAAGAGTGCGACCGAAGACCCGAGTCGCTGTCGGAGGCCCGGACGTTGGTGCGATGGTACAGCGATGGTACGGCGGTGGTAGCGATTGTGTTGGACGACAAGCGGTATCCGTCGCTTGGGTATACAATGGGCGGAGGGAGGCCGAGATACGGCTGCGTCTCGGGTCTGAGGACAGGTGGATAGACGGACGGGGGAGGTGCAGGCGTGCGTTGATGGTCGCTCGATAGTCGGAAGGAGTAGCCGATAGACGGTAGATTGTGTCGACGACGTAGCAGAGCAGCAACGTCGGTCGGTCGAGGGAAGATGTCGGTGAGGGATGTGCATTAGCTGGCCGGAACACGGGCAGATATGGGAGTATGGCGGGAAGGAGCAGATGGTGCAGGAGGAAGTGTAGGCCCTCCGTTGACTGTCGGTCGAGGGATATCGAGATACGACAGTGTGTCCGAGGTCGATAGGCGGGAGGAGGAAGTATAGGCCTGCGTTGACGGTCAGTCGATGGTCGGAAGGAGCAATCCGATAACTGGACGCGTGTTTCGGGCCGCTGTGTCCATGCTCCCGCCTGACCGACGAAAACGAGCGATTCACGAGAAAGGGCGATCCACGATGACCTGGCACCGTCGGTCCGTCGCTTGTGAGCCGTGGCAATGGTCCAAGGAGTGCGCGGCACGCGGGATGGAGGGTTTTTGCAAGGGCGAAGGGAGGACGATGGGGTGTGGATAGGCGAATGCCAGAAGCTTGCGCGCAGGACGTCGTGGTGGCTGGAAAAGATGAGCAATGGGTGAGGAGCAAGACGCAGCAGACGTACCGCACAGACTGGGTCTATGGCCTCTTCGAGATTCCCGTTCCTCCCCACGTCGTCCATAGTCGCGCTGGAGCCCGCGTCGTTTTTGAGAATGGCATTATGCGCAGGTGTAGAGCCATTCGGTGGTGCAAGAGGCCGGCCACAACGTCAGGGAAGGCTTCCTGAAAAACGAATGAGCTTTCGGCCAGGATAGTCAGGATAAAAACGCACAACGGGCGGCAAATGGGCAACAGCGTCGACCAAGTTTGGACGAAGAAGTACGAAGGGCCATCGGAACAGGCTAGAGAGTGCGGTGAGTGCAGAGGTTGGGAGGGAGAGAGGATACGCACTCGCTGGGGACGAATTGAAAGCTTGGGGCTCGTGTCAGCCATGGTACACAAACAATAGCGCAGAAACGCACCTCTCCTCTCAGTCGGAGCCCAGTGCGAAAGACTAGCTAGGCCGCGACGCCGACACCCAGGAATGCTCATCCTTTTCATCGACGGCGTCGTGCATCTTGGGTGCAAAGCCCGTCTTGCGAGGCTGAATCTTCAATTGCAGTACCAGCGCCGCGCGGAGATGGGGAAGAAGCTATAATACTCGTCAGCTCAGAAGTTCCGCGAGCAAGAACAGATCGCACCTCGACGTGAAGGCCTTCTCCGTCCGTTCTTTTTCTTCCAGAAGAAACGTATCCGAGGGAAGCCAAAGTGGTCGATATCCTCGTCGGCCGAGGCCAGAGCAAGGACATACGAGAGTCGTTCATGGCATTGTCGGAGGGTAGGATGGCGGTAAGAAGCAAGGAAGCGAACACGGCGTGACTCACTGTCTTTTCCTGGCCACCATCAACGACGCAGACATTTTCGTCCTGAAGGTGCTCTGCCGCCAGAGATTGACCTCAGCCCACTCGCTGAATGTACCGTCGCTCTCTGGGATATCACTACCTAGCCCTAACCAACGCCCCTTTCTCGGCCGTCCAACTCACCAGCTTCGCCGGGATAGGAGATAGAACTTGTGGCATAAGGTTACGACGTTAATGCCGCAGGTCTCTGTCAGCGCGGCCAAGAAAACCGACGTGCTTCTGGCGGTCTTTACGTCCATCCGACGCGGCCCAGAGGACTTTAATTGCTGCTGAAGAATCAGTGAAGATATTCTACTCGTGCATCGCTATGACTCTAACCCGACGCTGCATTCCTCACGATTTCCACTGCTACCAGTACTGACACACGTCTGTGCGTAATACTGGCGTCGCACCGCTCTGCAAACCCTGTCATTCCTAATGCTCGCCCCCACTCGCCGACAATGCTCGCGTCGCGTTGCGTGCCACCCTTGTTCTGAATCTGGCAGAAAACCCGCATAGGAAAATGCGGCAGTCTCCATGATACCGACACGCAACAGCTGATGGCCGTCTTGTTCTCCCTTGTTCTCAATTTACGGGCACGTTGTATTCGGTCTCCAGCTATAAAGGTTCTGGTGTCCTCATGCTATCTCATCCCTCTCAGCCTGAGCTGATGATTGCCCCCGCAGGTCCGGGCTTGCTCTCCCAGAAACAGCGTCGTCGGCTCTTCCGCCTGTTCCGCGACGAGATCATCGTCTGGCTATGCTGTCTCCGCACCTCCATCTCCATCTCCGTCTCCAGACAGCAACCCACGGGCACTTCGGGGTTCCTCATCGCAGTCGAGCCGCTCCCAGCCAACTTTCCCTTCTCCGTCGATGCGATCCGCAGGCGGTTCCCCATCGCGGATACGCGCAGACCAGACCGACGCGTCAATTTCGATGTAGAGTTGGAGTTTCGGCCGCGCGTTGCGACGAGCGAACCGATGGTCTGGGTGTTGCGAATGAGTGCGTTTAACCCTTTCCATGGTCTCTGCAGCTGACGAAACGATCAGCCGCAGACTGGAATACTCAAGTGGTACTCTCGGAATCGATGCTTTCCGACGAAGTGAGCGTGCTAGGAATCTTCGAAATTCCGCTTCCCGTCATCGAGGACGCGCACCGCACCTTCGCCATCGACATCGACCTCGTTCTCGAGGGGATTTCTTGCTCTGTGGCTAATGCCGAACATGTGTACCTCTTATCGGAGATCTCTGCCAGTGGCTGGCCCACCCGACCACCTCTTTCCCTGCCGAATTGGCCTGCGGCTCCCGAACCGGCGAAGCACAAAGTGTTCTCCCTCTGTACACGAAACAAGGACTCTTCCGACGCGTCGAGGGACTTGCGGATGTCCCTGGCTCGCCAGCTTCGGGGGTTCACGAAGATAACGCCTGTGGGTGAACCGGTGCCGCTCAAGCCATGCGCCATCTGCAACACCTTGCTCGTCCAAGAGGGTCCAAGTGTTTGCTCCACGCATTCGTATTCCGGCGCGCGCCCAACGCGGAACGAGCAGAGGCCGGGATGGATTGTGCAAACTATGAAACTGTCGCGCTGCTAATTATAATGTAGTGTACAATATGATAATACTGCCATTAATGCGACCGCGTCCAAGGCTCTTGCGACTCTTCAGATTTGCACGGAAATACTATCAATCCACCGATTTTAATGTAATGTAGCCCGCTCAGCCGCGCGCTCGTCTGCCAAAGTCGCGGCCGTCAGGTGCCAGTTTTCCAATTGTCCACAAAGTCTTCACAGATTACGTTAAAAAAAAACGAGGGTCATTGATCTCTCCCTCCGTGTTGGCGACAGTGTCCTCCGCGTGGTGGATCGCGTCCAAAGAAAGAACGATGAGGCGGAGTGTCTCCTTACTGGCTCAAAGAATCGCCAGGATACAGCCTCTCATCTATCGCCAAGTACTTGAGGAGATCTGTCTGTATTGTATGCGTAGTAGTCGTGCTAGCTGAATGATATAGCGACGACGATGACGACGAATGTGTCCAGGACAAGAAATGAATGCAGAGAGGTCAGACTCGGAGTCAGCGGACCGGCTAACCGGTGCTGAAAATTTGACCAGTATTCAGGCAGACGACCGAATGATACATATAGCAGTACAAACAACAGGTCAAGGGAAAACATAAAAATGAAGCGACACTAAATCTTTTTGCTAAGATCGCGAGCAACAACCAAGACGCGCATGTACCAGTCCCTCCCATCGAAGCTGACCGCCTCGAGAATCCTCAGCTGCTCGAAGCGAATACGCGCGGTGGCACGCGGGTGGTTCTGGTCGTCGTGCGAGCGAGAGTCTAGTGTCATAGCGTGCCCGGTGTATCCATCCGTAGCAGCGTCAGCGGCGTTGTACGTGTAGTTCGGTGCGTTCTGTGGCAAGTTTGCGGGTGAGAGTGTGATCTAGAGGCCAAAACGGGAGACGTACCTTAGCGAAAGTGTACAAATGATGAGCCAGTTGCTGTGCAAATCGGATGCGCGATAGGTATAAGCCGTTGTTGTAGGAGATGTTGAGCGGGGCAGTGACGGAGGCGTAGCCGGGCCACTGAAGATATATGAGTGGCAATATTCAAGAGTGAGCCGGCAAATAAAGCATACCTCGAGAATTAGACGCCCATGAGAGCCAGGATACAGACGAAATCTCTCTGGAATCCTGGCAGCAATAAACTCATGCTCGAACCGCAGTCCACGGCCTGCCAGCAGCTCCGATGCAGCGACCCCGATGGTTCCGGGACCATGCGTCGGAGGAAAGGCGATAGCAATCGGAGCGTGTGGGGAGAGACTGTCGATTTGCGGAAAGGCGGAATACCAGGGGTTGTCGAGAAGGGGGACATAGAGCGTCTCGTCCTGGCTGTTGCGCATTTTGTGCCAGAAGTCGGTGTGCTCGTAGGTGTACGCCGTGAGGTCCTGTTTGCGCTGAGGAAAATAAAGAATTAGTAGGAACGGGGACGAAACAAACAGATGAACGCACCACACGGAAAGAGTTCACGCTCGGTGGATCGACGGGAACGTTGTCGATTCTGCTGGGCGTCGTTGGGTTGCCGTAGACCCAGGCTGCGAGAGCCAGGACGAGCGGGAGCGCAGGGTCCGACCTAGCGGGAGGAAAATGATACGCGGGAGCGATTCTGGGTCCCTGGGAGCGGAGTGCCACTTGGCGGTTTCGCTCCTCCAACGCCTGCTGTAGAGTCTTCGGCGGGATGTAGGGAGCCGGCGCCGTCGACGAGGGAACATTGGATCGGGTGGCACGCTGTGGACTGTTGAGATTTCAGCGAACTTCGACACGTCATCTACGCACACTGTGTGCATCGCGAGAGACAGACGCGGCACCATGTTGACGGTGGCTAGTTTCTTGGGCGGCGCGGGGCATTGAAGACTGTTGGGCTAGAGGGATTGGGGGAAGGGCAGAGTGGGTTGATCATGAATGAGTGGCTTTTATATCTTCGAAAAAGATGCTTGGACAGTGCGGGAATCGTACGCTTTGAACGACAATGGATGCATCGAATGCCAACGAAGCATGCCAATTCCGAGTCCGCACTTTGATCGAGCATCCGTACCGGAGAGCGGAGAGCACCGTCAGTGAGCGAGCCTAGGGAAAGTACTAGCTAGTCCTAGTCCCGAAGATTTCGACCGTCGAGACCATACGTGGCGGCTCCCTTGACAGAAGCAAGTATGATAGAACCGCAATGTGGATTCAACATCGTTGATGTAGAGGCAGGAGAAGTACCGCCGTCGTGAACACAGGCGGTCTTCAAGATGGTGGGAGAACAGAGACGCGCTCCGGCTGTGACTCGACGTTGCGGATCGAACCCCGGATCAGAGTCCGGGCCGAATGTAACCGGAAATTGTTTGCGTTACTCTTGCTCCCACTTCATACACGATGTTTCAGAACTGCAACCCCTCCACCCACTCCAACAGTATTTGATTCAGCTCGTCAGCTTGGGACAGGACCGCCCAATGATCACCCACGACTGCCTTGTTCGTTAGGTTCGTTTCTGGTTTGACGAACTCTGCATGGGTGGCCAGTCCGAACATCGGCAGCCCAATCGGGTCCTTGTTGAACGCGATGAATAGGACGGGCTTGTTCAGTGTGTATGCCGTTTGGGGAATTTCTGCACAGGCAATTACAGCCGTTTGCATAATGATGTGAAATGTCATATTTTCGTTGAGCCCGGCCCGCATTGTTCTCGTAGCTTGAAAACAACTTCTTCTTTGCCTTTTTGAATGCCATGCATGACCTCGAGGCTCTAATCTATCGATGGGATCGATTGAAGGCGCTTAGCTTCTTCTCTCCCTCCATGCCGGTCAAACTTTCCGCCGATTTGAAGCAGCATACCGCGGCTATGTACCTGGAGGACGGTATAAAGATGGCGGACATCACCAAGTCGCAGAGGGTGTCGATAGGCCTCGTCTCCAAGGTTGTGGGTCACGTACGCCAGTACGGGGGGCGTGGAGAATCCTTTTGCGAAGCCGACTGGCGCGGTGTTGAACGATGATGACCGGGCATTCCTCAGGGCTCTGCACGAGGCCAATGCGACACTATATCTCGACGAAATCCAGGAGAAGCTCCTTTCCGTCCATAACGTGTCCGTCTCCATCGCCACGCTCTGCCGCGAACTGCGGAAAATGTGCCTGGTCCGCAAAAAGGTTTCCAAAGCAGCAGCGGAGGTATATTGTTGGTGGCTTCAGCCCTAACGGAGAGCAGCTTGGATGCGGGCGGCATGTATCCGATGCCAAAGAAGGCACATGCCGATAGACGTTCGGGGTGGAAGCTCACCATGCGCGAGACGACGTGCGTGCCGCCGGGAAGAATTCGTCAACAGACAACCCCACTCAGGCTTGAGACGTACCAATCATGAGAGACAGCGATGACCTGCTGGATCCCCTCCTTGTCTAAAATATCAACGACGTCCTGCGCAAGGCCACTGCCGATGTAGAACTTTGGATCGGTGGGCTTGTCCGTTCCGCCATATCCAAGAAGATCAGGGGCAACGATGCCATAGCCCAACGGCTCCAAGAATGTAACCTGGTGACGCCAGAGATAGGCTGGAGTGGGGAATCCATGCGAGAAGAAGAACGTAGGTTTTCCATCGGAGGGCGCGGCGAAGTAGTACGAGTATGTGAACCCGCGCTGGGTTTTGGTCTGTTTGAAGCGGGTCTCGTCCATGGGGGATCTGGAAGAATAAAAGGGCTGTTCGGGACGCGCTTTTATGCGGGAACTTCGACATCGCAACTCCGCCGTCAAGAGGTGTCTGCAGCGCCCATCCTAGTAACTCCTTTTCGCTTGATTTCGGGAAGGCAAGTGGACTCCAATGAGAGCGAGGCTGAGAGCATGGGTACTATGATACGCCAGCTGCCTTTTGAAACATTCAACGATATTTGGATTGCAAGAAGTCTGAAAAGAAGTAACAATATTTGCGCTCATCGTCTGATCCGCTCACCCCACGCATAATACTCGTGTCTGTGCTCATCATCAGCCTCTGCATCCGACCCGCACCGCGAATCACACTCCGAATCAGACCACTCGCATTCCGATTCCGAATCGCAACCGCACTGGCACCCGACAACCTTCTTGGGCCTCTGTTCAGGATCCGGATGCAAGTGGAACTCGGCGTATGGGTCAACGGGCTCTGCGACCTTGGCGTCTGCAACAAGAATTAGCGTAAAGTTTATCCCGGATACGAATGGACAAACCAGCGCGTTCCACTCCACCAAGAATACTCTCCGCCGGCGGCCAGCGACGCACACACCATTCGCTACCCTTCTCGTCCGTCTCGCGGTGAGGCCACTCGACGTCTATCTCGTCGCAATTGTGATCATTGTAATAGTCATTCCACTCATAATCCTCCTCCGGCGGGCGAACCTTCTGAACGATACTGATTTGTTCTGCCATGCGGAGGATCTCGTCGGCCGACTCTGCAGGGGTGAAGAGCTCGTCCGGAGGTAACCACTTCGCGCGGGAATACACTTTCTTGTGCCAGATCGTGCTCATGCGGAAAGATTCGAGCGGTGTGGGCTCGAATTTGCCAGTGCGATCCGAGTCAGCGCGCTTGCGCTTAATATCCAGCTCTTTGCGCGTCCGGAGGATCTCCAGCAGAGCATTCCAGTCGATTTCGACGTCGTCGCAGCTGTAGGACCGGCTCTCCAAGGCGAAGGAAACACTCCGCAGACGAGGGAATTGGTTGAGAGTGTCCGCATGAAGGAAGGGATATGTGCATTTAGTCGTCATCGGATGGGCGATGACTTCGAGAGACTCGAGTTTCGAGAACATGGAAATCCAACAGCAGGCATCGTGCGGAGTCACCGTGAGCCGCAGATTTACGATCCGGCAGTCTGAGCGAACGAGGAAGCAGCGGGCGATGTCCAGGACTGTCTCCGAATGAAGCGGAACAAAGATATCGAGTGAATGCAGCGCCGGCGCGGTGAGGAGTTGGAGAAGTGCACGGAGGCTTTGGGCAGAGTCGTCGAACACTTTGCGCGAAGTGGACGGAAGGGCCAAATCGCGGAGGTTGGCGTGGTGAATATGCGCACGCGACTTTAACTTGCGCAAGAAATATGGCAAGGTAGGGAGGTCCGGCTTGAGTGGGGTATGCAGATATTCTAACATCGGGCAGCCTTCCAAGATGTCAAGAAGCGCGAGGAGGGAGGTCTCTGCGTCCGGCAGCAGAACCTCGAACCGCACGAGGACAGCCGATGCCAACTTGGCCTTGACGGGGTATTTGCGCAAGTGGAGCTCGCGGAGGTTCGGAGCGTGCTGAACGATGTCTGCGAGGTCTTGGGCAATGAGGGCTGCCGTAAGGTGTTCGAGGTGAGGCAGCGCTGTTCCCAGTGGACGGATCTGGCGTAGCTGAGTCGGGGAGATATCGGCTTCGAGGCGGTAGACGTGAGGGACGGCATCTTTGAGGTAGGGTGGAAGTGAAACCAGGCTCGATCCGAGCTATATAGTTGGTGGGAGTTAGGTCCAGTGGGCAGGACAGCACGACGACGCACCATGCGATTCTCCACCTTTTCGTTTTGCCGAATCGTGAGTGACATCGGTGGTCTCGGGCTTGCTTCAGCGCGAGCCAAACAGGTTTCAAACAGCTCCTTGCCGCCCGGCCAGACTTCGCTCTTCTGCCCTTTGTTGAGCAACCGTAGCTCGACGTCCTGTGAAGCCCACAACTCCGGCGTCGCCAGCGCAATCTCCCGCCAGTTGCGACAGACCCACGATAGCTTCAACGGCACTGCTTCCGATAACATGCGCACACGGCCGTGCTCAGGAAGGCATGCGATGAAAATGCGAGAGGTGATGTCGTGTGGGAGGGTGAGGATGGGGTAAACGAGATGCGAGAGGCGCTCGACGAGTATTGCTTCGGCGGCTTCGAGCGCGGCAATGTATTTTGTGGCGTCGCTCTCGAGGTAATAGAGCTCAGCGTCTATCTTGGCCAGTCTGGCGCGCGGGTCTCCCATCGTGAACGCGTGAATTTGGCCAGTATCGAGAGATGATGGTGGTTAAAAAGCAAGAAGGTGAGCGTGATGTCACATCACGATCCTGGGGACCCGGTCAGTATTTGGTCTAACCCTAACCCCTAACCCCTAACGAGTCCGTTACTATCAGTGAAAGCGCTGTACGAGGGTGGTAGCGGACGCCACAGCGATGTTTCCGCGTCGACCAACATCTGCCGCCTCACAAACATCGTTGGCCAGACATACCACAGTGCGACAGGCGGGAATCTGTTCCGCGCGTGCAACGCTGCCCCATCGCTCCCGGATACATACCGGTTCGAGGTCTTCACCTCTCGTACCTTCCTCTATCTTCTCGAGGCTGAACCCGCCGGAAGCAAGACGACCAGTTTGAAACTCGGCCCTCGAGACTTCGCAATGTATCAGAAACTCGTTGGGGAGGTCGGGAACATTCATAGTGTAATCAAAGCCCTCGGGAAACGGGAAAAGGGAGCGGAAAAGGACATCTAGAGGCTCAGGATATGTATACAGAGTGTCCTAAACGCGCGCCACGGCCTTAGGCGTGGCGCGGAAATTTTTGCGGTTTTTCCCAAGGCCTGAGGCGGTTTTCGGGTAAAAATGGGCGGTCCGCGGAGCCCTGGGGTAAATTTCGGGTAAAAACCGCGCAAATTACCCAAAAAAAATTCGGGTAAAACCCCCAGATTCGGCCTCAGGCCTCTAAGCGGGTTGTCGGGGGTCCTAGATCGTTGCAGACAGAGATCTTCGGGCGGGGATCATTGCCCGTTTATTGCGTGGCGCCCATGCCGATACGCGAAACGCGCGATACCCTGCACAGCCCTGGTTGGCGCTAATAGCCCCAGTTGGTCAAATTCTGTTCGGTTGCGAGGATGGTGGACGAGGGTGTGAGGGATGGTACACTTGCAGTTTATAACGTATGACAATGGGCCGGGAGTCGATTCATGGGTGGTGGTCGTGTCGGGGAGACGCGGTGCCGACCAGAAGTTACGGTAAAGAGTGGTTGAGGTGAGTCCTTAGCGAGTTTGCTACATACGTATGCGTTCCTGGCGGGTACATAGTCAACAACTGTGGCACTGAAATGGCGGATGACAAGAGGATTGCTTGGCAGACTTGATCGAATCAACAAGCACAAATAGTGACGGATCACGCCTTGTCTATTTGGGACTTGGTTCCTACCACCACGCGCGCTCGCTGCCCGGTTCAACTTCAAGTTTCTGCCTCTCATTTGAACATCTGGACGATGCGCAGCGGAGCACTGGCAAGCCGCCGCATGAACTTGAAAGCATTCTGGGACCGAGTATGCGGCGTTGAAGCGAACACTGGCATCTGCCACCGTGACAGAGCACCATCCCTCATGATCAAGGCACCCCTATGGCTCTGCATCTTCGTTTTCATTCCTCCCGCACCAGCGGTCCATCATGCACCTCTTCGTCTATTACACCAGGCCCACATGCACAATCTGTATCCCAGCGCAATGGAACGACCGGCTGCACTCAGCGTCAGACACCACACTGCCTGCCAGTCAAGACGACCGCGAACCCGACATAAAGCATCCCGGACGCAGCAGACACGTAATATGCCTCAAAGCCGTCATCCTCAATTCCTGCTCATTCTCAGATGGCCTGTGCACGGCTTTCCTCGTTCCAAACTCGAATGGCACCAGTTGTGCGCGCGAGGGATCAGGTGTTGTATTGTGCGATTTATTGGTTGAACCTTCTCATGGCTTACATATTTCGCAGCGCCGGCCCAAGGGCCAAGACATCCTGGAAATTGAACTCGCAATCGTCAAGTTGGATGGGGAAAAACCTTCAGTATAAGTAGATTGATGGGTCAAGATCCGCGTGGGACTGATCAGTCCGGCTCGCTCACAGTAGGCCGTCACTTGCACGACTTCAATAACGCAAATCATATTTCGAACAAAGTTACAACCGAAATCCAAGCTCTGAAAGCGCAGAAACAAACATTTGACTGATGTGCAGCGTAGACTCCTCAGGTGGAGATAACCACCGGAGCGCTCCAGGTCGCCGCGACGGCGGTGACATTCGCGGTCCAGCGCTCGGTCAACTGGCCCAACGCATTCTGCCAACTAACCAAGACAACTCCCTGATAACAGCTCCTCAATAAATGCAGCCACTGACAAAAACTAGAAGATCTCTCACCGTCGTAGCCGTGTCCGACTCGTAAAACGCCGAGATGCGCACCCCGAGCGGGGCGACTGCAAGCACGGTGGGATCGATGGACCATTGCGGACTTTCGCAGCACATCATGACGCGGATGCTCCCGTCCGTCGTCTGGTAAAACACGCGGGTCTTTTGGGGCTGGCCGTTGAAGGAGTATGCGATGGAGGCGATGTCCGAGGCCGGCGCGACGTTGACGACGCCAAAGGTCGCGAAGTTGAGGGTCGCGTTGCGCCAGCTGTCGAACGACGGGGGGTTGGTGGAATTCATCGCAACCCCGGTGATTTCCTGAATATTTCCGCGCCCGTCGTTCATGTAGAACCGCGCGCCGCTCAAGGGGATGGAGACGCCAGCAACGGTGAGCGGCTGTGATACAGACGAATTAGAATTGGAGGGTTCAGCTAGAGAGTGAACAACGCACGGTCCAGTTTGCCGCGTTGGCAATCTTCAGCGTAGTGCAGAAGACAATCGCGAGTGCTTTGAGACCGGTGGTGAAGAACATGTTGTTGTTGTTGCTCTGAGGGATTGGATGTGGGGTTTGCTGCTTTTATACAGTTCTAGTACAGCTGGGAGATTTCTTGTTGGAGCCTGCTGCGACGGTCCCCGACGCTGGAACGCAGTGGTTCTGCGATGTGATCGGTGAAATCAGTCCTACTTGAAAAAATCTGTGCCTTGATGGCATCCGTAGATGGAATCCTTACTGTACTAATCTGACCGTAAGTTTGAGTTACGCGGGGGTCTGCACTGAACTTATTAACCTAATAATCTAAATATGTTACGCGGCTCACCATCAAAAATTTTCCCAAAAAGCGCTATATTGCATCAGAATTTCCGGCCGGCTGTTACCGGCAGTCCAAATATAGTAGTTCTATCACTGATGAACTTGTTCCTGAAGTTCATGCGTTACGCGTTATGCGTTACACCCGGTGAACTTACCGTGGGATTACTGTAGTAATTAGACCATAAGTTCAGTGATTTTTTTATTTTTCGTGCCCGAAGAGGCCGAAATATTTTCTTTTGATTTCAAGCCAATTTTTCCGAGGACTTTTTTTCGCGTGTAAGGCATAACGCGAACTTCGACACTGTACCTAACCCAGGTCCAAAGCGTACCTCACTGGGGTCCGACCCGGCGCATCAAATTCCAGGGCAAACTGTCTCGGAAGCCTTGAAGAAGCAGCCTAGAAGCTCAGCTGCTGCTGACCGTGACTACTGGGTACTATTATCGTTCTCCGAGTCGGACGTCAGCCTAGCAAAACTCCTTCGAGCCACACAGCGGGCAATAATTGCCGCAGATCGCAAATAGCAGGTTACCAGCAGGTAACCTGCCTGCAAGCATTCAGGCCTCTTTGTCCAGCTCACCGTCAAAGAGAATCAATTTGATTCCTTTCATGTCCTATTTTTAATTGTTTTGAGTGGCCTCGTTGTGCCCTTGACAGATGGAACATCAAAAATCCGAGTGATTTGACTGAATTGGGATGACACTTGTGATGGCCGTCTACGGATCTAACTCGTGCTCTTTCATGTCTTTAAGCCAGCTTTGAGCTCTTTCGGTAATCACACCGTGAATTGAAAACTTCCCTTCCGGTCTAGAACACAGGTTCATATTTAGTCTTTTTTTGAATGAAAAAAATATTAAATTCTACTACGATACAAAGAGATGCTAAAATAACAACTTTCTGCACATCTTTACGTGCAAAGGAAAGACAGGGTTTGTATTGAGGTCAAAGGACATTGCGAAGATGGCCTTGTGACGCGTCTTTTCGCGCGCGCACAAAGAACTGCTTTGTGCGCCCGCCAAAAGAGCCACGAAAAGGCGCCCTTTGGGAGTGTCTTTTCGCGCAACACAAAGCAGGTCTTTGTGTTGCGCCAAAAGACACACGAAAAGGCACCCTTCGGGAGTGTCTTTTCGCGTAACACAAAGCAGGTCTTTGTGTTGCGCGAAAAGACGTGTCAAAAGGTTGCCTTTTGGCGCGTCTTCTTGATGGACACAAAGGCTTCCTTTGTGCCCGCCGAGAAGCCGCGCCAAAAGGCGCCGTTCTCGTTCCTCTTTTTGCGCCGGCCAAAGAAGATATTCTTGCCAGCGCGAAAAGAGGATCGGAAAGTCCCTCTTCTCGCGCTACCCGCGGGTGAGCCGAGGGTGAGCCGAGGGCGTATCCTCGGCTCACTCCGCAGGTCGGCGAGCGGCTCGGAGACGCTTCGGCTCAGCGAGCTCGGCGCCGGTCCCTGAGCTGCCCGGGGAACATATTCGCTGAGAATCGAGGTGAGTTCGAGGTGAGTCTTTGCCCGTTTTGTGAAAATGACTCACCCGTGAGGTTTTTCGCAGAGTGGGCATGGTGCTGGCGCTCGGTGGTTGCAGGTCGTCGAGGTTGTCGGTGGGAGGGTGTGAACCCGAGCAGGATACATGCGAACTGACTCATCACGAAAACTGTCGGGTCCTAGTAAGCCCCTCGTGAGGACCTCGACCACACATGAAAAGAGTTCAAATCACAATAATATTGCAACAGAAGCGGAGTTGGTATACATTGGTTTTTCTGCAACGGAGAAGTTAGTGAAATTGAAACGGGACTGGGTTAAATAACGCACCGCCGGCGGAGCGATATTGGAGAACACGAGTTACATGATCCTGTACGTGTTGTTAGCATGGTCCGCAATGCCGATTCGTCGAACGTACAACAGAGCAAGGTGATTCGAGCATGCGCGACCGTGATGAGACAGCGTATTTCATTGGTTAAAACCGTTGAGCGATCTAGAAAAACCGGGTTCAGGGGATGAGACAACGGTCAAGCACGTACATCATAGGAGGAATTACCTAGCGAGAGGTCAGTAATGGGAGCAACGGGAGAGGAAGGCGACGAGAGACGCACACACATCAACTATCCATCCAGTAGCTTGACCGATTTCGCGCTCGAGTTTGACGAGATTGGAGGGTGAGTGCATGGTCGTTCCTGAAGTGACGTCGGGTCAGACGCGGACACGAGAACGGCTAAGGACCAAGACTCGCGTCGCTAGACTCTTGTAGTAGTCGCTGAGATCCGATTGCACGTCGAGTAGATGCTCTCCATGGCCGAGGTCGCAGAAGGTGATCTTGCTTGCAACGATGCGGAACAACGGGGACATGGAACTGGAAGAGCGCGTGGATTGTTTTACATTGCTTGAGTCGGAGAATGTGGGTGGTGATCCAGAGCGACGACACGGCCGCGTACCTGATAAGGACGAGTCAAAATAGTCTAGAAGGCCAGGAGGAGGACGCACCATGGACCAGGTCCTCACGCCCAAGCATTGAATGGCGCTTGGGCCGACTTCGGGACCGGTCGGGGTCGCGAGACGACGGCATGCTGGCACCGGCGCGGCCAGAGCGAGAAGCGAAGGGCGGAGGATGGAAGAAGACAAGGTGGATGACGCGGACGACGATGATGAGCCAGTGAGAAGGAGAGCGCGCTTTTGGACCCGGTGCCGCCGGTGTCGGTGATTGGTGGTGGTGGTAAGAGACAAGAAGCACCTTGCTCCCATCACCTTTTATAGCCCGACGGCGAGCGTTGTCAATCAGACGTGGCGGATGGGACTGACGGGCCGCTAGCGAGGCTCTACCATTGTAGCTGGTGACGGACGAGGCGGCAGCGAGGATCATCGGCCGGGACGATGAAAGTCGTGGTCTAGCGATCAGCCGCGAAGCGTCTGAGACGGTGACGAGTGGCTGCTGCCGAATGGCGGTAACATTGACTGGGGAAAAGCCGATAGATGCGGGTTGGTCGTCGATGGAAGAGACAGGAAGCAAGGGATAGTCGGCGGCGGGGAGGAAGGGGGGGCCGATGACGACGACAGTGGGCAAGGAGGACAACAGTCTTCAGACCGCTGGCTTCTTCTCGAGGACGCACTTGAGTCGTCTGGGGTCGCTGTGGGCTGTGTCGTTGTAAAGTGTGTAGAATTCATTTTCTTTTACAAAACCCTGGAAATTGTCAGCAAAAGAGAGAGCTGAGGACGAAGAATACGCACCTATTGACCACTCCATCCTCTTCCAACAGATATCCCTCGGTCACGCGCCGAATACGCTCCATTCCTCCACTCTGCTCAACGTCGAAGAGTTCGCGATGACGCGTTGCACAGAACGCGCAACGCTCGTGGTTTCCGAGCCAGCTATGCTTGAAGTACTGGTGGAGAATCCTCTCTGTGGGATATGAGTAGATATAGCCAGCGAAAAGGAAAAAAGAAAAAAAAAAAACGTACCCATGCGATACCGGAGCGCGACCTCGTAGACGAGGACCCAATTCTGCTTCTGGCCGCGACACTTGCGGGAGTGCTGCAGCTGGCGGTGCCGCCAGTTATTGGTGCAGCCGATCTTGACCACGAGACGGCGACGACGGCGAATGACATAGAAATATGTGTATCCTTTCGCGTCCTTTCGGCGGACGGAGCGCGGAACGGAGGTGGGTGGGAGCTGGAGAGGTTTGGACTCAAGTCGTTGTTGGATGCGGCGGCTACGGCGTGGCTGGCCGGTGGGCATAGTGGTGGTGAGCAGCGGTGAGGAGACCTGTGACGATGTGGAATAGAAGCTGTCGATGGAAGATGTCGATGGGCAATGAGGCCTGTCGATGGCAAGCTCTAATCTTACCATTCTCCCAAACCACTCGTCCTCGCGCACGGCCCAACAATATCTACATTCGGTGAGCGACTTCTGTGTACGAAAGGTCAAGTTACTTACCAGTCACCATAGATTCCACGACATCGGCGTTCGATTGGCGGACGCTGCGACTTGACGTAGGCGGGACTGAGTATGTTCGTGCAGGCGTCGGTGTTGATGCCGTTGCTGACTTGCGTGATTTTCAGGTTCTCTGCGCGATGGACCTTGTATGCGGCGCGAACGACGGCGGTATCGTAGGAAGGAAGTTGCAGGTGGTTGCGACGGCGGGAACGAGTTCTTGCGATGACGAGGTGTGTATGCTTGGTTTTCCGTTCTTCAAATGACTGAGATGCAGCACTGTTAGAAAGCATGAGGCGCGTACCTCCTTCGTATCATCTGGCAAGGCCTTCTCCTTCTTGCGTTTACCCTGAGTCTGTTTGCGACTTGCCAGTGTTTATTATAAATCACATAGTAGACACGTACCTTGCTATCGCCCAACGGAAGTTCATCATCCTCTGCGGAAACCGCGACGCGCCTCGCCTGATAAAGCCTGAGTGTGCGCAACGGAGGAAAAAAAAAAAGATATTTGTACCTCATCTGCGAGGAGCTTCATCATGTTGGTCGAAGCACGTTTAATATCTTCTTCAAGCAACGAGACGGTGCGTCGAGCAAACGAGAATTCGGTAACCTTGTTAGCCTGCTTCCACTCCTTCAGAGCACCTCTGTAGTCAGTACCGAGGTCTTTCGCTATGAGCTCGATGGCGACATGGGCAACGAGAATGGTCTCGATGAAAGCCACGGCGGAAAAGTCAAGCGCGCCGTCATTGTTGAGCTGCCATCGGCGGTCCGTAAACTCGGCGTCCTCGGCAATGCTAGCGAGTGTGTGCGAAAGTTGATATTGCAGGAGAATGTTGCGAATGAGAACAAATAGACAAGACCGAATTTGATAATAGCCTGGGATCCCATAACTTCCCTGGATCAGACAGACGCTGGCATTGAAGGAGTAGCTTACTAGCCGACTTTGCGTAGTTTGGACACGGCTTTAGCAAATCGTGATTCGGATCTTGGGATTTGTTTCGGAACACAGCATCATAATCAGAGACCTTGAACTTGATTGACAGCAAAAACTCGCGGAGGATGCAATTGTTCGCAAGTTCCTCTGCATCGACGAGGAGTGCCTTGATCTCTTCGCGCATGTCGAAGATGCGTTGAGGTAAGCTGTCGAGGTCGACGTGGATTGGCCAATGCCGCTCCATAGCCATGTTAAGAGCGCGTTCTTTGCCGTTCATGCTTTTGATTTCATCGCAAATGGCGTTGCGGAGGCTCGGCGCGTCGGGAGAGTCATGCTTGAGTGCTTGAAGATCGCTGAAGAGTTGCCCAAGCCGCGCCGACGGTTGGTTAGGGACAGTGTCATCGCAGATAAAGCACTTTTCGATTGGTGCAGATGCATTCTGTGCATCAATGATCAGCGTCAAGCAGATCCGCTCAGCCTATCGCGAAACGCACTGTTTTCTTGACAGTCGTCTTGGCCTTCTTGTCGATAATTTCTTTCGGTTCAGCGGATTTCTGTCACAGAGCTGATAAGAAACGACGCATAGGCTATGGAGGGAGCCACTTACCTCCACATTCAGTTCGTCCTCCTCCTCTTCATCCGACAAGACTACCTTAGGCCCCGGGAGATAAGCCCTCACGAATAGAGAGGAACAACCGAGACAAATACCTGGAGGTTCTTTCGGGAATGCGGCTTTCGCTTAAGCTGTGGATTCGTGAGCGTGAGCATCGAAGGTGAGAGCATGCATTTACCGGTGCCAGTGATACTGGGTCGTCGTCGTCGTCGTCGTCCATATCGTCCGTCCAGCATGCTACACCAAGTTTCCCCACACCCGTATCCTCCTCTTCCACAGGTCCCTCCTCCTCATCGCTCTCCTCGTCGCTCTGTTCGGCACAATCAAACCCGCCCTCGTCGTCGGCCTCTTCGTCAGAATCAACACTAGCAGGGCGCTTGGATCTGGACGGTTTCGGGCGGGTTTGCGTGGTCGGGATCTCCTCGGGCTCCTCCTCCTCCTCCATCTCCTCCTCCTCCGCCTCCTCCGAGTCGTTCTGCACCTTCTTCTGGCGCCCCTTTCGACGCGGTGCACGCTCGATGTCCTTCTCGTAGCATTCCTGGTCGAGTAGCGCCGTCCGAAACCGGGAAACTTGGTTTTGTAAAAATTTGCGAAGGAGGTGGGCGATCGGCCAGAGCCCCTCATAGCGGCGGAAGTACGGTACATCCTTGGCAATCTGGAGATGGTGAACGACCGAGGCTGGTTGAAAGTACTGTGGACGCACAGTTTCCACAATTGGGCCCTGCCTCTTTTTAAACGTGCTCCAGGTCCCCGTTACTGGAATGTGCGCGCAAAACGAGTATTGTATGAGGGTCTGGCCTAGGTTTCAGCGCATATATCGGGGTGAGAGATGTTGATGACGCACCACAAGCCGATTGTACAGGGAATCGTTCTCCGTACCTGCCAGCTGCATAGCGTCCCGCATCTCGACGACACTGAGCTCGCGTCCGGATGAGTTTCGCGGCGGTCGGGGTATCAGTTTCGGCTTCTGGGCCTATAGTGCAAATCCTTAACAAGCGGGCAATTGCGACAAGATTAGTCCACACACCTTCTTCTCCAGTGCCCTAAGCGCTGCCTCTGCCTCCTTTGCTCGCCTTTCCCAGTCTATGGGCGCTGTTTTTGAGGTACTTGGCTTGGCCTTTTGCTTCGGGGCCATCGTGGTGGAAGAGAGAGAGAGAGCTGATCTGATGTGACGTCACGCGTTTATTGCTGTACGCTTGAAGAAAAAAATCGTTGAGGCATGGTATTGCTCTGTGACGCACAACACATGGAATTCAAAGCTACTCTGAAAAAATCTGGCCTTAACTACAAAACTTAACGGAGTTTGACTCAACTTATTTCACGCAACTCAATCAAATCAAAAGATCAAATGTTCTTGCTCTCAACGGCCACCATCCGCATCCCCACTGTCATGAATTCAATAGCATGCTCCGTATGTTCGTCTCGACAATACCACGACCTCTTTGCATTAACTTCACGGAATCTGTGTGGAGTATTTTACACTGCACTCAATGCCTCGTTCCGGGTTCTGGGTTAGGGATATTTTTGTGTGTTATCCCATCGAAGATTGCGCGTTGTCTTACTAGTACTAGCCGCCAGCGCCAAAGTTGACACGGAACGGCAGGACTGGCTTCGTTATTCCGCAAAATCGTTTGCGGCCTTGAGTATGATCGGCGCGTGAAAAAATGTGTTTGCTCTGGGACCATCAAACTTCCTCAAAATCTCTCAGCTGGTCTACTCATTATGAATCTTTTTCCACACAGTGTCGCAGCTTTATCTCCCCGGTCAAGAGTACAGTGCTACTAAATCGTCCTCATCCTCTGCCTCCTCGATCGCGGACGGAACGAACTCAGGCTTGACTGAATTCGGTGTCCTGTCGACGATTTTCCACGAACCGTCCACCATGATTCGCCCAATAACAGCGGAGATGCACTGCAAGTCCAAGACGATGGTAGCACCCAACTCCTTGTATCCTACAACTGCTTTTGTCGCATCGCGGTGGCTGTTGGCGCAGGGAGTGACAACGACGAAAAGAGACACAGCGGGCAATAATTGCCGCAGATCGCAAATAGCAGGTTACCAGCAGGTAACCTGCCTGCAAGCATTCAGGCCTCTTTGTCCAGCTCACCGTCAAAGAGAATCAATTTGATTCCTTTCATGTCCTATTTTTAATTGTTTTGAGTGGCCTCGTTGTGCCCTTGACAGATGGAACATCAAAAATCCGAGTGATTTGACTGAATTGGGATGACACTTGTGATGGCCGTCTACGGATCTAACTCGTGCTCTTTCATGTCTTTGAGCCAGCTTTGAGCTCTTTCGGTAATCTGCATCAGACCCTGAAACTCGGGTCTTGAAAGAAGCTAGATGGCCACCGACATGTTACCTGCTGGTAACCTGCTATTTGCGATCTGCGGCAATTATTGCCCGCTGTGAGATGTCTTGCCCGCATATCGCCCGAGCCACATCCTGTCTGGCACTTCACACTCCAGAATTGCATCTAATCTGCCATATCCCAGCTGCGGCTTGAACATCGTTGCGCCAGAGCTGAGTTTACGTGGCACCTGTTTGCAAAACTGCACGTCCGTTAGTGAGTCCTGGAAGACGAAGTGGTGAAGAGACTTGCCCGTATGAAGGTGGTATCCCGAAGTTCATCCGCATTCTGCGGTGGTTTCCAGTCGGCACGAATGCGATCACCGTCGACAATTCTCACTCGAGCCCAAAGGGCCATCTTCTGAGGCAATATGCGCTCGATTTTTGCTGCGGTGACACCATATTGGTCGAGAACGTCCACCAGGTACTGCGCAATGCCGCGGCGTTCAATATCGTTGGGAGTATGGTCTTGCCGCCTCGGTGTACCAAGAATCGCATGCGGATCTTGCAGTGTTTGAGTTGAGATGAGAGGAGGAAGTCGAACAGTTTCACTCACAGCCGGGGAATTTCCGTTCCGTCTTCGTCACCACCTTCCGAAGAGGTCTGAAGATGGCCAGCTCCTCCGTGAGATCGTAACGTAGTCCAATCTGCTCAACAAACATGAGATGCAGTAAGCGGCGCGACAGATTTGCGTGTGGGCGCTTTCGAGAATGCAAGCCATGCTTGAGGAATCCACAATAGCGTTCCATATAGAAGGTCCACCAGGTCCATGCGGGACCACAGTCGCGAATGTTTTGTGGTATATGAAGGAGGCCGTGAATGGTGAGCGTGCAAGCTGCGAGGCGTTCGGGCTTGTACTGGTAATAATACCTGCAAACGTTTAGGCGAAATCGGAAAAACTGGACGGAGTGCAGCGAAGGAACTCACTTTTCGTATTTTTGAACCCAGTCGATGATCATGTACTCCAACTCGTCGATTTCGTCCCGCGTAATGGTAAACTTGAGACACATCTTCAAGATATCTCCAAGGGCGCATGCGTGTTCGTAGTACTTTCGCTTTGGAAAGCAATCCTTGAGGAGCGCCGGAGCAAGGTATACGAACCAAAAGCACCAAGACTCTGCAGTGAATTTCGAAAAACCGCTAGCCAGCGAGTGAGTGAAATCTGCAGGAATAGTCTTCATCGACTCAGCAGTTTCGGCCTCGATCGTGTCCCAGACCTTGTTCGGAATCACGTATTCTGCCTCGTCATGGTCGAGATTCTTGAACGTCCCATGCCAGAACTTGTATAGGTTCGGAATGTCGTTTGTCAGGAAGAGGTGCAATATATCATGGGGAAAGGAATGTCCGCGGTCGAGCGATCCCACACGGCGAAGGACGGGCAGCCCGCGCACGCCGAAATGCTTCGCCTGTTCCTCCTTGCCCGTTTTCGTGTCTGCGAGTGCGACTTGCTCCAGAGCAAGGTCATACCGTTCTTCGGTGCGCAGCGGAAGCTTGTGTGGATCCCAGCGGCATTGAATGTTGTCCTCGGGAGGCCAAGTGAGCGGGTAGTAGAAGATGTGCACCAGAGCAAGTTTCCAGCGTGTCCCTCTGATCTCGCACGCGCGACATGGGCACGCGCTGCTAGTACCCTTGAGATTGAGCATCTTCTCGATGGCGCGGATGTCTCCCATTCCAAGCAGCATGTACGCCCGCATTAGAAAGCATTCCTCGTCAAGAGCATGGTGTGTCCAGACACCGCGCGCAAGCCGAGCCATCTCATCGTCCAGCAATACAAGATAACTGTGCATGTCCTTCGGGTTGTTCGGCATAATCCCCATGCACATTAGATGCTCGAGGTGCGTACGAAGCTCGGAAGGAACATTGTAATTCGTCAGAAGGATGGGTGTTGCCGAGGGACCATCGCGTTGACGGTTAAAAAGAAGGTATGCGTCGGTACACCACCCCAGCGCAAGATCGTCGTCGCCAGAGAAGTAAAAGTGGTCCAGTGTCTTGCCGTCGACAGTAACCTGACGATCACGGAGCTCCTTGTAAAGGTCGGTGTCGAATACATCGGAGATCTTGTCCTCCTCGAAATTGTAATCTCGGCGATAACGCAGCTGCTCGATTTTCTTTTTGTTCGCAAAGCAGCCTTGGAGGCGCGGGATTAATGGGAGGTAACAGAACTGTCGTACAGGCTTCCCAGCATCGTTCCGCCGAGCTTTGTTACAGTATTTGCACTCGTCGAGGGCGGCGTTGTCGGCGGTGAACGCCATACAGCCATCACGGCAGCAGTCGACCCAGACAGGCTCGACACCAGACAAAAAAGCCATGCGATGGATGGTTACCCATTCCGAGTCAATGTCGAGCTTGTGGCTGAAGGCATCGCGGATCTTGTCGTAAGTGTCGCGGGTCATATTTGTCAGTATTTTCAGGAGGAATGCGCGGCAGTTATCCCGATCCTTGTCGTCGAATGTTGTCTTGCCTGTTCGATGATTAGATGGACCATAGTGCAGAGGACGGCCACACACCATGCTCAAATACCATTCCGTCTGTCTCTGCCAAAATCATTTCCTGCAGCTCCGCGATCATCTCCTCCGTGCCCATCCTTTCACCTCCAAGATATCCGAAAGATCAACGTATTTGCTCCAGCGCGCGATCTCGGGGTCTTCGGGACGAGGTACAGCATCAGGATCTTCTTCCTCCGAGTCACTGGCAGCGTCTTCGAGGTAAACGGGCGGTTCTGGCGAGGGGGACACCATGCGGACATCTAAATTCACGTCTTCTTCATCCTCCATCCTAAGCCCGAACGCGTTGCCATCGTCCTCGCCCTCGTCAGTCCCAGCAACTTCATCCTCATCCATCGCATCCACACCATCCTCCGAGCTGTCATCCTCAGGCTCAGAGTCTGAGGCTGGAATATCCTCCCAGGGCAAGCCGGTGTCATTGTAATGTGATTGCCGTGTCCGAGATAGGACGAGCTTGTGGCAGGCGGTGGAATGGTTACAGATGCGGCGAATTTCACGGCCATCGAGACCCCGATGGCACCGGGCTTGAGCCATAGCGTTTTTTGTGAGCAGAGAGAGGGTGGTCGGGGGAGAAGAGCACACTCCGGGTAGACGCAGGTGGCTGTAAGAAGCAAGAAGGATTGATGCGTGACCCAGTCACCCAACGCGCAAGGAAGTCTCGAAATGATATCGTACCCCGATATGTTTATGTTTCAAGAAAATTGGAAGGGAATACACCACTCACGAGAGTGAAAGGAAACGACAGAAGGGCCGGGATGTGTCAGTGGTGTGCTTTTGAACCGAGAACGACTCGCATTGACGAGGGACATATGAATAAACCGAGGCGGAGTCCGCACAGCATGGTATAGAAGCAGTTCATGTGAATATATGAGACTAGCGTTGCGATAAGCGGCAGAACGGCTTCGAACAGGACAGCGCACCGGATTGCAATCGAGATTTCCCCCAATCACATCATGCACGTACTTCTGCATTGCAGCCTCCATCTGGTCCACCACCTGCCATCCTAAAGATCTCTACATATGCTGAGTTGTATGGGAATCAGAACAGATTGAAAACCTAACAACGGTTATTGATCCTAACCCGGGCCGGTACTGATGATAACACTCTCCGAGACGGTCCGAAGACCCCTGTACACTCCGGATTGACCTGTATATGGCTTGCGAAAAAAACACTCACCCTGATTGTTTTCCAACTCAATCAATGTGATTGTATTTGGAAGATCGAGGTATTGTACTGTTCACAGAGCTTCCAACATGGTTCTAGGTACACAGACCGGCAAAAAACATTCCACTATTTCTGCTGATGTGTGCCAAAAGTTGTATTCTGGAGTTCTGGAGAAAGAATCATATTGATTGGATAGAGATCCACTCAGGACGATTGGATGCGGATTCAATCAACCTGCGATTAATCAATATGAGTGTTTGTTAATCGTACTGATTAGGACCCAATCATGCTGATTGGGAACACTACCCACAGTGAAACGGAGGGTCATAATACACAACAAATAACACAAAAAAGCCGTTGTACATTTGCAAACTCTCTACACCCTCAACTTCTCATCACCCAGCAATCGGCACCTCCGCCTGCGGGGTCAACCGCACCGCATGCCTCCGCACCACACTCTCATAATCCACCGTCGCCGAATGGCACGTCACGCGATTATCCCACACGACGACCGTGCCCGGCTCGTAGCTCGCGCGGATCTGATAGTCTGCGCCTTTGGCGATGTGGTCGAACAGGAAGCGCAGGAGGTACTCGGACTCTTCGCGCTTGAATCCGACGATGGAGCGCGTGAAGCCTTGGTTGATGTACAAAGCTTTTTCGCCGGTGGTTGGGTGGATGCGGACGAGCGGGTGCTGTGCGGGCGATGAGAAGAGAGCAGAAAGGAAAGAGAAGGGAAGGGAAGAGGTACCTCGGTCTCAACGGGTTCGCGCCGCACAGGTCCACCCCGCTTGCGCGAAATGTCGGCTTGTGCGACGGCAGAGTGTACAGCGCGCAGACCCTCGAGACGTTTCTGGAACTCGGGCGAGAGGCGTTTGTATGCCTCGACTTGCGAGACGAACAGGGTGTCGCCGCCCGCGCCGCGCTCGGGCTGGTCGAGGATGAAGAAGATGGTCGTGCCCGGAGGCTGTTTCTCATACGACTATAGACCGGGATGAATAATGAGAATAGACGGGGGGATGGGACACGTACAATGTCCGAGTGCCAGCCTGTGCGGGTCAGCCGGTCAGCGCCCAAGTACTCTGCGAAACGGTCGTGTTCTGCGTCGCGGTATACTAGAAATCCTGGGTAAGCTTCACCTGCGAGAAAAAAACTAAAAACTCACCAACGTGGAACTCGGGATATCCTTTGACATTGCCACTCGTCGGGTGCCGCTGAATATGCTCGCCAAAGTGACTGTATTCCCACCGTCAGCAGCCTTTCCGGGTCTCATCCACAGGAACGCACCTGGCAATCTCAATCTGCCTGTCCGGCCCGATATCCTTAAAGTCCTGGTCGCGGAACACCAACACCTTGCGCTCCGCCGCAAACAGCGCGAGCTCATCCAACCCCTCCTTGGACAGCTGCGAGATCTGCACGCCGTGGATCTCGGTGCCGAGGTAGGGGCTGATATCGCGGGTGGTCGTGTTGGGGGTGAGGAGGTGGGGCTTTGTGCGGTCGGCGCGTAGCCCGGCTTCGGTGTGTTCTGGGGTAGGAGATTTAGCTGGGTGGGAGAAGAGGAGACGAGAGGAGAAGGGGGAAACGCACCGAAGAGCTCGGTAGGCGGGAATTTCTCCTCGACGTCGAAGTACGGGTAGTAGAAGGGGTACGAAGGACCCTTCTTCACCTGAGTCCGAGTTAGCATTCGCCTTTGAAGACAGACAGCGCATACATACCTCTTTCTTCACAGCATCGATGATATCCTCCCTAGTCGTGGCAGTCGTCGTCGTCGCAGCGGGCTGAAGGTCTGAAACCGACGGGGCCATGGTGGTTCTCGCGAGTCGCGACTCTTCCCAAGGCCTATCGAAGCCTTTTTATCAGCTACCCCGAATCGCGAAACGCCATTAGCATGCCATATCGGCGGGAGATGGGCTCAGACGGAGAGCTTCTGCGAGAACTACCAGTCAAATGACTGGTTATAGCACAGAATGCGAGCTTTGAGACGAGGATGGCGCAAACTGGCGTGCCGCGTGCCGATAGATGTCTCGGCCCGAGGGTCGAGGGAGCGTGCTGCGTTTGTAAGGCCTAGGGTTTTCTCGAAAGAAGAAGCGGGGAGGAAACAGCCAGCGCAAGGAAGATGAGATGGAGGTCAAAAGCAGGAAGGAAGTCGGACTCTCGGAGATCATACATCAAAAATATCCCAAATAGGCGGTTTCCGTGCGAATTGGGTCGGCAGCTTGATTTGACTAAAGATCCGTCCATTTCTGGACATGGCATCGTGAGATTTTTCTCCTCTTCTCTTTTCTCCTTGTCATCTACGGCCATCCTCGCTCCCGCGCACCGGATTTTGTTCGACAGCCACGGCGCCCATCCAGGATCTGCGTTCCCTAGGCGGTGCTTCAACGTTCAACCTGCTCGTGTTCCTTCGGCCTTCGGCAGGACTGCGCCGCAGGTAGACTCGGAGTACAGGTTTGACTCTGCCGTCCAGACGCGTATGCCGGTGCTATAATCCATACCCACTGTGAGCATTGCCCCGTCGGCTGCGCGCGTTGAATACAACGTTAATCTCCCCTTTCCAGGTCAAATTCGACGCTAAATACAGCTCCTCTGCAGTCTTTGCTCTGCCTGCGGAGTCTGCCGAGTCAATCCGCAACTTGAAGCTGGTGGGTGACGTGTTCAAAGCGTTTGCGAGCTCTTTGCTGAGACCATCTCACCCCGCTTCCCACCCTCGAGCTTTCCATCCCTCCCGAGTACCAACCACCTCAAACGACCACGGCAACACTGGCACAAGACGCCGTTTTGAAAGCGGGAGCCGATTTACACTTGTGATAAGTATCCGCAAGTGCTCAATGCCGATCATTCATTCACTCACCCGCAGCCGCCAGCGCTATTGCACCCATGTTTCTCCGTCTCAGCCCGTAGAGCGCTGGCAATTATTTCCTGGCTTTGGGTACTCTGCGGTACGAATTTGTGTGGGATGAAGACTCGGACGACTCGGACGACGACGACTCGAGCTCAAGCATGCTGTCGTCGATTCAAGTTCCGTGGGCGCAATGAAAAATCACTGGCAGGAATGATATCCCGGTGGTGTCGGCAGATCAAAAGTAAAGATCCCCGTTGCTCTTTCGGCAGCGTCATTGGAGAACAGCATATAAGGCGCAGTGTCTGTCCCCACTCCCACTACCCACTCACTTTCTCTCTCTTACTTATGCATCACTTCCTCAAACTTACCACCCTCCTCGGCTTAGCCACCGGCGCGCTCGCAACCTGGCAGTCGCTGGGCATCCCTTCCTCCCACTCCGGATCCACCATCTCCGTCAAAGCGTTCAACGTCGGGAACCTCACCATCGGCGGGTACCACACCGTCGTGCACCCCGTCCTCCCCGGGCGGGACACCGCCACGCTGCCGATGTACGCGTTTCTCCTCGAGCACACGACGACGCAAACATCCGGGCCTCGCACTGGCACTCGCACTCCTGTGACGCGGCGGTTCATGTGGGACTTGGGGATCCGCAAGGACCCGCAGAACTCGGTGCCGTCGATCGCGGCGATCGTCGCGGCCTTTCCGGACGCGCTGGACGAGCCGAAGGATATCACAGAGTTGTTGGTCGATGGTGGGGTTGATTTGACCAGCATCGAGGCGGTTATTTGGAGGTGGGTTTTTTTCCAGGCCAATTTTTTCGAGCAAAACTGAACTGAACTTGGATGGTTATAGCCATGCGCATATAGACCACTTTGTGCGTTTGCGTTTATTCATTCTTCGTTCATTCTGCTGAACATTTTTCCAAGGGTGATATGTCCAAGTTCCCCAACTCGACGGGGCTCGTTATCGGCGGTGCAACCGACACGTCGGTCTTTCCCGCGAACCCCAACGCGACGCTTCAAGCCAGCGACTTTGCGTGCGCAGTCCAACCTCCTCTCTGCTCATAGTTTGACACCCAGCACAGTGGGCACAATCTCACCAAAATCGACTTCACCACCTCAAAGCTCATCATCGCCAACATGCCCGCCGTCGACTTTTTCGGCGACGGGAGCTTCTACCTCCTCGACACACCGGGCCACGTCGCAGGACATATGACCGGGCTCGTCCGCGTGACCGCGTCTCCGCCGTCATTCATCCTCCTCGCCGGCGACACGGCGCACCACATCGGCGCGGCCCGCCCGCGCCCGTTGCTCCAAGCGCACTTCCCCTGCCCCGGCGACATCCTCTCAGCATCCCGCACGGCCGTGTCCACAGACGCGTTCTGGTCGCCCCACTCGTCCCTCGGCGAATTCGACCTCCCCTCGCGCACCCAATCCATGCTCGCTTTGTCCGACACGCCGGACGGGCTGTACGTCGACCCCACTGTGGCGCAAGTCAGCTTGGAGAAGGTGTCGCAGTTCGACGCGGACGAGGATGTTTATTTGGTCATTGCGCATGATGCTAGTTTGGTCGGGGCGTTGCCTGTGTTCCCGCAGAGCTTGAATGGCTGGAAGAATAGTGGGTTGAAGGAAAAGACGGTGTGGCGGTTTTTGCAGGAGGATAATCTTGCGTTCCTCTTTAGCCCGGTGCCAGCCAATGCGACGGTGTAGAAGTACTAGTAAACGGTCGTATATAAAACCTATCCAACCGCGATTGTCGGGTTAATCGAATCTGAGGCGGGAATGAGAACTGCGGTGCATTATTGGCTGCCTTTTTCCCTTTTCCCCGGCCTACTAGTAGCGCGCCGTTCTTCTCCGAGTCGAAGCCGGGATCCCCATCCTAGTTAGAAGCGGGAGGGAGTTTACTAGTGGAATCGCGACCGTCCATTGACGAATTTGCTATTATAATGTCTACATACATTAGATCTACAGTCTTAGTTAGCGTTAGTATTTTCTACAGCCGCCTCCGCCATCGCCTGCAACCTCCCCCACTCCAGCATCACCAACGCAAAATAACAATCAAACTGCGCGTCGGTCAACACGCGCTCGGCGAAGGCCTTGCCGGCCTGCTGGATCGCGTGCGCCTCGGCGTCGTTGTTCTGCGCCCAGGTGATCTTGTCGAGCAGGTCGGAGAGGTCCGGGAGCACGGGGATGTAGTGCTCGAAGGGACGGAGCCAGGGGGAGAAGGGTTCGGTGAAGATTGTTGACTGGTGGGAGGTGTTAGTGGAGGGAAGGGATGGGGAGGAGAGGAGAGGAGAGGAAAACACACCTTGAACACCAACCCCCCGCTCTTCAACAACCCGATATACCTTCCCGAGAAGGAGTTCCCATCGAGATCCATCAGATACTTGTACCGATACACGTCTTCCCGCGGCCGCTTGACTTCCGTCCCGGCGCGCACCATCCCATACGTGTCCATCAACTCCCGCGCATTACACCCCGCACCGCAGAGATACTCGTGGAACGCACTGAGCGCGACGTCCATCAGCGGCTTCCCGCGCTCGGTGCGCGAGATATCCACGAGCCGGAAGCGCGGGAAGTGGTGGTAGTTGTCCCCCGTGATGTGTCCGCCCGTGGAAGATCCGCGCCAGTATATCCGCGGGTCTTTGTCTGCCCAGGCGACGTTATCCGGGTATGCGTAGTGTGCGGCGAAGTCCGAGTCGGAGTAGTAGAACTCGCTGGGGACGAGGATGTCGGAGAAGCAGGGCGAGACTTTCGTGGCGCTGAGGACGGGGAAGAGGCCCGTGGTGAATTGGGTGCTGGAGGAGAATAGCATGACTGTACATGTGGGGTTGATTTCCTTTTTTTAGCGGAAAGAATGGAGTGGGAGGGTACGACGCACAAGCACTAGCATCGTTCCCCGCCTCCGTGAACCCCATCGGCGCATTCGGTATGACACACCCCATCTCGTCGCGGAAGTACTTGTCCGTCGGGGCGGGCGAGTGGGCGAACGGCTGCGGGTCCGGTTGGGAGAGCGCCTGGTGCTTCATGTCGACGTCCAGTTTGCGGGGGTTGAAGAGCACGCGGGGCTCGTCGCGCCCGTTGAGGATGAGCGACATGTTGGGCATTAGGTGCGCGATCTATAGGTTAGGGTTGGGATATGAGAGGAGGAGGACGAAGGACAGAGACGCACTCGTCCAAAAGTCCGTGGCCATGAATTCGTGTACATCAACCCGTGCCCGTCGGTATACTTGAATGCACCGTTCTCAAACACCCCCGTCGTCATCCCGAGTCCCTGTGCGTGTATCTGTTGGCGTTCAAGTTCTTAGGTTAGCTAACGCAAGAGAAAAGGAATAGCAAGACGCACAATATCCCCAGCCCTATCCATCATCCTCTTGAAATACCCCGGGTCCTCCTTTGCCAGCTGGTAAAAAGGGGCAAAGTCCCGCTCGACTTGTTCGTACTCGTCGATCAGACAGGAGTGGTTCCGCGCATAGGCGAACCATGCGGGGAAGTTGGGTGGCGGTTCGCGGTTGTTGCGCAGGCGGTAGCGGGAGATTGCTTGGGGGAGGGAGGAGGATTGCGTTGCGAGGAGGAAGTCGATTTTGGCGTTGGCTGCGGGGTCGTTGGGTGCTGTAATATGTTATGTGGGTGAGTGAATGGGAGAGGAGGGCGACGCACGGTTCGGAGGTGGTAGATTGGGACTGGAACTTCGTTTGAAGCCAATAAAGACGAGCACGACGAGGCCGATTGGGACAACGAGCGTGTACCATCTGTACCGCCATACCCTCTCCCGGAAGCCTCTTCCCTCCTCCTGCTCCTGCGCGAACCGCTCCATCTCGAACTCCACATCGTCGTCGTCTTCGTCGGCGTTAAACGCTCCATTCCCGGACCCGTTCGTCGGCAACAGTGGGTGGCTGGTTTCCGTGCGGAAGGACGCCGGGAGCCATGCAGGTGTTGAGCGTGGCATCCCTCGGAGAAGGTGGACGGAAGGAAGGGAGGGAGGAAAGAGGGCGGGCGGAGAGCAGATGAGACAGAGATCTTCGGGCGGGGATCGTTGCCCGTTTTACATGTAAATTGCGGGGCGCTCATGCCGATACGCGATACGCGAGCGCACAGCATGGATAGCCCCGGTTGGTTTCATGTCTTGTTGTCGTTGTCAAGAGGAGGGGAGGGGAGGATGGTGCAGATACGGTTACCTGACAGAGCGCTAGCGAACGTGGGTCCTAGAGTCGACTGTGTCGGGGACGGACGGCGGAATTGGCAACGAGAAGTCAGTGCGGTCACGGTGACGAGCGGTCGAGGTGAGTGCATACCGCCGGCGAGAGCTATACCGAGTCTAGTCTGTACGTTCCTGGCGGCGGCATTCAAAACGAACTGAAGGAAGGAAGACAAGAGGATTGGCTTGGCAGACTGATCCGAGTCGCCGGCGCCGCATCGAAAGTGGTGGGAAGCCGTTGCCAAACAAGGCCACATACCGGCATCTTGCCTCTCCCGCTCTGCGCGGCTTTCGTCGCCGCCACCTGCAATGCATCCATTCGCTCTATCCACTAAGCATAGCGCCATTTCAAAATTCTCAGACGACGAGGTCGGACGACGCTACAGCAAACCCACTTGGCTCAGACGACTGTCGTGCAGAAGCTTCATAGCATGAACTCCCCGCTTTCGAGACTCGAGCCCGTACTGAAGTAATATGGAGGAACCAAGTCGTGCGTCTCGCTGCTGATTACGACACCTCAGGCTGTGTCCTTCCCGGGCCAGCCAGTACTTCGTCGAGTCTTCGTTTCCCGGCCGCATGCGGCATGCCTTCCACTAGCACCTTCCAGCACGGAGAATTGTATCCTCGTTGCATCGACAAGCATATCTTCAGGGAATCCTTGACGTACAAGAGCCTCATGTGCCATTCTCGATAGGGCTCAGAATATGACGACTAGAGCGCTTAACTTCCCAGGTGTGTGTCCTTGCTTTTTATTCCCTTTTTTCATGCTCTTACACGTCGTCCTCAGCTACGTTCCGGAAGACCTACTGTCCTGTACTTGGTCGATGAAGCCATGCCCTCGCCACGCACCCTCTATCCCACCCGCCGTCGTCCTATCACGGATCCCTTTCCATCCCTCCCACGATACACGCAACGTCGTCACCGTTGACCGTCTTTGACTAGTTCTGGTCATGGAGCGGACTCGACTTGACTCTCGACTAATATGAGTCGGGGCTTACCACAAGCCCCCCGCACGTCTCACATTTCAGAGTCCCGACCCAAACTTCATCCACCGCTCGCCTCGCCTCCAAAACCCATCTACATCAGCATAATGCCAGTGAATAACTACCACTCCCGTGTCCCCGTGTCCCCGGCCCCCCCTGCGTCAGCGCCTTTCCATAGCCCCCATTGACTTGGTCGTCGGCCATCCCCACGTGTGGCTGTGTGCCTCTGCAAAGAACGAAAGCCATCCATTGCGTTCGCCAGCCGCACATTGTCGGGCATGGTAATCCGGCAGACTGTTGTTCGGGTTCTCCGTGAGCTCGAGCTCGAGTTATTCGAGTACGGGGTGCGCGGGCTGGCTGGGAAGGACTATCGCATGACTTAGAGTCGGTGCTATTTCTACGTCCTCATTATGCTTTGCGAATTGGAGTCGTTCTCCACGTGTATAGAAGTGGATCTTCATGCTCTCTCAGACTTCTTGCAGGTTTGGAGGGATGTAGGGGGGAATATGCGGTCGAATCACTATTCGACAGACTCCCCGAGTCATGCTGCTACCGTTTCAACCCTCCCATCTTCCGCAGCTGTGTCCATCTTCCATGCCGGCTACACCCAGGAGAGCTCACTGCTCTCCGATAGACTTGTATCAGAACAGAAAGCCATATGAAGATGTGCCAGAGGAGGCAAAGAGGCAAAGAGGAGCTAGAACCAGAGCTAGAACCTGAGGAGTGACTCGGCTGGGGTCGAAGGTGCAGATCGTACAATGTTTAGTTGAGCTAGGGTGTAGAGTGCACTGAGAGTACATTGAGCTTATTTAGTATGTACAACTGTATCTAGAAGAATCTACAATGTTCTGCAATGTTCTGAATCAGCTGAGCAAGCGACCTTGTGAAACACCGAAGGATGCTCGACTTGCGAAAACTCGCAACCCAAAACGACTCTCAATCCCAAAACCAGTCTTAGTCCTGTCAGTGTCAACCTGCAACACATCAATCCCAATCCAAAGTATCCTTCAAGCTGAGAGTTTGTTCTACCTAGTACATTACAGCTTTTATATCCTACAAGAATCTAGTATGGTAGCTATGACAAACTGCGGTGGATAGTTTATTCTCAAACCTTCTCACTCCTTCTACAGCTACCCAGAGCGCCCAAGACATGGCTGGCCCTCTTCCAGAGTGGTCTCGAGCGTCCTTAGAAGCAGTCCAAGATGGCATCATACCAAAAAGCCCAAAGTCACGTCCTTCCTGTGGGTTTTCAGTGGTGCACCTGCCTGCTGGTCACTTGGGAGAATGTGCTCAAGGTTTCCTATTAATGGGCGGGGAATTTGCGCACCTTAGAAAGCGGGACACGTCAGATGAAGCAGACACACGCAAAACCAGATGCGACACAATCCAAATTAAGCCTGCATCTTGATGGCATCTTGCCGCAGATGCGACACATTTACCAGACGCGACACTTGCATTTGAGGCGGCCGGAGGCTGGCAATCAACACATCATGATGGTTAGCTGGTTAGATGTCGGGTGGTTAGCAGTTAGGGTTAACTGGTTAGTGGTTAGTGTTAGAGGTTAGTTGGTTAGATGGTTAGTTGGTTAGTGGTTAGTTGGTTAGGGTTAGTGCTTAGGGTTCGGTTAGAGTTAGGTTAAGAAAAAAAACATGGGGGAGATGCCAGTATATTTGTGTAGTCTGTTGAAGCATCGGCAAGGGCGGCAGGTTTGATGTGGTGATAGCAACAGCAAGAACGTTCAACACTTTGCCAAGCCTGATGCGCAAGTGTCGCATCTGTTTTTGCGTGCGCTGGCTTCATCTGTACAATCCTCCTTAGAAAGCGGCCTGAGAGCTCAGAATCCTTGAGCTTCACCGGAAACAGCAAGCGTTGAGAGTGGATGAGAGTGGATGTGCAGGCACGGAGATAGCAGAGAGAGAGACGCCGCGGGCCTCGTGGACTGATCGTCACAGTAACGGTGGCGGCCACGTGGTAACGGTCACCACGACCTCCCACTATGGCAATGGACGTGTTGCAGCATGTATCTACGCACCCATTGCTCAGGAAACACGTTGTGATGCTGCGGGCGTTCGTAGAGATAGATTTCCAAAATACGGCTTTTGTACTATCAAGTCTCAGTCGAGTCGTCCTCTGGGGATTGTGTTTGCAACGGTGGAAACTGTGTTTAATTTGTGTGTGTGTGTATGTGTGTGTGTGTGTGTGTATGTGTGTGTGTGTGTGTGTGTATGTGTGTGTGTGTGTGTGTGTATATATAATCCGACAGGGCTAGAAAAGCTCGCGCTTGTGTAGTTCCTGTGGATGTGGTTAGTAGGGATAATTGAGCGGAGAGGCTGTTGGCCTCCGCGAGATTAATCTGTGGTCGTGGGTGTGTGTTTCCAATTGAGCGGGGAAGAATTCGCCCTCCGCTGGATTATCTGGTGGTTGTACATTGTTGTTTGGCGACTCGAGAGTCTGCCGCGAAGTTGTTGGAAGGAAGGTGGTGCTTGATTCTCTTCGAGGCTTATTTGCTTCTCAGCAAGGAAGTCCTAGCCGATGGATGTTCAATAGTTCCGCTTGTATAGGATGGTCTGTACACGTCGCGCTCGCGGATTCGAGATGTTTGGGCGGCGACCGAGCTACAGGAAGTCCCCCGAACGCCCTGGTATACGTCTGGGTGTCGCGGTTATTGCGCGGTTCCGAATGGTGGCCGCCCTCGTTGAGCTAACTGGCTACGCTCTTGTCCGTCGAGGTTTACTATAGCGAGCCGACCGACACCGAGCCTTATAGCGTCCGAAAAGTGGTGGAGTGGTGGATAGTGGTTCCCCTTTAATTGGGCGGTCCCGATACCGGTGTCCTCAGTGTCTGTGTCTTGAAATTTGCACTGTATATTGGGGCGCAGTGAACTGTTTACTTGTGTTTACAGTTGTGGTAGATATAGTTTGTGGGTGTGAAGGCTTAGTTCCACAATTCCCGTGCATTTGGCCTGGGACGTCAAGTCGTGAGTACGCTCTAGACCCTTGCCAAGTGGATTGCTAATGGTTTGTAAGACCTGGGTTGGTAAGTGTTTCATGTTTTGCTTCGTAAGTCTTGGTCGCACGGCTGTCGAATGGTTTCGTGGGGACTGAGTCGAAGTATCGACCGAGTTGCTTTGATCCCCAGATGCCGCTGTATTTCCTGGACCTTCGCTCGACTCATCTGCCTTCCGCTGGGTTTTCCTGGACGCCGCTACATTTCCTCGAGCTTCGCATTAGGTTTCTCGTCCTCCGCGCTATTGTTTCCCGGCGCCACGACATTTCCCTGGCACCGCGACTCTCCTCTGGACCTTGCATCGAGCTGGCTGTTCGTCACTGGATTCCTTCGAACGCCGCTGTATTGTTTCCAGTCCCGCGAGATTATCCCGCGTCTGTACGTTGATTTCTTGACCTCCACCTCGCATTGCTGACCCTGATAGGCCCCCGTCTCACTCCTTCGATGGCTCAATCCGCCGTTTGGTTACCCGTCGGACCGTTTCCATGCCCAGCTGGCCGGACTCTTCTGCACCTGTTTCCACTCAATCGTCTGCACTTATTGCGTCGTATGTCTCGCTCCCCTTTCGCTTGTCCGTCTGAGTCGTTCCTCTTCCAGCGGAGCAAGGGTTATAGTGGTGTGTCATTCCTGAACGACGGCGAGGTTTCCCTGCGCATGCGGTAATCCAGTGGCCGGCTTGTTCGCGTCAGCGACGTTCATAGTAACCGTGCGAGGTTACGGTGGGGTCGAGGGGCTGCGTAGGTGGTACGGGAGCGTATCCGGGCAAACATTGCGATAGCAAGAGGGAGTGTCGACGGGGTTGCTGTACTAGAGGACGGCGCGGCATATATTAATCGTGGTGGTGCTTTTTGGGTTCCTTTGTTCGTCCAAGAGCGTGTATTAATCCAGCGGTCGTGCTTATTCGGGTCGCTCCATTGTCTTGAGTTGCGTAATAATCCAGCGGTCGTGCTTATTCGGGTCGCTCCATTGTCTTGAGGTGCGTAATAATCCAGCGGTGTTGGTTAAAGGTTCGTGTTGTCGGCTGGTCCTCTTGGTCCCGGCATCCTAAGGCTTGTGCGGCGTGGCCCGGCTATCTATAGCCCTCACAGCGTAACTAGGCAGCCATTGGCGAGCTGGGCAAGCAACACTGCGAAATATGGCAACAGTAGAGGAGTAACGGTGAGTGTTGCTGGAGACGAGGAGTGTTTGCATGGGGACCACTGAGTCTCTATGCCTTTTAGTGATGGCCAGGTTCAGTTCGGTTCAGGTTCAGGCACTTTTTTGCTGAACGCTGAACCTGAACCCGACCTGAACGCGCGTTCAGGTTCAGGTTGGTCCGGTTCGGCGTTCGGACCGCGTCCGAACGCCGGACGCGATCAGCGCGTTGATGCGCCAGGATTTGCCCGAAATTCCCTCCAGGTATGACAAGATAACATTGAAATTGAGCTCACCCATACAAACAGATAGGTCTTGCTGCCTGTGGACCTTCCAAAGCGCAATGAGAAGGGTAGTATTACCAATCATGATGGCTGGACTGACCGCCGGACCACCGTCGTGGGTCGCTACGTCGCGTCAAGTGCATCAACATGATCAAGTTGCCGCATCCATGGCAGCAGCAAGTCTCTGCCGACCTGACTGCCATGATGGATCCACCATATTAGGCAATCCACATCAATTCTCCCGCCGGCCCGGCGATTCCGCGTCCGCCGTTCGAACGCGTTCGAACCGAGTTCACGAGAATCTGACAAGCGCTGAACGCTGAACTGAACTTTAGGCCGAACGCGCGTTCGGTTCAGTCCGGTTCAGGTTCGAACCGAAAAGCTGAACCGAACTTGGCCACCACTAATGCCTTTGAACCTATCTCTATGGACACTGTTGCTCCGTTCATCAGCAAAAAGCAATACACTACCTAGCTGCCCGCCACGGCACAATAGTGTCGCTAGCGCTGGTAGCTTTGGCGGACAGCTGTGCAGCGCTCATTAGCACCGGTAGCATTTCGCCTAGCGTTCAGCAGATCACGATAGCTGACAGGGATCGTCGGGTAGATCGCGTTAGCCGAGAGCGTCTGTCGAGTAGCTGGGTGAGTGAAATTACACCTTCCAAGTGGACAAGAGCATTGTGCAAACCATGGTGTTGAAGTCTGAGCTGCTGGAGGTCGAGTAGTGTGTGGGCAGACTTAACCAAACATGCATTCGACGACGAAAATCGTCTAAGTCCTGACAGGCCACATGGTGTGATGAGTCCCATCATCATTGATGGAAGCCTAGTAACATCATTGATGGTAGCGAGTCACCTAATAAGATGGCGCCATGTTGGTCGCACCTTGCTTTCTTCCCCCACCCCGCCTCTTCCTGCCCTTCTCCCTTCTTCCCTTCTCCCTCCTCGCCCGTCCCATCCATCCGGTTTGCAACCACCGCTCCTCCCAGACCATCCCACCCCCATCCAGACGCTCCCAGCCGCTGTCACTGTCGCAGCAGACGACACAGAGCCCAGCCAACACAAGGCTCTCACTCATGCCCTTGGCTCCAACGCGCTGCTTCTCAGCACCTTCACCCACGCTTCCGTATTCCTCCCGCCTCTTCTCAAATGCACGGCGCTACGCAAATGCTTCAAGGCCGCTTCAAGTCCCTTCAAGTTGCTCGTGCAAACAAGACGAACAAATAACTACAAGATCCCAAACTGGCGGAACACGCCCCGGTGCCCACCACCTGTTTCTTCGTCGCTGTGGGCTTCCATCCGATGTTCGATATCCGTCCACGGTAAGCCCTCTCTGCCATCTTCCGTCAGTGCTAACTCGCGTGCAGAATCCCGATGCGTCCTCCTGCCTCATACCTTTCCCTCATCACCGGCGTCGACCCACACTGCCGCACTGCATTCCCTCCCAACCAACAAAACGACAGCGCATGGCTGTCACCGTACAGCTACTCGACTCGCGACCAGTCCACTTGACAGATGCAGTGCCCGATGGCATTCGGGGTAGGCATTCGGGGTAGCGGTGGGCTGCGGTGGGCTGGAGGTGCACGTACTTGCTTGTACTATATATGTATTCCCTTGAATCTATTAGTTTGTTCTGTCTTCTGAGCCCGATGCAAGTGTGCCGAATATCAGCTACCTCTTTCTAGCCCGTCTACCCTTGCTACTTGCATGCTAACAGCTTGCTATCAGCTGCTAACAAGCTTGCCTGCCACTGCTACCAGGCGCTAACAAGCTCTGGCTGGAGTGCTACCAAGCGTCCCATATTCGGGGACTAGCCTACCAGGCTACCACCGCTACTTGGGCTAATGAGAACTGTGTAGCGTGGTGGTTTTTTACTGATGTTGCTTGGAGATGCTGGGCATGAGGCGGTTGCTGTTTGGTTGGGGCCTGCAGGTATAACAAAGACTCAGGGTATATAAGGCGAGGATGTAGTAGACAGAAGAAGCCTTTCCCCCCACGAAAACGGTTCACTTGAGGTTAGGGTTAGGACAAACAACAACAACGAACAGATTACAGATTTTGGGACTGTTACAAACGACAATGACACGGTTTTGATTGGATTTCGGATTAGGCTTTGACTCTCGGACACGCATCGTTTATACACACCACTTACACACACACTCTCGCACTCTCTTGCACATCGACCTTCGCATCTGTTACACACTTGGTCTGAATTGCCACAAGCGTATACTTCACGTGGAACCCCCGTACTTGCACGCATTGACAACGCTGGTGTTGGCATAAACTAGCTCAGCTTCTCTTAAGTTATCCTTGACCTGGTCAACACCGGACCTCAAGGCTCGTCACTTAAGATGAAAGCATCTTAAGGTTTCCGTGCACCACAGGTGTAGTACATGATCTCAAGTTTCTACAACTTAAGATCTGTCTCTTAAGTCCTCTCCACCCCAAATTTCACCCAAAGCAGAGCTTAAGATGCACAAGATACAGCTTCAGACCTTGAGAGTTGAATCTTAAGTCGCAACATCTTAAGTTGCACGATCTTCAGAATACATGACATGAATATTGATTTTAAATTCAGCTACCACAATTTGTATGCCCTCGCCATTCCCTAATGAATGTCACAATTTGAATAGAATAACGATAGAGCACATACAAAGTCATCCATCCAGCTCAGCAGCTCGTCTCGGCTGGCCGCAATCTTCTCGACAAGACCTTCAAAACTGGTGGCAGTGACCCAGTGGCTATTTGCGCCGGATTCGGCACTTCGGAAGGTCTCTGCTGCCCTATCTCGCAACCGACCCCACATCGCAGCCTGCGTCCGGGCGTAGATCACGGCTCCTTGATTCGCGGGGTTCTTCAACTTCTTGGATGCCATCTGCTCGGCTCGCTTCCGCCACACTTCCGCAGCACGTCGGAACCGCTCTATTACACGGAATAGCTCAATGTGCTTGCATTCGTACTGTTCGAGCCACCGGAAGAATTCAGCCTCGGCTCGGAAGAATTGGACTCGTTCACCTGCGCACTATTAGTCGAGAGCGCCGAATACTGAATAAAACACGCACTTTCCGCCTTGAACGCCGCCACATTCTTATTAGTCTCGCCAGGAATCATCAACGCGTCCGAGCTCCAGATCCACCCATCCGTGCGCTCTTTCTGGACTTTAACGCGTGATTTTGCGCCTGAGGTGGTCTTGCGCTGCTTGACGGGAGATCGGTGGCTCGGTCCTGCATCCAGTTGTCGGTGGCAGTCAAGAAATGCTGCAGAGACTCACCTGCCCGCTTACGTGTCTGAACACCGGCAGCCGGGGGACTGAGCTCATCTGGGTCAGACTCGGACTCGGATGCTTCGGGAGCACCAGCATGCCCCGAAATATCCTCCAGTAGCATCGTTGCGTCAGAATTACCGGAAAGCAGGCGCCACGAGTCAGCACCAATGACCCGAGAATCACCTCGCATGCGAAAGAGATGGGTATCTTTCCGCGAAGTGTCGGAACGCTTCATTGGGGGGAACGGCTTCAAGGCGTCGGCAGCCATGTAACCCAGATGAACTAAGGCTTCCCGGGCAATATTGTAGATCGTGATTTCCAGATCTAAGAGCATTTCTCCTTGCTCCGCTTTGCGCGTGTTATCCCACCTTGACCACGATAATCAAACTTCGGGAGCTGCGAATGATAGACATGGTGACAGTCTTATCTTGGACGGCAAGGATCTGGCTGTTCGCCTGGGCGCACCGAAGCTGGATCTCGTGGTCAATAGCGGTGGGATCGATGGGAACGGCGCCTCGGCCGCGAGAGATCTGCGACGGAAATTGGAGGGTGGCATCCTCCGGGGAGTCCGGATCGAGAGACGATAATGTAAGCGAGGGGAATAGGACAACTTGGTGGGTTCGAAATGTGTCGAGCTCGTTGTTGAGGTCATCACGTAAACTGCAGATCGTCTCCCAGCTATTCTGCAGCGGATGCTCGCGGTGAGACTTGATGTATGCGTGTATCATCTCTCTGTATTGCGTCAGCCTGAGAACATTCAGGAACAGCACTGGGACATACTGTGTACGCTCTAGATCCATTCCCCACCGAATCCATTCGGCTGTGGTTGTTGGCTGATTGGTCGAGTCAACGCGCTTGTCTTGGCCGGACCCATGACCAGTATAAAGCTGTAAGGCCGACGAGCGGCAATGCCCGCTACCAGTTATTCGCAGTCCCACAAATATCATATGAATTTCTTGTATTCCAGGCGTACTAAAATGAACAAGGTGTATTCATTTTTCAGGCCTAAGAGTGTCCAAGCCATGCTTTCGGCTAAGAAGGCGACTCAGAATGGCGCGGGAGGGTGTCAAAATCCGCATCTCCAGAACCCGATTAAAAGGCAAAGAGTACGCTGACGCCACGGTCGGTATCCGAAGCAGGGCAGGGGCATCCTCACGATCCAGGATGGGAAGCTTCTAGCGTGCTCAACCTGTGATTTGACGAGAAACAGAGAGCAGAGCAGGTAGTGAGGTACCAAGCTCGTTGCATGTCAGCCGTGACATACGTCCACAGAGCGCGAAACGGAAACCAGGGCACCAGGGCGGAACGGCGCGATAGGTCAACGTTTCGTTGCGGTGCCAGTGGTCCCGGATGCCACGAAAGGGTCTTGTGGCCAAGGCAAGTACCAATCTCCCACTGTGCAACGAACAAGCAACGAAGTATGCACTGACAGGAACTTGTTTCCCGCCACACTAGGACGCCGATACCATGCGTCGATCAAGCCCTGGTGGCGCGAGCATGTTTCCGGCTGCCCTGCGTAGGATAGGATAGCTGTTTGTAGTGGGTGGATGAGACACAACTTGCTGCGTAAGTAAGACACAATGCTTCAACGCATTGGCCGATGGCGCGGAAGTTTCGGGTTGCTGCTTTCCGGATTAGCTGTGCCAGTGATTTTGGGAATTCTGTTCTTCTGTCCAGTGAACAGAAACGTAGCGGACAACGAGATGAGGGCAAGAGCAGAAAGTCCGACCCGGGACAGCGTGTGAGGCTCCGTGGAGCTGACGCGATATGAATTGACATTTGACTGATGGCCTGCAAAAAGCTGAAAATCATGCAATATAAGACCCGTTACCTAAAGGTAGCGGGAATTGTTCTGCATGGAGTCGAGCACATCGTCAATCGTTGCCACTGTCGCCTTGGGTTAGACATCATTAAGCAGCTCAATACCGATGTGCGTACCTGTTTTGATGTTGTGCTGATACACACTGAAGATCTTGCCGTCTTTCTCCTCGCATACGCGTGACTCGTTTGACCACCGGGCAACGCGATCAGCGCATTCTTCACTGAGCTTCTTAAAGACCGCCAGATTGTCAGGGGCAACTCGGAGCGCCTCTTGGCATTCGCTCGCCAACTGATCCGCTATATCATGTTGTTATTTACAAGGCTGGAGATGACGGTAATCACAAACCAAGACGGAGGATTTTGTGCCGGTTCCAGAAGTCCATCGCAAAATTGATACTGTCGTGACGTGCACCGCCATTCATTTGTCGGAACGAAGGCCCAAATCCGTTCAAAAACGGCCAGATAGTCTCTGCACTCTCCCCATGGAAATGAGTGCGGCAGGGGAAGTAGGCGGGCTGGTACTTCTTCTTGCAGGGATCGCCATGTCCGTCGATATGCTTCGCAGCAATCTGGCCTTCCATCTCCGACACCAACTGGTGTAGCCACTCTTCCTCTGGGAACATCTCCAAAACACGGCGTAGCTGATTGATGATCCAGGAGCAATAGCTATCGTAGCTCTGCGTTCGCCGCGTCCGGTATTTCACAGGGTATGGCGGAGAGTTTTTTTGCCGAAGATGGATGGTTTGAGCATATTGGACAATCGGAAAACTGCATTGAAGACTGAGTCGTACCCAAGCGTCGGCCAAAGATTATATGTACGCTTCTCCGATTAGCATATCAACAAGGCCAGCGGGGAGGCCATGTGCACATGCAGACGCAACTACACCACTGACTCGCGTGTTCTTGTATTTATATTTGCCCTGATTTCGAATTGACCCGATATGCGTCTTGCATGGTACTTCCTATGCGACATTAGAGCACGCATGGGTTCAATTGAGAGACTGTACCTTATCCTCGTCCTTCACCACGTATGATTCCGCGAACGCTTCGAAGTCTTTCTGAGGCGGAAAGTACATTCTACCGTCAGTAAGCGCTTTGTCACTGCCGTTGTCGCGTTTGTAGAAGAGGTTCGCCTTGAAATTACCATCCAACGTTATAAATTCAGAGGCAAGATGTCTGTAGGAGGCGTTAACACGTTATCCGTAGTATAGCAAAACTCGCCTCAAATAGTTTGGTACCGAAGCGCCCAGAGGCATGTTTACGCCTGGCTCCGGGCAGGCAGGACAAACTGTTCCGAGATACCCCGTCGGACGGTGCGGATACGCTCGCTCCGTCTCATCAGGTGCGACCTCGTCGACTCCGTGTTGATGGCCGCGCGCGAGTTGCGTATCAAGATAGTGGAAAATGCGACTGATATTATCGAAGTATTTCGAAACGTCCTAACACACTCAGTCAGTAGACCATCGTTTCCAAATAACAGACATACGGGAACGCTATCAGGCACCCATGTGTCTGCAAGCCGCTGGAGAATGTGGGTATAATCCCAGATGGAAAGATGGCCTTGATGACGATATTCACGCCATTGCTCCAGAAGACGAAGGGTAAATCCTGTTTGCGGCGCGTCGACAGTCGCTGGAAAGATCCCCACGCGAAGGAGTTGCTGCCAGGCTGGTGTTGAGTCGCAGCCACAGAAGCTGATAAGAGTGGCATGAATGCCGTTGGTGTCGACAAGAGTAAAATGCTGGCGCGATAGTGCATGCGGACAGAACTCCCCGCCGTGTCCGAGATACACGGCCAAGTTGTCTCGCACACAGCTAATGTCCGTCTTCTCGAAGAACTGCTCCTCAGGCTTCTCCCTCCAGATACTAGCCCAATGAGTCGGCATGCGTCGGTGCTGGCGCAAGAAACATTGACGACAGACAATCGGGGCTTGGAAACAGTCCAGGCAGCGAACGATGCGCAGCTCGCCCCCGCCGCATTCGCACGGTTCCAGCAGGTTGCCGTCGTGGTGGTTCTCGAGTAATGTCTTCAAGATTTCGTCTTGGAGCAACATGAAGCATTCCATATGGGCGACTCTCTGGTTTGAATAGTCAGTCGTCGATACTTTGCAAGCACAACCCGACTCCACTCACGTCGCGTTTGGCTTCCGGAGTCTCAGGTTCGGCCCCTTGACCTTCATCTTGGAGTCCATTCTGATCTTCGATGGGTGGCATGTCGTCGAGAGGTGCGTCAGATAGGACCGGGATGCTAGGATTGGGGTTCGCTGATGGTTTGTGTTGTTGTTTTTCCGGTGAGTGAGGAGCATAGTATTCTTGGCGAGAGGTTGAACCGTCATAGTGTTGTGAGTTGACAGTATAAGTGCCATCGACGCTGGCCAGGATCGGGCGGGCTATAACTGCGTGAGGGGGCGCCCTGCCTCGGGCCCGCGATCCACGTCGTCCTCGGGTTGTCCCTCGCGGAAACATAGCGGAGGTGGAACACCGAAACAAAGGAAGAAAACGGAATTCAAAGCGTGAAGGCTTTTTACCTTCCGTGCATCCCGACACGTCAACGATTCGAGAAGTGTTTTTCTAACGATACGATTTGGATGCCTTCGGCGGCAGTGGGGAACGGCGGGATGTTGTGGATTCGGTTGAGGGTTCGGTTGCTCTCGGTGTGTGTTCACGCGTCAAGTAAACCAAGATGGATATTTTAACGGGAATATCGATACGAGCTATACGATCTGAAACCTACACAATTTATAATAAGCACAGACTGACCAACTAAGGGGGAGACTGACCATGAATTGAGGTCCGCAAGTTCGCGTGCCAAACCCGACCACTCGACTCCTTCTGGTTCTTCCGCATTGAGCCCTTATCCTTGTGATAATACAACGAGCTACCGACCTTTTCGCGTTGAATCCCCAATGGAATTTGCCCGTATCGCGCGAGAAGAGTGTCGATGACAAAGCCGGCTTTGGACGATAGCGACACCGAGTTCCTGGTCGAAGTCGGCGGTCGGGATGGGTTGGTCTCGGGAAGTAGCGCCAGCGGCAGAGGAAGAGGATGTCGAGAGAGGTGAGGTTGTGAGGAGCAAGCCGCCGAGGTGCGATTGAAGCTTCGGGAAGTAGTCGTCGCCATTGAGCCTGAGATCTCGGACATTCCGAGCTGAATACAGTCATGACACCAGGAGGATTGAGGTCGGCGCAAGTCACATCCAGCGCATCCTCGGTGACCTTGAGTTCACTCGCCTGGACCGCGACACCCCGCCACATTAAAAAGCAGCGCCAGATTCCCCTCCCACCTCGCGCCAAGATCATACCAATTGACGAATGCCTCCGCGCGTTGTTTCGCGACCTTGCAGTAGACGTCGTGGTCCTGGCCCTCGACCGTGGTTTCGCCAGCAGCGATGGTGCGAAGACGGAAGAGCATTATGCGCACGGCAAGGGACATGATGGCGGCGAGGATCCAGATGAGCAGGAAGACGGAGGAGATGTTATATGACCAGTCCTACGCAACAACTCGTCAGATATAGCAGGAGAAGGAATGGAAAGAACGCACACCGAATGCAAGAGGGCTCAAGGCGGTAGGTGAGGAATGCGATGACGAGTTAGGGCAGGAAGAGGACGAAGGGGCTCTCGTTATGGATGCCGACACATTGGTGTATCCTTGTTTCGAATGAGTGGGAGTGGCGAGGGAGGAATGGGAATACGGACACTAAGAACGCGTCAGAGTGGTCATACAGAATGAAGGGAGACGTACTTGAGTACAGAGCGGTTGCATATTCGGCAGTCCTGAGCACGCGGCAGCTCGTCAGCAAGGGATGAGCAGAGAAGAAGAAAACGCACCGGCAGTGTCGCGGGACGCTCCTGCAGCTTGGTAGGTCCATCGACTGGTTGTCCCCGAGCCCAGGCCCTCGATCGTGACGAAGCCTGAGGCCTGAGGACAGCTGCCCAAGGAGCTTGAGTATCCGACATCATAATGTCGCGGAGTTCGGGTTCGAGAGCCGAGCTAGAAAGAATTGTGAGGATGAATGAGAAAGACGGACGCAAACTCACCAAGCATCAACGTCGACACCATCCCAGCCGTCCATTCGACATCCATATCCATTTCCAGCTTGCCCGCTGGCATGTCCCAGCCCTGGAAATCACCAAACAATGGCGGGGGTACACTCCCGAGCAAAGCGAAGAGAGCGTCGCGAGCAAGGACAATTTCTCACGCCGGCGGACCCGGGCGATCAATATGACGTCTTTGCAGTTTCCGACTCAGGCGGCGGAAACCATGACAGCTTGGGAAAATCTTTTGCCTTCCTTCATTGTCTTTCATCGTCCGCGCCGGTATTCTACTCCTTGGCCGGGTGCAGAGCCTCGACGCTGTCTGCATGTCCCAACTTGACGGCACCGAGTCGCTTCAGCAACAACGTCAAGATTAGCAGATTAGCTTGGATGCGGGAGTTCTGGTGCGTTCTCCTCTCATCGCTCTTTCTTCTGACCAAACTCGCTGTCATCACGAAATGTGCGCCCTACTTGCGACCATCTAATGAGCCGCTTGCGGGCCCGATGAGCCTTGCCAACCCCGAAAAGGCTTGGGTCACCCTCGAGACATCCTCAATGAAAAGGCAAGGTCTGAGCCAGACCCTTGCGACGGTGGCGAGGGTTGTCGGCATTGTGATGGGTTGTGAGGATCATGAGCGGATCACAACGAGGACAAGCCACTTGTGCATCGTCGAGGCTTTTGAGGGTTGTGAGGGGGTCCCGAGAGCGAGCAGCCTGGGTCGGGTTGTCAGGGCTTGAGGTTGTCGTAAGTATCCCTCAATCTTGTTACTTGCTCGCAATTCATATTCGAGGCAATCGATGCATTATCATACAGTACGGACAGGATCATTGTAAAGTTGCGAGTAATTCTATATAGTTTCTGCCAGAAAAAAAAAGTTAGCGACGCATTGGCATGTAAGGGAAGCAGCGCACCAAGCCGTCTAAAGTTATTGCAGAACGAGTGCGTTCTAGAGACACAGAGATGGTCAGTGATGAACGAGAGAAAGCGAGCGAGGATAACGCACCAGTGTTGGTTACATTGCAGGCGGAGAGGGTGATACAATCTGGCAAATGATCAGACGACGGTCCTAAGGGAGGCGAGCAGACGTACCAGTAAGCGGGTCGAGGCGGTATGCAGTCTGGCATTGATGGTAAGGCAGGGACTGGAATGGATGAAGCACGCACAGAGTACAATGATGTGCGTTCGGCGAGAGGAGAGCAGAAATCTGTCAAAGATTAGCGGAGCTCGCAGACGCGGGAGAAAGAACGCACAGTTGGTACAAGCCATTGAGGCAGACTGCCAGTGAATGAGATGAGCCGGTGGGTTAAGCAGAGACGACGTACCGTGCAGCAGAGACGATTACAATTCTGGAGGTGCCGGTAAACGATAACGAGTGGATTGATTTGCGAGACTGAAAGATGCCAGTGAGCGACACAGTACTAGTAAAAGAGGCGATGTACGCACGCATGCAAGTATGAGAATGTAAGCTGGAAAACAGTGAGCTCTCAGCACAGTCACCGACCGACGCCATACCTATGTCGGAGACGGCCGAGAAAGAGCACAAGTACAAGTAAAACGAGTGGATGCGAGTCCGAGGACATGAAGCAAAGAGGGCTGAGATCTTCATTCGGGAGTCGGAGACGGGGCGGAAGGAGCGCGACGACACGCCGCAAACTCGTCGTCGCTATCGTCCTCGGCGGCGGCGGCGTTCGGGTCGACTTTGGGAGCCACAGCATCACGATAGACCTCCCTGAACGACGATGAGCTCAAGAAAGAGAAAGAAGGAGCAACTCACCGTTGCAGGAACCCCAGAGTCTGTTGTCCCCAGTCTTGAAGGTGCGGCTGGTCGAATAACTCCACGACCATCTTGAATAGTTTTTCGTAATCGTATTTTCCGTCCTTTGCCGCCCAGTCCGATTTTGAAAACATCGTCCTAAGCTGGAGCTCGTTAGACGATGTGGAAAAGGCACGGAGCGCGCACCTGGCATGCAACATAACCCACCATCCGCGGTGTGATTTTCCAGACGTTACATAGTCTTGCGACGGATCGCGCATCGGGAAGCGCGCCGGAGAAGCCTTTCCAGGCGCTACCGGGACCAGTGAAGAGGAAGCGAGCGACCTTGAAAGACGTCAACCAGGTCAATGAGCGGTAATAGTTATGACATACGCGAACGAAGAGCGGTCCAGTGAATAGCCCGACCCATGGCTGCTTGATATCGTACACCCCCTGGGCGTACGCTTCGGCTGGATAAAATGCAGAGGGAAAGACGCAAGTCTTGTAGGCATACGTTCCGTCGTTGAGTTGCGCCAGTAGCCTGGAAATGGTGAGCATCAAGTGGTGAGAGTGACGACGACGAACTCAGTCCCTTTCGCACTGTACAGCACATGAGTTCGGACGAGGAAACGGAACGGAAAACGTACGAGAGTGCAACGTTGTCGAGATCGCTGAAAATGACCGTCAGTACAATGGCGGATGACTGGCAACAGCGACGGACGGCAAGAGCATGATAGAAGCGTTGCTGAAAAGATGTTAACACTCGATATATGCGCTATATAAGGCACGTACTTGGGATCGGGACCGGCATATACGTCGACAGGAAGGTGCTGGCGGTGTTTGCAGCCCATGAGCTCGAGTCGTAGGGCGGGGTGAGACAATCCGCGATCCGATTTGGCGTCCGTCGAGAGTGCGGGGTGGATTATCTTGCCGTGTGGTTGGACAAGAAGCGTTGTTTGTTCTCGCAGCTTGTTCGTATCTTGCGTCCGGGCCTCGGTGGCGACGCTTGCAAGCTGTATGGAAATTCAGTGGATATATGCATGCTGGAAGACCACACACCTTCGATACCAGCGCTGCCCAGGGTAGCGGGTCGCTTGTCGAGTCCATATATATCTGCTTGAGGACGGGTTCGAGGTCGGGGCATGACTGGAGCATGAGCTGGAAGCAGGCCTCGTATTCCACGCGGTCACTGGAATGTGGTCAGAATGGGGACTAGAGAAGAAGTGGAAGACACACGAAGCACGAATAGCGCCGCCCGTATTGTCGTCGCCCTGCTGTACTTGCCCCCAACGCGCCAGAGGACCATAGTGCAGGATGAGCTGCATACACCATCGAGGATTTGCTATGCGAGGGATAGAGCGGCCTGCAGAGAGGAGGCGATCGAAAGGTTTGCGGTCGTAGCTGGGCAGGGGTAAGGAAGTGATTCAAAGGCGGTAAGGGAGATACCTACACGTTCACGCTCAAGCATTTGCGTTTGGCGTTGGCGGCGGTGGCGGGCAGGAAGTTCATCTGCACGAGGAAGTCGATGTATGCAGAGTGGTGGGAAGCGGGGAGGGAGGTGGGTATGGAACGAGCGGGGAGGGACATGATGGTCGTGAATGAAGGAGCGCGTCTTGACAGCTCGCCTTATATGATGCTGGTCACATAATGTGACATTTTCTCTGGGCATTTTATCTCGCCAGTCTGGCACTCTATCGTTCAAATTCTGATAATGAGCAGGAGGTTCGTAGATTTTACGCGTCCTGAAATTTTCGGAGCTTTTTTTAGAGCAGAAATGAAGGATTTGCATTGATATCCATTTGGATATCAAAATCTGAGCTATAGATACACCAAGAAACTACGAATACACAAGAAACAAAGCTACCAGCGGGCTAACCCTGCGGCATCCAACTCAGCATCGTCTCCAACAAGTACAACAGCACCCTGTTTTGCCTTCTCCGTCGCATCTTCTTCCTCCAAATCATCGTCGTCGTCCATCTGCCGACGCCCATCGTCTTCGTCTTCGTCGTCTTCTCCCTCTGGTGCAACTTCAGCAGGCCCCTCGACGTCCGCAACCTTCGGCAGCGGAAGCTCGTTTAGCTCAGCCACAATCCTCTCCACATCCAGCCGCAAATCCTCCTCGTCTCCTTGCTCCTGCGTAACGGGCACATTGGCCGACTCGGAGCGGGGGATTTCGACAATGCGGTGGCCAACGGCGTCCTCGTGGTACCTCATGACCATATCGCGATCGACGAACCTGCAGAACGTGAGGATAAGCGATAGAACGAAGGAGAGAAGACGTACCAGTTCAAACAGTAGTACCTCCAATCTGCGTCTTCATCCTCTTCCTCGTCGTCAAATTGGCGTGCAACTGAGCGTGAAAGTAGCTCGTTGGTACGTCCATAGCGGAAGTGAGGGATGAGATGGACAGCGCGGATGATATCCCGTGGATTGACGAATCCAAATGCTCCCGGATTATCTTGAGGGAGGAACTCGAGCCGATGGAGGCGCTTGTGCTTCCAGCCTGACTTGTACGTCGTGTCGTGCGCGTAGAATCGGGTCCAGATGACCTCCATTCGCTCGGCGCGTTTCAGGCTGCCGCGGAGTTGGACAACGAGATGCATAATCTGTAGCCCTCGTCCGTACCCATACGGATGATCATCTTCAGCGTCAGGCAAGGCGCGCACCATGAAGTTGCAGTGGGTGCGCGGGCTGATAATGTCCTGGTCGCGCTGCATGTCGTAAGTTGTGAAATTGACGCGCATTAATGCGTGTGTGAAGATGCGGTCGCGCTCAATCAGGACATCGTTGAGCTCGGCGTTCGTGTACTCCGTGTCCTCATCTTCGTCAAGGAGTCGAGCGCGGATGTGACTTTTGAGCTTGCGTCCAAAGTCCTTGAAACAGGCTGAGTAGAATAAAAAAAAGTCTGACGCAATGCTCACCTTGTACGCTGGATCCATACGCATTGGGACATCCTCAAAGACAGGATACTGGCCGAAGGTCTAATACGTGCGTCGCGACTGTCCGATCTGGTGGTGGTCGTTGGGAGACGCATCGGGAAGTGGATCATCCTCGGGTTCGGGAAGATTCTGTCGGGGATCCGCAGGAGTCTCCTTCGTTGATGCCGGTGGATTCTCCTCCGCCTCCATCCGCTCCGTCGTTTGTTGTGCGATGCGCTTTCGGTGCTCGTCCTGCGCCAGTTGAGGCTCGAAATTGCGGCGGTTGCTACGTGCGTAGACAAGTTTGGGACCATGGTGTGCGGCTTCGCCCTACTCTGCGTTAAAATGAAATATGACATGAAAAAGCAACTCACGATCCCAGTGGAAACATCGTCTAAGGTACCGACGGTAACAATGGCATCTGCATAATCTCCCATGAAGTGGATTTTTGGGGTGTTGAGATTGAAGGGCTTCTCGAGTTTGGTGGTGACTACGGCGGGACCAGCACTGTCGGTATTCTTGCTGCCCTTCTTCGCTTTTGGCCTCATGCGACGCCGATATTCACTCGGCAGCTCAACGGTAACAATAACGATTGTTTTTTGATGGAAGCGACGGAGCGTCTTGCCTAGCGTGACCAAGGAGTTCCGTAAAAGCGCGACAGTGGAGGTGGTATGGAGACGCAGCTTTGCGTAGGCGTGGAACGTTAAAAGATCGAAGCAGACGTCGAGGACAAGCTCGTTGTACTGGCCGTCGATGAGTAGCCCATCGAGGACGGGCATACTGCACTAAAGTACGATTTAGAACGATGCAAGAAGGCAAGAGAGAATTCTTACCTGAATCACGTCCTCATAGTCGCGCGCCGCAAATTGTTTCAGGTCAGAAACATTCTTTTTGAATCGCCGGATTACGGATTGTCCGTATGTTGGGACTTTTCGAAATCTGGGGAGAATGAGCCAAGATTGATTAGAAGGAAGTGAAACATACCGTATGTCAAGTGCGTCGAGTTGCTTTGTCGTCGCTTCAATAATGCGTAAGATGTGAATCCAGACCGCCTTGATGACGCCAAGCTCCAGTTCGTGAAGAACGTCGGGGACGAGCATTTTGAAAAGATTGAAGGTTGGGTCCGCAAACTTCTTTATCTTGTTGAAAGCATTCTGTGAAGGACGTTAGAAAAGCCAAGAATGCAGAATGTAAAACGAACCTGCGTTGGCACCCAGGAGAAGGGCTTGAGAAGCCTCTCAACAGTCGGACCGGTGATTTTGCGCCCAATGTCGAAGATGAACTTGCGGGCACGGTTTACAAACGTCCACCAGCTCTTGGTGTCCTTGCGGCTATTGGTTTCTCGTCGCTTGGCGTCTGCTTTGGTTCCAAGGTCCTGAATCTTCTCCTTCGGAACGTAACAACGGGGACATGGACACCCGCCGTTCGCCTTGATCAAGGCGAGGAGTACTCTGTTGAAGATGAGCACAAATAATCGTACTTTGATAAAAAGGCCTACTTTTCCGGATAGTCGGCGCTGTACGTGAGAAAGCGAGGAACGATGAGACGCCAAATTTTGTCGAAGCACTTGATCGGATGGCCGTGTGTGTAAGCGTGGAGGAACTCGGGTGTGAGGAGAAGTTGGTCCCAGATAGCATGCATGAGCTCGCGTTTGAGATGCGTCAGGACGTCCTTTGGGATATTCGCAACGTCATAGCATTCCTTGTACCTGTCTTTGACCCAATCAGGTAACTAACGACTCGTTAGATGAGCAAGCAGGAAGAACAGGAAAGTCGCACCGAAGGGAAATACGCTTGATGGTTACACGCCTTGGCAGTCGGCTTGGAACGAATGTATTTCGAGATATTTCCGAAGAACGTGTAGAGCGGCCAGAGCGCTGCGCTTCCAAAATTGGCCAGATGCGTAGCATCCGACCAGAACATGAAACCAGCAATAACGGTCTCGATGCATGGTGCTGGCGGTTCGGGAAGCGTTGTCTGTGGCTCCAGCATCGTCGGGGACGTGTAGATTTCGCCGTATACGTCTTGGTGGCCTTTGGGGAGCACGGGCAATCCAAACTCATTGAGCTCGACATTCGCGGGGTCGATAATCGTGTCGGGAGCGGCAGGGTTATACGTTGGGTCCCAGCGGAGGGAGAATGGCGTGGTGTGGATGTACTTGAATGCGGGGCCTTGAAACGACTCCTCCATGACTTCGAGGAGTGGGCGGTAAAGGATTCCGTCGATCTCAATCTCCGGTGCGTCTTCCTCCGAGCAAGTCTGGCCGGGCGGAGGAGGTAGCTTGATTTTTACGGAGCCGTTCTTCCAACCCTTCGGGAGCTCGTCTGGATTTTCCGCCGCTATCTTGTCCACCTTGTGAAGCTCGCGGTTCGGGTCGAAGTTGTCCGCAAGCTCGGAGACCTTGAACGAGGGGCGGAGAAGGACTTTTTCGACCAGCGTCTTGAGACCTGCGAGCGTGTTACGCGGGGTCTCGAGGAACCACGACATCAACCATGCGCGAGAGTGGTTGGTAAACGGGAAGTAGGTCGGGCGCGCGGGAGTGCTGAGCTCCTCCTGCTCGGGTCGAAGAAGTTCCGGGCTCAGGCAGAGATCCTCGAGCGTCGTCTCGTTGTCGGGATCATGCGTCGGACGCCGGGATAGACTTTGTAGACACTATGGGCATTGGGCGGAGTCCGATACCATTTGGGAGGTTGCGACTCATCCGATGGCGGAGAACCGCCAGGCGATGGCGATGGCGAGCGTTCGGGTATGACAACGTTGGCAGGAGGAGGTGGAGCGGGAGGTTCGTCTTGGAAACGCATGGGCTTGCAACGGGCGCGAGAGCTGCGCTGGGCACGGCCGCTGACGGGCCAGAATGTTGGTGGTGGTGGTGGTGTCGGATCCCGCATCGGTACCTATTAAGCGTTCAGAGGTAGTGAAGGACTAAAAAAAAAAGCCGACCCACATCCGGAATATCTTGAGCTAGAGTCTGAGCATGAGCAGCAAGTGCTTGCTCTGCCTCTCGAACAGCCGCGAGTTGATCTTCGTGGTGAGCGGTAACAGCTTGGACGTTCTCGGTATGCGAGGCATTTTTCTTGGGGCAGCTAGCGACATGCTTGTTGAAGGCGGCGGTTCCGCGTGGGGTGACGGAGCAGCCCTCAAACGGGCATTTTGGCATGAGGACGAGGAGAAGGACGAGAACCCAGAGTAAGAGTCATTGGTGCATCTGCAAGACAGATTAGACACAGAAAGTAACGAGGTAGATAGTCTGGACGTACCTAGACACCAGCCAGCACCCTGTATCGCCTCTGACGCGTGTCGTACGCGAGAGTTATCCGCAATCAGTCTTGGGTGGTGAGAGAGAGAGAAAAAAGTCCGCCGTCAATCAGAAGGTGGTTGCTGTGCCGAGTTGAGAGGGCGCCGCGAGGGCTACACGAGCTTGCGAGAGAGTGGTGAGCCGCTTGTGAGACGGCGACGATGTTGTGCGACTGTCGCAAGCAGCGACGATGTTGGCAGCGTCTGCCGAGGGCGTCACACCTTTCCCACAATGGTTGTCACGCCTTGTCGGGGCTTGTTTGGATCACAAGCCCGGCTAAGGCCGAGGCAAATTCTGTGATGGTGGCGGTATATTTCCTGGCCTCCCGAGTCCATCGTGCAGTCGGCCGACACATACCATGTCTCACCCGAAGCCCGACCCGCAAGCAGGAGGCACAGTGCGATGTTTGCGAGGGAGGGTCGCGATTAGTGGAAGTTCGAAGAGTGTGATCTCAGTGCGTAATACTCCCATCCGCCTTCAGCACCACGCTGACCTGAAGCTCGACCCGCAGTCCGACCTGCAAGCAGCTTTCACCGGAATTCGGCACCATCTCTGAACGAGTAACGAGTGCATGCAGACAGAAATGAACGCATTTCCGAGTCCGTAGCTTGGCTGTAATATCTCCAGAATCGAAATTCCAGCGGTTACAAATGCTCCTGGACAACTGCACAGCCACGCCAGGAGCTTTCGTCCTCCCTCGCATCTGGCTGTATCTCATTCCCCTGCGTTCCCCGGCCTGGCTGCCCGCATCTGCACCTCACCAATCGTGTAGTAGACCTCTATTGTGAGCGTTTAGGTGTTTTTGCCTTCTGAAGCACGATTTACAGCGCAAAACAATACCAATTCTACACGGTCTACATCGTCTAGCTAACAAATTTGTAGATCTACTGGGTCAAGTCAATGGAGCCCAAGGATTTGTTCTCGGAGTTCTTCTTTCGACGACGCTCAACCTTGCCTTCACCGTCGGAGATCTCAATCATGTCCCGAGTCTTCGCAGCAGCAGCGGAGGAGCGTTTCTTCTGACGAGGACGCTCGTTCTCCTCCCCCTCGTCATCGGAGAGGACAATAACCTCCTTCAACGTCCTCTTCTGCCCACGAGGAGCGGGACCAGGCGTGGGACCGACACGAGCGGGGGCATGCGCTGGAGCGGGCACGGGCACGGGCACGGGCACGGGCGCGGGCGCGGGCAACGGCGCGGGCACGGGCACAGGCACGGGAGCGACAGGAGCAGGCGCGGGATCAACATTGAAGATCAGGTCAAAAGCGTCCTTGCGGTCCTCGGGATTTGGGAAGAGCACATCAAAGGCGAGCTCGGGATCGTTCGCCTTGTTTGGGAAACGTCTATTCCACATGAGCTCGAAATCCCGGTCTTCGTTGACGCGCTCAAGACCACCGACTGGCTCCAAAGCCCATGCAGGACGACGTCCACGCGGCGCCATATCGTGGAGCATACGATAGACAATGACGAACTCGTGCCACGTCTGCTCTGCCATCTGCATGGCGTCCCACTTACTCTTGTCGCGAACCGTGCCTTTCGCCGTGTAGAGCGAGTCATACGCCCTGACCCAGGCGTCAAGCTGGTGTCGTGCTTCGCGGGACGGAGCCTCAGTTTCGCGGATCTGAAGCCTGCCATTCTTGTGGACCTGAAGGGCCGTTAGAGTCTGTCACCACGGCGATACTGCGCATTGCTCACGAAGGTCTGCCGGATTGTACCAAACTGGGCCAAGTTTGACGATTTCATAACAGCGCGGAGGTTTTTGGGGTTGTTGTGGAAGGCGACCTCGATGCTGGTATCGTCATGGAGCTCAAGAGTCTTGCGAGTAATATTCTGGTTGCGACGATTGGCGTTGAGGTCGGGGCGATAATCCGGACCATAGGTTCGCTCGAGCTCTTGGGCGGAGAGTCGGGTCATAGTGAGGAAGAAGTTACGAAGAAAGCAATGGGAACAGCGTCAAACCGAGCTGCTTATAGATCTACGCGTGCAAGCACGGTGCTTTGTTGAATTGCAGTGGGTGGCATCGCACAATGGGTCGCTGGACTTAACGAAATTTCTAGTTCGCGTTATCGTCTGTGACTTCACGTGCCGTCTGTGTCTGCTTTCGAAAAATCTCTAAGTCCATTCCGTTGTAACGTCGTAACACTTCAAGTTACTCACTTGATTTCGTCTCTTTCCTCACATCACCACCATTTTCATCGCTCGATTCCTCCTGCCACCCTCTCTATCGTATCTCTCATGGCGAAGGGCAAACATATCAAGTACGACGAGGCCCAGGTCCCCAGTTCCATGCCCATGCCAGCCTTGGCCGGGGTTGTTGTTCTCAAAAACGACTGCTTCGGTGTTCCGGCCCTCGGCGACCTGCAGCGCGCATTTATCTATGACCGCGCTTTCGAAGGACTCGACCTTACCAATCTGACGAAAGCCGACCACAAGGAAATCAAGAAAAAGACGCTCGCCTCGAAGCCATTTCAGCATTGTTTCGTGGACCCAGACGCCGACGCACAGGAGGAGGCGAACATGGCTGAGAAAATTCGCGCTGCCGTCGCCCTTGAGCGCCAATCCAAAGGGAAGACGACGTCTACGGACAATGGTGATAGCGCTCGCGGTACCGACGTCGATGCGAACCGGCAAGATCTTCGTGGGTTCCCGATCCTTGGCTGGGAGCGTGTAAGTTGTTTCCTTTTTGCTTGCCACCTTCGAAATGCTTATCGCGGCTTACAGGCGATTCAAAAAGTTATCGGAAATGCAGTCGACGCCGCGAAAGGCCGAGCTCTGAAGAAGGCGAAGCCGTCTGTGGCATCTGGTGTCCATAGCGGGGTGTCGAGCTTGAGCAGCACGGATGCGATGCGAATCTTGGACTTGATGGAGTACACCCCTCGCGCCAAATTCACCACCGACAAACACGAAGAAATTCTCGCACTGGCTTGCACGTACACCGGCGGCAATCCTGGCGCTAACTTCAATCGCGCTGCGAAAGCATTGTGGGCACAGGCAGATCAAGACCAGTGGGCAGCAGCGACTGAGGCCGAGTTGGCGGCAATCCCGCCTGCCGAGTACGTTGTCTGTCGAGCTCAACCACGATATCTCACGCTTTCGCAGGCGCATGGCGCTTCTCAAAAGCGCATTCTGCACCGCGTTGTCGAAGATTCAAGATAGCGGGCGTTTTCCGTCCTTCGTGGCCACCTTACAGCTGGGATACCATGACGAGGATTACAATAGGATGGCGTTTGAAGTGTAGGTTGTCCATGTTTGCGCCGAAATGGCAACTGATGCCATCTCCATCCAGCGGCGAGGCGTTTCCTCTCGATTCAGAGGTGGTGCCAGGATTTCAATCGACTCGTGAAATCGAATGCGAGAGCTATCTCGGACACCTGCACGCGTGGGCTGCGGTTCCACTGAAGGGTATGATGAATGCTCTTGCTTTCTTCCGATTTTGAACCAAGCCAGATTTGGCGCGCCTCAAGTCCACTTCAGCAACGACGGCGGAACATCCTGTCTTTGAGCTGTCCCTAGCCGACGTTGAAGAGCTCACTCCCTCGCGGCTTACGATTGAGGTCATCAAGTTTCTCACTGCCTCATATCGTACGTTTATTCCGCTACGCTGGCTGAGTATTCCGACTGATACACGCTTTCCAGACCACGTTTATGGAACCTGCGTCATCCCCTGGGCGGCGGTGATTCGTGTGCTCAGGACTCAGGTGTGGAAACAGCTAAGACTAGGAAGAGCGCTAGCTCCAACTAACCAAAAACCAACAACCAACCACCATCAACCTGCCGAGTCGTCGTCCTGACAGCATATGCCAGCTTAAGGGTGCTCAGGAATCCGCTCTACAGAGTGCCCATGGAAAGAGATGGCGCTCGTCCCTCTGAGGGAACAAGCAGCACATGAAAGGTACTGCGTGGTACAAGCTAGGCCAAGGTGCCTACAACGAGTCTCTAGTCCAAGCAAGGCTCGGAACAAGAGGGAACTCGAGGTTTGGATGTAAAGCTTCCCAACTGTGGCGCAGAATAGGGTAAAAATGTCCTCCTAGCCGCTTTAGACGTACAGCTGGGCAATCTCTATCTCAATGAGAAGACCAAGCTTGATGTCCTTGTGCTTTCCAACCCCAAAATATCTCTCCAATGCCTTATTCCACTAACACAACCCAACCAAAGCTTGTTCCGCAACCATGTTTCTTATTCTGCCACTCAAATCCTTATTCGGCCACCATGTTTGTTGTTCCCTGCCAAGTCCTGTTCGCTGTCGAGTCCAATGTCCAACCAAATCCAACCAAAACATCCATATTCGCTGCCGAAACCCTTATTCCCTGCCGTAACTCTTATTCGCTGTCGCTGTCTGCAAGTCCCAATCCAACCAATGCCTTCACGAGTCCAAGGAGCGATACAACACGCTTTAATCCCAGCCCTCAACAGTCTCAAAACCCTCTAAACCCTTCGTCTCAACTCCAAAACACCCAGACCCTCCGAAATAGCTTAATCCCTCAGACTCTCCAACCCAGAAGCGAACTTGAAAGAAGATTTATTTGTACAAGCCATGTGACCTGCCCAGCCAAACCCCTAGACCGCACCCAAAGCCCTAAGGCCTAAGAGGGGGGCCAGTTGCCTTCCTGAGCAGCTACAAACAGTGCTACTTATATACTAGTGCCAAGAAACCATTACAAACCAAGAGAATAAGCGAAAATGAGTAAATATGGCGCCATAGTGGCCGTTTCTCCGTGTCTAGAGCGGTCCATAGTCCTTAGTAACCTCCCCAGAGCGAGCACAGGTCTCTACATCAACCCCTAACTGTCCAAATCCGGAATATCCATGTTCCCCTTCTTCCCTGCTGCTGTCCCCTCCAGAACGACAGTCCCATCGTGTAGAGTGACTCTCCAGCTTTCCAACGATGCCCAATATGTCCCCAAACACCCAGATAGTCATGGAGAAATGCAAGGAACAAGTCTGCAGATGACTTGATGCCATAGTCGGCGCCACAGAATTGCTCCGAATTGCTCCGAAACGCGGTCAGGTGACTCCCCGGACATCACAGACTTTCATCGTCACCCATAAGTCCAACAATACTACGGAATAAGGCTTGTTCCCAGTCAACCCATCCACCGAATAAGACCAGAACTCAAACCAATGTGAAGTTGGTTGTTATTCCCTTTGAGTACATGCAGGTTGGATCTTCCTGCAATAGATGTGGGCTCTGCTAGTGGTTGTGTGAACAATGAACTCGTAGTGCTCTGCAGGCTGTCAACCCCATTGCAATCCTTGTTCACTGGTGCAGATATCTCCCAACTAGCTATTCGGGACTCATACTAGTTCTATAGACGGGCGCACTGAATAACAAGGAATAAGCATGTTTCCACGCCTACTCCAAAAAGCGGCTTATCAGCGGTTATTGCGCAACCATCCGACTACTTTGACGTCTCTCGTTTCACTCTCGGTTTTGCGCTCGATGATCCTGCGAAGCTGAAACCAAGCCAGCGCCTCGATCTTGCGACCGTGCTTGCCGAGGTTGCCGGACCGGGTACGACGAACTTTTTCCATAAGCGCGATGCTATGGACGACGACGAGCGCAAGCAGCGGGAGGCCGAGGAGCGTGCCCGGACAGAGGAGGCAGAGACAGAGGCAGAGCGAGTGCGACAAATGGTAGCACGGGAGAAAGCCGAGGCCGATGAACGAGCTCGTATGGAGCAGGTCGAAGTGGAGCGCGTCAAGGCAGCAGCTGACAAGCAGGCAAGGAAGCAGGTGGAGGCGGAGCTTGCTGAGGCTGAACGTGTGAGAGAAATACACAAGGTGAGATTGAACTTGAACTAAAGTCTACGCAAAGATACAGAGCTTATATACTAGGACAAATATACTAGAAGATTCTACAGAGCATATGAGTAAGAAGAACCTCGGGGAAGCGGGGAGAACGAGTTGGCGCTGATGTGCTGACTCATGATCCGAGCCGAGGCGCATCACTTGATGCGCACCATGAGTTCGGCTTGTTGGATCTCCAACACTCCCCTCCAAGCCGAAGTCCATTACCAAGCTGCGTCGTGATCCTCGGTTGCGGCTCCAGCAGATTCCATCTTATCAGGACAGTTGATCTGATAATGGCCTTTCTTGCCGCACTTGAAGCAATTGATCTCGGATAGTGGACGACGTGGATGTGATGATGAGGCACGGTAGGCGGCCTCGCGTTCGCCGGTGCCAGTTCCAGATTTTCGTGATTCCTCGTTCAAAAGGCGTCCGATCACGTAGTCCAAGGTAAACTGTGTGGGGTCGGTGGAGTCGAGGGAAACGACAAGCGTGTCGTATGCATCGGGTAGGCCCATTGTGAGAACCAGAATAATGTCCTCATCTTCCACTGTGACTCCCGATTGTTGTAAGCGCAGGGCGACACTGCGGACTCGTCCAATCCAAGTCGACATCTTCTCAGAGTTGGCGGTATCCAGCTGCATCGACATGAACTCGCGTCGCAAGGCCATGCGCGTCGCAAAGCCGCGGGCTCGGTGTACCTTCTCCAATTCTGCCCAGATTCCGACGGCCGTGGGTGCAGTCATATGCGACAGTTGATCGACATCGACAGATAGAATCATCTCGGCGCGTGCCTCGGCGTTCTTGCGATCCCAGTCGCGTACACCTTTCGAGTTCGGTCCAGTCGTAGGTCTCGGGGTGGTTCCAACAGCGACATCATGAAGGTTCTTCCGTACAAGGACAGCTTCCATCAAAATGCGCCAAATTTCGTAGTTCTCGTTCGACAATTTCGTCATGCCCTTCGCTTCAGCCATCGTGGCGCTCGGGTGCAGGTACGATCACGGTTCGGGTTCGGGTTCGGTGCTGGCTTTCAGCAGGGCCAGGCTTTCGGTGCTGGTTTTCAGCAGACCAGACTTTCGGTGCTGGTTTTCAGCAGACCAGACTTTCGGTGCCGCTTTCGGGTAGGCGGGCTTTCGGTTCGTCGGGGTTTCGGATCAGCGGTAACGCGGCGTGATAAGCGGAGTTCGATGGGGGGGTACGACAGCGAGATCAACAGGAAGCGTGGTCGAGCTCGGGGCCCATAACCTGTGAGAGAAATACACAAGGTGAGATTGAACTTGAACTAAAGTCTACGCAAAGATACAGAGCTTATATACTAGGACAAATATACTAGAAGATTCTACAGAGCATATGAGTAAGAAGAACCTCGGGGAAGCGGGGAGAACGAGTTGGCGCTGATGTGCTGACTCATGATCCGAGCCGAGGCGCATCACTTGATGCGCACCATGAGTTCGGCTTGTTGGATCTCCAACAGAACGTTCTCGTAAAGCCGCGGAGGAGCAGCTGGAGCGGGAAGCTGAAGAACGCCGGCGCCAGGAACAGGAGGAGCTCGAACGCCAGCATCAGGAGCAAGAGCAACAGGAAACTGAAGAGCGCCAACGTCAGGAGCAGGAAGCTGAAGAGCGCGCTGATAAGCCGCTCTCTGGAACAGGCGTGGAAAGTCATTCTTTTCGCGCTTATTCGGTGCGCACATCAGAGAACTAGTATGAGCCCGAATAGCTAGTTGGGAGATATCTGCAACAGTGAACAAGGTCTGCAATGGGGTTGACGACCCGCGGCGCATTCCAAAGTCTCTGTCTATACATACCAGCAGAGCCCACAAGCCTGGACCCATCCAATCCGGTGCAAAACACTCAAAGGGATAAACACCGAATAAGACCTGGCAGTCTCGGAATAACAGTTTTGATAATCGGACTTGTGATAAGATGGCGGAGAAGCACGGGCCGGGACCTATCGGACCAACGAAACCCGAATCAGAGCCGAGAGCGACAAGCCGTTGGATGCCGAAGATTACAAGACCCGAGAGCCGACAGAGTAAGCCTGATGACCTTATCCGGAGAACTCGCATGGGCCATAGCATCGGAACTACTGGGTCGTTTCGGGAAAACCACATATGCACGGAGAGCTACGAACGAGGACTATCCACCGGACCTTAGGGCAAAACCGCTACATGGACTGTTGGGGGGCATCAAACCGATTAACGACCAATCACAATTCGGATCAGGGATCTACGTACGATTATGACTCGAGGGCTTGGTATAGGCGATCCATCATGATATTTTACTACACGGATATGACACAGACAAGGGTATATAAGTAGGATTTTGGTACACTGTAGCCACGGAATCGCCCACCTATTGAGGCCGCGATCTGGGGTTTAGCTAAGCTACAAGACTGCAAAGGCTACAACTTTAAATCGGATTTGAACTGTGTGAATTGAGCCAAGAGTTATTCGGACATCAAGATATCAGAGTGTTTGACAAGAATTAGTGATTAGTGATTAGTGATTAGCGAACAAGGATTGAACAGAATAAGGAAGACAGAAGACCGAAGACTAGGAAGATTACCGATTAAGGACTAGGACATCGTATTTGGCCGCCCCATCAAGGCTCGTCGATAGTACGTCTTACGTGCGCGTTACAAACTCTCGAATTACCTACCCTGCACCCCCACCAAAGGCCCTGTACCCAGGGTTCTGAACTCGCTAGTGTCTATTAGCTATTTGATTGAATTTGTGTTATTCGGTTTCACTCCCTTACACCGATTTACAACGAGTTTGACTATCACAAGTCTTATTCAGAGTATAGAGGTTTTGGGATTAGTGTTATTCGGTCACAGATTTAGTTTTGTAGTTAGTTCGCCAAGCACACACATCATCTGGAGCCCACCGCGAGGGGTGGTAAATCGAGAACGATTTAGAAAGGCTTAACACCCCTTTTGCGCAAAACAGAGGAAGAAAGAAGAGGCACTATTCGAACTACAAAAGTTCAAATATTGCACCAAAGAAAAGTTTCCAGCAGCTACTACGCGGAGAAGAAGAACTCCGGACTTTCCATACAAGCGAACCAATCACGTCTTCCTCGGGAAAAGCTAGACTTAGCGCCAACTCTCAGAGAGCAGAAAGAAATTCGGTTCCACCGTTAGGAAACACTCGTGTTCCAAAAGCTCCGATTAAGAAGACTGTTAAGAAGAAACAACCTGCCCAGAGCGAAGCAGGACCGTCCAGATTAAGGACACCCACACCAGAATTACAAGGGCCACCACCGCAACAACAACCACAAGACCGATCAGAGATGGGAGACAACGGAAATGAGAATAGGCCTCAGGCAGCAACGAGGTTCAAGATACCAGAGACTTGGGAGTCGGGGAGACCCCAGTTCGATGGGAAAGCCTACAAGCAGCTGGACCGATTCATTGAAGAAGTAGCAAGAGTTATTCAGCAAGGCGGAATAACAGGGGAACAAACGAAGAAGGAGAAGTACATCTCATACCTCGACGACAAGAACATCAGGGAAGGATGGCAGATGCTGGCTGAGTTCGCGGACACCTTCACCTGTGCAGAATGGATCAAGGCAGTAAAAGAGCTATACCCCGAATTAGAGGAATATGAGAAGGGATCGCTAGTCAGACTTCGCGAAATCTGCGAGGAAGCTCAAGGGTGTACTCGGGCAGATCTAGGAAAGATTAAGCGGTTCAAAATATTCTTTGAGGCGGAGGCAGCAAAATTACTGAAACCCCCGGCACAAGTTACAAATGTTAACTTAGTGGGGACTATTCTGAAGACCTTCGACCAGCAGTTCGCAAAACAGATTGAAGACGCAATGAACTTACCCGGAGTAGCTCAAATAATCCGACCAGACGGTGTTCCAGTACCCGCAGCTGCAGGGGTGGGAGAAGCGATTAAGAGAAGGGGTGACAAGATGTCCTACCTGGAAGTCCTGAAAGTAGCAGTTTATCTGGCGGACAACTGGACTGGAAGAGAAGCCTTATTCGAGATCAGTGGAGGAAGACTTGACGAGAAATCTCTTGTCGAACCTCTTGCACCGAATAAGGGCTCTTTTGGGATTCCGTTCACAGTAAAGCGTGAATTCACGGACCAACTGGAAGGATTCGCATTGGAAATCGCCGCGATGAAGGACACCTTCGTTGTAAGGGACAAACAAATGCAAGACACTATGAAGAAGATTGAAGCTGTAGCAGAACAAGCTCGGGTTCTTAATCAGGGAGTTGCCAAGCCTCCTCCGAATAGCGGTCAGAACAACGATTATCGTCCGCCGCAAGGTAACCAGTTCAGTAGGGAACCGAACCCCTATCGAATGGCTCCGCCGGCACACTTTGCGATCGAAGATATCAATTGTCATTGGTGCGGAGAGAAGGGACACATGATGAAAGATTGTCAGAGGAAGAACGACAAAATTGATCGGGGACAAGTTGTGATTGAGAACGGACAAGTAAGGTTACCGGGGAACTTGTTCATTCCACGATATCCCGAACATCTGTCAAGAGATCAAAAGGTGGAGGAATGGCACCGCAAAAGAGAATCTGCAAACCCGGCTAGCGCAAATCTGTATCAACAATCGTTCATGAATGAAGCAGCAAATCCGGACCAGTTGGACCAGTTCTATGATACCACTCAAGACGAGCTGCGATCTGCTAGGGCTCAACAAGCTATTATGGCAAGACAATTGCAGCAAATGAGTCAAATGGGCAGAAATGGAGTTTATTCTGGCGGATCGAACTCGTATTCGCACGGACAAGGAAGAGATGCTCCACCGCATTTTACGACCGAACAAGACAATTCGATTCCGAATAACGTGCAGTTATACGGGCAACAACCGGGAGTGACCCCTCAGTTCGTTCAAACAACTCAAGCTCCACAAAGCAGCGGACTGGTTGACATGGGGCAGCTGCTGAGTTTATTGAATGTTGTACAAAGCCCACAGAACAAGGGAAATGGGGGAGTTCTCGACCAATTGGTTGCTACTAGGGAGCAACTGAAGAAGTCCGGACAAAGCCCAAATCCAAATTTCTAGACAGTTCGAGGAAGGAGGCTAGAGGCAGGAACGAAAGCAAGACTCCTCAATTGGCCAAGCCTCCGGAGAACCGAACATCGGCCGCAGACAGAGATACGAATTGGCGAAGAAAAGGCAGACCGGCTAGCGTGGAAGCAGTTGCTACGGATGATAGTGGAGGTGAAGAGGAGGAAGAGGAGGAAGTGGTCGAGATACCGAAGAAAGACAGGCGGGCCCGATTTAAAGGTGAAGACTCGGAAAATGAAGATCCTCCAATGAGGTACGAACAACGTAAGGAGCCTCATTCGGAGTCGCCTAAACGCGAAGTACCGAAGAGGGACCTTCTTCCCAGAACCGGTGAAAAAGCGTATAAGCTGGTGACCAAGTTTGACGACGAAAACACTATTCGGAAGCTGGTGAATCGGACAGAGAAGACTATGGTCAACGACATATCAGTCGGGGACTTAGTTTCAATGTCGCCCGGCTATGCGAAAGAACTTCGGAAATCCATGAGCCGGATAAGGCAACCGATTAAGCCTATTCTACTCAACGGAGTCCTGGATCAAGAATCAGCGTTTCCTTTCATGGAGGACAATGTTCAAGTACTACTACAAGATGATGCGATAGACCTGGACGACCTACCAAGAGTAGACTCGTTCTATATCTCGACCGAAGAAGACCTAGGCACTATTCCGGGGAGTTACGTGGCTATAGACCCATATCTACAGTACATGTCTTCTTTGGGCGATCAAGAAGCACCGAAACAAGTTTATTCGGGAACCAGTTCTGCGTCTCTAAGGGTGGTACATCCGCTGGTAGCTGCCTGGCAACATGTGGAAAGCGTAGTAGACAGTGGATCTCAGATAGTGTCTATGGCTTTGTCGCTAGCTGAAGAGTTAGGGATTCCTTGGGATCCTGATGCTCAGATCTACATGCAAAGTGCGAATGGGCAACTGAAGAAGTCCGCTGGGCTAGCGCGGAACGTGTGTTTCTTATTCGGAGATATACCGATCTACCTTCAAGTCCACATTATCGATCAACCAGCGTACAAAGTATTACTGGGAAGGCCTTTCGACATCTTGACAGAGTCAAGGATTGATAATAAAGGCGATGGGACGCAAACGCTCACCATCAAGGACCCCAATGGTACAAGACGCTGTGTTATTCCGACTCAAGCCAGGGGAGCGTTTTCCGCTACTACGAACGTCAAGAAAATTCAAGAGGAGGTGAAGGAACAGAAGGCACAGAAAATAAGAAGAGAGCAGTTGATGAAAGTAGAAATGGAAGCGGATTTTCACAACTCGCCCAGGAACTGGTTGGAGACTGGGGAGGCGAGCAAATCGAACTGAAGTTCGGTCTTGATGAAGATGGAGAAATGCGAATAGAGGGGTACACTCTGCCTAAGAATGGGACTAGCTTCACTTCGGGAGAACTGCAGTTAGCCTATCTTTTGGCGAGTGAAGGGAGCAAAGGGTTGGAGAAAGATGAGGAAGCGAAGAAGTTGCTCAGGATGTATGCGGGAGAAGAACCACTGGAGAAAGGACCGGACGGGAAGGTCGTACCAGTGCTGACTTGGGGAGAGAGAGTGGTAGATGCAGTGGAAGATGAAAAGGGCCGAATAAGGCCACTAGCGCAATTCGGAGTTGAGGAAGTGCACTGTTCGGATCATGATCAAGCCTGCCCCAAATGCGCTCAAGAGGGGTTTGACCGTGAGAAGAACGGTTCGATTACCGAACAAGTACCTGTGGCATCGTTTCTGGGAAAGAAGTACAAGCCAGTTGCCCTAAAGGTCAGACCTGTCTATGGGGAAGTGCCGGAAAAGTACCGAATAAAACGGGAAATTCTGGGAGATCCTTTAGAGGGAATGCCTGAATTACCAACTCGGCCGACCGAATACGTGCCTGTGGAGCGCTATGAACAAGACAGGAAGGATTTCATTGATAGTGCACACCCAGGAGACTTCCTAAGGCCACAAGAAAGAATGCTCATGCATAACATGATTGTTAACCAGAAGAAAGCATTCGCCTGGAACGATCAAGAACGGGGAACACTAAGACATGATTTCTTTCCGCCTATCGAGATACCCACAGTAGCTCATACGGTCTGGGTGGAGAAAAGCATTCCTATACCGAGAGGACAACTTGAAGAGTTCTGCAAAGTCATAAAACAGAAAATCGACGCGGGGGTATACGAATCGTCAAATGCTTCTTACCGATCAAAGTTCTTCGGAGTTATCAAGAAGGATGGGAAGAGTATTCGGCTGGTTCACGCCCTAGAATCGTTGAATGCGGTGACTATCGCCCATTCAGGGATTCCACCGGCAACTGAAGAATTGGCGGACCACTTTTCGGGAAGAGCGTGCGGAGGAGTGTTGGATCTTTATTCGGGATATGACGCTAGGGATCTAGCAGAAACCTCGAGAGATTACACAACGTTCCAAACACCGTTCGGGGCGCTCCGATTAGTCAAATTACCTCAAGGATGGACTAATTCGGTTCCAATATTCCACGACGACGTCAACTACGCTCTAAGGGAGGAAGTCCCACATGTTACCAGACCATACATCGATGATGTGCCCCTGAGAGGACCGGCTTCGAGATATATCATGGAAAACGGGGAGGAAGAAACCATCAAGGAGAATCCCGGAATAAGAAGATTCGTTTGGGAGCACATGCAAAATGTGAATAGGGTTCTGCAGCGACTCAAGTACTGTGGATTAACAGTCTCGGGGAAGAAAGCTGTAATCTGTGCCGAAGAATTCGTTGTGGTTGGGCATACATGTTCGGCTGAAGGCAGAAGACCGTCTACAGACAGAGTTGGCGTTATTCAGAGATGGCCTCCACTGAAGAATGTCTCCGAAGTAAGACAATTTTTGGGAGTCCTGACTTATATCAGGCATTTCATCAAGGATTTTGCGATCCTTGCTGGACCGATTAATGAATTACTAAGAGCGGGGAAGGAATTTGAGTGGGGAGCGAGACAACAAGCGTCAATGGACAGGTTAAAACAAGCTGTGGTGGATTGCCCAGCTATTCGGCCTTTGTCTGACGACCCTGCTGTCGAGACCGTACTTCAAGTGGATAGTTCTTACAAGGGTTGTGGTCTTACTTGTTACCAAGTAGACCCGATAGATCCGAAGAAGCGCTATTACGCGAGGTTCGCGTCTCTGCCGTTCGATGAAAGACAAGCTAGATTCTCTCAAGCAAAACGGGAACTATACGGAATAAAACGTGCACTGGAATACATGCAATATTGGTTATTAGGGCATAGGAACCTTATTCTGGAAACCGACGCGTTGTACATTAAGGGGATGCTGGATAATCCTGGCATGGGCCCGAATGCGACCATTAATCGGTGGATAGAGCAGATCCTGATGTTCCATTTCCGAATAAGGCATGTCAAGGGCAAAACGTTCACACCGGATGGACTGTCTAGAAGGGACGTGGTACCCGGCGACGAAGAATATCCGGACAATGATGAAGCTCCTGAAATGCATTTACCCGGTGTAGATCCTGGATGGGACTATTCGATTCCGCAACCGTTGAAGTTCGATGACTTCAAGGATAAAATAGACACCAGAGGTGGATATCTGAACACGGTGTTTACCGATCAAGAGCGGGGATCTTATGAAGGAACGATGATGTCCTTCTACACCGACTGCGTGGCGAACTATCAAGACTTCCGAGAAGAAGTAGCCATAGTCCGAAAAGCTTATTCGGTCGAGAATGTCGAAATACCGCACTACGTAACTTCACAAGTAAAGGAGGGTGAAAAACTTCTACCGGACGAAGCATTTAAGTGGGATCCAAAGAAGCGAGAAACCTACCCTGAAGACCGAAGATCGTCTACGGCACAAATGTTGGATGACCGAATAAGAGTTTTGCAACGATGGCTGAAGAATCCGATCAAGAGACCTGGGGGTTTTACGGACAGCACGTACGCAGCGCTCATCAAGTATTCAACGCAGTTTTATCTCGGGGAAGACGGGAGATTATTCAGAAAAGACCGGCAAGGGATGCACAAACTCGTGGTTCAGCCAGAACACCGAATGTATGCGATGAAGGCCGCGCACGATAGTTTGGGACATCGCGGGGCTTTCGCGACTAAATCGCTCTTGGAGGTTCGCCTTTGGTGGCCGGAATTGGAAAGGGACGTGTCCTGGTACGTGAAAACGTGCCACATGTGCCAAGTACGCCAGAGCAAACTACTCCGAATACCACCTGTGCCGACTACAACGCCGACCTTATTCCAAAAGGTGCATACAGATGTAATGGTCATGGGGGCAACCTCGAATGGTTATAAACTGGTAATCGCTTCAAGAGATTCTCTTAGTCGGTGGCTCGAAGCAAAAGCATTAAAAGCGGATAACGCTGCTGCGGTGGGTAACTTCCTGCTGGAGAACGTAATCTGTCGATGGGGATGTCCGGCGGAAATCGTCACAGACAATGCTCCGCAATTCCTGGCTGCTCTGGCTTGGCTAGAACAGAAGTATGGAATTACCGGAATAAACATCTCGCCGTACAATTCTCAAGCAAATGGACCAGTGGAAAGCGGACATCGAGATGTTCGCCAATCGGTTGTCAAGGCGTGCGGAGGAAATCCGAACAAGTGGTTCTGGTTCCTGCCTCAGGTAATCTGGGCAGACCGAATAACTGTACGACGTGGTTTGGGGTGTTCCCCATACTACGCTGTCACCGGATGTCATCCTCTGTTGCCTCTTGACATAGTAGAAGCTACTTGGCTGGTTGAATACCCGGCCAAGATAATCTCTACGGCTGAACTGATAGGTCTACGCGCAAGATCCCTGGCAAAACATCGACAGCATGTTGAAGAAATGCGAAGAAGAGTCGACAGGGAAAAACGGGAAGCTGTCCGGAGATACGAATTGAAGTACAAGTATATGATTATGGACTTCAACTTCAAACCCGGGGATATAGTCCTTATTCGGAATACGCGGATAGAAAAGAGCTTGGACAAGAAAGCGAAGTTCCGCTATCTAGGGCCAATGGTAGTTGTCAGAAAAACGGAAGGGGGTTCGTACCTCGTCTGTGAACTGAACGGTGCCATGTATCCGGGCAAAGTGGGTCGTTTCCGGGTTATTCCGTACGAACAAAGGCGGAAGATCGAGTTAACCGAAGACGTCGAGAAGCTGATTGACATGGAAAAAGAAGAGCTGGACAAGATGGCTGCAGAGTTGGAAGATCAGGACGTGGCGGATGGCAAAGATCTGCAATTCGGTGATATGCGACTTAATTCGGATGACGAAGGCACCGACTCAGAACAAGACTCCGGATAAAGACCAAAACACCGATTAAGCAAGCTGGCTATACAGGTGCGACTTGGGTACAGACTAGGCTAAGCCCACGAAATATCCTCGTCGCTCCATGCCACATCAAGAGCATCGGTGTAGGTATACAACAATTCGGCCGAGTCTGGGGAGAGGGGTGTGTACGGACGGTCTGGACTAAGGGATGGGTGGATCTGGGACAAAGACAGTTGCGATGAAGCCGTGACGGAAGAGTGGACCGGGATATGGCAGAAGACGTGAGCCTACGCACTACCGCTTAATCGGAGGGTAGCGACCTTGGCGATGCCCTGAATAACGGCCAAGTACTCGTCGATGTTGCTACGAGACCGATTAGCGATGAAGGGGATCCGAACAAGTCGAACTTACGGGACGGTCTCGGCGATGGACATGCCACGGCTCTTGCAGCCGGCTGCGAGCGAAATGTACGAGTCGGAAAGACGGTTGTAATTGTTCAGAGCATGAGCGAGCATCTGAACCTGGACAACGATTTGGCCTTGAAGCGATTCGATGATGTCGCTGAGCTGCTTGTTGGACAGGGAAAGCTCCTCTTGACCGGAGAACGCCCCAACGATGGGAGCAACCTGACCGAGGAACTCGCGAGCACCGGAGCTGAGGATCGAAAAGGCGACGTCGTTGTCAACCTGCCGTGAGAAGATTAGTTCAACTCCGAACGAAAAAGGAAGCACGGACTTGGAAGGGAACAAGGCTGGAGTGGATCTATTCGGTGAATAAGCGACTCAGAATAAGGTTATTCGGACATGGACTACTTGCCAGAGTAGTCGCCGAGTCCTTGTTGCTGGAGCTGTTGCCGGAGGGACCCTCCGAATCCACGACCATAGCGTCGTCCTTGTTCGCCGAACGGCCGCTGTCTTTGCCTTTGGCCTCCTTGGGTTGGTTATAACGCCGGAAGTGTAGCTCGGAGAGAGGTACCTTCTTGGCGCGACGTTTTGAAGCAGCGCCAGCCTTGACCTTGTACGGGCATTCGTAAACAACGTGTCCCGAATGGTGGCAATGAAAGAGGCAGCCCACCTCGCCATCGTCGTCGACTTCGATGATCTGTCGCTGGTCAGATTAAGGTGGTTGCGAAGACGAGGAAGACAAGAACGATTACCTTGTTGGCATTGGCGACGAGGGCTTTCTCCTGAAGAATGAAGGACGTTAATTGCAATTCGGACTTCAAGAACAACATCTCGTACCTTGGCTTCGGCTTCGGCAGCGACCTGTTCGGAGTGGAAGAAATTCGCAAATGCGGGGAACCAAGAGAACTGTACCTGGGAAAGCAAGAACTAGTCAGCAAGAAGCTTATTCGGATATGCGGGCGAGCTAGAGGAATGGCGTACCTTGGCCTTCTCGGTGCGCTTAGCGGCCATCTGGAACGTGTGGTTAGAAGACCGAATAGTCGGACTCAGAAGAAAACACTCACGGCATCGGCGGCAGCCTTCTGGCGGCGCTCTTGATCGGCAGCGGCCTAGAAAATAACCGATTAAGCAGTTGGACTCAGGAAAAGACAGAATAAGACTCACTGCGACACGCTGCTTGGCGAACAAGACGGCCAGGTCGCAAACTGTATGAGTTGCGCCCAGAATGAGGTTACAATTGAGAATGTGTTTCTTGGTAATCGCGGTGGGCTTTCCAATTTGTTCGGCACGGAGAACGACGACGAGAAGGGCCTTCTGGACGTCCTTGAAGAGCTGAAGGAGTGCTGGATCCGAAGCAGCAAGGTTGAGCTGGCCGGAGTTGTTGAGCGCTTTCTCCTGGGAAAACGAATAAGCGAAAAGCCGACTCAGAAGAGCGAACAAGACGCACCAGGTCACCGAACATTCCACCGATTAACTTGGCAGCGGCGGCGGCGGTGTCGGCAGACGAAGCATCGGTAATGGACGCCGAAGCAGCGAGGATGGACGGGAAGATCTCTTCGACGGTGGTGCGGAACCACAACGACGGACTACCAGTCGCTGGGACTGGGGCGTGCATGGAAATCGAAGACATGGCTCCGGAATCAACGAGGAAAGCTGGCAAGGGCGAATAAGTAACACCGAATAAAGGACTGCGAGGAGGCCCGGTTGAGAACAACGACGAACAAGTCTTTTCGGTTGGGAAGAAAGTGGTCGGAAGACGAGAGACTGTGCGGAGGGACCGTTCAGACAAGAGAATGGGGGAAAGAAGGTCGCTCATTTATAGGAATCGTTCGCTGGGACAGCGAATATTTAAAAATGGGGGAGAATGATGGTTTCAAGCGGAAAAACTCGCGCAAGCTCCGAAATGCACATGGAAACCTCATCGATAAGAGCGACCAAGCAGGAGAACAGCCTGTGCACCGCATGGACCAAGCAAAATCTTCTTACCAATCCTCAAGAACCGGACGATCCAATTCAATCCCATCATGTTTGCGCAGATTGATATATCCGTTAACACAGGGATCTGCAATCATCACTGTCAAGACTCTATTCGCTCTTTCAGAACACCGATCAAAGAAGTTGAAGATTTACGATCAAAAGCAGACACCGATCAAGTGGTTAAACGGACTTCGGGACCTACAGAATAAGGCGCATATATAATTCGGACTTCTTAATCGGATATCACACGGCAAAAGATGCAGAAACAAGCGGCGGTTTATTCGTTATGCGGGTGCGACAAGAGTATATACAAGACAAAAACGGCGCCGGCGGTACATAGACGAAACAACGAAACAGGCAGAAGGAAGATCTACGAGGTCGAAGCGACAGGCTGGAGAAAGTTGAGTCAAGAACGATTAAGCGAAAACCGAATAGGTACCTTAGTGCCAACGGGGGCGCTATCGTCTTCGATCTCGTCTTTGTCTTCCTCCGCGTCCTTGTCCTTGTCGGTCTTGGCCTTCTTCCGAGTGTCGAGGAGGTTCTTCAACGAGGTCGGATAGCCTTGCATGAAGCCCTCGTGCGTCTTGAAGAACTCGTCGAGGTGGTCGATCAAGTCGACGTCGGTGCCATCGTTCCATTCGATGCGGCGTTCCAAGCCGTCGTTGCCATGAGTCTCAAGAACGTCCGAGACATAGCGGTAGAACTCGCTGAGGGAGTCCATGGTCTTGCGAGCGGCGACGCGGTAGGCGAGGGTGATGGCGCTCATCTGGGAGATGGACTCCTGCATATCGACTACAGCGCGTTGACCGGCTACAAAGATCAAGTCAGAACAAGGTTATTCGGACACAAAGAAGACAGATTACCGTATTCGGAAGCGAAGATCAGCGGGCGAATATTCGACATGATCTTGTCGATGTGCGAGCTGGCAAAAGTATGGTCACAATACTTGCCCTTGTCCTTTTCGGAGTTGCAAGCGACGCATTGAATGCCATATCCGAGGCGAACACAAACGCGGCCGCGGGCATTGCATTCAGAGCAAGGCCAGTTGGGCTAGAAGTGAAGACCGAATAAGCAAAAGTCAAGACCGAATAAGAAGAAATACGAACTACGTCGGTGTCATCGACGGTAGCAGTACGCAAGTTGTTCGCAATGAGCGGGGAATAGCGGGGGTACTCGTCGGGACCGGCATCCGGAATAACGCGACCGCGGTAGGAGTGTTTTTCGAGAAGATGAGTCTTGCGCAAGGTTTTGGCGTTGGAGACCCAAATACCGCCGAAATGGAACTTGCCGTCCGTGGGATGGTCGAAGGAAAAAGAAGCTTTTCAAGAATCGTCAAGAAGACAAGGATGGGCCAAGAAGAGACGTACTCGAGTGCGGAGTCTTGAAGACGTGGACAAAGCCGTGGGCAGCTCGCTTGAGGATTTCGCGATAAGTAGGATCAAGCTCGTCGACGACCTAGGGAGGGTGAATCGTAGCAAGAAAGAGAGAGATGATGGACGCACCGGGGCATCGTCCTCGTCGTCATCTGCCTCGTTCTTAGCCGCCGAACCTTTGCCCTTGGCCGACGAAGCCTTGTCCTTTTTCGATGGAGCCTCGGACTGGAAGAAGTTCAAGTCAGAATAACGAAGAAGACCGAATAACGTATTCGGACGAACCTTGGCCTTCGGGGGTCTCTTAGTGGTCGACGGCTTGGGAGCTTCCGCTTCTTCGTCGGAGTCCTCGATGATTGCGACACTAGGTGTGCCGCGGGGCTTGCGTTTGGAAGGCGTAGTCTTCTACCGAACAACAATTAGCAAGAAGAAGACTGAAGAACGAATAAGAGGGGAATACGTACCGGAACGGCTGTGGCCTTCCCCTTCGATTTATCCTTAATCGGAGGCTCTTGTTTGACCCTATAATTAGGGGAGTGGTCAGGACGAAGAGAAAAGAAACCCGAATAACGCACTCGGCGGCTGGTTCCTTCTGACGGCGTTTTTGAGGACGGCGACGCGAGTCGGCAGGTTCTTCATCTCCTTCGGACTCCACTTCAGATTCCTCCGGGCGCTTGCGTTTCGACTGGGATCTAAGAGAAATTAAATAACCCAAGATCAGAAAACGAATAAAAGAACAAAAACAAGGGAGAACGTACTTTGGCGGGACGATTACAAGATCCTCGTCATCGTCCTCGTCGTCGGACAACTCGGGGTCGGAGGGGTGAGCAACGATTTTGGCGGTACGGCGAAGAGTGCGACCGGGAACGGGGACTTCCAACCATTTGGTCTGCGGAGGGACTTTGAAGTTTTTCGGGAGGAAGCCAAGATCCTCGATCGGTTCCTTCAAAAGCGATTAACAAGACCGAATAAGGAGCGAAGACCGGATAACGTACCCCATGCCAAAGGTCAACGGTGAAAAAGTCCCAGTCGTCGTCCATCTCCTGGTTCGTCGTAGGGATGTCGTTGATCAAGACGTTGAGTTCGAGGAACATGACGGCGAGCCAGTCAGGAGTTTCGGGAAGCGACAAGCGGCCGGTGAGGTGCATGAGCATGCGCTGAGGGGAGTCAGAACAAGCAAAGAAAGGGAGAGAGAAAGACGCACGACGACGGGGAGAGCCTGGTTGACGGCGGAAACTACCTCGGCCTCGGGATGCATGGCAGCGAACGATTTTGCGGAAAGGTTACGGCGGTCGCGGAAGAGATCCAGGAGAGGCTGGATATCCGGGTTGTTGAAATAGCGCCAATATGGGGAGTCGGAGAGTTCGACAGTCGCGGCAGAGTTGGATGTGAGGGACATGATGGGGAAAGGAAGAAGAAATGGAGGGATCACGGAGCACGACCCTATTAAAAGGGACTTGACGTGGAAATGGAGCGGCGGACAAATATTTTACAAGACCCGAGTCAGGAGCTGCGGAGATCTGGACCAAGACTCTGGAAAACCCTCGCAATTCAAATACGAAGCTTAACGGAACCGTGGGAAGAAGACCCTGAACGCCTAGCAAGTCCGAATAAGAAATGCCCAGAAACAATGTCGACCGAATAAGGGGCTATTAGGACCGCAAAATGAAGGCCTCCGAGGCGCTGTAATTTCAAGCAGACAGCGGAAGAACTCAAGGCAAAGAAACGGGAAAAATCAATTCATGGCCGAAAAAGGAAGTGGGCTGTGCATAGGACCCATACAACCCAAAACGGGTAAAGACCTAATCGGGATTTTATCATATACGGCAACGTATGTTTCGATGCCCGACGGTTGATGGGATTCGCGTCAAGTCCAAGTCAGGGAGTCAAACACCGAATAAGCACTGTCAGCGACTGGGGACAGTCGGAATTTGAAAATGGGGGAGATGATAAGCCGCTCTCTGGAACAGGCGTGGAAAGTCATTCTTTTCGCGCTTATTCGGTGCGCACATCAGAGAACTAGTATGAGCCCGAATAGCTAGTTGGGAGATATCTGCAACAGTGAACAAGGTCTGCAATGGGGTTGACGACCCGCGGCGCATTCCAAAGTCTCTGTCTATACATACCAGCAGAGCCCACAAGCCTGGACCCATCCAATCCGGTGCAAAACACTCAAAGGGATAAACACCGAATAAGACCTGGCAGTCTCGGAATAACAGTTTTGATAATCGGACTTGTGATAAGATGGCGGAGAAGCACGGGCCGGGACCTATCGGACCAACGAAACCCGAATCAGAGCCGAGAGCGACAAGCCGTTGGATGCCGAAGATTACAAGACCCGAGAGCCGACAGAGTAAGCCTGATGACCTTATCCGGAGAACTCGCATGGGCCATAGCATCGGAACTACTGGGTCGTTTCGGGAAAACCACATATGCACGGAGAGCTACGAACGAGGACTATCCACCGGACCTTAGGGCAAAACCGCTACATGGACTGTTGGGGGGCATCAAACCGATTAACGACCAATCACAATTCGGATCAGGGATCTACGTACGATTATGACTCGAGGGCTTGGTATAGGCGATCCATCATGATATTTTACTACACGGATATGACACAGACAAGGGTATATAAGTAGGATTTTGGTACACTGTAGCCACGGAATCGCCCACCTATTGAGGCCGCGATCTGGGGTTTAGCTAAGCTACAAGACTGCAAAGGCTACAACTTTAAATCGGATTTGAACTGTGTGAATTGAGCCAAGAGTTATTCGGACATCAAGATATCAGAGTGTTTGACAAGAATTAGTGATTAGTGATTAGTGATTAGCGAACAAGGATTGAACAGAATAAGGAAGACAGAAGACCGAAGACTAGGAAGATTACCGATTAAGGACTAGGACATCGTATTTGGCCGCCCCATCAAGGCTCGTCGATAGTACGTCTTACGTGCGCGTTACAAACTCTCGAATTACCTACCCTGCACCCCCACCAAAGGCCCTGTACCCAGGGTTCTGAACTCGCTAGTGTCTATTAGCTATTTGATTGAATTTGTGTTATTCGGTTTCACTCCCTTACACCGATTTACAACGAGTTTGACTATCACAAGTCTTATTCAGAGTATAGAGGTTTTGGGATTAGTGTTATTCGGTCACAGATTTAGTTTTGTAGTTAGTTCGCCAAGCACACACATCAGCGCGAAGAAGGACGTCAGTGGCAAGCCGCCCAAGGGGAAGAAGAGCAAGGTTCCTGCAGTTGCAGGCAACAGCGAGCCGCGCCGTAGTGGACGTGAGCGTGTAGCGCCAAAACGGCTCAGGGATGAGCCAGACGATGATCGCGCTCCAAAACGTCGTTGCTAAAGCCATAAGTTTCTGTTTTTTTCTCTTAAGTTTCAGCTCTGAACTGAATATTCTTCAGTGATTTCCTCTTAAAGTCTCAATCTCAAGGTATGTCATTAAGATTTTTGTTCTCGTCTCAAGTCTCTCAAAATCTTAATGTATCAAGCCTCGTCTCAACCTTGTAAGTTATATCAACTGCAGGATCTTAAGACTGACTATCTCAAGATGTATTCTCCAGTTCCCCTTGAACTTAAGGTTGGAATCTTGACTTGATATCTCTGTTGTTCTGACTATATCTTAAGACTCCAAATCTCAAGTTGGGACAAATCTTAAGATCTCATGTATAGTACTCGTAAAAAAATGTATATAGCTCAAAATCTTAAGAGATACCCTTAAGAAAAGGTTTTGGCCCAGTCGAAGATTCCTTAAGATAAGCTAAGCTAATATTTGGTGTTGGACACTTGATCTCAAACCCATTCAATAATGTTTGGTGCTGCTGGTCAGCGCTACTGGGATAGTGGGGTTTATGTGGATTTTGGTTGGGTTGATTTAGAGCTTTTCCATCGCAGACGTACATCGAGCGTATTACTATAAATAATGCAGCATAGAGTAAGAGTAACAATTCACCCAGTTGCGGGCATGAGGGATCGCAGAGGCATCTAAATAGGTTATACCTTGTTGGGAAATTCGGAGGAGACAAGGCCAGATCACAAGAGTTGTGTGTAGCTCTGGCGGATACCAGATAAGAGGAATGGGGGACTTATGGGGCAGGCAGAGCCACCCAGGTGCACTCCAGTTATCCAACTGCTTGGCTGCATGGGGCTGAATAGGTGTGGAGGATAAGGCCACAGAGGTGACTGGGTCACTATGCCCCTCCATGCGCTGCTGCTGCCCGGTGGCTGCCTCCCAGATGCGCACAGTCTTTTCACCTGAGCCAGACACAATCCGTGTGCCATCAGGCGAGAAGGCCACAGAGGTGACCAGGTTCCTGTGCCCCTCCATGTGCTGCTGCTGCTGTCCGGTGGATGCATCCCAGATGCGCACAGTCTCGTCCCAAGAGCCAGACACAATCCGTGTGCCATCAGGCGAGAAGGCCACAGAGGTCACATGGCCGCTGTGCCCCCCCATGCGCTGCTGCTGCTGTCCGGTGGATGCATCCCAGATGCGCACAGTCTTGTCCCAAGAGCCAGACGCAATCTGTGTGCCATCAGGCGAGAAGGCCACAGAGGTGACCCGGTTCCTGTGCCCCTCTATGCGCTGCTGCTGCTGTCTGGTGGATGCATCCCAGATGCGCACAGTCTCGTCCGAAGAGCCAGACACAATCCGTGTGCCATCAGGCGAGAAGGCCACAGAGTTGACAGAGCTGCTGTGCCCCTCTATGCGCTGCTGCTGCTGCCCGGTGGATGCATCCCAGATGCGCACAGTCTTGTCCGAAGAGCCAGACACAATCCGTGTGCCATCAGGCGAAAAGGCCACAGAGTTGACAGAGCTGCTGTGCCCCTCCATGCGCTGCTGCTGCTGCCCGGTGGATGCATCCCAGATGTGCACAGTCCAGTTCCAAGAGCCAGACACAATCCGTGTGCCATCAGGCGAGAAGGCCACAGAGGTGACCGGGTCACTGTGCCCATTTATGCGCTGCTGCTGCCCAGTGGATGCATCGCAGATGCGCACAGTCCTGTCCATAGAGCCAGACACAATCTGTGTGCCATCAGGTGAGAAGGCCACAGAGGTGACTGGGTCGCTATGCCCCTCCATGCGCTGCTGCTGCCCGGTGGATGCATCCCAGATGTGCACAGTCCTGTCCCAAGAGCCAAACACAATCTGTGTGCCATCAGGGGAGAATGCCACAGATTTGACAGGACTGCTGTGCCCCTCTATGCGCTGCTGCTGCTGCCCGGTGGATGCATCCCAGATGCGCACAGTCTTGTCCAGAGAGCCAGACACAATCCGTGTGCCATCAGGCGAGAAGGCCACAGAGGTCACATGGCCGCTGTGCCCCTCCATGCGCTGCTGCTGCTGTCCGGTGGATGCATCCCAGATGCGCACAGTCTTGTCCCAAGAGCCAGATACAATCTGTGTGCCATTAGGCAAGAAGGCCACACAGATGACCTGGTTGCTGTGCTCCTCCATGCACTGCTGCTGCTGCCCGGTGGCTGCATCCCAGATGCGCACAGTCTTGTCATCTGAGCCAGACACAATCCGTGTGCCATCAGGTGAGAAGGCCACAGAGGTGACCAGGTTCCTGTGCCCCTCCATGTGCTGCTGCTGCTGTCCGGTGGATGCATCCCAGATGCGCACAGTCTTGTCCCAAGAGCCAGACACAATCTGTGTGCCATCAGGCGAGAAGGCCACAGAGGTCACATGGCCGCTGTGCCCCTCCATGCGCTGCTGCTGCTGTCCGGTGGATGCATCCCAGATGCGCACAGTCTTGTCCCAAGAGCCAGACACAATCTGTGTGCCATCAGGCGAGAAGGCCACAGAGGTGACCGGGTTGCTGTGCCCATTCATGCGCTGCTGCTGCTGCCCAGTGGCTGCATCCCAGATGCACACAGTCCTGTCATCTGAGCCAGACACAATCCGTGTGCCATCAGGCGAGAAGGCCACAGAGGTGACCCAGTCGCTGTGCCCCCTAATTTGCACCAGTATCAAGCTCCTGGGAACCCCATCACATCTTATAAAATGCAGACCTGCAAACTTCTCATGCCACTGCTTTAGATTTCCTGTTTGCCCCATTTCTGATGCAAGACAACTGATGTAAAGATGTGGGGTAGATGGGGAACATGGGCTGGATTTGAACACAGCCCATATTCGCTTAACAGCTGCTGTGTATTCAAGCAACTCCTTGGAGTATGAAACCTGACATCAATTAAAGCAATATCTGTTTAAAAACTAACACACAAACCTGTATTGCCCAACTTTGAGCCTGCTGGATAGCATACCGGCAGTCTGCCTTTGAAAGGTTCATTGTCTCCATCCAGAATAGCACCTTCAGCTCATAAAACTTCAACAGGGATCCAGCAACCTGATCAACAGCTTTGTCACTATATCGTATGGAATCAAGGTGGGCAGCCCAGTGTTGACATGCATATTTCATCTTCGGCTCAAGAGCTGCCACTCTATCAGCCAACCCTTCCACCTCATCATCCTGTAGACACGAGGACTCCAACCTGCAGATGTTGAACTTGAGTGATGTATCCAAGATGTAAAAACACTCTTGTACACGGTTTGCAAAATATGATCCTGGCTGCTCTACATGCTTTGAGCGGTTGATCACAAAGTCATCAAAGGACTTGTGATATACATAAACCTTCTGATCCCGCTCAGCGATATAGAGCACAGCATGAAGACTGTCTATAGCGTTTTTCACTGCTTCCTCGTCCGGAGTGTCTGAAGCATTGACCACAAGAGGAGCAAGTGCCTTAATTGTCAAAGGTTGTCGAGCTGTGGTGACTGCAGATAAAACACGCTTTGGGATTTTGACCTCTGAACCCATATTCTGAAGTGCCTCGGTGATCACAGCTGTGTAAAGACTGTCAACAAGTTGGTCCTTGCCAATACCCTTTTGCAGGAATTCTTTCAGCCGCTGGACTTGTTGCAGCGTACTCAGTCTTGCATTGCGTGGAGATATATAGTGCACAACTGTTGCAGCATATATGAACACTCCAGCAGAATCCTTTACAATTGTTTCAAGTTCACTGCCAAGACTCGGCAGTTCTACCTGCAAGAAGCGGCGAATATCAGCCTCAGCATCACTTTTCTCAACATCTTCAAGCCGAAAATGGGCTTTAATATCCCGGCAATGTTTGACAATTTGAGGGTGGGGTCGGCTAGTGAGGAGGAATTTGAGCCCATGCAATGGAGTGGCAGCAAGTGCAATGATGAGTTCCTGTATGAACTGATCACCAGCATTATTTTCCAACTCATCAAGGGCATCAATCACAACAACCAGCGGAGGTGCTTCAAATCCAGACCCCCTTGCTGCAATCCAGGGTTGAACAAGCAGCTTGTCAATGTCCCCCTCATAAGTAGCATTGAGTGATTCAAGGTTGACCTCTTGAAGACTAGCCACTAGCGGCTTATATGCGGAGAGGAGCTGACGTACAATGGTTGGAACAAGAAGCTTGTAGGACCTGGTGTCTTCCTCATTTCGAGAACAGAAGAAGGATGCACCAAGTCGGCCACAGTGCTGCAACTGTTGGCAGAGAGTGTATGCAATGGTGGATTTGCCAGTGCCAGCCATCCCACTAAGCCAACAAATGTTATCAGATGCCTCAAGAGATGCATCAAGAGCCCATTTTTCAAGATGAGATAGAAGGTTCTCCCTAGTTTGTGGTGTGCACCCTTGACGGGTAAGCTTATCCACTCCATTGAAGCGTGCTTTGGGAACATAGGCCAACTTCAATGCCTAATGAAAAGGATCAAACAGAGAGAACAGAAAATGAGAACAGAACACGAACCAAGGTGTTCTCCAATGTGAGGTATGTATTTTTGGCAGTAGATAGAGCCATTTCATGCTAATACTCATTGAGTATGGAGGGTAAACAGTTAAGTTCCTTGAACTTACCACGTGAAAAAGCATAGCTCCCTTCAATTGATCAGCAAATGCTTGAATTTTGTTCATCAGCATAAGCTGTATCTCAGTGTTGTCTCCCTGGACGTCGGCATGCATTTTGTGAATCTCAAGAGCTCCCTCCACAACTAGTCTGCAAAACATGAGCTGGTATCATAATTATCCACCGTGAGACTTACTTCATCAACTTCTTAGTGCTGTCAGTGACCTGGATGCTGTAGTATTCTCTTTCCAGAAACACAGTGTTGGCTTGCACAAGAGGGGATGAGAGGTTGTCCATCAGAGCCTGCAGGCCCTTCTCATTGTCCATATGCATCTGTGAAAGAGTTAATATCAAGCATAGATGTGCTGTATATCATACCTCAGCCATATCAGAAATTTGATCAAGCAGCTCAAATATAGAGCTGAACTGAGTCGGGATTGCAGACTGGACCTCTGCTGCCAATTTGTGTAGGCCACGCCAGATGAGCTTGGCCTTGCTGCATATCTTCTCTTTCCTTGAATGGAAATCATCGCCAATAGGGAACTGAGAAATGAAAGCTCTGGGGTTGTTCTTGAATTGCACAAAGTAAGGGCTGAGTGCGTAATCCAGGCTGCCCGCAGAAGAAACAGCATCAAGGAAGGTCGAGATGAGAGCTGTATCTCTGGGTTTTCGATCCAGCTCCAGGAAGAGTCTTCTTGTTTTGAGCAGCGGGTTGTCCTCAAAGTTCAGTTCATTTTTCAGATCTCTGCTGAGCGCATCCGAGTCATTGAGCCGCTGAATAATGTCGGTGATGCTTAGTGCAAGACCAGCCTCAACATCAGATCGAGTGAATTTTGTTGTGTCGAAGGTTGCTCCGAGCCAGGAGTAGCTGGGGCATGATAACACAGATGAGCCCAGGTTGTGGAATCAATTTTTTGATGCACGCACCGCTGCGGACTCGTCTCCGCTGAGGCATCACCTCTGTCTGGCAAGTTGTCGCTGTTTCCCTTGGGTTCAGGCATTCTCGGTGCTTTGTCGAGTAGCGGCAGATGAGGGACGGAGGAGAGTTGTCGCAGCGTGTGATCCTCGAGCCCTGCTGACACTCAGGCTGACAGCTTGACCGTATCGATGCAGCGATGTTATCGCCGATGAATCACCCCGAGCTGCTTTGGCTTGCCACGCCTCCTCTCGCAGCGCAGCGGTGGTCCTGCAGCGGGATCTCTCCCCACACCCAACAGTGCCTTTCCTGCGTAAACGCAACGCCAATCGTCGGTGCATTTCAAGTTGTCGCATCGTTATCATCGCTCAATTCGGCATCGGCTGCTCCACCATGTCGCGATGCTTGTCAGATCTTTGCTCTCCGCAGCCCGCTCTCCCGCCCTCCAGCGTCCCCTCCCCGTTCAGAGCTCCAACACGCCGTGGGCGCGGCGCCACTAGTACTCGGACTATGCAGTGCAGGTGCGTCTAATAGGTCTATCCTGCGATTTCCGCTGCTGATTGCGCTTCCCAGCGCTCGTTGACGCATTTGTGCGGTCGGAGAGCTACATTGGATCGGCACGCGTTTGCACCGAGTCTGACTCTCCGCCGTGTGCTTTTTCTTGCCTTCTCAACACTAGGAAACATGACGACGACGACGAGCTGGAAAGGCCTCGGACTCAGAGGCACCCGTTGCGACGCCGTCGCCGCAGGTCCTCGGCACAACTCCGTGTGTCTCTTGTCTTGTCTTGTCTTGTCTTGGTGCTGATTTGGCCGCCGTCAAACGACCGCGACGACGCCTTTCCTCATCCCCATCTCCACCCTAACTCGAAGTTGGAATTGAAGAAGCACTCACTCTGATATCGCCTCTACGTCGAGTCCCTCTTCACATCCACCCCACCACCGTCTGCGTCTGTTTCTGCGGATGACGAACAGATGATGGCCGACGACAACGAAGGAGTACCCGTTGCCGAAGGAGACCGACCCGGACAGGATGCGTGGGCTTGGGATTGGCTGCATATCGTGCGTTGGCGACCCGAGAGCTCCGAGTCAGCATTGGTCGAGAAGACGTCCAAGATGATATGTTACCTGCGGGACCAGCGCCAACAACCCTCCCTCCTCCTCTCCACCCATCCAAACACCAAACACCCTCCCGGCTCCAACTGCTGCCTTTCCCGCCGCTCGTCGCCGTTGCCAAAAACTGCTCAAGACGACGCAGTCCGCCATCGGCACTGCATTCCATCCACCCGCTGCGCGCAAGGAATCGGAGGGGCCTGGAGCGAGTTCTTCGTTTGTGTTGCGGGGCTCATAATCATCGACGACGAGTGCGTGTTTCCTTGCGCCGTTTTCCTTTCGCCCCTTGTCCTGATGCTTCGTTTCTTAACAGCCACGCGTACACCGGCCTCCGTGGGGTCCATCCCGCTCGCGTAGATCACCACCATGCAGCGGGAGTTCCACGCCGACTGCGACTATGCGCTGTACCGTTATGTCCGCTGCAGGGTCTATGGCGAGCATTGGCGACTAGGGACGGTTATTGCCGGGCTCGGTCGGTGCGAGGGCCGTGGGCGAGAGAACGAACGGGAGAGAGAGAGAGAGAGAGAGAACGCACTGGCAGGAGGTTCGTGTGTTGGGGTATATCTTCCGGCTCCATTAGCTGACGCGTTTTTGCAAGACGACACCATCGCGGCGGACGTGTATCTTCCGACCCCCGATGTTTATTTCATGCCGAGACGACAGACGGCCGAACGTACTCCAGCATGGTACACGCAACGCCCTGTCGTTCCCGGAGGCCGGCCTACGAGGAGGCAAAAGGAGCGTCTGCCCGACTGCGAGCGGATCTTCGTCTTCGTCTTTGGATCAGCGGCGCAGGAGTGACGAGGGTCTTGACGCCGACAAGGACAAGGGATGCGCAGAGAGAGAGAACGCGAGGCAGAGGCGGGAAGTGAGCGACGGGCAGAGGCTGCGTTTATCCCAGGACCGTATCACCCTCGACCGTATCCACATCCGACCGTTTACGCCAACGCCAACGCGACTTGGGACTTCGACCTCGACTTCGGCTTCGACACACGCGCGGAAAGGATCGACGCCGACACTCGTCCTCCCTGTTTGCGTGTGGCTCGCCGCTCCCAACAATCCCGCCTCCTTGGCGTATCATTCGCAGCTGGTGCTGGAGCCGCTGGAATGTATATATCCACCTCATCGACAACGAGCTTGGGGGTCTGCGTCATCCACAGTCCATCGCAACGCCACTAGAGCGATCGTCCATCGACGTCGAGCGACTCTCCCTTCTCCTCGTACCCAAGGCGAATGCGAAGCCTCTGCGGCGGCAAGCAGCCCAGCAGGGACTGGATACGACCACTACGACTCGGCGGGTGTTTGCAAAGGGCATGTCGCGGGTCCTTTGTACGCATACGAGGCGGAGCTGGTGGCGGGATGCGGAGCGGGGTTGCTGAGCTACTAGCAAATTATCCTCCATTTTCGTATGCTCCTTTCGATTCCCTACCTTTCTTCGTGTTTGGTTTTCTGTTTTTTGTGTATTTCTTGTATCTCTTGCGGATATCTCTTGTACCAACTCAACTCAAATATGCCTAGCGTAGCTCCCGGGAAGCTTGAGCTCTTCGCCGTCGGTCACAAGAAGAACGGCTTGTCATCATCCTCTTTCGTCCCTACCAATCTCGCTCTCGACATTGCCCTTGCCTTGACCTTGCGATGCATCTACTCGCTCAAACGCGCTACTCGGCCCACCGCTAGCGAAGCCTCGGACGACAGGACCGCGCTCGTTTGTCGCTAGGCGACGTCAATGCCAAGCCTCCGCCCTTGAAGACTCAAAGGAGCGGCTAGTTGGTGCGTGTTCATGGCTCCGCATCCTCTATCGCTGCTCACGCGTTCGTCAATTCCAGTCATGTTTTCCGGTCGTCGCTGCCAGTGGCATCCCGCAAGAACCACGCCGAGCCACGCCGCCACGCTCGGCATCGCATATCCGAGTCAGCTTCGGCGCTGTACCGTGACGCGAGCAGTCCAGGGAGCTTTGAGACGGCGGGAAGGGTGAGCGGGGCAGAATCCGGCGGCGGCCTATTACTCTTCCGTGGTGCGTGTCTGTAGCTGGTCGTCTCTACTCCATATCCTTATTGTGTCTCAGCGGCGTCCCTTGAATCCTCCAGCACCCCCAAATACGACGACGTCGCCCTCTATCCCGCTACAAAACCTCATCGTCACTCACGGCGGTCAAAGAACACACTGCCAGCCCATGCTAGGCAGAACAGCGACACGACGTCGGAGTGTATTGGAGTCTGGACCCTGCGTATCCATGCGCACAACTAGCTTGACGCCCGCGACAACCACAGCCCTGCGTCGAGATATACACTCACTGCGAAGACCCTCCTCCTCCTCCCCTACGACAAACCCCACCTACACCGATCCCATGCTCGGCTGCTCCTGCTTCCGCCGCCTGCGTTCTCAGCGTCTTTTCCACCTTTCCACTATCCCCATCGACTTGGCCGTCCTCGCACATACGATGCGGCTGTGCTCTCCACGAAAACGAAGACCATCCACTGCGTTCGCCAGACGCACGTCGTGGGACATGGCGGTGCCGAGAACTCGCATACGGGCTCACCTCGAGCACCAGCTCCGGCCATTCGAGTACGGAGTTGGCTGCCAATTGCGGGAGTCGGAGTCGGAGGAGCATTATCTTCTTCCTGACGGTATACGGACGTCCATTCGCATTCCATCTGGGGCTTCCTGCCGTTTTGGGTGGGAGTTGGCTGCTGGAACGATACAACGGCTCAACTCGGGACGCGACGACTCTCCTCCACCTATGGACCACGCGACTCTTCTTATACCTTCCACGCTTTCCCAATCCGTCATTTCCACCCGATATTCCGTAACGATGGACGTTTGCTGGCGTTGCCTGCTGGGAATGCTGGATCGATGCTGATGCTACGCGGCTTTGAGCTTGGCCAATCCGGTCCTTCTTTGCGTTCGGAGACGATTCGTTGGTCGGAGCTATCGCGAGGCGGACGGTCCACCTCGAGCTTCTCTCCGTTTCCGGAGGGAGATATCGATATGTCGTCGAATTGCTTTCGACGGACTGTTTCTCCGAGTCTCGAGTTCATCGTCAGGGACACGCGACTCGAATGCGTCCTTCCCTTCCGACCTTCCCATCGACCGCGCAGCTCTGCGTCGTCATTCCTTCTGCGTGGTTATCAGCCGACGAGCGCAGACGTCACCAGCACCTCACCGTCTCCAATTCTGGCTCTTGCAGTCCCAGAGGCATATCACGGTTCCCCTCTACTCCTAGGCTACAAGGACGTCTCAGCATCTCCGTGGGACGTCTTCCAGCTCTCCACTTGCCCGTATAGCGTGTCTCGGTCTCACCGCAGCCTCCGCCTCTGTCTTCCGCGCCTCTCCTCACCGCTGGCTCCTTACCGACTTCGCTTGTCGTTCGAGCATGCAAACAGTGCCCGGCCTTCGGACGGACTTGTATCGGACACGGGAAGACGCGGGACGAGGTGCACGCAACGACCTCGACGAGCGAGGATGCGTGCTGTCTGCACAGTCGCAATGTCTCAGTCGCAGTGTCTCAGGCTCCTCCGCGGGACGTCATTCCGGCTTCCGTTTCGCCGCGCCTCGTCACCTTCCGCCCGCCCCTCTACCTATGCGCAATGCTATATAAACTCCTCGCTTTGCTTACAATTCCGTCCTCGCTCTCTTCACACCCACCCACCACCAACACCACTATCCACCATGATCTACTCCGCTCGCGCTATCGTTCCCCCTAACGGCTTCATCCCTTACGGTGGTCGTCGTGTCGCTGTTCCCCCCTCGTCATCCTCTCCCAATCCCGCCCGCAGACGCTCTTCCGTCGTCCAACTCCTTGCCGATATCCTCCCGGTCGTGCGTACGGCCAAGGCGGAGCCCCTGCGGCGGCAACGAGCCCAGCAAGGCAGTCCGAGTATGGATGCCTGTTCTCCTCACGTTGCGCAGATGAAGGCACTCGGAGGAGTACCTTTGTGCCGTCAACGAGCCCACCGTGGCATCAGCTCCGAGTCTTCTTGCCCCTTCGACTCGGCGGTGCAGGCGAAGTTGTTGCCAGTGGGGGGAGTACCCATGTGCCGTCAACGAGCTCACCGGGGTTCGGATACGTACGCCTCGTGATGGGATGGGTGGGTCCCGATGCGTTGCGGCTGCTGGGTCCCTCATACATGTATCTTGACTTTTTCGAATACAATTCATCTCGTCTTCTTTCTCTCGCCGTATCGTTATGTTCCTCCGATACGCCTGGCCTCTCGGACTAGTTCTTGTTTGCTTTTGTATTATTTCAAGCTTCGTTTTGCTTTTGAAATACAATCTTGTCTGCTTGTCCTTCCTTGGTCTTCGATGACGCGTAAAACCAGTCGGCCCTAGCTCCGTCCTATCTCGCATCGTTCGTTCCGCATATTCTTGGTATCGTTCCGCTTGGCGCCGCCACCCCGAGATAATGCAAAAAATATAACTTCTTGCGGTAAAGACATAGATACAGCACCACCGGCTCATTTGACCTTCGAACTCCGCAATCCTCTCAGCACCTCGTCCATATTCTGCACGCCGCCGACCCACTCCCCGCTCCACCCTTCTTCCCTGCGCTGAACACGCAACGACGAGTTTGTGTACGAGGCGTATGGACTTGACATCGACACTTCCGACGGGGTGGGGGTGTCGTTTGGCTCTTCTTCCGCTTCGTCGACCTGCAGCGAGGGTACCAATTGAACGGAGCGCCACTATCTGCGCGTCTTCGGCGGTGAGGCTTGACTTTGACTTTAACCCCCGCAGGGATATCCTCCGGGCGCCCAACCCACACCCAGCCATGCGAGATGTCGTTCTCGCGTCCTGTCGCTGTCCTCGACGCCCCGGCCCGTTTGCGCTTCTCTCTCTCCCGCGACACACGGCTGCTGCTGATGATCGACTCCCGTATAGAGCCCTTGTCCGACTTGAGCGAACGCACGGTGAGTATGCGCGCCAGACCTTCTCCTTCTCCTTCTCCGCTTCTTACGCCGCCTCCGCCAACGCCTGCAACCTCCCCCACTCCAACATCACCAACGCGAAATAACAATCAAACTGCGCATCCGTCAACACGCGCTCGGCGAACGCCTTGCCGGCCTGCTGGATCGCGCGCGCCTCGGCGTCGTTGTTCTGCGCCCAGGTGATCTTGTCGAGCAGGTCGGAGAGGTCGGGGAGCACGGGGATGTAGTGCTCGAAGGGACGGAGCCAGGGGGTGAAGGGTTCGGTGAAGATCGTGGACTGTTGGGAGGTGTTTGTTAGTGGAGGCATGGGATGGGGGGATGGGATGGGGAGGTACCTTGAAGACCAACGACCCGCTTTTTAATAACCCGATATACCTTCCCGAGAAGGAGTTCCCATCGACATCCATCAGATACTTGTACCGATACACCTCCTCCCGCGGGCGCTTGACTTCCGTCCCGGCGCGCACCATCCCATACGTATCCATCAACTCACGCGCATTACACCCCGCACCACAGAGATACTCATGGAACGCACTGAGCGCGACGTCCATCAGCGGCTTCCCGCGCTCCGTGCGCGAGATATCCACGAGGTGGAACCGCGGGAAATGGTGGTAGTTGTCGCCCGTGATGTGTCCGCCCGTGGAGGACCCGCGCCAGTATATCCGCGGGTCCTTTTGGGCCCAGGGGATGTTATCCGGGTAGGCGTAGGACGCGGCGAACTCCGAGTCGGAGTAGTAGAATTCACTGGGGACGAGGATGTCGGAGAAGCAGGGGGAGACTTTCGTGGCGCTGAGCACGGGGAAGAGGCCTGTGGTGAATTGGGTGCTGGAGGAGAATAGCATGACTGTGGGTTTGATTTCCCTTTTTTTAGTGGAACTGTAAGGAGAAGGAGAGAAAAGACGCAGACGCACAAGCACTAGCATTGTTCCCCGCCTCCGTGAACCCCATCGGCGCATTCGGTATGACACACCCCATCTCGTCGCGGAAGTACTTGTCCGTCGGAGCGGGCGAGTGTGCGAACGGCTGCGGGTCTGGTTGGGAGAGCGCCTGGTGCTTCATGTCGACGTTGATTTTGCGGGGATTGAAGAGGACGCGCGGCTCGTCGCGCCCGTTGAGGATGAGCGACATGTTGGGCATTAGGTGCGCGATCTTGCATGCAGTGGTTAGGTTTGAGATATGAGAGGATATGGGGAGAGGACGGAGACGCACCCGTCCAAAAGTCCGTGGCCATGAATTGGTGTACATCAAACCATGCCCGTCGGTATACTTGAAAGCGCCGTTCTCAAACACCCCAGTCGTCATCCCGAGTCCCTGGGCGTGTATCTGCCGCGTTGTGTTATTATGTTAGCTACCCCTCTAATTCAAACCCAGCAAACGCACAATATCCCCAGCCCTATCCATCATCCTCTTGAAATACCCCGCATCCTCCTGCGCCAGCTGGTAAAACGCGGCAAAGTCCCGCTCGACTTGTTCGTACTCGTCGATCAGACAGGAGTGGTTCCATCAGGAATTTTGCACGACCCGGGTTATCGCTGGTCACGCTGGTACGGCTGGTCGACGCTGGGTAGACATCGACCAGCTTGCGTAGAGCCTACCAGCTGGCTACCAGGCTGTAGACTACTGACTAGCGGGACATCAGGCGGGTGTCGAGCTGACACGCGCCTGTTCAGCGCTAGCGTAGGACTGGTCAATGTAGAAAACAACGCTAGTACAATGCTAATCTTCATCCTCCTCATTGTATTTTCCGCCACCGACCATATCATCGTCCGAATCAGAGTCGGAGTCGTGCCGCTCGGAGTCTCCGTCGTCATTCTCAGACTCTGACTCGTCTTCGCTGTCCGATCCAGAATTTCCCGCTGCGTTTGCAGTCTCTTCATCCTCGTCATGCCCTTCCTCCACATCCAGCGCTCCGGTACCATCATCGAGATGGCCGATCCCACCGCCAACATATCGCATTAGCATGTCCCGGTCGACAAATCTAGACAGCGTCAGTATAATGCCTACATGCCCAAGGAGAATCGAACACACATTCCGACGTAGTAGTGATTCCAATCGCTGGTGTCGCCAGAGAATCTAGCGGCGGTCGGCGCCTGAGTTTGTAGCAGCTCCGTCGTTTGTCCTCGAGAAAACACGGGCATTAGATGAGCTCCGCGAACTACGAAGGATGGGTCTAAGAAGCCAAATGCGTATGGATCCGAGTCGGGGATGAATCCGACCATGGGAAGCTTTCCAGGGAGAAGCCCCGACGCATAATGTTGCTGCTCGCCCATCCAACGGACCCAAAGAAACTCCATCCGTGTCGGAGTGCTGCGCCCCGTTGCGGTGATACGAGATACCGTCGCGTTGAAGATACCGAGGATCTGGGGGATGGGCACCGGGCCGACCAGCGTTGGGAGATTGGACCATGACAAACGGAAGGGCGCTGGAGTTCATGACATCCTGGTCGCGACGGACGTCGTATGTGGTGTAGTTGACACGGAAGAGCTTGGTGGTGTAGATCCTGTCGTCCCGAATCTCGACAGTGCGTCGGTCTTCGTCGGTAAAGTCGTCGTGGTCGTCACCATCAAACGGCCGTGCCAAAATTCGACCCAGTAGATGGTCTTGGAGATGGGGGATGAAGTACTGTAAGTTTATAAGTACAAATGATTCAGTGAATGCCGAGAGGTGCAAACCTTCATGGCAGGGTCCTTGCTATTGGGGTTGAAGTCGTCGTGAAGATTGAGAGGCTTGCGGCGGAACTGGCTGATGCAGTGGTGTACCTCCAGTGCCGTTGCTGCGAGCGGATCCATGTAGTATACTTCCGCACGCCGCATACGCGGGGCAGACGTCCGTTTGTTCGACGAAGCACCTCCCTTGGTTTTCGCCTTCCGAGCGCCAACCGCGTTTGACCACCGAGCGCGTTGCATACGAATGAATCGTTTTGCAATCTGGGCCTCGTGATCGCGTTTATTCGTTACTGCGTACAGGCGCTTCACGAGACGGTGAAGGCTCTCTCCCTGGATTTAAAATCAGTCAAAATATTGGTGACACGGGTAAGCCACATACAAGTCGCGTCGAGTAATTGTCAGTCGTGGCAAAGAGATGGATCGTCGGGACATAATCGGGCATCGCGTGGTATTTGTAGATATTAAGGTTGAGCCGCTTGCGCTTTTTGCCGGTCTTTGTAGAATTTGTTTGGGCGGTCGCAGACGTGGTCGTTCCCGATGTTGTTCCACTCTTGGTTGCGCGCTTTGCTCTAGCATCCGCCGCACGATTCCGAGCATCAGTCTCGCGCGGAAGCTCGAATGTAGCGAATTCCGAGCAGGTCGTCCGCTTGAACTCGCGCATGAGGCGCCCGACATCTATGGTGAGCAGACGAAGGTGTTCCAGGGTGGGATCGGTATGCATCCGGAGCTTGGCAAATCCATGCCATTCGGCGAGGCGGAAGAGGAGCTTCAAGATGCGCTGGTTGTGCGGATCAGGGAACAGGCCGTCAAAACAAGGGATTGCGCATTGGAGCAGATCTTCGAAATCCCGAGCGCCGAGCTTCTTCATCTCGGAGGCGTTGTTAGGAAATCGACGGATGGTGTCAATTCCAAAGGTCGATAGACGGCGGTAGCTAATTACGAGGTCAGTATGTGCGTCCGAGTCTATGAGCAGAAAGTGATTTACCGCCGGTTTAATTCCGCAACGAGAGCGACTCCGTTGGGTTGAGCATGAAGGAGACGAATGAGATGGATGAACACATTCTTCCATACACCAAGCTCAAATTCGTGCATAAAGTCCACAACCAGCATCCGGTGAAGGTCAAAACCATCACCGAGACGCTCAATGAAAGCATTCTGGAGGACGTGAGTTTGACGATCCTTGACGAGCAGAGAGAATGACCTTCGTAGGGACCGAAGATGTTGCCTTGAGCAGGTTGTTTACTGTGTTAGACTCGATTGGGTTGGCGAGGACATATATAGCTCGACGAGCAATCGCAACCGATGCCTTCAGGTACTGGCGAACCTTTGAGGTGATTCTCGCGCTGATGTCCCGTAGAAACCCCATGAGATGCATCTCGTCCTTGGGAATCAAGCATCGGGGGCAGGGACACAGTCCACCATCACGAACTGTTGCGAGCAGTACCCTGCCAGTGACCGAGTCAGAAAAAGTGTCCTGATTAAAAAACGGACGAACTTTTCTGGATAGTCGGCTGAGTAGGTGAAAATGCGGGGGTATACGCGGCGGGAAACACCGTCAGCGCAGACGATCACGATCCCATACCGGTAGGCATGAAGGAACTCGTCGTCCAGGAGATGCTTCCACACAGCGTGCATAAGCTCGCGCTTGCAATGCGTCAGGATAGAAGCCTTTTGGGTCTGCCACTTTGCATGAAAGTCAGACAACATGTCCTGGAGCGAGTCGGGCAACTGATTATCACATTAGCAGTTGCGGACGGTGATAGCAAAGAGACTGACCGACGGTATATACGCGATATGATGCTCCGCACCGTACTCTGGTTTGTCGCGGAAGTATTTGGAGAGGTTTCCGAAGAGTAAATATATTGGCCACAGTTTCGCCGTGCCAAAGTTCGCCAGGTGCGTCGAGTCGGACCAGAACATGAGCGCCGCAACCACCTTCTCGAGTTTGCAGTCCTGCTCATCTGGCGGCAGCTCCCCGTTACGTCGTACTTTATCGTCCTCCTCGATGAACGCGTCGGAATTATACAGCTCGCTGAAAACTCGGATGTCCTTCTCGGTGCTTCGAACCTTGTGGAAGAGTTTGAATGGCGAGAGATGAAGGTGCTTCGCCAGCGGATCTGCAAATGCTGCCCTGATGACGGAGACGAGACTCCGATACCACAATCCGGGGACATCGACCATACGCGACGGTACATCGGTGCTGCCAGAAGGCACCTCGATCTGGACAGAAGCGTGCTTAAATTGCTTGAGAAGCGGAAACGCTTCATCAGCCTCCTTCTCCGCCTCCTTCTCCGCGTGCTCGGCATTGAAGCCAACGAGGTCATCCAAGCTAAACTCGGGCTGTAACAAGACATCCGAGACGAGCGCGTTCAGCTGGTTGGCGGATTTTGTTGTGTGTCCGTTGTTCTGCCAAGAAAGGAGAAGGGATGCTGATGCATTCGATGGTGCGTGGTCCGGAGGCGGAGGAAGGTTCGGTGGGTGGTGCGGACGTCCCTCAGGATCGTGCGCAGGCAAGAATTGGTTTGAAAGATCGTCCGTGGTGAGCAGCGAGTCCGGGTCGTAAGTCGGCCGGTGGAGATACGAGCGCCAAAGATTGAAGCGATTGGTAACGGTACGGAAAGTGTCGCGGACAATCAGATTGACTCGCAGTAGACGTCGCTCTGGTTCCGATTCTGGCTCTGGTGCTTGCTGAAGGTTACCAACAGGCGCCAGCCGTGTCGGAAGCTCTTCGCGAAAGCGTGTAGGAAGACGGCGGGTACGCTTTGGGCGGCCTTCGGGCTCTGGCGTCTCTGCAGTGATGGGACTGGGAGATTTTGAGGAGTCGAGTGGTGGGTCATCGAGCGGCGGATGATCAGGCGGTGGGTCATCCACAACCATATCCAAAGGGTGTTCAGGAAGATTGTCGGGATCGTCTATATCGGGCGTAGGACTGCGCCGAGATGGCGAAGGCATTGCATGGCCCTGAAACTAGATTAGATTGTCTGTATATGTAGCGAAAAATTCACTTACTGCAGCTTCAGACATATTTGAATTATTAATTCCGAGCCGGGAAGCGCCGCGGCTGCCTCTCATAGAGCGTCCGCGACGTCCCCGCGCAGCAATGCCAAGTAGCATTGGACTGTCAGCTACATTGAGTACATTCAAGTCCGGCTCTGCGGCAGTGGGATCTCCCCGAAGCCTGTTCAGATATGTGGGACATCCGTTCTGGTGTCGGACCAGCGTTGAGGTTGTCGTTCGGGTCTCTCCGCAGACACAGGTAAAGACCATCAGCAGGAAGGTGAGGAAAAGGAGCAGCAGCACAATCACGTTGACGCGGAATCGTCCGAGTCGATGAGCGGACGTCTTTGAGGGCATTGAGGCCCGTTGCTGTCGTGGTCGTTGTGAGGGGAGCGCTCGTCACCAATATGGAGTAAAATATTCAAATTGGGCTATCATGTGCGATCACATGGAGAGACGCGCTCCAACGCGCTGCAAACCCCTGAGTTTGTTGATTGTTTGAGTCAGCAGCACGATAAAAGGCCAGCGATGATCGCTTACCTCTTGTTTCCAACGCCCACTTGCCCGCCCGCCCAGTACGCCATCCCATCCCATCCCGCACCCCGCCCCTTCACCTTCCCTTCCTCCCCGTTGCTCATGCTCATCCCCTTCCTAGATGTCGTCTCGTTCCCGCCGCGACTCGTGCTCACCTTCCCGTCAACGCTCCAGCTCTTCTTCGCGTCCGCTGACTGACCGCGGCCGGAACAACCAGCAGCCAGGACGCCAACGCCGCTCGCCGTCGACATCCCCGGTCCCTATTACGCGTAAGCGTAAAGCTCCTCCGTACGTGCCCGATGTCGGTTATTCTTGTGTGTTGCTGATAGCGATTTCAGTGCCAAGTCGCCAATGGCCTCCGGTCGTCCGCTCCGCCGCGCCGTCGCGCTCTTTGGTGACTTCCCCACCATACTCTTCGATGCCAAGCAGTTTGAGAAGAACCCCTACCCCAGTGACGACGAGATCCAGCAGATGTTCGAGGATGAGGACTGGACGCAGGAGGAACAGGACACATATCTAGCTGATAAACGCGCGTGAGTGCCGTTGCCGCGTCATTACATGCTGCTAACCTTTACGCGAGTGCGGAGCGTAACTACCAGGCTGGGCTTCTGCTTTACAAGCTCATGCCTGGTCTAGCGGAAAAGCAGACGCGACTCCAGGTCGACGAGCTGGCGAGCCATTTCAAAGCTGTGAGTCGACATCGTTGTTGGCGGATGGCTTGTACTTACCTGAGGAGCTCAACAAAGGTGCCAACGACGCTCGAGCCGAAGACTTTAGGAAGATCACCAGTCTCGTCGCCGAATGGATTAACAGCGACATCGACCGCGGCGTTGCTGACATCCGAGTTTTCGACCACTCGCCAACGGTGCTGACTACACGCGACGGGGAGGAGATCACGGTCCCGGGGCGGGCTCCCTACCTGGTCCCTGACGACCGTGCTGGGCGGGGCGCTGTCCACGACATTACCGGCGGGCTCTTGTCGACCATCGACGTTGACTGGAAAGAAGCAATGTTTGTGACTATCACATCTTCCCTCCCACACTCATCTTCCCTCAGCACACGCAACGACATCCGCACGAAGAAACTCAAGCTCGCGCCCAACTACTACCCTCGACTCTTCTATGAAGGCTTCAAGGGCGACGAGCAGGACGTCGAGGAAGGACTCTTCAAGAGTCGCTATCTCGTTAAGGTACGTGGCTGCTTCTGCTCGATACTCTCTTCTCATATCTGGCATAGGCTGCCCGCGCTATTCTCTCCGCCGAGGCCGAAGTCGACGACGACGATGCCGAGAACGAGCCTCCGCGCAAGAAGCCCAAGAAGGAGGCCCGTGTCGTGCGCAAGACGGTCGCCGAGCTTGCGGGGCTCAACGGCAAGATGAACGGGCGCATAATTGCACACGTCTGTGTCATTGTACGTCGTCCATTTGCTCTTTACTCTATACTAATCATCCTCTAGCTCTACGCTTCGCTCCTCAACACCAGTCAGTGGCAGGAGGTCTACTCTGGAGCCTCCCTCCCTCTTTTGTACGACTTCATCGTGGATTTCTTCGAGGAGGCAGCTGAGGGAACGGAGGCGCGTAAGCGGGTAGATGCGTTGCTTGCTTGGTGGAACCAGTGCGTTCCGCCCACCTCTTCTTTTGCTGCGCTAACGGTTCCCTCCAGGAAGATATTCAAGACCCACGCGGCGTCCGCCAACACCTATGCACCCTCTGTGAGCTCGCGTGCTGCCCTACGAGCGCAGCGTGCTGCCCGGGAGCGTGTCTAGAAGTACAAGTGTCTGTTTTTACCTCAAATATATTTATTTCCGTGCCTTTTACACTGTGCGAACGAAAGCTGTCGAGCCTAGCCCTCCACTGTCTACTGTCTTCCAAGCCCTATACCCGCCTCACCATGATACACCCTGCGACCAGCTGTTTGGCCACATCTCCGCCCGGCAGGTGCAATTCTGGCCACATCTCCGCCCGGCGGGTGCAATGCTGGTGAGCGCTGGCGAAAGTGAGAGCCTTTGGTGAGCGCCTAATGATGGCTGGCCATGAGGGTCGCCCGCCTGGTGAGGCTGGCGACGCTGATCAGCGACGGTCAACGCGGATCCGGTGAGCGCAAATTCCCTGATGTCCGCGCATAGGCGAACCATGCGGGGAAGTTGGGTGGCGGGTCGCGGTTGTTGCGGAGACGGTACCGGGAGATTGCTTGCGGGAGGGAGGAGGATTGGGCGGGAGAGGAGGGAGGAGACTGCGGCGTTGGCGGCGGGGGCGGTGGAGGGTGCTGTGATATGTTATGTGAGTGAATGGGTTTTATGTGAGGGACGAGCCGACGCACGGTTCGGAGGTAGAGGTGGTAGATTGGGACTGGAACTTCGTTTGAAGCCAATAAAGATGAGCACGACGAGGCCGATTGGCACCACGAGCGTGTACCATCTGTACCGCCATACTCTCTCCCGGAAGCCTCTTCCCTCCTCCTGCGCGAACCGCTCCATCTCGAACTCCACATCGTCGTCGTCGTCGTTAAACGCTCCATTCCCGGACGTCGGCAACAGGGGGTGTCCCGCGGTGTTGTTGTTGCTGGGTTGCGTGCGGAAGGAAGCAGGGAGCCATGCAGGTCTTGAGCTTGGCATCCCTCCGAGTCGGAGTAAGGGGACGGAAGGGAGGAGGAAAGAGGGCGGAGATTGTTGCGGACAGAGATCTTCGGGCGGGGATCGTTGTCCGTTTTACATGTAAATTGCGGGGCGCTCATGCCGATAGATACGCGATACGCGAGCATAGCCCCGGTTGGTTTCATGTCTGGTTGTTATGTCGGAGGTAAGGGTTGGGTGAGGAGGAGATGGTAGCGGATGGTGCAGATACTACTGAGATAGATACCTGACAGAGCGAACGTGGGTCCTAGAGTCGACTCTGTTGTGTCGTGTCGGGGATGGACGGCGGCAACCAGAAGTTGCGCATGCGTAACGCGTGGCCGAGGTGAGTGATACCGACTCCCGAGAGCTATACCGAGTCTAGTCTGTATACGTTCCTGACCGCAGCATTCAAAACGAAGGAAAAGGAAGACAAGAGGATTGCTTGGCAGACTGATCGCCGGCGCCGCATCGAATCAATACTTACTTAAGTGGTGGGAAGCCGTTGCCAAACAAGACCACATACCTGCATCTTGCGCTCTAGCCATCACATACGCCGCCGACGCTGCAATGGATCAACTCTATATCTACATTCGCGCGCCCCCTTCCGCCGCTATACCACTCGCGAGCACCAATTCTCAGACGCCGGCGACGAATCACGGCCTTAAACGAGAAACTTGAAGCTCAGACAAGTTGTGCAGAAGCTTCATAGCTGTTTCGAGACTCAAGCCCGTACTGAAGTCGTGGAGGAACCAAAGCGTGCGTTTTCATTGCTCCACGTCTTCTTCTTCTGGCTCAGAATATGACGACTAGAGCGCTTAACTTCCCAGGTGCGTGTCCTTCCTTTTCATTCCCTTTTTTATGCTCTTACACATCGTCCTCAGCTACATTCCGGAAGACCTACTGTCCTGTACTTGGTCGATGAAGCCATGCCCACGCCACGCACCCTCTATCCCACCCGCCGTCGTCCTATCCCGGATCCCTTTCCATCCCTCCCACGATACACGCAACGTCCGAACGTCGTCGCCGTTGAGAGTCAAAGTGGTCATGGAGCGGACTCCACTCGACTGGACTCTCGACTAATAACCACAACGTCGGGGCTTACCACAAGCCCCCCGCACGTCTCACATTTCAGAGTCCAGACTTTCTGCGAAGACCATCTCCCGGCCCACACTTCATCCACCGCTCGCCTCGCCTCCCAAACCCATCTACATCAGCATAACGCCAGTGAATAACTACCACTCCCGTGTCCCTGTGTCCCCAGCCCCCCCTGCGTCAGCGCCTTTCCATAGCCCCCATTGACTTGGTCGTCGGCCATCCCCACGTGTGGCTGTGTGCCTCCGCAAAGAACGAAAGCCATCCATTGTGTTCGCCAGCCGCACGTCGTCCGACATGGTAATCTGGCGGACTGTGGTACGGTTCTCCGTGGGCTCGAGCTCGAGTTATTCGACTACGGGGTGCGCGGGCTGGCTGGGAAGGACTATCGCATGACTTGGAGTCGGTGCTACTTCTACGTCCTCATTATGCTTTGCGAATTGGAGTCGTTCTCCACGTGTATAGAAGTGGATCTTCATGCTCTCTCAGACTTCTTGCAGGTTTGGAGGGATGTAGGGGGGAATATGCCGTCGAATCACTATTCGACAGACTCCCTGAGTCATGCTGCTACCGTTTCGACCCTCCCATCTTCCGCAGCTGTGTCCATCTTCCATGCCGGCTACACCCAGGAGAGCTCACTGCTCTCCGATAGACTTGTATCAGAACAGAAAGCCATATGAAGATGTGCCAGAGGAGGCAAAGAGGCAAAGAAGAGCTAGAACCAGAGCTAGAACCCAAGGAGCGACTCGGCTGGGGTTGAAGGTGCAGATTGTACAATGTTTAGTTGAGCTAGGGTGTAGAGTGCACTGAGAGTGCATTGAGCTTATTTAGTACAAGGGAGGGGCTGCGCTCCGCTCCGCCCTAGAATCTGAGAGAGAGTTGGATCGGAATGCAAGGCCACGGTTATACTGTAGTAATTCAACCATAAGTCTTTTCCTGCCTTAGCTTTGGAACAGGCCGAAAATTTGCTTTTGATTCTAGGCGAATTTTTCCAGGGTTGTTTCTCTCTCTCTCTCTCTCTCTCTCGCATGCATATGTACTACAGTGCACTCGAACAGAACATATCTATCGTTTATCGTCTTTGAGTCGCTCCCGCCTTGTATCCTCCTCCGACCAATGTGTCAGCCAGTGTCGACTCAACATTCGTAACTGGACTTGCAAGTGAATGGGCTAGGCTGATGCAATGCACAGTTGCTTACTTTGTGCCCTCCAGAATTTAGCTTGTACAATTGGCAATGAACTTACCAAAGCGAATATCTCCGAGCTGCAAGTGAGCTGGCTGATGAGGATATGCGCACCACGGGTAAGGCAAGAGGTAATGTATTATGTCAGCGCAGTTGATGGACGCTGAAACCAAGGCCATTGAGCTACAGATTGGGGAATGGATAGGAACGACTCAGACTTACGGGTGTGAGCCAGAGAAGAGTGACAGGGTGAAGGAGGGTGCGAGCGAGATGGTGCTCGCACGGGCCGGATCTACCACGATGGAATCACACTTTGAGTGAATTATGCAGAACCTGTGCATGTTCTTCCAATTCTGAAGTGATTTCTGAATATTTGGGCGTGACCTGACTGACCAAATCCAATGGATGTGAAAAATTCAAAACTGTACTTATTTCATTGTAATAAGCACTCAAAATTCCGGAACTGGCTGGGGTGTATTCCTGGATCCATGGGTGCTTTATCAATTTGAATTAGGCATATATGAACCCCAGATTGGGTCTACCATACTCTTTCCATTGAAAAATACAATACTTATAGCTTGGACCCGACATGAGTACATGAAGCACCTGGTCTAGGCGACAGAATACCCACAAAGATCCTAGAAACTTGCTCTCATTTTTCACTGCACTAGCAAGGCAGGAAAGAGAATGAACACCCGAATCTAAAATCCATTTTTAAAGCCCACAGGACCTTGCACTTCGTTGAACAAAAATTTACCATTGATTATCATGGAGCACTATTTCAAAATAATTTCATCTCATTCATATCACACAATCTGGTTGAGGAAAACCCTCCACACGCCGGAGCACTTAGATTCAGGTGACCATGGGAGCATATGAACAGCAAATTCCGACCAGCGCCTTTTGACGATCACACCTCATAATTGACGGAAAAAAGTGGAGGAAATCTTGCTCTCCTCCCTTTCCTTTTTTGGGAGAATTTTTTATTTTCTTTAGGGAACCACAAACACCGACACCGAGCCCACTGGAGAGGAGAGGATGAGGATGAATAGAACGAGCCTGAAGCGGTTACGGCGCAGTGCGAGTTTCCGCAAGTGAACGACGTACCGACATAGGTAGCCGATGGGACTGCATCGTTTGCTTGTCCGCCGTCTGCAGCAGGGCCAAATCCGCCTGTATTGGGTCCGTCCGTACATACGACGTTGTCCGCTGTTCCAAGAGCATCAGAGCTGCTGTTGACTCGAAGCTGTTAGCCTGTTATGACAGATACACGGGCAAGACAACGACATATTGTGATTCGTCTCCGATATCTCACATCTCGCCTCCATCCGAGAACTGGGCAAGGCCGAGGTGTTAGCAAGGGCTGAGTTACGGCGAATAACGCACCGTGTATCCCAGTCCCGCTCCGCTGCTTGCACTACAACTCGTCCAACCCTGTGTCGCGTTGCTCGTTCTAACCCAGCGTCTCTCGCATTCCCATCCGTCGCCACGTCATGAGCTTGAGGCTCAGAAGCTGCATTGTTGGTAATGGCCGGGTCGAGGGTGATAACGCACCTTGAAAAGCCATCTCAGGCCCAGGCTCTCCTTCCGCTGAGACCCTGCTCGTCCGGTTTCCGCCGCCGTGTGTCGTCAACGTCTAAATGTGGTGTCGCTCATCAGCTTGCGGAGTTGATGTGCAGTCCAGGGCGTTGAGGTTTTACTGTGGTTTGCAACAGGTGGCGGCGTTGAACGTGCGGAGATGCCAGTGGGAGGAGGGCAGCGGAGTGAGGGTGGATGCAAGGGTTTCCCGCTGTGTTGGCCTGGTGAGAAATGAAGCCTCGAGGTTGCCTCGAGGCGTACCTTCCATCAGGCCCTTCGAGTACACTTTCATTTCGGAAGAAAGTGGGTCAGAGTCGACTCTTGCGCGCAGGGTTTCTGTACAACGACTTGATCGTTTGAGATGGGGATTGTTTAGCCTTAGAGAGTATCAGAGGCTGTGTCCGGAGGCGAGGAGAGTGTGCTGCTTGCGAGACGTGGAAGTTTGAGCGTGAGAGAGAAGCGTGATAGTGATGCGAAGTTTGACAGAAGAAGCGCACTGTGTAATGTGTAAGACCCCCTGAACTTAAGGTCTGAATAGTACAGTAGTGCCCGATATAGGAATACGGATCACTGTCCGGTTGCTGTGACATGCTATAATCTTATCGCTGTGTGCTACTTCAAATATAATGGGGGGGCTGTCAACACTGCTCTAGCAACTATATTGTCTAAAGAGTGCTCCGTCATATTCAAAACTTTTCCTGATGAACTGTATCTAGAAGAATCTACAAAGTTCTGCAAATGTGCTGAATCAGCTGAGTGTCACTTGGGAGAATGTGCTCAATGTTTCCTATTAATGGGCGGGAAATTCGCGCACCTTAGAAAGCGGCCTGAGAGCTCTGAATCCTTGAGCTTCACCGGAAACAGCAAGCGTTGAGAGTGGATGAGCATGGATGTGCAGGCACGGAGATAGTGGAGAGAGGGGGGGGGATAAATTATACTTGCAGGTCCAAATGCCTGAACAGCGAGTTTACAGAAGACAGGGTAGTACGGTACTGTAAGCGATGGCTGTGCCCTACAGAACTCCGCACCAATGTCAACTGAGTACACTACCTTTCAAGGGGGTCGAGGATACAAGATGCTGGCCTGAGTGCCTGGCCAGCTCTCAGCACAGAATACGTGGCCTGACCGAGAGAACAGGATCATTGGATAAAACCCCGCAGGGACCTGGTCGGGGTTCTCCCCTTCGGGCCCTTCCAGGTATAAATCCCCGGTGTCCACCAGAAAACCCAGCCTGTCGTAAGTCTTCCCTTGGCCAGAAGCATGCTTAAGCCATCCATCCAATTCAAGGGGATGATGCATTCTCCCAGTGAGGAGGATACACCAGATAGATCGGGGTCGTGTCGTAAGTTTTCGTTGAGTCGTACGCGTGTTTTGCTCACCCGTGGCTGTAAAGGTTTCGAACAGTGTCTGGGTGCACCCAGGGGATTGAATTCCAAATCCCCCGCTACTCCCAGGCCCCTGGGAGCACCCAGGCGGATATGAAACCCTCACCACATGCCGGTGGATCAGATCAGCAGGCCCATCACGGCCGGCAACAGATCAATCACACCCTATCATCTCGCTTAGAATTATGCTAAAATGGGACACTTACGGTCGGATTTGGTCCCTTCCACCAAACTGATCCATATTGAGCAATCCACATTGATTTTGCAGTGTTTCCAAAGCGCCTGGCTGCACCCAGGAGCTGGCTGTACCCAGGCCAAATTCGCTGCACTCTCGGCCTCATGCACCCCAGCCTGATGTGCCTGCGACGCGCGCCCTCGATGCGCCGCCGTGGCTGGCTGCAAACTCAGTAGCCCGCCGGACCGCCGGCGGTGTCGCCCACGCATGACACCGCTGCCCTCGACCACCACGCTGGTCTCTCTTTCCTCCATACTCCTCCCACGGCATCCTCATCGCCAACCTGTCATTCGCCGCCCAACAGGAAGATCGATGGATGGGTCCAAGTTGTGAGGGAATTGAGTCCTCGACCATTGAGTACTCCTACCGCGTTATACTCTTTGCTCACCGTCCTTGCCCTCTCCCTGGCTGCGGTTCTCACGGCCCGGAGTCACGGGCTCAAGACCTGTCGCCCACGGCCGTGCTCAGGTGCACTCGGCGGGGGCATGGAAGCTGTCAGCTCTCCTTAGGCCCGCCGTGGGTTCTTACAAGCATTGCTCTGGGAGACGGAGACGGTATTAGCCCTCCCTCCCTCGTCCCTCCACCCTTACGGGCTGCCACGTCATCATAAGCTCCGCCATGGCCGTCGACACGGAGCAGGCATCCTTTTGCTCCAACGACGCAGGCGGGATCCTTCACCTCGCTGGCAGAGGTGGGCTCGATGTGACGTGTGTGCTGTGTCCATGCGGAGCTTTTCAGCCTGGTGCTTCCGCGATACCGAGCCTCGACTAGGATCGGTGCTCGTCGTCATCATCGTGCTCGCCGTCGGCATCACGTTCGCCGCCGCTGTTGCTACGGTGTTTCTAGCAAGTGCCAAGCCCGACGACCTCGTCGCGACGCTCCACCTTCGATCTGCCGACACTGTTGTACGTTCGTCGACGCCTCGTCCGCCTCTGTTCCAAGACCTCGCTCAAGTTGCATCGACGCACACCTGCCCAGCAAGACGGCGGCGTCGCGTCAAATAAAGCGAGCTCATTCGATCCAAGAGGGCTCAAAACGGCTCTTCGACGCCACAGTGGCTGAGGAGGGACTCGGGCTGCGGCAAATGCCCTTGCGCCGGCAACGCCACACCTTCGACCGGCCCCACTACAGCACAGCAGAGCGCAATCGCACGTCGTAGACATTGTACATATGCTATACTTGAATATATTCAGCGTGAAGTTCTTGTAGCGACTGGCTATAGCTGCTTTTATGAGATTGATTGCGCATATGACGAACTCACCTTCAAATATATGACGAACAAACCTCACTGATTGAACTCACTGAACTTGAAATATCGCATCCACACACAGCTCAAGTGTTCAGAATAGCAGGGGTATGGGATTTATAGACCTTCAGGTGTCCGTCCTAATTTCCCTGAATTTTCTGGCATTTTTTGAAAGTCAGTAGACACCGAATGCACAAATCATGGAACTAACTCTCGTTCATACATGTGCGCACTACTTTCGGATGGTATGTTTTTAATGCACTGGGCAACTTTTGGTCTGAAACTGTTCATAAGACTATTACAGAGCCTCCTCACTCCCTCCATGCTCTTCGTCTTCCTCAGTTTATACATGGAGGGCCAAAAACTGGTGCCTTGACCAAATTGATCGACATCACTCTTGCACTCCTGTTGCGTCTACTGTGCGCAAAAAAAAGACAAGTTCACGTCCCAGAGTCGAACATATACTGCACAGCGGTTGACCAATGTACCAGGAACTCAGGGTTAGACGTCGACGCCAGATGTCACCAGTATTCTATGTAGGCCTCGAAAAAACTGCTTTCAATAGAGAAGATACTGCGTTAACAAACGGATACGCTATTCGGAAGGAATGATAAGAATGTGTCTGTGTTGTCCATGGATCCACCGGCAGCTCCAGCTCCACCACGCCTGCACGCAGGTGTGTCGCCCTTGTTCGAGCGGCACCGCTTGTCTCCGCTATCCCCCTGCGAATGCTCGAGCCTGAGCCGGCGTAAGAAAAGGAGCAGCGGGAGAGCCGGCGTGTTCACCGCTGGCGGGCACCCCTAGCCCATCGAACAGCCGACTGCCCCAAGCCCGCCCAAGCTCCGTGACCACAAACGCACACCCGAAACACCCATCGATGAGCACCAGCGCCAGCGCGTTCGCCGTCGGGTCGAGGGTTTCAGTGGTGTCGGCGGGTGCTGGTGCATTCGTCTGCGCCTGGACGTGGCCATTTGGGGCTGCCACAGGCGGGAGATTGTTGGTATCGTTGCTATCGATGTGCTGACACGGCCAAAGGTCGACAACGGCCGCTCGGGACGATCTGCCCGTCGCCGCGCCAAGATGAGCTCGCCCCGCAGCACCTCGAAGTCTCGTGAGGAGAGCCGCAAAGACTGTCGAGCGAACGTTGCGTTGCTCGTCGTATACGCGAGTGATAGTGGTAGTGGACGGGGATGACGGCGCTGGCACAGGCGGGTGGGCCGGGATTCGACAGTAGTCGGAGTACGCTTTGGTCGCCGTGCTTGTCTGTGAGGTCGGGCAGCGTGGATACGATGACGCGAGCTGGGAGCTACCTGAGAGACGGATGAAAAGGGCAGGCAAGAGCTAAACGAAACCTTACCAGTGTCGGCTGCCCAATTCAGCTGCAGGTCCCAACGCCATGTTCGGTTGCTTCCAGGCTTGCGGTGGCCGTCAATGGTGAATAGGAATGCCGATGATGGACAGAGGGCGACGGCGACGGCATGGCCGGAGAAACGTCCGGGCGCCAAACGAGGCAGAGCGTGAGCGCGAGAACCCTAGCCATCGTAATATGCATGTGACCATCCGTGCGAGCGGCACGGTGCGGGCGGCGAGCGAGAGGCACGGAGGATGAGGTCCCGTCGAGGTGGGCGGTGAGAGAAGAAGTCTATGTCAGCAACCTCAGAACCAAACAAACAAACAGAAATAAACAATCATCTCCCCGAGCAAATGATTTATCCCGGATTCCCGGATATGACCGCAAGCGAGGTTGATGCTATCGCTCCATCGGTCCTGCCGCCGCTGCCGAGCTCAAACAGGCCGCCAGAGTGGTATATCCTCACATCCTGGGTGCTCCCAGGCGCCTGGGAGTAGCCGTCTCATTTGTAATCCAATCGCCTGGGTACAGCCAGGACAGTTTTCAAAATAACTACAGCTACGGCTCTTTTGCTAGCAACGGCGTAACGTCGCGGTTGGCAAGCACCAGTCGAAAGAAATCAACAGGTGTTGAGCAAGACCTCCTGATCTCAGCCTGGATCTCGGGAGCGTCTTTGTAGAGTTTTTGAGGAATATTTCTCGGAGTTCGCGGAGTGGTGCATGTGAGCAAATGAACATTGCATGTGCCGGGTCCTCAACCTCAATTTTACAGAAGCGGCAGAGGCACCATTCTCGAGGCACCATTGATCTTCTGTGTTCCTTCCAACGCCGGTGTTCAACAGCCAGAGAGTGGCTTGAGAGGATGAAATGTGTTAACGCAATCCGATGATTGGGTGCAGTCACTCGCAGATAATGTCAGAAGCAAAGGGGTTTTTTGACCAACTTTCCCAGTTCACTATCAAACTCCACACGGGGAGAGAGGAGCTCTGAGACATGGGAAGATTCTCAGATTTGGGTTGTTATCCAGGAGTGCAAGGAGTGTTCGACATTTTTCATTGCCTCGTCCACCATCTGCGGCCGAGTCATGATCTCAGAGATATCAAACTCGACGTGAGGGGTCAGGCATGAGAGGGCTTTCTGAAGATGGAGTATCCATGATGCCTTCCATTGCTGCGCAAGTCCTATCGACTCGTTCAGCACGTGCCAAGCGGGCCAAGCGGGGCGTTCATCACGGGCGTGCAGCGTGAGCAGGTAGCGCAGGTATTTGAGCGCCAGGAATGCACGGCGATATTTAATTGGCCATACACCAGTTTCGGAGAAGAGAACAACAGTGAGAGATCGAGCACCAAGGCCCAGTATCCGCCTCCAGTACATGTTCTCCACCTTCTGCAGCCGACGCAGACTCTTAGCATCCTATACAAAGGTTACATACTTGTTCGTCAACCGGCGTATGGAGTCTGTATGAGAGACTATTAGCATCCACATCGGGGAATATCTCGCAGCCTGCGATGAGGTACGGGTCAACCCAAGCAATGTACATGTTGCGCGCCTCCCAGATGTCAATCCGCTCGAGGAATCGCTCCAGTCCTAGGATAATGTTCGCAGAGCGACGGGCCTTTTAGGATTGAACAATATATTGCTCTTCTCAAATGGAGTGAGTTCCGGATTTAAGCCAGATTCTTAGGTAAATTACCTTCTCGACATTTGAGAGAATCCTTCCATCCATTTGGAAGGTTGGAGCTGGTTCGCGTTTCCGTTGTCCATTGAACATTTGGCACAGGCACTTTGCGATAGAAGTTTTGCAGCCGTTATCGTTGGACCAGGCTCGAGAGTTCAAGTGATGCTGGAGCGCGTTGGTCTGAGTCAACAGATTCAGGATGTCGTCTGCATGTGCGAGAATATTCACGAGCAGGCCATTGAGGTAAACATCGCCTTGACATTGTTGAATGGCCAGGGCCAGAGATGCTGAATTGTGGGGCAGTCAGTCCGGGGAACACATTCTTGAGATCAAGATATGCCACATACAGCGGTTTGCGCTCAGAATCCGCCTCTCACCGAGACCAAGACGAAAACATTGTTGTTGACACGGAGTTTATCGTGGAATCCATTCTGGGTCACAGGGATTGTCCCAATGGACTCGACTCCCTCTCTCAGCCGTCGGTCAATGATCAAAGTCAACATTCGCAGCATGCAGCACTCTAGTGCTATCAGCCGGTAGCTCGATGTTTCGGCAATCAGCTTGCCCTTCTTGTGTATTCTGATCAGCACAGCAATGAGCCAGTATTTCGGTGCAACTCAATCGTTGATGCAGCGTTGAAAGAATGCAAGAAAGATCTCATTGGGGACTGCGAGACAGTCTCCATAGGAGAATTTGTCCGTGCCTTCCGCTGAGTCTGTCCCATGGCGCTTGATATGTCTCTTCGCTGCCTGGACTTCCTCAAGAGTAATCTCGCATGAGTAGGATGCCAGTGGTGAGATATCTGCTGGCTCGGTGCGCAGATCCTTGGCAAGAATCTTCATGAGCAAGAGGCGATAAGCGTTGAAGAATGGATGGATGAGTTCGGGATAATTCAGCTGAGCGGAGAAATCATCAGTCATGTCCTCAAGTTCAACTTGAATCTCGGGTGCATGACCATCCAGCAACCAGTGGACGAAAATCCAGAACATTTTTTCGCTATCCCAGGCCACTTTCCGTAGTTTCTCTCACATGTCTGTCTTCAGTTTATTGAGTTTGGCACATCCATGATGGGTGGAGTTGCGCTCTTGTTCATCTCCATGATCGTCACCGCCCGGAGGCCTCTTACGGCGAGGAGGAGATATCATGGGCAGCACCGTCTGGACCTTGAGCTCATCACCTGCTGCAGCGATGGCCAGAGCAGGCCAGTTCGGGTGTTCGCACTCAAAGTTGACTTGGCTCGGATGTTGTATGCCTCTTGCCAGGTGGAGTGCTTGAAGTGCTGACTGGTTCTTCTCAGCAGCGTCAACATGGACGAAGGTGGTTTTTGCCTGCCGGCTTGATAGAAGGTCAACGACGGCTGGGTACAGGTCGCCGTTGTTGCCCGGCCATCTCAGTGCCATCTTTTCCGTGGTGTGATAACAGAGATCACGAACGATCTGCTTTGACATGCAATGAACGATGAGGGTTTTATCCGGGGGGAAGGCCAGCAACACCTGGTATATGGCATACAAGTGAGCTCTCGGAGATCCACTTGAGCTGGTAGTTGGTCCAGGTACAGACAGCGCAAGATTGCGCGGTGATTTGTTCCCCAGAAAGATCCCCGCTCCCGAGCCTTTCTTCGTGCACACACCCGCAACGTAGATGTGTATAGGGTTTGATTCTGCAGTGACCTGTCCCGACACCGCAGGTCTTGTGGACTGGTGGTCACAGTAACGGTGCCGGCCACATGGTAACGGTCACCATGACCTCCCACTATGGCAATGGACGCGCTGCAGTGTGTATCTACGTGCCCATCTCTCAGAAAACATGTAACTAGGCAGCAGTTGGCGAGCTAGGCAAGCAACACCGCGAAATATGGCAACGGTAGAGGAGTAACGGCGAGTGTTGCTGGAGACAAAGAGTGTTTACATGGGGACCACTGAGTCTCTATGCCTTTGAGCCTATCTCTATGGACACTGTTGGTCCGTTGCTTGGAGATGCTGGGCATGAGGCGATTGCTGTTTGGTTATAAGGCAAGGATGTAGTAGACAGAAGAAGCTTTTTCCCCCCACGAAAATGGTTCACTTGAGGTTAGGGTTAGGACAAACAACAACAACGAACAGATTACGGATTTCGGGACTGTTACAAAGGACAACGAGACAACGACATGGTTTTGATTGGATTTCGGATTAGGCTTTGACTCTCGGACACGCATCGTTTATACACACCACTTACACACACACTCTCGCACTCTCTCGCACATCGACCTTCGCATCTGTTACACACTTGGTCTGAATTGCCACAAGCCTATACTTCACTTGGAACTCCCGTACTTGCGTGCATCGACAACGCTGGTGGTGGACACTTGATCTCAAACCCATTCAATACGATTGGTGCTGCTGGTCAGCACTACTGGGATTATGTGGATTTTGGTTGGGTTGATTTAGAGCGTTTCCATTACACACGTACATTGAGCATATTACTATAAATACTGCAGCATAGAGTAGGAGTAACAATTCACCCAGTTGTGGGCATGAGGGATTGCAGAGAGATCTAAATAGGTTGTACCTTGTTGGGAGATTTGGAAGAGACACGGCCAGATCACAAGAGTTGTGTATAGCTCTAGTGGATACCAGATAAGAGGCATGGGAGACCTATGGGGCAGGCAGAGCCACCCTGGTGCTCTCCAGTTATCCAGCTGCTCGGCTTCATGGGTCTGAATAAGTGTGCCATGGGAGGATAAGGCCACAGAGGTCACCGGGTTGCTGTGCCCCTCCATGCGCTGCTGCTGCCATCCGGTGGCTGCATCCCAGATGCGCACAGTCTTGTCGTCTGAGCCAGACACAATCCGTGTGCCATCAGGGGAGAAGGCCACAGAGGTGACCCCGTCGCTGTGCCCATTCATGCGCTGCTGCTGCTGCCCGGTGGTTGCATCCCAGATGCACACAGTGTTGTCGCCTGAGCCAGACACAATCTGTGTTCCATCAGGGGAGAAGGCCACAGAGGTGACCCCGTCGCTGTGCCCATTCATGTGCTGCTGCTGCTGCCCAGTGGCTGCATCCCAGATGCACACAGTCTTGTCCCAAGAGCCAGACACAATCCGTGTGCCATCAGGTGAGAAGGCCACAGAGGTGACCCCGTCGCTGTGCCCATTCATGCGCTGCTGCTGCTGCCCAGTGGCTGCATCCCAGATGTGCACCGTCGTGTCCCAAGAGCCAGACACAATCCGTGTGCCATCAGGGGAGAAGGCCACAGAGGTGGCCCCGTCGCTGTGCCCATTCATGCGCTGCTGCTGCTGCCCAGTGGCTGCATCCCAGATGCACACAGTCTTGTCCCAAGAGCCAGACACAATCTGTGTGCCATCAGGCGAGAAGGCCACAGAGGTGACCCCGTTGCTGTGCCCCTCCATGCGCTGCTGCTGCTGCCCGGTGGCTGCATCCCAGATGCACACAGTCTCGTCATCTGAGCCAGACACAATCTGTGTGCCATCAGGCGAGAAGGCCACAGAGGTCACCGGGTCGCTGTGCCCCTCCATGCACCGCTGCTGCTGTCCGGTGGCTGCATCCCAGATGCACACAGTCTTGTCGCCTGAGCTAGACGCAATCCGTGTGCCATCAGGCGAGAAGGCCACAGAGGTGACCCCTCTGCTGTTCCCCATAATTTGCACCAGTATCAAGCTTCTGGGATCCCTATCACATCTTATAAAATGCAGACCTGCAAACTTCTCATGCCACTGCTTTAGATTTCCTGTTTGCCCCATTTCTGATGCAAGACAACTGATGTAAAGATGTGGGGTAGATGCAGAACATGCACTGAATTTGAACACTGCCCATATTCGCTGAACAGCTGCTGTGTATTCAATCAACTCCTTGGAGGATGAAACCTAATATCCATTAAAGCAATATCTGTTTAAAAACAAGCACACAAACCTGTATTGCCCAACGTCGAGCCTGCTGGATAGCATACTGGCAGTCTGCTTTTAGAAGGTTCATTGTTTCCATCCAGAATAGCACCTTCAGCTGATAAAACTTCCACAGAGATTCAGCAATCTGTCCAACAGTTTTGTCACTATGTCGCATGGAATCGAGATGGGCAGCCCAGTGTTGACATGCATATTTCATCTCAGGCTCAAGAGCTGCCACTCTATCAGCCAACCCTTCCACTTCATCATCCTGTAGACACGAGGACTCCAACTTGCAGATGTTGAACTTGAGTGATGTGTCCAAGATGTCAAAACACTCTTGTGCACGGTTTGCAAAATATAAGCCTGGCTGCTCTACATGCTTTGAGCGGTTGATCACAAAGTCATCAAAGGACTTGTGATATACATAAACCTTCTGATCCCACTCAGCGATATAGAGCACAGCATGAAGACTGTCTATAGCGTTTTTCACTGCTTCCTCGTCCGGAGCATCTGAAGCATCGACCACAAGAGGAGCAAGTGCCTTAATTGTCAAAGGTTGTCGAGCTGTAGTCACCACACATAAAACACGCTTGGGAATTTTGCCCTCTGGACCCATATTCTGAAGTGCCTCTGTGATCACGGCAGTGTAAAGAGTATCAACAAGTTGATCCTTGCCAATGCCCATTTGCAAGAAATCTTTCAGCCGCCGCACTTGTTCTTGAGTACTCAGTCTCAGTGTACTCCCATTGCGTGGAGATATATAGCGCACAACTGTTGCAGCATATATGAAAACCCCAGCAGAATCCTTGACAATGGTTTCAAGTTCATTTCCAAGTTCATTTCCAAGACTCGGTAGTTCTACCTGCAAGAAGCGGCGAATATCGGCCTCAGCATCACTTTTCTCAATATCTTCAAGCCGAAAGTGTGCTTTGAGATTCTGGCAATATTTGACAATTTGAGGATGGGGCCGGCTAGTGAGGAGGAATTTAAGCCCATGCAATGGAGTGGAAGCAAGTGCAATGATAAGTTCCTGTATAAACTGATCCCCAGCATTATTTTCCAACTCATCAAGGGCATCAATCACAACAACCAGTGGAGGTGCTTCAAATCCAGACCCCCTTGCTGCCATCCAGGGTTGAACAAGGAGCTCATCAATGTTACACTCATAAGTAGCATTGAGTGACTCAAGGTTGACCCCTTGAAGACTAGCCACTAGGGGTTTATATACAGAGAGGAGCTGACATACAATAGTCGGAACAAGAAACTTGTAGGACCTGGTGTCTTCCTCATTTCTGGAACAGAAGAAGGATGCACCAAGTCGGCCACAGCGCTGTAACTGTTGGCAGAGAGTGTATGCAATGGTGGATTTGCCAGTGCCAGCCATGCCACTCAGCCAACAAATGTTATCAGCTACGTCCAGAGATGTGTCAAGAGCCCATTTCTCAAGATGAGATAGAAGATTCTCCCGAGTTTGTGGTGTGCACCCTCGGCGAGTAAGCTTGTCCACTCCATTGAAGCGTGCTTTGGGAACATAGGCCAACTTCAATGCCTAAGGAAAAGGATAAAACAGAGAGTACAGAAAAATAAGATCAGAACACAAACCAAGGTGTTCTCCAATGTCAGGTATGCAATTTTGGCAGTAGATAGAGCTATCTTATTCTAACCATTGTTGAGTATAGAGTGGTAAACAGTCAAGGTCCTTGAACTTACCATGTGAAAAAGCATAGCCCTTTTCAATCGATTAGCAAATGCTTGAATTTTGTTCATAAGCATAAGCTGTATCTTGGTGTCATCTCCCTGGAAGTCATGTATTTTGTGAATCTCAAGAGCTGCTTCCACAACCAGTCTGCAAAACTTAGGCTGGTATTATAATTATGAAACATGAGACTTACTTCATCAACTTTTCAGTGCTGTTGGTGACCTGGATACTATAGTATTCTCTTTCTAGGAACACAGTGTTGGCAAGCACAAGAGATGATGTCAAGTTGTCCATCAGAGCCTGCAGATCCTCATTGTCCATATATATCTGTAGCAGATTAGTAATGTTGAGATTGAGCTCCAAGCCATACCTCAGCTGTATCAGAGATTTGATCCAGCAACTTGAAGATAGAGCCAAACTGGGTTGGGACTGCAAACTGGATCTCCGCTGCCAATTTGTGCAGGCCATGCCAGATAAGCTTGGCCTTGGAGCACATTTTCTGTTTCTTTGCTTGGGAGTTGTCACCAAAAGAGAACTGAGAAATGAAAGCTCCAGGATTGCTCTTGAATTGCACAAAGTAAGGGCTGAGTGCATAGTCCAGGCTGCCCACAAAAGAAACCGCATCAAGGAAGGATGAGATCAGAGTTGTGTCTCTGACTCGTCGATCCAGTTCCAGGAAAAGTCTTCTTGTTTTGAACAGCAGATTGTCCTCAAAGTTCAGTTCATTCTTGAGATCTTCACTGAGTGCAGCTGAGTTGTCAAGCCACTGGATAATGTCGGTGACGATCAGTGCAAAGCTGCCCTCAATCTGGGATCGAGTAAACTTGGTCCTGTTGAAGGTTGCTGCAAACCAGGAGTAGCTGGGGACCCCAAACGCAGATGAGCCTAGATCGTGTGATCAACTTTGGATGCACGCACCGCTGCGGACTCGTCTCCACCGACTCCGAGGCTTCACCTCCGTCCAAGTCATCTCTTTTTCTCTTTGTTCCCTGCATTCTCGGTCTTTCAGTGGGTCTAGTTGAGGCAGATGAGGGACGGAGGAGAGCTGGGTTGCGGCGTGTAATCCTCGAGGCTACTGACAGCCTGACAGTATCGATGTTATCGCCGATGAATCGCCACATGTCAATGGACGTATGAAGGATTCTACTGGACAAAAGTCCATGAGCCATGCATGATCATGCATGGTCATGCATGATTATGCGTGATCATGCATGAATTCGAGTGATTCATGCATGAAAGACCGTGATTGGCGCATGAGGGCGCGTGAGGAGGCACGAAGAAATCTTGCAGATGTCTTCAAATTACTTTTTCAGCATCAATAGTGCTGTGAGTGGCCATGCACCAGTCATGCATGCTTCATGCAATTATTTTTCGACCTGGAAAGGGAATGCAGGTATTTTTGCGCATCAATTCATCAGGAAAACCGGGATTTCATAATCTGTCGCTAATTAGCACTCAGCGGTCAAAATCGTGAAACTCTGGCTAATCTTCGCTAGTGCCAAACATTTCTGATAATTCACATAGATTATGGCAGATTATTGCAGCAGAGATCAATAGTGTCGAAAAATTCGGAGACATGTCCCCACTAGCCTACTCAAAGTCCCATGGATGTGCAAAGTCAAAGGAGCACGGCAAAGTTGCCTCAGGTGCGACGAAGCCTGGACGAAGCTATCAACGAAAATTCTTCCAAGTCCCCCATCACGATTCTGTCAGCACATGAATGTCATTCGGCGCCGGTTCCGTGTCCATCATTGTGCCAGCACATCGAGTCACAATCATCACAGGCTGAAAATTTCTCTTTCCTGACTCTCATCTCCCCCTCCTTGTCCCACCCGCTCCAGCCACTCCGCCGTCGTGCGCCTCCCGTCAGTCCTTCCCTCGGTCACCTGTATCTCACTCACCTCCATCAGGTACCTCTGACCCGCCTGCATCCTCGTCAACGTCGTGCTGCGTATGCCGAACTTCCGACAACGCCAATGCATACCCAGGTGCCGGGCTTGTCTCCCGCTGGCCGGGGAGGACAGCCGTGTAGAAGGATCTTTCCTTTTACGATTCGGCGCGGTTTGCCAGTTGCGCTGAGTGCACAAGCAGAAGCCGTGTACGTGGTTTCGGTCTCATCGCCACTGACTCACCATACTGTAGGTTAATTTAGCCCCCGCCGTCCCCCGTCGCCATACACCCGTCTCCTGCACTGGCCGTAAACCTCGACAAAATTTACCTCCCCGTACGTTGCTCAGTTACCCCGTACGTTGCTCGGTTACCGTCTTCCTTCTTCGTAACTGACAACGTGCTAGCTCTGCGTCTGATGACCCCCGCCGTCGCTGATATCTTGGCGCTCATCCGTTGGTACGTCTGTCTGCTTGCTTCGCTCCCGCTTATTTTGCTCATACCGCACTTAGACCTGCTCTTCCGCTCAGTCGGCGTCGTCCTCCTTGGCGTCTTCTCTGATCGTGTTGGTCGTGGCCGCTGGTGTTCAACCTCACCCTCGTCATCGTTGCTATCCTCGAGCTCAGTGCTGGCTCCGTCAACACCTTCCATCGTTCCTCGCCTTTGGTTCTCTTTTCGGTATCGGAATGGACGCCTCCACGGCCCTCGAACACCTCGTCGGCCTCGGTAGTCGGTTCTTGCAGGAGAGTAATGCCGTTAGATATCAGTGTGTGTCATTTCTCTGCTTCTGCTCGGTACTTATCCCCCTTTGAAATAACAGTACGCCGCCACCCTCCGATGCCGAAGTTCATGGTCTCGTCTCAGCACGGTCTCGCTGACAACCCTTCGCTAGTGATTCATTGGTATGTCTGTCCACTCTCTCGGTCTTCTCCCTCGCTAATGTTTACTGCAGCATCTTTCGCGCTGTTCATGAGGGGTTTTCTTTTCCGGAGTGACTTTCTTCCGTAGATAGTCCTTGTATTTATGTAGCTTGTGCAATGCATTTTCTTTTCCCTTCTTTTGAAATACCAAGTGCGATAAGCAGAATCTGGTTGCCACATTCCCATGAAAGTTGGTCATATTTCATGATAAAGCTCACTAATGCTTGCTAGTTCATCATCATTAGCGGGGGGGGTAGCTAATCCTACATTTTTAAATTTCTACACTTGGTGCTAATTAGCGAGAATTATCAACGATTATCAACGTTTATGGGATTCGGGTTTTCCTGATGTTTAGCAGCTGTTGCTTCCATCCATCCATTTCTGTTCACAGGTCCCACATTTCCACCAATTATTGAGTGATTCAGTACAGATTTATGGCAAAATAACACAGTTGGAAATGTGTGTGCCAAGTAGCATTTTATGCTGCATGAGTAGTCATGCATGGCTCATGCATGACTCACTCAAAAAATCACAGGGCAAACTATTGCCAAAATATTGCAAGAGAAACTAATCCGTGAGGCACGCGTGAGGCTCATGCACTATTCATGCACGATCATGCACCCTCACGATTCACTCACCCGTGATCACATTGTGATCATGCACTCATGCATGAGTCATGCGTGATCATGCATGATCACGGACTTTTGTCCAATGGAAACCCCCATATGGACGTCTCGCATCATCGTCTTCTCGCGATGCTTGTCAGACCCACCCCCCAAACTTGACTGGCGCTCCGCTTTCTCCGGCGTGTCCTCCCTGCCCAGAGTCCCATAACTTGCCGCTGTGCAACCGAGTCAACAGCCCTTTTGCAGAGTCTGACTCGACCGCGCGCATGTCTTCGGACTCTTCCTTTCTTCTTCTCGACACACGATGACACCGACGAGGGGATAGTGAGAAAGGACTCAGACGCGAAGGTAGACGATGGCGTCGATGAAAGCGCTGCACCCGCAATGGGAACGTCCGATGGCCCACTAACGCCTCGGTATACTTGTACTAACGTCGAGTCGCCCCAGGGTACAAGGGCGCAACTCCGTGTGTGCTCTTCTCTCATTCCCTTTGTCTTTGTGTGCTAATTGAATTACCGCCAGACGACGACGACGAGCACGTCTCTCCTCCGAACTCGCAGAATATACTTCCTCCGACCCGCTCTCCTGCCAATCCCAACGCCCTCTCGCTTCCCAGGAAATGCCGCTGTGCGATGCAGTGCAGGTGCGTCCAACAAGCTATCCTGCCATCTCTGCCGCTTATTTTCTTTTTGCCCGCGCAGGCTTTCCAGGCCCCTTCCCAGTGCGCTCGTTGTCACATTCGCTTGAATGCGAAGTCGGAGAGCACCAGCGTAACTGCGCAGGGACCGACCTCTTCTTCCTCTTCCGTTCCTCTCGACACACGACCGCGACGACGGGGATAGTGGGAACAGACTCAGACTCGGAGGCTGTGGGTCGCCGCAGGGTCTGCCGGGCTGAGTACTTGGTGCAACTCCGTGCGTTCTTTCTTTCTTTTGTCTTGTCTTCATTCTCTTGTCTTTGTGCTAATGTGGGTTCGCTCAGGCTGGTGGACGACGACGGCCACGATTCTCTCATTATCCGCATCCATAACACCCTAACGCGAAGTCGGACTCGCACACACACTATACCTCATACGCGGGTTCTTCCTCTTCACACCCACCATCGTCTGCGTCTGTTTCTGTGGATGACGACTAGGGTGGGCCAAATACCGACGGACAACGGACCGGCGTCCGTTGCACAGAAAGAGAACGATACCGACACGGAGACGGTTGCGTGGGCTCGGGACTGGCGGCATGGCGCGCGTTCGCGAGCCGAGAGCTCAGGATTGGTGGCAGAGAAGACAATGGTACCTGTGGGCCTCCGTCGTTCGTCCCGCTCGCGCAAATCAACGCACACCATGCAGCGGGAGTTTCGCTGTACCGTTACGTCCGCTGCAAGGTCTACGGCCACTGGGGACGGTTGCTGGGGGCCTTGGTCGGTGCGAGGGCGTGGGGCGAGGGCGTGGGGCGAGAGAACGAACGGGAGACAGAGAAACTGGCAGGAGGTTCGTTTGCTGAGGATATGTTTCGGCTCAATTATCTGACGCGTTTTTGGAAGACGACACCATTCGGGCAGACGTGTATCTTCCGACCTCCGATGTGTATTCAGCGCCGAGACGACAGACGGCCGAACGAGGACGGGCTACTCCAGCATGGTGCACGCAACGCCCTAAGAGGAGAAGCAGGTCGACGAAGAGGCAAAGGGGCGTCTGGCCGACTGCGTGCGGATCTTCGGAGTCGTCTTCGGGCCGGCGTCGCGGGAGTGATGAAGGCATGGATCTTGAGGCCGACGAGGGAACGCGGGGAAGAGGTGGGAAGTGAGCGACGGGCAGAGGCTGCGTTCAGCCCAGGACCGTATCACTCTCGAGCGTCCAACGCGACTTCGACCTCGACCTTTCCTTCGGCTTCGACACACACCCAGCGAAGAACAGCCTCGACACTCGTCCTCCCTGTTTGCGTGTGGCTCGCGCTCCCACAATCCGGCCTCCTTTGCGTATCATTCGCGTCCGAGTCAGCTGGTGGCCTCGTCGACAACGAGCTCGGGGGTCTGCGTCATCCACGTTCCATCGCAACGCCACTAGAGCCATCGTCCGTCGACGTCGAGCGACTCTCCCTTCCCCTCGTACCCAAGGCGTATGCGAAGTTTCTGCGGCGGCAAGCAGCCCAGCAGGGACTGGATACGACCACTACGACTCGGCGGGTGTTGGCAAAGGGCATGTCGCGGGTCCTTTGTACGCATACGAGGCGGAGATGGTGGCGGGATGCGGAGCGGGGTTGCCGAGCTACTACTAGCAAATTATCCTCCATTTTCGTATGCTCCTTTCGATTCCCTACCTTTCTTCGTGTTTGGTTTTCTCATCTGTATGTCTTGTACAATATGCGATTCCTTTGCAATATGACAGTCGACTCAAGACGCCTAATCCGGCTCCGGGGAAATTTGAGCGCATCATCGTCGGTGACAACCCGCGTAACGGCTTGTCATCGTTCCTCTTTCCGCACTCCCACTTCGCTTTCGACATTGCCCTGGCCTTGACCTTGCGATGCATCTACTTAGTCGCTCTCCACCATGCCGACCCTCAGCGCTACTCGCACCGCTAGCAAACCCTCGGACGCCAGGACGGCGCTCGTTTGTAGTAGGCGACGTCGATGTCAAGCTCTATTGCTCTCCGCGCTTGAAGGCTTGAAGGAGCGGCTAGTTGGTATGTATTCCCTGCTCCGCGTTCTCTATCGCTGCTCACGCGTTCGTCAATCCAGTCCTGTTTTGCGGTCGTCCTTGAATGCGCCCTTTTCGCTGCCAGTGGCATCCGGCATGAGCCATTCTATCCTCCGTATGGACCCGCATGCCCCCATGCTCGGCATCGCATACTTCGCCGCTGTACCGTGACGCGAGGAGTCCAGGGAGCTTTGAAACGGCGGGAAGGCGTGAGCGGGAGCAGAATCGACGGTGCGTGTCTGTAGCTCGCCGTCTCTCCTTTATATCCTTATGGTGTCCTCAGCGCTCAGCGGTGTCCACTGAATGCTCGAGCACCGCAATACAACGTCGTCGCCCTCTCCCGCTACAAACCCTCATCGTCACGCACGGCGGTCAAAGAACGCACTGCCAGGCCATGCTAGCAAGAACAGCGACACGACGTCGGAGTGGATTCGAGTCTCGACCACGCGTATTCCTGCGTACAGCTGGCTTGACGCCCGCGACAACCACAGCCCTGCGTCGAGCTATACACTCTCCTGCGAAGACCTTCCTCCTCCTCTACGACAAACCCACCTACACCGACCCCGTCCTCGGCTACTCCCGCTTCCGTCGCCTGCGTCTTCAGCGCCTTTGCCGCCTTTCCACTATCCCCATCGACTTGCCCGTCCTCGCACACATGACGCGACTGTGCTCATCCTCGAAAACGAAGACCATCCACTGCGTTCGCCAGACGCACGTCGTGGGACATGGCGGTCTCGAGAACTCTCATGCGGGCGCACCCCGAGCTCCAGGCCAGTACGGAGTTGGCTGCCCATGGCGGGAGTCGGAGTCGGAGGGGCATTATCTTCTTCCTGACGGTATACGGACGTCCATTCGCACTCCATCTGGGGCTTCCTGCCGTTTTGGGTGGGAGTTAGCTGCTGGAACGATACAACGGCGTCAAGTCGGCACGCGACGACTCTTCTTCACCTATGGACCACTGCGACCCTTCTTTTACCTTCGCGACCCTCCCAATCCATCGTGCGGCTACCCGCCGTCATCTCCGTCCGCTTTCCCGTCCATTCCGGCGGCTTGTCTGCTGGGAATGCTGGATGATTAGAAGTCGCTGCGCATGCTTTCAATGCAGTCGTTCCTTGCGCTGGGAGATGATTCGTCAATGGCGACGATTCGGAGTCTTCGCGAGAGTATACGGACGTGCATCCCCATTGCATCTCGGGCCTCTTGCTGTTTTGTGAGGGAGATAGCGGACCGAATGGCAAATGCGTCGAATCGCTTTCGAGGGACTCTTCGTCCCAGTCCGTCGTCATGGACATTCGACCCTCGTGCTAGCGCGGACATTCGACCCTCGCGCTACCTTCCGACCCCGCCCATCGACCGCGCAGCTCCCTCCGTCGTCATCTTCCTCCGATATTCCCTCTACGTGGCTCTTCTCGCCGACGAGCATATGCATAGGAGCTATGTCTCACCGACACCTGGCCGTCTCCAATTCGGGCTCTTGCAGTCCCAGAGCCTCCTACAACGACGTCTCAGCCTCTCCGCGGGACGTCATCCAGCCCTCCACTTCACCGAGCAGCCCAGTCCGTGTCTTGCAATTGGTCTCACCACTGCATCCGCCTCCATCTTCCGCACCGACTCCTCGCCTCTGGCTCCATACCGCCTACGCTTATCGTCCGAGCACGCAGACAGTGCCCGGCCGTCGGACGGACCTGTATTGGACGCGGGAAGACGTGGGCCGAGGTGCAGGCAACGACCTCGACGAGCGAGGATGCGTGCTGTCTATGCAGTCGCAATGTCTCAGGCTCCTCTGCGGGACGTCATTCCGGCTTCCGTTTCGCCGGTCTCACCGCTGCCTCTGCATGCCCCTACCCGTCCATTGCTATATAAACCCCGCTCTGCTTAGAGTGCCTTCCTCGCTCTCTTCACACCCATCCACATCCACATCACCACAAACACCACTATCCACCCTCTACAAACAACCACCATGCTCTGCTCTACTCGTGCTATCGTCCCTCCTAACGGCTTCTTGCCCTTTGGTGGTCGTTCTGTCGCTGTTCCCCCCCTCGTCATCCTCTCCCGTATCGACCCGCAGACGCTCATCCATCGTCGAGCTCATTGCCAATATTGTCCCTGTCCTACGCACGACAAAGGCGGAGCCTCTGCGTCGGCAACGAGCCCAGCAAGGCAGTCCGAGTATGGATGCCTGTTCTCCTCACGTTGCGCAGATGAAGGCACTCGGAGGAGTACCTTTGTGCCGTCAACGAGCCCACCGTGGCATCAGCTCCGAGTCTTCTTGCCCCTTCGACTCGGCGGTGCAGGCGAAGTTGTTGCCAGTGGGGGGAGTACCCATGTGCCGTCAACGAGCTCACCGGGGTTCGGATACGTACGCCTCGTGATGGGATGGGTGGGTCCCGATGCGTTGCGGCTGCTGGGTCCCTCATACATGTATCTTGACTTTTTCGAATACAATTCATCTCGTCTTCTTTCTCTCGCCGTATCGTTATGTTCCTCCGATACGCCTGGCCTCTCGGACTAGTTCTTGTTTGCTTTTGTATTATTTCAAGCTTCGTTTTGCTTTTGAAATACAATCTTGTCTGCTTGTCCTTCCTTGGTCTTCGATGACGCGTAAAACCAGTCGGCCCTAGCTCCGTCCTATCTCGCATCGTTCGTTCCGCATATTCTTGGTATCGTTCCGCTTGGCGCCGCCACCCCGAGATAATGCAAAAAATATAACTTGTTGCGGCAAAGACAGAGATACAGCACACATACAGCACAATAAGTCCACCACCGGCTCATTTGACCTTCAAACTCCGCAATCCTCTCAGCACCTCGTCCATATTCTGCTCCCCGCTCCACCCTTCTTCCTGCGTTAAACGTGCAACAATGAGTTTGTGTACGAGGCGTAGGGACTTGACATCGACAGTTCCGACGGAGTGTTGTCGTTTGGATCTTCTTCTTCTTCCGCTTCTCCGACCTGCAGCGAGGGATACCAATTGAACGGAGCGCCACTACTAGTCTAGGGAGGAGAGGATTATAAGAGAAACAGAGCGAAGATGGGTCGGCGGAAGACGCACCGTCGACCATTGACCGACGCTCCCTCCCATGCAGAATAGCACTCTTGACAACGAAGCTCCGTCCAGTAACGCGCTGCCGGGTGGTCGAGGGTAGGAGGTCTGTCGACTGGGCCTGCAATAGCTAGACCTGCAAGTGAAGGACGAGGGTAGTTCAGTCCAGTCCAGTCCAGTCCAGTCCAGTCGAGCACCGCATAGGCAGACCATACCGCTCGGGGCATTGGTATGGTGGGTATCGAGGACGTTCTGGTCGACGAGATCTTTACTTGAAGCGTATACGGGCCTGAGTGAGAGAGCGGGTGCGGATGAGACGACGCTGAGGAGAAGGAACGGTAGACGCACTTTCATGACCACCGTCCTGCGCCGTCAAGGTCCTTGAAAGTGCAGAGCGTCGAATATACTGCTGGTCGGCCGTCAGCTGAAAAGGCTACGAAGATTTGCAGGACCACTAGACGGACGCACTGAGGAGACACTGACCCTAGGCGGCGCAATCTCCATTCTCTATCCTTCTTTCGCTCGTCGTCCTACATGTCGGTCTATGGCGTCGAGGGTTACTGGTCTATGGCGTCGAAGGTCGCATGGGCTCATCTGTCCGCAGCGTAGTCGAGTCGGACTCGGAGATGACGAGGATTCGTAGGAACGCCTCAGGCCGAATTTGGCAGAATTTTCTCACCCGCAAAATTTTTGCTCTCGACCATTACCATCACCAAATTGGGCGGGTCGTGGTAAGGCACGCCGAAGCCCCTTGTAACACCTAAAATACGCTGCAAGCCGTTGAAATAATTATTCCATACTTGCAAGGGAATAATCCCTTTGGGAAGTCGAGCCAAGAGTCATGCAAGCCGCTATAAGACTTTCAAGGCTTATAACGCGTCGTGACCCTTATAGCACCTTGTAGCGGTTTAAAAGGCTTACGCGGTGTTGTACCGCCCTTTCAGGGCTTACAAGGGCGTTGGAGTAGGGCGTAAGGATAGTGGGAAGAAAAAAGAACGAAAAAAGAACTCATAACCAGGCTTCTCTCTTTTTTCTGACCTTTTATCATGTTCTCGCCTTCCCTATCCTTGAGTATTGGTCTTACAACTCAGGCTTCAATTCATGGAGGCAACTTGCATCGAACGGTCGATCTTACGGGTTCAAGAAACTTAAGAAGGGATGTCTTACTACTGAGCTATGCGACCATGGAAGTTGAGGTGATCAACTGGGGTAGATGCTCGACAACTTTTTTGCCTGGACAGCTAACAACATAATTTCTTTGGTTCTAGGTAGTATATGATTCCGCGCGCTTGTCTCAATACGAATCAAAAGGCTACAACATGAACGACCGGCGCGCACATCAATTCTTTCGGAAGTAGCACGTGGGCGTGTCTTTTTTTTCTTTTGGATCAGCATTTATATCCCGCAACAAGTATGCTACGCTACTAAGACGCAGTGCTCTGGTGAGCGGTGCCCGTGTGAGTGTGAGGTTCGATATATGCTGTCCTCGGGGGAGTGATGAGTTTGAACATGGGCGTGTCACTCACCATTCTTGGCCCGAAAAACACAAGTTCGCACATGTTCTTACGCTGCCCCAATGCTCACCCGCATGTATGCTTCTGAAATAAATATAGTGACTCCACAACGTTAAGAATCGAACGACTCACATGAACACGGCGTCTGGGAGGAGCAGGCGTAGGAGAAGAGGCCTTATTTTCGCTTGCGGCACCATTGGAGAGTCTACGACACCGCCGACTCGGTGTTTCTTGCTGTGAGACTGCTAGTTCTCGCTCTTTTTCCCGTTGCACAGCTCGTTGGGGCTCTGCGACATCGAATTTGGTGCGATCTTGCAGCGGAGAGTGGATTGCTGAGAGGCTTCAGGGCGAGCGATAGGATGGTGCATTTGCGTCGTTCCAACTTTCGCGATTACGGCGAGGGCTACGGTGCAGAAGAGAATATGGAGAGACGGCGGCCTGTTGGTATACTCGTTAGAGCTAGATGAAAAGAGCAGAGAAACACTCACATTTGAGGTATAGCGCGCCGAACGCAGACATTTTCTTTGGCAGCGCTCGGGTGTTGGGCTGGAGAGGTGCGAACGATGACATCGGGTAAAGCGAGGCGGAAGCAGCGATGGCGTTGACAATGACGAGAGCGGAGGGCATGCGCTGCGAGCAATTCTCTCAGTTTGGGGTTTCCAAACGTCCTGCGAGCGCGAAATGGTTGTCCACGTCGAGAGCGCGCGAAGGATGGGTATGTTCATGGAGTTGGCTGCTGGCAAGTAGTGAGCGTTAAACACTCAGGGGAGACTGCAACGCACAACAACTCGAGCACTTGAGGATGTGAGCTAGATAAGAAGTCGGCTGACCAAATAACTCACCGAGTGGACAGAGAGCGAGAAATGTGCGGGGCGCGTCTGCGTCTGCGGCCTGTAGAGCAAAGCCACACATGATTTGCCCCCCCACATGTTGTCCTCGCCTAGCAGACACCTCCGCCTCGAGGGTCCGGTTGTGTATGTTCATATGGCCTGTCGAAAGCTCGTTAGCGTCGTATTAGGCCACCGAAGCAGGATGCTCACCTTGTACGCGTCGGATGAGCAGCAGCCTGAGCAGTGTAAGACTGGTGGGCGCTGGAGATAGAGTCCGTCTGGAACTGGACGAGACTGGAGCACGACCGCTGGTGGATGAGGGCGGCCTCTAGATTGCTCAGCGGATGACCGCATAGATCACAAGAGAACGGTTTTGAGGCCCTGGAGGTGGCCTTGGGCATGGCGTATGCGGAGACGAGCGGTTTGGATCAAACGAGCGTGGCAAACGAGCGTGCTCTGCGAATGGTAACAGCGAAAGATGAAGGCGGCGAAAGCATAGCGACGGGCTACCAAGGGGTTTGGAAGGGGTTAATAACAGGGCTGAAAGTATTGCTGCTCCCGCAAGGCTTGCGGGAGGCTGGCAAGTGGCTTGGAAGCGAGATGCAAGCCGCTAAAAGGCTTACGTAGGCCTTGTAGCGGCTTATGATCTCAAAAGCCGTTGTGATGGTGCGACAAATTTGGTGATGACCGACACTTGCAATTGTCGTCCAAGTTTCAGTTCTTCGATTTGTCTTCGATACACAACACGGGTCATTGGCAACCTACAACCAGTTCCCATTGCGACCTCTTGCTCAACGCGAGCCTGACCCAGGTGAGATTCCGTCACCCACTCTCAGGCTGCAAGTCGTTCGTCCATAGCCCGTTTTTGTCATCTTTTCGCTTGCTTTTCGCCTGCAATAATCTCCACAATCACCGCACGTACTTGGATCTCCTTGGATACTGCCCACAGAACTGAGAGCAAAACAGAACTGATCCGGAACCTCGTCGGACTCCCCCCACCGTCACCGTGCTTCGCCCGAACTCACCAGGCCAATCTGGGCGCGAACTTCTGGGTATTAATACTCCCTCCCTTTAAAAGAGATGAAGAACTCGTTGCTCGTTGTCACTCTTCCATCCATCTATACTCTAGGACAGGTTCCTACTCCTTTCCTTTTCAACACCCATCCCTTCTTCAACACCCCCTCGACATTATGTTCACCAAAGCCGTGCTTTCCTGTCTCTCTCTCCTCCTCGCACTAGCTGCACAGACTTCGGCGTATGCGATCCCCAGGTCCGCTTATTTGTGCCTCCGAGGAATTTCCCGAATTTATGCCGTTTCACAGCCGCAGTCTCCTCGCTCGCCACCATGTGGGGTTTATAATTGTCTGCGATGCCGATTCCGACTGTAATGGAATGACGATGGCGGGCCCCGACGCTCTCAACAACACAAGCAACGTTGGTAAGACAACTGGCCCTTTGTTCAAGTTAACTCTTCTGAATATACGCACAGCTGTCTCCGCCGCATCAATCCTGGACGTCCAGATCTCCTGCCCGACGCCTGCCAATGCAGGAGACGCGATGGAATGCACCGGTGTGGCAACGGCGCCAGGTACGCAATTTCCTCCTTCCTCTTGGACTGAGTTCATGGTCTCCAGGAAGCGCTGTTGACACCACGCAGTCTCAAATCGCATGCAGTGTACCGACGGGTGTGGGCGCAGAATTCACCTGCACTAGCTCGTTCGCGACGGCAGCGGGAACGGCCGGTGAGTTGTTGCCATCAGCGCGCCAGAGTTTATTTATTAAACTGGGCCGTTCAGCGTTTAATTTGGGCGTCCAGCTGAATTGCGACATCCCGCACGATGTCGGCGACGTCCTCAATTGCGTCGGCAATGCAATGACGGCCCCGGCGCGTGAGTGCTTTCGGCTTCTCGAAATTTTACTTGCTTAATCATTTATCACGTAGCCCTCGCTAACGGTGAGCTCCTCGTCTTTCCCTCGTAGGCCTTGGACTGAATGTAGCCTTAGTCGCGGTCGCCGTGCCACTGCCAGCGAAGAAGAAGCACCACCAGACGAAGGTTGCCCGGACAGCATAAATATGCTCGGCGCCCGTAAGTCTACTCCCGTTTCCCAATTCCTAAGCTCAATGGAATTCAGATTTCTCGTTCTGCGGTAGTTTGTCGTCTATCAGTTGTATCTTTGTTCAGTATCGACCCTGCTGTCCGGCGCAGTTCCGGTGTTACTTATGAAAAGAAGTCGATTGCAGATTCCGTTCGATCGGCATTTCCGCATTTCCGCATACCAGCGCATCCATTCTTTTCTTTTTTTCTTCCTTTGAGCTGCCACGACCTGAGCCTAAACCGCACTCGAGCGCCCGGCTCGCTCACAGAGTAGCTTCAATTGTTAAAGGACAACGTGTACCTCGTGGTCATCGGTCAGACCTGTTCCGAGTCGTCAATCCACAATATCGGGAGCCATCTGCTGGACAACTAGTTCCCATTGCGATGTTCACTACATCGTCGCACGCGCGGATTATGTGCTCGCTACGCAAATTCTCTCAATGCGCGCCCCGTTCGAATCGGGACTGGGACTTTCGTCCGGGGTATGTTTTTTTTCTACCCTGTTCTGATAGTTTACTTAGTACTTCTACGGGAAGCTTACAGACAGTTCGCCTCACTGGCAGGTTGCTTCAATTCTTAAATGACACCACCATGTTCCTGATGTTACTAGTTCTTCGCCCCAAGGCCATTGAAAACTACAAACCAGTCCCCATTGCGACGTCCACATCGAGTCGCACGCGCTGTCTCTAGTGCTTCCTCTGACTGCAGTCGCTGCGCGCCCCGTTCGAATCGGGGTTGGGACGTTCGGTGGATCTCGTCAAGCTTTTCAAGAGCTCGACTGGCAGATCTAGAGGCGTTGTTTTGCATAATTTTCAAAAGGACAAAATGATTATTCAATACAGGCATAAAACTCCGACCAGTTCCCTTTGCGACCTCTTGAGTCGCGCACAGAGTTATTCTGTCGGTAGTAGTGAACCTCATTGGTACCTGCGCCCCCGTTCGAATCGGGGCTGGGACGTTCCCCGTGATCGGACCGCGTATTGTTTTCTCTCTTTTTCTTTCTTCTTGCTGCCATGACCTGACTACCGCAAGCTCAAGAGCTCAACTTCTGGAGTTTTCGCAATTTTCACGGCACAACAATCCTGATGTCCGAGTTGTCCGAGTTTGGGGCTCAACAAACTAAACCCAGTTCCCAGTGGGATGTCTGAGTCGCGCGCGCCGTCATTCTGCGGACGCAATCATTGGTGTCTACGCGCCCCGTTCGAATCGGGATTGGGACCGTTCATACGTTGGATATTGGGTCCCTCATTTTTGTTTCCCCCCCTGGGGCTGGAAGACTCTGAATACTTTAACAAGCTTAATTATAAGAACTCCCGCTTGAACTCGAGTCTTACTACGATGAACCGGCGTTACTCCGACAATTTCCAGACTTCCAGTTCTTCGATAAGTAACACATTGGCAACATCCAACCAGTTCTCATTGCGACATCCGAGTCGCGCGCGCCATCTCTACAAAGTTTGGTTCTGCAGTAGCTGTGCGTCCCGTTCGAGTCGGGAATGGGACGTTCCCATGGTTGTCCAACTTTTTCTGCCGCTAAGTTACTGTATGACGACCTCATCTCGGTGCATTCATGTCAGTCATCCGGGAAGCTCGACGGCTCGACTGGCAGAGTTCTTGTTTTCAAAAGGAAAAACATCATTCTTCAATACGGACATAAAAACTACGCCAAGTAATTCCCATTGCGACCAGTGGAAAATGTGAAGGGCAAGGAAGCCTGACTCAGTTGCATGCAGGTTCCAGAACGAGGTCAACCGCATTGACTAATTTTTCTACGACCCATACTGTATACTTCTCAATAACATTCCCTCTCCATCTCTCCATTCAGGACCTCCACAAGGCGGCGATACTCGTCCATCTCCGTTGCAACCGTCGGCACATGCATCTTCCCCGCAATCTCGCGTATCCCCTCCATCCTCCTCTTCGTCTCACACCTAAGCGGCAGCAGCACCCACCGTCTGCCGGTGCCCCGATGGTCCATGGCCACGAAATGCATCTCCATACGGCCCTCGCTACGCACAATGCGCTCAATTTCCCGCCTATGCGTCTTCAACACCGGCTCTTCGAGCAGTCCCGTCCGCACGTCTGCGGGCCCCGCAGACAGATCGACGTACGTGCAGCGCAGACGGAGGAGGAGGTCCTTGTTGTCGGTGGTCTTGACCTGATTGTATGCGATGAGGTGCTGCAGGGTCACCTCGTCGCGCACGCGCTCGTACGCCGTCTTGGCGAGCACCCGGATGAACGCGCTGTCGTGTGCCCCGAGGCCCAATTCTGATAAGTAGTTGTTTAGTTATGAGCCAGGCTACATCATAATGCAGCCAGCGTAATGTAATACGCACCGTGTCGATTTCGCCTCAGTCGAGAACAACTGGCTTGATGTCCATCCTGCCAGTCCGCCCGCTGGCAAGAAATCGAGCAATATAATGTGCCGAGACAGTTCCCACACCGTCTAAACATCTCCTTCTCCGAGATTCGGCAGCACTAACGCACGACGATAATTCAGACGGGGGCTTGCAGGCAAACACTTGTTACCTTGACGTTATCACAGGCTCTCCAGCGCAAAATCGGGATTTCTTTGGCGATATACGACTGCAAGAGCGCAAAGCGCTCATCCACCAGTTGCACCAGATTCCCCCACGCCTTTAGTAATCGCGGGGAGCGGAGGTACGTCTCCCCGTGGGTCGTAATATTCGTTACGGCGGAATGGAGCCTCGGAAGGACCGACGCATATGCGGACATTCGGAGAAGGTGGTGTGTCAGAAACCGTTCGACGAGCTGTGAGATCCGTGGCCCGTCTTTTTTTCCCAGGCTGGACGTCGTAGTGAGGAGGAGGGCCATGATTAAATGTCCCTCCAGCGCATCTCGCATTAGCTTGCGCACATCGACGTTGTGGAACAGGTCGTCTAGGATTGTGAGCAGCATCGCGACGGTGCTCATATCTTCGGTGCGGCAGATGGCGGTCACGGCGAGCAACAGGGCGTAGATGAAGCCCTTGGTAGCGAGCAACGCAGCGCGGAGTTCCAAGTCGGGGGAGGCACTGGACGTCAAGGCACAAGCCGAGATGAGCGCAGCGGGTGTGTAGACGGACGGCACGTTGGGGACCCGCGGCGGAGAACACGTCTGCGCCCACTGGGCCGTGATCACGGCGGCGAGTTCGGCGTGGCCCCCAAGCCCTTGGATGAGCGCCGGCATGTACTCGGCACCCTCGGGGCTGCGGCTCAGCATGATGATCGCCGATATCTCGGGGATCCCCGGCAGGCCCTTGGTATGCACTAGACGCGTCCACGCGCGTCCGATGACTTGAAAAACGCCTGGGGTCCTGACGACGGCGGCATGCAGGGCGGGTTCCCAGCGCATCGAGTTCCGCACTCTGAAGAGCAGTCGCATGGTGTTGGCGTAGAAGAACGCCGTGGCGTCCTGCGAACGGTCTGAATCTTGGTGGTTGAGTGGCAGCTCCGCGAGCGGAAGGTGTGGGTGGGCGCTGTCCATGAATGCGATCCACGCCCAGAGACGCGGCCAGATATCAGCGAATACCGCCGGGGGAAACGCATTCGATACGCCGAGGACGAGGGAGAGCGCTCGGATGGAGACGAGAACCTGACAGCTCAGGGCTGTTAGCTTTCGAGGCTCTTCCGTGTCCAGGTCGTGCAAGTCAGGGATGGTGTCGGGATCCAATGCGCTGCAGAATACCGGGGCCAAAAGGATTTTGGTCCGGTCATCGAGACTCGGTAGTTCCACTGCTTGGGAGAGGAACAAGAGGGCTTCATTGGAGCCTTGACTTGCGGCCAGCGCTTTTAGCTGCCAGTGCGTCGGTTAGGGTACGTTTCAACTGATAAGAGGGACTCACACGGAAATTTGCGGGTAGTCTGCGCAGAGTGGCGACCTGCAGCGAGGGGTGCAGGGTATTCGACATGATGGTCGGGATCAAAGAGCGTGCCCGTCACGTGAGGTAGCTACTGACGTAAGCGCATCTCTTTGCCGACCTCGTTTGTAGCAAAAGCGCCCTGCAGGCTACAGGAACCTTGAGGTCCGAGCTCCACGCTCACACCCTTCGAGCTCGAGGCCTCGCCCATCCCATAGCCCTGCAGCTTCTTCCCAACTTCTCCGGGGTCGTGGTGGACAAGAAGAAGAGCAATGCGTTCTCGGTGGGCGGGCTGGAGGAGATGATTAGTCCCGAGGCGGAAATCTTCGTCGTGCGTCTCATGTCCGAGTATTCGATCAAGTCCAGTGCGTCATCCCCTCTTCTCTACTCTCTACATCAGGAAAAGTTTTGAATGCGACGGAGGAGTCTAGAGACAATATAGTTGCTGGAGCGCTGTCAACAGCCCCCCATTATATAGTCCGCCAGAGCACACGGCGATAAGATTGTAGCAGGAAATGGCAGCAGCCTGCGGATCTGTAGTGCTAGATCGTTCGATATTACCAACTTGATTCCCTCTGGATTTCGATAGTGCTGTTGCCTCAGCGTACGATGTAGGCAATATAGAAGTGTATATACAGCTGTTCAGACATTGTATCTTGGGCTCTGGGGGTACGAAAGAGATGAATAAATAGCTAAAACATCGTAGTCGATATCTACTACTCGGCGTCGCTGTCCGAATCATGGCCCGCTTCGTACTCAGCCATCGCCGCGTCCATCCCATCAGTCGTCAACGCGGACTGCGGAACCGACGACGCAAGGGGCTGGGTGCCAGAGTGGAGACTAAGGTAGTAAAGTTAGCGAATATGATTATGATGGTGCCGGAACACTCACCGCCCGTTGTTGTGGAGCTTCATGAGAATCTTCTCGAGGATCTGGTGTCTCGCGCCGTGCGCCTGGAACGCTTCGAGGGACTTGATGTGTGATTGATAGACGGAGCGATATTCGTTGGTGGTGAATGGCACGTCCGTGCGGGTGCCGGTGATCCAGTCTACCAAGCACACACCGCGTCGGGTCGTTCATCGTGAGCGTTGATGACGTCCGTCGGCGCGGGCGTGCGGAAGGTGCTGGTGAAACCTTGACGTTCCGGGGGCGAGCATCGAGAGTTTGCCGCGTGGTGCTGAAGATACGAATACACAAGTCAGTACAAGTAATGACTCGGAGACGTTGAATGCGCACCTGCAGACCGCGCCAAGTCAATGGGGACTGCGCGAATTCAGTCGTCGAGCCTAGCTCGGGGCATGTCAGCGGAGGTACAGAAGCATTGAAATATGTATTTGCGCTCACCCCGCGTATCCAACGCCTCCCACCAGGCTCCTAGACGTTGACGCTGTCGATGCAGGATTGCGTCGGCTTGCTATCTTGATAGCATGGGTTGCGGCTTTTGCTTGGCAGTACAGACTTTGGGACGGCGAGGGAGTTCCCGGCTCGAGCTTCGTGGCCGTGTGTTTGGACAACCTCTTTGTGGCTGGTCGTCGTTGAGGCCAGACGCAAGGAAACGATCAGGGACGGCGGTGAGGTGGAGCTGGGTGTGGCGGGTGGCGGGTGATTACACGGCTCACGGCCGCTGAGGCATGGCGAAGAGGAGAGAAGGGCGAGGGAGGAGAGGGGCGGAGTGGGTGGTGGGAGAAAGAGAAGAACAACCAGCGTGACAACCTGGCGTCGCCTGACTCATGCCGTCAAGCACGCCATACCGCGTGCTTGATGGAGGGACTTGGCGAAATTTCCTTCCCTCCGCACTCAGCCAACACCACACGCACTGCCAGTCGACGATGCTGCCCGTTGCGCACAGCTGCCAGAGTCGGCCGTCCGACTGACACCCTGCACAGCCATTCGTCTTCGCCGTGCGCTTCCAAGTTCCGAGCCCTGTTCCTTGACTCTAATAAGTTCTCTCGGCAGTCGAAGAAGCCCGCTCTCGAGGAACGTTTGTGAAGAGCAGGAAGAGTGGAGAGTGGAGAGGGTCGGGCAAGAGGCATATGGACACCGTCTTGTTCTTGCCTTACAGGTGAGTGCCAACTCGAATTTATCCCGCTGTACTATAAAGAAAAATACATTGAACTCTATTTTGCACCATGATTTCCCACTTGCAACGATGCTGCTCGACGTAGGTGATGCGCACAACCACGTCGTACAACGTCGTTACACGCCAAAATGATGTATCGCTCTGTTTGTCCTGGCTGGAGCTCTATTGACTACTTGTGCTATATACGTGAGTATGCAAACGACAGTGCTAATATTGTGCTCTGGACCAATTGCAGACTACTACAAATCACTCTACGCGCTATATAATCTCGCAGGGGGCTACCGCCGAGAGGGTTTTTCCTGATGTATCTGCGCGTCTTCGGCATGGTGAGGCTTGACTTTGACTTTAACCCCTGCAGGGATATCCTCCGGCCGCCCAACCCACACCCAGCCATGCGAGATGTCATTCTCGCGGCCTGTCGCTGTCCTCGACGCCCCGGCCCGTTTGCGCTTCTCTCTCTCCCGCGACACACGGCTGCTGCTGACGATCGACTCCCGTATAGAGCCCTTGTCCGACTTGAGCGAACACCCGGTGAGTCTGCGGGCCACCCTTCTCCTTCTCCGCTCCTTACGCCGCCTCCGCCAACGCCTGCAACCTCCCCCACTCCAACATCACCAACGCGAAATAACAATCAAACTGCGCATCCGTCAACACGCGCTCGGCGAACGCCTTGCCGGCCTGCTGGATCGCGCGCGCCTCGGCGTCGTTGTTTTTGGCCCAGTCGATTTTGTCGAGCAGGTCGGAGAGGTCCGGGAGCACGGGGATGTAGTGCTCGAAGGGACGGAGCCAGGGGGTGAAGGGTTCGGTGAAGATTGTTGACTGTTTGGGAGGTTAGGGAGGGATGGGATGGGGAGGAAAACACACTTTGAAGACCAACGACCCGCTTTTCAACAACCCGATATACCTCCCCGAGAACGAATTCCCATCGACATCCATCAGATACTTGTACCGATACACGTCTTCCCGCGGGCGTTTGACTTCCGTCCCCGCGCGCACCATGCCATACGTATCCATCAACTCGCGGGCATTACACCCCGCACCGCAGAGATACTCGTGGAACGCACTGAGCGCGACGTCCATCAGCGGCTTCCCGCGTTCGGTGCGGGAGATATCCACGAGCCGGAACCGCGGGAAATGGTGGTAGCTGTCGCCCGTGATGTGTCCGCCCGTGGAGGATCCGCGCCAGTATATCCGCGGGTCCTTTTCGGCCCAGGGGACGTTATCCGGGTATGCGTAGGACGCGGCGAACTCGGAGTCGGAGTAGTAGAATTCGCTGGGGACGAGGATGTCGGAGAAGCAGGGGGAGACTTTCGTGGCGCTGAGGACGGGGAAGAGGCCTGTGGTGAATTGGGTGCTGGAGGAGAATAGCATGACTGTGATTTCCCTTTTTTTAGTGGAACTGCAAGGAGAAGGAGAGGAGAGTGGCAGACGCACAAGCACTAGCATCATTCCCCGCCTCCGTGAACCCCATCGGCGCATTCGGTATGACACACCCCATCTCGTCGCGGAAGTACTTGTCCGTCGGGGCGGGCGAGTGCGCGAACGGCTGCGGGTCTGGTTGGGAGAGCGCCTGGTGCTTCATGTCGACGTCGAGTTTGCGGGGGTTGAAGAGCACACGCGGCTCGTCGCGCCCGTTGAGGATGAGCGACATGTTGGGCATCAGGTGGGCGATCTGCATGCAGTGGTTAGGTGGGATATGGGGTTAGGGGAAGAGGGGAGAAAGACGCACCCGTCCGAAAGTCCGTGGCCATGAATTCGTGTACATCAACCCGTGCCCGTCGGTATACTTGAACGCGCCGTTCTCAAACACCCCAGTCGTCATCCCGAGTCCCTGGGCGTGTATCTGTATCGTATCCATCTCCATCAGCGGGCCGCTAGGCGCGGAATTCAAACCGAACAAACGCACGATATCCGCAGCCTTATCCATCATCCTCTTGAAATACCCCGCATCCTCCTCCGCGAGCTGGTAGAACGGCGCAAAGTCCCGCTCGACTTGTTTGTAGTCGTCGATCAAGCACGAGTGGTTCCGCGCGTAAGCGAACCATGCGGGGAAGTTGGGTGGGGGGTCGCGGTTGTTGCGGAGACGGTACCGGGAGATTGCTTGTGCGAGGGAGGAGGATTGGGCGGAGAGGAGGAAGTCGATTTTGGCGTTGGCGGCGGGGGTGGAGGTTGAGGGTGCTGTAATATGTGAGTGAATGGTTGTTTAGGGGAGAGGAGAGGAGGAGCAGAGTACGGTTCGGAGGTGGATTAGGGGAACTGTAATTGGAACTTCGTTTGAAGCCAATAAAGACGAGCACGACGAGGCCGATTGGGACCACGAGCGAGTACCATCTGTACCGCCATACCCTCTCCCGGAAGCCTCTTCCCTCCTCCTGCGCGAACCGCTCCATCTTGAACTCCACATCGTCGTCGTCTTCGTCGGCGTTAAACGCTCCATTCCCGGACCCGTTCGTCGGCAACAGTGGGTGGCTGGTTTGCGTGCGGAAGGACGCCGGGAGCCATGCAGGTGTTGAGCGTGGCATCCCTCGGAGAAGGGAGAGGGAGAGGGAGAGGAAAAGGGAGAGAGCTGCGGAGGAGAGGAGAGTAGACAGAGATCTTCGGGTGGGGATCGTTGCCCGTTTTACATGTACATTGTGGGGTGCTCACAAGGTGCTCATGCCGATAGATACGCGATACGCGAGCGCACAGCATGCATGGATAGCCCCGGTTGGCCATGGTTTCATGTCGCGATCGGGAGGATGGGAGGGAGACTCAGGGAGGATGGTTAGATGCAAGATACCTGAGTAACCTGACAGAGCGAACGTGAGTCCTAGAGTCGACTCTGTTGTGTCGTGTCGGGGATGGACGGCGGTAACCAGAAGCCTGAGTTGCGGTAACGCGTGCCCGAGGTGAGTGCATACCGAGTCCCGAGAGCTATACCGAGTCTAGTCTGTATACGTTCCTGGCGGCGGCATTCAAAACGAACTGAAGGAAGGAAGAAGGAAGACAAGAGGAATGCTTGGCAGACTGCCAGTGATCGTGATCGCTGCATACAAGGCAGGCATGCTCGTCATCACACCAGAGATGCTCGGAGAGAGAGAGTCAGAGCGAGAGTGACGAGGAGGCAAAGATTGGGAGAAGCAAGGTGTGTCAAGGAACTTGACACCCTGTGAAGCCGCGCATGGCCTTCACGTCTGGAACCAGAACAAAAGGCTCCGTTGCCCACGAAGGCACAACGGACGCACCTCGGAACGGAGAAGTCTTGAAGAAGGAGTTCTGGAACGAGGGTATGTCAAGACCTGGACCCAAGGCACCCCCGGGCTTTCGGAAGGGAGAAGAGGAGCCCGAGAACACCAAGGGTAAAAACAGGGTAAACACGGAGAAGGAAAAAAAGGAAACAAACCAAAAGTGCGCTTGTTTGCAGAGTGTCGTGGTGTAGGTCCGCGGAGAGAGGCCGTCGCCCACCCCCGAGGGTGTCGTTACGCGGAGAGAGAGAGAGAGAGATACATCGCCCACCCATGAGGGTGTCGTTATGCGGAGAGAGAGGAGCGTCAACCATCCACGTGGATGTTGGTGCGCAACGCGGAGAGGGAGAGAGAGATGTGTCGCCCACCCACGAGGGTGTCGTTACACGGAAAGAGAGGAGCGTCAACCATCCCCGAGGATGGTGGTGCGCAACGCGGAGAGGAGACAATACAAGTGTTGACCAAGAGAGATGAGGCCAGGAGGGAGGAGGATTGATCAGTTGAGTAGAGATAGGCAGATATGAGCGCGATAAGAGCGATGAGCAAGATGTTGATGATCGTCAAAGAAAGAGGGAGTGGAGGGTGGGGCCAAGAAAGACGGTGGAGGAAAGCTGCAAGGGTGAGCGGCACCGTCAAGAAGAGAGATGATCATGTGATGATGATGGTGATGACAAATGAGAGATGGTGGCGCGATCCTCACTGCTGCCTTGTCTCCCACCTAGGTGGACTCGCACGCTCGTCCTACCTAGGCTCACACGAAGCCATCAACAAGTGGTGTGAAGCCGTTGCCAAACAGGGCCACATACCGGCATCTAGCCTTCTTCCCGCACTACTTACGCGGCTTTCCGATTTCGTCCGCGACGCTGCAATGCATCCATTCGCTCTATCCACTATAGCGCCATTTGAAAATTCTCAGACAACGAGGTCGGACGACGCTACAGCAAACTCACTTGGCTCAGACGACTGTCGTGCAGAAGCTTCATAGCTTGAACTCCCCGCTTTCGAGACTCCGAGTCGAGCCCGTACTGAAGTAATATGGAGGAACCGAGTCGTGCGTCTCGCTGCTGATTACGACACCTCAGGCTGTGTCCTCCCCGGGCCAGCCAGTACTTCGTCGAGTCTTCGTTTCCCGGCCGCATGCGGCATGCCTTCCACTGGCACCTTCCAGCACGGAGAATTGTATCCTTGTTGCATCGACAAGCATATCTTCAGGGAATCCTTGACGTACAAGAGCCTCGTGTGCCATTCTCGATAGGGCTCAGAATATGACGACTAGAGCGTAACTTCCCAGGTGCGTGTCCTTCCTTTTCATTCCCTTTTTTCATGTTCTTACGCATCGTCCTCAGCTACGTTCCGGAAGACCTACCGTCTTGTACTCGGTCGATGAATCCATGCCCATGCCATGCACCCTCTATCCCACCTGCCGTCGTCCTATCCCGGATCCCTTTCCATCCCTCCCACGATACATGCAACGTCGGCGCCGTCATGAGACTCGTGACCGTCTTCGACTAGTTCTGGTCGTCGAGCGGACTCGACTCGACTCTCGACTAACATGAATAACCACAACATCGGGGCTTACCACAAGCCCCCCGCACGTCTCACATTTCAGAGTCCAGACAAACCCATCTACATCAGCATAACACCAGTGAATAACTACCACTCCGGTGTCCCCGTGTCCCCCGGCACCCCCTGCGTCAGCGCCTTTCCATAGCCCCCATTGACTTGGTCGTCCGCCATCCCCACGTGTGGCTGTGTGCCTCCGCAAAGAACGAAAGCCATCCATTGTGTTCGCCAGCCGCACATCGTCGGACATGGTAATCTGGCGGACTGTGGTACGGTTCTCCGTGGGCTCGAGCTCGAGTTATTCGACTACAGGGTGCGCGGGCTGGCTGGGAAGGACTATCGCATGACTTAGAGTTGGTGCTACTTCTACGTCCTCATTATGCTTTGCGAATTGGAGTCGTTCTCCACGTGTATAGAAGTGGATCTTCATGCTCTCTCAGACTTCTTGCAGGTTTGCAGGTTTGGAGGGATGTAGGGGGGAATATGCCGTCGAATCACTATTCGACAGACTCCCCGAGTCATGCTGCTACCGTTTCAACCCTCCCATCTTCCGCAGCTGTGTCCATCTTCCATGCCGGCTACACCCAGGAGAGCTCACTGCTCTCCGATAGACTTGTATCAGAACAGAAAGCCATATGAAGATGTGCCAGAGGAGGCGAAGAAGCGAAGAAGAGCTAGAACCAGAGCTAGAACCCAAGGAGCGACTCGGCTGGTGTGATGCTGCGCGGATTCGACAGGGCTTCGCGGAGTAGTTACGACGTTAAGGCCATGCGTAGAATAGTAATGTAGGATAGAGGAGCGACGGAGACCGTACACTCCTCTATTAAGGTAGATCCAGAGAGCCTGGGCATAAGAATACACAGTAACTCATCGGATACCGAGTGAGTGTACTGGAAAGTAATCGTACATGTTGGTACAGCGAGACGCTATTGAGCGTCGAGTCGGTTCGTACAGAGATGGGAAGCAGAAGCAAGTTATGATTGATTATTATTATCATTGATATGTGACTCACAGTCACACAGCTCAGATATACGGATAAGATAGATTATATATACACGGCTTGGGTGTTCCCGTCGCCCTTACCGTCACAGAGCCCCCCAACGTCCAAGTCGTGTGCCTCAGTCTTCCTCAACCGATCCTAGTGATACCGCGTCTTCATCGTTGTCCCCGTCTATGTCTTCGTCAACCCAGTCAGCCATTTGCGTGTCCTCCTCCGTGAACGTTTCCGTCGGCTCTTCCACATCCATTTCCATCGCCACGTCTCCAGTCATCGCCTGTTCCGGCTCAGAGGGGTTGTCTCCCGGACTAGTACCGCTGGGATTGGCCAATGCCCTCGTTTGTTCCTCCATAAGCTCCCTCAAGGCTTGTTGGCGAGCCTTGTCCCGAGCAGCCTTATACGGGCTTTTCCGCTTAGCCCCCCGTTGAGTCAGATCCTCTTTGGGAAAATCCTTCTCGGCTACAGGTGGCGGTTTGAGTTCGGGCGCTACGGCTTCCAGGCGATCTGACAGCGAGCGAGTCGGTGTTATGGGGCCCAGGCGTTCTTCCAAGCTCACTGACGCTCGTTCCAAGAGAGGCGGTCCCCAGCGCATCCGCTCCAGTAGTAGTGGTGTACGATTAGAATCCCAGTCAGGGTTGTAGCGAATGCGCCGCAGTAGCTCAGGCTCTTCGGTCCATGGTTCATCTTCCATACGCTCGAGCAGAGTTCTTTCTCCCGCGGACCATGCAGACGGGGCGGGGGCAAGTAGGAAAGCAGGTGGCTCCTCAAGCGACTCGGCTAGTGGGCGAGCAGTAGAAAGCTGTTCGGATTCCAATTCAGCTCTCTTCTGCGCCCATCGGAGACGTTTCTTTTCTTTCTCCTTTGCCAGCAACTCGGCGTATAACGGATGCCTCTCTGCCGGAGCTCCTGTTGGCAACTCACGCAGGCGTAGAATAGGTTCCTTTGGATTTGATGGAGTGGTAGCGACTACCGGAGGAGGGACCACGACGATCCGAGGTGGTACTTCAAGCGTAACCTCTAGCATCCTTGACGATGATGCCACCACAGGCGAGTCAATGACAACCCGGCTTTGGTTACTCGAGGCAGTTGGCTCTCTTAATCGGCGCGGCGGGGATATCCGTTTCCGATCCATGCTTCTTGACCGAGACCTGGTTGAGCGTCGCCTGGAATAACGAGCTGATGAACGCAGAGGGGAATAAGAGTCGTTTCTCTGGTTATGGTACCTTCCTCTGGAGTGCGGCCGACCGGGGGACCAAGACGGCGAGCGAGGACACCGATACTCCCGGCGGTAATCGCGACGCATCGGCGAACGGGATCGTGCTGGGAAACGGACTGGCGAGTGGGCTCGGCTAGGAGGGGAGTAGTGTTGACTCGGAGGAAGTCTCGCTCGCGAGGAGGAGGCCTCAGGGATTCGGGAACGATCCTCTGGGTGGCGGTTACCACTGCCCCTTTGGATGGCCCTTCCACTGGCGAGCTTGTAGGGTCAGGCAGAGGCTTTCCTCCTCTCCTTCTCGGCACTTCCGGAATGGTCCTAGGCTGGGGTATGGGTTCGTCGAACTTGCGGACTTCATCCTCATGCTCGTAATCCCATATGTCGCTGAAGTAATGAAATCTCTCTTCAAATTGTCGACAGGATAACGAGCGTAGGAACGTTCCTTGCGGGCCATGACACACAAAGTACTGGTAGGCCTCCTGAGAGTCCGATTCCAGAGGGAACTGGAAGTACGTGTCCGATTCGGTGCGGGCTACGCGCGAGATCCTGATATTCTCATTTCTCATGTCCGACACGAGTTCGGAATTCCAGACTTGTCGCGCAGTCCGCCCTTCGAAACTGTCCTCCAGCACGATAACGACCGTCGGGTCACTTGTGGGTTTGAGGTCGGAGAGGAAACGAGGTTCTCAGGGCGCTTGAGTCGGCTCTTTCGCTTTGCCCTTGCCTTTATCCTGGGCAGCTAATGGAGGAGAGGACTGTACTAGTGGTGGAAGTTGATCCGGACGCGGTTTCGGGGCTCTCTTACCTGCCCATGAATTGTCGTCAGGGTCCATCGAACGGTAGATCCATTTCGATGGTTTGACAGCAATCCATCCGTTTGGGTGTCGGAGCTCAAAGTAATAGAGCTCCGGGGCCGGTAAACCGTATCTGTCCTCGTCTACTACTCCCGGCGGCGCTGAATACCCAGGGAGAACTCACGAGCGACGCTTATCCCTATCGTAGAAGAGATCGCCTTGGGTGGACTTCTGGCGGGAAGCCTGGAACATCGCGTAGTTTCTGTCCTCCATCATCCCTTTCACGAAGCGCGTAGGCCGATTTCTTCCACCCCCTCCCGATGCCATGAAACGTACCATGGGAGGCACGATCCACGGGAATCTGTCCGGATAAAGGGAGCGAGAGGCAGGGGCTTGCGGCTGAGCGTACTCATCCGTAGGCTTGAACACGTCTGAGTGGAACAGGACTTCCGCCTCCGCGTCCTCTTCTTCCGCTTGCTCGGCCAAATCCCACGCTTCATCCAGTCCACCCGAGGGTAACTCGATCTCCATGGGTGATTCGGGAAGTTCTTGGGGGACCGGCAGCTGTTGTACGGTGGGGGCAGCGAAGGTCGGTGCAGATGACGGTTGAGATTTCTTGAAGCGTGGAATACGATCCGGATACTGCTTAACGAAAGTGGGGACGGCGGGAGCTTTCTGCGAGGATCGAGCATTCCGGCTGAGATTGCTCAAAGCTTCCGGTGAACCGGCGTAGCGAATCGTACCACCGTACGGTCGGGGACGGAACCTTTCCACATCCTGGCGGGCTAGTTGCACGTACAGGTTCTCCGCCTCTAGCTCCCGTTCAGTTTGCATCAATTCCAAGAACGAGGACAACATCTGCGACTCCTGCACGGTTTCGTCGTCGAAGGGAATCCTCGCGACTACGAAACAGGGTACTCCATGTTGGAGGAGTCGTCTGATATCCTCTCTCGAACCGCCATTCGCCCAAACTCCCATTAGATTCTCCCGGGCCATTGGGTATGGATCGGCGGCGGAAACCAGCTCGCTTTCTCCAATTCTTTGACGGACCCAAGAAATCCAAGCTTCTAATCGCCGTAAATGTCGTTGAACCGTCGTAAAGGTATCCAGGACCTGGTCCCAGACGAGCCATAGTGGTAATATACAGCCTAAATACCTAAGCTGTATCCTAGGGAGGGCTAGCATGGGCATCTTGCTGCAGCTTGGCCCAGGCTACAGCTTACATTTTGCTGCTGTAGCTTCCCGGTTGTATATTGGGGTATGCAGGCAGGCCTGGACCAGTCTTTGCCTTATTTGGACATGCCTAACTGGGCCATTATTTATGGATGTATCACTTTTGATCGTAGCCTATTGATTTGTTTGGTTTCTGTTTATTTCTAATGGGTCTATCCTAATCGGGCCATATTTGATCGACCCGCTCGTTTTGTTTGGCTTTTGTTTATTGTTAATGGTCTCGTCCTAATCGGGCCATATTTGATCGGCCGGCTCGTTTTGTTTGGCTTTTGTTTATTGTTAATGGTCTCGTCCTAATCGGGCCATATTTGATAGGCCGGCTCGTTTTGTTTGGCTTTTGTTTATTGTTAATGGTCTCGTCCTAATCGGGCTGTATTTGATGGACCCATTGGGTTTGTTTGGATCTTGTTTATTTCTAATGGTCTCGTCCTAATCCGTCTCCTTCCGCTACCATCCGACACATCCCGCACCTTCCCCGTAACCTTCCGTCGCAGACCGCTTCCTCCATTTCTGCCACTACACCTGCTCCCTTGTGCCGGCAGGCCTCGAGGTCGTCCCTGTCGTCGTTCCACGCTTCCCGCCCTCTATCTTCAGCCTGCTCACTTTCGTATCCCTGAACCTCCAGGTAGGTACGCCCTCACAATTCTTCTTCTTCCTCTTCACCTTCGACGGGATAGCTCCAATGCCGCTCCTTTCGCTGCACCCCCGCCGCTCCCGCCCTTGCAGTCCATCCATTCTGTGCTGCTTCAACCCATCCGTCCCATTGCCCTTTGCGACTTGTACGTCCATTCACAGTATGTTGCCCGCTCCTGTTGTCCGTCCTCAAATATTACAGGCCTCTAGCCGCTCCGCGATCGACTCAATTCGATGATTCCCTTGCTTGGCGTCCCCCTTATTATCCACGGATCTCATGTATAGTCGCTTCCGTACAATCCAATGCCAATGTCATTTTCCTCTCGCTCTCTGCCCTGTCCCTCAAAAACATCAGCTTTCAAATATCACTCCCCGAAGAATCGCCAAAATTTTACAAGTCCTTTCATCACGTGACCCTGCTTGTCTGCAGAACGTCTCAAGCAAGCAGCATACTCCACAAGAAAACATCCAGTTTGTTATAGCAAAGTAATAATAGCAAAGTAATGATAACATGGAACATTCGAAGTACGAGTAAAGTCGGTAGGACGGAAGTAGTAAACAACGCCCAAAAAAAAACACCCAAGTCTAGCCTAGGCCATGTCCGCTTCGACAGTTGCGCGAATCCCGCTGAGAACCCACTCCACGTCCTCCGCGGCCTCGATCCACTCCGCCGACGCTCCCAAGCCGAGCTTTTCCTTGCATCCCCACCAGTAGAGGCTCACCACGACGTTGACCATTCCATTGACGCCGGAGACGTACAACCCTTCCCAAGCCTGCCCATCGGCGTCTCCCTTGCCCGGCTTCCTGTCGTCCGTGCGTCCCCGCCAGGCTGGCTGCATGCCCGTCCACCAGGCCCACCACTGCTTGCTGTAGATCGCCTTGTTGGGGATGGAGCAATACGCAGGCTTCGCGACGCGACAATTCTTGACCCAAGCGGCGATTTGCTTCGGACGATGCTCGGTGGGGAGGGTGCCGGAGCCGTTGATCCATCCAAACGCGCGTTGCATTTCGAAGAACGCCTGTACTACGGCGTTGAAGCGAGGTCCGAGATTCTCGCCGGTGAACTCGGGGTAGACGCTACGAACCCACTCGGCTGCGTCGTCTGGACATGCGGGGATTGGGGAGGTGGGCTGGCTGTCGATATCCATGTCGACATCGTCGTCTCGGATGCCGGTGGACGGCGCGTCGTCGTTACCTGGGTCCGCCGACGGGCCCAATGTCATCTCGGGTTCGCTCTGCAGCATCTCGTCTCCGGGGTCGACGAATACAGAGTCCTCGTCGCCGAAAGGCTCTTCACCTCCGTCGCCCTCGATCAACCCATCGCGCTCGCCGTCCGTGGTCACCACGTCCATGGCCTCGCTATCGAGCTCCTTTCCAGCACGGCGGAGGGATCGGCGAGGAGGGACCGTTGCTGCCGCCTTCGTTTGACGGGGCTTGCGCTGGGCGGGCGGCTTGACGGCGGGGAATAAGCCGCTCATGGCCTCCTTGATCTTGAGCGAATCGAGTAAGGCCTCGTTGCGCGCTATATTGGTGTTGCGCATATCGTTGAACTTGCAACGACGGCGACGATCTTCCTCCTCTTCGTCGTCCCCTTCGTCATCGTCATCGTCATCGTCCTCGTCCTCGTCCTTGGAAAGAGCGGTCTTGGAGGAGGATGCCTGGACGGAAGTGGCCTTGCGTTTGGATGCGGAGGATGTGACAGCTTGGGATGAAGAGGCCGAAGGGGCAGAAGGGGTGTTCTCAGCATCGTCCATAACGAGGAGGTCCTCAGGGAGCGTGGTTGGGTCGTGGTTGGGGAGGGCGACGGCCGAACGCTGGGCGGGAGCTTTGGCATCGATCAGCTCATGCGAGATAACGCTATAAACCCCACGTACTGTACGCCGTTTCCAGATAGTCCTTGAATGAGCCGAGTATTTCCGTGTTGAAGTGCGTTCGCTTCCACTTAGGGAAGGATGTCGGGACGGAAGCGTTGTTCTGGCCGATAGACATGCTAAACCAAACGTCAGTCAAAATCCGAGCTGCAGAGAACCTCAACGCGTACTGGATGGTGCGAATTTCTCCCCCGTAGCGCGGCATGGGCCCGCCCCCGACAAGCAAGAACTGCAAGCCGGTCGCATCGGAGATGCCTTGCATTAGCGGATGCATGGCGGCCGCCAGACCGTCAATGGCGCTACAAAAAAAAAAAGGAAAAAGAATCAACGACTGCTATGTCGACAAACCACAACGCACCGTTGAATGGTTTCTGGCGAACGCTCAGACGACTCGCGTACCCTCTGCGCATAGCTTTCCCGCCCCTGCACCGCGGCGGTCTTGGCCCGAGCCTTGAGTTCTTTCTGCTGGCCATCGGGGAGGGCGTTGAAGAGCTCCCGCGCAATCTTGGCGCGGTACCACGGCGGAGCGGCGCGAGACACAGTAGCTGGCTTGTCGGGTTCGCTCTCCCAACGGCTGTTGACAACGGTGGCGATTTCCGTGGCGTACGACTCGTGCATGTACTGCTGAAAGCCTTGGCGCGCTTTTTTGACGGGGGCGATGCCAGCGAGTTCCGTGAGGAATACGGAGTAAGGATCTTCGGGGTTGCCGACCTTCACGCCCCGGCCCTGGGTCGATTCATGGCGGTAGGTATACCACCGAACGATTCGCTGGCAGAAGGATGAGTCAGCGTCACACATCCTGAACTCGGAACTCGGACCCACATACATTACTGGTCTGGTCAATAATCCAAGCCTTGGCGCGCTCCTCCGCCGGCGTCAGCCCTTCCTCGTCCTCCAGGATCATTGTCTCGTCCCAGCGCGGCAAACTCTCCGGCTCGACCTTCAACGACGTGCGCCAACCCACTTGATAGATGTATTGGTTCGTTTTCTTCTGGATGAACGCTCGCACTGCAGCCCGATTACCGGAGCGGACAGCTTGGGCGTACTCCGCTAGGCCGGGCTCCAGGATCTGAGACTCGCAGATCCCTTTGGCCCAGTTTCGGTGACCGACCTCGTTGGGAATGTCGGAGGGCAAGTCGTCCGGGACGACTTTCTTCTTCGCCTTGGGGTTGGCTTTCGCGCTGAACAACACGACTGGTTAGGCTGGAACGTGAAGAACAGCTCGTCTGCTTACCGCTTCTCGGTCGGCGCGTTGGCGGTGCCTTCCGACACCTCCTCCCTTTTACGACGAGCGCTGGAATGTTTGTCAGAATGCGATCCATACTCGGAGTCAAGCAACCCACATATCCTCCTCGTCCTCGACTTCCTCCACGGTAACGCGTTTCTTCTGGGACAAAGTAGCCGTGGCCGCAGCAGCAGGGTTGACCCCAGGCAGCGCGTTGGGCGCGTTGTCGGGCCCCGGCGCCGGCATACTGGTGTCGGCGCTAGGAACGGTTCAGCACGAAGGTTCGGACGCGTAAAAAAATCATGGTACCTCGCGCCATTAGGAACGACGGATGCAGTCCGCCCGTTGGGGCCGTTGTCAGGTCCTGAGGCCGGCGTACTGGCGTCACTGGTGTCAGGGCTACCAAAGCTTGAGTACAAAGGTCTAGGCGCATCAATGCTCGTACCTCGGGCCATTGGGAACGACGGTGTCGTTGGAGCTGATGATGGGCGACGCGTTTTTTTCCATCTGCTTGGGGGGGTCAGGTCACTGAGGCGTCGACTGAGGAACACTGACTGTCTGTTGCTTCAGGTGCTGAGAGGCGGGGGCGCGGGGAAGAATGCGACTTGGACTCGGTAAAGATGCGTCTTGGATTTTATTTGGATTTTATTATCGCTCACTTTTTGACCAGGTTTTCAAGCTACTGTTTCGCGAGGTGATGGTTTCTCTTTTCGGCTAACTTAATCGATAATCAACGAGTGGGTATAAAAGCATCATCCTTCGCAACCCTCTTCCTTTGTACCACCATGTCCAACGCAGCCGTCAACAGCATCGCCTCCACCACCACCTCCGACTTCTTCGCCAAGACGCACCACTCCAGCGAGGGCAGCAGCGACGAGGGATTTTCTCTCGAAAATCGCGTATGATTTTTCTACCGCTGCTATCTGTTTTGATGGTTTCAAGCCCGCCCACCTGGTCGTACCACATGGCATATCCCCGGTCCTCCAGGAGGTTCGGGTTCTTGTGTTCCCTTGGATCTGGAGCCACCGCCGGACTCAGCCGATCCAGCTTGATGCGGTATCCCCGACCCTGCGCGGCTCAGGGCTCAAGTCTCTCAATGGCGTCGGGTTTTTCAGCAATCCCATGGCATGCGAGGCGTGCCAGAAGCCGGTCTTCGAGGATCCACGCCTCCCCGCGTTCAGGTTCACCGTCCTCTGCAAATGCCCCCACTACCGCCCCGACGATCCCGACGCTTATCCCGAATCGACCACCTCTATGCGCAACAAGGCCATCGGAAAATTAGCTCCGCTCAACTATCCCATCGTACAAGGCGCCGTCGTGCTCGTCAAGCATCCCCGCCTGGCCAACAACGAGGCCCTGAATCTCGATTGTCCGATAGTGGATGTTTTGGACTCGGATCTGCCCGTTGCAGACATCATTGTCGGAAGGTGATTTCCGTTTCCACCTTTGTTTCCCTCTGATTATCGTAATTCAGATGGGCTCGTCAGCTGGCACACGACCCGGCGAATCGGATCTTCTTCCAACATCCCCGTATGCGCGAACCGGTCCCTGCTCAGCCGTGATTAGGCGCGTGCAAGCGACGAAGGAGGCGACGAGCGTAACGTGCTTCTTATTTCTTATGTATCGAACTGTACGCTGAAAAAAAAAACTACTGCATTATTGACCCGAGAGTAAAGTCTTCGACATACAAACTTTTAATTCTACGGGTCGTTGGCATCCGCGCGCACGGGCAGCTCCTCTGAAGATCGCAGCGGCCCTCGACCAGGGGCCCAACCACAGCTCAGAAAGACAGTCATCTCAGAGTTTTGAGACGTCGCGCCTGCCGTCGGCAGATGCAGCCGAAACAGAGAGCTGCACTTGATTACCCACTGCTGTCCGTTAATCAGCGGACTGCAAACCAGGGGTGGGAGAAGGCTCACCGAGGATAGGACCTCTGGATCCGTGTGGCGTACGTTGTTGATGCGGAGGAGGTTAGCGACGCAAAACACGGCTGCCCCGACCTCGACAGGGTCGATAACCGTCGTCTGGGAAAGGGCCGGCTGAATCAGTGTCGCCTCAGCCATCCAGGGCTCGTCACGGTTCCAGGCATATGTTCCCTAGCGAGATGTTACCGAAAGTAGCCTTGTAGAGTAGCACTCACCATGCGGGTTGTACTAGTAATGTGCACATAGAGCAACCCGTTGGGCCCCGCTCGTGCCCAGCTGTCGACACATTTGGCATTCTGTGTGGTGATTCAAAACCGGGTTGGTGGGTGGAGTCGGTTGGGGGTGCTTACCGCACGGGTTCTCTCCTGCAGCCATACCAGTGCCGACAAAAGTTCTTGGAAGTCGTCGCCCAACTGCTTACTCGGCAACGCTTCAAGAATCATATACTGCTTGGTGTCAGCAAACGGTCTTATAGCATAACGCCACCTACCCGCTCGTCTGCCTGATCCACAATGGCCACAATGCGTGCCAGCAGCGTAATCTGCCAGTGCTTGTCGTTCAGCGCGTCGATGAAGGAGTAGATCGTGCCATGGGGCAGTTGTGGGTCGTGCTGGAGTTCTCGCATGCGGATGGGGTCGTCCTGCGTTGGAGGCGTGGAGAAGAAGCGAGTGAGGAATTCTGGGCGAGTCGCAGGCATTGGATGGTCAGAATGCAGATGGTGGTGGGGTGGAAAGAAGAGAGGTTTTGATGGTGACCGCCTACGCATTCAAGTCACAGCGAGGTAAACGGGCTCAAGCATCTATAAAATCATCTATAGGAACTTGAGGTAATACATCCTGTAGATGCGGCGACCCACGAATATCCGGTGGCGCTCGTAGATAGTGTGTTCCCGCGTACCGGAGATGTAGGTATCCTTCACGGCTTGTATATCCACCCAGTCCTCCTGCAACAAACGCCTCACCTCGAGACGAAGCTCGTCCTCCATCTTCTTTTTGCTCAAGGGAGCGAGATCTTGCTTGAGGCGTGCTTCCCGCTCTTCTTCTCGCCGGAGCAGACATCCGTCGACCGCACAACTAACATACCAGTTGGAGAACTCGTCGTAGTCCGTAGGATCTTCAGCTGAAGCAACCTTCGTGAGGTCGAATGGAGGCTGCTGGAGCCAGTGACTAAATTCAGCCTCGACGAAACCATCGGCCCCAGTGTGTGCCGCTTCGAAGACTTCGTAGTTTGTTCGGAGGGGACCGCAGGCCCAGTCCTCCACCAGGTCTGGCAGACGAATGCGAGAGAGGTGTTTCTTGGATATGCGACGCTTGCTCCGCACTCGTTCACGACGAACAACACGGCCACTGTATCGGTAGTCAGCCAATAGTGCCAGTTTCTGCTTGTGTTTTGCCGTGCGTACTGGTCGCTGTGGTCGTACTTGAGGCTACTAGTGCGGCGAGCAGTGTTTTGGAGTTGTACAGTGGGACGGGTGGAAGCCCGCACCATTACTAGTCAAGGTTCAAGAAGAAAGACGATGGATCACAAACGTCGCTCTTGACGTTTGTGAAGCTCAAAACTCAAGTCAGTCATTACTCTCCAATTTGTGTATACGCCGATTCGGGCGCCCTGGCAGATTTCGTTGCAAAAAAAATTAGTGCTAAAGAATATACTGACGTCTCAAAATCCACAGTTTAACGTGCCCCGACACTGGATGGCTGCCATTTTGGGCACGTCAAGACCCGGCCTGAAATTCTCCGGCCAGACAAGTCCACGGCAAAAGGGCTTGCTATTCATGCTGCTCGCTACAGATCGTCGACTACCGATAACATCGCTACACCGCGCTCCCATCGATCCACCGCCGCCGTATCCCGGGCCGTTTTCTCTCCGTCGCTGGCATATCTCTCGAAGTCGTCATTGCTGCGACACCCATTATCGACCCAACGGAATAAGCCTCCAGCGGTGTACTGGATGAACGAGCTGCGCGTCTCGCTCGGTTGAATGGGGGTGTTGGAGTGCTGAACTGCGGCGGAGGGAATAAGGATGGTCGATCCTGGCGGGAAACGGATAACGAGGCCCAGCTCCCACAGAATCAGGTGCCCTCCTCGGTCGGGATCAAAGTTCCCCAGGGCGGTTATCGCACACCAGCCCCACGCAAGGTTGCCGTAGTCTAGATGGGGTCGGCTGACCGCTCGACCGAAATTGATGGTGCAGGCGGAGAAGACGCTGCGTGCAAACGGCCAGCCTACTTCAAGTGAGGGCTTCCATGCCATCAGCACGGCTTGGACCATGCAGTAGTATCCGAAGAGTGTTGGGGCCCACATCATCATCAGGACTATTTAACAAGTTAGATCGAGTACTGGGTCAAAGACGCCAAAACAAGAAAGGGCGTACCTCTTGTAAAACCTGCGACCCGCCCGAAGAACTCGTGCTGGAGGATCTCGTTGGTGACCCGGGTATTGGCGATATTCTCGTGTAGAACGCCGGGCTCCTGGTAGACACATTACAGACATATATCGTGAGTCGTCTGAAACGTACGGTCTGACCGCCTCCATGGGAAACACCCCGCGCAACGGCCGGAAATGCTGTATGAGCGCGCCGGTGGTGTCGCTTTTCGGCAGAAACCTTGAGTTGGGGAATGCGTTCCTCAATAAATGTGTTGGCCTTGGCAGCAAGCGAGGTCCAGGCCGGGATGTCGCGCGGAGTTCCACCTAGCAAGCCGACTACACGGTGTTCGCGGTCCAGGAGCGGGATGGTCGTGCTATGGTCATGCCCGGTAAGAAACAACAGTGCTGAGAGGCCATGGCGTACCTTCCATCCCAAGGGACCTGCGTTAAGCCCTTCGTGCCAACGAGGGCATCAATCTGGTCCTGGCTCAGAACGGCAGACACCATCCCCTCGGCTGCTGGCTGAGTTCCCCTGCGGTTCCTTTTCTCGTCGTCATTGCCCACCGAATCATCGTCGACGACTGAGGCCGTAGAGCGAACTCCGATCCAAGCAGGTTTCGAATGGCGGAGCTGGGCGGCGTCGGCCTTGGTGACAAGCCCGCGGGATACTGCCTGTGTACGTCGTTTCCGATGAACCCTCTTCAAGGGCTGGTCGCCGGCTGCAGCTTGTTGAGTCGCCCGCTTACGAGCACGACGGAGGTTGGATTTAACGGTGTTGCGTTTAGCAGTGGTGAGAGGTGCGCAGACGGCGGGAAGAGGGGCGGGAGTGAGTTTGGGAGAGGATGTGGCGCTCGAGTTTGGGGTCAGCGGGCCGTCGAAGGGATCGTCGTCGAATGAATCGTGGGCGTAGAGCGATTCTTGGAAACGAGGGACGTCGGCCACATCTGGGTCGACGATACGTTGGCCTGGCTCGTGAGAGTCAGGGTCCAGCGACATGGCGGGTGGAGACTGGCGGAGAGAGAAGTCGGTGGCGAGCGAGAGGGAGAGGTCGTAGGCGGAGAATTCCCTGCCGGAGCGAGTTTTGCGGAGCTGGGCATCTCGAGGCGTGTCAATGACCGAATGGAATGGAGGGAGACGAATGGTAAGGGGTAGAAGGCCACACGCCGAGGTCCAGGGGCGGTCTCTCTTTGTGGGCACGGGTGCGAGAAAGGGAATGCGAACACAAAAAAAAAAAGGCGACATACGGGTGGTTGAGGTCATGGTAATGCTAGGATTCCGCGAAAAGAGTGGCGCGGGTGGTGAAGGTGGAGGAGAGCTTGGTGTGGTGGAGACTGAAACGCGACAAATATGGGGTTTCTTGGCCAATCATTTATTTTTGCCGTAAAGTAGAATCATTTTGGACGGTTAATCAGCGGACCAACTAATTTATACCGATTCATCACCCGTCCCATCCGAATCCGACTCCGAGTGCTCGTCCGACGTGGCAACGCCGGAGAGAGGCTCGTGCGGGAACCGCAGACCCTCCCAACTATGTAGAACTATGGTCCAATCGATATATGGCAAGATCTGGGAGTTGATGGCTGCTTCCTCCTCCACGGCGACCCGGGGTGCTTCGTACTGGATTGAGCGGCAAGTCGGGCACGCAAAGCTTTCGTTGAATGTAAGCCGCGCGCAGACATAGCAGAAGGAGTGGGTGCAAGATTGAAGACTGGCCAAAGTGAGTAGACGACAGAACGAGAATAGAATACGTACATGACTGGGTGCGATTTGGGAGCAAGGCAAATGCCGCAGAAGTACTTGTCGGGGATCCGGTCGTAGATGTCTGTGACGTCGGGGCGTTGGCGCACGGGTCCAAGGTACAAGTCCTGTGCAGCCACGCGCATGGCGTAAGGCATTAGTTTGGAGTAGCCGCAAACATGGGTTAAAACCTCGTCAAGCATTGCCGCTACCAAGGGTGATCCGGGAAGTAGCGAGGCAGGGAAGGTTCCCGAGGCAAAGGGTGCTTCACGCCGGTCCGAGGGTGGGTAGGGGTTACCAGAACGCCGGCGGCGATGTTCTTCGCGTTCGGCAGCCTTTTCGTGGATAGCAAGGACGCGCTGCGCGGCTACGTCTGCGATACCAGCAAAGCGTTTCCGCAAAGAGTCGCTGCATTCAAGCCGGAGAAAAGTTGTGAAGTGGGAGACTATGAAGCAATTAGAGAGCGAACAAGCCAAAAAGAGGTCGCTGACGAGCGGGCGCGAGTCCAGTCGCACAATCAAATTCGTGACCCACGATGTGGCGCAGCTTGTACAGGTTATCGCAGGAAAGCTCACGAGGACGACACCGAAGAGGACCTGGCGAGTGAGGTCAAGACGGTCTGCGCCAAGGCATCCATGGACTCACGAGGTGGCGAGTTGTCGGCAACGGGGATGGCAGTGCCCTCTGCAGTACCCGGCTCCCGCAAGAGCAGGCGAATGCGAAAAGGGAGGGGGCCAGGACGAGGGGGAGATGGGTTTGGAAGAATTCCCGCTCATGGCTCGTCCTCCGATGAGGATTCTTGGCCATCTTCGGTAGCACTGGCAGCGTTCATGTCAATATCGCCGGCGACGAGATCCATATTGGCCTGGGAGACCAGGATAATAAGAGGCAAGCCAGCTTAGCCAGAGCATACGAGATTTGAGCAAGTCAGAATATTGCAGAATACCCCTTTGAGACTGGATCACCTGCCACCAGATCCGGATCACGGATCGGTTTTTCTTCATTCACAACCACCACCGGTGGTTTTGCTCATAACGATGGCCACACAAGATTCGACCCCTACTCCTCCAATGGGCCACATCGACTGGGAGGGCGTCGAGCGAGCGTGGGCAGTTCGTCCCCATTTCGAAGGTCTATTTCTTCACATATGGGGCGATGCGAGCTCACATGCACTCCAGATCAGCGGCTACGCGACCATTGCTTGGCAATGGGGGAACGATACGGCGAATTTGATTTCCCCGAAAACCCAGGTGGTCGTTGCGTCGTTACGTGGGACCGCTGTTGCCCACGCAGATGCAGTGGGCGGTTAATGTGAGTTGTATCCATAATACATCGACAAAGAACCTGAAAATTACCGGAGCATTCCGAAGATTCCAGCGCAGGAAGAGAAAGCCGAAGCGGCGGAGGTCTGTGCCGAACCCGAGCGGTTGGACGCTGGAGCAATCGTCGAGCAGAAGGAGCCAGGTGCAGCTGATTGATGGGGCAAAAACGGTGTTGCGAGAATATAGACCCTATTACCAGGATGTACAGGATGTAGAGACGGCTAGCATACGACAATGAGGGCGTTGAGGCAGGATTGTTGAGAGAAAAAAAAACTCGCATTTCAAAGAGGGTGAGCTGCGTGACACGTGAATTAACGCACTTGGCGTCAACGAGCAAAATGATCAGATTCCAGTGGTAAGGAATTCACCTCGCCAGCTATCATGTCGACCAAACGAAAGCCCCGCAGAGCGCGCAACTCGACATTCGAATTTGAGGCCGCCGTTCACGACGCTGCCGCAGACCAGGGTTTCCATTACCGCACCAGTACGAAGCGCGCTGTCCCATCCGCTGCCAACGTTGCCCCTACCAAGCGCCTGCGGCTCGAACTGAGCACCGAACCCGATCCCTACGTCAACTGGGTTGAGCCTTCCGCCGAGGATGGGGAGTTCGCAAGTATAGCTGGCACGTTGAGCTCGTACAACACGTACGAGCATTTCGTGCAGGATGAAGAGGTCACGAAGCGCAAGCGATACACCAGTTCGGTGCGTGTTTGCGTTGGTGGCTAGCTCGGGACTGACGTTGGGCAGGACGACCCGATGCAATTGTGGCGGGCGGACAAACATCTATTTCTCGACCACCTCATCCGACACGATGGCCTGGGTGATTACCACAACCGACCCGCCTGCTCATTGTGCCAGACGCCGTACGAACCCGGGTTGACATCGCAGATATTCCGATGCGAGCCATGTGGGCAGTTTTTGCAGTGTCAGTCGTGTCTGGAGGAACGGCACAAGCTACAGCCTCTTCACCCAATCAAGGTGCGTTGTCTCATTTCCAGCCTCAATGAATTGAACTGAACGCCCCAGGTATGGAACGGCAAGTTCTGGGACAACGCAGCACTACATCGAATGCATATAGGCAACGTCTCGGCACGGAGCCTGCAGTTCGCATACCAGCTGGGACACCACGGCCGCCCTTGCATCAGCCCTGCCTCGACGGAGGACCAAACCATGGTAGTCATGGATGTGCGTGGCGTCTTCACGCTACGCGTGCGATTTTGTGGTTGCGCGAAAGCGCTTAGCCAAGATCCCGTTGCTCAGCTCATGAGCAACGGCTGGTACCCCGCAACGACAATCGACCCCGCTACCTGCGCGACCTTCGAGGCCCTCGAGACGTTCCGCCAGCTCAACGTTGTAGGCAATCTGAGCGCGCATGACTACGTCGGTACTCTGGAGCGTTTAACGGACCCAACGATGTTGGGAAGTACACCGGTATGTTGCCTTAACTCGGTCCGTTGTATGTGACTGACAGACAACAGGATAGATACAAGGCGTTTGGTCGCATGAGCCGCCAGTATCAGTTTCTCAAACGCACCAAGCGGTCCGGGGTCGCGCACGACATGTCGATGATGGACGAGGTCAAACCGGGCGGGCTGGCCGTGCGCTGCTGGACATGTCCCAAGGATGGGTTCAATCTCCCTGAGGGATGGGATACGTGCGATCCGGATGACGAGTACGTGAACCAGGTTCTTTGGAAAAATACTTGACTGACATTGGCCGAAGGTATCTTTACACCCTCATGGTCGCCCTCGATGCGAACTTCCGGTTGAAGAACCGAATCCGGGCCAATGAGAAGCAAGACCCGCCCTTGGGACCGGGATGGGGCTGCTTCGTCGAATCGGGTCCATATAAAGACCATCTCCGGGATTATGTGGCCGAAGCCGACGTAGGTGCTCGCAGTGAATCACGACGAACCTGTTGCTGATCTTCGTCAACCAGGTTAGCACCTGCATCGCTTTCGCGGCACTGATGCAAAAGGAAACGCGGTTGACAACGGGGCTGCGTGTCTCCGGAGTGGGAGGTTGTGTATGTGCGAGACACGGTGTGGTGCGTGCTCAGGGTATGGGGGACTTGCAGAAGGGAGAGCGGTGAGTTTGCGGTTGGATTGATTCTTCTTGACTGACGATAGTGTGAGGTATGCGAATATGGATTACATCTTCCTGCACGCCATCGCCGACGCTCGAGTTAAGCGACTGCTTGTATCATACGATATTGCTTGTCAATGGAGGATCCATCTACTGGAACGGGTTCTCAAGTTCGCCGCGGACGCTGGAATTCCTGACCTCGCCAACTTCCACATTAAATTCGGGCTTCCCGTTTGGCACGCAGCAGCGCACGAAGTCGGCTGTCAGGCGGAGATGTCGTTGAGCCATGTTGAGGGTGTGGGCCGTACGGATGGAGAAGGCATTGAGAGAACGTGGGCGGTGCTGAATCCCATCAGTTTTGCTACGAAGGAGATGGGTGAGGGAAACAGACTTGATTCGATCGACGACAAGGTCGATCATGTGGGCTTCGAAAAGAATGTGGGGCAAGGTATGAGAGGCGACTCACGATAAAGCCCCATTCACTAAGAATCTGCAGGCGACACTCTGGGGCGCAAGCTCATCATCGCCGTCGCCGAACGCGACAAGCAAATCAAGGAGTTTGTGACGATCGACCGCGGCCTTGAACCCGACCTACGACGGGAATGGAAGCAAATGATTACGGACTGGCTGGCGGACCCGAGCAAGCGCAACCCGTATGTTATGGCTGGAGGGAAAGACGGTGCGTTTTTTTTTTGCGGTTATTGGGAAGGATCGAATCTGACTTCGCGTTAGCGGGTCCGTCCGAAGCTCAAGTAGCAGCGGCTCTGAAGAAGGCGGAGGTGGAGGATATGCGGCAAGGGGGGGGCGGAAGGCTTGGAGGGTAGAACAACAGCGACGGGCTTCGTCAAGGCTCTGTTACAGTTAGAGGATTTGCAGTGAGTGCATTTCTTGCGTGTGTCAGCTTCAAGCTTATAGGTGATTCCAGATGACGTATCCGGCACGAAGCTCGGGGAAAGACCCTGACGGCCGACCGCTCGAGCCAGCTAGAGGAACTGCGAGCGTCCTTCTTCAAGAAGGTCAAGGCAATTCGACTGGAGCAAGAAGTTTTCATGCAGGGCGTTTCGCGTCTGCGACACGATGGCGAAGAGCGGCGAGACAAGGATCTTCCGCCTCCGAAGGCCGAGGACGTGAAGCTGTGGCTTCCGTCCGACCTGACGAAGACCCAATGGGAGTGGGCATGTCGGCGAGGCCTAGTGGAGATTGAGGGAAAGCTGCGGGAAGCGCAATGTGGGGACGCTCTGGCAAGGGTTCGCGGGTACCTATACATCAAGACGCACCTGATACACACGCGAAACGCGACGGCCGTTGGGCAGGCAGCAACTACGCGGTCAAATACGCTGATCGAGCGGGTGGGGGAACGGATAAACCGTGAGGTGGCCAAGTATACGCAAGCTTGGAGGGCACTGCGACACTTGAAGGGGCTGGAATACACGACACACCTCCAGGAGTTGAAGAAGAGCGACCTACACGTCCGTACACAGACGGAGAGTGACGCAAGGGCTCGTATACGTCTGGGACGACTGGGCTCCGAGCGCCGAGGCAGGAATGAGCCGTCGACAACGGAGAATGGAGAGGGAGGCGTCTCGTGGATTTGGTCCGCCGTACGCGAGGAAGACGACAAAGTTGGATTACATGAAGGTGAGCTACTGACTCTGCTGTGTTTCATTGGCGCTGACAGTGGATTCAGCCGTTCGGGTCCATTGGGCGAAGGCGCTGGGTCGTCGCGATCGCTGGGTAGAGGAAGTGCGACTGCTAGGCGAGGAGCGGAAGAGGGTGTTACGGAGCCTGTTGGCAGTGCAGGAGGAGTGGAAGGCGCGACTTTTGCACAGGCGCAACGTGGAGCCACGACTGGCGGCTGGCTTAGCGGCATATGCCCATCGCCAGGTCGCCGTACATCGGGACATTGCGGAGAGGTTCTACCGCAGCTGGCACGTCAACGCAAGAGCAGCGCTGAAGGTCGTCCTGGGGCAGGATCACGATATTCATCGTCGCCTGTTGTTGGGGGAGAGGGAGCAGCTGTTGGTGATGGAAGGGTCGATTGCGGAGCTGGAGGGACAGCGTGAGGAGACCGGAAGAAGCCGGGACAGTGGGGAGGGGACCAGCTGAAGCTGAGGAGGGCTAGCTACAGCTAGCCTTCCATATGTGGACAATCAGCTGCAGACCGTATCATGATGACCGTACCGATGTGTTACTCACCGTTACTAGTTTGTTACAGAGAATCTAGCAATACTATTGATTGTTACTACTTTGTGACCGGAAGGCACCGGGTTAGAGTAACCGAGCGAGGCCCGGGCATATCCAACAGGCTGCCCCTGGCAGTAGCAAGCCCTAGATTGCAGGCTGCAGCTTGGCCAAGCTGGAGCTAGCTAGCCAGGAACGCCCTAGGCTAGCTGTAGCTTAGAGTGATACGTATATACTACAGCTAAGGGTGCCCAGACTTGGAAACTTTTCAATGACTCAATTAGTTCTTGAAGACAATCGTTAGGTCGGCAGTAGCGAGCTCCCAGGACTTTGTCGAGCCGGTGTTCGAGGGAGGATGCTTCAGAAGAAAGGGAAAAACGCGATAGCTCCAGTAGTCTTTGGCCTCTGACGCTGAGACGTCCCACGCCCGCGCCGTTGTTTTCCCAGAACAACATGAGCGGCGCGTAGAGAATGTAGGCCTCGTCGGACTCCGCAATCGAGGACTGTCAGCGAAGATAGGCCCAGTAAGGCTCAGAGACTTGAATGAACTGGGGGCAGACGAGGTAGTCGAATCTTCCCCACGAGCTGTTGTATCGTCGATGTAGGTGGACCGGAGGAATTTCGACGGGTTCGGCTGGCAGTCCCGGTAGGAAAACTCGTTGTATCGAATTAGGAGACCATAGTTCGAAGACTTCGTTCCCGACCTTGACGTAGCGGCGGGATACCACACGCTCGCCAAGGGCCACCATCAAATTAACATCGAGCGCTTCAGTCGACAAGTCGAAGCCGACGAGAGGGCCGGCCCGTTGAATTGAATAACGAATTGGAGAACCGCCTGTAGACTTCCGGGACTGTCAGCGCCTGCCTTCTTGAGGGTGCGTCGCGGTTACCGTCGACGACTTTGGTTGACTTGGTAGGAAAAGAAAAAGGAGAATTGTGACTCGGTGACAGTCACTTGATGGTGAGTCATCGTATTTCGGCGGTATCATCCGATCCGAAATTAATGAAGCTCTCTCGAACAAGTTGAGCGTGGGTTGGTCCAGGGAGAAAGGGTATATTAAACAGAGGAGGGAGACGTGCGTAAAGGCTAGTGTAGGAGGTGTACGCGTAGTAGATGAAATCTTGGAGATGTTCGAGGGTGTGAATGACGCGCGATGAAGGGATTCGAGTAGCTTGTGGAAAGCAAAGGACCACAAGCGGATGATGATGTTGTATTTGGTGGGGATGTTGCGGAGGACCAAGGGTATAGTAAACAGAGGAGGGAGATGCGCGTAAAAGCTAGCGTAGGAGGTGTACGCGTAGTAGATGAAATCTTGGAGATGTTCGAGGGTGTTAATGACGCGCAACGAAGGGATTCGAGGAGCTTGTGGAAAGCAAAGGACCACAAGCGGGTGATGACGTTGTATTTGGTGGGAATGTTGTGGAGGACCATTCCTCGTTGTTCGGGTTGCTCTTGGTTAAACCAGATAGAAGAAGCGGACTCTTCGATGACAGGATACCGCTCTCGACAAGAGTTCTTGACTTCGTTAGACAGCCCCAATCAATGTAGCCCCTGCATCCGCAAGTACTCTCGCTTCAGCAGGGGCGCGTTGCGCAGGTCATACTCTGAAACCCACAAGTCATCAGCTGGCCCGTAACCCTCCCATCGAACTAGGAACATTCTTTGACTTCCGTTCTTGTTTGGCTTGACTCGATGTCCCAAGATAGCCTCCACGGTATACTCTTGAGAGGCCTGGAGGTAGTCTCTAGTGTCAGGGAGAGTGACGCGATCCCCAAATTTGTCGTCCGGTAAGTGGTATTTGCGAAGATGTTCTAGATTGAAAACAGGGTGCATATTGTAGGTATCAGGGAGACGTAGTTGGTAAACGACTGGGTTGATTTTCTCCAGTACTTCAAACGGTCCAATAGTGCGCTGCACTAGTTTACGTCCAGTACCTTCGACGTCGACTAGCTCGAGGGAGTGGGGGTTGACCAGAACCCAATCACCCTCCTCAATAGCTTCAACCGGTCGACGATTTTTGTTGTAAGCTTTCGCTTGTCGTTCTTGCGCTAAGATTATAGAATCTCGAGCGGCTTGACGATGCTCTTCCAGAGCTTCGATGAAGTCCTCTCCCTTTTGGCTGGGAAGGAAGGGGCGCGCTACGGGATCGGTCTCCGGAACCAGTAGACCAGCCGCAGTACGAGGGCTGTATCCCATGAGTAGGAAATTTGGAGTGAATCCAGTGGAAGCGTGCACGTTGCTGTTGTACGCGAAGTTTATCTCGCCTAACCAACGAGACCAGGACGAACAGTCTCTGACCACGTAAGCTCGTAGCATCTGTTCGATATTGGCATTAAGTATCTCGGTCTGGCCGTCGGTTTGCGGGTGGTGAGCAGAGGACAAGGCCATTGCGCTATTGTACTGCAAGCAGACGGATCTCCAGAATGCAGTCGCCCATCGCTTGTCTCTATCCACGATGATACGTTCCGGCATTCCATATTTGTTGACGATATAATCCACAAAGTGTTTAGCGAAACCCTCTTGCGACAGGTTGGTGTAAGTAGGAACGAAGGTGCCGTACTTAGTGAGCTTGTCAACCAGAACCAGAATGGCGTTGAACTTTTCCGCTCCGGAGGCTGGTAGTCCAGTGATGAGATCCAGCGAAACCGTAGCAAACGGACGAGAGGGGACATGAGCAGGACGTAGTCCGCCCATTTTACGGCGATGGTCGGTCTTAATCTTCTGGCAAATGTCGCAGGTACGGGCGAATGCTTCTGCATCGGCGCGCAGAGTTGGCCAGAAGAACAGCTCCCTGAGACAAGCAATGAGTTTAGAAGGACCGGCATCGGCCGTCTCCTGCGGAGACTCGTGAATCCATTTGAGGACGAAGGGAACTCGCCCCTTAGGTACGCAAAGACGCGTATTCCAATCGGCATTGACGAAGTAGAGAAGCTCATCCTTGCCCTTTTGGAACCGAGAAGGAGTCAACACCTTTTCTGGGCTAGGCGCGTCTTCTGCGTAGCGAGTCTTGAAGTAGGGATCGTCTCGGTAACCAATGACGAACTCCTTCGTGAACTCCGGAGACACGGAGACGAGTAGATGAGCCTTTTTGTTCCAGTCCTCGTCATAAGGCAAAGTGCTTTCTTTCTGACCTGAAGGATAGGTCCAGTAATCCGGATCGACAGACGGTAACGTTTCCTCTTCGGTTACAGGATCCCTCGTGGAGACCACAGAGGTATCCTGGCTCCCAATCGGGACGTTAGGTTCTTGCTGCGTTTCCGATTTTTCCAAAGCCTTCTGCCTTCTAGTCACCGCTAAAGCCTCCTTGCTCGTAACGTCCTCCCACCAAAGCGCCACAAACACTGCTTTCTGTGCTGGAGCAAAGGCGCCTTTGTTCTCCCACTTCTGCGCTAGGTCCTGCTTCTCCTCGTCGGGAACAATTGCGTCCTCCAGATCTTGAAGCGGCGAGTTATGCGGTGGTATTCTGGGTAGTCTCGACAGCGGGTCGACGTTTGAATGTACGCGACCGGGACGATGTACTATTCTCAGCCCTGGGTAAGCTGCGAATACCGCCCCCCATGCCGCCAACCGCCGATTCATGTTTTCGTACACTCGCGCCCATTGGAGAGCGGCGTGATCCGTCACCAGAACCACCGATTCGCCTTCTATGAAAGGTTGGAATCGTATGAGAGCTTCCTTAGCTCCCAGCGCCTCCCTTTCCGTGGCGCTGTAGTTCCGTTCCGCTGCTTTGAGTGTGCGGCTCCAGTAGCAGATAACGCGTTCAACGTGTGCCGTGGTATCGTCCAACGTATTCGCCCAAGTATCCTCATACTGAGGCTCCTCGTCGCCCCACCTGTGTAGCCCACTATTTACCGTGCACTACCGGTAATAACCCGGCGGGTTAACACCGGTAGTGCACGGTTCTGTCGGTAGTTCCCAAGGAGCGAATAAAGATTGAGTAAAGAAGTGAATAAAGCTGAATATACATGGGTCTAGGAGGTGTTCCGCAGCACTAAGTCAGCATTACCGTAGCCTTAACGATAGTCCCTAGGGAGCGAATAATTATGAAGGATTTTACTGTCTATTATCAGTGACCACATAGGGAGTGAATAATTATGAGAGTTCTCACCGTGTCCTGTCGGTGGCACCATAGGGAGTGAATAATTATAAGAGTTCTCACCGTGTGTTGTCGGTGGCACCATAGGGAGTGAATAAAAGTGAACATGTTTCTTACTGACTAGTATATCATTAGATTTGAATGAAGGACTATTACAGTTTTGAAGGGTTGTAAATGGTTTGAAGGTTGTAAGTAGTGATTGCTTAACGGTGCGCTATAGGAAGTGAATAAAAGTGAACAGTGTTCATTACTGATAGTATACCATTAGATTCAAATGAAGGACTATTACAGTTTTGAAGGGTTGTAAACGGTTTTGAAGGGTTGTAAGCAGTTTGAATACAAATTAGTGACTTTGAGCCTATGCTTAACGGCCAGGCTCATAGATGTCATAGTATGTGACACCTGTGATACACTGCCAAAAAAGGAAATTTTCGCAGATGGTCAGCAGAAATCATGACAAATGTCACAGAATGTCACAAAACCAAAGTTACAGATTTCGATAACGGCTCCAACTTTCCTCAATTGACCTATACTCTGAGCTCGACGGTTATCTTGTAATCGGCCAATTACCTCCTCTGATCTCTCTATTTACAGATCAGTAGTCCATATCTCAATGAATACTGGTCGGATCGGGATGGTTCAAGTACTGGAGGGAGGCTCTTTTCACTCTGTACATGATGGTGCATTACATTGAGTTATCCCGCATACTTTGTTCTTCCATCACCTCCATTACAGTTAGATATTGAAGCCATCCCTTGATGGATAGCAAGATTAATCATCCAGGAAAGTCTATAACTACTGAAGGCACCCTTTATATACTCTCTCATCATCAAATTGCATGATTTGATGCGAAAAAAAAACTTGAGATACTGCCAATTTGCCTAATATAAGGATGATCCTGGACATGAGCAGATATCTCAGTCATTCATCAGCCGATACCCTTCATTGAGGATGCTATTTGTAGATGTGAATAGTCCGCATCAGATGACACCTCACTCATATTTTTAAACCAAGTACTCAGGAGTCAATACAGGCTATACTATCATTTTTCAAAAATGCTATATCTCAGTGGAAGATACACAGATCTGGTCGGTTGCTGGGTTGGAGACATCTCCTGTTGACCTCCAACCAGGTTTATCCCTTCCCCAGCACAAACCTGGAAACTTCCATATCAATATGCCCATTCTCATATTCAGGTGTATGTCTCAAATATTCACCCCGAATATGATAGTAGATTATGGATCAGGGTATGTAGGAGTGCAGGAGGACCCTGCCTACTTCCTACCACCCAGGATTTTGGGTCATTAGAACAATTCACCAGGTAGATATTTCGATATTGGCTCCAACCCACTCAATTCTGCTTTTGCTGAATGTGCGAAGTAAAGCCTAGAGGCACAGGATACATGGTCCCTGGAGTCTAGGGAGTGTATTTGGACATCTACTAGTATCCCATATTAAATTTGGCAAAGACTATGTGAGATGCCACAAGATATAGCTGAAGACAGCCTTGGGGTCCTGAGCAGAACTGGAAGCCTCTTGACTGCGACCTATGGTGTGAACATAATTTCAAGGAAGCTTTAAGACTTGGAGGGACATTTGTAGGCACGTCCTAATAAACCCTTCTAGCATTGAAATCAACCTCATAGCTATCACAGATCTCCCAGAATACCTCTATCAGTGTTATCTATACCAAACAAGATGCAAGTGTACATACATGAGTTTTGAAGATATTGAGGAGGTTAAAGGTGATTCTGAAAGGTGTCGATTAGGCCTCCCCGAAAATGTGATGCTTTTCTCCATAGGTTATATATAGCCAACAATAGCAAGGGAGAAATATTGCGGAGGACCCTATGCATAACCATCTGGGATTGATGTCAATAGGTTTGAATGTCGGTACAATTGTACTACTGGGGGACCTACACAACCTCCCACTTGGATCAGGATCATCGGTGAAGAGGTCATACAGATATCAGCCGAACACTTATACACACAGCTAAAACATGCAGTAGTTCAGGTTTTTCTGGATAAGATCAGGCATTTTGTATAACAAGTAAATATCTGGAGGGTGCCTTCAGTGGTTGGAGACTGTGCTGGAGCATCAATCTCTTTATCCATTGAGGAATGGCTTCAATATCTAACTGTGATGGAAATGATGGAAGAACAAAGTGTGCCTGATAGCTTAATCTGGTGCACTGTTGGGTCCAGAGTAAAAAGAGTCTCCCCCCAGTACTTGAATCATCCCAATCGGACCAGTATTCCCAGAGATATGAACCACTGATCTGCTAATAGACAGATAAGAGCAGGTAATTGGCTGATTACAAGATAACCGTTGAGCTCAGAGCATAGGTCAATCAATGAAAGTTGGAGCCCTTAGTGAAATCTATAACCTTGGTTTCGTGACATTCTGTGACATTTGTCATGATTTCTGCTGACCATCCGCGAAAATTTCCTTTTTTGGTGGAGTGTCACAGGTGTCACATACTATGACATCTATGACTATGGACACGCCTGGCGGTTGAGCATAGGCTCAAAGTCACTAATTTGTATTCAAACTGCTTACAACCCTTCAAAACCGTTTACAACCCTTCAAAAGTAATAGTCCTTCATTTGAATCTAATGGTATACTATCAGTAATGAACACTGTTCACTTTTATTCACTTCCTATAGCGCACCGTTAAGCAATAACTACTTACAACCTTCAAAATCGTTTACAACCCTTCAAAACTGTAATAGTCCTTCATTTGAATCTAATGGTATACTATCAGTAACGAACACTGTTCACTTTTATTCACTTCCTATAGCGCACCGTTAAGCAATCACTACTTACAACCTTCAAAACCATTTACAACCCTTCAAAACTGTAATAGTCCTTCATTCAAATCTAATGATATACTAGTCAGTAAGAAACATGTTCACTTTTATTCACTCCCTATGGTGCCACCGACAACACACGGTGAGAACTCTTATAATTATTCACTCCCTATGGTGCCACCGACAGGACACGGTGAGAACTCTCATAATTATTCACTCCCTATGTGGTCACTGATAATAGACAGTAAAATCCTTCATAATTATTCGCTCCCTAGGGACTATCGTTAAGGCTACGGTAATGCTGACTTAGTGCTGCGGAACACCTCCTAGACCCATGTATATTCAGCTTTATTCACTTCTTTACTCAATCTTTATTCGCTCCTTGGGAACTACCGACAGAACCGTGCACTACCGGTGTTAACCCGCCGGGTTATTACCGGTAGTGCACGGTAAATAGTGGGCTACACAGGTGTGTCGCCCTTCAACAAGGTGGTATATAGCTTTGGTACTGCCTCCTGGGCCCCCCAGGCGCGTTTCAGCCTTTCATAAGCTGGAGTGTTCTTCAAGTCTCGGACTTGAATAGGTTGGACTTGTTGGAGACTAGCTCCAATTGCGACGTCCGAGGCGTCGGTGTACAGTCGGTATTGCGAGTGCAGTATCGGATGACCAAGTACTGGTGTCGCGGACAACGCGTCCTTTGCACTCTGAAATGCTATTTTGTGTTCGGCGTTCCATAACCACTTGGTCCCTTTCGTCAATAACGAGAAGAGCGGCTTGACCATGAAGGCGTAAAAGGGAATATAAGATGAGAAGTAATTAACCATGCCCAGAAACTTTTGTAGCGTATCGATGGAGGTGGGTCGAGCTAGCTCCTGTATCGCTGCAACTTTCTCCTTGTGCATCGAGAGGCCCAGCCTCGATACCTTCTGCCCCAGCAGAAGGATGGAAGTAAACCCGATGAAGCATTTCTTCGGCTCCAGCGTAATCCCAGATTTGCAAATCGCGCTCAGTATGTTGTCCAAGTGAACTAAGTGCTCGTCCCACGATTTGGAGAATACTACGATATCATCGACGTAGACGAGAGCGAATATCCACAAGAAAGGAGCTAAGACACCCTGCATAATTCGTTGGAAAATGGAGGGACCGTTGCGTAGCCCAAACGGCATTCTTGTAAACTGCCACAAGCCTCTATGGGATCGGAAGGCCGTTTTTGGTTTGTCTTCCTCCAATACCGGAACTTGGTTAAATCCGGCAAGAGCATCGAAGGAAGATAGTACTTGAGCACCAGATAGCGCTTGTACTATCTCAGATTGACGCGGAATCGGAAACTCGTCCGCAACGGTCTGCGCGTTCAGTTTGCGGTAATCCACTGCTAAACGCGCTTTCCCGTTGCGAAAAACCACCATGCATGGCGCTCCCCAAGGACTCGTTGAAGGCTCAATCACTCCCCTCTCGAACCACAAATCCATTTGTTTATCGATAACTTCGCGTTTGGCGGGGGAGGCCGAGTACATGGGCAGCGATACTGGCTGCGTGCCTTCCTTGACGGGAACCGAAGCCTTCTCCTTGACGTGTCCCAGACGTCCTCCAACCCCGAAGGCGTCCACGTTCTTTCGTATCACCCTTTGCAGTTTTGGTAGTATGTCGGGAGGAATGTCTGGACCCAGGCAAACGGCTTCCGCAATGTCGACACCGTCGGACGGAGGATCCGGATTGGGTATGGCGGTAGTCTTCGGCCCCCATAGTTCATCGTCTTCTTGTTCCTTCGTTGGTGAAGAAGCTGAAAGGGTAGAAGACATCCTTCCCGCCGACGTTCCTTCTTCGCCACTTGCTGTGCGATTCGGTAAACGTGAATCATGGGCCGCGGTTGTGGCTTGAATGACCCTGGCTAGTGCTTCGGCGCTGGCAGCAAACTTGGCTCTTTCTTCCTCATTACGAGGTGAGTCCGCATATTCCGCTGGGTTACGTCGGATACCAACTATATCCCCAGCTCGAATAAACCACGGTCGAGAGCTAGTGTTGGCGATCGGCAAGTAGGGTTCCTTGGCGGATATGAATGTCGATGGAGCTGCCATGACGCTACCGTCGCCCATAGTAAGTAAAACCTTTTCTATGAGCCAGTCGTCGCGACCTTCGAAGTCACCTGTGATCTTCACGTTGTGAACCGATCCAGCGGCTATAAGGACGTCTGTTAACGCAAGTACTGAAGGATCTTCGGCCTCCTTCTCCTTCTCGACACGGGCCTTCGAGCGCTTGTATTCCTTGCGAGAAGCAGTCGGCGAGAGACCGCTGACTGTCCTAGCGATATTGGCATGTTTGATCTCGAATCCGAGATTGACCGAATGCGCCGACGAGGCTGGCACGACATGACGAGAAGATCCGACTAGGACTTCACTTTTTCCATCGGCAAAACACTTTACGCCAATTTCGTACGTCGACTGGAAGTCTTCTCCAAGCAGCAATGGGACTTTCATGCCCCGAACCACATACGCTTCAAGGTCGAATTTGATAATTTTATTCGTTTCCGTTGTGAGGAAAATCGGGATTACAACGTAGCCGAGGAGCTTCGCTTTACCTGTGAGGTGGTACAGCTGCATCCGTAGGCCTTCCTTGGGTTTATCCAAGCCAGGTATTGAGTTAAAGAATTCTTCGGACATGAGAGACAGGTCCGCTCCGGAATCCAGACGCGCAACCACGATTCTCCCTCCGGGCAATCCGACGCGAGCTATAACGTGTAACGCCCTTGTCCCAACCGAGCTCAAACCAGCTGGGAGGTGTCTGGCCTTGGGTATCTCGAATACTTCTTCGCCGGTAGGAAGTATCATAGGTCTCATTGAGGCCGGATCAACCAGCTCTCGCGCAAGCTTGTCCAAAGCTGCTTCCGAGACCTCAGGTTTTTCGTTTTCCCTAGCTCTTTCTTTGCCTTTCCGGAAGGTTGGTATTCTTTTTGTTAGTTCCTCGCGCCTGCGCGTGTTTCGACTCGCTCTTGAAGCAACTTGTAGTACGATACGGTGAAGGTGTATGGCAGGGGTAGAAGTGTTCGTGTTCTTGGTATTCTCATTTGCATCCGGATACGCGTCAGTGGAGGATTTATTCAGATTGTCTAATACATCGGTATCGTCCGTTCCCACATTCACCACATACTCAAGGAGTTGTTGAGCGAAGTTCACTCGCCGGATACCAGCAAGTTTCTCCCATTCGCCGTGGTGAGGCAATCCCGAGCGTAATGATACGGGCTCGTGCAGATGAAGCAGTCGCCGTTGGGCTTGGGGTCCGTCTTAACCGAATCATCGCGAGGGAAGTCCTTTCCCTTGAAACGACTACCCCTGGGCCATTCGATTTTGGTACGGTTAGCGCGTGATCCCTTGCGAGCATCGACGGTGTTGGCTTCTCGGGATTCTTCCTCGTTATCGTCATCCTCTTCGTTCTCCGAGGAAGCTTCCGAGGCTTCTTCTTCTTTGGACGCGACGTGGGCGCTAGCTTTTCGGCGAGGGAAGAACTTCTTACTCGGAAGAGGAGACGAACGCATAGTCTTGTGCAAGTACTCGTCGATCTTGCAAGCATGCAGGAGGGTGTCACGATAGTGTTCCGCGACCTGCAACAGGGTGGCGATGTCGGAGCACCGAGCTTCATCCACCATGTCCTTCCAAGCTTCAGGCTGCGTATGGAGTATTTTGTTGACTGCGGTAATCTCATCCTCCTCCGAGAACAGGAATTGTTGGTGCTGGATGCGACGTTGGAAGAATTCAATCAGTTCCTCTTCGTCATGGCCAGTTTGTCGGAATCGCATTTCTTCAAAGACTTGAAGACGATCCTTCTGCCATTTAGACGTCAGGAACTGACGACTGATGCCCCCCAGCAGCGTGTTCCAATTGACGGTATACACTACTTTGACCGCTTCCGGGAGCGCATTCCACCAGTGCTTAGCGGCGCTTTTGAACTGGGTCGGCGCTATTTGTGCGATATGAGCGTGCATGACTGGGCCCAGACGAGCAAGATTGCCCATCTCAACGACATAGTCGATAAGCGAATCTCCCTTCCCATTCCAAGAAGGGACGATACTCAGATTGAGCTTGGGGTTCACACAGGGGGCAAACCTTATGGCCTGCTGCCAACGGCCTGCCAGCAGCCTACCAAATGGCCTACCAACCGGCCTACCATGCGTATACAAGTTGTTCTTTGTCGATATGAATAGAAGTGCTCAAAGGACACGTCCTCGGACTTGGTTTGATCACCGATCAGCCACTGTCCGCAAACCTCGTTCTGTACCACAACAGTCCAACTCCCATGTCGTAAATTCCTTGCTCAAAGCTAACTTCTTTGAATCTGTAGTCAGTCATGCACAAAAAGCTGCTGCAGCGGCATATTCATGTCTGGTCTCGAAGCAGGGTGCCGTCACTCACACGCCATGATGCGACCATGTTCCCGTCTTTCAGTCGGACGCTTTAGCCTTTGTCTTCTGTTGCACCGACGGCCCATCTCACTCGTTTACGATGTTGTTGAGTAGCGTCGGCGTCGGACTCTTTGAGTTTCCATCGCTTCGTTACAGTCTGACTCTTTTGCAGACATTTCGTTTGGCAGTGCTAGTGTTCGGCACGGGCCTCCCGCGGGTACCAGCACGGCGACCCGTACCCGTACCCACCGAAACCCGTACCCGCGGCCACGGGTACGGGTCTGTTCCCGGGTTGGCGGGTTACCCGCGGCCCGCAGGACCCGCGCCAGACCCGCGCGCTTTTTCATACATTTTTGTGCTCTGGGATACTATAGAGTGAACTTCCTATAGCTTTGGTATTCTCAGTAGGCCATTGTTGGTGTTTTCGGGCGCAGATGGCGTGTCGGTGCGAACACCCGTCATGTTGTAAGCCAAAGAGAATTGATGTGAGATCACTGTGTCACCGGCGCTAGATGGGCGCTATCCCAAAGGTGGTCAGTGAGCGGATATGGCGGAGGGCTCTTTTTTTTTTTGCAATTTTGTTGCTCTGTTGTCCTTATTATCACTTTACGAACGATCGAAAGCTATATCGGGCCACGGGTCCGCCGCGGGTACTCACGGGTCCATGAAAAATCTCGAGGCGGACCCGTACCCGGACCCGGACCGACCCGTACCCGCGACCCGCCCCGGGTAGCCCGGCCCGTGGCGAACACTAGGCAGTGCCCGAGCGGGGTAGATGGTGGAGAGCAGGCCAGGATGGCGATGATGAAGGTCGGCAGGAATGCAAGTTTGACTTGGTGTGTTGTCATGAAAATCTCATTGGCCGGATACTAAACCCTCACAGTTTGATGCTTACCTTGGACTTGACTGTGTAGACGACGACACCACCTTGTTCGTACATCTACTTGCATCTTTTCTTTTCTTTTGGTTTTGGGGTGGAGCCGACGAGTCTGGGAGAGGGCAGAAGGGCCTGGTTGTTGTTTACAGCGTGTGGAAGGCGGCACAGAGGTGAGCGATGGCGCAGAGTGGGTTTTGAAGCTGTTGCGTGAGTGAGACATCGTGGTGAGCGGCAGCGGGCGAATTGGGGAAATTTTGTCGAGTGTTTTAATGGGTGCGCAAGTCATCAGGAAGTGTGGGTGGGCAGAGCTGAGGCCGTTGGCTGGGTAGAGAGCGCGGAATGAAAGAAAGGAAGTGTTGCTGCAGGAGGTATTCAGTAAGCAGCGATGGTGGGCAGACCCGCCAAGTGCGATTCCGAGGGGAAGACAGCGGCGAAATGCATCCAGGGCAAGCGGGACGGCACCCTCAAGCCGTCTGGGATCCTCTGAGATGAGCTACAAGAAAAGAAAAGGTCAGTTTGCATTTAAGCTCAGAGAACAGTCACTCACCGTGAAAATACGGACACAATGAGCTCAATACGGTGCTCAGATGGTTGGCAAGACGCGGCTCGGCGCGTTACATAACTCCGCGGATACTCGCGCTGTCAGCGAAATTGATCTCCGCCAAGGCATGGCCAACACGCGTTCTTTGAGCTATAAAAAGCTCAAAGAGTCGACAGGCCAATTGGTAGGCCAGTTGGTAGGCCAGTTGGTAGGCCGCTGGCAGGCCATTGGCAGCAGGCCATAAGGTTTACCCCCTGTGTCAGCTGCCATTGCGAGGCGTGCAGATCTGGAACAGCAGGGTCAGGTCCAAAACCTCCGTGCGGATCGCCGCCGCCTGGAGCACCTGGGAAGCCCGGAGGACCTCCTCCTCCTGGTGGAGGGCACGGAATACCAACGCCCCCGCCAAAGAGAGGGTTACTGCCAGGCGGTGGGGGAGGAGGAGGGCCGGGAGGCCCGCGTCCGGGAAAACCTCTGCCAGGATTTCCTCCAGGGAATCCACCACCTGCACCAGAAGGCGCTCCGAAAGGGAATCCACCGCCACCATTACCCGAACCTCCACTAGGAAACCCGTTGCCGCCGTTTCGACCGTTCCCGACAGGGCTACCATGCTTCGGAATACCAAAAGCACGGCCCATTGTTGGAACAGTGTTTCCCTCGAACCGAGAATTGCCCCCTACGGACGACATAGGAGCCGCGTGCGCGCGCATCACCGATGGCCCCCCAATCCCCGAGACCGGGCTGTTGAGAATAGGATTAAAGTAGATGGCGGAACCCGGCAGAGTTCGTACGGCGGGAGCAGGAACAGAACGATGGTGTCGGGAAGGTAGACTCTCAAATCGTACTCCGGAGGTAGGGCCTGCTTGGTAGTGTCTTTCCGATTCGGAAGATCCAGGATGAGGTCTCCTAGCAGCTTCGATCGTAGGAGGAGGGGAATGGACAGGTAAATATCCACCCTTGTACGGGTTGGCATAGCGGAGCTCGTCTAGCTGAAAAGTAGGACGGATGCGATTCCACGCCGTCCCATCGAATTGTTCCAGGTACCCTCTATAGTCGTGGCGGGCCATATATCGCCGCAGGTCCTTCTCTTGTCCTTCCTGTCCGTAGAGACGTCGAACTTCGGAAGTGGTAGAAGCAATGGTGCTTAAGGAATCTCCATTGACACGTCTCAATGACCTCATTAACGTGGTCAAGGTGTGATTCGTTCGTCGGTCGGCTTCTTTGAACCGTAGTTGCAATGAGCCGAACGCCATGACGACGAAGTCAGGCTCTTCGGAGTGTTCGAGAATACGGATGAGCAAAAACTCGGGGTCTACCCGATAAGCCAAGGAAGAATTACGCCCGGTAAGGAAGCCTAGACCTTCGAGGATTTGGTGAAAAGCTAGAACCAAATGTGCTACGACCGTGAATAATTGCGATTCAAGTCGGTAATACCGTCCCAGAGCCTCCGTAATGACCACGGTCACCATGCGAGGGTCGCTGGGAGATTTTCGAACCAATTCCACCGCCGCTGATACGTTCTCCCATACGGAATCCAGCTGGGGAGTTTCATATCGACGCAGTATGTCCCTTAGCAGGGCCGTATGTTCCGCTGGATACCCATTGAATGCCCCTTCGTTCAATCCGAACTCGATTAGCGGATCGTAGTCGGTTTGCTCGTCAAACTCTCCGTGGAAGCGGACGACGGAGTCCCTGAGTGACTCCAGATGGATTCCGAGAATCTTTCCCGAATGGAGTAGCATATTCGGGGATTCTGGGCGAGATCTAGCCGCTCGTCGACCATGTAACGCTGCAGTTACAGAATCGCCACTGAGATGAGAGGCATTGCGGAAACCAACATCCTCTTTCTCTGAATCGTGTTCCGATTCGGGGGAGCTACTCGACGACGGGATGGAGCTGATGGTAGCAGACGGAGTAGCGGCTGGAGTGGGATCTTGAACGGAGTCGGCTCGAGAATTCTCAGCTTCCATGTGGGGAGGAGTATCACGGTCGGAGGGTTCTTCGGGACGCGCAGTTGCAGTCGAAGCGCCGCTGGCAGCTTGTAAGCGAGCTTCACCCGTGATCGTAGTCGGACGTTGCTCCCGTTCCAAAGTGCGAGAGCGCAGGAAGTCGACGTTAGCTTCCGTGGTCAAGGAGGTGTCGTAGCCCGGAGCGCCGGTAGTTCCAGTCGCTCCAAGCGAGAAGGGTATGTGAGCGGTGGCTTCAGACATCGACAAAGAAATCTCGGGGTAGTGGTACGGGGTTATAGGAGACCCTGTATACATCTGCCCACAAATCCTCTCCTCTTGTGAGTTAGCCGGAGGTCGAGGAGCCGCTCCGGAAGATCCAGTAGTGGCACCACGAGTCGAGCGAGGAGGGGGAGTTGTTGAGTTGGTCGCATTGTCGGTAGTGGACGACGGACGGCGACTTACAGCCCTAGGGGCAGCGTTTTTAGAAGGGGCGGGAGCAGGGCCTTTTCCCGAGTTCCTGGAGGACGACATGGAAGAGAGAGCGAAGAGATATTCGTCACATGAAAATTTCGTCTAAAAATTTTATATCAGTGATGTCGCTTAGGGCCCTGTGCGGTTGTCAAGTTGAATGTGTTTTGCCGAGGCGAATCCTCGATTCGATTCGCGTTGGAGGAGTCGGGGATTCGACTAGCTGACTTGACGGTCTTCAGAGTCCGTTGGCGACCTTAACGTGGCTCGTGACGTGGCGAAGCCCCTCGCGGCAGGCTCCATTGTGATGCTGCGCGGATTCGACAGGGCTTCGCGGAGTAGTTACAACGTTAAGGCCATACGTAGAATAGTAATGTAGGATAGAGGAGCGACGGAGACCGTACGCTCCTCTATTAAGGTAGATCCAGAGAGCCTGGGTGTAGGAATACACAGTAACTCATCGGATACCGAGTGAGTGTACTGGAAAGTAATTGTACATGTTGGTACAGCGAGACGCTATTGAGCATCGAGTCGGTTCGTACAGAGATGGGAAGCAGAAGCAAGTTATGATTGATATGTGACTCACAGTCACACAGCTCAGATATACGGATAAGATAGACAAGACAGGGCCGGCTCCGCGCCGACCACAAAAAGCAGAGGTCAATATGTATTAGAAGAGAGTCGCATAGGTAATGTACCGTGGCTCCTGTGCTATTACCAGTGACCACTGCACCGCTCTTTCGTCTTGGCCATGCCTCATCGCTTATCCGTTCTTCAAGTTCTAGTGATGTTCGGGGCCAGGAGACTGAGAATGCTGAGCTACAACAAAATTCATCAGTATGACGGATTCGAGTAGCACATCCAACATATGCCAGATTGGGCTCAGACAGAGCTGAAACCGAAATACCGCCGCTGGTCTTCGGGCGTCGTTGAGGTAATGTATTCCGGCCGGACTGGATTGTCTGGGCGTTGATCATGGTTGTCGTCTGAACGGCGATGTGGGCAGAAGGGATCTGGTGTTGAATTTTAGCTAGCGAGCAGTTCAAGTTCGCATACACGAACGGCCGTTATATCGCAGTCCTGAAAGCGGAAATATGAGCGACTTGTTTGCATGACTCCAAGTCAGGACACACCTTGGGCTATAGATGCTCGGTCTCCCAGCGCCGCTGACTATTCACAGGTTTCAAATTGGATTACTCGGATGACATGGCATCGTTGGTGCGATTGGTGGAGCCATTAGCGGTACTCGCCTCTGTTATCTTGTCTGTTGTGTAAGGTATTGCTTGTAGACTGTTTATAGCGGGAATGTAAGCGAATCGTTCACATAAACACGGAAAACAGCTCATGTAGCTCCCGCAGACCGCCAGCTCATACCAACTGCCGCCATCCTCGATTCGTTAATTGCATGAGAGTCATGAGCAGTCGTTCGAATCGGCATGAGGAGTGCTCATTGCCGCGAGGTTGCTTGGGGTACTTGGTACTGGAATGTGAAAGAATCCGAGTCGGCAGGCTCTGATCACAGTATAAAATTGGCCACACACCTTTCCCGATGACCAAGAGCTCGCACATAACTCCAACGCACCCGGTTCATCTCCTATGAATATTCTGTCTGTATATTGGCAGCATCGGAGCACACACCTGGATCCGTGGCCAAATTCTTCCCTGTGCCCGCGAGTCTCGCCATACATCGTTCTCGCCGACTCATCGACTCTTCACATTCGAGTAACTTGGAAGCTAGCATAGCTCAGCGTCGGAAGGTCTTGCTCAGATCGTTTGCGTGGTCTTGCGCAAGATTGCTTGGTGCGTCAGCATTGATGGAGACCTTGCCAGTGATATGTTGCGGAGGCCGAAGAGAGCGCAGAGGCTTGGCGTTTTGAGAGCAGCTTTGAAAATCGCAGATGGGCAGAGAATCGAGGTTGGAGGCTTGAGTGATACTGAGCAGCTCCATTGCATGGTGGTGGTCGAAAGCAAGGAGTGTTGATGGGATCAAGGCAAGAAGCCCTGACGCCCATGACCTGTGTGAATTGAGTGCTTGCTGCGCATTGGCGCTCAGGGTGGAGAAGCTGTATCTCTCTCCATTTAGATCAGAATGCTGCCTAATAAAAAAGCTGTTAAAGCTGTAAAGAATATCCTTTTACGGCGGAAGCACTGTACTTTAAAGCTGTTGAGTTCTTATCCTTTTGTGGCAGAAGTTCTTGCCAAACATCATGCCAAAGTGATACTTGTATGCTCGAAAATAACTGTAACTTAATGGGCTGCGCGCGCTGGGTCTGGCATGCGGCGTTAAGTTCCAATCGCAATAGCTTGAACCTGCAGAGTTTAGCCGAGGGAGGGTATCGAGCGTGGTCGAGCGCCCGGGACTCGGATAATCGCCTGCGGTGGTGATTGCCGGGGATATTGGCGCGTGGAGCCAAGTTCCTGGATCAAGACGCTAGGCCGTGATCGGAGCGCGCAGCCAAACAACCTGCGCCACAAATTGATACCTGTCGTACGGGTAATGATACAAGTAATTATATATACACGGCTTGGGCATTCCCGTCGCCCTTACCGTCACAGCTGGGGTTGAAGGTGCAGATTGTACAATGTTTAGTTGAGCTAGGGTGTAGAGTGCACTGAGAGTGCATTGAGCTTATTTAGTATGTACAACTGTATCTAGAAGAATCTACAAAGTTCTGCAAATGTGCTGAATCAGCTGAGTGTCACTTGGGAGAATGTGCTCAATGTTTCCTATTAAAGGGCGGGAAATTCGCGCACCTTAGAAAGCGGCCTGAGAGCTCTGAATCCTTGAGCTTCACCGGAAACAGCAAGCGTTGAGAGTGGATGAGAGTGGATGTGCAGGCACGGAGATAGTGGAGAGAGGGGGGGGATAAATTATACTTGCAGGTCCAAATGCCTGACCAGCGAGTTTACAGAAGACAGGGTAGTACGGCACTGTAAGCGATGGCTGTGCCCTACCAATGTCAACTGAGCACACTACCTTTCAAGGGGGTCGAGGATACAAGATGCTGGCCTGAGTGCCTGGCCAGCTCTCAGCACAGAATATGTGGCCTGACCGAGAGAACAGGATCACCGGATAAAACCCCGCAGGGACCTGGTTGGGTTCTCCCCTTCCAGGTATAAATCCTCAGTGTCCACCAGAAAACCCAGCCTGTCATAAGTCTTCCCTTGGCCAGAAGCATGCTTAAGCCATCCAATTCAAGGGGATGATGCATCCTCCCAGTGAGGAGGATACACCAGATAGATCGGGGTTTTCGTAAGTTTTCGTTGAGTCATACGCGTGTTTTGCTAGCAACGGCGTAATGTCGCGGTTGGCAAGCACCAGTCAAAAGAAATCAACAGGTGTTGAGCAAAACCTCCCGATCTCAGCCTGAATCTCGGGAGCGTCTTTGTAGAGTTTTTTGAGGAATATTTCTCGGAGTTCGCGGAGTGGTGCATGTGAGCAAATGAACATCGCATGTGCCGGGTCCTCAACCTCAATTTTACAGAAGCGGCAGAGGCACCATTCTCGAGGCACCATTGGTCTTCTGCGTTCCTTCCAACACCGGTGTTCAATAGCCAGAGAGTGGCTTGAGAGGATGGAACATGTTAATGCAATCCAGTGATTGGGTGCAGTCACTCACAGATAATGTCAGAAGAAAAGGGGTTTTTTGACCAGCTTTCCCGTCTCACTATCAAACTCCACACGGGGAGCAAGGAGCTCTGAGACGCAGGAAGACTCTCCGATTTGGGTTGTTATCCAGGAGTGCAAAGAGCGTTCGACATTTTTCATTGCCTTGTCCACCATCTGGGGCCGAGTCATGATCTCAGAGATATCGAACTCGACATGAGGCGTCAGGCGTGAGAGGGCTTTCCGAAGATGGAGTATCCATGATGCCTTCCGTTGCTGCGCAAGTCTTATCGACTCGTTCAGCGTGTGCCAGGCGGGCTGAGCGGGGCGATCATCATGGGCGTGCAGCGTGAGCAGGTAGCGCAGGTATTTGAGCGCCAAGAATGCACGGCGATATTTAATTGGCCATACACCGGTTTCAGAGAAGAGCACAACGGTGAGAGATCGAGCACCAAGGCCCAGTATCCGCCTCCAGTACATGTTCTCCACCTTCTGCAGCTGACGCAGACTCTTAGCATCCACATCAGGGAATATCTCGCAGCCTGCGATGAGGTAAGTACGGGTCGACCTGGGCAATGTACATGTTGCGCGCCTGCCAGACCTCAATCCACTCGAGGAATCGCTCCAGTCCTAGGATAATGTTCGCAGAGCGACGGGCCTTTTGGGATTGAACAATATATTGCTCTTCCCAAATGGAGTGAGTTCCGGATTTAAGCCAGATTCCCAGGTAAATTGCCTTCTCGACATTCGAGAGAATCCTTCCATCCATTCGGAAGGTTGGGGCTGGTTTGAGTTTCCGTCATCCATTGAACATTTGGCACAGGCACTTTGCGATAGAAGTTTTGTATGGTTGAAATAGTGTAACATTATTCCCCACACCACAGGTTGGGTGGTTTCGATGCAGGTTAGTGGTTTTGAGACACAGGTTGAACTTCTGAGACACAGGTCGTATAAGTCCAGTCTAGCGAGACACAGGTCAGTACATAGGAACATCGTGCAGCACAGGTTTCCGGATACATGTAAATTTTGCACCAGACAGGTTTTGAGACCGCTCAACACATGTTGAGGGTTGGCATGCTAGACTGAAATTACCTAAAGAAAATCATCACGATTGGGTTGATATCCCAACACGGCATGACTATGGCACCATAAATGGTGATTCTGAGTTTGGCAAGTAATACATTCAAGTTTGGTTTGCAGTTGGGGGGCTTACCTGCCCTGATCCCTTGGTGCCCTTGCCCAGATGTGTATGGACCACCATGGTCTCACTCCCCGGAATTTTGTGGTGACTCTAGAGTAATCTTGCACTGAGTGGAGATGAGTTTTCGGATACAATTCACCAGCTGCAGTTTTATTTTTATTTGGCAGACCCAGGCTGAGTATTCAAGCAGGAATGAAGAAGTCAGTAAAGTTCAACATGTTCCAAGATGGCCATTAGAGACCAAACTCACCGGTATCACAATTTTGATCGCCGGTTTGATGCGGCGGCTTGCAATCAGATGTCCATCAGTTCATCTGTTGGACAATCAACCTCTTTCTGAAGGACAAAGCCAACCTGTGTTGAGAAAGTAGTGGTGGACTCAACCTGGGTCGCAGTGATTTCCCAACCTGTGTTGCAATTCTGAATCAAACTTACAAGAAATTGTGACACAGGTTGAAGGCAACCTGTGTTGCGAATCCCCTATAACCTGTGCAGTTCTATCAGGAATAATGTTACACTATTTCAACCATAGTTTTGCAGCCGTTATCGTTGGACCAGGCTAGTGATGCTGGAGCGCGTTGGTCTGAGTCGACAGATTCAGGATGTCATCTGCATGTGCGAGCATATTCACGAGCAGGCCATTGAGGTAAACATCGCCTTGACATCGTTGAATAGCCAGGTCGGACATGAATAAATTCCAGAGCAGTGGAGATCCCGGGTCCCCGGTGAGAATTCCCAGGAAAGATTCAAACACCGTGCCGAAGCGGCCATTCAGCTTGACCACATATTTGATACTTTTGTATAGCATTTGAGCCAAGCAATCAGAGGGCCAGAGATGCTGAATTGTGCCAGTTTCACCCATAGCGTGGGGCGGTCAGTCCCGGGGAATGCATTCTTGAGATCAAGATACACCACATACAGCGGTTTGCGCTCGGAATCCGCCCGGTGAATTGACGAGACCAAGATGAAAACATTGTCGTTGACGCGGAGTTTATCGTGGAATCTGTTCTGGGTGACAGGGATTGCCCCAATGGACTCGACTCCCTCTCTCAGCCGTCGGTCAATGATCAGAGTCAACATTCGCAGCATGCAGCACTCTAGTGCTATCAGCCGGTAGCTCGATGTTTCGGCAATCGGCTTGCCCTTCTTGTGTATTCCGATCAGCACAGCGATGGGCCAGTATTTCAGCGCAACCCGATCGTTGATGCAGCATTGAAAGAGTGCAAGCAAGATCTTGTTGGGGACTGCAAGACAGTCTCCATAGGAGAATTTGTCCGCGCCTTCCGCTGAGTAACCCTCTGTCCCATGGCGCTTGATATGTCTCTTCGCTGCCCGGACTTCCTCGAGAGTAATCTTGCGTGAGTAGGATGCCAGTCGTGAGATATCTGCTGGCTCGGTGCGCAGATCCTCGGCAAGAATCTTCATGAGCGAGAGGCGATAAGCGTTGAAGGATGGATGGATGAGTTTGGGATAATTCAGCAGAGCGGAGAAATAATCAGTCATGTCCTCAAGTTCAACTTAAATCTCGGGTGCATGACCATCCAGCAACCAGCAGACGAAAATCCAGAACGTTTTTTCGCTATCCCGGGCCACTTTCCGTGGTTTCTCTCGCATGTCTGTCTTCAGTTTATTGAGTTTGGCATGTCCACGATGGGTGGAGTTGCGCTCTTCTTCATCTCCATGATCGTCGCCGCCCGGAGGCCTCTTACGGCGAGGAGGAGATATCACGGGCAGCACCGTCTGGACCTTGAGCTCATCACCTGCCGCAGCGATGGCCGGAGCAGGCCAGTTTGGGTGTTCACACTCACTGGGGGCATGGTCCGTGGTGGTAGTTTTTCTACCACTACCGTCGTGGTTGACAGGCAGAAACGAGGCATCCATGAGGCTCTTGATGGCTGCGGCCAATGTTGCTGCAGCAATGATTCAATCAATTATCAAGGTTGTGCTCGGCATTTGGTGCGCTGAGTGTTTTTAGATCCTCAAATGTAATTAGGACCTGATATAGATGTTTGCTGGCTTCCTAGATGAACCCATTCATCAACTGAGGCCGTTGGAGAAAATAAGGTGTTCTCTGGTGGTGCGATGAAGCCGTGGCGGGCTTAGATAAAGGCTGTAATAAGCCACCAAAGAGAGACGAGCATGATCTCCTCCCAGGCACCCAGGAATCCCTCAAAACAATGACAAGTGTGATGTTCTAACCCAGAGGGTTGCTGCAGGCCACATTATCTGACACTTGGTGCTTCCGTCCACATTTCTTGAGATGTGGGCTTGGTACCAGTCTCCAGTGACCCAATGCAAGCCTTTAGGACATTAGATTTGCATTTTGAGGCTCTACAAGCGGCTTTCAACTGCATGTTCCCCAGCGGATTGCTATCGGCAATCATTGCATCAGGAAAAACCTCCCGCGTTAAATTCTCAGAATTTATCCTAAATTATCTTGCCTCAAAATAATTTCGGACATTTGTGCTGAAGTTGGCGGAATTCTCGGAAATTTCAATCAATTCAAAAGCTTCATAAGAATTATGGGAACTTTGCGGAGATTTTAGTACAATGTCATGTAAATATGTCGGTCTGTCATAGAGTTGGCAAAAAAAACCTTGCATTCTTCCAAAACGTTGCTCGACTTCCACATCAGGTTAGCAACAGGTCCGAATTTCGGCAGTAAATGAATACTGCGCCGAATGTTTTGCACGGGAATGACACTGGCAAGTCTCGCACCGTTTTTCTCTGAGCGAGTGAGCTTGTACATGAGGTGGTTGGGCTCTGGAGCTCGTGCAAATGGTGAGAACCACTCGACATATGCGAGATAACGTGCTGGTTCTGCACCATCCGGAAAGAGAGACGCCAGGACACGCTGAGGGAGCTGGAATACAACGCGAATTTGAGCGACCTGATAGCCTACACAAACACGGTCAACATTTGAACTCCTAGCAAGCACTAGAAAATTACCCGTTGTTCCGGTTGCACCTCCCGCTCCGATATTAATGAGCCCGGTATCAAATCGAGCCGGGACAGTGTCACCGTTCTGGAGCGTGTGTTGGGGCTGAGCGTGAATAGAGTCAACGATCAACTCCTCAGGTCCCTTGATCCCAAATGGATCCAGCGAGCTGAACTTGATGCAGTGGAAGACAGGAACTGAGCTGAACATAATCTGGACGTCGTTCGCGGCGCTTTCCAGCTGAGCACGAGGTAGAGCGGGAGCGTTGACGTAGGCAATGTATCAACTGAGGGCCTCAACAAAGTATTTCGCCCCGTATTCCCGCTGAAGCGTGCTGAACTTGACAGATTTCTTGGTCGGGTGCTTGGCCATGACGAGTTTACGCTCGTAGACAATGCCTGGGTGAAGGTTTTGGATGATGATTGGCGCCGGGCATCCGTCGAGTCGCCATTTGATATACTGAGCGTGTCGTGTCATCTTCTCCTTCCGCTCGAGCCACAGAGTCATCTGAGGGAACTCGTCTTTGAAGTTCATCGAACGAAAAGCATCCTTCGCCAAGTCGATGTGAAGCCGTTCCGTGTACTCTGTGTTATAGTTATCTGTCGTTCCGAGCCACTGGATGGCGAACTCGTAGTGCTTCCACGAGTGAAGCTTCGGCAAGTTGAAATTCTCCCGCACACCAAGGTCGACGAAGATCTCTTTGTTGTCGTGGAATCGTTGCCGCGCATTCTCGAGGTGTGCAATTGTCTCGCTGCTGTGTAGCGGATACTGCGCGAGATGCACGAAGTCCAATATCGTGCGGACAGATCGAACAAGGCGAGCGGAGGAAAGGCCGCCAGGAAGGGGCATGTCGATAATTATACCCAGCAAGAAGCGCGAAATTTGGTCATGCTCACGACCCGATACGCGATTGAGTTTCGAAATGCCCTTCAAGAACACACGGATGTTATGGTTCGGAGGGAGCCGACGGCAGCGCGCGTCGATTTCTGCATCGCCGTAGACCTCCTTGATCCATGCGATGAGGTGCTTGATTATGCCCTGGTAGCACTGGTGAAGGATGTCGGGCGTGATACAGGCAAATATGTTCGTGTAGGGAAGCTCCTCCCAGAACGGATGAACGATAGGCTTGATGCCAGCAGCAGCGCAGGCTTTTGCATACACAGTCCCGCCCTGGTCAAGGGTATCGAGCACGGCAAGAATATTCTCGAGATGGCGTCGCGGACACGTGCAATTGGCGTCGCCGAGATGGCCGTTTTCACACTCGCATGAAGGGCAGTTGCCCGTTTTCGCGCCAGTTACAAGCAACTGCTCGGGATAGTCCCCGATGTAACATGCACAAATCGGGTGTCCACGGTGGCTATCACCGTTCCCAGTGACCATGTTGAGCCCGGTAATGCCCGCCGAGCGCAGAGGAGCCGTAATGTAGGACAAGCACGCATGAAAGATGTTGCCTAATGTGCGCTGCCTGGACGCCAAGTTCTTGATATGGCTGAGGTTGGCGGTGGGCAGATACGCCAGAAGAACATACGCGCGGTAAGAAGGCTTGCGGCGAATGGCCTTGGGGATGTTTCCGATCGTCATATACACTGGATACGCCGTGCGGGTGCCGAACATCGTTAACTGTGTCTTGTCGGACGAAAGGATGATAGGGATGACTGTGGCGCCAGGTGTATTTTTTTCCACCTCTTTCTGTTCTTCGGGATTGGGAGATTCTACGTCTGAGGCACGCAATGTTGCTTACCTGTGTACTCCACACCACCAACGACCGGTGTGCATGTCATGATAGAGGCGAATAGTTTTGTCTGCGTCGGCATAATGACGCTCAGGTCTAAACACCAGATACGGCGCAAAGTTTGTGTCGCCGAAAAGAGCCCGGACACATTCAACGATATCGCACGAGAACAAATCAAAGGCCTCTCCCTGAATGACGATCTCGGAGCGAGTGAATTGAGGTCGCCTGGGAAGCTTCTCGTCGATGATTTTGTTCAGCTCACCCATCGTACTGTAGGATAGGCCAAGCGCTTGTCGGACCTATCACCGGCCCAACTCGGAGGTCAGTTAGAATATAAACGAGCGCATGAGCACGCACCCCTTCGATTTTTAAAAGATCAGTGAATGCTGTCGATCCTGAACCTCTCATCTTGGCCCAGTACCCGATTTCCCACTCCATCTTCGACATAAAAGGCTCGAAGAAGGTGGATGGATTTCCAAGCCGAGAGCGGTACACCTCCTCCGCTGACTTTGCCACGTCTGAGCCAACAATTTCTCCTGCTCTGGCGCTGGGGAAATGTTCGACCACGGGAGCTTGGTGGAATCGATCTTCCGCGATGACGCGGGTCTCGGGAGTTGGAGGAGGGTGCTGCTCGGGTTCTTCCTCCGAATCGCTGATAATATCCATCCCATCTGTTCCATCCGTCCGGGGAACGCGTTCAGGCTCCCAGCTGTTCTCATCCCAAGTCGAGTTCGCAGCACCAATGTTATCGGCAGAGTCGTCGACATCAGGCTCCGGCACCTCATCCACATCTCCATCCCCGAAATCCTCCGGACCATAGTCCTCACCAAAGCAATCCCCCGTGAATTGAGTGGATCCTAGGGGCATGCCCTCCGTAGGTCTGCGTCCAAATGCCTCCTCATCGACATCATTCGTATCCGACTCCGACTCCGACTCTGACTCCGACTCTGAATCGTCCCATACGATTTTGCCGACACTTTGGGCGTGGACTTGCTGGCACTGTCACGATTGCTGTTTGTTTTCGTGACTACATCACATGTCACATGTCACATACTCCGGACGGACTGTGCCATCAACTGCAGACTGTGCCATCAACTGCGGACTGTGCCATCAACTGCGGACTGTGCCATCAACTGTGGAGCTGTGCACGGACTGTGCCATCAACTGTGGAACTGCGCATCAACTGTGCCATCAACTGCGGACTGCGGAGCACAGCCACCGAGGGTAGTATATATACCGTAGCTAGCTGCCCTGTATCCCCAGTCCTTTTATTCCATCACGTTTACACTCTTACCATCTCCTCCTCCTCTCTCTCTCTCCCTCCTTGTGTTCTGCCATCCGAGACCCCATCGTCACATCATACCGTGACCTCTGGCGTTTACTGTGACAGCTCACATTCCTCTGATCTCCGCCCTGTTCGTGACATAATAAAAGGACTGCACTCATACCTTCGTACCTCTTGGAATCTTCTAGATTTCCCAACGCTCTCAAACCTCCTAACAACACCAAACCTCCTACCCCTCCTACCATTGCAACATGGCACCGAAAGTCATGCTTGCTTCCCTCCCACCTTTCTTCGCTGGCGAATCTGCAAAGTGGGATAACTTCGTGGATTTTCTTACCACCTACATTGCTGCATATAGCGATGAACTCGACACCGAAAAGAAGAGGATTCTTTTCACCATCTCATTCCTCCGAAATGCAGATGGGTCCAGCTGTGTTGCATCAGACTGGGTGCGCAACTGGAAAAAGCGCACTCTAAACACAGACGGAACCCTTCGTGCATCCTACACTTTTACTGAGCTCATTGAGGAGCTTGAAAAGGCATTCAAGGACCAGAACCTCACTCAACTGTCTCATATCAAGTTGACAAGTACCAAACAGGGAAAAATGTCACTTGTTGAGTATCTCCAACAGTTCGAACTTCATGCTGAACAGGCTGGTTATTCGCCGCACGATGCAACGAGTGACTATAACGCCTTTTTGATCGAACTCTTGGAGGACAACGTCAACCAGGACATCATGTCCCAGATGTACGTTGGAGGATCAGTGGTCCCAACAACTTATGCTGGGTTCAAGAATCGGCTTGTGCAGATTGCTGGAAACCTGCAGCGGGGCAAGATCAGGCAGCAACGCCAGAATGCTCTTACTGTGCAGAAACCAAAAGTCTTCCAAATCCTTCGACCATCCCCAGCATCTCACCATGCTTCACCCAATCATACCAATTCGACCACGGACAACTCCGTGCCCATGGAACTCGACAACCAAGGGCAGACTTCAAAGCCTTTCCGTTGCTACAATTGCGGAAAGTTTGGACACGTCAAGAAGAACTGCCCGGATCCACCGAAACAGAAATTTAACTTGCGAGCCCTCTGTACAGAGATTGATGGGATGGATGCACAGAGCGAAGTGCTCCAGTCCCTGGCTGCAAAGTTGAAGGAAAAGGGTTTTTGATGCGCTCTGCTCCATTGGCCGAGGAGACAGAGCATGCAGATAGATATGGACGGTTTACCATCCTTACAGAGAAAGGAGATTCCTTTCGAAAGTTTGATACTGATAGTTCTCTGGATATAGGTTCAGCATTGCAACCAAATTTAAATCATTTGCTGGCAAAGGAACCAAATGATCGTGAAGAGAAAATTCGGCTGAATAGGAAGCGCTTGCAGAAACTGCGGAATCAGAAGCAGGATGTAAAGGATAAGCGCTGGAGTGAATTCAAGAAGGCTAGCAGAAGGGCAACTGCTGTTAAAAACCAACAAAAGGGGAGCATAGCTCCGATGGCTCAATCCTTGGCTAAGGAGGAAGCGCCAACATCATACCAAAATCCGACACACACACGAGTACCAGCTGCGGTCAAAATTCAAGAAGCTGTGGAGAGACAGCGCGGCCCGAAACCGGACCGTTTGTCTGATGAAATCAAGAAGTTCCATGCTGAACGGAAGCGCCACGAAATGGTCATTTCAATCATGCTTGCAGAGCCTGAGACTGGAAAAACCCGCAGAATAAAGGGGTTGTTGGACAGTGGGTGCACGACAACTTGCATTGATCGGAACTACGCCAAGGCGCAGGGGTTCCAGATGAAGGAACTGGATGTGCACATCATAGCAAAGAATGCAGATGGGACGGAGAATTCTCAGGGCAAGATTACCCATTACGTCGAACTTCAGATGGGCATCGGGCCTCACTGGGAAAAGACACGTCTCCTGGTGGCTGGCTTGGGGAAAGCACGAGTGTTCATTGGCTACGACTGGCTTTTGAAACACAACCCACAAGTCAACTGGGCTAGCCAGAAAATCACATTCTGCCGCTGTCCGCCGGAGTGCAACATGGACAGTGAACAATACCACATTGGCGACAAGGAACCAGAGCTAGAAGAGGGAGAATCTCTACTGCTGGTTGACTTCAGCGACGCAATTGAGCTCAGAGCCAAGGAGACTCAGTCTCAGCGTTTCGCTCAAGAAGCAGGCAAAGACCAGGATAAGATGACAGAGGACAAAATCCCAGAGCATTATCGTCAGTTCAAGGACATTTTTGCAAAGGATTCCTTTGACACTCTTCCTCAACGGCGGCCTTGGGATCATGCTATTGAGTTGAAGCCAGATGCAAAATTCGTTGATTGCAAGATCTATCCGCTTTCACGGACTGAGCAGGGCAAACTGGATGAGTTCTTGGAGGAGAATTTGCGGACTGGACGAATCAGACCTTCGAAATCGCCCATGGCTTCCGCATTTTTCTTTGTCAAGAAGAAGGATGGAACCCTCCGACCCGTGCAGGATTACAGAAAACTCAACGACATGACCATCAAGAACCGATATCCTTTGCCTTTGATCTCAGAGCTTGTCAGCAAGCTCCAGGGTGCCCGCTTTTTCACAAAACTTGATGTGCGATGGGGTTACAACAATGTTCGCATCAAGGAGGGTGATGAGTGGAAAGGGGCATTCCGCACAAATCGTGGACTCTTCGAACCTTTGGTCATGTTCTTTGGATTGACCAACTCGCCTGCCACGTTTCAGACTATGATGAACGACATTCTTCGGGACTTGGTGAATGAAGGACGAGTAATTGTCTACCTCGACGATATCCTTATCTTCACTGAGACCTTGGAGGAACATCGGCATGTTGTTCGTCGAGTGCTTGAGACACTGGCCAAACACAACCTTTTCCTCAAACCTGAAAAGTGTGAGTTTGAACGGACTGTCATTGAGTACCTGGGCATGATCATTTCCTACAACTCTATGAAGATGGACCCAGTCAAGATAAAGGGTGTTCTGGATTGGCCAGAGCCCAAGACTGTCAAACAGGTCCAGGCTTTCCTTGGATTCACCAACTTCTACCGCCGCTTCATTCGAGGCTATAGTGAGATTGCAAAACCACTCACAAGGCTCACGGGAAAAGGAGGCTGGGCTTGGGCGGATGAACAGAGACGTTCATTTGCATTGTTGAAGGAGAGAGTTGCAGAAGATGCTGTCTTGGCATTACCAGCAGATGATGGGAAATTCCGGCTTGAAGCAGATGCTTCTGAAGGTGCCATTGGCGCTGTCTTGAGCCAACTTCAAGAAGGCAAATGGCGGCCAGTTGGTTTCATGTCACATAGTCTCTCGGACACGGAGCGCAACTACGAAATCTATGACAAGGAAATGCTTGCAATCATGGCAGCCCTGGATGAATACCGACCATTCCTCATGGGTGCCAAGGAGACCTTCGAGATTTTCACGGATCATCAGAACCTGCAATACTTCAAGAAGCCACAGAAACTCAACAGACAACAAGCACGTTGGGTTACCGAACTATCCGAGTTCGACTTCACACTTCATCACCGTCCTGGTGCTCTGAACAGAAAGGCAGACTTGTTGTCCCGCCGAGCCGACCACGATCAGGGCAAGAATGACAATAGTGATGTTGTTCTTCTGAAACCCAAACTCTTTCGAGCTACAGAGTTTGAGTTTGAAAGTCTAGATCAACAGCTCATTGGAGACATCAAGTCATGCAAACGTTTGGATACATCGGTTAAGATTGCTCTAGAGAAGGAACTGCCTGGTTGGACCCGAAAAGATGACCTGATCCTGTACAAGGGCAAGGTCTATGTCCCACGGGATCAGAAACTCCGAGAGAAGATCATCCACCAGCATCATGATGTTCCCCTTGCTGGACATCCCGGTGGATTCCGAACACAGGAGTTGATCGAGCGGAATTTCTGGTGGCCACGGATTGGCAACCAAGTCAAGGAATATGTGCAATCGTGTGAGGCTTGCCAGCGTACAAGATACCGACGTCGGACCCATGGACTATTGAACCCACATGCCGTACCAAGTGGGCCATGGGAGACGATTTCGATGGACTTGATTGGCCCCTTGCCGGAAAGCAATGGATTCAACGCAATTCAAGTCTGGGTCGACTTGTTTACCAAGCACATTCATGTTGAGCCAGTGGATATAAAGCTCAGCAGTGAAGGGGTTGCACGGTTAACTCGAGACCGAATTGTTCGTTATCACGGGATTATGCACAAAATTATCTCTGACCGGGATCCACGGTACATCTCCAAGTTCATGCAGGAGTTGAACCGTCTTCTTGGCACACAGATGAATCCCACAACTGCATATCGACCTGGGAGCGACGGCCAAACTGAACGCATGAATCAGGAGATCGAACATTATCTCCGGATCTATGTGAACTATCATCAATCAGATTGGGCTGAATGGCTTGCAATGGCGGAGTTTGCCTATAACAACAAAGTCCACTCTTCGACTCAAATATCACCATTCTTTGCGGACCATGGTTATCACCCCTGGAAAGGAGTCGAGGGTCAGCTGGAGTCCAAGAACGAAACAGCACAGGACTTTGCCCAGCAGATGAAGAAGATCCGGGAGGATGCTGGCATTGCAATGCAAAAGGCAAAAGACTACATGAAGAAACAGTATGATCGCAAGCAAGTGCCAGCCCCAGACTTCAAGGTTGGGCAGAAGGTGTGGCTGGAAGCCAAAAACATCCAGCAAGATCGACCAACGGAGAAATTCTCTGATCGTCGACTTGGACCATTTGTAATTTTGGAGAAGATTGGAGCTGCAGCATATCGGCTGAGGATGCCAGGAATGGACCAACATCATTCTGTCTACAATGAAGAACTGTTATCTCCTTATGTGGAGCCACCTCCTCACAGGCGAGAACATCGACCACCTCCAACCATTGTCCAAGGCCACGAGGAGTATGTTGTGGAGGAGATTCTCAAATCTCGGAAACGTGGACAAGGCTACCAATATCTGGTCAAATGGAAGGATTACCCACACAGTGACAACACTTGGGAACCAGAACGTAATCTTACCAATGCGAAAGAACTCTTGAGTACGTTCAAGAAGCGTAACATCACAACTCGCGCTCTGAACACAGTACCTATCCTTCCCTCCGGATATTGGGATCAGCTGATCGACCGCTACAAACCGAAGATTGAATCACTTCCCTATCCCACACGGCGACTCTTTGACCCTTCCACTGGCAAATTTGAAAACATAAAATCTACATCAATGAGGACATTGACCATAGAGAGGGGGTAATGTCACGATTGCTGTTTGTTTTCGTGACTACATCACATGTCACATGTCACATACTCCGGACGGACTGTGCCATCGACTGCGGACTGTGCCATCAACTGCGGACTGTGCCATCAACTGCGGACTGTGCCATCAACTGTGGAGCTGTGCACGGACTGTGCCATCAACTGTGGAACTGTGCATCAACTGTGCCATCAACTGCGGACTGCGGAGCACAGCCACCAAGGGTAGTATATATACCGTAGCTAGCTGCCCTGTATCCCCAGTCCTTTTATTCCATCACGTTTACACTCTTACCATCTCCTCCTCCTCTCTCTCTCTCCCTCCTTGTGTTCTGCCATCCGAGACCCCATCGTCACATCATACCGTGACCTCTGGCGTTTACTGTGACAGCTCACATTCCTCTGATCTCCGCCCTGTTCGTGACAGGCACGCTAGCTTCTTTGTCTTCCAGAAATGGATTGAGTAGCCGCGGTTCGTTCGAAAGCTCTTTCGGCAGCCGGCGCAAGTGGGCATCACCCTCAGGCTGGCAGTGTGAGGGCAGGGAGCGATTAGCACGTCATCGAAAGGCGATGCCTCGGACTCGGAATTTTGCGGATATCATGATGGGAGGACTCACTCGCCCGGCTAACACTTTTTTTTTCAGCGTCCTCTTCCTTTCTCCCACATCTCTCCGCTGCCAGCGGTCCTCCGGGAGCCACCATGTCCAGTCGTCGCAGACGGGATGACTCGGGCGACGATAGTTACGCCAACCCGGTACAGCCGACAGCCACAGAAAAGCGCAGACTCACCCGGCAAGCCAATGAAGCTCAGCAGCGAGCACAGGACAGGGCACTCATCGAGTCGACGGCGGGTATGTCCTCTTTCGCAGTCCATGTCTTCGGGCTGATGTCTTCAGGTCATTCCCGAGAGTCCAAAAAGACTGCCCTCAAAAATAAAGGTGCGTGTCAGTTTTTTTTCTTTCTTCATACTGATTCAGGGAGTCTAGTCTGGGAAGAGGATGCTCCCCACCGTGAGCGCAAACGCTCAGCGTCCACGGTGCAAGAACCCGAAAAGCCCAAGAAGCCCCGCACCCAGAAGCCCGCAGGTATGCTCGGAACCCCCCCCCCCCCCTCTCCCAAGACTTGCATGTGGATCGCTGATTATTGGAAGAAGGTCTCGCGGTACTGCTAGCTGCGCCACATGACAAACGGAAACAGCCGCCGCGGCAGAGAGCTCCAGCACCCAGTAAGTGCAATATATTCTCAGAGCAGAAAGTTGACGCAGTTGCCCAGTCGAGAATCCGCTGCAAGTGCGCAAGCCCAAGCCGTTGGCCAATGAATCGACATCGTCAAAGCCAGTCGCAAGTGAGTGACGGTGACACCGTGATATCACTCCACGTTCTCACCACCACGGACAGAGGGCCGATATGCGGCAGCCGCCCTCAAATCAGACTCAGAGGAGGACCGTGAGCCAGCTCCTCCCAAGAAAGGTGCTTACCTCTACCCACTACTTGCTCGTCTCTGACCGTAACCATGGCAGCGTCGGCGTCAACAAAATCTAAGGGCAAAGGCAGGGCTCAGGACGACTCGAACTCGGGCGGAGAGCAGATCTCGGGAGAGGGGGACGTCTACGGGGAGCATAGCGATGATTCTCACTCGGCTTCCGGGGAGGAGGACCTAGCTGTGGCTGCGGAGGAGATTGACCGTCTTGAAGTGCGTGGTCTGCTTAGCCCGTGTTCGTCTGTCTAACCTTACACAGCGACCCAAACTCATCCAGCACCCGCGTCCTCTCCGTCAGTTCAGCGCTGTCCCGGAAACTGAGGACATACGCGTACGTTGTATGCACCGTAGCTCTGTCTCGGCTAATGCTATTTACAGCAGCCTGAGCTTACCATCGCTGACCTCGACGAAGAGATGAGCGATGCAGCGCCTCCTCGTCGTCGTCGTAACTCTGAGGACGACCTCCTCAAGTTCCATGGTCGCTCATCGTCGCATGCCTCAAGCACTCGCGAATCGGAGTGGGACCTCCCCGCTGACACCGACCCCGAAGATCTATTCGGCAACGAGCTATTCGGCAACGAATCCGAGGACGGGGAGAAGCGGCACCGGAAGGTATGTGCTCGAGCTGTGGGCCGCACCGCCTTCTGACTTGACCCATTCCAGGTTCGCGCTGAGTACGAAGCGGACGACGCAGATGACTTATCGGAGGGTGACGTCTCTGCGGAGGACATTGTGAAGCCAGTTCGGCCCAAGGTGTGTCTGCATGATAGCGATATGCATGCCATATCTGACTGTGTCGCAGGCCTCTAGCCGCAAGTCTGCGCAGCAGCTCAAATACGACGCAGAGGTGGGCGATCCTCTACTGCTTCGGGGCTCTAACCATCGGTTCTGTAGGCTCCGCAGGTCCAGCAACGGCGGCAAGCTCCTCGGAAACCTGCGCAACAGCCCCGCAAGGCAGGCCTTGGCGACCAGCGGCAATGGAGCCTCCATCTTTGTCTCGTTACCCCCGCCAGCCGGCGTCGGAGAACTCCGACTGAACGACCAGTCTGTGGAGATCCAGAGGCTCATCAGGAAGACCATCGAGCTTGCATGTGTCGATGTCGCCTTCGACTGTGCATACCCCACGATCAGCGATCGAGGAGTGTTCATGGCGGTGTTCCTCTACAAGGTCGCTAGGAAGATGAAGGACGATGCGGACGAGCTGAAACGACGGACGACGGATCAAGAGCGACGACATGTTCTGTCGTCTGCTCGCAGACCTTGTGCGTCATTCCTTATCTCCGTCGACAACGTCGCTGACCTTCCCCACCGACAGATCATGGTACGTACTAGCATCCTTCGCAACAAAGTCAAGAGCGCCATCACGGGCAAGGTGCCCGACTATCTCCACCTGACGAAAGAGGGCATTCGCGCGGTCCAGGCTCATGACCGCGTCAAGTTATGTCTCAAGGACCAGTCCTACATCTTTCCCATCGTCGAGTTGCCACCAACCACGGCCGATCCAGAGGAGGCTGTCGTGCCAACACTACCCGTACGTCCCTTGTCTCTACGTCCTCGTTACCACACACACCCTCGGCAGCCTGTAAAATTCAAGACCGACATGCCGTTCCACGCGAAGCCGATCGTGGAGGTCCTTCGCGAGGTCTTCTTCAATAAAGGCGGTGTCGGGCGCAAGAATAGCGACCAACTGCAATCGTACAATAAGAAATACCCGGAGGAGCTTGAGTTGCCACCGGTGATGCTCGCTCTTGTCGCCACGCATGTGAGTGTCTTGTCTTCTCGGAGAGCATTGCTTATATGGCCACTAGTTCTGTGGCACGCTCCATATGTGGGCGACGGGTCGCAAGGTGGAGACGAGTGATTTCAGCCAGGAGGCGCCACGCATGTGAGTGTCTTGTCTTCTCGGAGAGCATTGCTTATATGGCCACTAGTTCTGTGGCACGCTCCATATGTGGGCGACGGGTCGCAAGGTGGAGACGAGTGATTTCAGCCAGGAGGCGCTGGAGACGACGTACACGGGCCCGATCGACTTCATCGATGACACGCGCACGACGAACCCGGACGGATGGCATCGCACCATGCACGCGTTGTACAAAAGTGTCACGTACGTCTTGACTATCGCCCTCAAAGTCGTCACTAACCTTCTGGTAGTAAATCTGCCGAAGCCACAGCAATAGTGAATCTAGGCTCGGCACGCAACATCGTTACACTTGCACCCGAGCCTGCGGACGCTGATTGACCTGCACGTATTGACATACGCAAACCCCCACTCAGTTAGATATCTGTAATATCGTAGTCCCTGCTTAATACACTCCAATACTATCCATGAATCTCCATGAATGTCGACTAAATAATACAGGATTGATCATTAATGGTAGGCATTGCTCCGCAGAAAACAGGCAAACTCCAGGAAATTTCTGATAATTTCCGCTACCTTTAAAAGTCCAGAAGATAAATTCTGGAGATTCACCGGAATTCAGCATAATCGCTTAATAGAGGGTTATTCTGGTGAACTTTGGGGAATTTCACAGACTTTGGGGAAAGTTTCCCGGGGGGGTTTTCCCTGATGACTGACCGCCGTGCCGCAATGGCTGTCATTCTCACACGCCAAGCGAACATGCGACAGCCTCATTACCACCCGTCAACCACGACGGTAGTGGTAGAAAGACTACCACCACGGGGCATGCCCCCAGTGACTCAAAGTTGACTTGGCTCGGGCATTGTATGCCTCTTGCCAGGTGGAGTGCTTGAAGTGCTGACTGGTTCTTCTCAGCAGCGTCAACATGGACAAAGGTGGTTTTTGCCTGCCGGCTTGATAGAAGGTCAACGACGGCTGGGTACAGGTCGCCGTTGGTGCCCGGCCATCCCAGTGCCATCTTTTCCGTGGCATGATAACAGAGATCACGAACGATCTGCTTTGACATGCAATGAACGACGAGGGTTTTATCCAGGGGGAAGGCCAGCAATGCCTGGTATATGGCGTACAGGTGAGCTCTCGGTGATCCACTTGAACTGGTAGTTGGTCTAGGTACAGACAGCGCAAGATTGCACGGTGGTTTGTTCCCCAGAAAGATCCCCGCTCCCAAGTGTTTCTTCGTGCACACACCTGCAATGTAGATGTGTATAGGGTTTGATTCTGCAGTGACCTGTCCCGACACCGCAGGCCTCGTGGACTGATCGTCACAGTAACAGTGGCAGCCACATGGTAACGGTCACCACAACCTCCCACTATGGCAACAAGTCGTAGCCTCGCTTCGCTCGGGAACAATTCAGCGGAATCCTACACCCAAATTTCTGGCTATATCCTACGATGAATTCACGGCCGCACCGCTGCCTCGCGGTGCTCGGCGCGGCGCGTCCGACGTATCCGAGTTTGACGTGGGAAGGTCATGTGATTTTTCATGTGACTTTCTGTCAATCAAAAAACCGTCCTCTTTTCATAGTTAGATGGACCCGTTGCAGCGTGTATCTATGCGCCCATCGCTCAGGAAATGCGTAACTAGGCAGCAGTTGGCGAGCTGGGCAAGCAACACCACGAAATATGGCAACGGTAAAGGAGTAACAGTGAGTGTTGCTGGAGACGAGGAGTGTTTGCATGGGGACCACTGAGTCTCCATGCCTTTGAGCCTATCTCTATGGACACTGTTGCTCCGTTGCTTGGAGATGCTGGGCACGAGGCGGTTGCTGTTTGGTTGGGGCCTGCAGGTATAACAAGGACTCAGCATATATAAGGCGAGGATGGAGTAGACAGAAGAAGCTTTTCCCCCCCACAAAAACGGTTCACTTGAGGTTAGGGTTAGGACAAACAACAACAACGAACAGATTACAGATTCCGGGACTGTTACAAACGATGACAATACGACGACATGGTTTTGATTGGATTTCGGATTAGGCTTTGACTCTCGGACACGCATCGTTTATACACACCACTTACACACACACTCTTGCACACTCTCGCACATTGACCTTCACATCTGTTACACACTTGGTCTGAATTGCCACAAGCGTATACTTCACTTGGAACCCCTGTACTTGCGCGCATCGACAACGCTGGTGTTGGACACTCGATCTCAAACCCATTCAATACGATTGGTGATGCTGGTCAGCGCTACTGAGATAGTTTGGTTTATGTGGATTTTGGTTGGGTTGATTTAGAGCTTTTTCATTGCACACGTACATTGAGTGTATTACTATAAATACTGCAGCGTAGAGTAGGAGTAACAATTCACCCAGTTGTGGGCATGAGGGATTGCAGAGGGATCTAAATAGGTTGTACCTTGTTGGGAGATTTGGAAGAGACACGGCCAGATCACAAGAGTTGTGTATAGCTCTAGTGGATACCAGATAAGAGGAATGGGAGACCTATGGGGCAGGCAGAGCCACCCTGGTGCTCTCCAGTTATCCAGCTGCTCGGCGTCATGGGTCTGAATAAGTGCGCCATGGGAGGATAAGGCCACAGAGGTGAGCAGGTCGCCATGTCCCTCCATGTGCTGCTGCTGCTGCCCAGTGGCTGCATCCCAGATGCGCACAGTCTCGTCATCTGAGCCAGACACAATCTGTGTGCCATCAGGGGAGAAGGCCACAGAGGTCACCTGGGCGCTGTGCCCCTCCATGCGCTGCTGCTGCTGCCCGGTGGCTGCATCCCAGATGCGCACAGTCTTGTCATCTGAGCCAGACACAATCCGTGTGCCATCAGGCGAGAAGGCCACAGAGGTGACCCACTTGCTGTGCCCATTCATGCGCTGCTGCTGCTGCCCGGTGGCTGCATCCCAGATGCGCACAGTTCTGTCCCAAGAGCCAGACACAATCCGTGTGTCATCAGGCGAGAAGGCCACAGAGGTGACCCAGTCGCTGTGCCCCTCCATGCACTGTTGCTGCTGCCCGGTGGCTGCATCCCAGATGCATACAGTCTTGTCCCAAGAGCCAGACACAACTTGAATCTGTGTGCCATCTGAGGAGAAGGCCACAGAGGTCACCCGGGCGCTGTGCCCCTCCATGCACTGCTGCTGCTGCCCGGTGGCTGCATCCCAGATGTGTACAGTCTTGTCCCAAGAGCCAGACACAACTTGAATCCGTGTGCCATCTGAGGAGAAGGCCACAGAGGTCACCCGGGCACTGTGCCCCTCCATGCGCTGCTGCTGCTGCCTGGTGGATGCATCCCAGATGTGCACAGTCTCGTCGTCTGAGCCAGACGCAATCCGTGTGCCATCAAGGGAGAAGACCACAGAGGTCACCGGGTTGCTGTGCCCCTCCATGCGCTGCTGCTGCTGCCCGGTGGATGCATCCCAGATGCGCACAGTCTTGTCCCAAGAGCCAGACGCGATCCGTGTGCCATCAGGGGAGAAGGCCACAGAGGTGACCCAGTCGCTGTGCCCCTCCATGCACTGCTGCTGCTGCCTGGTTGCTGCATCCCAGATGCGCACAGTCTTGTCGTCTGAGCCAGACACAATCCGTGTGCCATCAGGGGAGAAGGCCACAGAGTTCACCGGGTCACTGTGCCCCTCCATGCGCTGCTGCTGCTGCCTGGTGGATGCATCCCAGATGTGCACAGTCTTGTTGTCTGAGCCAGACGCAATCCGTGTGCCATCAAGGGAGAAGACCACAGAGGTGACCCGGTCGCTGTGCCCCTCCATGCGCTGCTGCTGCTGCCCGGTGGATGCATCCCAGATACGCACAGTCTTGTCCCAAGAGCCAGACACAATCCGTGTGCCATCAGGAGAGGAGGCCACAGAGGTCACCTGGGCACTGTGCCCCTCCATGCGCTGCTGCTGCTGTCCAGTCGCTGCATCCCAGATGCGCACAGTCTTGTCGTCTGAGCCAGACACAATCCATGTGCCATCAGGGGAGAAGGCCACAGAGGTCACCGGGTTGCTGTGCCCCTCCATGCGCTGCTGCTGCTGCCCGGTCGCTGCATCCCAGATGCGCACAGTCTTGTCCCAAGAGCCAGACGCAATCTGTGTGCCATCAGGGGAGAAGGTCACAGAGGTGACCTGGGCACTGTGCCCCTCCATGCGCTGCTGCTGCTGCCCAGTGGATGCATTCCAGATGCGCACAGTCATGTGCCAAGAGCCAGACGCAATCCGTGTGCCATCAGGGGAGAAGGCCACAGAGGTCACCGGGTCACTGTGCCCCTCCATGCGCTGCTGCTGCTGTCCGGTGGATGCATCCCAGATGCACACAGTTGTGTCCCAAGAGCCAGACACAATCCGTGTGCCATCTGGGGAGAAGGCCACAGAGGTCACCCGGGCATTGTGGCCCTCCATGCACTGCTGCTGCTGCCCGGTGGATGCATCCCAGATGCGCACAGTCTTGTCATCTGCGCCAGACACAATCCGTGTGCCATCAGGCGAGAAGGCCACAGAGGTGACCCACTCGCTGTGCCCCCTAATTTGCACCAGTATCAAGCTTCTGGGAACCCTATCACATCTTATAAAATGCAGACCTGCAAACTTCTCATGCCACTGCTTTAGGTTTCTCGTTTGCCCCATTTCTGACGCAAGACAACTGATGTAAAGATGTGGGGTAGATGTGGAACATGGACTGGATTTGAACACTGCCCATATTCGCTGAACAGCTGCTGTGTATTCAATCAACTCCTTGGAGGATGAAACCTAACATCCATTAAAACAATATCTGTTTAAAAACAAGCACACAAACCTGTATTGCCCAACTTTGAGCCTGCTGAATAGCATACCGGCAGTCTGCTTTTAGAAGGCTCATTGTTTCCATCCAGAATAGCACCTTCAGTTGATAAAACTTCCACAGAGATTCAGCAATCTGTTCAACAGTTTTGTCACTATGTCGCATGGAATCAAGATGGGCAGCCCAGTGTTGACATGCATATTTTATCTCAGGCTCAAGAGCTATAACTCTATCAGCCAACCCTTCCACTTCATAATCTTGTAGACATGAGGACTCTAACTTGCAGATGTTGAACTTGAGTGATGTGTCCAAGATGTCAAAGCACTCTTGTACACGGTTTGCAAAATATGAGCTTGGCTGATCAACATGCTTGCAACGGTTGATCACAAAGTCATCAAAGGACTTATGATATGCATAAATTTTCTGATTCCACTTGGAGACATAGAGTACAGCATGAAGACTGTCTATCGCCTTTTTCACTGCTTCCTCATCCGGGGCCTCTGAAGCATCAACCACAAGTAGAGCAAGTGCCTTGATTGTCAAAGGTTGTCGTGCTGTGGTTACTGCACATAAAACACGCTTAGGGATTTTGACCTCCAAATTCATATCCTGAAGAGCCTCAGTGATCACAGCAGTATAAAGGGTATCAACAAGTTGATCCTTGCCAATCCCCTGTTGCACGAATTGTTTTAGCCGCTGCAGTTGTTGCTGAGTACTGAGTATTGGGGTACTGCCTTTACGTGGAGATATGTAGCGTACAACTGTCGCAGCATATATGAAAACCCCAGCAGAATCCTTTACAATTGTTTCAAGGTCATTTCCAAGACTTGGGAGTTCTACCTGCAAGAAGCAGCGGATATCTGCCTCAGCATCACTGGTCTCAATATCTTCAAGCTTAAAGTGGGTGTTAATATCCCGGCAATGTTGGACAATTTGAGGATGGGGCCGGCTAGTGAGGAGAACTTTGAGCCCATGCAATGGAGTGGCAGCAAGTGCAATGATAAGTTCCTGTATAAACTGATCACCAGCATTATTTTCCAACTCATCAAGGGCATCAATCACAATAACCAGTGGTGGTGCTTCAAATCCGGTCCTCTTTGCTGCAATCCAGGGTTGAACAAGGAGCTTGTCAATGTCCCCCTCATAAGTAGCATTGAGTGATTCAAGGTTGACCTCTTGAAGACTAGCCACCAGGGGCTTATATGCAGAGAGGAGCTGACGTACAATAGTCGGAACAAGAAACTTGTATGATCTGGTGTCTTCCTCATTTCGAGAACAGAAGAAGGATGCACCAAGTCGACCACAGTGCTGCAACTGTTGGCAGAGAGTGTATGCAACAGTGGATTTGCCAGTGCCAGCCATGCCACTAAGCCAACAAATGTTATCAGATACATCCAGAGATGTGTCAAGAGCCCATTTTTCAAGATGAGATAAGAGGTTCTCCCGAGTTTGTGGTGTGCACCCTCTGCGAGTAAGCTTGTCCACTCCATTGAAGCGTGCTTTGGGAACATAGGCCAACTTCAATGCCTAAGGAAAAAGGATCAAACAGAGAAAATAGAAAATGAGAATTGAACACAAACCAAGGTGTTCTCCAACATGAGGTATGTGTTTTTGGCAGTAGATAGAGCCATTTCATGCTAATAGTCATTGATGAGTATGAATTGTGAATCATTAAGTTCCTTGAACTTACCATGTGAAAAAGCATGGCTCCCTTCAATTGATCAGCAAATGTTTGAATTTTGTTCGTGAGCATAAGCTGTATCTCAGTGTTGGCTTCCTGGAATTTGGCATGCATCTGGTAAATCTCAAGAGCTCCCTCCACAACCAATCTGTGAAACTTAAGCTTGTATTATAATTATGAACTGTGAGACCTACTTCATCAACTTGTCAGTGCTGTTGGTGACCTGAATGCTGTAGTATTCTCTTTCTAGGAACACAGTATTGGCTTGGACCAGAGAGGATGACAGGTGGTCCATTAGAGCCTGCAGACCCTTCTCATTGTCCAGATATATCTGTGGAAGAGTCAATATCAAGCATAGATGTGCTGTATGTCATACCTCAGCCATATCAGAAATTTGATCAAGCAGCTCAAAGATAGAGCTGAACTGAGTCGGGATTGCAGACTGGACCTCTGCTGCCAATTTGTGTAGGCCACGCCAGATGAGCTTGGCCTTGCTGCATATCTTCTCTTTCCTTGACAAGGGGGTTTCACGATGTGAACGAAGGAACACTACCCATATAATTTTTTCTCGGCCGATCCGGTGGACCAACCAACCACGTGATGTCCTAAAGGGGTTAAAATATCACGTGCCGTCCCAAAAGGGTAATTTCCATCAGCAGATGATATAATCTAATCTATCCCACTATCATAAGTTAGTATCTATGCATACCGTCGGCGCTTGGCAGGCTGCGTGTCGTCCATCAAGCTAATACATGCGTCGCACTTCCAAATGGATGGTACGTTTGCAAGCCGCAGACATCCGAGATGATACTGAGTTCCCGATTAGCCGAGCAGGCCGCATATGAATCGGCCACGTACCCATTTAGTGAGGCAGACATCCGAATGACAACAAACAACATTGGTTGCGGCGCCACGATCATCTCCGGGGTCCGCTGAACTTCCGCAAATGCAGTTGCCGACATCCTCCGCGAGTATGTCATCGTCCACCCGGTACCGCTCAGGCATATTCCGCCGGGTACGCCGAGGACGACCTCCAGTAATCTCCGCGCCATTGTGAGGAGGGTCTGCATTTGCTTGATTTGGTGGTTCATCAAGCTGCATTGGGGGAATGATCGGGGACATGTCCAGATGCATTTGCTCCGACGGGGAAGCAGGGCCGGTGGACGACATCCGATGTGGCGAAGAGCGGAACGATGACGGCACTGGCGAGGATGTAGCAGGTGGGGATGGCGGCGCAGAGTCATCGCTTGCAGCTGGACTGGACGGGAGAATTGCAGCAGCAGATCTCCGGAAGACAGGACCTTGTTCCTCCTCGCTTTGCAATTCATCCTCTGCATTGGACTGAAGCTCGGCGTCCGAATCCTCTTCCGCATCGGATTTCTCGTGGCTTTTCTCACTGTCAACTTCCGTCAGTTTACCGAATACTGGTCAAGAGGTATTGCTTACAGTAACGCGAGTTTGGAACTGTGGGCCTCCGAAATAAGCAGAGTTCGTTTTGGCTTCTTTACCTTCTTGACGGCATTCTTCCCATCGGAAATCTTGCTGTAAATAACGTCGAGACGCTCCTTCTCGTCGTCAGTTACTGACCACAGATCTTTGTATCTAGCAACACTGTCCGGCGAGTGTTCAACGCGTAGATGCTGCGAAAGATTGTATTTCCACACAGCAGGATCCTTTGCACTGCAGAGTGGGCAGTGCAAGAGAACATTCGAGGATGGGGAGTTTGGGAGTGATTTCGCCGCTGCGCCAAGATTTAGGGCTTTGACGAGATTTGGACACCCGCTTGACGCGTTGAGATCAATCGTAAGTGCGTTGGAGCTCGTCTTCTTGAGCTTGAAAACACACAGCGGCCATGCACGGCCGCAGAGACCACAGGGCGATTGAGATTTGTCGACTGCATCGTCGTGATGATAGTGAGCAGCGATGTGGTTAAGGACGAGCTGCGGGTGCTGAACGTCAAGCACCTGATTACAGAACAGGCAGACGTTAGCGTCGGAGGCCTCCAACGTTCTAAAATCAATATCGCTTTGGCAAATGAAGCAAGCGCGTCCTGTTACGCACACCTCAGTAATGCCAGTGGAATGTGATATAAATGTGTACATACCGCCGCGTTCACGATACGGAAAGCTGAGTTCTGCAGCGAGTTTGGGTATCTCCTTGCGTAGGCTGGAGGTTACCTCGGTTAACAACTGAGCCCCGAGGTTTCGGAGATCGTTGCTGTTGAAGAGGAAGTACGTCGAACCAGGTGTCATCGTGGAGAGAGCGGGATCTATTGGGAGGACAAGTCGTCCGGGGGCGTGAACATTTGCCCGGAGTAATGCTTTTGAGCGCCAGTCGTTTCGCAGAGTCGGGTCTTCGTTGGCGTTCGACGGTACAAGTGTGAGAATTTGAAAGTGAACCTGGACCTTGCGTTCACGCAAGAGACGGATTCCCAGTTTCTCGACGGAGGTGGAGTCTAGGCGAATATCGGTTACCTCCCCAATGGCCAGAAATAATTTATCCTCGCATCGCACCAGTGTTGCAATGGGCTCAGAGACCAAAATAAAGGGCTCGTCGCTCTCCACGATTCCGCTTTCGACAGGGGATTTCGGAGAGTACCGCTCGCCGTCGGCAACACGCTTGAGGCGATCGGTAGATGATGCGGTATATCCATCGCGCTGCCGGACAGAGAGAGAGCGCGCTTTGAGTACCGGTTTATCCGAACCCTGCACGGCAATGGAGTTTGAGAAGCCACCGTTCGCGGCTGCAGACGCCTCCGCTGCAACGCCATCTTCGAGATCGATGGGCAACGATTGCATCGGAGCAGTAATACCGGCTGGTTCATCCTCGTCGGCTGCTTCGTTGTCGTCTGCCTCGAGCTCTCGATGAACGAGCAGTTCGCCTAGTGGCGCCAGAATTGAAACACCATAAGCGTCGTCAAGCGCGCGGATGTGACTAGATAGCCACGGACACCATTCCTCGAGCCTACGCAGTCCCCGATTCCAACTGGTTAAGGGAACCACGTTTGCTACAGAAGTATCGCCGCGCCAGGAGGGCGGCTTTATATGGTCTGCATGATCTGGGATAGTGGTCGAGTCGCGAGACAAAGTAGGGAGTCTCAGGCGACGCGGAGGACGATCCCAGTGAGGGTGCGATGCGAGAATATTGGCGACCTGCGTTGTTCCGGTGATGCGTTGAGAGGCTTGCAGCAAGTCGACGTTTCGGTCATTCCCGATCATTGTCCGATAGATGCCGAAGAGCTCCTCAAGACGGTCCGTACCGAGAAGAACCAGAAAAAACGAGTCCAGGGGGTGGGCTACTTTGGCTTTTGCGACGCAGAAGTACGCATTCTTGATCATGATCTCGATATCGACAAACAAGAGCGTGGGCAGAGCGTCTTTCCCTCCATCGCGATGCAAGATGAGCGCTAGATGAGCAGCAGCACTCAGATGCTCCAGCTGCTCAGACAGCGACAGGTCGACGCAGACGTAGGGAAAGATCAAGAAGTAAAAGAGAGCGCCAAATGTTCGAAGCGCTTGCCGAGCCGCCTTGAAGGTCGGGCTGGAGCTGGCTGCCGCCTCCGGGAGAGTCCACAAGTCCTTGCCCAGATTGAACGCGAGCATGACATCCTGCTTGTCATCGGGGCGGAGTAACGCATCTATGTGCTGCGTAGACAGACCCACAGAGAGGAGATGTACCCGGATGAGAGCAGGAGTTATCCGCACGTCGAGGACCATCGTCCCGATGAGGCGGAGCAGACGATTTCGGAGACGCTTGAAGACATGTTTGTAGTCCTTGTCCCCGGTAAGATCGTCCACGCCCACCCACAAATCCATGAATCGAAGGTTGCAAAGTAGATCGTAGATATCCGAATCAGGAGAGAGAATGTGGAGAAATGTTTTTTGAATGAAGGCGGTTCCTCTGCGAGTTTCCCCGTCTGTTGCGATCGAGGTGACTCGAACTTTGGTGGTGGGGCGGACGTTGTCCATAGCGTTTAGAGTAGGATTAACGACGTTGCGGAGGTGTTCGGGTCCGCTCTCGCGCTTACAGTCACCAGAGAGCAGGATCGGACGTGCAGCATACATGCGGGTGTCGATGTCGAGAATGCCAATTGCTCCAACAGTTGCCTGTGCAGTTGTGAGTACGTGAATGAGTGATAAATCAATCATACAGACCTCCTTTGCGTAGTGGACTGCCCTGGGAGAGTCTTTGGGCTCATCGAGTGCACGAAAGAGCTCAGTCATATCATCCTCCGTGTCAAAGCGCATATTGACATGCTTCGAGTGCGGGCGGCAGCTACCAACAAAATTATTGGTTTTGTCGTCCCAGCGGATGCGAGCATCTGTCGCAAGCTCGTCAAACATGAGAACGGCGTGACGCGGACGCTGCGTCAGGAGATCCAAAATTCCCTCAAAGCTAGCGAGGATGTTCTTCTCGATCTCCTCCGAACGGGGCACTCCCACCGAAATGATGATATGGGGAGCGGATACGTGACGTCGCACCGTCAACGTGCTCGGTAATCCAAGCGCTCGATGAGCCAAATCTGCAAGCCTGTTACCGCCCATCCGCCAGAATAAAACCGTCCGCAAATGGTCCTCCTCCGTGTAGCTCTTCGGTTTATAAAGACCCCGCGCAGCACGGTCGTAGCTAGACAGTACCCCACGGATCCCCATGTTTCGCCCGAGGCATACGCGGACAAGACGACCAACATTTTCGAATTTCCCGCTAGCTATCGCTCTAACGAACCGTTTGTGATCGTCGAGGGCGGCAGATTGTGTAGCGATCCGTCTCGATAAGTTCAAGCGCCCAAGGCGGAAGTCGGCGATCGTGCGGTCTTGTCGCTTGATTATCTCGTTCAATCCAGCGATCGGGTGGTAAGGCAAGCTCGAGTGGGCCTTGATACCCTGCTCTGCGCGCTCGAGGATCCCCGCCAACGGAGTTTCTCTCGGCAGTGAAGCGCAGTTCGAACAGTTTGTGCGTCCAGTGACGCAAGTTCCGCCGCATTTGACTGAGCGCAGCGTCAACGTGCCATCAGTATTACTACTGTAGGTCCAAGGCAGGTTCTGCGTGGCGTGAAGCGCGAACGGGTACTCGGTCGCCGCGTGCTTGCCAGGCGGGGCGGAAAACACAAACCCAGCGCAGCGAGAGGGCTGGGATCGTGTGGAATTGCCTCCCAGCGGGCCATCGAGAACTACGACGTCGTCATCCGACTCGATTGCCGGCGGGGATGACCGATGGGGACGTTCGTCAAGATGGTCCGCTGAAGACTGATTTGCCGCGGGGACGGGGCTAGTGCTACCGAGTGCATCGTCCTGGGTCCCAGATATCTTCAACCTGTGGTATCCTTGTCAGTATTAACGTCTAACCTTGAAAAAGAAGCCATACACGTGGAGGACAGCCTCGTTGAGCTGCTCGATTTTTAATTGAGCAGGCGCATCATGAAGATTGCGCTCCAAGATGAAGTAATCCATGCAGCTGATGAATGCATCAAGCCCCAGATATCCACGCTGAACTAGTTTGACGCGATCTTCTACACTTGAATTGTATCCGAAGACACCGTGGAATATCGGGCTTAACCCTTCCCAGAGCTCGTTCGATGGGGTGTCGAGAGGGACAAGGAGTCGGAAATCGCCGGCAAAGATCGAGAGCGCGTTGTCGGCGTCCGCCGCACCGATAGATTGAGGCAAGAGTTCGACGTTGGCACGCAGGGCATCGAGAGCCTGCAGAATACTGGGAGTGGGAGGAAGATTCAGCACTCGCACCAGCGACGCAGCGTGAATCCGAGGTCCTGTCGTCGGCAGAGGCACAGTGACGGCAGGAGGAATGGGAATTGGCGCCTTGGAGAAGAAGGAGAGCATTGATCCGTCCTTCCTCTTCGGGATCTTCGCCTTGGCGGTCTTGCAGTCGAGCGAACCCCGGTGGCGGCTCTCCAGCATTCGCACACCCGCCGTTCCGTAGTCCTTGACTTGCTTGCAGTCAGGGCAAGTCGCCGCACCCTCACGAATGACATCCCGCGCCCATAGAGTATCCAGCTGTTGGAGCTCGGTAGTTGTATAACGCTTCTGTAAGCAGTTCAGACCCGCTGCCTCGGTCTATCCACGGACGCACCTTCACCGCGGAGGACGCCATTTTTAGTGTCCAGTGTCGTCGTCGCGAAGCAAAGATTGACAGATGCCACGGGGGTCGTCCTGATTAGGCATTGATACGATCGAAGACCTTTCTGCGTGCATCTGAACACTTTTTGAGCGATTCTGGACCATATAAGCCCTATATCCATATAATTTTTTTTCCGCCTGACGGCTGGACCAACCAACCGGCTCGCGGTCTGATCGTCACATCGTGACGCCCCCTTGTTCCTTGAATGGAAATCATTGCCAACAGGGAGCTGAGAGATGAAAGCTCCAGGATTGCTCTTGAATTGCACAAAGTAAGGGCTGAGTGCGTAATCCAGGCTGCCCACAGAAGAAATAGCATCGAGAAAGGATGAGATGAGGGTTGTGTCTCTGGACTTTCGATCCAGCTCCAGGAAGAGTCTTCTTGTTTGGAGCAGCGGGTTGTCCTGAAAGATCAAATCATTTTTGAGTTCTCCGCTGAGCGCATCCGAGTGATTCTTGAGCCGCTGAATGATATCGGTGACACTCAGTGCAAGACCAGCCTCAACATCGGATCGAGTGAATTTTGTTGTGTCGAAGGTTGCTTCAAACCAGGAGTAGCTGAGGAGCCCAAACACAGATGAGCCCAGATTGTGGAATCAATTTTGGATGCACGCACCGCTGCGGACTCGCCTCCGCTGAGGCATCACCTCTGTCTGGCAGGTTATCGCTGTTTCCCTTGGGTTCAGGCATTCTCGGTGCTTTGTCGAGTAGCGGCAGATGAGGGACGGAGGAGAGTTGTCGCAGCGTGTGATCCTCGAGGCCTGCTGACACTGTCACTTGACAGTATTGATGCAGCTGCGATGTTATCGCCGATGAATCACCCCGAGCTGCTTTGGTTTTGCATGTCGCAGGTGGTCCTGCAGCGGGATCTCTCCTTGCACCCAAGGGTGCGCCTCCTGCGTAGTGAACGCCAAAACACTATGCATTCAAGTTGCCGCATCCCTCTTCGAATTCATGATATGCATCTCGCGATGTTTGTCAGAGCTTGCCAACAAAGATCGCCACCTCACCGACCTCGCTCTCCTGCCCTCTCCAGCGTCCCCTCCCCGTTCAGAGCTCCAAGACGCTGTGGGCAGTGACTCGGACGATGCATTGGAGTTGTCACGCCTTTGCGCCGAGTCTGACTCTCCGTCTATACTCAGTGTTCTTACTTGTTCGACACACGCTGTATTGAGTCTGTATGAGAGACTACCGCCTTGCTTCTCCTTGTCTTCTCAACACCAGGAAACACGACAACGACGAGCTGGTCTCATTGGGAAAGGATTCGGAGTCGGAGACAGCCGATGACGACGCCGCAGGTGCTCGGCGCAACTCCGTGTGTCTCTTGTCTTTTGTCTTGACTTGGTGCTGATCATGATCCGGCGTCAGACGAAGACGACAATGCCTCTGCTCATCCCATCCACCACCCTAACTCGAAATCTTACAGAGACTCGCACTCGATACCGCCTATATGTCGAGTCTCTCTTCACATCCACCCCACACTACTGTGTGCGTCTGTTTCGGATGACGACCAGATGACGGCCGACGACGACGAAGGGGTACCCGTTGCAACTTGCGCCGAAAGAGAACGACACCGATATACGGACAGGATGTCTGGGCTTGGGACTGCATATCGTGCGTTGGCGACCCGAGAGTTCAGCATCGGTTGCAGGGAAGAAGTCCAAGATGATATGTTACCTGCGGGACCAGCGCCAGCAACCCTCCCTCCTCCTCTCCACCCATTCCAACGCCAAACACCAACACCCTCCCGGCTCCGACTCCCACCCCAACTCCTCCTGCCTTTCCCGCTGTTCGTCGCCGTTGCCAAAAGCTGCTCAAGACGACGCAGTCCGCCATCATCCTGGCGCTGCATTCCATCCACCCGCTGCGCGCAAGGAATCGGAGGGGCCTGGAACGAGTTCTCCGTTTGTGTTGTGGGCTCATAATGGCGAATAATTTTCTTGACGAGTGCGTTGTTTTCTTGCGCCGTTTTCGTCGCTGTCCTTGTCCTAATGTTTCTTTTAGCAACGTACACCAACGGGACCTGGTCCTCCGTGTCGTCCATTTCGCTCGCGTAGATCATCACCATGCAGCGGGACTATGCGCTCTACGGCAGCTGCAAGGTCTACGAGGACTGGGGCCGGTTGCTGCGGGCCTTGGTCGGTGCGACGGCTGGGGCGTGGGGACGAGCGGGAGAGAGAACGGGCAGGAGGTTCGTTTGCTGGGTAGATCTTTCGGCTCAATTACTAGCTGACGCTTTTTTGGAGGACGACCGTGACACCATGGTGGACGCCTGCATCTTCCGACCTCCAATGTGTATTCCGCGCCGAGACGACAGACGGCCGAACGACGACGAGCTACTCCAGCATGGGACACGCAACGCCCTGTCGTTAAGGAGCATTTGCCCGCCTGCGCGCGGATGTCGACGAGAAGAGGGACGCGTAGAGAGAGAGAGACAGAGAGAACGCGAGCCAGAGAGAGAGACCGCGAGCCAGAGGTGGGAAGTGAGCGAAGGGCAGAGGCTGCGTTCAGCTCAGGACCGTATCACCCACGACCATACCCACATCCGAGCGTTTACGCCAACGCCAACGCGACTACGAGCTCGACCTCGACTTTGGCTTCGACACACACCCGCAGAAAAGACCAACGCTGACACTCGTCCTCCCTGCTTGCGTTTGGCCCGCCGCTCCCGATAATCCGGCTTTCTCGTCCGAGTCAACTGGTGCTGGAGCTGCACACCGGAGTCTGGTCAAGGTGTCCGCTTCATCGACAACGAGCTTGGGGTCTGCGACATCCACCCACTTGTCCGCGATTCCACGAACGTCAGCCTCCGAGTCGCAACGCCACTAGAGCCATGGTCCTTCATCGTCGAGCGGCTTTCCCTCCTCCTTCTCATACCCAAGGCGAAGGCGGAGCACCTGCGCCGGCAGCCAGGCAGCAGGAACTGGATATACACCACTGGGAGTCGGTGGGTGCCGTACCTTGGTGTCGCAAGGTTCTTGTCCGCATACAAGGCAGGGATGGTGGCGCGGGATACGGAGCCTATGCGTCGGGACTCGGGATGCTGAGCTATTGCTGTTTCGTATCGATTCCTACCTTCTTCGCATTTAGCTTTCTCGTCTGTATGCCTTGTACAATCATGCGATTCCTTTGCAATATGGCAGTCGACTCAATTCGCCTAGTCGAGCTCCGGGGAACTTGAGCGCTTCATCGTCGGTGACAACCCACGTAACGGCTTGTCATCCTTCCTCTTTCCGCTACCACCTTCGCTTTCGACATTGCCCTGGACTTGACCTGGCGATGCATCTACTCGCTCGCTACCATGCCGACCCTCACACGCGCTACTTGCCCCACCGCTAGCGAACCCTCCGACACCAGGACCACTCTCGTTCGTCGCTAGTGGGCGAGCGACGTCGATGCCAAGCTTTATTGCCCACCGGTGCTTGAAGACTCGAAGGACCGGCTAGTTGGTGTGTATTCACTGCTCCGCGTCCTCTATCGCTGCTAACGCGTTCGTCAGTTCCGGTCGTCATTTCGCTGCCAGTGGCATTCCCGCAAAAACTCGCCATCGTATAGGCCTGCATACCCCAACGCTCGGCGTTGCATATCCGAGTCAGCTTCGCCGTTCTACCGCGACTGCAAATCGTACCAGGGAGCTTTGAGACGGCGGGAAGGCGGGGCGGGGCAGAATCTGCCGACGACTCTTCCAGCCTGAGGTGCGTCGCCTGTGGCTCTTCTCCTCTACTCCATATGCTCATTGTGTCCCCAGCGTCCCTTGAAAGCTCCAGCACCCCTCAATACAACGTCGTCGCCCTCTCTCCCGCTACAAAACCTCATCGTCCCGCACGGCGGTCAAAGAACGCACTGCCAGGCCATGCTAGGCAGAACAGCGCCACGACGTCGGAGTGTATTCGAGTCTCGACCACGCGTATTCCTGCGCACAGCTTGCTTGACGCTGACATCTACGACAACCCGACAACCCAAGAGCCCGTCCTCCTCCTTCCCAACGACAAACCCACCTACACGGATCCCCTCCTCAGCTACTCCCGCTTCCGCCGCCTGCGTCTTCAGCGTCCTTTCCCCTATCCGCAGCGACTTGGCCGTCCTCGCATATACGATGCGGCTGTGCTCATCCACGTAAACGAAGACCATCCACTGCGTTCGCCAGACGCACGGTCGTGGGACATGGCGGTGCCGAGAACTCTCATACGGGCTCACCCTGAGCACCAGCTCGGGCCATTCGAGTACGGAGGGGGTTGCCGATGGAGGGAGTCAGAGTCGGATGGCGATTTGGGGCCAGTATCTCTCGGTGGGATCCTCCTGAGGGTGTACGGACGTCCATTCGCATACCCTCCGGGCCTTCGTTGTCATTTCGACCAGAGCTAGCCGCTGGACCCGTACAATGGCGTCAACCCGGGCTCGACGGCTCTCCTTCATGCGACTCTTATACCTTCCCGACCCTCCCAATCCATCGCGCGGCTACCGCGTCGTCATCTCCTTCCGTTTCCCGTCCATTCTGGCGGCTTGTCTGCTGGGAATGCCGGATGATTATGAGTCGCTGCGTATGCTTTCAATCCAGTCCTTCCTTGCGCTGGGAAACGATTCGTGAAAGGCGACGATTCGGAGTCTTCGCGAGAGTATACGGATGTGCATCCCCATTGCATCTCGGGCCTCTTGCTGTTTTGAGAGGGAGATAGCGGACGGAATGGCAAATGTGTCGAATCGCTTCCGAGGGACTCTTCGTCCCAGTTCGTCGTCATGGACATTCGACCCTCGCACTACCTTCCGACTTTGCCCATCGACCGCGCAGCTCCCTCCGTTCATCGTCATCTTCCTCCGATATTCCCTCTACATTGCTCATCCCACCGACGAGTATACATAGGAGGCACGTCTCGCCAACACCTGGCCGTCTCCAATTTTGGCGCTTGAAGTCCCAGAGGCATATCACCGTGCCCTTCTGCTCCGACAACGATGTCTCAGCCTCTTCACGGGACGTCATCCAGCGCTCCACTAGACTGAACAGCCCCAGTCCGTGTCTTAGTCTCACCACTGCATCCGTCTTCCGCGCCGACTCACCTGGCTCCATACCGCCTACGCTTATCGTCCGAGCAAGCAGACCGTGCCCGGCCGTCGGTCAGACTTCTATTGGACACGGGAAGACGTTGGCGGCGGTGCATGCAACCACGAGCGGACTCGGATGCTTGCTGTCGCAATGTCTCGGGCTCCTCCGCGGGACGTCATTCCGGCGTCCGTTTCGCCGGTCTCACCACCGCCTCTTCATCTTCCGCGCGCCCCTCTATCCTCGCCATTGCTATATAAACTCCCGACTCTGCCCATCGTCCCTCCTCGCTCTCTTCACACTCATCCACTCCACATCGTCACCACCAATACTACTATCCACTATGATCTACTCCGCTCGCGCTATCGTTCCCCCTAACGGCTTCGTGCCTCATGGCGGTCGTCGTGTCGCTCAGGCTGCTCCTGCGTCGCCCTCCTCATCATCGTCTCCCAATTCCGCCCGCAGACGCTCTTCCGTCGTCGAGCTCATTCTCGACATCCTCCCGGTCCTACGTACGCCACAGGCGGAGCCTCTGCGTCGGCAACGAGCACAACAAGGCCGTCCGAGTACGGATGCCTGCTCTCCTCGCGTTGCGCAGATGAAGGCAATGGGAGGAGTACCTTTGTACCGTCAACGAGCCCACCGCGGTATCAGCTCAGGCTTCGAGTCTTCCTACGACTCGGCGGTGCAGGCGAAGTTGTTGCCAGTGGGAGGAGTGCCCATGTGCCGGCAACGAGCCCACCGGGGTTCGGATACCTGCGCCTCCGATGGGATGGGTGGGGTCCCGATGGGTCGCGGCTGCTGAAGATATCCATGCCTCTATCTTGAATTTTTACTTTCGTATCTCGCTTTCGACTGGACTTTTATTTGCAATAAAATATCTTTGCTCTTTCTCTTGTTCCTCTGTTGTTCTTGTCGGAACTATTAACCGGCGTCCTATACCTTCTTCTATGCACTCCTCTCTTCGGACTCTCTTGTTTCGTTTTGCCACGGATAAGAGTAACGAAGCGTATGTTGATCTGGAGATGGAGATGGTTTCGGCTTGCAGTACTCTCGTCTTTTTGCGGGACAGGCACACCGAAGCAAAATTCAGTCGCAATCGCAGGTCACAAAGAATTGTACGAAAACTAGCAATTCAAAGCTGTTTTCCAGATACGTGCTATATAAATACTACACGCCGGGAGCGTTCAAGAAAGGCAACCACACCGAATACGCGGCTCCATTGACCCTCGCATGGATCGTGTTGCTGACGTACTGGTCGCTGATTTGGGCGGTATAGAACGTGTACCCGTCCGCAGGGGGGTTGGATGGGTCGACTTCGAAGGTGACGAGAGCACTGCTGGTTATTGGTAGGGTTACGTTGCCGTGGATCGTCGTCAACGCTGTGAGGTTGACGCCTGTGGAGTGATCCTTAACCTAAGAATAAGTTTGAGCGTCAAGAGTGTTGTAGGACAAGGAGAAGAGATAACGTACGGCCACAACCAGGAAAAAACCAGCGCCGCTGAAGCTGGAGCGCCGTGGGTCGAACAAGACCACATCTTGATCAATGGTGTAGTGGGCGCCGTGGTTATCGACGATGAACGGCGAAGAACCGTCGTTGTTGTTCACCTCAAACCAGAAGTGTGAGATCGAGGTGGCGAGATCGATGGCGGCGTTGAATGAATGGAAGTTGAATGCGGTGACGCCCTTGAGTGTCGCGAGGAAGGTTGTATCCTCAGTCGTAACCTTGAACGAGGGCACCGAGCAGCCTGCGGGAGGGCAGAACCGCCCGGTTCGTTCTCGCCAGAACATCGTCACGGTGCGGTTGAGTCCAGTATCGATGATCTGTCATTTCAACCTCAGGCGCGATTCCGTGTCCGAAAAATGCGCAGACATACCCTCAGCGTTGCGAGGAACGCAAGCGAACCACCCTTGACAGTCCTACTGGCTAGATAGACGCCGAGCGTGTACTAAACAGTAGATACTAAAATGCAAGTGCTCAAAATAGCAACGGACTGCTACTAAGAACTACTCGACTCAAGCAGAGAGAGAGAGAGAGATAGAGAATGGAACAGAAGTGAAGCTTGTTGCATGCAAATGGGGGCAGAATATTGCTTGCCTATCTACGACAGGCTAGAGACTTTTATACTAAAAACCCTATAGGAGCTGAATCAAAACAGGTACCAGATGTAGCGGGAAGAAGGGAAGAAGGCAGGGAAAATGGTGAGTGAAACAGGTACGGAGAGGACAGAAAGGGAGACGGAAAGGGAGGTACTGCACGGTCACGTGACCGTGAACCTGCGAGTGCTAACGACGTGCAGTGCGCGTCACCCTGCGGAAACAGGAGAGTGCTCGTCACTTTGAAGTCGAATGGTTCGATGGGGTCCGTGAGCTTTGCGGTGCATGGAACCGTGTCGATGATGCGTCCGATGAGATCGGCGCAGACCTGGTTGAACGTTTCCGGCGAAGCCAAGCTGCGATGTGGGTTAGTTTAGCTGATGAGCCACTGAGGATATGATAAAATATTTGCCTTTTCATTGTGACATTGCCGTCGCTCGAAAAATATACAAAGGTCGGAGCGGGTTGTAACATTAGACCCCACAATGAGGACATTTTTGGTGCTGCCATCGAGGTATTCGGTGACGCTGAAGCAATGTAAGCACAGTGGCAGCGCGAAAGGTGGGTAATTCTCACACTGTGTTATCAAAGCCGATGGTTGACGCGAAGGTTTGAACGCCAGTTGGTACGTCTTCCGTCACGATCAAAGGAAAATCGACCTGGCGCACTCCACCTTGGATCGAAAGTAAGCATTGCAGCCAGTGGGTAGGCTTTACCACTTGAACATACCGAGGCTGTGACCGCAAGCGACAAGGCTGATCATCTGAGCTTCGTTGAATCCCTGGGATTTGAACGAAGCAATGTGCGATGCGAGATCTTGTTGAGGTTCGGGCACGGTAGCCGGCCCTGCTTCAGTCGCATCGATTCGGCCGCCTCTGAATGGGATAACGGGTCCTCCGCAGCCCACGACAGCGTTGATGGTGGCCATCGCAATAGCGTCGGCCACTAACAAATGAGGTGAGTCAGCTCAGCTCAGGCACGGACAAGCACGAGCTTCCAACATATTCGTTGGGGCCGAAGATAAAGTCGTCCAGAGAGTCAAGCATTCCATCTCCGACGTTCTGTTATTGAAGTTCGTCTTGAAACTCTGCGGTTACACAAGGTTTATTACAGCTCACCTGTGACCGATCAAGCTCAAATACGATTGAAGCATCCAGCCCTCCGGTCCCCGTCGTACCGTCGTGCGTAGCCATGTCATGATACGCCTGTTAAATGAATTGACGCAACGTGAAGAATATGGAATGCATGGGACTCACGAGCCGGAGCCACTGAGCCGCGATGGTGGAGTTGTCTCTCGAGCTACGGTCCAGCGCGAATGTCGAGACAGGGCTAACGTGAGATCGGTGGAGTAGGTCTTCGAGGGAGTCTAGTAAAGGGTCCGGCCAGTTGAAGACTGCATTAGCAGCCCCGAGAACGAGGGGAATGCTGCACGATAGACGGAGGAAGACGACCAAGGGGTGATGGCGCATTTTTAGACTGCAAAGTGCCAGTGGTTGGATAGAAGAGGGGTTGTGCGTCTGAGGTCTTTTTGACGTCGAGTCTTAAAACCGGATGTGACTAAATGTTTGGCCATTTGATCACGGGCGCCGAACACGTTATGCGCATTGCGCCCTCCGAGCGTCGTTGCATTGCTGCGGACTCGGAGAGTTGACACCTTGATTCGGTATGTGATGTGAGCAAAACTGACCTAGTGCTGCTCGTGCCAGTGACTCCTGAAAGTCCATCGCGGGATTAAAAGGAGAGGACAATGGAGAGAGACCAGCGCACCGTGGTGGTTTCCCTCTTATCACCGAGCAACTCGGGCCACTCCGAGTCACTACGGAATCGGTGATAAACCTTCTCAAGTAATTCTCACCGTGACCCTTGCGTGCGAGCTGGAGCCGAATACTGAATCCCACGAGTGACAACCTCTCTCATGACATCTGGAAACCTGCAGCCGAGTTAGGAGCTCGGCGGTAGTATCCGTGGTGCCATAGCTCGCTGAAGTACTGGGTAAATCGATAGATTGTTTCACTAACGCTACAGCGTGCTGCAGCTCTCAGCGGACGTTGTGCAGTGCGCTGGTGATGATGGACCGGCAGCTGTAGTGCTACAAAGCTCTCCACTGTTATAATTACAATTACATACGCCAAATCCACAGAGTCCGAGTCCACTCGAACTTACTTCTTCCGAGTCGTTCAAGTCCTTGAAGTCCACTGGCTCGTGAAGTTGACTTTGCGTTCGCCGAATTGTCGTGATGGTCACCAGCTCTCTTGTCTCTTACCTCCATCTCTCACCATTGATGCTCCCTACGACTCGCCTCTCCAGCCCGCCGCTCGCTCGCTCGTGGATTCCAGTCACCGAATAACGAATGGTGCTCGGATGTGATGGCTACGAAGTGCGCAATCATAGTTGACGACAACGACAACGACTGACCACTGCATGTCTCCTTACCCGTCATTCGACATCGACATCGACACTCTCTCCAACACCGCAATACCACCACACGACCGACTCCCGCGCCCCGACCGCAACTCCCCATCTATGATGTTCTCGACGAGTGGCCCGCGCTTCCATCCCGACGTCCTCCCACCACTCACCCCGTTCCCACCTCCCGTGCTCCTGCCGTTGTGCCTTCCTCCTGCGCTTTCCCGACTCCCACGCTGGCCACGCGCGCTAACGCCAAGCCCAAGCTCGCCCGATTTGGCGTCGTTCTCTGCTCGCGATTGCCGGCGCGTCTTCCTCGGGAGTCTTGTGCTTTGGAAGCAAGAAGGAAGTACATTAACACTCTGTACACTAGTAGCACGGGTGAATAGATAAATTGAATATTATTATTATTATCGTTCGTTGCCCGATCTCCGAAAACGTACTGTACATGAGTGCCGGCAGCCGCTCTACAGAGCACTATAGATTGCTCGTTAAGTGGGGGAGTTCCTACGGTGCTGTGGGACTACATTGGACTCTGCACTGCTGTTGAGGGCCTGTCGGGTTTCCTCATGGATCAACTGCGGCGGTTCTGAATCCAGCGCAAATCCAGCGAGCTTCAACTTGACTATTCATTCGGTGGCAGCAAGGTGGCAGCGGTTCGGCACAGATGCGAGGATACAACAGCGGTTGACTTGAGGCAACTTGAGGTTGACTTGAGGCCTGGTTGAGCTAGCATCGAGGCCGAGATCTGAGATTTCATGGCGAGAAAGATCGTCGTCGGCGAAGAAACGCGTTGGTGATCGGATCACCGTGACGTTGCCAAATAGGACCACATACTGGCATCTTGCCTCTCCCGCTCTACGAGTCTTCGAGAGCCCGACGTGAGCCAGCACATGGATCCACACTCCATCCACATTCACGCGTCCATATCCTGCCGGCAAGCCAATTTCCAGACGACGAATCACCGCAATAGAGTCGACAAACAAGTTTACGCAACAAGGCAGGCCGTCGCTTCGCTCCGGCATTGAGCTAACAAAAGTTACAAAACAGAATGGTTCACATTAGACTAAGAGCTCGTGGTACGTTACATTGGTAGTTGTAGTGGTACCTATCAGGAGACGAACCCGTGCATGTCTTCGATGCCGGATGCGAGATAATGCCGTGTAAAGTTGGCCATGGGAGAACACCGGTCTTGTGAGATCAACACCGAGACGGTGGAGGGTAAGCCCCTGGCAGCTATTAAAAGTCGTCGCATAAGCTGGGGCAAGGGGGAATTGTTTGCGGAGAAGGGTGTGCCCAGACGGAAGCTTTGTCTCGAATGAGATGCGAGGGATCAAGAGTTCGTCGTCCTCTCCGCCTGCAACGCCTGGTCGGACAATTCTGACTGTTATCAAGCGAGCGCCGACGTTCAGAATCAGGACGCGGGTGTTCTTGACCAATCCGCGGTCGATGGAGAAGTTCCGCAACAGTCGAAAGATTCCATTTGTTTTTATTGTGAGGGAGTGGGGGGGCAGGCCCGGTGGAGTGTTCTTCGCAACATAATCCAATACGCTGGCAGGAGGGATCACACCGAGATCGCTGCCCTCCTTGAAAGAGTCGGCAGAGAAGTAGGTGTTGGCTGTACCATTGATGCACGGGAGCACGGCATCATTATAGAAGTCGACTTGTCGGTTTGTGGGGGCAAGGATGGAATGCCAGAGACATGAGAGAGGGTCAGGAAGAATGTCCGGGGAGTAGACAAAGTCGAGGAGATCTTCAGCAGTATGAACCTTTTCGAGCATATCCAATGAGATGTCAGGGCCAGCGCCGTCTCCGATAGAGTCCACAAACTCTGCGAACTCAAGGTCCTCCGCATTACGAATTGGCTCTGTTAACCGCAAGATGGAGAAATGCTCCCATAAGGGAGACGATTTGATGGACGCATCCACGACCTGCGCTCGAGAACCGCAACGGACAACAGGTCCCGTTTGTCGAAAGTCACCGAGCAAAACAAACACCTTGCCGCCGAACTTTAGACTATTGCCCATGATTTCTTGCAAGATTAGATCCACGCATGCGAGGACCGCCCGATTCGCAGTAGGCGCCTCATCCCAGATAATTAGCGCGGCATTTCGAATCAATTCGGCGCGAGGACTGTCAGGTTTGATGCTCGATTTGAGCAGTTCATTGTTGTCGTTGACTGGAACCTGCGCAAGGTATCAGCCGATTCAAGCTGTTGGAGATGCAACAAATATATTAACATACCTTGAACGTCGAATGTGTGGTTCTACCGCCAGGATACAGTTGTGCCGCGAAGGCTGAGGTAGCCGTTGCGATCACGATTCCGCCCAAGGCCCTGAGTTTATCGCACAGGGCAGTGATCATTGCCGTTTTACCGCGTCCCGCTTTTCCGTCAACGAATGCACATAGAGGTTCCTCGTTCGTGATTGCAGACAGAATGTGAGTGTAGATGGCCATTTGTTCGGGCTTGAACATCGCAATCATGTTCTCTGCGCGCGCATCAAGCTCTGAAGCTATCGGACTCCAGCGTTGAAGCTCATGCAGCACTTCCGCGGTATGAATAGTGGCCTCCGGTAGTCCGTAGTCTGCCAGCTCCTTGCCGTATTCCTCCAGAAGACGACTGAGGTCATCCAGCGCCAGACTTTCGCCGATGTCCGAGGAATTGTTGCGTAATGTGAAGTCGCGTGCAAGGTCGTTGTGGAAGGATTCCCACAGAATAATCGGAGAAGGGACACAGTCGTTTACGAGTAGATGGACGAAAAGCACACGCAGCTCGCGTGGAGTATGCAGGGATTGAATCGCCTCGGCCACCGCATACATTGCCTCATTCTCGTCTGCAAAGAGACCCAGCGCATTTGCGGCGTCCTGGTACGTTGGATGGACAACATCCTCAACTGTGCGGGCATCAAGGAACGACCGGCAGGACCGCATGAGAAGGATGGACCGAAGATAGAACAGCTCGCCCTGCGATGGGCGGACAGAGTGAATGCGAGATAAATGTGCCCGAACAGAGTTGCGAAGGATGACATGTTGTCGAGGGGATGTGGTATTGCTCGGTTGTTCAAGAAAATAGCCGGCGCGTCCATGTTTGGCTGGGTCGAAGCGCGCCAATCGAAAAATGCTGAAGTATTCAGCATATGTCAAGTCATCAAACCGCCGCACAACATCTTCCAGTGCAAATGTTCCCGTTGGACGGAGAAAGTAACGATTGAGCGAAGATAGAACACTGGAAGGCCCAGATCTCGCATATTGGTGATACACCACGGAGTCAGGGAGATGGATCGGGAGTGCGGTAACGGCGGGCTCTTTCGTGGAGACATGATATCCAAGAATTCGCCAAGCAGCCTCCCCAGCGGATAGGTAGCGGGCATCCCAGAAATCCTTGATCTCGTCTATAGGCTCGCTTCCAGGGTCAGAAATGCGATATCGCGTTGAACATCCCGCTAGAAATAGAAATCAGCACAAAAACCTGACGTAGCTAGTCCTTCTCACGTTTGTGATATACTGAAACATATGAGATGTGTGTGCGAGCTCCACATTGATGTGGCAGAGAAATTCGCGTAGGAGTGGGAGACAGTAAGGAACCACCATTTCATCGCCTGGCCTGCAACGACGATAATGAACGCGACCTTCACTATCAACAGTCGTCTCCTTCTGCAATGCATGAGGATATCCACATCGGCAAGTTCTGGTGCCATTGGTCTCGACTCGCTGACAGTATTTCGAAGGTTCCCGATCTGCGGACGGGTGGTGGTGCATCATAAATTTGCGAACCAAGCGGGCATCGTCAGGATCTTCCGGAACCTCAGCAGAAATTATGGAGTCAATGTCCGCTGGTTCGGCGCATCCCTTGAGATATTTGATGAGAATATGAGCATGAGGTAGGCCACGTTTCTGAAACTCAATGCAGTATATGCAATAGGCAGGCCGTCCAACGGCAGGAAACATAGACTTCAAAGCAAGGAGCAGCAGGGAGAGTTTCCGTTTAAAGACACGGACCACGACAACAGGGATGTCCGCGAAAGTTTGACCGGGTTTGAGCTGGGATTTGATTTCGGGCCAGTTGGGATCGCAAGTCATAGTGATGAATAAAGTGGGGTTTCCAAATGCCGCGGCAATGGCAAGTGAGTCGGATACCTGCTCGGAGGCCCATCTCCAAGAGCCCAAGAACGATGAAGGAAGGTAGATATTCTCGGACGGTTCGACAGAGTCAGCAGAGCCCATCAGAGCAGCGTCATTCTGGCGCAAGCGTTGTTGATTTGTGCAGATGTATGCGAGCCGCGATTCGAGATTGCAGCTGAACATGTCAACCATGTACTCGTTGGCGACTCGTCCAAAGAGATAGAACCGCGGCTCACGCAGAATCCGGGCGCGGTAATACCACATCTGCGTTGTAGGTATGTCTGTATTTGGATTCGGGTCGCCGAGGGCCTCATCGTGATTCTCCACCAAGCCCCAGCCAAGAGTCCCATGAGGAAAAAGAAGAGGATATGAGAGTGGTTCCCAGAGACGACTGAGAGTCGACACAGACTGATTTTCGCCATCCCGGGTGACAACGATTAGCCTGCGAGCTTTAATCTCGGCGTGTGTTGTGTTGGAATATGACATAATGGCGGCAATTTCAGTCGTTCCCTTGTCCTCTAGGATGAGCTGCACATTTGGAAGCCCACTGCTTTGCAGCTGACCCAGTGAATGAAGTCCGGCAGCAAAAGAGTTGACACGAAGCAGAGCATTCCGAAACGCTGTGAGCAGGACTGGGGAACTTCGCTGAACCAATCGGCATTTAAGTGCGGAGCAGGTGCGTCCTCGAAGCCGTCATATAACAGCCAGCGGACTGCAGAATTCTCATGCCCAGGGCGAACTCTGTGGTATATGTGGCCGCTGATAGCAACGAAGCCGGGAGGACCATTAGACGGCCGAGGGAAAGGGTGTGTCGTCTCGAGGGAAGCAAATGACATGACTAAATTGAGTCGCCGTGAGAGCTGCGAGATGCGTGCGTCATTTAGAAAGTGGTCGAATTCACAGGGGAGGGGTGGGAGAGGTTTAACATCGTTAAAAACGGCTGCCATTTGGCCCGCAACAGAACCCCGCTCGCTCGCCAGAAAGCAGCAGGATACCGCAGACAGGGCACTTGTGCTGCTGATTGCCACGGATGAATCCCCACGTAAGACAGGTGTCAGGGAGGCGACCTATCTCCCAAAGCGGCGGAGCAGCGGACATCGTTGACAGACGCCAGCCGTTACACATGTGAGCGTTGTCAAGTACTGAGTGAGAGACAAACAGGAGGGATTTGGGCAGTGGGCGAGGAGATGGCGGCAGGAAGAGAAACGTGTTGTCTTTGTCCACAGCTTTGCGCAGCGCACACGCCAGACAGAACGTGAGATTTGCACTGCCAGCGCCGCGGCCCGCAAAAATAACTTGAGTTGACGGGCTGCGCGCATGCGGCGTTAGCGGGAGTCGCGGAAACCTGAACGTGGCACACCACGTTGAGTTCCAGTCGCAACAGCTTGAACCTGCAGAGTATGGCCGAGGGAGGGGATTCAGCGTAAAGCTCCTCACGAGTGTCACAGGTGAGGTACCTGCAGACACCTGCAGGTTTTTCTAGGCCCAAAGTTGAGACCCTCACCCCCACCATCCGTGGGAATTCAGGTACCTCCACCCCCGGGTATTTATACCTGCGGGTGAAGGTCTCAGGTACCTGCGGGTTTGCTGGGTCCAAAGTCAATGGGAACCTAATCAAACAAGTCAGATGGCTGAGAAATAATTTGATATACCTTGGCAAGCCTGTATCGCACCTGAATACCACTCGGATGGCATGTTTTTGAGGCCCAATCATAGGTTGGTAGATGTGCCAAAGGTACCCCTCAGCATCAGCGTCAACACCTGTACCCTTGCCATCCGTGGGAAACGGGTACCTCCACCTGCAGGTATTAATACCTGCGGGTGAAGGGTAGAGGTACCTGTGCTGCCACCCACGGGTATCACCACTCGTGCGGAGCTTTAATTCAGCGGGAAACGGAAGAGAGGCCCGGGTAGTGTTCTCTAGGGCCGGGTACCCTGGCCCTGCCCTACTTAGGGCCGGGCTTTTGAGGGTCAGGGCCGGCACAACCCCCCGGCCCTGGCCCTCGGCCCTGCGGAGCCCGGCCCGGCCCAGGGCCCAGGGTTTCGGCCCTACTTTGCCGCTGATGTGAGTGATGGCTTGAATAAAATAAAAGGCACTAACAAATTGCTCTTAAACTACAACCTTTGTCTAGTATATGATCCACATTGACTCAAATGTGCCACTACTAGCCAAGATGGCCATGCGTTGTACGTCTACGGAGGTTGTGACAGGGGTGACCTTCTGAAATCACTCATCAGTCAGGATATCATATTCCAAACAAGAGCTCACCCATCTAGGAAGGTTTGGGACCAAATCAAAGCATGTCCGAAAGAGCCGAAAGCTGCCGACGGCCGGCCGATGTCACATTTTTGTGACTTCGGGTATCTCGGACGGCAGCTAGGGCCGGGGAGGGCTCAGCCCTGGGGCCGAGGGCTGCCAGCACCTCAAGCCCCGGCCCTCGGCCCTACTCAGCCCTGGCCCTGCCCTACATAGGGCCGGGCCTGCGGAGGGAGGGCCGGGCCGGGCTTAGGGCTCAAAGCCTGGCCCTGGAGAACACTAGGCCCGGGATTCGGATAATCGCATGCGGATACGGGCCGGAGATTTGGCGGCGATTCCAATCCGATAAGCCAAGTTCCTGGATCAGGATTCTAGGCCGTGATCGGAGCGCGCAGCCAAACAACCTGCGCCACAAATTGATACCTGTCGTACGGGTAATGATATGAGTAATTGTGCATTGACAGACAGCAATCGTGAAGCTCCATGCGTTTAACTCCCGGCTCTTCAAGACTCGAGCCGGCCCTCGTGTAGCGTGGACAGACCTAGTCGTGCGTTCCATAGCTCCACTCCCTCTTCTGGCCGCTGACCCGTGTCCTTTCAATTCAGTCTTTCGTTCCCGTCGTTCTTGACTGCTTTCTTCCGGACCTTCCCACGGCGACAATTCTATCCTGCCCATGCAGTTGACCTGCAATGCCTCCTCTACTTTGCTGGCGCCTGCTTGGGTCGTCGTACGCCTTTGTCATTGCGTCTCGATAGCGAGTATGTCAGTGCTGGTCGCTCTTACGAATGTAACTTCCATGGTGCGTATCAATGGACTCTCTGCTTTCCTTTTCCTTTTCTTACGCATCATCCTCAGCTATGTCCAGGAAGACCTATGTAGTTGGTCGACAAAAGCTATGCCGACTACCCTCCGCGTCCCAGACACCAGCGCCATCACCCACTGGCGATATACAGTGGTCCTGCCGGATACCCTGCCAACCCTCCCACGAGACACACAACGTCCTCGTCGCCGTCGTCACCGTTTTCGCTGAGTTCTCGTCGTCGTCTCCGGCCATGCGAGCAGACTAGCGACGCGACCCAGTGGTCGACTGGCGCGAATACAAAGAGCTGAACGAACGTCTCGGGATCCGGCCGTCGAGCTCCACATGCTCGCTGCGAAAATCGGCCTCTCCGCCTCAACTCCTCCCCATAACCTCGCCCTACATCGACACACTTTCCAGCGGCCACATAGCATCCTTAACCACCCCCGCCTCTCACGCGTCTGCCTCTTCAGCGCCGTTCCATAACCCACATCGACTCTGTCGTCATCTAGGCCATCGTCACGATGTGGCTGTGCATCGAAGACAACAAACGAAAAGCATCCACTGCGTTCGCCAGACGCGCGTCGGCGGAGCTGGTGTTCTGGAGGGCTGTCGTATGGGCTCTCCCTGAGCACGAGCTCGGGTTATTGGAGTACGGAACGCGCTGGCTGGAGGAGAAGGAATACCGTACGATATGGTGTCGGTGCGACTGTAACGGTGGTTTGGTCACTGGTGCCTTGCGAATAGTCACGACCAGTTTGGGTCGTCCGCAGCATGTATGGATGTGCACCCGCATGCACTCTTGCGGGTTTAGAGGGATGTAGCTGGCGGAATGGGGAATGTGCCGCCCAATCGATTTTCGCCAGACTCGTGGACAATGCGACCATTCCACTGCCTTCTCGACCCTTCCATTCCATCGCGTGGGTGCCCCGTCGTCACCTCCGTCCACTTTCCCGTCTGTTATGTGGCTTTGCCTGCTGGGAATGACGGTGTCGATGCGGATGGTGCGAGGCTTTGAGACCAGTCCTCCTTCGCGCTGGGAGAGGATTCTCGCATAGCGATGAGTCGAGTCGCGAGGCCGACGTTTCCTTTTGGGCTTCTCTCCGCTTGCCCGTGGCAATGGAATGGGGAAATGCATCAAATTGCTTTCGACGGCCGTTTCTGAGTTCATGGACAAGTGACCCCCCGCGCTACCTTCCGACCTTGCCTATGGACTGCGTAGCTCCCTACGTCATCATCTTCCCCCAATATTCCCTCTCCGTGACTGTTTTCGCCGGGAGCGTGTGCATAGGAGGCATGTCTCACCAACTCTCAAATTCTGCCTCTTGCATTCCCAGAGGCATATCACTGTGCCCCTCTGCTCCTACAACGACGTCTCAGCCTCTCCGCAGGATGTCATACAGTGCTCCACTTGACCGAGCAGCCCCAATTTGTGTCTTGGTCTCATCACCCTCTTCCGCGCCCGCTCCTCACCTCTGGCACCATACCGACTACGCTTGGCCTCTGAGCATGCAGACAGTGCCCCGCTGTTGGACGGACCTTGCATGGAACGCAGCAAGACGAAGGCAGAGGTGCAGGTAAAGCCCTCGACGAGCGAGGATGCGTGCTGTCTGCACCGTTGCGATGTCTCAGACTCCCCGCGGGACGTCATTCCGGCTTCCGTTTCGCCGGTCTCACCACCGCCTCTTCATCTTCCACACGCCCCTCTATCCATCCATTGCTATATAAACTCCCCGCTCTTCGTCCGAGTACGGATGCCTGCTCTTCTCATGTTGCCCGGATGAAGGCACTCGGTGGAGTACCCTTGTGCCGTCAACAAGCCCATCGGGGTATCAGCTCTTCTCCCTCGTACGACTCGGCAGTGCAGGCGAAGTTGCTGCCTGTGGGAGGAGTGCCCATGTGCCGTCAACGAGCCCACCGGGGTTCAGATACCTACGCCTCCGACGCGATGGGTGGGGTCCCGATGCGTCGCGGCTGCTGAGGATATCCATACCTCGATTGACTTTTTACTTTCATATCTCGGGTTCGACTGGAGAGAACAAACCTGAACCCGGAAGTCTACAGGTATACATATACTTGTATGCTCTGGAGCAGCCGGCGTATACTCCAGAGTTCTCTCCGATTTTCGCCGATGTATATACCCGTGACCTGATGCCATCAATTTATCAACACCTCCTTTCGTCTTCCCTTGTCGAGGCTCCCTCCTCAACGCCTCTCCACACCTAAGGCTCCACGCGCCAAATGGAGTGAAGACATCCTCCACCCCCCTGCTCTCCGGACGGAGGTGGTGTTGCCTGACCCCGAGACGAGGGTTTGTCGGCCTGAGGTGTCTCGCTGTGCTCGCTGCAGACCCAACTGACCCTTGCACGACCAAAGTGTTGCCTCAATCATTCGTCCTGCTTATTCCCCAAGTACCACGACCATCCGCTGCTTCCTGCCACGACGCCAACAGTCCGCCCCGCCCACGCCAGTGCCAACGCCAATGCGCTGCCCCTTTCCACCAAGGCGATGACCCGCCCACAAGCTCCTCGAACACGTCTTCCGGAGCCTTCTCCCCAGCACTTGTTCCAAAGCCAGCAGGGGTCGGTGGATGTGCCCACGCCACCATGCTCTGGGAGACATGTGCTAGCGACAGCTTTGCCCCGCAGTGTATAAATAGCATTTTAAATAAACGGTCATTATGCACACCTGCTGTTACCCTGCTTTTATGAGCTCTGTAAGCGTTGTGAGCAATGGTACTGTTAATAGGAAAGAATGGAGTGATCGCTAGGCTTTGGGAGAATTTCCCGACACCTGAGACGGCGGGAAAGTCCGGTGGACATGCACTTCACCAAGGTTGAGGGCCGCGGTAGCGCTGATCCCCCGACACTAGGAGTCCATGCGACGCACAAGGGATGCCGCTGCGCGAAGCCGAGCTCCCCAATCCTAGGCGAAATGAAGCGCCGCGTTCGGCGAGGAAACAGACATGACAAGGACCCCTAGTGAGTGCAGATGGATGAGATTGAGACGAGATTGAATGCTGATTTATGACAAGCAAGAACACAGTGAGGAGAATGAGTGAGAACGACTGTGAGTGTGCTTTACGGGTGGACTAAAGGGGCCAACAAGACCTTGCGTGAGTCGCACGGCGCACTGGGCGCTGACTGCTGCATGGTTTGCATGAAATGGGGTGCGCGCATGATTCGCAACGCGCGCGAGGCTGCAAATGAATGAGCAAAGAGCCATATCACAACGGAATATAACGGAGAGAGGGACGCCGAGCTCCCCGATTCTAGGTGCACCGAAGCACCGCGTTCGGCGCCTTCACGAGTGGAGTTGAGTGGTGAAATAGAATCAGCTGGTTTGATGAAGTAAGCAATTGACGTGATCCCAGTCTAATGAAGCGAGCGATTGGGACCCGACGTTGATTGAGCGATCGGGACGAGAGCGATTGAAGACAACATCGTTGGTACAATCACTGTATGTAATGAGACGCGTGATTGAGAGGACACTGGTAGCCGAGTGATAATGAACGATTGAGGGACGCGACCCCAAATGGTAGTGAATTGGACCGCAAGCCGCGTGAAGCGCGCGTCGCCTTGCGTGACTTGCGAGATACGCTGACCGCCAAATGATGCTTGCGACTGAAGTGCACGTGAATCGTGAATGGAATGCGAGTGACTCTCAACTGAACTGCGAGTGATACTCGACTGAATTGCGAGTGATGCTCGACTGGAATTGCGAGTGACTCTCAACTGAATTGTGAGTGACTCTTGACTGGGTTTGCGCGTGGCTCGCGACTGAAGTGCGCGTGAATCGCGACTGGAATGCGAGTGACTCTCGATTGAACTGCGAGTGATACTCAACTGAATTGCGAGTGATGTTCGACTGGAATTACGAGTGTCTCTCGACTGAATTGCGAGTGACTCTCGACTGGGTTTGCGCGTGGCTCGCGACTGAAGTGCGCGTAAATCGCGACTGGAATGCGAGTGACTCTCGACTGAATTGCGCGTGGATCGCGGCTGTGTTGCATTGGCAGCAAGAGGGAGAATGGAGGATTGGATTGGATGGAACTTGAACTAGACAGATTCGGCGGAGAGGGGTTGGGGACTCGACGACGGTAGGGGTAGGGAAAGCCCAGCTCCCCGGGGGACGGCATCGAAACGGAGCGCCGGGAGAGTCCGAATCCTCATGAGAGGTAATGTGAGTGTCATATCGATGAAGAGGAAACGACGACGCAGCTGGTTTTCCCTGATGCTGCCCGCTCTCTGTTGCACTATTCTCCAAACTCCCATCCTACAGGTGTTGTCGACCGTGCAGTGTCCAAGCCTAGGCACGCTTCCCATCGATTAGGAGCTGACGACGCAGCCGGCTAGGCTTGAGACTTGAAATGCTGATATGATGTGGCAGTGATGGTAGTGGAGGCGTGGCCGAAGAAGTAATGAAAACCGTCCGTAGATGAGCTGGATGCGAGGCGGGAACGGTGTGCTGCTGGCTGCTGATGGAAGTGCGGAACCGGAAGTGTTCCGCTCACGTCAGCAGCCCATCGATCATAAACCGCATTCTTCGCCCAACGATCGTACCTCACGAGTGCTTAGAAATTGACTAGCGTGCGCACACCAAGCGCTGAGGACCACGGTGTAGAGCCTGTCACAGCAGTTGCGGCATCGTTGAGGAGGCAAGTCACCAAGTATATAAGTATACAAGTACTAGGGACGCCGGTCGCTCCGCTCCCCGGGCCGGAGTTTGATCCGATCAAAGCGTGCACAGCCTTCGGTCGTGTGGATAATATACGGGGTATACAAAGTCTACAGCTTATCGTATACTTCCCCATTCAAGGTTTTTCTGCAACTGGACTTTTATTTTGCAATAAAATATCTTTGCTCTTGATTCTATATCCTTGTCGAAACTATGCAATCGCGACCCATACATTGTACCTGCTTCTATACGGCTGGCTTGTCTTCTCTTCTTTCAATTTGCTTTTATGACGTTTGATTTGAGACTCGCTTGAAAAAAACCGCCAGTGAACAGTGTATCCTACAGCGCTGTCCGAACGGCTAGATTCAGGATGCGCGAGGCCGCAGGGATAAAAATCCCAAAATGTTCAGATATGGATGGACCTTGACGAACTCTAGTGAGCTAAGCTCTCCGAGATCTGTGTGTGCGAGGGCGGTCCGATCAGAGCTGCGGCTGTGGCATGTCAGCGAGAGAAGGGAAATGAGGTAGAAAGCGCTGGGTAAAACCTGTCTACTGAGCGACATACACACGGTATATATACTGAGCTAGATAGGAGTCGGGATCGGAAACGATCAGGTACATGTGCCTGACACTGCCTGTACCTGTGGCTAAACATATGGTGTCGTGACGACAAGCGCGTGCGAAGCTCGTCAACTTCCGGTTGAATGATGCTACCGGAAATTCGCCTATTTTGGATGGACTGTCTGGAGCTTGTGCAAGGCAGTGCAATGTCTTGTGACGGCGGAGTGATGCGTGGAGCGGATCTTGTTCCCGACCACCATCATGACGACACTCTGTCTCGAATCCCTCGACACTCCTTGAATTCTCACCTTCAAGATCTTTGCTTGCTAGCATTTCCATTCATTCGATGTCATTGTCCGACCACATCCCCCAGCCCCAGCGCTCAAGTGACCCCTGACGAAACCTACCTGACGTCAACCTCATTGAAACTCATCAATGACCTCTGAACGACTCGACCTGAACTCGACTCGCACATACCACTTCTCGCTTCCATACCCTCCTTCTATCCTAGCCCCTCCATAACCCTCTACTGTCCCTGACCCCCACTGTCCCTCACCACATCCATCTGTCCGCTCAATCTGAACCGGTTTCCATCTGCACACCGAAATATCGCGGACATCGCGGTTCCCTCTCGATGGACACCTTGCTACAAACTCGCTCCACTCGCCAGATGTACTTTCCCGCATCGAGGGATACCAATCCACGAGCTACCTCCTTCATCCAAACCGCGGACGTTGTGTTCCCGCGTCGAGGTATGCCCATCTACGGGTACCTCGCTACAAATTGCTTTACTCTGCGGATGTACATTCCTGCACCGAGGAATACCAATCCACTGGTCACCTCATTGCTATCAACCGCGGATGTTGCGTTCCCCGCGTCGAGTTATGCCCATCTACGGGTACCTCGCTACAAATCGCTTTACTTCTGCGGATGTACATTCCCGCGTCGAGGAATACCAATCTACTGGTCACCTCATTCCTATCAACCGCGGACGTTGCGTTCCCGCATCAATACCATATGCCAATCTACTGCTTTATTGCTCTACGCTGCGGATGTACGTTCCCGCGTCAATACCATGTGCCAATCCACGCCTAGATTACTCAGAACTCACTCTACACTGCGGACGTACATCCCCGCCTCGATACCATACGCCAATCCACCGCTGGATTGCTCCAAACTTGCTCTATACTCCGGATGTACATTCCCACGTCGAAGAATACCAATCTACAGGATACCTCTCTTGCAAGCACCGCGAACGCAACACATTTCTGCTTTGATATATGACCACATCCCCAAGCTCGCTCTACTCTGCGGATACACGTTCCAACGTCGAGTTTGCCAGTCTACGCCGACTCTACGGCCACCTCCTTATAGACCGTGGACTACACGCCACACACTCAGTCTAGCTTGCGGATCTACGTTCCGCCGTCCCAACATACGACTACCCCTTCGGTAAACCGGGAATGTCGCATTCCTGCACCGAGCGATGCCCAGCTACGGCTACTACTACAAATTGTACTACTCCTTGCGTCGAGGATAGCTACTTGATCGACGGCTATATGACCCACCTCGGACGTCACGTCCCCGCTCCATTGTATACTGCTCGACGACCTCAGCGCGCATACCCACGCTACTTACCGGACGCCCATCGACGGCTATCCCCGATTGAAGACATCGCGCATCCCTGTATCGACAGATGTCGATCTAAGCTTCACCTACTGCTACAGGATTACCCTACTCCGCGGATGCGTCTCCCCGTATCGAACAAATACAACTTGAATTGGTCGCTCCTCACGTCCAATCGCACCAATTACCTGCTGGCATCCCCACATCAGGGATTAGATCACTACTAGTACTAGTACCTACCTCCTTCGTTCTTCCAATTGCGGCTTCCGCCGTCGTCACAGAGTGTTCCTCTGTCGAAGCAGTCCCATCTTTGCCTACATTGCTACACTATTGCTCTATTCAGCAGATGCTCCTTCTTTAATGAAGTAATATCAATCCCTCGCTCCCTTGCCTCTGGCCCATGGCGAATATAACCGGTGTCTAGCTCCTTCATATACCCTCTTTGAAACTCGTGTATGCATCTACCTGCCGCGCTACAGAATGTATGTACCCGCCTCAAAGTTAAACGGCGGGTCACCCTTGTGTAATGTCTGGACTATCACACCTCAAAATGTACTACGGCTGACCTGCTATACATCACCGTGATTCAAGGATATCTATTTACGCGGAGAGGAATGCCTACCCCTCCCTAGAAAAGTCGCCTACAATCACGAATCTCTGTTAGGCTGTTCCTCGCGATTATCGCTGTGCCCTACTTCGTTTTCCGCGTTACGTGAGGATGTACACTGCTTACCGAAGACTACGTCGCTATTACTTCAGGTTCTGTTATCGTCATTCGACACTTTGCATCTTCCGCCAGTGCCGAGGGACCATTCCATCTTCCATTCACGACGTCCGAGTCCACTCTCAGGATGTACTAGTAATCTCCCCCTTTTGGATTCCGTCCTGATACTTTGGCCTATTGCGCAAGGATTCAGCCCTCCATACTCTTTAGAGATGCGGTCCTCCTTCATGAAGAAACAGAGTAATCCGTTGTTGCAACAGTTCAACTTCCATCGGTTGTTACCAATCGATATGGGCTTTACACTGGCCTACAGCCCTCCAAAGGATTGCGACTCGTTCTAAGCGCATGCCGTGCTCCTGAAACTACCTACTGCGTTATATTCTTACCTCAGAGCACGGTTGAAACGCTGTTTAAAAGCGGCGCTCCCAGAGCGATGTCCGCGCCAGCTAGTAGTATTTATTAGTACCGGAAGGTCATAAAACTACTATATTCTACTTAAGTCCGTATACCGTATGGCCCTATGGTGTCTCCCGGACCCTGGGTACAGGGCCTTTGGTGGGGGTGCAGGGTAGGTAATTCGAGAGTTTGTAACACGTAAGACGTCCTATCGACGAGCCTTGATGGGGCGGCCAAATACAATGTCCTAGTTCTTTAATCGGTATTCTTCCAAGTCCTTGTTCTTCTGTCTTCCTTATTCTGTCCTAGTTCCTAAATCACTAAATCACTAATCACTAATTCCTTGTCAAACACTTTGATATCTTGATGTCCGAATAACAGTTGGCTCAGTTCACACAATCCAAATCCAATTTAAAGTTGTAGCCTTTGCAGTTTGTAGCTTAGCTAAACCCCAGATCGCGGCCTCAATAGGTGGGCGATTCCGTGGCTACAGTGTACCAAAATCCTACTTATATACCCTTGTCTGTGTCATATCTGAGTAGTAAATATTATGATGGATCGCCCCTTGAGTCATATTTGTACGCAGATCCCTGATCCGAATTGTGATTGTCGTTGTTCGGTATGATGTTTCTCCAGTTGTCCGATTAGCAGTTCTGCCCTTGGTGCCAGTGGATAGCCCTCGTTCGTAGCTTTCCGTGCATATGTGATTCGTCCCAAACCGTCCAGTAGTTCCGAAGTTATTGCCTTCACTTGTTCTCCAGATAAGGTCACCAGGATCATTTTGTAGTCACTTGGGTTTTGTAATCTTCGGCATCCGACGGCTTGTCCCTCTTGGCTCTGATTCGGGTTTCGTTGGTCCGATAAGGTCCGGCCCGTGCTTCTCCGCCATCTTATCGCAAGTCCGAATAGCAAACAGTTATTCCGAGACTGCCAGGTCTTATTTGGTGTTTATCCCTTTGAGTGTTTTGCACCGGACTGGATTGGTCCAGGCTTGTGGGCTCTGCTGGTATGTGTAGACAGAGAACTTGGAATGCGCCGCGGGTCGTCAACCCCATTGCAGACCTTATTCACTGGTGCAGATATCTCCCAACTAGCTATTTGGGCTCATACTAGTTCTATGATGTGCACACCAAATAAGCGCGAAAAGGTTGCCCTTCCACGCCTGCTCCAGAAAGCGGCTTATCACTGGTTCGCCCTTGGTGTCTTGGGACTGTGGAGCCCCGACCCCGTTCTTGACATTCGTGGGGGTTGCCTACCAAAGGACTTTGCTTGTGGTTGAGTCTATCGTAGATTCAGTACTCGTGTTCGTGGGGGTTGCCTACCAAAGGACTTTGCTCGTGGTTGAGTCTATTGTAGACTCAGTACTTGTGTTCGTGGGGTTTGCCTGCCAAAGGACTTTGCTCATGGTCGCGGGGAAGTCTACCGGAGACTTCGTGAACAAGTCTACAAAAGACTTGCAAGGGTTCCTGGTTACAGCGCACACTCAAGTCTACGCAAGACTGGAATGTATTGGATGCACACCAAAAACAAACAGATGTGGGTGGGGAAATAAGTTCACCAAGGTAATGATGAACTCAGTAGTTGCAAGTAGGACGGAAGTATTACCCTTCTATAACGCACCTCTATCGTATCAATGTTCGGATCATAACCTTTTTAAGACTCACTTTAGCCCTTTCGAGTCTCACTCTAGCCTTTTCGAGCACTTTTAGTGCACGTTTGTGCCTCGAGGCGAGCAGCATGCAAGCCGAGCTGTCATGACGCGAGTATGGTGCAGCCATGACGAATCATGATGAGACTTGCCAATTCGGGCCCGTTACTGCCGCCCTCACTCCGCCCTTCTTCCTGCCACCATCCCACCCTCATTCTTCTCGAAGTGTCCTCAAGCACCTCTCGCCTCTCGCCTCGCTGTCCTCTGAGTCTGCAACTCACAATGGTGTGTTTGACTCTCTTTGTATGTCCTTTGCTTGACGTCTCAGGTCGTACCGTTCCCGCACATTGTTCTCGGACTCATTTCTCCTCAAGAAACTCGCCTTCCAATGCCCTCAACGTCTCCAACGCCTGCACACTCATGTCGAGGCCTGATAGTCGGCTGATATCTCCTGCGATGTCAACACCTGTTTATTCTCGAGTGCTGGCCTGGGCTCGCGATGGAGGTTGGACATCAGAGGACGAGGGCATTGGTGTGTCGCAACCAAGTACGTCCGCTACGCTTGCACCGCTATCGAGACAGGCTTACACAGATGCCAGATTCACTTCCGACGCCTTTCCGCTGCACACACCTCGCTCGAGCTCTCCTCTATATCTCTCCCCGTCTGCAACGTTTATCCTCAATCGCTGCATTCGACGCCAGTGCTCTCAAGCCACCATCTCTACCCTTGAATTTCATCTCCATCGATCTGCCGACTGCAAGACCGCCGCGAGCAGTCCACCTTTGTACCATCCCGTCCATTGTCGCCCATTGGCATCAAGATTCAAGTCGTCATCAAGACCAGGCGTCCCAATGCCAAGACGAGCACCGGGATTGTGTGGGTGAGGCGGCAGCGGAGAAGACGACGGACTGAGGGCTGAGGGACCAGGATTACCCCGAGGATGGTCGCTCTCTGCGAATGCGAGCGCAGATATGCAGATGTCGGTGCGTTATCCCGCCTGCTGTGATCGATTTCCGCTGAGTACCACACGAGGCAGGTCTTTTTTGACTCCGTTCGACAGGCAGTGCACGGGAGAACACACACTAGATCACGGATATGAAGATGGAGGTCTGTCGTCCTTGCGTTTGCTTTTCTTTCTGCTAACTAGACCACAACCCAGGTCCTTTTCTGCAAAATCCGAGACTTTGAGGTGCGGTGCACGGAAAGGTGGGAAGGTCCATGTGAAATATTCAGAACATGGCAAATAACGAGTGTGAGCGAAGATGGCAAACATCGGCAAAGATGGCAAACATCGGCAAAGATGGCAAACATCGGCAAAGATGGCAAACATCGGCAAAGATGGCAAACATCGGCGAGTGCATTCCGTTTTACATAAACGTCCAAGTGTGCTCATATACCAGGTCCACAGGCTTTATGTAATTATAATTATTCCTTTCATCTTCCACCTCCAATACATGTACGGTACGAGGTACCTATGCCAGTATCTGTTCCTTGCCAGTGTCTCGCACAAATGCAGTCCTCAATGTAATCCTTTTCTGGACTAGCATGAGTCAGATTTTCCGTGACTTCCACTCACCTATGTTGCTCACTTTAATCCATCAATTTGAATGCTGTAACCCACGTTGTACACTCAATCCCATGATTGTATTCTTTGGACCTTCAGACTACACACAGATGCACGGTCCGTCGGAAGAATTTAACATAGTTTGACCTTCATTTTGTAGAATGAATCAAGGATGAAGAATGAGGGGTTTCCGAGCTGATCACCATGGTTTGGAGCCAAGTCGGTATCAAGAGAGGGAGCGGAGCGACCGCCCTGCCTTGTATGCACAATGGATGTCTCAAACAATCTTCTGCATCAGTAAAACTACAAATTTCTGGCCGTCCTGGTATGCCCTGGGCCAGCTCGACCAGGTCACCCTGGTCCCCAGAATCATTCTGGCCCCATAATTCACGTCTGGCTCCAGAATCCCCAGAACCTCCCAGAACACATTCTGGGTCCAGAACCCATACTGGCCAAGTAGCCGTGGCACATATTGCTTTCAATTTCAGACAGTGGTGTAATAAACTGCGTTGATTGGGCTAATACAACATACACAGTATACGTAGCTACGCATGCCCGCTCCGTTGATAGCCTAGGTTAGAACCAGCCCTGCGCTCCGTCGTTGCCAGCATGCAGTGGCCGGCACCAGGCTTCGTCAGGGTCGTCGTCCGCAGGGCCCCGATGTAGAAGCCGTTGGCCGACAATACAGATGTCAGTGAGTAGTGGGAGAGTCATTGTGTGCACACCTTGTGAATTTCAGCCCCAACTCGTGCTCCGTCTGCCTGTAGCCATTAGCGAGCATGTCGTTCGGTGTTGGTCGTGGAGGGATGAGCTAACGGCTTGTCAGCGGAAGTGCATGAAAGGAGTGAAGGAGCAGGGGTGAACGTACCTATGATCCCGTCGCACTCAAGCCGGTTATCCGTATCCACCTTCCATCGTTCGATGCTGCGGCTATCCCAGATGTTGACAGTATTGATGCGGCATTGGATGTCTTCTTTTGCATCGGGTCTTGTGGCTGGGGTTGAGGGAGGTTGAGGGAGTGAGCTTGAGTGTCGAATTTCCATGCCGGTAGGCATTGAGGGCTTGAATAGACGAGCTTGAGGGCTTGGGTAGACGAGCTTGCAGCGCGAGCTTTGTCGGAGTCGTCCTCCTATCGCCTCGTCTTTGTGGCTTGAGCGTCGTGGAGGGTGGCCTGAGGGGTGGTCGTGGATGGTAGTCATGGAGGGCCGAGCCTAACTAAACGGCCGGCGGTGAGGGCGGTGATGTGGGGAATGGAGTGGGGTGTTGCAAGCTGTCGCCGGTGTCGTGCATGGAAATTGTTTAGCAAGAAGAGGGAAAACTCGTGCTAAAGCAACTTCCTGTCAAACCCAGAAACACTCAAGGACGGCGCTCTAGAATTACCTAATCAATGCTCAGGTGACAATAATGACCAATCAATCATCAGTCAAGTCATCAGGATGACGCTATATCATCAAGATGGATGACTACAAGGTCATTAGCTCATCTAGAGCAGTCTAGGCCTACATGACACATTGAAAATGACAAGTGGACATGTGACTATGACTTCATACCCTTCCGGAGCTGCCCAGACACCTTCCAGAGCCGCCCAGACGCGTCCGGACCTATAATGACCTCGTTGTGGAGAGCCAAGAAGCAGCGACATCATCTATGACTTCATTGCGGGGCAATGACATCGCTTTGAGGATGATGTCACCTATGACATCATTGGACCCAGAGCAGTATATAAAGGCCAAGGAATTGGCAGTAGAATAGACATCTTGTACCCCCACTTGTACTTGCACTTTACCTCTACCTTGTATTCCGGTCTGATACTTCTTGTATCTTATCCTGAATACATCTTCACTTTGTTGTGAACATTCTCTGACCTGGTCCGAGTTTTTCAATACTTCTTCCGAGTCCCCAGTATCCTGCAACACTATTGTCCTTTGCTGGACCTCTACCTTGCTTGTGCTGTTCGTGATTTTGTGTTGTTCTTCTTCGTGATCTTCCTTCAGAAGATTGTTTGAGACATTTATTGTGCATCCTCACCTTCCATCTACCAACTACTGAGTTCATCTTGGTGAACTTATCCTCCCCCACCTACGTTTATTTGTTTATTCTTGGTGTGCATCCAATACATTCAAGTCTAAGATAGACTTGAGTGTGCGCTGTAACCAGGAACCCTTGCAAGTCTTCTGTAGACTTGTTCACGACCACGCAAAGTCCTTTGGTAGGCAACCCCCACAAACGCAAAGTCCTTTGGTAGGCACCCACAAACGCAAAGTCCTTTGGCAGGCAAACCCACGAATACGAGTACTGAGTCTACGATAGACTCATCTTGTTCCTTTCGCTCTGCCCTGGCTCTCACGAAGTCCAAGCAGAAGCAGGCAAAATCTGTAAAGCAGACACCGCTAACTTTCGGGGAAGAAGCATCGCGACGAGCTCTGGGCGCAGTGCCGATGGGGGTTGCCGAGGAAGAACCCAAACGACGGCTGCCCAGCCGAGGCCACAACAGAGGCTAGCCCACAGAACGGCAGACGTCATGATCAGCTCCTTCCCGAAATTCGAGAACAATTGTATGAGGCAATATAATCCCAAGAACGACGCGCTGGGAACCGAGGTGGAGTCCAGGACAGATCAGATCTTGGCTGGATTGAACGTGCGGAGATGGAGACAAATTTGGTTGAACACGGGTATCGAGTTAGCAGACCTGAAATCGTGGCATGGATCGATGAACAGACACAGGTGATTTGTCGTCGACGGTCGTGAAGGAAGCCAAAAGGCATCTTATTCTCAGATCATCGAGACACAATTCGTCATAAGACTGACTGGCAGAGAGGCAAGAGGGCAAGACCAGAAGTCAAAGAGGCTTGGCGTCGCGTATCAAGGGCCAATAAGTATTGAGGGAACGAAGCATCCATATACTGGGGCGCTGAGATCGAAGCCGCTCTTGATAGCGGATAGGAAAATGCATCCTTCGTGCAATAAATGGATGTTGTGGAATGGGGCCAATTGCAGGAGAAGCCGCGTAGCCGCAGATCTCAAGCCGGCGGCGGCGTATCGTTAATTTCCGTGGCAACGTGAATGCAGCGTCCGATGAATAACCCAAGTACGTGGAGGATGTCGACACGGCGTTGGGAGGACAAAGAGAGTGTTCAGAGCACAGAGAGATATACTGAAATATGTGGGGCAGTATCGTAGGGACCAAAGATGGATCCCAGGTGCAGAGGTTGATCGAAGCCGCCCATGTATGAGGGGAGGTAGTCCGGCAAAGCATTGGGAGTGCACAAAACCCGCAAGGTAAGTCTCGAGAGCAGCATAGAGTAATCCGCAAGGTGCGCGCAGACCTCTCGATAAGAGCCAAACAGGACCCGGGTCAATGCGAGTCGTACGGAAACATCGGAGGAGGCGAGCATTGTAAAATGCAGGTGAAATACGAGGTCAAGAGAGAGTAGTATCGGAGTCGAAAGTACGGGCAAGGTTAAAGCCCAGGACCAGACTGGACATGAGCGTGTAAACGGTGGGCTCATGCACGAACGCGGGTGCAGCAGAGCATCGGAGTTGCACTAATGCAGAACCTAGCAGGGGCGACTCGGGCGAGCGCACGGAGAGGCATCGGGGTATGCGCGAGTCTCGAGAAGGTGGAGCAGACTCGGATTGACAATTAATTCGAAGCTTGTGTTGGAGCGAGAATAAGAAGACGGATGTAGGAAGTGAGCGGCGAAAGGTCCAGCAAGTTGTGGGGTTGAAAAATCGGTGGAAAGCACTGGCAGACGAAAATGTTCAGGGCTGAGTGGATTGGACTCAAGAATCACAATCACGTCCAGTGCGGGCTAAGAAGTGAGGCGCGAGGATTGAGCTTAGATCGAGCGTGAATAACGACTGGAGAAGGCAGCAGTGCAGGGGAAATCCAATGCGAACGCGAACGAGGCTCAGCAGTGTACGATTGGGCCGTGAACAAGGCTTTGAACTTGCACCCACGGCGCAATAGGTGGGCGGAAGCGTGTCTATGAGGCGCCAAGGAGTGTTTGCCTCGAGAATGGTGCGAGATCAAGTCGCAGGAGGCATCCATCGGAGTCAACGGCATATAAGAACGAGGGCCCAAGGTGATGGATTTATGGACAAGGGTCAGTGCGAACTTTTGGGCGCGAGGTGTGTCTATCGGCTTGTAAGAACTGGTGCATCATTGTGGGTTGGTCGACAAGGAAGGATATCAGGAGGGAATTCTCGACGCGTGATGGAGGGCATAAATAAATTGAAGGCCTGCAAGCTATAGGTAACGGCAAGCACGCAAGGTTTACGAGTGGTCCAAGAGCGAAAGATAATGCCAATGCTCTCATGTGTGGTTCATAGCGCAATTTCAATTTCGCGCGGAGGTGAGCGTCAAATGGCCAAAAGACAGTAGACGTGATCGAGGGTCAAGGGCACCCGGCAACAGAATAACTCGATGCGCGGCCAAGGCGTGATTGAACCCAAACGGTGGTGTTCGGATGACCAAGCACGACTGGCGAGCATCGGAGCTGAATGAGGTACCGAAACTTTCCTCGACGCACATCAAGCGGTGCGATTTAGATTTGCAGGAAGTATGGGAAGTGAAACATGATGGGGATGGATGGAGCTTGAGAGCATGGGGAATCGGGGATAGGCTTCCTTAACGCAAAAGGTGCTCGCGATTACAACTCCCACGGATGTGGTTATCAACAAACCAGGGAGGTGCGATTAGGCATAAAACGAGCGTGGCGTACACGGGATTCCTCAACGCGCGAATGCGGGCGCAATTTGAACGAACACGGAGACGGGTATCGCAGAGCCAAGAATTGCATCGGCTGAAGAACAAGGGTACCGTACACGGGATTCCTCGACGCGCAAAACACTGGCGCGATTTGAACTCGCACGAAGGCACGTATCGAAGAGCCTAGCACATCGCGGATTAATGAACTCATACGGAGATGAGATCGGGGTGTAAAGGATTTGTATGAAGGCGAGTATCGGAGCCAGGCACAACAAACGTGCATCGGGGCATGACAACTCGATCGAGTACGAGTAATAGAGGATCAGGCACACCGGAATGTGCATCGCGGTGTCGTGAACTCGAGCACAGACGAGCATCGGAGGGCCAAGCACAACACCAGTGCATCGGGGCATAACCAACTCATGCGGAGACGAGTATCAGAGGCGTCTTGGAACATGGAGCAGCAGCATAAGAGCATAAAACTCGAGTGGAGACAACTAGTACATTGGAAGAAAGCGGGGGGCGCGACGAGGTCTGGGGGCAACGAGTCTGACGCGAAGTCAAGACGGAGGGAAACGAGTCTGACACGAAGTCCAGACGGAGGGAATGATTCGACAGGAAGTCAGAATCTGAGAAAGGTGGGAACACTTGAGTGAAGATTTGGTGGTCGCAAGAACATCGGTTCGTGAACTCGAATAAGACGAGTATCGGGAAACCAGTCGAAGCAACGGTGAACCGTGGCTTAGCAAGTCAACGAGGACTTGTGACGGCGAGTTGAATAGCAGCGGGACGCCATCGGCGCAAAGCGGACTGGGACTGGGATGTCCATCGAGCAACTAGGAACAGATCTTGGTAGAGAAAAGACACGGGAGGTGCGTCGAGACAGGGCTTGATGAAGCTGGGGCCAATCCAGCGGACAAGAACACGGCTGCACTGCTTAGCGCGGAGAAGCCGACAGCAGGATCAGGACGGTGTTTATTAGAACTTGAAGCCAGAATTGTATGGCGGAACAGGCAAGGTATGCGTCAAGATAGGAGAACACAGTGGACTTGAGAATTGCATGATTGGTAGATCGAGGTGTAAAGATAGCGATGCGTGCACGATGAAGGGAACACTGGCGGGTATGCAGAACACGGAGAAGCGGGAGGGGTGTGCTGATCGCAGGTATAAAGATTCTTGATGGGAGAAGGCAGAAGTGCGGTGTACGGCGGTCATATGTCGTGCGTGAATTGCAGTGGGAACGACGTAGGCAGCGGCAGGAGCAAGAATGGGAGGAGGATTCGAAAGGTGCGCGGGGCGTGAAGGGGCCGCTTGATATTCGTATTGCTGCGTGAGTTTTGGTGCAGCCAGTGGCAACGAGTAGACGCCGATGGAGTCGTGGAATCGTGTGATTGTCCTCGTGCAGATTTTGACGGTGGAAGACGAGGGAAAGGGGATAGCAGAAGGAAAGAGGATGAATGTAAACTGTTCAGCGAATGCGAAAGTCCATGGCGCGCGAGGAAGCGCGAGAGCTTGCAAACGAGCGCCAGCTCATCGTGGCCGCGTGTGAGAAGAAGCGCACACCGCCACGCATCACTCATCACAAGATCACCCACTGTTCTCACCCGTTCAAACAGTGTGTCGTTCCACGATCCCTCAGGTCTGAGATAGACTTGAGCCCGCTACGACCCTTCAACTGAGAGTTGCTCCACCCTGGTGCGTGTGAGGATTCTCATTGGAATACATACATTCCACCCACCCCAAACCCTTCCATCCTTGTTCATCTTTTGAACAAACTTCCTTACCATCAGACCCCCGCACTTTGCGTGCTGTTCTTGGACAAAGTCGCTCCCAGAGCTTTACACAGGAAAACTATTTTTCCACTCAACACCGGGGGGGCGCGCAGAGTTGAGTGGGGTGGTGGGCGAAAGGAAGAGCAACCAGTGTGACATCTGTCGCCGTCTGACTCATTCCATCAACTTGATGATCAAGCACGCCATCATGGCACATGTTGATGGGGGACTTAGCAAATTTAAGCCTGAGACTCGGAATCGACTTTTGCGCGGAAAGGACATGGCGGTTGAGTATGCTCCATGGTCTTCTCTCAGCCTGTCATGCTTGAGCCAGACATACTCCAAGTCGACAGAGTGCAACCGAGCGTTGAATCCGGGCCGAGGAGATGAGGAGTTTATGAGCTTATAATTATCGTGAGCATGTAACTAGTTCATTGAAATCCTGTTGATCCTCCACTCATTCAGCTCAGAGTATTACATTTCTGGCGGTTCTGGAAGTTCTGGCAGATTTCTGAATTTTTGGGCCCAGGTCCCCCAGGTCCCCCAGATTGTCCAGCACCCCCAACATGCCCCAGCATGCCCAGGAAATTGTGGTTTTACTGATGACTGAGGGAAGATCTTGATGAAGAACAATACACAATCACGAACAGCACAAGCAAGTTAGAGGTCCAGCAAAGGACAATAGTGTTGCAGGATACTGGGGACTCGGAAGATGTATTGGAGAACTTGGATAGGGTTGAGTAAGTTAGTGGACCCAAACTTACGTCTGTAAGTAAAGTGTGTAACTTACGTGTAACTTACAGCGTAACTTACATCGGCCGGCAGAGGGTGCTTGTAAGTTCGTAAGTTTGCCCCAGGTGCTAAACCCCCGTGCCTATGGATCTCCACCAACCACACGAGTTGCCCTTGTTGTCGCCTCCCTCTTTGCTAACCATCACATCACTTGTTGGACCCACGGAGGTGGAGTGTGCATGTTGGTAGTGCTGCCCTGTGTCTAGGATGTAACTTACATGCAAATTTGAAACTTACAATACTTACATGCAGGTACTTACGGTGTAACTTACATCATGTGACTATTTGTAAGTTACCTCGTAAGTTAGTCGACCTCGAGGGAGGCCTTTGTAAGTTACAGTGTAAGAAATCGTAAGCATGTAACTTACACAACCCTAAACTCGGACCAGGTCAGAGAAGGTTCACAACAAAGTGAAGATGTATTCAGTAACAGATACATGAAGTATCCAACTGACACACAAGACAAAAGTAAAGTGCAAGTACAAGTGGGGTGGGGTATTGGTTCTTATATACTGCCCCGAGGGCCTATGATGTCACCTATGATGTCATACTTAAAGTGATGTCATTGCTCCATGATGAGGTCATTGCTCCACAACGAGGTCATTCTGCTCCACAACGAGGTCATTGCTCCACAACAAGGTCATTTTGAGGTGTCATTGGCTCCGGGCCGCTCTAGACTGGGTATGAGGTCATAGTCACATGTTCATTTGTCATTTCCAATGTGTCATGAGGCCTAGACCGCTCTAGAAGGGCTAATGACCATGTAGTCATCCTGACGATTTAGCATCATCCGGATGACTTGACTATTGATGGGTTTGTCATTATTGTCACCTGAGCATTGATTAGGTAATCCTAGAACCCCTTTCTTGAGTGTTTCTGGTTTTGGCAGGAAGTTGCTTTAGCACGAGTTTTCCCTCTTCTTGCTAGACAATTTCCATACACGACACCGTATTTGGGAAATCTATCTCTATGAACGCCCGCAGCATCACAGCGTCTTTGTCAAACCATCCAACTGTTCCATATCTGTCAAATTTCATCCCCTTCTACCTAGTACATGACAGACTTTATACCCTACAAGAATCTAACATGGTAGCTATGACAAACTGCTACTGATGGTTTATTCTAAAACCTTCTCGCTCCGGCCACAGCTACCCAGAGCAACCTAGGCACCTGGCCCTCTTCCAGAGTTGTCTCGAGTTCCTCAGAGTGAACAAGCATCCTTAGAAGCAGTCCGAGATGCCTGATTTCGCACATCATTCCAAAAAGGAAAAAGGCGCAAAATCCTGCCCTTCCTCCAGGTTTTCACTGGTGCACTGGTTGCCTGCTCATCACTTTGGGGGAATGTTCCCAGTGGTTCCTCTAAATACTGCGGCATAGAGGAAGAGTAACAATTCACCCAGTTGTGGGCATAAGGGATCATAGAGATATCTAAAGAGGTTGTACCGTGTTGGGACATTCGGAGGAGACAAGGCCACAACACCAGAGTTGTGTGTAGCTCTGGTGGATACCAGATAAGAGGAATGGAGGCGCTATGGGCCAGACAGAGCCAGCCAGGTCCACTCAAGTGATCCACATGCTTGGCTTCATGAGTCTGAATAAGTATGTCATGGGAGGGGAAGGCCGCAGAGGTGACCGCATCGCTGTGCCCCTCCATGCGCTGCTGCTGCTGACCGGTGGATGCATCCCAGATGCGCACAGTCTTGTCGCCTGAGCCAGACACAATCCGTGTGCCATCAGGGGAGAAGGCCACAGAGGTGACCGACTTGCTGTGCCCCTCCATGCGCTGCTGCTGCTGCCCGGTGGATGCATCCCAGATGCGCACAGTCCTGTCATGAGACCCAGACACAATCCGCATGCCATCAGGGGAGACGGCCACAGAGGTGACCCAGTTGCTGTGCCCCTCCGTGCTCTGCTGCTGCTGCCCAGTGGCTGCATCCCAGATGCACACAGTCCTGTCATGAGAGCCAGACACAATGTGTGTGCCATCAGGGGAGAATGCCACAGAGGTGACCGTGTCACTGTGCTGTTGCTGCTGCTGCTGCTGCCTGGTGGCTACATCCCAGATGCGCACAGTGTTGTCCCAAGAGCCCGACACAGTCTGTGTGCCATCTGGGGAAAATGCCACAGAGGTGACCGTGTTGCTGTGCCCGTCCATGCGCTGCTGATACTGGCCGGTGGCTACATCCCAGGTGCGCACAGTTTTGTCCTCAGAGCCAGACACAATCTGTGTGCCATCAGGAGAGAATGCCACAGAGGTGACCCGATTGTGGTGTCCCTCCATGCGCTGCTGTTGGTACCTGGTGCCCACATCCCAGATGCACACAGTCCTGTCCCAAGAGCCAGATACAATCTGTGTACCATCAGGAGAGAAGGCCACAGCAGTAACCGCATCACTGTGCCCCTCTATGTGCTGCTGCTGCTGTCCGGTGGCTACATCCCAGATGCGCACAGTCCTGTCATGGGAGCCAGACACAATCTGTGTGCCATCAGGGGAGAAGGCCACAGAGGTGACCGTGTCGCTGTGCTGTTGCTGCTGCTGCTGCTGCCTTGTGGCTGCATCCCAGATGCGTACAGTATTGTCGTAAGAGCCCGACACAATCTGTGTGCCATCAGGGGAGAAGGCCACAGAGGTGACTATGTTGCTGTGCCCCTCTATGTGCTGTTGCTGCTGGCTGCTGGCTGCATCCCAGATGCGCACAGTATTGTCGCAAGAGCCCGACACAATCTGTGTGCCATTGGGGGAAAATGCCACAGAGGTGACCGTGTTGCTGTGCCCGACCATGCGCTGCTGCTGCTTTCTGGTGGCTACATCCCAGATGCGCACAGTCCTGTCATGCGAGCCAGACACAATCTGTGTGCCATCAGGAGAGAATGCCACAGAGGTAACCCGGCCGCTAGGCCTATTCATGTGCTGCAGCTGCTGGCCGGTGAGTGCATCCCAGATGCGCACAGTCCTGTCATAGGAGCCAGACACAATCTGTGTGCCATCAGGAGAGAATGCCACAGAGGTGACCTGGTCGCTGTGCCCTTTCATGTGCTGCAGCTGCTGGCCGGTGACTGCATCCCAGATGCGCACAGTCCTGTCATGGGAGCCAGACACAATCTGTGTGCCATTAGGAGAGAATGCCACAGAGGTGACCCGGTCGCTGTGCCATTTCATGTGCTGCAGCTGCTGGCCAGTGACTGCATCCCAGATACGCACAGTCCTATCATGGGAGCCAGACACAATCCGCGTGCCATCAGGAGAGACGGCCACAGAGGCAACCGTGTTGCTGTGCCCCTCCATGCACTGCTGCTGTTGACCGGTGGCTGCATCCCAGATGCGCACAGTCTTGTCCCCAGAGCCAGACACAATCTGTGTGCCATCAGGAGAGAATGCTACAGACCTGACCCAGTGTCTGTGCCCTTTCATTTGCGTCAGTGTGATGCTCCTGGGAACTCCATGACATTTTATAAAATGCAGACCTGCAAACTTCTCATACCACTGCTTCAGATTTCCTGTTTGTGCCATTTCTGATGCAAGAGAACTGATGTAAAGATGTGGAGTGTATGCAGAACATGGGCTGGATTTAAACACTGCCCATATTCTCTGAACAGCTGCTGTGTACTCAATCAACTCCTTGGAGTATGAAACCTAACATCCATTAAACCAATTCCTGTTTAAAAACAAGTACACAAACCTGTATTGCCCAACTTCGAGCCTGCTGGATAGCGTACTGGCAGTCTATCTTTGACAGGTTCATTGTCTCCATCCAGAATAGCACCTTCAGCTTATAAAACCTCCACAGGGATTCAGCAATCTGCTCGACAGCTTTGTCGCTATATCGTATAGAATCAAGATGGGCAGCCCAATGTTGACATGCATATTTCATATCAGGCTGAAGAGCTGCCACCCTATCAGCTAGCCCTTCCACTTCATCATCTTGTAGATATGAGGACTCCAACTTGCAGATGTTGAACTTGAGTGATGTGTCCAAGATAGAAAAGCACTCTTGTACACGGTTTGCAAAATATGAGCCCGGCTGCTCTACATGCTTTGAGCGGTTGATCACAAAGTCATCAAAGGACTTGTGATAAACATAGACCTTCTGATCCCGCTCAGCGATATAGAGCACAGCATGAAGACTGTCTATAGTGTTTTTCACTGCTTCCTCGTCCGGAGTAGGGTTGAGTAAGTTAGTGGACCCAAACTTACATCTGTAAGTAAAGTGTGTAAGTTACGTGTAACTTACGGTGTAACTTACACCGACCAGCAGAGGGTGCTTGTAAGTTCGTAAGTTTGCCCCAGGTGCCAAACCTCGTGCCTATGGATCTCCACCAACCAACCACACGAGTTGCCCTTGTTGTCGCCTCCCTCTTTGCCGACCATCACATCAATTGTTGGACCCACTGAGGTGGAGTGTGCATGTTGGTAGTGCTGCCCTGTGTCTAGGATGTAACTTACACGCAACTTTGAAACTTACAACACTTACATGCGGGTAACTTACATCATGTGACTATTTGTAAGTTACCTCGTAAGTTAGTTGACCTCAAGGGAGGCCATTGTAAGTTACAGTGTAAGAAATTGTAAGCATGTAACTTACACAACCCTAGTCCGGAGCATCTGAAGCATCGACCACAAGAGGAGCCAGTTCCTTGATTGTTAAAGGTTGTCGTGCTGTGGTGACTGCACATAAAACATGCTTTGGGATTTTGGCCTCTGAACCCATATTCTGAAGTGCCTCGGTGATCACAGCCGAGTAAAGACTATCAACAAGTTGATCCTTGCAAATACCCCTTTGCAAGAATTCTTTCAGCCGCTGCACTTGTTGTAGAGTACTCAGTCTTGCATTGTATGGAGATATGTAGCGCACAACTGTTGCAGCATATATGAAAACCCCAGCAGAATCTTTTACAATCGTTTCAAGTTCATTTCCAAGACTCGGCAGTTCTACCTGCAAGAAGCGGCGAATATCAGCCTCAGCATCTTTTTTCTCAATATCCTCCAGCCGAAAGTGTGCTTTAATATCCTTGCAATATTTGACAATTTGAGGATGGGGCCGGCTAGTGAGGAGGAATTTGAGTCCATGCAATGGAGTGGCAGCAAGTGCGATGATGAGTTCCTGTATAAACTGATGCCCAGCATTATTTTCCAACTCATCAAGGGCATCAATGACAACCACTAGTGGTGGTGGTTGAGATCCAGGCCTCATTGCTCCGACCCATGGTTGAACCAGAAGCTTGTTAATGTCATGCTTTGTGATAGCATTGAACAGCTCAAGTTCAACCACACAAAGTGTATCAACAAGGGGCTTGTACATAGACATAAGCTGGCGGACAATTGTAGGGACAAGGAACTTGCGGGACCTGGTGTCTTCTTTATTTCGCGAACAGAAAAAAGATGCACCAAGTCTCCGACAGCTGCGCAGTTTCTGGCAGAGAGTATAGGCAATGGTAGATTTACCAGTGCCAGCCATGCCACTAAGCCAACAGATGCTGTCAGATGGAGCCAAAGATGGATCCAGAGCCCACTGCTCGAGCTGTGAAAGAAGCTCCTCCCGTGTTTCTGGTGTACACCCTTGCCGAGTGAGTTCATCCACTCCATCAAAGCGTGCTTCAGCAGCACTACACAACTTGAGCGCCTAAGGGAAAATGTTGAGTAAAAGCACTTGAAAATTAAAACACAATACAGACCAATGTATTCTCCAATGTGAGGTATGAGTTTGCTGCAGTGGATAGGGCCACCTCATGCTGGAAGTAATCGTTGAGCACCAAAGGAAACAATTATTATGTCTTCCACACACACCTTATGGATCTGCACAGCTCCGTTCAATTCAGTGGCAAATGCTTGAATTCTGGTCCTGAGCACAAGCTGTATCTCAGTGTTGGCTCCCTGCCTGCCGGCATGCAGTTTGTAAATTTCAAGAGCCCTGTCTACAACCAGTCTGTAGAACTTAATCTTGTATTATGATGATTATAAACTGTGAGACTTACTTCATCAACTTTTCAGTGCTGTTGGTAACCTGAATGCCATAGTATTCTCTTTCTAGGAACACAGTGTTGGCTTGCACAAGAGAGGATGAGAGGTTGTCCATCAGAGCCTGCAGACCCTTCTCAGTGTCCATATACATCTGTGAAAGCATCAATATCGAGCATAGATGAGCTATATGCCATACCTCAGCCATATTGGAAATCTGATCAAGCAGCTCAAAGATAGAGCTAAACTGGGTTGGAACTGCATGCTGGACCTCTGCTGCCAATTTGTGCAGGCCACGCCAGATGAGCTTCACCTTGCTACATATCTTCTCTTTCCTTGAGTGTAAGTCATCGCCAACAGAGAACTGAGAAATGAAAGCTCTGGGATTGCTCTTGAATTGCACAAAGTAAGGGCTGAGTGCATAATCCAGACTGCCCACAGAAGAAATAGCATCAAGGAAGGATGAGATGAGAGCTGTATCTCTGGGTTTTCGATCCAGCTCCAGGAAGAGTCGTCTTGTTTGGAGCAGTGGGTTGTCCTGAAAGATCAAATCATTTTTGAGATCTCCGCTGAGCGCATTCGAGTCATTTTTGAGCTGCTGAATGATGTTGGTGATGCTCAGTGCAAGACCAGCCTCAACATCGGATCGAGTGAATTTTGTGTCGAAGGTTGCTTCAAACCAGGAGTAGCTGCGGAGCCCAAACACAGATGAGCCCGGATTGTGGAATTGATTTTGGATGCACGCACCGCTGCGGACTTGTCTCCGCTGAGGCATCACCTCTGTCTGGCAAGTTATCGCCGTTTCCCTTGGGTTCAGGCATTCTCAGTGCTTTGTCGAGTAGCGGCAGATGAGGGACGGAGGAGAGTTGTCGCGGCGTGTGATCCTCGAGGCCTGCTGACGGCTTGACAGTATCGATGCAGCTAACATCGCCGATGATCACCCCGAGCTGCTTTGGCTTGCCACGCCTCCTCTCGCAGCGGTGGTCCTGCAGCGGGATCTCTCCTCACCCCAAGGGTGCACCTCCTGCGTAGTAAACGCGAAATCGCGAAATCGCCGCTTCCCTATTCGGCTGCTATGCATCTCGCGATGCCAGCACCTTGTCAGATCTTGCCAAAGATCGCCACGTCTCTGACGACGACCGGCTCGACGAGAACGACGGAGAGTTAAGATTATTGGGAAAGGACTCGGTCATTCGGAGTCGGAGACAGCCGATGACGACACCGCAGGGCTCAACGCGACTCCGTGCGTCTCTTGTCTTTTGTCTTGACTTTGTGCTGATCTGGCCGCCGTCAGACGACGACGACGACAACGCATCAACGCATCTCCACCCCAACTCGCTCACTCGGATACCGCGTAACGTCGAGTCCCTCTTCACATCCACATCCACCCCCACCACCGTCTGCGCCTGGATGACGAACAGATGACGGCCAACGACGACAAAGGGGTGCCCGTTGTGCAGGAAGAGAACGACACCGCCAGGGACAGGATGCCTGGGCTTGGGATGCGTTGGGGACCCGAGAGCTCAGCATTGGTCGCAGAGATGTCATGTTACCTGGGTTCGGTCCCGCCAGCACCAGCGCCAGCAACCCTCCCTCCTCCTCTAAACACCAAACACCCTCCAGCTGCAACTCCCGCTGCAACTCCTGCCTTTCGCGCCGTTCGTCGCCGTTACCCAAAGCTGCTCAAGACGACGCAGTGCGCCATCGTCCTGGCGCTGCATTCCATCCACCCGCTGCCCGCAAGGAATCGGAGGGACCTGGAGCGAGTTCTCCGTTTGTGTTGTGGGCTCATGATACTAGTAGCGAATCAGTTTCTTGACGAGTGCGTGAAGTTTGCTTGCTTCGTTTTCCTTTCGTCCTTGTCCTGATCCTTTTCTTGACAGCAACGCGTACATGACCGCGACCTCCATCCCGCTCGCGTAGATCTATAGATCAACACCATGCAGCGGGAGTTTCGCGCCGACTGCGAGTATGCGCTGCAGGTCTATGACCACCGGGGACGGTTGCTGCGGGGCTTGGTCGGTGCGAGGGCGTGAGCGAGAGGACGGGAGGGAGAGAACGCACTGGCAGGAGGTTCGTTTGCTGGGTATCTCTTTTTGGCTCAAGTAGTTGACGCGTTTTTGGAAGACGACACTATTGGGGCGGACGTGTATCTTCCGACCTACGATGTGTACTCCCCGCCGAGACGACAGACGGCCGAACGACGACTAGCTACTGCAGCATGGTACACGCAACGCCCTGTCGTTCCCCAAAGCAGGCCTACGAGAAGGCAAAGGAGTGTCTGCCCGACTGACCATATCCACATCCGAGCGTTCACGCCAACGCCAACGCGATTTCGACCTCGACGTTGCCTTCGGCTTGGACACACCCCCGGAAAAAGACCATCGCCGACGCTCGTCCTCCCTGTTTGCGTGTGGCCCGCCGCTCCCAGTAATCCGGAGTATCATTCGCGTCCGAGTCAGCCAGTGCTGCCCACTGGATCCATGGAATGTATTCGCCTCATTGACAACGAGCTCGAGAGCTGCGTCGTCCACCCACTTGTCCGCGAACGTCAGCCTCGCGTCAGCACTAGAGCCGTCGTCCTCCATCGTCGAGCGGCTTTCCCTCCTCATAGTACCCAAGGCAAATGCGGGGGTTTCTGCGGCTGCAAGCAGCCCAGTACGGCCTGAATACGACTACTACTCGGCGGGTGCAGTACCTTTTGTCGGCAAGGACATGCCGCGGGTCCTTACGCATACGAGGCGGAGATGGTGGCGCGGGATACGGAGCCTATGCGTCGGGACTCGGGGATGCTGAGCTATTGCTGTTTCGTATCGATTCCTACCTTCTTCGCATTTAGCTTTCTCCTCTGTATGCCTTGTACAATCATGCGATTCCTTTGCAATATGGCAGTCGACTCAATTCGCCTAGTCGAGCTCCGGGAAACTTGAGCGCATCATCGTCGGTGACAAGTCGCGTAACAGCCTGTCATTCGTTCCTACCAACTTGGCATTCGGCATTGGCGTCAGGCTCTTGACCTTGCGATGCATCTAGTCGCTCTCCACCATGCCGACCCTCAAATGCGCCACTCGCCCCACCGGTAGCGAACCCTCGCACGCCAGGACCGCGCTAGTTTGTCCCTCGTAGGGGACGCCAATGCCACGCTCTATTGCCCACCGGTGATTGAAGACTCGGAGGAGCAGCTGATTGGTGTGTTGAGAGCCCCCGGTATTCTCTATCGCTGCTGACGTGTTCGTCAGTTCCGGTCATGCTTTCGCTGCCAGTGGCATTCCCACAAAAACTCGCCATCGTATAGGCCGGCATACTCCAACGCTCGGCGTTGCATATTCGAGTCAGCTTCGCCGTTCGACCGCGACCGCGAATCGTACCAGGGAGCTTTGAGACGGCGGAAGGCGTGAGGTGTGGGCGGGCGGGGCGGGGCGGGGCGGGGTAGAATATGACGACGACTACGAGTCTTCCAGGTGCGTATCTGTAGCTCCTCGTCTCTACTCCATATGCTTATTGTCTCTCAGTGCCGTCCCTTACATGCTCCGGCACCCTCTAATACGACGACGTCGCCCTCTCTCCCGCTACAAACCCTCATCGTCACGTACGGCAGTCAAAAAACGCACTGCCAGGCCATTAGCAGAGCGACACGCCGAAGTGTAACCGATTCTCGACCACGCGTATTCATGCGCACAGCTGGCTTGGCGCCGGTGACATCCACAGAGCCCTCCGTCGAGCTACACACTCGCTGCCAAGACCTTCCTCCTGCTCCCTACGACAAACCCACCTACATCGATCCCGTCCTCGGCTACTCCCGCTTCCATCGCCTGCGTCTTCAGCGCCTTTGCCCCCTTTCCACGCTCCGCATCGACTTGGCTGTCCTCGCACACATGACGCGACTGTCCTCTCCACAACAACTTCCACTGCGTTCGCCAGACGCACGCCGTGGGACATGGCGGTGTCGAGAACTCGCATACGGCTCACCCTGAGCACCAGCTCGGGTCATTCGAGTACGGAGTTGGCCTGCCGATGGAGGGAATCGGAGGCGGATGGCTATTACCTGGCGGCGTGTCTTCCTGACGGTGTATGGAGCACCCTCCGGCCTTCGTTGTCATTTCGACGAGAGCTAGCCGCTGGACCAGTACAATGGCGTCAACTCGGCTCTCCTTCAGGCGACTCTTATACCTTCCCCCCATATGGGGGTTTGCCTGCGTCTTGGGGAAACGCGGATGATCATGGGTCGCTGTGCATGCTACGGGCCTTCCTTCCTTGCGCTCAAGACGATTCTAGTCGGAGCCGTTGCGAGGATATATGGACGGTCCATCTCGGGCTTCTCTCTGTTTCCGGAGGGAGATAGACGATCGAAGCGCGAGATGCGTCGAATCGCTTTCGACGGACTCTTTCTCCGAGTCCCGAGTTCGTCGTCATGGACATGCGACTCGAATGCAACCTTCCGACCTCACATCGACCGCGTAGCTCTGCGGTCGTCATTCTTTCTACGCCACTCGTTATCCGCCGACGAGCGCAGACATAGGAGGCATGCCTCGCCAACCCATGGCTCCTGAATTCTGCCTCAGCGCCATCTAACGGTGGCCCTCGGCTACAAAGACGTCTCTGCATCTCCGCGGGACGTCTTCGAACACTCCACTTGACCGGGCAGCCCCAATCCGTGTCTTGCTCTCACCACAGCCTCCGCCTCCATCTTCCGCACCGATTCCTCACCTCTGGCTCCGTACCGACTTCGCTTGTCGTTCGAGCATGTAAACAGTGCCCCGCCATCGGAAGGACCGGTATTGGACGGGGAAGAGGTGGGACGAGGTGCACGCAACGACCTTGACGAGCGAGCATGGCTGCTGTCTGGGCAGTCACAATGCCTCAGTCGCAGTGTCTGAGGCTCCTCCGCGGGATGTCATTCCGGCGTCCGTTTCGCCGGTCTCACCACCACCTCTTCACCCCTCTATCCATGCCATTGCTATAAAGGCTCCCCGCTCTGCCTATCCTCCCTCCTCGCTCTCCTCGCACCCACCCACATCACCACCAACACCACTTCATGTTGTGGACCACGCGAGTATAATATACCCCCCCCCCCACTATCCACTATGATCTGCTCCACCTGCTCTATCATCCCTCCTAACGGCTTCGTGCCTCATGGTCGTCGTCGTGTTGCTCAGCCTGCTTCTTCGTCGTCCTCCCCATCATCGTCTCCCAATCCCGCCCGCAGACGCTCTTCCGTCGTCGAACTCCTTGCCGATATCCTCCCGGTCCTACGTACAGCGAAGGCGGAGCCTCTGCGTCGGCAATGAGCCCACCACAGCAGTCCGAATACGGACTCTCCTCACGCCGCGCAGATGAAGGCACTCGGAGGAGTACCTTGTGCCGTCAACGAGCCCACCGCGGTATCAGCTCGCACTCCGAGTCTTCCTACGACTCGGCGGTGCAGGCGAAGGTGTTGCCAGTGGGAGGAGTGACCATGTCCCGTCAACGAGCAACTCGGACTCGCTCCGCCTACGACACGGAGAGCAGGCGATGGGTGGGGTGCCGATGCATCGCGGCTGCTGAGGATGTTTACATACTTGTCTGGACTTTGACTTTCATATTTCGCTTTGGGATTCCAGAAAGTTTGGCTATTGGGATAAACGCTTGTTGCCAGCGTTGTGACTGCGGTGACCGTTGTGACCGCTGCGACATGCCAGCCACCGACTTGATGCCGTCGCCGCCCCTCTTGCCTCCTCACCAACACTGAACCCGGCAGTGCGTCACACTCTACTGTTAACGCCATCATCCTCACCCAGCGCAGCAATGCCCGCCGGAGCAGGCCCGCTGTGTACAGCAAACTGCAAGCGGATGTCGACCAACCCGGCCTGCGCAGACACGATGTGTCCCACCCACTGTGCCGTGCTGGGCGGGTGTAAGGTCAATCCACACAAGAAAGCCCGCGAGCTCCACCTGGCATCGAATCTCCCTCCCGCCCCGACTCCTTCATCCATGCTCAATGTACTTCCGCCCACTGGCACGCTTCGACCAGACGCTGCTTCGTCGTCCTCGTGGCCCTCTCACACGCCTGCAGCACGCCCAGCGAGCCACAACGACTCGGCATTCGGCTGGATGAACTCCTACTCCGCGACGCAAGATGTCGGGGGCTCAATTGGTGGCGCTTTCGATGACCTCGACTCGACACCGTCGTTGGGAGACTACTCGAGTGTCTCCTCCCTTGGCCTCTCCTTCGCTACGAGCGCGACCACCTCCTCATCCACCGGCAGCACCCTCGTTCCCTTGACCTACCCGTTCACATCCAACTCTGGGCCTATTCCATCGCTACCTCTACCACCTCCCTCGTCGACTCTCTCGTCTTTAGAACCAATGGAGGCTCGCCCAGGCACGCCGCCGCCGCCGCTGCCCTCACAGCCTCGTACCCGACTGCCCGCTGCCAGTCTGCCCAAGCCCGCAACGAAACCTCTGCGCCTCACATCGCAGATGAACTCGGACTGGATGGAGGCAAATGGGGTCTCCTCCACCGCACCTATCCACCTTCGTCGTGCTGCCGCCAACCACGCATTCGTTGATGACCGCCTCATCAAGCGGTTCCATCTCGTTGCGTTCATCACGGTCAGTCAAGTGTCCCGTCGTTTGTCCGGAGCTAATGACATTCACAGCCCGGCAAACCACCTTATGCTCAAGTAATCGATGACTGTGCTTCGTGGCCGGTATGGCAGGTCTCGGCGGCGGGTGATGATGTCGCTCAGCTTGTCGAAGGCCTGACGGAGAATGCCAAGCTCGACGTCTATGACCCAGATCGTCGTCTCTGGTTTGCCATCAAGCTGAACACCCCCCATCGCTTGACCACTGGCTGCACCATTTTTCTTCGCCGACGATATCCCGACTGGGATGATGTGCAGCTGGAGGAGACCATAGCCCAGTACCTCCGATCGCTGGTTGCCCATATGCGGTACAATCTCCCAGCTGAGCGCAAGGCGGTGCGAGCTGCCTACAAACAAATCCCCACCCCTGCTACACGAACCGCTCCGATTCTCTCTCCGTCTCCATCACTATCCCCATCTCCAGTACTACCCGCAGCTCCCTCCCCTGTGATATCCTTCTCGTCGCTGACAATGGACGACGATGACCTTGCGCTTGCGCCGCTACAGCCCGCAAAGCGGCGCTTTGATTATCTTGCTGATGTCGAGAGCGATGAGCGGGTGGTCCGCCCACGGCTGACGATTGCGACAGATGTCACCTCCTTCCCGTCTGCCGCATCAACACCTGCGCTGTCCGCAACCACCTCAACACCATCGTCATCGTCAGCACCATCATCCGGGCCGAGCACACCCTCGTTTGATCTTGTCGCACTCCCAGCTACGTCCAGTGTCCCCAAAGGGTTTGGTGATATGTATGTCGTCGATGTGGTCGCAGGATTCCACGCTATCGATGTGCAGGAGAAGTCTGGAGTTGACATCATGGCGCGATTTGAAGCTGCATTCCCTGGTCGACGATACGTGCAGGTCACCTATAACGACAATCGGTGCAAGTGGAAGGACGGACCAATAGCCTTGAGACAGGCGGGCATCGACGCAGGGCGGACACCGGCAGGACTCTGGAAAGTGTATACACGTCAAGTAGCAGCAGCATCGCGGACCCGCACAGGATAGATTTTATTTTACATTCATCTTATTCCCAGTACAACTCGATTTGTATCTACTGTATCTACTGTATGAATCCAGCTATATGCGACAACGAGGCTTAGCACCAGCGTCGGCCAACTTTGCAACGATTTGCATATTTCGGAGACGAATCATCTCGTCCAGGAAGAAATTATACTTGACCGCCGTCATCTCACGGCACATCGAGTGGTAGCCACCAAGCCAGACGTTGTTTTGCTCTGCGATGGATGTATTGAAAAACCATTTCCCGTCAATCATGAGCTCGGGAAAGTTGGCCGGGTTGCAGTTTTTCTGGCAGAATTCGTGGTTGACACTGTGCTTGTGCAGGAAGTGGAAAACATCGACCGTCATTTTGACGTCCTTCCACCATTTCCACGTCGTCTCAATGTGCGCGTCAACTTGCTGTTTTGCATCGCAATTGGTGTCGTAGCTTTTATTTGGCATACATTATCTTTCCTCTTGTTCCTCTGTCTTTCTTGTCAGAACTATTCAATGGCGTCCTATACCTTCTTCTATATGCAGTTCCTCTCGTCTTCTCTTGTTTCGATTTGCCTAGGCATAAGAGTAATGAAGTGTATCTTGGTCTGGATATGGTTTCAGCCCGTGTATTATCACGATAGCCCGCACAATCCCGGCCTCTGTTCATGGAGAAACTCTCCGACTCTCCGGAGTCCGATGTGAGTCTAAGGAAGCGATCGATTGTTCAACCAGCAGTAACAAGTTAGTAAATTTGACGCTTTTGCGTGGTTGTTGCGATGTGGACACTTTGCAGCTTTTGGCAATCCGGATAAGGAGGTATTGCGTGCTTTGTTTGGCATTTAACTTTGGCCGCACCGTCGCGCGGGCCGGTGACAGACCTGTGACACTCTTGGACATCAACCACCACCACCACCAACGACGTCTAACGCTATGCCCGAATATCACGACCCTGTTTTTCCTCCCGAGCTGGAACGTATCATCTTTGAGCTCGCAGCATGGGATGACAAGGACATGATGAAGTCGCTACTCTGTGTTGCACGTCGCGTTCGCATTTGGTGGGGAGTCGCTAAGAAAACCTGTCCCTTATTCATTATCTGCACCTAGGATTCAACCCTTGGTCCATCGCGTCTACATTGTATCCATATCAGACTCTACTTCACTCTCTCGCCTACAGACCCTCGTGGGCGAGAGACCTACTCGGGCAAAAAAGGATGTCTTGTGTTTAGGGGTTCCCAGTACCATTGGTAACTTCTCGCGCGCCGTCATTCAACCCATCCTTTCGGCCTGCACCAACATCATCGACCTTGGCCTCTGGACAGCAGACGTATATCCCAAGCTCTTGCGGGACATGCAGCAGCTTATCTCCCTAACCCGCCTCTCCATCGATCTCCTCGGGCTTTTTGGAGGAGAGAATCACTTCACATTACCCCCACAGGGACTGCTTGCGCCTCTCAGCAGAGTCACTCATCTCGACATAATAACCCCTACTAGTGATCCTTCCGTCTCGCCCAAACTTCTCGATGTCCTGCGTAGCCCGGCATTCCCCGCGCTCACCCACGTTGCCTTCACGGACTTTCCCGAATTCATCGATGATGTCCTATCGATACCCGAGCGCAAGGCCACCCTTCGTCTGGTCGTGATTTGCCTGGAGGTGACTGACGACGTCCACGAGGATGAGGATGACGCTCGTTGGGAAGAAAAGATCAAGGATCCCCGTTTTTGCGTCGTGCGTTATGAGGATTTCCTGAAGGATTGGGAAATCGGCGCTTGGGGAGGACGTGACTTCTGGGCGCGCGCAGAGGAGCGCGTGGCTGAGCGCCGGGCTACCTTGAAATCGGTGGATTGAGCGGTGCCAATGGGAAGAGTCGCAAGAGCTGCGATAGAAAAAGTTCGTCGTGCTTTCGCGGACGCAGTATAGTCTCTGCATTATTCTAATTTATGCTACATTATAGCGTTGTTGCGATGCGATCCGGCTCACAGTGTGTTTAGATGCACAACGCAGCCCACCACTTTACTGTAATTCTCTATCTCTTAAAATTATGGTCCCGGATGTCAAACTGGCTCTCGGCATGACGCATCTCCTGCCTTATAAGGATGCATGGCGCCCTTATAAGGCGATTTGGTCCGTCTCGGCACGCCATTTCGCTCCCATCCCACGCCTCAAGCGCCCGCTAAGCGCGCCGAACGAAAATAAAAACTGCCTCATGGCGGATCATCTGGCCTTATTTGCACCGCCAAAACACTGTACAAATCCCGTCATCATCCGAGGCTCTCGCGATTTGACGATAACGCGCGCAGTCAGTAAATTCGGGGTCTACAGGGTGTTTTTTGATCCCATCCTGGCTCCTTGGCTCCTCCCGCCATCTTCTGTCCACTTCGATCGCTTCAATCCATGCAATCCACACCATCAACCTCTTCAACGCAACTCACTCTCAAGATCTGTCAAGCCTCTCAAGCTCTCAAGCCTCATTGCCATCCCATCACCTGCGTCGCCGCACATACGAGCTCAATCAACGACCAAGCTTCTAACCCTTTACTCCCCAGATACCTGTCCCACAACACTTCGAGACGAACGGACAGGTATATGAGTGATGGAAGAGGGACGCGAATCGACCAGCGATCGATGAGCGCGCTTGATCTGAGCCGATCGTGCATGCAGCGGGTGCTCGAGCATGCAGCGGGTGCTCAAGCTGCAAGGTGTGTCCTCATGCACCCTATATCCTTTACTCATATTCCAGCTCGAACAGGCACAACTCGGTGGAATGGATACATCTCCGCCCACACTCCCTCTTTCCTCCCACCCGCCCTCGCTCACCACTTGGCCCAGAGAACTCTCTGCATCACCTTCAAGCGCGCTACCATGAGTCTTTCATGCTCTGAATCATCTCGACGCCGAGCACAAACCCGTGGCGACGGCAGCCCAGGCTGAACATGAGAACAACGGTGAGCCGCGTAGTCCTAATATCTATGCTTTGACGTTTATGCTGGCCCTAGCTACATGTGCGCTCATCGCCGACGACTTGCGACACATCTCGACGATGTCACGGGCAGCGGGAGTTAGATTTTCGGAGCGACGACCAATGCTGAGCGGTTTTCCAGGTTCGTGGTCCAACTCATGTTGTCAACACGCTGAGCTGGCGCTTCTAGACCTGGAACCGACCATCTTGAACGGCGATCATCCTCAGCGCGCCGTAAATCGACAGCCCATTCGATGTCCACCCCGACGGCCACGTACATGCGAGATCCGCGATGGAGAGGATGACAAAGGAGGGAGACGGACCGAAAGCATTGAGCGATGAGGGCTTGGGCAAGCCGCTTGAACGGGCATTCCGTGCCCAGGTGCATACACCTTTTTCACGGAAATTGTTCGCTCAGATACCTGCTATCAGCGCACGACGACCAGAGACTGATCGCTAATCTCCTCCATTCTAGGACCTGCGATTCCACGATGACTCGGATGCCGCATAGCGCACACGAATGCGAGGATCAACGGATGGACGACGAAGAGGTATGCACAGCTTTTAACCGCGCCGCTAACAGCACACCAGCGACGAAAACGAATCCATGCAACGAGGAAACGCTGTTGGCCACGTGGAATGTCCGCTGAGTACGTCGACGCGCTCGCTCGCTTCTTATCTTACCTATCGCCTGACACATTCAACATTTATTTGGAACGCCCGCTGCGGCTACGGTTCCGACAACTCTTTCGTGTCGACGAGTACGTCATCACTCATCTGTCATGGCTTCCCTAATAATTTACGACAGATGTCTAAGAACTCAAGCCACACTCAAGCCACATACATTGTCCCACCAATTCCATTAACAGACCGCGCTCCCAGCTGCCATACCTCTTACTTCCCTCCACACTCGCATATCTCGAGACTCCACTGTTCCATCCATTGTTATCACCGGAACACGTCAATGCTACAAACTCAGGTGATGGGCTACTCCCTCGGATGGTGTAGGGAGGGTGAGTCAGATGTCTGTTGGGCTGGACGGACACAGGGAGGATATGCGTACCTGCTATTATACCGTTAGTCTAATTGTGTAATAATAGTTCAATCCTGTATGAACTCTTGAATCAGCTCCAGATCCTGGGGCGGAGCGAAGCGCAGCCCCTGCCTTGTAACGCAAATCATATTTCGAACCAAGTTGAAACCAAAATATAACGACCAAAAGCGCAGAAGAAACATGTGACCAATGTGCAGCCTCAAGTCGAGATAACCACGGGAGTGCTCCAGGTCGCCGCGACGGCGGTGACATTCGTGGTCCAGCGCTCGGTCAACTGTCCCACCGCATTCTGCCAGCTAACCAAGATGATTCCCTGGTAACAGCTCTTTAGTAAATGCAGCCCTTACCAAAACAAGTAGAAGACTCGCTGTCCCAGCCGTGTCCGAATCGTAAAACGCCGAGATACGCACCCCAAGCGGGGCGACTGCGATAACCGTCGGATCGACGGCCCATTCCGGAGTCTGGCAGCACGTCACGACGCGGATGCTCCCGTCCGTCGTCTGGTAAAAGACACGGGTCTTGTCGGGCTGGCCATTGAAGGCGTATGACATGGAGGCGACGTCCGAGGCTGCTGCGACGTTGACGACACCAAAGGGCGCGAAGTTGAGGGTCGAGTTGCGCCAGCTGTCGAACGAGGACGGGTTGGTGGAATTGGCGGCGACGTCGGCGAGTTCCTGGATATTGCCGTGGCCGTCATTCATGTAGAATCGCGCGCCGCCGGTGGGAACGGAGACGCTGGCAATGCTGAGCGGCTGCGATAGAGACGAATTAGAATTGGAGGGTTCAGCAAAAGAGGGAACAACGTATAGTCCAGGTCGCCCCATTGGCAATCTTCAACGCGGTGCAGAAGACAATCGCGAGTGCTTTGAGACCGGTGGTGAAGAACATGTTGTTGCTCTGAGGGATTGGATGCGGGTTTTGTAGAAGTTGAGAGTAGAGAAGAATAGATTCTGATAAAGTACGCGAAGTACAAGCTAGCTTTTATACTCTACTGTATGTGCTAGAATATTCTAAAGTCTTTGTAATATACTTAGTAAGGAGAAACATAGAGAAACGGACAGAATGACTGCGCCCGAGGTGCTGACATGATCCGCCCGAACAGCGCATCAGCACGCTTCGGCTTGCTGAGTAAGCCCGAGTTCCAACAGGTTTCGATGCTTTTATACGATTCCAGTACAGCTGGGACATTTAGAGTTCTCATTGCGCAATTGCGCTCTTGCGATGAGTACGGGAGCGTTTGAGTAATCCTCCTGGGGCATTGGTGTCGTGTTCGGAACTGTCTGGAAATCTCGCAGACTCTTACCAGGTTGGGATACGATAATCGTAGAATCGGCTGGGCGGAGATGCTTGCCATCGAACTCGGGCTGCGCTTCGTGGTCCATCTTGGACACCGGCACATTCACTTCCACATCCATTCCGACAACCAGGGTGTCATAGGCACACCGGATGGGGAAAATCTCGTAACCCGGAACACAATCGTGTCCTTCAGCATATCGTCTTGCTCATGCGCACCCATTCAATCTGGATCTCTACCAGTTACATTGCTTCCGCAGAGAATCCCGCCGACGCTCCATCCCGAGGACATCCTGTGCTTCACCCAGGTTTCACCCGTTCTTCTTCTTCATTCAAGCTTCCGTACTGTATCTCGTCTCTCATATCAGACTCGTAGTCTTAATTGATTTTGACCTCAATTCATTTTGGTGTTTCGTTTTTGATTGACAGCTGCCACTCTCTTCTTACCACCATGACGACTGAATGCCGTCGCTCGACTCGCTCTCTCTCAAGCGTCTCCGAGCGGTTGCCGCTCTCATGCAGGCAAATCCACGTGTACGACCCGTCCACAAATGCCATCCACCCGTGCCCACTCCTTCCGCCTGCGTGAGACTCTCGCCAGCGATTCCTCGCATCTTTCTATCGACGCCCGGCTTGCCGCAATCTGAGAACCCGGTGCAACTCTCGAATTCCTCCTTATGCAAACTCCGAAATGCACTCCACCATGGCTGGGCCACGTCTACATCGACTTCAAGCAAAACTGACTATGTTACAGTCGTTCCTGTTTTGGATGAGAAAGATCAATTTTTTTTTGCGTAATTTCCTAAAAAGGAAATCGGCCTTGCTTTGACCTCTCCGCGTTCGCGACAACAACTGGACACATTTTTCACTGTCAGAAAACACTTAGCAGAGTACATAGGAGGCTTCTAAATCGACGGCAGATCCTGGCAGATAGCTTTGGGATACGGACCAGGTGCACGAGCCGTCTGCCACATGTAAGTACCTCGCTGACTTTCTTGAGCCCATAGTGCTCACTGCTCCTCCGTCGCCCGGTCCTATGCCCTCTCAATATTGACCTCTTTAGCATCGCCAAGACTAACACCTTGGTAGCAGTGCACGAAGGAGCGTGGCGGATAGGTTATGGAGCGCGTTCGTGCAATACTAGTACAAGGCAGGGGGTCGCTCCGCTCCCCCACTCTGTTCGGAAGCTTTAAAAGAAGTCAAGTTGCACTCAAGATGTTCGTCTGACATATACAAATACAATGGAGAGACATTATACTCCTTGGGCCCGCACCCTTCTCGGACCGGTACTCGCACTGACGCTGAAGAAGTAGCCCCTTGCACTAAGCTGCTATGTGGTTTGGTTGCGGCATGGCTCATATCAACACCAACTGAGAGTCTATGAAAACTTATGATGATGATGACCAAGTTAATTATCCGGCACGAGCCACTGTAAGCGGCTGTATGACACTTTAAACTACTGGCGACTATATGCCGGGAGATCAGCAAGAGTCCTATGAGAGCGCTGCCGACTCGTCGTCTGAGTTGGGAGGTAATAGGGACGGCGAGGAGGGTGAATGGTGGGCTAAGTGGGAGCGAGTGCGGCTCGGAGGGCGGCTCGTACGCCGAACAACGAGTGCGGAGCAATGCTCGGACGCCGAATGCGGAGCAAGGCTCGTACACCGATATTGTTCTTGGTCGGCAGGAGGTTGGTTGTTCGAAAATGGCAGTCTTGACCGCGCTTAAAGGATACGGGCAACGCCGCAGCAAGCAAAGACATTGTATGTAAGCTGTGCATGCTTTGCGTGAATCGTCAGAACATATGAATTGACACGAACCACACACCTATCTCGGAGGACAGTTTCCCTTCACTCTCTACAGTTCAAACTCCATCCGCACGATCAAGTGCTCTCGTATTGTTCGACTTGAGTTTTGTGGTTGGCGGGCCATGTCTTTTGATAATCACGGTGTCAGTGCAATGAGAGCGCGAGGGTTTGAACGGCTGACAGGACGGAGAAGGGGTGGACATTGTTCAAATCTGTAACTTTTGTGGCGACGCACAGAACAGACACGCACCTGTGAGCCTCTCGCGCCCTCGATCCATTCCTCCGCCCTCGTGTGCGCTGGTCGTCGATACGTTCAGGCCGATCGCTCTACTCGGCCGCACAGGCTTCATGATCGTTCGTTCGGAACGGAGGTCGATACGGCGTGGAGGTGAAAGACAGCCAAAATAGTTTGTATAGGCGATTTCAAGACAGACTGTAATCTGCATACAATTCACTTAGGCGTTGTGACCGTGAGGCAGGGACAGAACAATGCACCTATGCCAACCTCTGCGCTGAATCGCTGCATCTACCCTCCATATCACTCGCCCCCGCCCCCCCACCCCACCCGTTACGTGCACGATGGTCCACCGGTGTCTTCAATTGGTTTATTTGATGTTTGCGATGATTGTTCGATGGAATTCCTTGTTGCGCGAGCTTGCGAATCGTTGCCAGAGGGTCTTTGAAGCCCTTGACGCGCGAAATCGAGCTTGATGACATTGATGTGTGAAGACTCGCTTGGCTTGAGGTTGCACGTAGGGCTTGCGTCGGTTGAGGTTGAAGGGAGGGAGCGTATGGGAATCGTGCGGTCTACGAAAGCAGGGATGAGGGAGAAGACAGACACGCACAAAGGCGGAGTGAGGACGGAGGTTAAGGCCCCCATCTGGCTCGTGCCGTCATTCTTGCGACATATGACCTGAGACGTTGAGCAAGAGAAAAGACAAAGAGGTCCACGCGCACCGTTCAGAGTTGCAGACTCTGAAGCGAGCGAGGGTAATGGCGTCGAGAGCACGATTGGAGGGAATGGCGGCAGGAAGCGCGGAGTGAGGCCGGCAGTAACATGGCACATTTAGTCAAGTTCTCGACATGGTTGCGCCATAGTCGCGTCATGACAGCTCGGCTTGCATGCCGCTTGCCTCGAGGCGCGAACGGGCATGAACATTCGTCGAAAAGGTTAGAGTGAGTCTCGAAAAGGCCAAAGTGAGTCTCGAAAAAGCTATGATCCGAACATTGATACGATAGAGGTGCGTTATAGAAAGGTGATGACTTGGCGACTCCTTGCTCGATGCAGCGATGAACAGCGACAGACCCTCGCCAACGAGCCTGCGATGTTACCGGTCATCATGTCCGTACGCGTGTCCAGGGTACCACCAGATCCGCCCTGCATGTACCCGGATGGTGGGATGATGTCGCGCAGTCGGCGAAAGGGAGGAGCACCGGTATAGAACGTGGTCTTGCTTGCTCACGAGTTGTTCGCTCTAGCGTTGGCCAAAGGAGCGCAGGAAGGGTTGGTTTGCCTTCGTGAAGGCTCGTATCGTCTTCGAGAGTGTACAGCGGAGCCCGGAGGACCAGGTATGTATGTGTCTTCGGCGTGCGCTGTCCACAAGTCAGCGAGAGCTTGTGTGCAGTGGATCAATTGCGCACCTTGCTGGCCCCTTCCCTTCCTCTCACGATGCTCTCTGTATCTCCAGTGGATGTAGGGCCATACTGGGTGTTGTCTTGCAGGTTTTCCTGCGGCGGGAGAGGTGTCCAGTGTTGTGCAATGTGGTGAGAGGTCGAAGCAAGGCCAGTTTCCTTTTTGGGAAACCGCGCAAAAAAAAAAAATTGATCTTTCTCATCCAAAACAGAACGACTGTAAAATGGTAGAGATAAACATTTTCATATTTGTCATATGCTTGCAAAAGCATTCACAAGTTATTATCAATAATAAATAATATTGCTAAAACAAATTAAGATAAAGTACATGAACATAAGCCAAGGCCTGCGATCAATGGCTACTAAGGAAGAAAATGATCAAGAACATAAGGGTAGGGCTCTAAACCGTACAGTACCAGTGTGCGCAAACCCTACATACGGTATGGTAACCGTATCGCAAAAACCGTACAGTATACGGCTTATTGCTGTTTTCAAAAAAAGTTGGCACCGCGCGTTCGAACCGTGATCCGGGCACTTTTTGATCATGGGGAGTAATTATTTTTTTTCTCCACCAATACTCCACGTATACACATGTATGTACCACCAAAATTCATGGATTTCCGAGGCGGATTTTATGAGCTGCTCAGACCGGTGAATTTCGCGCATCAATCCCACAACTGAGTCATCAAGGCTCTTCCGGCCCGCTCGAATTTTAGCACACGAAATACATTTCATTTATACATGCTCAGAAGACGAAAAGTGTTTAGAATTACTCTCCCGATGCTCTTCCAAAATCTGAGAGTTATTGAAGCATCTTTGCGCGAGAACGAGCGCGTCAAAGTGCTGCACGCATCACTGTGACGCGCTCACGCTCCCTCTTGCCTCTTGCCGCCATGGCGCCCAAGCGAAAGGCTGCAGCCACCACGGCACCCCCAGAGGCCCTTGCAAAACGTCCAAGAGGTCGACCACCTAAACGCACGCCATCCTCTGGCCCATCTCGAGCGTCCATGACGGACTCCAGTGTCCTTGTTCTCGGCGACCCTTCGACGTCTGGAAACGAATCTAGCAGACTTAGTGAAGTCCCGGACGATGCCCTCGACGCGATGGAAGGTCTATTAGGGTTGTCAAAGGGGCCTGGTGGAGGGGAGGAGCTGGATGAGGATGAGGATGAGGATGAGGACGAGAAGGAGAAAGAGATCGTGGAGCTGGATAGCTCCTCCGAGGACGAGGCTGTTTCAAAGAAGAAGAACAAGAACAAAACGAAAACGACAAAGGGGAAGAAGGCGGTAAAGGTCGTTGATGAGGAATTGTCGTCCGAGGATGAAGATGAAGATGAAGATGAAGATGACGATTACGGTGCGTAAACAGGGTTGTCTGGACCCACTCATAAGCTGAAATTCTGCAGAAAATATCAAGTTCTTCATCCCTGCTGGTGCCTCTGTCTCGGAATTGACGCTTTCTATTGATCTGGACGAGGACCGGTTCTTCCAACAAATCGCAGACGAGCTCGAGGTGCGGCGGAGCAAAATGCAAATCGGGTATAAGCTCAGCACAGCGCCCGTGCGGAACAAACCGATTCTGTTGAAGCAAGACTCCAAGTCTTATAGCGACATGATCAAAGCAGCGAAGCAAGAGTTCAAACGGCGTCGGAAAGCCAAGAAGGCATCCACCAAACTGTTCACAATCGAGATCTTCGACCTCCGAGAAAAGAAGAAAGAGACTGCGGCTGATAAAAAGAAGAAGAAGGGATCGAAGAAGAAGGTGCATTTATATTCTCATCAATATTGCTCGATGTTGACGCTGCAGTCGCAGAAGGCCAATGCGTCGCCTGAAAGCAGCGATGAGGAGGGGGAAGGGGAAGATGGAGGGAAGACGAAGGCTCAATACGTCGCGGAGCTGCAAAGCCACCGGTTATGCGACTTGCACAAGCGCTATTGCGTCCATATCGGTGAAGGTCGAGAACATCTCGAGCTGTCGATTGCAAATATCAGTCTCTGGGCAGTGATTATGGTGCGCTTCCATCATTTCGTTTGCTTTCCTTTCTTATAAATGGCTCCTTCTTAGCATTCAGGTAAACACATATCGTACATTGATCCTCCCGACGAGGTGAAGGCCAAAATAACTGGGCTGAACCCGGATAACGCCCATCCTCGTCCTCATTCTCGTGCTCCTCGCAACACCGCCACTCCCGCCCCGTATGCACCACCACCGGGACCGTACCCGCAGTATTACCCACCGCCCGGTGGTCCATATCCATACTATGGGTATGGTTTGCCTCCCCCTCCCCCTCCCCCTCCGCACCCCGCTCCTCCGTCGGAACCTGCTCCCCAAGAGCTTCCTACCGGAACCGTTCGTCGTACCAACAGCACTGAGTCGGACGACTCAATCGAATACCCGCTTCTCAAGGACTGGCTCCCAGGTCTCGATCAACATCACCGCCGCGGTTGCGATGACCACAATTTTGCGCAATTCCTTCAGCCGCTTCTCGACAATGGCTACAAACGTATCAACCAATTGTTGGGAGAGTCGCACAAGGAGCTGCAGAAGCTCTGTCCAGAATTGAAGCAGGGTGTCGCAAAGCTTCTGGTAAAGTATATCACGAAGGACTGCGAATTTGAGCGTCAACTTCGCGCCGATTGGGATGCAGGCAGAGGTGTCGCTGCTTGATGTTGTAGATGTATTTTTTTTGTTCTCGTTCCTTTCGTGTTTACGATCCCAGTACTTGTACATAGTATGATTCAAGTGTAATAACGACATGTATTCAGAAATAGCCCGAGTGTCTAAACCATCCTGCAGCATCCTCCGGTGTGATTGAGTAAACAGCTTCGTGTAACTGGACAATTGTGGCGAGTTTTTCATTGGCTGATTCAGTCGCCGCGCGATATGCCTGACCTTCACGCCGGAGGTGTGCTTTCATTTTTGAGAAACCGGGCTCCATCGGGTTGAAGTCGGGAGAATACGGTGGAAGATACACACATTGCATGCCTCTGCAGTACACAATTAGTAGCACAACCTCTAAAATAGAAGACACACCGTTCTTCGATCATCTCCCGAATCTCCTCCGCCTTGTGTATCCGGCAGTTATCCATGATAATCACTGAATTGGGTCCAGGAAATGGATTCATTTCGTTGAGAAGGCCGTCGATGAACTCGGTGAAAGTCTCGGTGGTAAAAGAGCCTTCGACGATGTCGACGTAGAGGATTCCGTCGAGGGAAATGGCAGGAAGAACCGAGTAACTGTAAGACGAGTATATCAGTATGCAAAAATGGTGAGTGGACAAGCTGCGCACCGTTTCCCGCGCACAAAGAATGCTTTCCGCACCGCCCTTTGCCCGCTGATAGCCCAGGCTCTTCCGCGATACGAGGTGTGGCGATCACAGGAACTTTCGTCAACGAAAACGAGTTGGTGAGGCTGGTAGTTGAGGCCGATTTTCAAGGTGTATTCTGCGCGCTTTATGGCGCTGCGCTCGAGTGCCTCACGAGTGAGCTGCAAGTGAATAAGCCTCGGACCCGAAAAGAGTGGGGCGACACACCTTCTTCATTGTGTAGCCCTTTCGCTTCAAAGACCTCCAGACCGTTGACAGGGAGACAGACCGCCCACAGATCTCTTGAAGGGCGGTCTGCAGCTCATCGAGGTATTGATCGCAGCTGAAATCGAGGCATCTGAGCAGAAACTGGGAAAGATGAGAGACGAATAATGCAATGGGAAAGCACTCACCGAGACCTCTCCACTGGTGAGATGCCTAGTACGCCCCCTGCGTTCAATCTCCTTCGGGGAAATGACCTCGCCGGTCGTCCTATAGCGGCTGTGGATACGTCGAATCGTCCGTTTGCTGACATCCGTGTATGCGACGATATCGTTGATGTCGAGCATGCGGTACATGCGTACAATGGCCCAGGCCAGGTCCTCGGAGATGGGCTTGCCCCTGGGCATCGACGTAGGCGGACAGCGGCTGTGGGGCTCGTGGCAAGAGGCAAGAGGGAGCGTGAGCGCGTCACAGTGATGCGTGCAGCACTTTGACGCGCTTGTTCTCGCGCAAAGATGCTTCAATAACTCTCAGATTTTGGGAGAGCATCGGGAGAGTAATTCTAAACACTTTTCGTCTTCTGAGCATGTATAAATGAAATGTATTTCGTGTGCTAAAATTCGAGCGGGCCGGAAGAGCCTTGATGACTCAGTTGTGGGATTGATGCGCGAAATTCACCGGTCTGAGCAGCTCATAAAATCCGCCTCGGAAATCCATGAATTTTGGTGGTACATACATGTGTATACGTGGAGTATTGGTGGAGAAAAAAAAAAATTACTCCCCATGATCAAAAAGTGCCCGGATCACGGTTCGAACGCGCGGTGCCAACTTTTTTGAAAACAGCAATAATATGGACATCAAGGGTGCGTTTTCTGGCCCGGAAATTGTAATGGGTTGTGTATAGAATCACGGACTATGTAGCTTACTTTACTTTACTTTTCTTGTATGTATGGTGGCGTGTGACTGTCAGTCATGGGCCTAATTAACACTTGCTTCATTCTTTCATGTCTCAAAGCGCCAGGCCATCCATCGCGAACCAAGCACTAGGTTAGACCCCTGATGTCTTCGGCACCGCCAGCCCAAAATCTAGCACAGCATCACACAAATTGTTCAGTAGCCCCAATTCTGGATGCATTGGTCCAGAAAACCGGCCAAACAGGGCCAACACCGATAATACGGGTCGTTGTACCCATATTTGTAGGACAGCCCGTCCCGTAACCCTTACCGTAAAGGTCCGCAAACCCATACACTTACGGTTACTGTTTGGAGCCCTACTCAAGGGCTTGCGTATTTTGCGACACCACCAAGAGCACCCATACAGTACAAGCACACTGAGGCCTGTGTACAGTACGGTTCTGTATTGCAGAATGTATCCCGGCTGATAATGGTGTCAATTTGTTTCCGACCTGTTTACCATAAGGCCAACACTGACGATGAGAACTAGGGCCTGGTTTGTATAGGGTGGTTTGTAAACCGGTTTATAAACACTGTGTGCAATGTGGGGCCGGTCAACACACAATAAAGCATCTATTGGTCACCCAACTTAAAGGGTCTCTAGGAACTGCTGTCTAATAAGTAGGCCACAACAGGACCTTGGTCCAGTGAGTAAAATGGCTGTAGGTTGTAGAAACAGAAACTAGAAAGTGACTGACAAAACTTGATGAGACATCACCACAACAGGAGGATACATTCCAAGCAGTCTTCTTTTTTTTTTTTTTTTTTCACACCAAATTTGGCTTGTCCGAGATGCCCGGTGTCAAAACTGCCTTTTTTGGACACATTGGGGCCCATTTGCCTCAAAAACGGCATCATCGGCGCCTGCTTGGCCAGTGATATCATCGTCACGGCTTGCTGGTGTACCAGATGGTGGTTCCTTTTTTTCCCCCTCGAGATAGCGGTACAAGGGTGCATGGCAGATGGGATTTCAGTTTGATCAAAAGCAGGTTTCGGTTTGATCATTCAGTCATGTCACACGTCATCGGATTCAGTTCCGAACAACCCCGTCTCAGCACTCAGTTTCGGATTAAACCATGAAAAATAACCTCATAGGGAGGTGCCTTGATCAATGCCGGGCGACTTGCATGCAGAGTTCAACAACAACAACAACAAGCACAACGGGAAGCCGTACTGGTGAGATCAGAAGCAGGAATAGCAGATGCTGACTGCCACACAGTCTATAGGCAAGACGGCAATGCCCACAGAAGCAAGGGATGTGAGTGGGTGGTGGACTGAGCAGCTGGAAGCGCAGATTTGTAACCACGAGTCGCATGTTGTATCTATTGGGAGAAAATTACAACGGTACTTATCTCAAAGTTTCCGCAGAGTCTGGGTTGCACGCTTTAGCATTTCAGCCTTCTTGAGATTTGACTGCGACAAGTCATCTGCTGGAGCATAAGCAATGGCCTCCCTTGTAAAAATTAATGAAGTTGCAATTGAATTACTATGTTAGATATTTTCAATATCCGGCAAAGATGAGTCAAAAGTGCAAAGAGTACAATGTTTAGTAGAGCTGGGGTATAGAGTAAGAGTAACAATTCACCCAGTTGTGGGCATGTGGGATCGCAAAGGCATCTAAATGGGTCATACCTTGTTGGGATATTTGGAAGAGACAAGGCCAGCTCACAAGAGTTGTGTGTAGTTCTAGCGGATACCACATAAGAGGAATGTAGGAACTATGTGGCAGAAAGAGCCATCCAGGTGCACTCCAGTCAGCCAGATGGTCAGTTTGCTGGGTCTGAATAAGTATGCCATCAGCGGAGGACACCACAGAGCCGACCGGCTGGCTATATTCCTCCATATACTGCTGCAGCTGCTCAGTGGCTGCATCCCAGGTGCGCACAGTGTTGTCCCAAGGGCCAGACACAATCTGTGTGCCATCACGGGAGAAGGCCACGGAGGTGACCGGCTGGCTGCGCCCCTCCATGCGGTGCTGCTGCTGCTGCTGCTGCCCTGTGGCTGCATCCCAGATGCGCACAGTGTTGTCCCAAGAGCCAGATACGATCTGCATGCCATCAGAGGAGAAGGCCACAGAGCTGACCGGCTGGCTATGTCCCTCCATACACTGCTGCTGCCAGGTTGCTGCATCCCAGATGCACACAGTCTTGTCCTGAGAGCCAGACACAATGTGTGTTCCATCAGGGGAGAATGCCACGGAGGTGACTGACTGGCTGTGGCCCTCCATATGCTGCTGCCGCTGTCCAGTGGCTGCATCCCAGATGCACACAGTCTGATCCTGAGAGCCAGACACAATGTGTGTACCATCAGGGGAGAAGGCCACAGAGATGACAAAGTCGCTGTGCCCCTGCATGAGCTGCTGTTGCTGTCCAGTGGCTACATCCCAGATGCGCACAGTTTTGTCAGCTGAGCCAGACACAATGTGTGTACCATCAGGCGAGAAGGCCATAGAGATGAAAAAGTCGCTGTGCCCCTGCATGAGCTGCTGCTGCTGCCCACTAGCTGCATCCCAGATGCGGACAGTCTTGTCCCAAGAGCCAGACACAATCTGGGTGCCGTCAGGCGAGAAGGTCACAGCAGTGACCCTGTTGCTGTGCCCTCCATGCGCTGCTGCTGCTGCCCAGTGGCTGCATCCCAGATGCGCACAGTCCTGTCATATGAGCACCTGTGCTACCCACTAAACACTGGCTGTTGTCAGTGTTAACCCAGCGGGTTAACACTGACAACAGCCACACTTATCAGTGTTTCCCCCTAAGCCAATAATTATTGAAAAGGGGAGTGAATAAAGGTGAACTCTATAGGTGTAAGACGTGTTTTGCAGCTAAGACAACATTACTGGGGGCTTGTCAGTAGTGCCTAGGGAGCGAATAAAGGTGAACAAGTCTTCAACTTGCTGTAAGTCATCAGTGCCTAGGAGTGAATAAAGGTGAACAAGTCTTCAACTGGCAGCGAGTTATCAGTAGTGCCTAGGGAGCGAATAAAGGTGAACAAGTCTCTTATACCATTAGATTCAAATGAAGGACTCTTGCAGTTTTGAAGGGTCATAGGTTATTTGAATACATAATAGGCTTTGGAGCGTACACTGGGCTACCTTCTGGGTAGGGGGGCATGGTACGGCTCAGGTCACATATGTGTGACATCCGTGACATTCTTCCAAAAAAGGAAGATTTCACGGATGGTCAGCAGAAATCATGACAAATGTCACAGAATGTCACAAAACCAAAGTTATAGATTTCGATAAGGACTACAACTTTCATCAATTGACCTATACTCCAAACTCAATGGTTATCGTGTAATCTGCCACTTACCTACTCTGATCTTCTGATATACAGATCAGTAGTTCAGATCTCAATGAATACTGGTCGGATTGGGATGATTCAAGTACTGGAGGGAGACTCCTTTCACTCTGTATCCAACGGTGCATTAGATTGAGTTATCAGGCACACTTTATTCTTCTATCACCTCCATCACAGCGAGATATCTCAGCCATCCCTTGATCGATAGTGAGATTAATGATCCAGGGCAGTCTCTAACCACTCAAGGCACACTCCATATACTCACTCATCATCAAACTACATGATATGATGGAGAAAAATTTGACCTACTGCCAATTTGGTTAAAACGAGGATGGATCCTGCACATGATGAGCAGATATCTCAGTCATTCCTCAGCCGATACCCTTCATTGAGGGTGGTATTTGTAGATGTGAATAGTTTACACCAGATAACCCCTCACTCATATTTTTAAACTCAGTACTTAGGAGTCAATGCAGGATATACTATCATTTTTCAAAATGCTATATCTCAGTGGAAGATATGCAGATCTGGTCGGTTGCTGGGTTGGAGACATCTCCTGTGACCCTCCAACCAGATGTATACCTTCCCCTACACAAACCTGGAAACTTCCATATTAATATGCCGATTCTCATATTCAGGTGTATGTCTCAGTATTCACCACTGAATATGATAGTAGATTATGGATCAGGGTATGTAGGAGTGCAGGAGGACCCTGCCTACTTCCTACCACCTGAGATTTTGGCTCATTAGAACAATTCACCAGGTAGATATTTCCATATTGGCTCCAACCTACTCAATTGTACTTTTGCCGAATCTGCAAAGTAAAGCCTAGAGGCACAGGATACACGGTCCCTGGAGTCTAGAGAGTGTATTTGGACATCTACTAGTATCCCATATTGGATTTGGCAAAGGCTATGTGAGATGCCACAAGATATAGCTGAAGACAGCCTTAGGGTGCTAAGCAGAACTGGAAGCCTCTTGACTGTGCACTATGGTGTGAACATAATTTCAAGGAAGCTCTAGCACTTGGAGGCACATTTGTAGGCATGTCTGAATGAACCCTTCTGGCATTGAAATCAACCTCATAGCTATCACGGATCTCCCGGAATACCTCTATCAGTGTTATCTATGCCAAAGAAGATGCATGTGTACATACATGAGTTCTGAAGATATTGAGGAGTTTAAGGGTGACTCTGAAAGGTGTCCATTGGGCCTCCCAGAAAATGTGATGTTTTTTCCCATACCTTATATGTAGCCAACAATAGAAAGGGAGCAATATTGCAGAGCACCCTGTGCATAACCTTCTGAGATTGAAGTCAATAGATTTGGATTTGAGTCAGATTGTACTACTGGGGGCCCTACACAACTTCTCACTTGGATCAGGACCATCAGTGAAGAGGTCATACAGATATCAGCCAAGCACTGATATATATAGCTAAAACATGCAGTAGGTCGAGTTTTTCTAGATAAGATCAGGCAGTTTTTATGATAAGTAAGTATGTGGAGGGTGCCTTCAGTGGTCAGAGATTGCCCTGAAACATTGATCTCTTATCCATTGAGGGATCGTTTCAATATCTAGCTGTGATGGAAATAATGGAAGAACAAAGTGTTCCTGATAACTCAATCTAGTGCACCGTTGGATACAGAGTGAAAGGAGTCTCCCTCCAGTACTTGAATCATCCCAATCCGACCAGTATTCATTGAGATCTGAACTACTGATCTGTATATCAGAAGATCAGAGTAGGTAAGTGGCAGATTACACGATAACCATTGAGTTTGGAGTATAGGTCAATTGATGAAAGTTGTAGTCCTTATCGAAATCTATAACTTTGGTTTTGTGACATTCTGTGACATTTGTCATGATTTCTGCTGACCATCCGTGAAATCTTCCTTTTTTGGAAGAATGTCACGGATGTCACACATATGTGACCTGAGCCGTACCATGCCCCCCTACCCAGAAGGTAGCCCAGTGTACGCTCCAAAGCCTATTATGTATTCAAATAACCTATGACCCTTCAAAACTGCAAGAGTCCTTCATTTGAATCTAATGGTATAAGAGACTTGTTCACCTTTATTCGCTCCCTAGGCACTACTGATAACTCGCTGCCAGTTGAAGACTTGTTCACCTTTATTCACTCCTAGGCACTGATGACTTACAGCAAGTTGAAGACTTGTTCACCTTTATTCGCTCCCTAGGCACTACTGACAAGCCCCAGTAATGTTGTCTTAGCTGCAAAACACGTCTTACACCTATAGAGTTCACCTTTATTCACTCCCCTTTTCAATAATTATTGGCTTAGGGGGAAACACTGATAAGTGTGGCTGTTGTCAGTGTTAACCCGCTGGGTTAACACTGATAACAGCCAGTGTTTAGTGGGTAGCACAGGTGCATATGAGCCAGATACAATCTGTGTGCCATCTGAGGAGAAGGCCACAGAGGTGACCCTGCTACTGTGCCCCTCCATGTGCTGCTGCTGCTGCCCAGTGGCTGCATCCCAGATGCGCACAGTCCTGTCATATGAGCCAGATACCATATGTGTGCCATCAGAGGAGAAGGCTACCGAGGTGGCTGACTGGCTGTGCCCCTGCATGAGCTGCTGCTGCTGTCCGGTGCCTGCATCCCAAATGCGCACAGTGTTGTCCTGAGAGCCGGACACAATGTGCGCACCATCAGAGGAAAAGGCCACAGAGGTGACCGAGTCGCTGTGCCCCTTCATGAGCTGCTGCTGCTGCTGCTGCTGCCTGCTAGCTGCATTCCAGATACGCACAGTGTTGTCCCAAGAGCCAGACACAATCTGGGTGCCATCAGGAGAGAAGGCCACAGAGGTCACTGAGGCGCCATCGCATACGCCCACGTCCAGGTAAGCTGTATGTAATCGGCAACTTGGTCTAACGGTTGCCACAGACCTATTTTGTGTGCACCACGGCCGAGAAGTGGGTCGAAAAAGTCGGTACCTTCGATCTGCGCAAGTGGTACGACAATATGGTCGAGATGTTTGAGGAGGATCCAGAGGACGAGAAGGTAAAGGCGATGATTGAGCTCTGGACCAAGTACGTCTATTACTCTCTGCTTGGTTCGCGTTAACATTCCCTTTAGAGAGTCTTCGGCACAGACCGCCTACAAGACATCTCCAACTGCGCCTCTAGCTCCAATCCGAACTTGAGGTCTGCGAAGCTGAAGGCCACCCAACTAGCACACCAGTGGGGACGTGCGCCGACGTCATAGCCGTCTCACCCATTCGCTGGTTCTCTTCCCATGTTGTTGCCTCATTCTCATATTGCATTCTCGCCCGCTTCTCGCTATCTGTTGCTTGCTCTCCCACGATACTGTAGTATTTCGTTCAATTCGGCATGTCACGGTCACAGCCGGCGATTTGGCCGAAATATTTCGGCAGGTCACAGGTCACCAGCGCCTTCGCCGAATACCTCAATCCTCTACAAAAATGTCACTTTTTCTGCTCGCATTGGTTTTTTTTGGCCCCCGCCGCGGTTGAGCCTGCAGCGGGTGCTGTATTTGCTTCCACAATGAAATCAGGTTTGCTTGACATTGGCAGGTCAGCACCAGGATGGCTTTTGGGTCATAATCCAGGACATTTGGGCAGTTTTCGGGATCAGTGATGTAGCCTAAATTGCGCAGATTTGGGGCCAAATGTGCTGCTGAGCACTAATTCTCATCTTTCTACGATGTATCCATAGACTTCCCTACAAAATTTGCCGCTTGGCCGAATTTTTTTTCGGTGTCACGGCCCAGCTGAGCCTCGGCCGAATATAAAATTTCGGCCGGAAATGTCACAGGTCACAGGGCTGCCGGATTGAACGAAATACTACAGTACAGCCCTCAGACGAACTTTCACATACTACTCGCCAGTCTGTACTGCCTTGCTAGCTACTATACATGAATGTCGACGCATTTTGACTGCCACTCGATGACCTGCTTGAATGCCTTATTCCGCCATATCCCAGCACACCAGCTCGACAAGGCCATATAGTGCCATATGCAGTTACGATGTCCTTGAGCGCCATATACACCCAGCCGATGCCATGTGAGAACACACACGGCTCCAATGTCAGCCTAGTATGGTTATGGGCCACCATATTCGGTGTCCCTGCGCCATATAGAGCCACATCCGACCACCTCAGTTAAGCGAGTTCCGTCATATGGTGCGTAAGGGCTTTCGACACATGTCTGGACTTGTGGTGCTCATACGGCTATATGTTGGCGTGTATGCTCAAGTCCTTTTTTGTGATGTGACAGGCCTCTAATCGACAGTCACTCGCTTCTTTCTCTCAGGCCCCTCACTAGGGTGCTGTAAGTATTTCCTCAGCGCATATATCAACGGTGTAAATATTTCGGAGGCCCAAAGGGGTGTTTATAAACTATGTGCCTAAAAAGTGACTTTTCCGCCCCCCAGAGCTAGTTTACATGGGGATGGTGTCGGGGAGGTGTCGGAGAAGGTGGGTGAGGTGGTTGATCTCCTGTCTATAGAAGAGGTGCCCAATGGAGGGCAGCGCAGCGCGTTTTGGCATGGGCGACATGATGTCAAGGGAAAGTTTTTTTATCCAGGCTGGACCTGTCGGCCCGGTAACACATCCTGGGTTTATAAACCTGCCTTTGCTTCGAAATAATTATTTACACTGTTTATAAACACTGGTTTATAAACCGCTATGTATACTGGTTCCATTTACAGCACCCTACCCCTCACATTGAATCCTTTTCGTTCTCGCTTTTCACCTCGATGAGCTTGAGTTCGAGTCTTTTCAAGCAGCACCCATGCAAACCCCGATTAAGCCCAATCCAGCTTGCAAATTCAAAGGTCTCGGATTGCGATGACATCGTGATGTGAGAAGGGCCTGGCGCATTGGCCATCGGCGAAGTTTCTTATAATCAGCCGTGGCTCCAGCTCGAGGCTTTCGCCGCCCTCACTCCACCTCCTTCGCCGCCCTCACTCCACCGCCCTTCATCGTCCACTTGAATATTCAAGTCTGACCGTATGCAAGCCCGACACTTTGCCGATGCTCTTGCCGAGTCTGTCAATCACAGCAAGAATGCAAGCACACAAGAACGCAAGCGATAACAAGATGTCAAGCAACAGCAAGATGTCAAGCAATTTGTCAGCGACAAGATCTCAACGGAGCAAACATAGCTGTGCTCAACTTCAAGTTCCTCCCGCTGGCACGACTGGCAAACACCGAAACAGCAATTACGCGGGACACACAGTTGGTGGAGGGTGAGCAGGAGCGCGACGATACGGGAAATAAGAATACATGGTGCGTGTTCTGCAGCTTCTGCTACGAGAGTCGTTGCTCTGTCTAATAGAATCTGCAGGACAACATCTTCGTTGAATCACGCCGCACGTGTCCCCCTCCTGCATATCCACTTCCATGGATCCCGAGTCTCGCATCAAATAATTGCCCAGCTGAAACATGCCTCACACTCTGCTGGCACAAGCTCAGCCCCAGCTTTCACACCATTCTTCCTTCGACCCAATCCAAGGCACGTAAGATTCAGCGACAGAGCGAACGACAGCTGTGGATGGACGGATGGGATGGTTGGTCACTGAGCTGGGCGGTGACTAAAAGGCATGAGGTTTACTGTGAGATGCAGTGCTCAAGGAGAGCTAAGTGCTCCACCACAGGCGATTCTGCAGCTAACATCTGAGCGTCAGACCCGAGTTGAAGAACAGATAGGGATTCGATGTTGCTTACTCAATTCCATCCTGAGGCCGGTCCTCTCCGCCAATCGTGCTACAAATGCGGCGACGAACCACATCAATGAGTGACCGGTTGCTATTCCAGCAGAACTTTCTCTTACTGCCCGATGCCTAGATTTTCAGCGAACAACCGACTGCGATCTGGGGAGAAGACGAGATCGGAGGAGGGTTGAATGAGTGTGTTGAGCGAAGTGCATATTCTATTTACACCCAGATTTGCTCTGATGCTAGCTATCAGCAATGTTGTGCTCGACTTTGCCGATGGAAGAGCCACAACGACAACACGATCACATCCATGGCCCGTCGCTGGGGCAAGTCGCCTGGCCGAGGATCAGACCCACGCCATGAAGGCCGACATACACGCAAAGCTCAGCGGTGGGTGCAGCTGAAACTATTGAGAACGGAAGCCAGTCGTATCTCGCTTGCATTATGATTGTATTGTTGACTATATCCACGTGCATTATTTTCCTTTCACTCGGCCCTCACAATATCCCTGGATCCATTTCATACTGTAACATGATCATCTGCAAGCATGCGTCCTTTGGGAGTCCATTCAACCTTCTCAGCCCTGCACTCTAAGTATATTTTCTATACTATTGTATTTCCTGTCAACTTGAAAACTGTGAATGGGCAACCCTGCAGACGAGTGTTTCTTACTTTCATTGTGTAATTGTAGACTATTATTTCATTTCAATCCTGATAGTCCCTCGCTTTTTTTTTTGAAGATGAATTACTGTGCTCTGAGCTCTGGACTCAACTCCAGATCCTTGGGCAGAGCGAAGTGCAGCCCCTGCCTTGTCCCAATCCAAAGTATCCTTCAAGCTGAGAGTTTGTTCTACCTAGTACATTACAGCTTTTATACCCTACAAGAATCTAATATGGTAGCTATGACAAACTGCGGCAGATATTTTATTCTCAAACCTTCTCACTCCTTCCACAGCTACCCAGAGCGCCCAAGACATGGCTGGCGCTCTTCCAGAGTCGTCTCAAGCTCCTCAGCGCGAAGGAGCGTCCTTAGAAGCAGTCTAAGATGCCTGATTTGGTGCATCATACCAAAAAGCCCAAAGTCACGTCCTTCCCATGGGTTTTCAGTGGTGCACCTGCCTGCTGGTCACTTGGGAGAATGTGCTCAATGTTTCCTATAAATACTGCAGCATAGAGTAGGAGTAACAATTCACCCAGTTGTGGGCATGAGGGATCGCAGAGAGATCTAAATAGGTTGTACCTTGTTGGGAGATTTGGAAGAGACATGGCGAGATCACAAGAGTTGTGTGTAGCTCTGGCGGATACCAGATAAGAGGAATGGGAGACCTGTGGGGCAGGCGGAGCCACCCAGGTGCTCTCCAGTTATCCAGCTGCTTGGCTTCATGGGTCTGAATAAGTGTGTCATGGGAGGATAAGGCCACAGAGGTCACTGGGTCGCTATGCCCTGCCATGCACTGCTGCTGCTGCCCAGTGCATGCATCCCAGATGCGCACAGTCTTGTCGTCTGAGCCAGACACAATCCGTGTGCCATCTGGGGAGAAGGCCACAGAGGACACCAGGTTGCTGTGCCCCTCCATGCGCTGCTGCTGCTGCCCGGTGGATGCATCCCAGATGCGCACAGTCGTGTCGTCTGAGCCAGACGCAATCCGTGTGCCATCAGGGGAGAAGGCCACAGAGTTCACTGGGGCACTGTGCCCCTCCATGCGCTGCTGCTGCTGCCTGGTGGATGCATCCCAGATGCACACAGTCTTGTTGTTTGAGCCAGATGCAATCCGTGTGCCATCAGGGCAGAAGGCCACAGAGGTCACCCGGTTGGTGTGCCCCTCCATGTGCTGCTGCTGCCAGGTTGCTGCATCCCAGATGCGCACCGTCATGTCCCAAGAGCCAGACACAATCTGTGTGCCATCAGGGGAGAAGGCCACAGAGCTGACCCAGGAACAGTGCCCCAGTATGCACTGCTGCTCCTGCCCGGTGGCTGCATCCCAGATGCGCACCATCGTGTCCCAAGAGCCAGACACAATCTGTGTGCCATCCGGAGAGAAGGCCACAGAGGCAACCGGGTCGCTGTGCCCCTCCATGCGCTGCTGCTGCTGCTGCCCGGTGGCTGCATCCCAGATGCATACCGTCTTGTCCCAAGAGCCAGACGCAATCTGTGTGCCATCAGGAGAGAAGGCCACAGAGGTCACCGGGTCGCTATGCCCCGCCATGCACTGCTGCTGCTGCCCGGTGCATGCATCCCAGATGCGCACAGTCTTGTCGTCTGAGCCAGACACAATCCGTGTGCCATCTGGGGAGAAGGCCACAGAGTTCACCAGGTTGCTGTGCCCCTCCATGCACTGCTGCTGCTGCCCGGTGGATGCATCCCAGATGCGCACAGTCGTGTCGTCTGAGCCAGACGCAATCTGTGTGCCATCAGGGGAGAAGGCCACAGAGTTCACCGGGGCGCTGTGCCCCTCCATGCGCTGCTGCTGCTGCCCAGTGCATGCATCCCAGATGCGCACAGTCTTGTCATTTGAGCCAGATGCAATCCGTGTGCCATCTGGGCAGAAGGCCACAGAGGTCACCCAGTTGGTGTGTCCCTCCATGTGCTGCTGCTGCCAGGTTGCTACATCCCAGATGTGCACAGTCGTGTCCCAAGAGCCAGACGCAATCTGTGTGCCATCAGGGGAGAAGGCCACAGAGGCAACCGGGTCGCTGTGCCCCTCCATGCGCCGCTGCTGCTGCCCAGTGGCTGTATCCCAGATGCGCACCGTCGTGTCCCAAGAGCCAGATACAATCTGTGTGCCATCAGGGGAGAAGGCCACAGAGCTGACTGGGTCGCTGTGCCCCTTCATGCGCTGCTGCTGCTGCCCAGTGGCTGCATCCCAGATGCGCACCGTCGTGTCCCAAGAGCCAGACACAATCTGTGTACCATCAGGGGAGAAGGCCACAGAGCTGACCCAGGAATGGTGCCCCAGCATGCGCTGCTGCTGCTGTCCAGTGGCCACATCCCAGATGCACACCGTCGTGTCCCAAGAGCCAGACACAATCTGTGTGCCATCAGGAGAGAAGGCCACAGAGGCGACCAGGTCGCTGTGCCCCTCCATGCGCTGCTGCTGCTGCTGCCTGGTGGCTGCATCCCAGATGCGCACCGTCATGTCCCAAGAGCCAGACACAATCTGTGTGCCATCAGGAGAGAAGGCCACAGAGGCGACCGGGTCGCTGTGCCCCTCCATGTGCTGCTGCCCGGTGGCTGCATCCCAGATGCGCACCGTCATGTCCCAAGAGCCAGACACAATCTGTGTGCCATCAGGAGAGAAGGCCACAGAGGTGACCGGGTCGCTGTGCCCCGCCATGCACTGCTGCTGCTGCCCGGTGCATGCATCCCAGATGCGCACAGTCTTGTCGTCTGAGCCAGACACAATCCGTGTGCCATCTGGGGAGAAGGCCACAGAGGACACCAGGTTGCTGTGCCCCTCCATGCACTGCTGCTGCTGCCCGGTGGTTGCATCCCAGATGCGCACCGTTGTGTCCCAAGAGCCAGACACAATCTGTGTGCCATCAGGGGAGAAGGCCACAGAGGAGACCCGGTTGCTGTGCCCATTTATGCGCTGCTGCTGCTGCCCAGTGGCTGCATCCCAGATGCACACAGTCTTGTCATCTGAGCCAGACACAATCCGTGTGCCATCTGGGGAGAAGGCCACAGAGTTCACCGGGTCGCTGTGCCCCTCCATGCACCGCTGCTGCTGTCCGGTGGCTGCATCCCAGATGCACACAGTCTTGTCGCCTGAGCTAGACGCAATCCGTGTGCCATCAGGCGAGAAGGCCACAGAGGTGACCCCTCTGCTGTTCCCCATAATTTGCACCAGTATCAAGCTTCTGGGATCCCTATCACATCTTATAAAATGCAGACCTGGAAACTTCTCATGCCACTGCTTTAGATTTCCTGTTTGCCCCATTTCTGATGCAAGACAACTGATGTAAAGATGTGGGGTAGATGGGGAACATGGGCTGGATTTGAACACTGCCCATATTCGCTGAACAGCTGCTGTGTATTCAATCAACTCCTTGGAGGATGAAACCTAACATCCATTAAAGCAATATCTGTTTAAAAACAAGCACACAAACCTGTATTGCCCAACTTCCAGCCTGCTGAATAGCATATTGGCAGTCTGCTTTTAGAAGGCTCATTGTTTCCATCCAGAATAGCACCTTCAGCTGATAAAATTTCCACAGAGATTCAGTAATCTGTCCAACAGTTTTGTCACTATGTCGTATGGAATCAAGATGCGCAGCCCAGTGTTGACATGCATATTTTATCTCAGGCTCAAGAGCTACCACTTTATCAGCCAACCCTTCCACTTCATCATCCTGTAGACACGAGGACTCCAACTTGCAGATGTTGAACTTGAGTGATGTGTCCAAGATGTCAAAACACTCTTGTGCACGGTTTGCAAAATATAAGCCTGGCTGCTCTACATGCTTTGTGCGGTTGATCACAAAGTCATCAAAGGACTTGTGATATACATAAACCTTCTGATCCCGCTCAGCGATATAGAGCACAGCATGAAGACTGTCTATAGCATTTTTCACTGCTTCCTCGTCCAGAGCGTCTGAAGCATCGACCACAAGAGCAGCAAGTGCCTTAATTGTCAAAGGTTGTCGAGCTGTAGTCACTGCACATAAAACACGCTTGGGAATTTTGACCTCTGGACCCATATTCTGAAGTGCCTCAGTGATCACAGCAGTGTAAAGAGTATCAACAAGTTGATCCTTGCCAATGCCCATTTGCAAGAAATCTTTCAGCCGCTGCACTTGTTGCAGAGTACTCAGTCTTGCATTGCGTGGAGATATGTAGCGCACAACTGTTGCAGCATATATGAACACTCCAGTAGAATCCTTTACAATTGTTTCAAGCTCACTGCCAAGACTCGGTAGTTCTACCTGCAAGAAGCATCGAATATCGGCCTCAGCATCACTTTTCTCAATATCTTCAAGCCGAAACTGTGCTTTAATATCCCGGCAATGTTTGACAATTTGAGGATGGGGCCGGCTAGTGAGGAGAAATTTAAGCCCATGCAATGGAGTGGCAGCAAGTGCGATGATAAGTTCCTGTATGAACTGATCACCAGCATTATTTTCCAACTCATCAAGGGCATCAATCACAACAACCAGCGAAGGTGCTTCAAATCCAGACCCCCTTGCTGCAATCCAGGGTTGAATGAGGAGCTCATCAATGTTACACTCATAAGTAGCATTGAGTGACTCAAGGTTGACCCCTTGAAGACTAGCCACTAGGGGCTTATATACAGAGAGGAGCTGACATACAATAGTTGGAACAAGAAACTTGTAGGATCTGGTGTCTTCCTCATTTCGAGAACAGAAGAAGGATGCACCAAGTCGGCCACTGCGCTGTAACTGTTGGCAGAGAGTGTATGCAATGGTGGATTTGCCAGTGCCAGCCATGCCACTCAGCCAACAAATGTTATCAGCTACATCCAGAGATGTGTCAAGAGCCCATTTCTCAAGATGAGATAGGAGATTCTCCCGAGTTTGTGGTGTGCACCCTCGGCGCGTAAGCTTATCCACTCCATTGAAGCGTGCATTGGGAACATAGGCCAACTTCAATGCCTAAGGAAAAGGATAAAACACAGAGCACAGAAAATAAGAACAGAACACAGACCAACGTGTTCTCCAACGTCAGGTATGCAATTTTGGCAGTGGATAGAGCTATCTTATTCTAACAGCCATTGTTGAGTATAGAGTGGTAAACAGTTAAGTTCCTTGAACTTACCATGTGAAAAAGCATAGCCCTCTTCAATCGATTAGCAAATGCTTGAATTTTGTTCATGAGCATAAGCTGTATCTTGGTGTCATCTTCCTGGAAGTCATGTATTTTGTGAATCTCGAGAGCTGCTTCCACAATCAGTCTGCAAAACTTAAGCTGGTATTATAATTATGAACCGTGAGACTTACTTCATCAACTTTTGAGTGCTGTTGGTGACCTGGATGCTGTATATTCTCTTTCTAGGAACACAGTGTTGGCAAGCACAAGAGAGGATGACAAGTTGTCCATCAGAGCCTGCAGATCCTCATTGTCCATATATATCTGTAGCAGATTAGTACTGTTGAGATCGAGCACTAATGTAGTCCAAGCCCAAGCCGTACCTCAGCTGTATCGGAAATTTGATCAAGCAGCTTGAAGAAAGAGCCAAACTGGGTTGGGACCGCAAACTGGATCTCCGCTGCCAATTTGTGCAGGCCATGCCAGATGAGCTTGGCCTTGGAGCATATTTTCTCTTTCTTTGCTTGGGAGTCATCACCAACAGAGAACCGAGAAATGAAAGCTCTGGGATCGCTCTTGAATTGCACAAAGTACGGGCTGAGTGCATAATCCAGGCCGCCCACAAAAGAAACAGCATCAAGGAAGGATGAGATGAGAGTTGTGTCTCTGGATTGTCGATCCAGTTCCAGGAAAAGTCTTCTTGTTTTGAACAGCAGATTGTCCTCAAAGTTCAGTTCATTCTTGAGATCTTCGCTGAGTGCATCCAAGTTATCAAGCCACTGAATGATGTCGGTGACGATCAGCGCAAAGCTGCCCTCAATCTGGGATCGAGTAAACTTGGTCCTGTCGAAGGTTGCTGCAAACCAGGAGTAGCTGGGGACCCCAAACGCAGATGAGCCCGGATCGTGTGATCAACGTTGGATGCACGCACCGCTGCGGACTCGTCTCCACTGAGGCTTCACCTCCGTCCAAGCCGTCTCTTTTTCTCTTTGTTCCACGCATTCTCGGTCTTTCAGTGGGTCTAGTCAAGGTAGATGAGGGACGGAGGAGAGTTGTCGCAGCGTGTGATCCTCGAGGCCGGCTGACACTGACAGGACCATGATCGATGCAGCGATGTCCAAGTTATCGCCGATGATTCACCCCGAGCTGCTTTGGTTTGCCACGCCTCCTCTCGCAGCGGTGGTCCTGCAGCGGGATCTCTCCCCACACAGTGCCTTTCCTGCGTAAACGCACGCCAATCGTCGGTGCATTTCAAGTTGCCGCATCGTTATCATCGCTCAATTCGGCATCGGCTGCTCCACCATGTCGCGATGCTTGTCAGATCTTTGCTCTCCGCAGCCCGCTCTCCCGCCCTCCAGCGTCCCCTCCCCGTTCAGAGCTCCAACACACTGTGGGTGCGGCGCCACTCGGACGATGCAGTACAGGTGCGTCTAATAGGTCTATCCTGCGATTTTCGCCGCTTATTGTGCTTCCCAGCACCCTCGTTGTCGCATTCGCTTGAGTCTGGATTCGGAGAGCTCCATTTTAACATCGCGATGAGTGCTAGGACCGAATCAGGCGCCTCTTATTCTCGACAACACCAACTCGACACGACGACGAGCTGGTCTCATTGGGAAAGGACTTGGAGTCGGAGACAGCCGACGACGACGACGCAGGGTGCAACTCCGTTTGACCTCCGTGCGTCTCATGTCTTGTCTTGACTGCGTGCTAACTCCCGTAACGCCGTCAGACGACCACGACGACGCCTTTCCTCATCCCCATCTCCACCCCAACTCGAAAAAAATGGCAGAAGCTCACTCTGTTCAGAGCCGTAGAGGTAATATTTAGCCTAAATCCTCTAGCAGTGGCTAGATAGCTGTTAGCCTAAAACACTAGCCGTTCCTAGTGGCTAGCAGCTCCTAGAGGCTTTAGGCTAGTGCAGCCCGGTTTTATTTGGCAGGGCGGGGCTGGGTCTGGGCAGGCCTTTGCCTTATTTGGATGTTGTGAATTATAATATTATTTACCATCAATAGGTGACCACTCCGTTGATCGCCTTCCGCATTCGTTTATTTGTTTGGTTCTGAGGATATTGACGTGTGCCTAACTGGGTAATCAGATTATTCAGCTTCCCAATTGGGTTGTTCCGGTACCCTTGCCATTTTGCATCAATTACTTCCCAATTGGGTTGCCATTGGTGCGCGCAGATATTTTGCATCGATCCTTTCCAAACTGGGCTGGCCATGCTCCCGATGCCATTTTGCATCAATTCCTTCCTCATTGGGTTGCCATTGGTTGCCGTCATTATTTCGCATGAATCCTTCCCAGTTCGGTCCGCCGTGCTATTTGGCATCAAATGCTTCCCAATTGGGTTGCCACTCGGTGGCCGATCATTTTTCTCAGCAATAGCATCCCAATTAGGCTTTCATTCGCTGCTCAATACCTTTTGGCGCCAATTCGTACCCATCTTGGTTGCCATTAGACAGCAGATGTGACGCCGGTCACACGTTCCTCTGCTTTGCCGCTCGCCGTCGTTCTCGCCAGCCCGCCCATGGATCCGCCTCAAACAACTTCCCACCCTCCCTAATTCGCCGTCGCTCGCTCGCTCGCTCCGAGTTCCCCCGCATATTCCCACCGGTCCCAAACCCAAACTGCAGCGACGGGTGCTCGCGAGTCGCAAGCTTGAACCGGAGAAGGATGAGGAGCCCTTAATGGAGGCGCCGAGGGATGGAGGTGCATGGGTGCGTCTGCCTGCCCGTATTTTACTCAACTTTACTTACTCTCTTATAGACTACTCTTCACTGCCATCTGCTTGCTTCGACCACCGCATCGCAAAGACACGCTTTACTCTGCACGACGACTCAGACCTCTGCACGACGACTCAGACCTCTGCACGACGACTCAGACCACCCACTTTCCTTCTACCACCACGACGACGCAATCGCCACTACGACCTCGCCAGTCGCTGTCGCTGGGGACGACGATGCGACGCAGACCCCGACGGTCTCTCCTGTGACCGTGCGACGGTCTCGTGTTGCAGCCCCAGACCCACTCGCGCTCGAGCGGTCGTAGCTTGGGCTCTACGTCTCACCCTGCCGGCCCCTCACTACCCCATCGACGCCCAAAATACATAGCACCTAGGCGTTCAAGGCTCAAGTCTAAATCCAGCAGCACGCGCCCGAAATCCAGCGCGAGAAGCTCCACATTCGCCGTCCGCCGCTCTGTTCTCGACACGTCGTCCTCGCTTGATCCCGCCTCGGGTGCAGAAGCTGGTGCAGACGACTTTGGTGCGCTCGTGCATGTCATGAGCAAGAAGGGCTCGACGCCAAGACTGAGGTTGACGGAACACATGGTGGCAGCAGGCCAATTTGACTTTGACGACGACGAGCCCGGTAAGATGAAGACGGAGGAGGATAAGCTGGCTAAGAATGCAGGTGTTATCGGTCAAGCCGTATTTAAGGTACGACCTCGGATATCTCTTTCACTATTTCATGCTTATTTTGTCCAGCTCCGAAGGTTGTCTGCTACGTGCGTCGTAGCCCTCGGTAACAACAGGCATGGAACGTTTGCGTCGCCAAAGCCACGGAGTCGTCGATGGGACAGGCAAAGATGCTCATTCTCGACGTGCGTACTCAATGCCACGAGATGCTTCGTATGCCGTGGGCGGTCCATGTATGGAAGGCATAGAGGGGATGAGGCAGGAGCAGGCGGGGAACAGCGCGAACGTGGTCGTACCAGTGGGCTGACGAGGGGGCGGTGTCTGGAAAGGGTGGACACAGGTGGATTTGAGCGCAAACCGCGCAATTGAGGAACGATGCGAGAAAACTACTCACCACCGTGCCGACCTTACGCCTGTTATGTATCGTGTTCATACATATTGTACTGCTAGCACTGCAAGCATTTTTTTCCAAATTCTTACGGTGTTTTTCTTCGATATTGAACCTCGGATGCGATGCAAATGAGATAAATCGCAGCTTGGGAGTTATCTAGTATGATATTCAAGCACTCTCACCAGCCCAAGAATCCATTTGTCAAATGTATCCAGTGGAACTGACTCTTTGGCGTGAACCTCGGTCAAGTCGTTATAAGGGTTTTGGATTGACCTTGGCCACAAACCTCGGTCCGTCATTATTTCCTCCGTTCCCTATAAATTTTCAATCACAGCTTCGGGCACCTTGAAAATAAACAATTGCGCTGTCCCGACTATTATCGAGTGTATTTCAGCTCATATTGAAGACTATCAAACTGACCCGATATTTACATCTACACAGCAAACTACTCGATTTGGACGCTTGGTCAGCCCGCCCATTCCTCAATGCCTTGACAACAACCACCACATCGCCGTCGCCGTCGCCAACCGCGCCCTGTCTCTTAGGCCAATGCCTCGACCCTCGCAGGCTTCCCCTTGACTCTCCCTTCCACTTCCATCGCCTCTAGCCGCCGCGTTCAACCTCTGTGGCGCCGTCGTTGCCCTCCACTGTGACCCGAAAACGTTTCCCAAGTCGGCGGTGTAAAAAGGCAGGAGGAAGAGTCTGACCTGTGGGCTGCGAGAGCATGTTTCCGGGCTCCATGTGCGCAAGATGTGGCATGGTGAGTGTTGCTCGCTCAAGTTACATTGCGCTAATTCTCACTTCCAGCCTTGAGCATAATGCGACCTGATACTCCATCCAAACCCACCTACGAGCATCCATGACATACTCATTCGACGACGACGACCACCGTCATCTCGACCTTTCCCCTCCCACACGCTCTCCACTTCCCAACGAGCTTGACGAGCACTCATGGCTTCTTGTCCTCACAACTTCGGCGCTGTATACCCATCCTCCGACAGGCTCGGCATCGGAAAACCGACAGGCGACGGTCGCTTCTCCAAGAGGGGGTTAGGATACTCTGCTGGAGGAACGGAATTATCACGGACTAGTTCAGCGCACCTGCCGGGTCCCACTCGCCTCTGCCATTTCTGGCGCTCTTCCTACCGCAGGCGTTGTGGTCACAGCCACAGCGTCAGCGAACGGTAGCCCCGACCACCACCACTACTCGGACCGCCATACTCCCCGCCATCGAATCCCAGCATGCTCCTCGCAGCTTCCTTCCCCTTCCAAACCGTCCTATCACCCGCAACAACGACTACCGGTATCGGGTGTGGTCGGACCAGCCCTCTTTCGATCCTCCCAACAAATACGACAACTCTTTCGACTGTTAAACCAATAGCTTCGACCGCCAGCGCGGCGAGCGTGATCAGCGGGGCGCTTGTCAGCTTGATTCGCGTTACTCGGCCAGTGGAGCACTCAGCCATCTCCCTGTAGACGCACCCTCTCTTGGCCATGGTGAAACGCGGCTCTCCGAGGGGGTACTCCAGCCGCAGCGTCAAGAGCAGGTACATTTCGCGCCGTGGCTCCACTCCGCCCCATGGCCTCCAATGAGTGATTCTTCTTTGCAATTACTCCTTACTGATGCCAGCTAGGGCATTCGCAGTCCATACACTGAGACAATATCATCCCAACCAGACGTAGAACCGCCATTCCGCAAGTGCACGGCGCGTTCACTGTCTCCCGGATCAGCTCTGGGAGCTCAACATCGAAGCGGAGAAACTTTCCAAGGACGTATGCTGCACGCGGAACGGCGAGTTCTCTTGCTGCCTTATGTTTTGCAAGCTTACAATACATGTATCTAGACATTCTCGGCATCCACGGCAATGGCCACTCGAGCTCTTCTACCCCGGCGGTCTCGCGCACGACTAACAGCGGCCACACGCGCCCTCGGCATGTGCCATTTTGCCGTCTGGGACGACGTGTACATCTCGCTCCTCCCGTTCCTTTCCTCATCATTCATTCAGCTAATGGCCCTTTCGTAGCTGGTGCACAGACGGTGTCGGCAAGAGGAACTCGGGGGCGCGTGCCCGGCGGCAGGCTGGAAAGCGGCGGGGCGGGGCGAGCTGGAAAGCAGCGGAGCCGGAAAGCGACGGGCCGGGACGGGAAGCGGTAGGCCGGGCTGGGAATATGGTAGATCTGAGTTCTTTTTCCATCCATTCCGCTCCCGCTAACACCCCAACAAGTAGCCCGTTCCCGCAAACATGGACCCAGACGACGCAGGCCGGCTGGACTATCAACGGGAGATGTTGGGTTAAGGGCGGCGGCAGAGGAGGGCTGGAGCCATGGACCCGTACGGACCGGTAGCAGTAGTCGGAGACGTGCGGACCGGTAGCAGTAGTCGGAGACCTATGGACCGGTAGTCGGAGATGTATCAACTGAATACACGAGTCCGAAGATGTCCGGGCTGGACAGCCAAGCCGAATGATTCCGAAGGTGTATCTATTGATTGGAGGACACATTTGGCTCCTTGGTGATGGTGTGACTGGTGCAATAAATGGCCGAGGTGCCGGGAGGTCACTGGTAGCTCAAAGGCCGATTATTTAGGGCTGAAATAGCCTAAAACGCTTAGCAACTGCTAGCCTACGAACGGCTGGGGATTTAGGCTAACGGCTATCTAGCCGCTGCTAGAGCTGCAGCCTAAAGACTACACCTACGGGTGCTGTTCACATCCACACCCACCACCGTCTGCGTCTGTTTCTACGGATGACAACCTACGCACGACGAAGTGGATTCCGTTGCTACAGAGACGCATGCGTGGTCTCGGCTGCATGTCGCCTGCTGACGACCCGGCGAGAGCTCAGCATCGGTCGCAGAGAAGACGTCCGAGATGACATCTTACCTGGGTCCTTTCCCGCCAGCACCAGCGCCAGCAACCCTCCCTCCTCCTCTCCACCCATCCAAACACCAAATAGCCTCCCGGCTCCGACTCCCGCCCCAACTCCTCCTGCCTTTCCCGCCGTTCGTCGCCGTTGCCAAAAGCTGCTCGAGACGACGCTGCATTCCATCCACCCGCTGAATCCGAGTGCAGGCCTGGAACCAGTTCTCCGTTTGTGTTATGGGCTCATGATTGCGAATAATTTTCTTGACGAGTGCGTTGTTTCCCTGCTTCGTTTTCCTTTCTTCCTTGTCCTGATGTTTCTTTTCTTGACAGTAACCGCAACCTCTGTCCTGCTCGCGTTGATCAATACGCCATGCAGCGGGAGTCCCGCGCCGACTGCGAGCATGCGCTGCGAGGTCTATGACGACTGTGGACGGTTGCTGCGGGGCTCAATCGGTGCCGCGGCGAGGGCGTGGGCGAGAGAACGAACGGGAGAGAGAGAGCGGGAGGTTCGTTTGCCGGGTATATCTTCTGGCTCAATTATCTGACGCGTTTGGAAGACGACACCATCGCGGTGGACCTGCATCCTCCGACCTCCGATGTGTATTCAGCGCCGAGACGACAGACGACCGAATGAGGACGAGCTACTCCAGCATGGTACACGCAACGCGTCGTCGTTCCCTAGGGAAAGCAGGCCTACGAGGAAGCAAAAGGAGCGTCTGCCCGACCGCGTGCGGATCTTCGTCGTCGTCTTCATCTTTGGGTCCGCGTCGTGGAGTGACGAGGGTCTTGAGGCCGACAAGGACAAGGGGTACGCAGAGAGAGAGAACGCGAGGCCGAGGCGGGAAGTGAGCGACGGGCAGAGGCTGCGTTCAGCCCAGGACCGTATCACCCTCGACCATACCCACACGCCAACGCGTTTTCGACCTCGACCTTTCTTTCGGCTTCGACACACACCCAGCGAAGAACAGCGTCGACACTCGTCGTCGCTGTTTCTGTCTCCGCCGCTCCCAACAATCCGGTCTCCTTTGCGTATCATTCGCAGCTAGCTGGTGCTGTAGCCGCTGGAATGTATCCACCTCATCGACAACGAGCTTGGGGGTCTGCGTCATCCACGGTCCATCGCAACGCCACTAGAGCCATCGTCCATCGACGTCGAGCGACTCTCCCTTCTCGTCGTACCCAAGGCGAATGCGAAGCCTCTGCGGCGGCAAGCAGCCCAGCAGGGACTGGATACGACCACTACGACTCGGCGGGTGTTGGCAAAGGGCATGTCGCGGGTCCTTTGTACGCATACGAGGCGGAGATGGTGGCGGGATGCGGAGAGGGGTTGCCGAGCTACTAGCAAATTATCCTCCTCCATTTTCGTATGCTCCTTTCGATTCCCTACCTTTCTTCGTGTTTGGTTTTCTGTTCGTTGTCTGTATTTCTTGTATCTCTTGCGGATATCTCTTGTACCAACTCAACTCAAATATGCCTAGCGTAGCTCCCGGGAAGCTTGAGCTCTTCGCCGTCGGTCACAAGAAGAACGGCTTGTCATCATCCTCTTTCGTCCCTACCAACCTCGCTCTCGACATTGCCCTTGCCTTGACCTTGCGATGCATCTACTCGCTCAAACGCGCTACTCGGCCCACCGCTAGCGAAGCCTCGGACAGGATCCCGCTCGTTTGTCGCTAGGCGACGTCGATGCCAAGCCTCCGCCCTTGAAGACTCAAAGGAGCGGCTAGTTGGTGCGTGTTCATGGCTCCGCATCCTCTATCGCTGCTCACGCGTTCGTCAATTCCAGTCGTGTTTTCGCTGACAGTGGCATTCCCGCAAGAACCACGCTGAGCCACGCTCGGCATCGCATATCCGAGTCGCATATCCGAGTCAGCTTCGCCGCTGTACCGTGACGCGAGCAGTTCAGGGAGCTTTGAGACGGCGGGAAGGGTGAGCGGGGCAGGCCTATTACTCTTCCGTGGTGCGTGTCTGTAGCTGGTCGTCTCTACTTCATATCCTCATGGTGTCCTCATCGGCGTCCCTTCAAAGCTTCAGCACCCCCAATACGACGTTGTCGCCCTCTCTCCCGCTACAAACCCTCATCGTCAGGCACGGCGGTCAAAGAACGCACTGCCAGCCCATGCGAGCAGACCAGCGACACGACGAAGTGTCTTCGAGGCTCGACCACGCGTATTCCTGCGCACAGCTGGATTGACGCCCGCGACAACCAGAGAGCTCTCCATCGAGCTACGCACTCGCTGAGAAGACCTCCCTCCTCCTCCCGTACGACAAACCCATCTACACCGATCCCCTCCCCGGCTACTCCCGCCTCCGTCGCCTGCCTCTTCGGCGCCTTTGCGTCCTTTCCACTATTCCCATCGACTTGGCCGTCCTCGCACACATGACACGGCTATGCTCATCCACAAAAACGAAGACCATCCACTGGGTTCGCCAGACGCACGTCGTGGGGCACGGCGGTGTCGAGAACTCTCATAGGGGCGCACCTCGAGCTCCAGCTCGGGCCATTCGACTATGGAGTGGGCTGCCCATGGTGGGGATCGGAGTCGGATGGCGATTAGGGCCAGTATTTCCCGACAGGTCTTCCCGGGGGGTGTACGGACGGGCATTCTCATGCCCTCCGGGCCTTCGTTGTCATTCTGACGAGGGCTTGCGCCGGACCATACAATAGTGTCGACTCGGGACTCGACGGCTCTCCTTCATGCGACTCTTACACCTTCCCGACCCACCCAGTCCATCGCGCGGCTCCCTCGTCGTCATCTCCTTCCGTTTGCCGTCTACGATGGACGTTTGCCGGCGCCGTGCCTGCTGGGAATGCTCGATCGATCCGGATGCTACGCGGCTTCGAGTTTGGCCAATCCGGGTCTTCTTTGCGCTCGGAGACGATTCGTCACTCGGCACTGTCGCGAGGCGGACGGTCCATCTCGAGCTTCTCTCCGTTTCCGGAGATAACGATATGCGTCAAATCGCTTTCGATGGACTCTTTCTAAGTTCATTGTCGGGGACACGCGACTCGAATGCGACCTTCCCTGCCGACCTACCCATCGACTGCGCAGCTTCTCGTCATCATGGGTTATCCGGCGACGAGCGCAGACATAGGAGGCATGTCTCGCCAACCCATGGCTCTCCCCAATTCTGCCTCTCGTAGTCCCAGAGGCATATCACTGTCGCCCGCTGCTCCTACAACAACGTCTCAGCCTCTCCGCGGGACGTCATCCAGCGCTCCACTAGACCGAGCAGCCCCAATCCGTGTCTTGGTCTCACCACTGCCTCCGCCTCCATCTTCCGCACCGACTCCTCACCTCTGGCTCCATATAGCCTACGCTTTCGTCCGAGCATACAAGCAGTGCCCCGCCATCGGACGGACCTGTATTGGACGGGGAAGACGTGGGCCGAGGTGCAGGCAACGGATGCGTGCTGTCAGCGCAGTCGCTTCTTGGCGAGGGGTACCAATTGAACGGAGCCCCACTATCTGCGCGTCTTCTGCGGTGAGCCTTGACTTTGACTTTAACCCCCGCAGGGATATCCTCCGGCCGCCCAACTCACACCCAGCCATGTGAAATGTCGTTCTCGCGTCCTGTCGCTGTCCTCGACGCCCCGGCCCGTTTGCGCTTCTCTCTCTCCCGCGACACACGGCTGCTGCTGACGATCGACTCCCGTATAGAGCCCTTGTCCGACTTGAGCGAACGCACGGTGAGTCTGCGCGCCAGACGTTCTCCTTCTCCTTCTCCGCAGATCCGCTCCTTACGCCGCCTCCGCCGACGCCTCCGCCGACGCCTGCAACCGCCCCCACTCCAACATCGCCAACGCGAAATAACAATCAAACTGCGCGTCGGTCAACACGCGCTCGGCGAACGCCTTGCCGGCCTGCTGGATCGCGTGCGCCTCGGCGTCGTTGTTTTGCGCCCAGGTGATCTTGTCGAGCAGGTCGGAGAGGTCCGGGAGCACGGGGATGTAGTGCTCGAAGGGACGGAGCCAGGGGGTGAATGGTTCCATGAAGATCGTTGACTGTTTGGGAGGTGTTTGTTAGTGGAGGGAAGGGAGGGGGGGGGCAGGGGATGGGGGGTACCTTGAAGACCAACGACCCGCTTTTCAACAACCCGATATACCTTCCCGAGAACGAGTTCCCATCGACATCCATCAGATACTTATACCGATACACCTCTTCCCTAGGCCGCTTGACTTCCGTCCCCGCACGCACCATCCCATACGTATCCATCAACTCCCGTGCATTACACCCCGCACCACAGAGATACTCGTGGAACGCACTGAGCGCGACGTCCATCAGCGGCTTCCCGCGCTCCGTGCGGGAAATATCCACAAGCCGGAAGCGCGGGAAATGGTGGTAGTTGTCGCCCGTGATGTGTCCGCCCGTGGACGACCCGCGCCAGTATATCCGTTCGTCCTTTTCAGCCCAGGCGATGTTATCCGGGAAGGCGTAGGACGCGGCAAACTCGGAGTCGGAGTAGTAGAATTCGCTGGGGACGAGGATGTCGGAGAAGCAGGGGGAGACTTTCGTGGCGCTGAGCACGGGGAAGAGGCCTGTGGTGAATTGGGTGCTGGAGGAGAACATCATGACTGCATGCAAATTCCCGTTAGTTTAGCGCACGTGCGGAAAGAATGGAATGCGAAGGGTAAAACAAACGCACAAGCACTAGCATCGTTCCCCGCCTCCGTGAACCCCATCGGCGCATTCGGTATGACACACCCCATCTCATCGCGGAAGTACTTGTCCATCGGGGCGGGTGAGTGTGCAAACGGCTGCGGGTCTGGTTGGGAGAGGGCCTGGTGCTTCATGTCGACGTCGAGTTTGCTGGGGTTGAAGAGGACGCGGGGCTCGTCGCGTCCGTTGAGGATGAGCGACATGTTTGGCATTAGGTGCGCGATCTTGCATGCAGTGGTTAGGTTTAGTTTAGGTTTAAGAAGAAGGAGAAGGAGAAGGACAGAGACGCACCCGTCCGAAAGTCCGTGGCCATGAATTCGTGTACATCAGACCATGCCCATCGGTATACTTGAACGCGCCGTTCTCAAACACCCCTGTCGTCATCCCGAGTCCCTGTGCGTGTATCTGTATTATTCCATCTCCATCAGCGGGGCGGAATTCAAACCCAATGGCAACAAACGCACGATATCCGCAGCCCTATCCATCATCCTCTTGAAATACCCCGGATCCTCCTGCGCCAGCTGGTAAAAGGGCGCAAAGTCCTGCTCGACTTGTTCGTACTGGTCGATCAGACACGAGTGGTTCCGCGCGAAGTCGAACCATGCGGAGAAGTTGGGTGGCGGGCCGCGGTTGTTGCGCAGGCGGTACCGGGAGATTGCTTGCGGAAGGGAGGAGGATTGGGATGCGAGGAGGAAGTCGATTTTGGCGTTGGCGGCGGGGGCGTTGTCAGTGGAGGGTGCTGTGATATGTTATGTGGGTGAATGGGTTTTTCTGGCGACGCGTACCGTTCGGAGGTAGAGGTGGATTGGAATTAGAACTTCGTTTGAAGCCAATAAAGACGAGCACGACGAGACCGATAGGGACCACGAGCGTGTACCACCTGTACCGCCATACCCTCTCCCGGAAGCCTCTTCCCTCCTCCTCCTGCGCGAACCGCTCCATCTCAAACTCCACATCGTCATCGTCGTCGTCGGCGTTAAACGCTCCATTCCCGGGCCCATTCGTCGGCAACAGTGGGTGGCTGGTTTCCGTGCGGAAGGAAGCCGCGCCCGGGAGCCATGCAGGTGTTGAGCGTGGCATCCCTCCCAGTCGGAAGGAAGGAAGGAAAGGAGGAAGGGAGAGCGGAGAGGGCGGAGGAGAGTAGATGAGACAGAGATCTTCGGGCGGAGATCGTTGCCCGTTTTACATGTAAATTGTGGGGCGCTCATGCCGATACGCGATACGCGAGCGCACAGCATGCATGGATAGCCCCGGTTGGCCATGGTTTCATGTCGCGATCGGGAGGATGGGAGGGAGCCTCAGGGAGGATGAGTAACCTGACAGAGCGAACGTGAGTCCTAGAGTCGACTCTGTCGTGTCGAGGATGGACGGCGGCAACCAGAAGTTGCGCATGCGTAACGCGTGGCCGAGGTGAGTGATACCGACTCCCGAGAGCTATACCGAGTCTAGTCTGTATACGTTCCTGGCGGCGGCATTCAAAACGAAGCGTAAGGAAGGAAGACAAGAGGATTGCTTGGCAGACACTGACAGTGATCGCCGCATCGAAGCCATCAACAAGTGGTGTGAAGCCGTTGCCAAACAGGGCCACATACCGGCATCTTGCCTCTCACCGACGACGCAATTACCGCTACTATTGTGACACCTCCTGTGCAAAGGCGACCACCAATGCAAAAAATCACCATATCTTCGCTCCACCTGCTCGTACCCTCCTGAAATAAAGTGTAACCTGCGTCCCGAATATCTGAGAGTGTGCCTACGAAAACTTGAGGCAATCCGATAAAAAATGGCGTCAGCATAAAATCGTGCAGCCCCAAAATCAGTTGTTTTGCCCCGACACCATTTCTCCCTCAGCTTTTGCCCTTTCACTCTGAAAATTTGCATGGGGCACAGTGAGACCCTTCTTAACATCCCACAGGCTCAAAATAATATTTCCCACATCGTTTGACGCTGCATCGAGGCTGTGACAAAATTTGCATTGGTGATCATTTCAGTTTGCCCGACTGTCCGCGCCAGAACTCAACAAGGAAGGAACCAATAAAATTGAGATTTGGATATGTTGTGCCAAAAAGTACATGCTATCGATATACAAAAAAAATTGGGCCGAAAGGTGTCAGTGGAGGTGGGCATCCGGTGCCGGAGATAACGTTTGCAAAGGTGGGGTCACAATAGTACTGTAGTATTTTAGTCAATTTGAATGTCACGTGTCATGCACCGCCCAATCATACGAATTTTTTTTTGTATGTCACGGCCAAAGTCGAAAAATCCCTTCCCAAAACAGTAATTTTGCATAATTTTCCGCACCTACGGCGCAAAAAGTGGCCATATAAGGCAATTTGATGGCATCATACGAAAGGTTCATTTCGTATCCGATGTCACGCCGAAAAGGCCATACAAATTGATTAAAATACTACAGTATGCGATGCTTTGCAACACTCCTACTCAAACTACTTGATTCCTCTTTCCTCACTACCTCGCTCTCGACATTGCTAGTGCCCTGGCCTTGTGCCTCTACTCGCTCTCCTCCACCATGCCCACGGTAGCCCACCCTCAAACGCCGGTGCGCTACTCCGACCTGCCCCCCACCGGTAGCGAACCCTCGGACGCCAGGACTGCGCTCGTTAGTCGCTAGTAGGCGACGTCAATGACATCGTCAGTTTGTGGGGCTCTTGTCCATCTCGAGTCTCTCGTTTATGATGGACAGCCATCTATTATGTATTTTGGCCTCGTGTTTGGGTACACCATCATGCTGGATTACAACCTCACATTTCATTTTCCATATCAGGAAGACTAGGGTTGGGGCTAACCCCCCTGCAACCACAAATGGAGGATGCAATTGATTCTTTGAGGAGCACTTTGGGCCTGATAAACAAGGTCTGTTCATCTTTGACAACTCCTCTGCTCATGGATTGCTCGGATCCGATGCACTGAAGGTGTTTGAGATGAACAAGAGCGATGGAGCAGTGCAAGCAACACAATACAGTCATTCCCGAATCCGATCCCTGTGCAGAGCTTCGAGGAAAGCCTCAGCAAATGACCCTTCCGAATGGCAACACAAAGGGACTGAAGAGCGTTCTAGAAGAGCGCGGGTTCAACGTCTCTCAAATGCGTGTCAAATGCAAGGCGGTCTTCCCTATCGAGAACACTGATTGATGCATGGCCCGTCTTTTGAGCAACCAGGACAATTTTAAACATCAAGTTTTGATGCTGGAAGAGCTCATAACGCGCTGCAGACACAAAATCATATTCCTCCCCAAGTTTCATTGTGAACTGAACCATTGAGATGGTGTGTCTCCAGTTTCAGTTATTCATGCTGTGTTCTGAGCATAAATGGCAGTATCGGGGTTGGTTCAAGTATTGCTATCGGGAGCACAATAAACCAAACTTCTAAGCAGCCAAGGATGTCAAGCCTTGTATATCTTGACCCAGTGACCTTGCATAGCCTCCTACCATGTGATTATCATGTGACCGTGTCTGCCATGATGTCAGGGATGACTCGTTGGAGCAACGAGGTCATGGACAACATTGCTGGAGCCGTTGGAGCTATGAGGTCATGGACGACATCGCTATGGAGCCGTACACAGCCACTTACCAGTAGTATATATACCCTAGCTACAGAGTGTACTCCCTAGTGCTTTTATTCCGATCACTTCCCCCCATCTTCGCCCTCTTCTCTCTTACCACTTGTATAACGAGCCTCTGGCACATTGTCCGAGTCCCCAGTGCATTGCAACACTATTGTCCCATTCTTACCGGGACCTCTACCTTGCTTGTATTGTTTGGACAGTGTGTTTGAGTGTCACCTCACAAGTGACCTCTCTCTCAGAGACTTGTTTGTGACAAAGGATGCCGCCATTTTGTACTTGAATGTGTGTCCTCTGGATGTTTTGTGACGATTTATCAACCGATCATTTTGCTGGATGGATGCATATCGAGAACAATGTATGTGCTTGTGCCCCCCTCCCATCGACATTCGCTCTCGCATCTATCTCTTGCAACCACTCGTTAGTCGGACTGGTTGAATCATCTCACCCTGATGTACTTGCACGAACTGGCACTGCAAACGAAGCTAACGACGTGCACAGGATTATGCTCTCAATCATCGCTTAGCGCTTAATGCTGGTGCGTCGTTAACTCAGTTCAGTCAACTTCACTAATGTCTTCCCCTGTATACTGTACTATTTCGACCTCAAGTTCGGGGTCTTACACATTACACATACTCTCGGGGAGTCACAAGTTCATCATGATGAAATTACTATATATGGAAGGCCAGCGTCATGCCGGCCGGAAATTTTGATGTAATATAGCCTACTTGGGCCTGATTTTGATAGGAAAATCGCAGTTTACGCATTATGCATTTGTATAAGTTTGGTTCAGGGGTCCCGCTTACACATTACACGAATTTGAGGTCGAAATAGTACAGTATCAACTCCGCCTTTGTACTACTACGCCTTTCAACTTTGAAATAGCATCGTGATTTGAAAATATTTTGTGTCGAGGTGAATTGAGAACTGGATGGGATCGTGACGCTGGTGGCGAGCTGCACAAGACGATGGTTGCACGTAGTGGGCCCCTAGTAGGTTAGCATAGTCGTGGATATTCATTTGGTTCACGCAATCGTCAGGCTGTGGCAACCCTAGTCAGGATAGTCTGAGATAGTCGGCCTCATGGAAGGCTGACTAGGACCCGACAGTTTCCGTAATGCCACCAGCAGGTTGCTGTTTGACACATCAGCGTCGGGCGACCCACTTAGCTCCGCCATGGCCCGGACATATCCAATACCAACTCTGCACACTACCTGGCATCAAACCAACCTTCTTTGAGCCATTGGCAAGACAACATACCTAATTGGAAGCTCATAATAAACCTGGTAAATGCTGTAAGAACCAGTACTGTTTCTGTTCAACCCAAACCATGTGGAAACTGGTTTAAACATTTATAAACAGTTTATGAGCCATTTCCATTTAATTTAGCCCCAATCACAAACAAACTAAATGGTTGGAGGCTTACTTGGAGAGGATGTTCCCAGTGTTTCCTCTAAATACTGTGGCATAGAGTAAGAGTAACAATTCACCCAGTTGCAGGCATGAGGGATCGCAGAGGCATCTAAATAGGTTATACCTTGTTGGGAAATTCGGAGGAGACAAGGCCAGATCACAAGAGTTGTGTGTAGCTCTGGCGGATACCAGATAAGAGGAATGGGGGACTTATGGGGTAGGCAGAGCCACCCAGGTGCACTCCAGTTATCCAGCTGCTTGGCTGCATGGGGCTGAATAGGTGTGGAGGATAAGGCCACAGAGGTGACCAGATCGCTGTGCCCCTCCATGTACTGCTGCTGCTGCCCTGTGGCTGCATCCCAGATGCGCACAGTCTTGTCCCAAGAGCCAGACACAATCTGTGTGCCATCAGGGGAGAAGGCCACAGAGGTCACCCGGTTGCTGTGCCCCTCCATGCTCTGCTGCTGCTGCCCAGTGGCTGCATCCCAGATGTGCACAGTCTTGTCCCAAGAGCCAGACACAATCTGTGTGCCATCAGGGGAGAAGGCCACAGAGGTCACCAGGTCGCTGTGCCCCTCTATGCTCTGCTGCTGCTGCCCGGTGGCTGCATCCCAGATGCACACAGTGTTGTCCCAAGAGCCAGACACAATCTGTGTGCCATCAGGGGAGAAGGCCACAGAGGTCACCGGGTCGTGCGCCTCCATGCGCTGCTGCTGCTGCCCGGTGGCTGCATCCCAGATGCGCACAGTCTTGTCGCCTGAGCCAGACACAATCTGTGTGCCATCAGGAGAGAAGGCCACAGAGGTCACCGGGTCTCTGTGCCCCTCCATGCTCTGCTGCTGCTGCCCGGTGGCTGCATCCCAGATGCACACAGTGTTGTCCCAAGAGCCAGACACAATCCGTGTGCCATCAGGGGAGAAGGCCACAGAGGTCACCTGGTCGCTGTGCCCCTCCATGCTCTGCTGCTGCTGCCCAGTGGCTGCATCCCATATGCGCACAGTCTTGTCCCAAGAGCCAGACACAATGTGTGTGCCATCAGGGGAGAAGGCCACAGAGGCCACCAGGTCTCTGTGCCCCTCCATGCACTGCTGCTGCTGCCTGGTGGCTGCATCCCAGATGCGCACAGTGTTGTCCCAAGAGCCAGACACAATCCGTGTGCCATCAGGGGAGAAGGCCACAGAGGCCACCCGGTCGCTGTGCCCCTCCATGCGCTGCTGCTGCTGCCTGGTGGCTGCATCCCAGATGCGCACAGTGTTGTCCCAAGAGCCAGACACAATCCGTGTGCCATCAGGGGAGAAGGCCACAGAGGTCACCCGGTCGCTGTGCCCCTCCATGCGCTGCTGCTGCTGCCCGGTGGCTGCATCCCAGATGCGCACAGTCTTGTCGCCTGAGCCAGACACAATCTGTGTGCCATCAGGGGAGAAGGCCACAGAGGTCACCAGGTCTCTGTGCCCCTCCATGCTCTGCTGCTGCTGCCCAGTGGCTGCATCCCAGATGCGCACAGTCTTGTCGCCTGAGCCAGACACAATCTGTGTGCCATTAGGGGAGAAGGCCACAGAGGTCACCGGGTCTCTGTGCCCCTCCATGCGCTGCTGCTGCTGCCCGGTGGCTGCATCCCAGATGCGCACAGTCTTGTCGCCTGAGCCAGACACAATCTGTGTGCCATCAGGGGAGAAGGCCACAGAGGTCACCGGGTCGTGCGCCTCCATGCGCTGCTGCTGCTGCCCGGTGGCTGCATCCCAGATGCGCACAGTTTTGTCGCCTGAGCCAGACACAATCTGTGTGCCATCAGGGGAGAAGGCCACAGAGGTCACCGGGTCTCTGTGCCCCTCCATGCTCTGCTGCTGCTGCCCGGTGGCTGCATCCCAGATGCGCACAGTCTTGTCGCCTGAGCCAGACACAATCTGTGTGCCATCAGGGGAGAAGGCCACAGAGGTCACCGGGTCTCTGTGCCCCTCCATGTGCTGCTGCTGCTGCCCGGTGGCTGCATCCCAGATGCGCACAGTCTTGTCGCCTGAGCCAGACACAATCTGTGTGCCATCAGGGGAGAAGGCCACAGAGGTCACCCGGTGGCTGTGCCCCTCCATGCGCTGCTGCTGCTGCCCAGTGGCTGCATCCCAGATGCGCACAGTTTTGTCGTCTGAGCCAGACACAATCTGTGTGCCATCAGGGGAGAAGGCCACAGAGGTCACCAGGTCTCTGTGCCCCTCCATGCACTGCTGCTGCTGCCTGGTGGCTGCATCCCAGATGCGCACAGTCTTGTCCCAAGAGCCAGACACAATCTGTGTGCCACCAGGGGAGAAGGCCACAGAGGTCACCCGGTCGCTGTGCCCCTCCATGCTCTGCTGCTGCTGCCCGGTGGCTGCATCCCAGATGCGCACAGTGTTGTCGTCTGAGCCAGACACAATCTGTGTGCCACCAGGGGAGAAGGCCACAGAGGTCACCGGGTCGCTGTGCCCCTCCATGCTCTGCTGCTGCTGCCCGGTGGCTGCATCCCAGATGCGCACAGTTTTGTCGTCTGAGCCAGACACAATCTGTGTGCCATCAGGGGAGAAGGCCACAGAGGTCACCCAGTCGCTGTGCCCCTCCATGCTCTGCTGCTGCTGCCCAGTGGTTGCATCCCAGATGCGCACCGTTGTGTCCCAAGAGCCAGACACAATCTGTGTGCCATCAGGGGAGAAGGCCACAGAGGAGACCCGGTTGCTGTGCCCATTTATGCGCTGCTGCTGCTGCCCAGTGGCTGCATCCCAGATGCACACAGTCTTGTCATCTGAGCCAGACACAATCCGTGTGCCATCAGGCGAGAAGGCCACAGAGGTCACCCAGTCGCTGTGCCCCCTAATTTGCACCAGTATCAAGCTCCTGGGAACCCTCTCACATCTTATAAAATGCAGACCTGGAAACTTCTCATGCCACTGCTTTAGATTTCCTGTTTGCCCCATTTCTGATGCAAGACAACTGATGTAAAGATGTGGGGTAGATGCGTAACATGGACTGGATTTGAACACTGCCCATATTCGCTGAACAGCTGCTGTGTATTCAATCAACTCCTTGGAGGATGAAACCTAACATCCATTAAAGCAATATCTGTTTAAAAACAAGCACACAAACCTGCATTGCCCAACTTCGAGCTCGCTGGATAGCATACTGGCAGTCAGCCTGAGAAAGGCTCATTGCCTCCATCCAGAATAGCACCTTCAGCTCATAAAACTTCAACAGGGATCCAGCAACCTGATCAACAGCTTTGTCATTATATCGCACAGAATCAAGATGGGCAGCCCAGTGTTGACATGCATATTTCATCTTAGGCTGAAGAGCTGCCACTCTGTCAGCCAACCCTGCCACCTCATCATCTTGTAGACACGAGGACTCCAACTTGCAGATGTTGAACTTGAGTGATGTGTCCAAGATGTCAAAACACTCTTGTACACGGTTTGCAAAATATGAGCCTGGCTGATCCACCTGCTTGCAGCGGTTGATCACAAAGTCATCAAAGGACTTGTGATATACATAAACCTTCTGATCCCGCTCAGAGATATAGAGCACAGCATGAAGACTGTCCACAGCAATTTTAACTGCTTCCTCATCCAGGGCCTCTGAAGCATCAACCACAAGGGGAGCAAGTGCATTGATTGTTAAAGGTTGGCGTGCTGTAGTGACTGCACATAAAACATGTTTTGGGATTTTGGCCTCTGAACCCATATTCTGAAGTGCCTCGGTGATTACAGCTGAGTAAAGAGTATCAACAAGTTGATCCGTGCCAATACCCATTTGCAAGAATTCTTTCAGCCGCTGCACTTGTTGTAGGGTACTTAGTCTTGCATTGTATGGAGATATGTAGCGCACAACTGTTGCAGCATATATGAACACTCCAGCAGAATCCTTTACAATTGTTTCAAGTTCACTGCCAAGACTGGGCAGTTCAACCTGCAAGAAGCGGCGAATATCGGCCTCAGCATCACTTTTCTCAACATCTTCAAGCCGAAAATGGGCTTTAAGATCCCGGCAATGTTTGACAATTTGAGGGTGGGGCCTGCTAGTGAGGAGGAATTTAAGCCCATGCAATGGAGTGGCAGCAAGTGCAATGATGAGTTCCTGTATGAACTGATCACCAGCATTATTTTCCAACTCATCAAGGGCATCAATCACAACAACCAGCGGAGGTGCTTCAAATCCAGACCCCCTTGCTGCAATCCAGGGTTGAACAAGCAGCTTGTCAATGTCCCCCTCATAAGTAGCATTGAGTGATTCAAGGTTGACCTCTTGAAGACTAGCCACTAGGGGCTTATATGCAGAGAGGAGCTGACGTACAATGGTTGGAACAAGAAACTTGTAGGACCTGGTGTCTTCCTCGTTTCGAGAACAGAAGAAGGATGCACCAAGTCGGCCACAGTGCTGCAACTGTTGGCAGAGAGTGTATGCAATGGTGGATTTGCCAGTGCCAGCCATCCCACTAAGCCAACAAATGTTATCAGATGCCTCAAGAGATGCATCAAGAGCCCATTTTTCAAGATGAGATAGGAGATTCTTGCGAGTTTGTGGTGTGCACCCTCGCCGAGTAAGCTTATCCACTCCATTGAAGCGTGCTTTGGGAACATAGGCCAACTTCATTGCCTACGGAAAAAAAGATCAGACAGAGAGAACAGAAAATGAAACAAAACACAAACCAAGGTGTTCTCCAACGTGAGCTGTGTGTTTTTGGCAGTAGATAGGGACTTTTCATGCTAATAGTTATTGAGTATAGAGTGGTAAATCATCAAGCTCCTTGAACTTACCATGTGAAAAAGCATTGCTCCCTTCAACTGGGCAGCAAATGCTTGAATTTTGTTGATCAGCATAAGCTGTATCTCGGTGTTGTCTCCCTGGACCTCAGCATGTATTTTGTAAATATCCAAAGCTCCTTCCACAACCAGTCTATGAACCTTAAGTTTGTATTATAATTATGAACTGTGAGACCTACTTCATCAACTTGTCAGTGCTGTTGGTGACCTGAATGCTGTAGTATTCTCTTTCTAGGAACACAGTATTGGCTTGGACCAGAGAGGATGACAGGTTGTCCATCAGAGCCTGCAGACCCTTCTCAGTGTCCATATGGAGCTGTGAAAGAGTCAATATCAAGCATAGATGTGCTGTATGTCATACCTCAGCCATATCAGAAATTTGATCAAGCAGCTCAAAGATAGAGCTGAACTGGGTTGGAACTTGAACTGCAGACTGGACCTCTGCTGCCAATTTGTGTAGGCCACGCCAGATGAGCTTGGCCTTGCTGCATATCTGCTCTTTCCTTGAATGGAAATCATCGCCAATAGGGAACTGAGAAATGAAAGCTCTGGGATTGTTCTTGAATTGCACAAAGTAAGGGCTGAGTGCGTAATCCAGGCTGCCCACAGAAGAAATAGCATCAAGGAAGGATGAGATGAGAGCTGTATCTCTGGGTTTTCGATCCAGCTCCAGGAAGAGTCGTCTTGTTTGGAGCAGTGGGTTGTCCTGAAAGATCAAATCATTTTTGAGATCTTCACTCAGTGCATCCAAGTTATCAAGCCACTGAATGATGTCGGTGACGATCAGTGCAAAGCTGCCCTCAATCTGGGATCGAGTAAACTTGGTCCTGTCGAAGGTTGCTGCAAACCAGGAGTAGCTGGGGACCCCAAACGCAGATGAGCCCGGATCGTGTGATGGACTTTGGATGCACGCACCGCTGCGGACTTGTCTCCACTGAGGCTTCACCTCCGTCCAAGTCATCTCTTTTTCTCTTTGTTCCATGCATTCTCGGTCTTTCAGTGGGTCCAGTCGAGGCAGATGAGGGGCGGAGGAGAGTTGTCGCAGCGTGTGATCCTCGAGGCCACTGACAGCTGACAGTATCGATGTTATCGCCGATGAATCGCCACATGTCAATGGACGTCTCGCATCATCGTCTTCTCGCGATGCTTGTCAGACCCACCCCCCAAACTGGCGCTCCGCTTTCTCCGGCGTGTCCTCCCTGCCCAGAGTCCCATAACTTGCCGCTGTGCAACCGAGTCAACAGCCCTTTTTCAGAGTCTAACTCGGCCACGCGCATGTGCTTCTTCGGACTCTTCCTTTTTTCTTCTCGACACACGACGACGCTGACGAGGGGATAGGGAGAAAGGACTCAGACGCGAAGGCAGACGATGGCGACGACGAACTCGTCCGGTCCGATGTCCCACTAACGCCCCGGCATACTTGTACCAGCGTGAGTCGGCCCAGGTACAAGGGCGCAACTCCGTGTGGGCTCTTCTCTCATTCCCTTTGTCTTTGTGCGCTAATTGAGCTACCTACAGTGACGCCGCCAGACGACGACAAGCACGTCTCTCCTCCGAAATCGCAGAATATACTTCCTCCGACCCGCTCTCCTGCCAATCCCAACACCTCTCGCTTCCCAGGACATGCCGCTGTGCGATGCAGTGCAGGTGCGTCCAACAAGCTATCCTGCCATCTCGGCCGCTCATTTTCACTTTTTTTTTTTGCCCGCGCAGGCTTTCCAGGCCCCTTCCCAGTGCGCTCGTTGTCACATTCGCTTGAATGCGAAGTCGGAGAGCACCAGCGTAACTCCGTAGGGACCGACCTCTTATTCCTCTTGCGTTCCTCTCGACACACGACCACGACGACGGGATACTGGGAACAGACTCGGACTCGGACACAGAAGAGCGCGAAGACGACGACGACGAGAGCGCGCACGCACCTGCCGCATGCGCAATGGGAACCCGTTGATGCCGAGAAGGCTGTGGGTCACCGCAGGGTATGCCGAATACTTGGCGCAACTCCGTGCGTTCTTTCTTTTGTCTTCTTTGTCTTGTCTTTGTGCTAATGTGGGTTGACTACAGTGACGCCGCCGGACGACGACGGCCACGCTTCTCAGAAGTTCTCTCATTATCCGCATCCACAACACCCTAACGCGAAGTCGCACTCACACACATAACCCGTGTTCTTCCTCTTCACGCCCACCACTGTCTGCGTCTGTTTCTGCCGATGACGACTAGAGTTGGCCAAGTAACGACGGACAACAGACCGGCGTCCGTTGCACAGAAAGAGAACGACACCGACACGGAGACGGATGCGTGTGCTCGGGACTGGCGGCATGTCGCGCGTTCGCGAGCGCTCAGGACTGGTCGCAGAGAAGGATATGTTACCTGTGGGCCTCCGTCGTTCGTCCCGCTCGCGCAAATCAACACACCATGGAGCGCAAATCCCTCGCCGGCTGAGACTATCCGCTGTACGTCCGCTGCAAGGTCTTCGGTGACTGGCGACGGTTGCTGCCGGGCTTGGTCGGTGCGTGGGCGTGGGGCGAGAGAACGAACGGGAGAGAGAGAGAAACTGGCCGGAGGTTCGTTTGTTGGGTATATCTTTTTGGCTCAAGTAGCTGACGCGTTTTTGGAAGACACCCGACCTTATTCCGACCTCCAATTTGTATTCCGTGCCGAGACGACAGACGGCCGAACGACGACGGGCTACTACACGCAACGCCCTATCGTTCCTGGAAGCAGGCCTACGAGGAAGTGAAGGAGCGTTTGCCCGACTGCGTGCGGATCTTCGTCGTCGTCTTCGTCTCTGGGTCCGCGTCGGGGAGTGCCGAGCGCATGGATCTCGAGGCCGACGAGGGAACGCAGGGAAGAGGTGGGAAGTGAGCGACGGGCAGAGGCTGCGTTGATCCCAGGACCGTGCGTTTACGCTAACGCCAACTCGACCTCGACCTTTCCTTCGGCTTCGACACACATTTACACCCAGCGAAGAACAGCATCGACACTCGTCCTCCCCGTTTGCGTTTGGCCCGCCGCTCCCAATAATCCGCACTCCTTTGCGTATCATTCGCGTCCGAGTCAGCTGGTGCTGGAGCCGCCCACTGGAATGTATCCGCCTCATCGACAACGAGCTTGGAGGTCTGCGTCGTCCACCCACTTGTCCACGTCAGCCTACTAGAGCCATCGTCCTCCATATCCGAGCGGCTTTCCCTCTTCCTCATCGTACCCAAGGCGAATGCTAAGCCTCTGCGGCGGCAAGCAGCCCACCAGGGACTGGATACGACCACTACGACTCGGCGGGTGTGTCAGAAAAGGGCATGCCGCGGTTCCTTGCATACGAGGCGGAGATGGTGGCGGGATGCGGAGCGGGCTGCTGAGCTACTGGCAAATTATCCTCTTCCATTTTCGTATGCTCCTTTCGACTTCCTACTTTTATTCGTGTTTGGTTTTCTCATCTGTATGTCTTGTACAATATGCGATTCCTTTGCAATATGACAGTCGACTCAAGACGCCTAATCCGGCTCCGGGGAAATTTGAGCGCATCATCGTCGGTGACAACCCGCGTAACGGCTTGTCATCGTTCCTCTTTCCGCACTCCCACTTCGCTTTCGACATTGCCCTGGCCTTGACCTTGCGATGCATCTACTTAGTCGCTCTCCACCATGCCGACCCTCAGCGCTACTCGCACCGCTAGCAAACCCTCGGACGCCAGGACGGCGCTCGTTTGTAGTAGGCGACGTCGATGTCAAGCTCTATTGCTCTCCGCGCTTGAAGGCTTGAAGGAGCGGCTAGTTGGTATGTATTCCCTGCTCCGCGTTCTCTATCGCTGCTCACGCGTTCGTCAATCCAGTCCTGTTTTGCGGTCGTCCTTGAATGCGCCCTTTTCGCTGCCAGTGGCATCCGGCATGAGCCATTCTATCCTCCGTATGGACCCGCATGCCCCCATGCTCGGCATCGCATACTTCGCCGCTGTACCGTGACGCGAGGAGTCCAGGGAGCTTTGAAACGGCGGGAAGGCGTGAGCGGGAGCAGAATCGACGGTGCGTGTCTGTAGCTCGCCGTCTCTCCTTTATATCCTTATGGTGTCCTCAGCGCTCAGCGGTGTCCACTGAATGCTCGAGCACCGCAATACAACGTCGTCGCCCTCTCCCGCTACAAACCCTCATCGTCACGCACGGCGGTCAAAGAACGCACTGCCAGGCCATGCTAGCAAGAACAGCGACACGACGTCGGAGTGGATTCGAGTCTCGACCACGCGTATTCCTGCGTACAGCTGGCTTGACGCCCGCGACAACCACAGCCCTGCGTCGAGCTATACACTCTCCTGCGAAGACCTTCCTCCTCCTCTACGACAAACCCACCTACACCGACCCCGTCCTCGGCTACTCCCGCTTCCGTCGCCTGCGTCTTCAGCGCCTTTGCCGCCTTTCCACTATCCCCATCGACTTGCCCGTCCTCGCACACATGACGCGACTGTGCTCATCCTCGAAAACGAAGACCATCCACTGCGTTCGCCAGACGCACGTCGTGGGACATGGCGGTCTCGAGAACTCTCATGCGGGCGCACCCCGAGCTCCAGGCCAGTACGGAGTTGGCTGCCCATGGCGGGAGTCGGAGTCGGATGGCGATTTGGGCCAGTCTCTCGGTGGGATCTTCCTGAGGGTGTATGGACGTCCATTCGCATACCCTCCGGGCCTGCGTTGTCATTCTGACGAGAGCATGCGCTGGACCAGTACAATAGCGTCAACTCGGGACTCGATGGCTCTCCTTCATGCGACTCTTATACCTTCCCGACCCTCCCAATCCATCGCGCGGCTACCCCGCCGTCATCTCATTCCGTTTTCCCGTCCATTCCGGCGGCTTGTCTGCTGAGAATCGGATGATTACGAGTCGCTGCGCATACTTTCAATCCAGTCCTTCCTTGCGCTGCGAGACGATTCGTGAATGGCGACGATTCGGAGTCTTCGCGAGACTATACGGACGTGCATCCCCATTGCATCTCGGGCCTCTTGCTGTTTTGCGCGGGAAATAGCGGACGGAATGGCAAATACGTCAAATCGCTTTCGAGGGACTCTTCGTCCCAGTCCGTCCTCATGGACATTCGACCCTCGCACTACCTTCCGACCTTACCCATCGACTGCGCAGCTCCCTCCGTCGTCATCTTCTTCCGATATTCCCTCTACGTGGCTCTTCTCGCCGACGAGCATATACATAGGAGGCATGTCTCGCCAACACCTGGCCGTCTCCAATTCTGGCTCTTGCAGTCCCAGAGGCATCTCACCGTGCCCCTCTGTTCCTGCAACGACGTCTCAGCCTCTCCGCGGGACGTCTTCCAGCTCTCCACTTGACCGTATAGCGTGTCTCGGTCTCACCACAGCCTCCGTCTTCCGCGTCGACTCCTCACCTCTGGCTCCATACCGACTTCGCTTGTCGTTCGAGCATGCAGACAATGTCCGGCCGTCGGAGGGTCTCGTATTGGACGGGGAAGACGTGGGCAGGCAACGAGCGAGGATGCGTGCTGTCTGCGCAGTCGCAATGTCTCCGTCGCAGTGCCTCAGGCTTCGCGGGACGTCATTCCGGCTTCCGTTTCGCCGGTCTCATCACCGCCTCGTCATCTTCCGCCCGCCCCTCTACCTATGCGCAATGCTATATAAACCACTACTCTGTGTACAATTCCCTCCCCGCTCTCTTCACACCCATCCACACCACCACCAACACCACTATCCACCCTCTACAAACAACCATGATCTGTTCTACTCGCGCTGTCGTCCCACCCAACGGCTTCTTGCCCTACGGTGGTCGTAGTGTCGCTATCGCTGCCGCGTCGTCTCCTCCCGTGACCGCCCGCAGACGTCTATCCGTCGTCGACCTCATTGTCGAGATCGTCCCGGTCCTACGTACGACAAAGGCGGAGCCCCTGCGTCGGCAACGCGCTAGTCCGAGTACGGACGCCTGTTCTCCTCACGTTGCGCAGATGAAGGCATTGGGGGGAGTACCTTTGTACCGTCAACGAGCCCACCGCGGTATCAGCTCAAGCTTTTAATCCTCCTACGACTCGGCGGTGCAGGCGAAGTTGTTGCCAGTGGGAGGAGTGACCATGTCCCGTCAACGAGCAACTCGGACTCGCTCCGCCTACGACGCGGAGAGCAGGCGATGGGTGGGGTGCCGATGCGTCGCAGCTGCTGAGGAAATTCACCTACTTATCTGGACTTTCGTACTTTCGTATCTCGCTTTGGATTCGACTTTGACTTGTTTTTGGAATACATTATCTTTTTATCGTGTTCCTCTGTCTTTCTTTCGGACTTATTCCATGGCGTCCTATACCGTCTGTGGCTCGTCTTCTCTGGTTTCGATTTGGCTAGGAATAAGAGCGATGAAGCGTATCCTTGACGTTTTTGCGTCGTTGTTGCGATGTGGACACTTTGAACAGCTTTTGGCCAGCCCAGATGGTTCCGGATAAGGAGGTATTGCTTTGTTTGGCTGCGCCGTCGCGCGGGCTGGTGACAGACCAGTGACACTCTTGGACATCAACCACCACCTACGGTAGCTACTTGCTGTTGTCGGTAGACTCGTTGTTCAGGTTGTGGACCACGCGAGTATAATATACCCCCCCCCCCCCCACCACCGACGACGTCTAACGCTATGCCCGAATCTCACGACCCTGCTTTTCCTCCCGAGCTGGAGCGCATCATCTTTGAGCTCGCAGCATGGGATGACAAGGACATGATGAAGTCGCTACTCTGTGTTGCACGTCGCGTTCGCATTTGGTGGGGAGTCGCTAAGAAAACATGTCCCTTATTCATTATCTGCACCTAGGATTCAACCCTTGGTCCATCGCGTCTACACCGTATCCACATCAAACCTTGCTTCATTCTCTCGTCTGCAGACCCTCGTGGATGAGAGACCTACTCGGGCAAAAAAGGACATATTGTTTTTGGGGGTTTCCAGTGCCAGTGGTAACTTCTCGCGCGCCGTCATTCAACCCATCCTTTCGACCTGCACCAACGTCATCGACCTTGGCCTCTGGACGGCAGACGTATATCCCGAGCTCTTGTGGGACATGCAGCAGCTTACCTCCCTCACCCGCCTCTCCATCGATCTCCTCGAGCTTTTTGGGGGAGAGGATCACTTCACATTACCCCCACCGGGACTGCTTGCGCCTTTCAGCAGAGTCACTCATCTCGACATAATAACCCCTACTAGTAACCCTTCCGTCTCCCCCAAACTTCTCGATGTCCTGCGTAGCCCGGCAGTCCCCTCGCTCACCCACGTTGCCTTCACGGACTTTCCTGAATTCATCGACGATATCCTGTCGATACCCGAGCGCAAGCGCACCATTCGTCTGATCGTGGTTTCCCTGGAGGTGACCGACTACCATGCTGGGAATGTCGCTCGTTGGGAAGCAGAGATCAAGGATCCCCGTTTTTGCGTCGTGCGTTATGAGGATTTCCTGAGGGATTGGCAAACTGGCGCTTGGGGAGGACGTGACTTTTGGGCGCTCGGAGAGGAGCGCGTGGCTGAGCGCCGAGCTACCTTGAAATCGGTGGATCGGTGAGCCGGATCTCCCCGTGCCAATTGGAAGAGTCGCAAGAGCTGCAATGGAAAAAGTTGGTCGTGCTTTCGCAGACAGTATAGCCTCTCTATTATCACAATACAACACTTGGACCGTCGTGAGCGAGTAAGATGGCGCAGATGGTGCATGCCTTGAGGGGAACCGTTCGCCCAAGCTAGCGCGATCGTGCCCGTGTAGTCTTATGATAGCTGTGGTAGACCCAGAGGCGTTATGTATAGAGGAAAAGCTCGACTGAATAGTACGGAGTATTATCGTCAAGTTGTTTCGATCTGCATGAGACTGGATCCCGGCTCACAGTGTGTGTTTAGATGCAGAACGCCGGCAACCACCTCAATAATAACCCAAATCATATGTCGAACCAAGTTACAAGCAAAATCTAAGGACCAGAAGAAAACATTTGACCAATGTGCAGCCTCAAGTCGAGATAACCACGGAGTGCTCCAGGTCGCCGCGACGGCGGTGACATTTGTGGTCCAGCGCTCAGTCAACTGTCCCACCGCATTCTGCCAACTAACCAAGACGATTCCCTGACAACAGCTCTTTAGCAAATGCAACCACTGGCAAAACAAGTATAAAACTCACAGTCCCAGCCGTGTCCGAATCGTAAAACGCCGAGATACGAACCCCGAGCGGGGCGACTGCGATAACAGTCGGATCGACAGCCCATTCCGGAGTCTGGCAGCACGTCCCGACGCGGATACTCCCGTCCGTCGTCTGGTAAAAGACGCGGGTCTTGTCGGGCTGGCCGTTGAAGGCGTATGAGACGGAGGCAACGTCTGAGGCCGCTGCGACGTTGACGACGCCAAAGGGCGTGAAGTCGAGGGTCGAGTTGCGCCAGCTGTCGAACGAGGACGGGTTGGTGGAGCTGGCTGCAACGTCGGCGAGTTCCTGGATGTTTCCCTGGCCGTCGTTCATGTAGAATCGCGCGCCGCCGGAGGGAACGGAGACGCTGGCGATGCTGAGCGGCTGCGATACAGACGCGATTAGAATTGGAGGGTTCAGTGAGAGAAGGAACAACGTACGGTCCAGGTTGCCGCATTGGCAATCTTCAAGCTGGTGCAAAACAGAATCGCGAGTGCTTTGAGACCGGTGGTAAAGAACATGGTGTTGTTGCTCTGAGGGATTGGATGAGGGTTTCGATGCTTTTATACAATTCCGGTACAGCTGAGAGATTTAGAGTTCTCGTTGGGCAATTGCGCTCTTGCGATGAGTACGGGAGGACTTACTCGTTACTCTGCTCCAAGACAGCGTGAAAGCTGGAAATACTTTCCTGTTGTTCTAAGTTATAATAGACCGCTATTTTCAAGGCAGGTGGTGGTTAGAAATTATCAGATGTACGGGTCATGGGTACCGTACCTGGCCAGCCAAACGCCGGGCCGTACCCTGGCACCCAGGTCCAACCTGGTGCGTGATTTCCGGCGGATTCGAGATGGCTGACGACAAATTCAGCGTATTGTTCCCCAGCGTTACCCGAGCCTGCTTCATGGCTCAATCTCCTCCGAGCCACATTCGGGATGCGAGGGAGCGATGGATTCCCTCAAGCAGCAGGTACTTACTGTACACCTTGTTTGAATTTGTTTCGCACCTAAACCTTGAGTGACTCGGTTTATTTCGATTTCGAGCGTCGACGGGGTGCAGTTCAACCCAAACGTCATTTGCGAGCGGGTACCGTCTTGAGATATCGACGAGGGAGGCCATGTTTTGCATCTGCGCCGGCGGTCATGGCCGCTGATGACGGGAGAAGTCAAGCCGTTGCCAAACAAGACCACATACCGGCATCTTGCCTCTCCCGCTCTACGCGGCTTTCGAGTCTTCCAGTCGCCGCGAGGCTGGAATGGATCCATTCTCTCTGTCCACATTCGTGCGACCACCTCCCGTCGCTATGCCACCCGCGAGCGCCATTTCTCAGACGACGAGGTCGCTGCGGTAGTCGACGAGAAACGCGACAGCAAGCCCGGACGGCGGTCGTGACGAAGCTTCATGGCTGGAACTTCCCGGTCGAGACTCCCGCCTGCACTCGAGTGGCGTAGAGAGCCCAAGTCGTTCGTTTTATAGCTCCACGTCTTCTTCTCGCTGCTGACGCCTACGTCCTTCAATCCAGTCTTCGTTTGCCGTCGTCCTAGACTGCGCGCTTTCCACTGGCACCTTCCAATACGCAGAATTATATCCTCATTGCGTCGACAAGCCCACCTTCAGGCGTTGCAGTCGTACAGAGCTTCCTGCGCCATTCTCGACGAGGGCTGCAAGGCCTGCGCGGGCTCAGAATATGACGACGAGATAGCGTCTAACTTCCATGGTGTGTGTACATGCTTGATTGTCTGCTTCCACGTTCTTAAGCGTCGTCTTCAGCTACGTCCCTCAAGACCTAGCGTCGCCTGATACTTCGTCGACGAAGCCACGCCCATGCCACGACCCTCTATCCCACCCACCGTCGTCCTATCCCGGATCCCTTTCCATCCTTCCCACGATACACCGTCGTCGTCGTCATGACCGCCTTCGACGAGTTCTCGTTCGGACGTGCAAGCGGACTCAACTCTCGACTCTCGACTAACACGAATAATCACAACGTCGGCGGCTTGTCTCCGCCAGCCGAAGGCACATTTCGGATTCGACCGTCCAGCTACATGCTGCTAGTGGCTGCGAAGACCATCTCCCGGCCCACACCTCGTCCACCGCTCGCCTCCCAAACCCACCTACATCGGCAGCGCCCGCGAATAACTACTATCTTCGATCACGACTGTGTCCCCCCCCGCTTCAGCGCCATTCCATAACCCCCCTCGCCCCACATTGACTTGGTCGTCGTCCAGGCCGTCGTGTGGCTGTGCTCCTCCACGAAAAACGAAAACATCCATTGCGTCCGCCGTCGTCGGAGACGCTGGTCTGGAGAACTGTTGTACATGCTCCCCCGAGCACGAGCTCGGGTTATTCGAGTACGGAGCGCGCTGGCTGGATGGGAAGGAATGTCGTACAATATGGCGTCGGTGCGACGGTGATTTGCTGCCCCCGCGAATAGCGACGAATTGGGACCGTTCTCGGCGTGTATGGATGAGCACCCTCATGCGCTCTCGGTCTCCTTGCGGGTTTGGATGGATGTAGCTGGCGGAATGCATCGAGACCTGTCTCACTGTCGATTTATGCATCGCCCATACGCCTCTCTCTTCCCATGGACCCTCCGTCGCTCATATGATACGAGGTCTTCCTCCTCCGACATCCCATTGCTTGCCCACTGTTTCACGCTGGCCGCGGGACATCCTCCCTCATCCAGTCTTCCATTGCGGGGAGCGAGTCTCAGTCTCAGTGCCACAGCGTCCGCATCCGCGTCCATCTTCCACACCGGATCCTTAGCCCCACCCAACAGCTCCGTGGCTTTTCGATTCTACAGCGGGCGGGGCAAGAGCGGGGAGAGGCGAAGCGGCGAAGAACAAGTAGTGCCATAGCTAGAGCCGACGAGCGACTCGGCTGTCTGCCATCTTCGCTGCAGAACCCTGCAGACACTTGCAATGTCTCAGGCTCCCTGCAGGACGTCATTCCGCACGCTGTTTCGCCGACGAGTCTCACCACCGCCTCTGAATCTTCCGTACGCCCCTCTGGCCAACCCATTGCTATATAAACCCCCGCCGTTCATACAATTCCCTACTCGCTTTCACCCATCCACATCACCACCACAAACATGATCTACTCGACTCGCGCTATCGTCCCTCCCAACGGCTTCTTGCCTTATGGTGGTCGTTCTGTTGCTATCGCTGCCGCGTCAAGCCCTCCCGTGACCGCCCGCAGACGTCTATCCGTCGTCGACCTCATTGTCGACATCGTCCCGGTCCTACGTACGACAAAGGCGGAGCCTCTGCGTCGGCACCGAGCGTACCAAGGCAGTCCGAATACGGAGTCGTACCCCTCTCCATCCGCATTCTCCACGTCCTCCATCGTCGAGCGGCTTTCCTCCCTCGTCGTACCCAAGGCGAAGGCGAAGCCCCTGCGCCGGCAAGCGGGCCTGCAGGGACTGCACACGTACCAGTAGGATTCGGCGGGTGTACGAGGCGGAGATAGTGGCGCGGGATATGGAGACCATGCGTCTGAGCTATAACATCTTGCCGTTCTTCGCGTTTGGTCTTCCTCCTTCTCTGTTTGTATTCGTCTACCACATCATGTACCGTCCGCCATTCTAAATAACAGCTTGCGAACTCACCAAGATATGCTCTCTGTCTGCAATCCCCCGTACTTTGACGCGATTCGGCGTGATATGTGACCGTCGTCGTTCTCTTCCTGCGCTACCATCCCCGCAGTCTTCGACGTGGCCCTCGAGCCAACTTGAGCCGGCGATGTATCCATTCGCTTCCTACCAGGCCCATCCTTAGCTCCGCCGCTCGCCCTGCCGCCAGCGACTCGGAAAGGCAGACGACAAGCTCTGGGAGCTTGACCTCACCGGCTCTTGAAGCTCGAAGACTCGTGAGCAAGTGGTGTGGTGCTACCTGGTCTTGCGCGTGCGTTTATAACTTCGCGTCCTCTTCTCGCTGCTGACGCGTTTGTCTGTCAATCCAGTCTTCATGATCATGAATACGCGCTTTTCGCTGCCAGTGGCATCCTCCAGCAAGAACCATTCTATCGCCATTGCGTACACCACCGTGCACGTACCGGCTTGATGTCCTGGCTCGCCTGCCAGTCCATGCATGGTGCAGCTTCGCCGATGCACCGTGGCCTCAATACCGATGCACTATTCCACCATTGCGCTCCCCTCTTTCCGCAGCTTCCTTTCTCCGTGGACCATACGAATGCCAACGAGCTCTGGGACAAGCTGGAAGGCGTTGGTGGGAGAATGTAACGGCGACCTATGACTTTTCCATGGTGCGTGTACGTGGCGCTTCTTCTCTTCTTCGTAGTCATGTGTGTCCTCAGCGGCGTCCCGTAGAGCTCCAGCACCCGATACAACGTTGTCGCCATCGCTCCTGCGACACAAGCTCGTCGTCACGTACGGCGTTATCCAGCTTCCATCTTCTTTTTTTTTTTTTGGAGCGTTTGGTGTAATGCAACTCAGTCTGCAGAAGCATTCTAAATAACATCCGCTGGGTTCACTGGAAAATAGACCAGTATATGCTGGGAAAATAATTCAGCTCGAGAGGAAATGCCTTTATGCACGTTTATACCAGTGTGGGACTCCTGCTGTGTCGTTTATCCGACACCTAGTTTCAGCGGCAGAATACCCACTAAAACCCCTCTGTCTTTAGTCCAATCATCCGGCAAGGAGTCTTCATCCAGCAGTAGGCCACTCCACGTGTTCAGGACAACTTGTTTGTCGAGAGCCAGTGGGCCAAATTTAAATTTATCTGTCAAGATGCGCTCTCTTTGTAAGGTTCCGTTGACGGTCTTTAACCATTTATTGTGAATCTCAGTTTTTTCAAACTGTTTGCCTGGAGTACGTAATCGCCGTTCAACTCGCATGTTCCAAATCATATACCAGGCTGTTGAGGTGAGGATACTGAATAATCTATCCTTTTGAGGCATGGGTTTGCCTCTGCGAGTGCGGAATTGAGTGAGTTTGCAGCCGAGGACCATTCCCCATGTAATTCTTGGCCAGTCGTCAAACTTCATTTTCCAGAGTTGTTCTATGAGTAGCCAGATTAATTCCCTCTCTGGGGCGCTGCATTCTAGCATAATGTGTTCCAGTGTTTCAGGCACTTTGCAAATGGGGCATTCCCCGAGTATCTCCAATGTTGGGATGTGTTCCCAGAAATTACCAACTCTGAAAGTGTTATGGAAGGTCTTCCATAAAAGATCCCGAATTTTAACAGAAAAAGTTCTGGAGCGGATAGATCTCCAGATTGTTGTGTTGGATGGGTCATATTTGGCCATATTGGTGATTGTGTCTCGGACTCTCTCTACATTGACAAAGGAAGATTGTCGATGGGGTAGAGAATATTTCATTTTAAGAATTCTAGAAAATACTCGTTGTGAGCCTGTCCGGAGGAGTATTCCAGGATTGTAGAACATGACGTCTGGGGAAGTATCGACTTCAAAATCATACCAGGGACTTTCAGTGGATACTGATGCTAAATTGTGGAGTACCTTTTTAAATTGGACTCTCTGTGTCCTTTCGTTCAATTTGGAGATCGTGGCTTTCAACAATGCAAAGGCCGGATTGGCCATGTCATTCTCCACTTGAATTCTGTTTGTGACTAGTAATTGTGCTAACAGGGGAGTGTGTGTGCATATAATGAGAGGGGCGTAAATTTCAGTCTTCTGGAGTATCATGAGAAGAGCTCCGAGCCAAGCTGTTTTGAAGTTTTTTGGGATCATGGAGTCGCTGAAGGTAATTTCAAACTGTTCATTTGGTCCAGGAGCTCCCTCCCTGCCCATGCGGAGCGCCACTTGAATTGTAGGGTCATATTGTCCCATTTTAAGGATCCTTGTATCCAAGAACACAATTATTGGATCTCCAATGATGTCATCTCTTGGTCTGCGCTTTGCTGGAACTTGGTTCATGAATTTTGTGTCTGTAAATATTCTGCAGCCATTTTGTACACCTTCAACTCTATAGTTGGGATCAAAGATCTTGACACTGTCCACCAAAATGGGGGTGCTGTTCTCAAGTTTCTCCTCCTCAGTCAGTGCAAGGGTCTCAAGGAGGTCAGGGATATCCTTTAGCGGACTCCACTTTTCATTTATGCTCATAATTAACATTCGGGCTGTCTCAATACATTCTCCAGGATTTTTACAATCCAGATATGTTCGGTCGTGGTGGCATTCCTTGCATCCGCAGTTTTTTCGTCCCATGCCTGAAGGATTGACCGAGTGTGGATGTCGGTTATCTGTTGTTTTTCGATTTGCTATCTTTAGTGTGTCTCGGACCCTTTTTATATTATGGTTATTTCTCAGGCATTTGGCTGAGTGACGTGCACAGGCTGACTTGTAGGCCTCTGCTGAAACACTGACGTGATGCCAAATCGGCATATCTAGCTTAGTCTCCTCCTCAATTGCTAAGCCGGTGAATGCAAAGCCATGTTTCTTTGCCGTTTTTATCATCCTTTTTATTTCATGTGGCAGTTTTGTTTTCGAGGATATTGGTAGGTCAATCGTTTGTAGGAAAAGATTGGAAATCATTCCCGGGCTCTTTTTCAAGTAGCTGTTCTCCCATACATTTCGGATTAGTTCATCTACAAAGTAACACCATACTGGTCGTTCACTATGTTCTGTCATGTATGATTTCAAGTTCCACAGGTCAATTGCCTCATTCCGGGTTTTAACGTCCAAGATTTCTCGTCCTTCCAATGCAGTGGGTAGTCTCATTGTATCATGTCCAACTCTGGCTCTCTCATCATGCCAAACAAAGGCATGAATCATTCGTTGTAGAGCTTCTTCAATTTCATCTGGCATTCCTTGCGTTCTTGTTAAGTATTGAGTTCGTCCTCCAACACTCATGTTAATAATATGTCGCATTCCTTCAAATCCAGGGTTAGCCCAAATTGCTCTTCCCAAGTCTCCACGGATTTTCTCCAGCACTGAAGGCCAAGGTGTTATATCGCGTAGGCGATTTCCCAGGAATGCACCTAGCATTCGGAAGCATTCTCCATCGATTAAGAGTTTCATGCTAAGGGGAATGATGTTTTTCGGAGAATCTTCATTCAATCTGCGTTCATTGATGACTTTTTTACGATAGTTCTCTGAGCCAAACGGTACAATAACTGTTTTCGATACATTAAATTTAGCAGTTGAAGCCTTACACCATGTGTTGAGGATTCTCCATAAGTCACTCCATGAGTCTGACTGTGAGAGGTAGATAGTTGTGTCATCCGCAAAAAGGGACACTAGTATTCTTTGTGTGGTTCCGGGGACTTCAATGCTCTGGAGGTTAGAATTACGTAGCATACATGCAAGTGGCTCTATGGCCAGGTTAAAGAGTAGGCATGAAAGTGTGTCACCTTGGCGGACTCCACGTGTGACTATGAACGGAGAGCTTAGCTCGCCGTTTATCATGACAGAAGTTTTTGCTCCTCTGTATAGGTTCATCACTGACTCATAAAAGCGTGGGGGGAAGCCCATATGTTGCAGAGTTCTGCGGAGATAATCATGGTCAATTCGGTCGTATGCTTTCTCCTGGTCTAATGCTACCAAGACTCCGTTTTCCTCCACTGCATCTGCATAGTCAAGAAGGAATTTTGCAAGTTTAACTTGGTCTTCAATTCTCCTGCCTTTCATAAAGCCGGCTTGGTCGGGGTGTACAAGTGATCCTGCTACTTTCATAAGTCGCAATGAGTATGTCTTGGTCATCAATTTATAGTCTGTGTTTAAACATGTCACTGGGCGGTAGTTTGCAATCGTAGCCCGGTCCCCTTTCTTATATATTGGGCACATCCATCCAGTGTTGAAGTCGGATCCAGGATTGATGCCATACAATTCAACATCTCTGAAAACATTTGTTAAGAAGGCCATAATGTCAAACGCTGGTTCGTCTTTGCCTTTCAGTTTCTTAGTCCAGATATCTAGCATTTTGTAAAACTCGTATGAGAGTCCGTCCACTCCAGGAGCCTTTCCATTGTTAGAGAGTCTGAGTGCTTCTCTAATCCCACTCTCTTCCAGGACTGTATCCATTTCCTTGTATTGATCCTCCGATAGGTGCACTTTGCATTGTTCGAGGACAATCTCAGTATTCATCAATTTTCCATAGCCACCATCATTGTCTTCGTTCAAGTCTTTTGTTTGAACATTATCATGATAATCCCGAGCCATCTCAGCCATCTTCTTAGGATCCATTTCAAATTCCGTCTCGCCTCCAGAGTGTGTTCTAAACTCAAATATGTCATCTTTCTGCTGGTAGCCTTTCAAGGATTTCGTCCATCCATTGGTACGTAGCGATTCAGTTTCTGCGTGGAACTTTGCATCACACAGTTCTTCTTTTCTGCGTCTTCACAAATACATTGCGCAATTCGCTCTTCTAATAGATATGCTGTTAAGGATTTTTCCTCTTGTGACAGGGTGTCATCCTGTAGCACCAGGTTGATTTGTACTTTCCACTCTTTGACTCTACGATTCGTTTCGGACGCTGTATGCTGTGTGCATGTTTTTCCAAATGCAGCTACGTCTGTCTTAAATTTCTCCATAAGTGTCTGGTAGTTCATGTCAGGGTTACGGTTCACAGCATCAAGCTGCTTGGCCTCTTGTTCCATTTCAATACCCAAATTATTGACATAGTTCATAAATTTTTTCGTTCTGAGGAGGTAGGTTGGTAGACACCATCTTCCTTCCCCCCGTTTGACATTATGGCGAGAAACCAGCTGTACTGAGGCTAAAAAGTGGTCGGAGTTGACTGCATGACGCTGAATTTTCCAATTTCGGTATTTCATTAATGAAGTGCTGTCGATGCAGATGCGATCGAGCCCTGCATAAGAGAGGTGTATCTCTCCCGTTATTCTATCTGTGCGGGTCTGAAGACATGTATAGTCCCTGGTATCCGGGAATGTTGACCGCCATCCATCTTCGAGGCGGAGTAAGTCTTTTAGTCTTTTGAAAGCATTGGAGACTGGGTCACCCACTCCCGAGTTTCGATCCCGTCCGTCTTCAACAAAATTCCAATCACCTAGTGTGATATTTCACAAAATTTGGGTTCTCAAAAGTCCGGGAGGACGGGAGTGCGGGACTCTCGGCACCCTTCGGCACACCTACTGATGGCTGACTTTCCGCACTATATTGTATTGCACTGAGGTACAAAGCTAAGCAATTTTTGCCGGGCTACTACACAGTTGGGTGGCGAGGATGGCTATCCTGTCGACACGCTGCCCAACACGCACTCCCGAAGGCAGCAGCGCCAGTTCCGCCTTCGCACCCCTGTAGCTGACCGGCCCGGAGCAGAGTTGAGGGTGGAGAATGCGGAGGAGGAGGAAGAGGGATGGAAGAGGGGCTGGTGTGTAGTCGGTCGTCCGACCTTCGTTGAGCAGAAGAACCTATTTGGACGATGAATTGGTCTGGAGGCCACGGAGGAGGAAGAGGACAAGGGACGCACAATGCCGACGCTGCGTCAATCTTGCCGCTAGTGATGCCACCCATTGTAGCTCTTCAAGTTCCCGCTCTTGGTGACACTAGCGAGCAGGTACGGCTGCTGAGTACGAAAGAAGGGGCAAACAGCGTGTGCCGTGCGGTCATTTGAGCTTCTGCTGGATAGGCGTGTTGAGGGAGGCGGTGCGGCGGTGACGGTGGCGATGGAGATGGCGATGGAGGACTGGTCGCTGAGTCGTCGGTGGAGCTCATAGGCGACTGGAGGGTGAGACTACTGGGAGGAGGAGCGTCACGGACTCCTGATCCGAGTCACACTTGCCGATCTTGCCGCCGGACCACCGGACTCCCGGACTCCTGGAATTTCGACTTCCCAAATGCTCTCTGATATTTGGGAGTGGTAGATTGGGATTTGTGGACCATAATTCCCATAGTTTACGCCATAATAGAGTCCTCTCAGGGGCGGTGTTAGGCGCATATATATTCAGTATTACAATTGGGGTGTCTTCGTGCCAGGGAATTATAAGCAGAAGTGCTCGCCCCTCTACCAATTCATGTTTAATTATGTTCTCAGTGTCAATTAATTTTTTGTTAAGGAGGAACCCCACTCCGGCTGTCGACGAGGGCTTCGTTGGGTGTGCAGAAGAGTATATCTTGAACCATCTATGATAAATCCCATGGAATTCTGTCTCTGCACCACTGTCCATATGACTTTCTTGTACAGCCAGAATTCCAATATTATTTTCATCAATCATCCGTTTAACATGTCTGAATTTGTGGTTGCTGTCGCCCATCCACCGTGTAACTTCTCTGCCTGCTATGTTCAGAGTGCCTATAGTGATTGCAGACCGTGTATATTTATTCGATTTTATTTTGGGTGGTGGTTTGTTTTTCCGCCGAATGTTTGCATTCTCAGTCTCCCAGTCATAAATTTGTATGTCGTCTGGGGTGTCTTGATTGTTGGTTATTTCGGGTTGTCCCGTAGTCAGGTTTGTACCTGAGATGTTGTTGATTTCGGTGCTTATTCCATTTGCACCACCCACTGGGGTTTCTGTTAGATGTGGACCAGGTCGTGGTCTTTTTGAGATCTGTAATGTGCTTTCCACCGACTCATCTTCGAGACGTCTTTTGTGGTGATTTAAGCAGGAATCTGACGTTCCCTCTTCATTTCCATTACTTGTTGCGTTAATTAACATACCATCCAAGCTCAGGCCTGAGGCTTGGGTCTCCGAATCATCACTCACTCTGGCTACTGGGGTCAGCCAGCGAGAGTCATGTTCCTGAGACGATAAGCTTGGCAAGGTACGTGGTTGCCGCCCTTCGCCCGTCGCTGTAACGGCCAGAGCAGCGGAGCTATCACAGAAGGGGCCGCGCATGGGATAGTCGGGACTAGGCCCCGTATCACCCCGACTCCTGCTGGTTTCACTCTCTGAACTCGCAGCCTGCAGGCACTGACGAGAGGGATGTACCACGTCCCCAAAACCCTCCCGTGAACCAGGAGGGCCTTCGGTACTAAATCGATATGCATTGGTTGTATTGGACATGGTGAGGTTGCGTTTTATGACCGCCGTCAGTTAAGAAAATTTGAAATTCCCAAAGAGATCCAGCTTCCATCTTCAAAGAGCGCACTCGCGGGACCTTTCCCGCACAAGTGTACTGGAGTCTCGAAGACCATGTATTCATCGCGCCAACAACACTCGCCGATTGCTTGACGCCTCCGACAACCCGAGAGCTATTATGCAGTCGCTGTGAAGACCGTTCCCCTGCCCATTTCATCGCTACGGAAAAGCCACCTACACCCATCCCATCCTCGGCTACTCCGCCTTCTCCGCCTGCGCCTTCATCGCCTTTTTACCCTACCCACAACGACTTGGCCCTCCTCGCATACCAGATGTGGCTGTGCATATTCGAAAACGAGAAGGGTGTATAGCGTCCGCCTCATTCCCGTCGGCGAACATTGCAATCTCGAGAACTCTCATGCCTCCGAGTCACTCCCCAGCTGGGACTCACAACATTCGAGTACGGGGCGGCACAGAGTGGTGCTATATCCGTGGACGGCGATGTCGGCCAGTTTCTCCCAGGAGATGTTCCCGAGGGTCTATGGACGCGCATTCTCATGCCCTCTGTAACTTCCTGCCGTTTTGGGGTGGGATTTGGCTGCTAGAACGGTACAATGGCGTCAAATCGGGGCTCGAGCACTCTTCTTCATTTCTGGCGGTGCGACACTTCTTCTTTCCCGTCCCCAATCCATCGCGTGGCGACCCTGTCGTCATCTTCTGTCTATTATGCGCCTTTGGGGGCTTTTGAATCCGCTCCTTCCTTACGCTGGGAGACGTTTCGGGTATAGCGACGAGTCGAGTCGAGTCGAGTCGTTGCGAGGCCGACCTTCCCTCTTGGGCTTCTCTCCGTTTTGCCGCCGGCAGCCAATGGAATCGCAAAATACATCGAATGGCCTGCGACGGACCGCCCTTCTTCCGAATGCGTCGTTAGACGCTCGCGCTACCTTCCGACCTTGCCCAACGACTGCGCAGGTCCTCCTCCGCCGACATCTTTCTCCAATATTCCATCTACGTCGCTCTTCCCGCTGCGTAGGAGCTATATCTCACCAGGACATGGTTCTCCCGACTTCTGCCTCTCGTAGTCCCAGATGGATTTCATTGTCGCCCGCTTCTCCTACATTACAGCTCTTTGCAGAACTTAGGGCGCGACGTGATTTTTCACACAAAATGACAGATTTTGACATCCCGCGTATTTGGACGATTATGAGCTCAGTTTTCATTGTGAGGATCTGTGAGTGAGATATTATTGACGTGCTCATTGAAGCGGAGGGCTGGGTACATATTTCAGCGAAAACGGAGTGCATTTGGCCATATTTAACATTCCGTGTATTTTCCCCGCATTCACCCAATTTTCACTTATTGGGGGTGATATTTTGAGGAAATCCTCCTGCCGGGTACGCTAAGGGCCCCACAAAATTACTAAGCCGAGGATACATCCAGTCTCTCAAACATTCGCAGGACATGCCTGGCAATAGAGCCATCTCGCGCGTACCCACAACAGCCCAGTTGGACCTGATTCCAGCCTGTATCTTGTGGAGGGGTTCTGGTCGATGCTTTCAAGGGCCAGATTTATTTATCCGCCCGTCTATTTCAAAATGGAGCTTGCGCGACGTGTTGCAATTTGGGATGCTGTCAGTCACACCACACGTGTGCATGACAGTCACCGAAATTGAACGCGTCGTATGAGCTCAAATTTTAGAGACAGACGCGGATGTATACATCCGGCCCTCTGGGAGATGGATGCGCACCTCTCCACAAAATATGGGCTGGAAATATGACCAACCGGGCTGTTGAGGCCACACGCGAGTTGGCGCTATTCCCGGGAGTGTTTGAGGAAGTAAATAGCACTACAGATTAGTTCCTTCCTAGGGCCCTCCGGGAACTATGCTAGAGTATTTCCTCTCAATATGAAGTGCACCAAGTGGGAACTGAGTGAATGCTAGGGAAAATACACAGCGCTGGGTAGAATTGCTGAATATGGCCAAATATGCTCTGTTCGGGATAAGATATGGACTGGGCCCTCCGTCTCGATGAGCAATTCAATAATATATTACTTGCTAGTCGTTACAATGAAAACTAAGCTCAGAATTGTTCAAATACGCGGGATGTCAAAATCTGTCATTTTGTGTGAAAAAATCACGTCGCGCCCTAAGTTCTGCAAAGAGCTGTAATGTCTCAGCGTCTCCGCGGGACGTCATCGGCGTCTCCACTTGACCCTGCAGTCCCAGTGTCTGGGTCTCACCACAGCCTCCGCATCACCTTCCGCGGCGACTCACCTTTGGCTCCATACCGACGACGCTTATCGTCCGAGCATGGAGACAGTGCCCGCCCGTCGGACGGACTCGTACATATCGGACACTAGAAGACGTTGGCAGCAGTGCAGGCAGCGACCTCGATGAGCGAGGATGCCTGTGGTCTGCGCAATCGTGATGTCTCATTCCGGCTTCCCTTTCGCCGGTCTCACCACCGCCTCTTCACCTTCCGCCCGCCCCTCTTCCTATACTGCTATATAAACCTCCGGCTCTGCCTATCGTCCCTCCTCGCTTTCTTCACACCCATCCACATCGTCACCACCAACACCACTATCCACCCTCCACAAACGACTACCATGCTCTGCATCGTCTCCCAATTCCGCCCGCAGACGCTCTTCCGTCGTCGAGCTCATTCTCGATATCGTCCCGGTCCCACGTACACCGAAGGCGGAGCCCCTCAGGCTGCGTCGGCAATGAGCCCAGCAGGGCAATCCGCCTCCTCACGCCGCGCCGGTGAAGCCTGAGGTACTGGGAGGCGTACCCATGTCCCGCCAACGTGCCCACCGCGGTATCAGCTCTGAGTCTCACGACTCGGCAGTGCAGGCGAAGGTGCTCCCAGTGGGCGGAGTGCCCATGTGCCGTCAACGAGCCCACCGGGGTTCGGATAGCTCTTCTTGGTACGCCGACGACGCGATGGGTGGGGTGCCCATGCGTCGCGGCCGCTGATCTGCTGCCATACTGTACTACTTATTACAACTCTTGACTTATCATATCTTATTCCTTTCGATTTCGACTCGATTGTTTTTCTTTTGGAATACATTATCTTCCTCTCTCTCTCCCTCGTCGTATGTTCCTGCTCCACTATCCCTCTCGTCTGTTGCTTTGTCCCTTGTATTGTTAGTGTTCGATTTGTTTTTTGAAATACGATCTTGTCTGCTTGTCCTTGGTCATGGATAGTGTGCCCTAGCTGCGTCCTGTCTAGTATTCCTCAATTCTCGGTATGGTTTCCCTTGGCTCATCCCACCGCCGAGATAGTGCAAAATATGACTTGTTGCGGTAAAGACAGGCAGGAAGAGAAAGGGCAAAAGACAACTAGTGAAAAAAAAAACACGTCTGGTTACATTAGCTCTTCTTGAAGTTAACATCCACACGCAGCCCTTGTGCGCGAAGCTCGCTCATCGCCGCTTCGAAATCCTCCGAGCACTCTTCAGACCCGTATTCATAGACTGATATATCCGTCCAACGTGCGACGAGCGGGGCCGCAGGAAGCGCCTGCAATGCTTCGTCGGACCACCATCGCGAGAGGATCATTTCGCGAATACTCTCCTCGTCATAGTCGTCCCCTGCTGCCTCCAGTTTGATCTTCTGAAGGCACGGCGCCGCCGGGGCTGTAGATTCCATCGGTCGATACGTCAATCTCTCGAAGAACGCGTTGTCGACACAGTATTGACAGTAGGATAGCTCGAGCGTCTTCAAGGAGGGAACATTGAGGAGGATGTTGCCCAACGCATCACTGTCCATATCGTAAAACAAAATCCGAAGATGTTCAAGACCGGGGCAGCGACCGAGGAACGGCGCAAAAGCATCGTCGAGGAAAGCCTCCTCGTCGTCCATGTCCACTCGCAATTCAAGACTCTGCAGCGTCGGGAACCCGAACTGCGCAAAGAAGGGAGTGAATGTGCAGTGATCACCGTCTTCTTGTTGCACAATCCTCAATGCGCACGACTTGAGATGTGGCAAAATGACCACATGCGAGACAGGTGGAAGGCCACTGCGTTTAGTCGCAAGTCACGGAGCGGCGTGCATTGGCTGATTGTACTGATAAGAAGCGGGGAGAAGGGACGGATGGTTAGGTTCAGCTCCGTGAGCTGCGACCATGGAAAGGGCAGGGTGTCAATGGACAGGTCCCGGATGGAAAGGCACAGGCCGGAGAGACGGGGAGCGTCTAGGAACAGCGCGGAAGGTGGACCTCTCGTTCCGCGCAAAAGTTTGAAGGAGGCGGATGTGAGGTGGTGCAGTGTCTGTGCTGGCACGAGCTTCAGGAACGGAAGGATATCGAAATCGACGTCGATTTTGCCCCATCGGTGGACAAACACGATGACGGTCTTCAGCAAGGCGGCAGATATGGGCTTTGTATCATCCGCCATGACAAGCGTAAGGGAGATGGGGTGAGGCGATGACCGTTCCAAGATGTCGTTCGTGAGGGCTGCGTATCCCGGAGAGACGCTGGAGACGTCCAGTATCATCGGCATGTCCCATAGACGCGGTGTAGACAGCGCCAGCTGACGCCAGTATGCGCACACTCCAGACACGTTCAAGGCTCGTTTGACCTGCTTGGATGTCGACGGCGGTTTCACGACGTTAAGGAAGATCTCGGTGAGGATGTCCGCAGGGAGCATGCGGACTGGGGCAACGGCGTATTTGAGTGCAGCGACACGAGCCCGTTGGCGGTCGCGCGCGTACAGAAGTGTTTGGATTTGAGCCTCGATCTGCGTGAGGGTCGCTTCTGCCTCAACGAGAAGGGAGCGGGACTGCCGTTCGAAGCCTGGTGCTGCAGCTCGAGCAAGGATCTCGTAGAAGGTGTCCATACGGGACGGTTCCGAGCCATCCATTCCTGAGGGAAACGGCGAGGACGGTTCAATAGGTGCAGGGCCACTAGCAAGTATTTTACTTTGCGAAGAGGCGGGAAGCAAAAAGAGACGCGGTTGTCACAGACCCCGTGATCCAAATCCGGATTAGGCAGCAGACCAGATTCTACTCCGACGTGTATTGTACTCGTATTCTGGGACAGCTACTTATAACACTGGGGGCATGAGGCACTGTCGACTAGATGGAGTCGACGTTGAGTCGAGGGCTCATGGCCCATGTCCGTGGAGACGGACAAAAAATTCAAGTTATTCAAGTTGCAGAAAGAGAGAAAAAAGCGGAAAAGAGAGGGAGACTCACCTACATACCTGCCATGTATCCAGTGAATTTCAAACTGCAATTTGCAGCGGAACGGCGTCTGCAGCACTTTGATCAACTTGAAAAACTTGAATACCCATGTCCAAAAGCGGCGACAGCTGTCAGGCCCATGGCCCATGTCTTTTCGGAGTAAGGCCCCGTTTGGGCATGAGCCTCCAGCCAATCATTTTTCAAGTTTCACGTCTGGACTCGATAGCCCATCACCGCCGGTGCCGCTTTTGGCACCGTGTGACGACTCGGATCTGTGTGACTCGGTCTCCGGCTTCCATCCGCCGTCTCGCGTCGTCGCGCTCAAAACACAGCAGAATGACGCCTTCTGCAGAACAGGTACGCTTTTTTTGTTGTTCTAATGCTCTCTGCTAACCACTTGCCTCGCAGAGGCTCCCTTTTAGCCGTCAACACTGCCTCAAAATCCGCCAAGCTCGACGCGACCAATCTTGCCGAAAGCGCCGCGCCAATATCGGGCTTCGAGAGGGAGTGGATGGAGGGATTTGGGGTGCAGGAGAAGAGCTTTCAGCCGGTTGGAGAGTGCCTCACATGTGCAGCTGAGTGCCTTGGGGGTCAAAATAGGTGTGTCATCGAATTTCGTCGTCTCTCGCGTCCTGACACCTCATTTGTCTAGTTTTTTCCTCTCCTTCTGCATGGCTGGGACACTATACATCACCCACAACTCATCTGCTCTCTCTAGCCGGTGTCCCCAGTCCGTCTCCCTCGTCACCTCTCCATTCCCTCGTCACCTCTCCGCTCCCTCGTCAACTCTCCGCGCCCTCATCGCTTCTCCACCTCCAACAACCGCCCCTCGAAACCCGTTCCTCAACCCACTCAAGATCTGCCCCAGGGCACGGCAGAGGAAGACAACGCTGTGTTGCGCAGCGTTGTCTTCTCTCCACGCAGGCAACACCTGCGTGGAGACATCTCGAGTCACTCTTGGGCGTGCTACACGTTGTGTGCGCACCTTGGAGTGGCTCATGGTGCACTTACTGTCCGGGTCGATGCTGCCGCGTTAAACACAGCCGCCCACATCCTGTTACTGCGTCTACGCACGACACACGATTTAGGCTGCTAAGTGAGATGGCTAGTATTCGGGGGGAAAAAACATCAAGACTACATATTTTATCAACACTCTCAAGTTCTCTGTGCAATGAGTTTAAGCACGCGTGCCTCCGAAATCCGAACACGCTCGCCTGGGCTCAGCGGTGGGTGTCCGCATATGCAAAGGGTTCGGTTCCCCTTCCCTGCGCACTCCTTACGTTTCTCGCAGAGTGCTTTCACGCAGACGGCACAGCGATCCGCCTTCGCTGATGTACCAAGTTTTGCAGGTGCTGCACCGGGCAGCAAGGCTTGTCGGTATACGGGCTGTGTCGCGGCGATTGGAGCATCGACATCAATGTCCATACCGACATTCTCGTCCTCGTCGGGGATGACCTCGAACCGTCCCTGTGGATTGTTGTCCTCGACAAAGTCTGCATCACCGAACTCGCCGGGAATGGGCAGCGGTGCCATACGGTAAAATGATTCCGGGTCGTAATCCACAAGGTCTGGCTCGTGCTCGAGGAACACGTCCGGAAGTGGGATTGCAGGCTGTACGTCGGTGAAGTTGTTTGTCGATGTGAGGAGTGCAACGAGTGGTTGCCGAGCAATGAAATTATTCCCGCTTGCCAGCGTTGAGCGTTCCGTTGCCCACTCCACCACCTTTTTGTGCCGTGCTTCGAGTTGCTGAGGCAGTTTGTAGTATAGTCGCAGGTTGGTGTCTGTAACTGTTCGAGACTGCTGATTGACCAACTCGTTCCAAAAGCGCGTAAGCTTCTCAAAGTCAATGTTTTTCCAGTCTTCATGGGGCAGATGTTGTTGGCCACCTCGACGAAATCTTGGGTCCTTAATGTGGAGTTTGAAGGTAGCGTATTCCTTGTGTGTATGGACAGGAAGAATTGCGTGTAATGCCAGCTGGCGGAGCTGGAGATACATGTGCGGCTTCATGGGCTTGGTGCTGAGGCGGGTAAGGGTGTGTACTGGTGTATCGCGGTGATGGGGCAGGCCAGTGACTGGAGGACGGGGAAGGGTGGTGATGTTAATTTGTTTGGCCAGATCGTTTGGGATTGGGAGGATTCCAAGTGTTTCGGAGGTTGCAATGCGGCTGGAGAGTACACGAGGCATTGGGAACGATGGACTTGAATTAACCGCAACCGCCAATTCCACAATCTCGTCTCTGACCCAAATATCAAAGTGTCCGTGATATTCTTTTCCGCTGCGATTTCGGAACCCAACCTATGTTACAGTGAGTGAGAAGTATAATTGTCAACTGTGTTCACTGGCCTTGATATTCCGACGAAGAATCCAGTTCAGAAGTATGCACTCGGCAAGTTGTGGGGATGCACGAAGGGAACCAAAAACACGCCGAAGAGGCATATGAAAGCCACCCTCAACGGAGTTGGTTCCACGCACATTGCGATAGATATTGAGACCGTCACGATCTCTCCCGACAAGATAGTAGAGGGAACGACCAATGGGATCAGACAAGTAGCCAAGTTGCACTGTTTTAATAAGGCGCAAAATCATTTGCTTAGCCTCTGCAGAAAAGAGTTCCCCATTGGTAGAGGAGCTGAGATTGAAATAGGCTTTGAAGAGAGCCTTGAGACGAGCCAGCAGAATAAGGCGGGGAGGAATATATCGCCGGATACGCCGATTGAGCACACCAGCCTTTGCACGCAATGCATACTCCCAGCTTACTCCATGCTTTTCCAGGACAGCACGTACTGCATCAACGTCCGACTTGTCTCGGATAAAGATAGCTTCGCTGAAATCATGACAGAATGCTTTAAAAGCAGGGTGCTTCTTGGACAAAAGCCGTACAAGGCGGTCCATGTAGTGGAATGCATCATCAAGAATGCGGGTAGTGAGGGAGTCAATGTTGCCGACGATTGCAGTGATTGCATCAAGTTCTTCGAGGAGTTTGCGATCTGTTGAGTTCTATAACAATATTTAACAATGAATACAGTCTGAGTGGGAAGGTCACCTCAGTCAAATTGCGTTCAAATATATTTTCAAGCATTTCTGGAGGGATAGAGCTGAGATCCTCATCCTGATCAAATATTCAGATGGGGAAAAAAATTGAGGCACAAAGGGACACAAACCTCATCATCATCATCATCATCATCATCAGATAAAATATTGTCCATTGGTGCTGGTGCAGTACTGCTCGAGGTGTGCTGCGCTGCCATAGGCGGTGACCACTGCTCAAACTGAGCATCAGAGTCATCAAGAATAGGTTCTGGTGCCGGAGTTCCAAGTCGCCGGTCAGTTGACGGCACAGAAACAGGAGGGCTTGTGGAGCGAGTACGCAGTTGAGATGTCGTAACAACAACAACCTGACCATGATTGAAAATCCATTCTAAGGTTTGCTTGTGGAGTGAATGGATGGCTCCAGGAACAAGGACCTTTCAACATGCCATGAGCCAAGTCAATTTATGGATAAAGTTATTTACCTTGGAAATTTGGATTAGTGAGCGAGTTGTGGATACATTAATCCGCTTTGTATGGCCCTGCTGATCCATAACTGCATCAACATATCCAGGATGGTTGGCAACGATAGATCCCTCTGCAATTATTTTGCATCCATGAAGGAGATAGACTAGCAAGCCATGGGTTGTTGACTGAGTTTCGGTAACAGGCAACCCAACAGAGTCACGTCGATACAGGGAAGAGCATATTTGCCAAGCACAATCAACCTCATTAGACGCCAAGCACAATCAACCTCATTACACTCGGCAGAGTTTGCTTGCGCGGGCCGAGGGACAGCTTGATGCGTATTATAACGGTGGAAAAATGCAGATGTGGGTGCTTGAGGAGCTGTAGAAGCGTTGGAATGGCCAAGATTTGGATGCACCGGCGCAGAATTAGTCGGCGGCGCAGGGGCAGCTGTTGTCACTTGAGTTGTTGCTGTGCGAGCAGTCTTCAGTGGACGACCAGCACCCTGGCGGGCACCACCATGCGATCCACGCTTGCGAGCTGTCTCCTCCATTGCGCGCAGAGAGGAATGTGTGAAGCACGGCGGCCTTGCGGCACGTCGCGAGGCTGTCGCAGCCCTAATTAATTCTATTTTTGGTTAGTACATCACTCGGTAATCTAGATGACACCGATCACGTCGCGGGTGCAGACCCATGCCCATATATGGACATAGGCCTCCACAGGCATGGTCCATGAGCCGAGTCGAGCACAAGTCGACAGCATTAGGCCTCGTGGCAGCCCTCCTGACTGATCTTGCTGTCGCGCGGCTTGGCCGGCATAGCCTGAGCATTCCCACCACTGTCAAAGCACTCTGGCGGGAGTTTTTCGTTGTATGCACCTTATCGTGAGCTATTGGGTCCTGAGGAGCTAACTCGGCTCAAACAAGCTGCCAGCTGTGGTGTACAGTGCACAGGCATGGTCTGTTATGATGTTATCACGCGTCTTTACCTTTTTTTGTAATAGAGGTTGTAACGTCCAAATTATGGTGTATAATGGATGAATTCAATACGGAGATAGGCAACATGCAGCAGTCCATCCCAGTTCATACTGAAATTACACTCAGACTTACGCAGAATATGCTTCAACCATGGAAACTGCTGTGCAAACCAAATCTTATCTCTTATCTTGGCAGTGTCAAGCAAGAGACGGCACATCAGCCACGCGGTTGCCACGAGGCCAGATGCTGTCGACTTGTGCTCGACTCAACGTCGACTTGATCTAATCGACAGCGCCTCATGCCCCCAGTGTAAAGTGAAGGAGATAGATATAGTGTACTACAACGTATGGTCGAAGTAAACAATTGTCTGTTGTCGCCTTGGACTCATACTCGTACGATACGTCGGAAGCAGCCGACCACCAGGAGCCTGCCAGTGAACTCGGGAACGGAAAGAGAAGACATGGGGGCAGACCGTCAGCGACTCGGACAAGCCAACGGGGAGCTCGATTCGTCCGCGTTCCCACAGAACTTCATTCCTTCGACAACGTCGCTGCTGCCTTTACTAGCACGGGCAAGGGCTCGCTCGCAAGCGGGAGTGAGGCTTTGTTTGGGGCAGTAGACGTCGATAGTATAGATGAGGGATGCTGGGAGAGGGAGACGCAGGTGGGCCACTGAGTGCTAGCCTCGGGCATCAGCACCAGCCTCTTGCGCGACATCGCCATCTCGGAACACGAGTACGAGTTTGGACCAGGGTGCTGTTGTCGAATTACGACCCGTTCCTCCGCCAACGCCAACGCCATCGACGGCCCCTGGAGCTGGTCGCCAAAACCGAATCCTTTCCTTTCGCGGAATCGCTCTCATCATCATCGCCTGCATTTCCATCTGCGTCTCATATCAGCCACCAACGACCAGCTCGACTGCCAACACCGGAGGCGACCAACGAATGAGTGAGGCAGCGGATGCACGGCAAGTGTCAATGGCAGATACACTGTCGGACAGAATGGTCCGGCACGCGGGATAGCTGGGGTCGCATGCGCAGGAAGAGTCGAGGGGAGTCGAGAGGTGGATTGGACATGGGGCCGACGGCGGAGAACGACGACAAACTCGAAGACGTGTCAAGGAAGGTCGGAGGAGAGGAAGCAGAGCCGCGCGGGTGACGACGAGAGGGAGGAACGTAGCTTCCGCTACGAAGGTGCATGCCGGACCTGCTGGGGAACATCGGCTGGGTCTTCAGAAACCCGGGAGAACGCGTCGGTCTCGGTCAAACCCCGCTTGTGTCGAGTCACAGCGACGCGAAGGATGTTTCCATCCGCGGTATCGTGGTCTTTGACTGGGTCTGCGGGTGCGTCGTTCGTTGCGGTAGATATTCCCCTCGTCCGCCGTTGGGGCTCGCATGCAGTGGCTCCTCGTACGTTTCATCCTCGATGGGCTTGTTCGACCGGTTTGGGAAGGAAGGAAGGTGGAACGAATGCGGATTGTGCAATGGGAGGATGCGGCCCGGGGAAGCATGGGCGAACTATGAGCTCTTCGTGCCACCTCTGAGCTCGAGCATGACGCCACCGGCCGACGCTCTCTCGCTCGAAGTCGAACGAACGCCGGCGTGTGTCGATGGAAGGATCTCGGGCCAGTGAAGGCGAATGAGCGAACGGAGCGAAAGGGTTGGGCAGATAGGATTGCGTGGATGGGTGGCGACATTTCGCGCTAACGTCGAGGCTCTGCGGAAGAGCTGAATGCAGGTTTGTGTGTGGGCTACCGAGGACGCAGCTGCAGACCCTTCCTAGCTGTGGGTATGGAGTACTCGAGCTTGTATCTTCATGCAATTCGGCGAAGCACAGCGTTCCAGGAGATAGTCGAGGTGCGAGTAGTAGTCTGAGTTACAGTACTCAGTAAGCAGCGAGACAGAAAGATTCGCAAAGAGCGCACCAGTCCTCACTCTGGCTGCTTTCCAAGCCCCGGATCCTCCATAAACAGCGTCCGTCGAGGCGGCGAAATCCCTGACCACAGTTGATTATGGCATCGGACAGTAGCTGTAGGCAGCTATAAGCATATATGGGACGAAGAAAAGTGCCATCGCGTACAGTGTGGATGGCACGAGTAGTAACACGATTTTGCCACCGCTTGAAGAGTCTGACGAGCTATTTCCCAGCGGTGTGTACATCAGAGGTCGTGGAGAGGGTCTACAGTCAAGGGGTTGCTCTGGCGGTCGGCGCAGACGATGTCTCGGTATGATGGCGGGAAGCAGGCAAGTCACGGTGTCGGCCACGTCTCTTCGACTTACCACGACAACGGATGGGCAGCATAAGAGGCAGCTGGGGACGATTGTTCTCGGAACGAGACGTTACTGGGCGATGTCAGGGTCCTTTGGCCACTGAGAAGGTGCGTTCTCGTGCTTGTCGTCTTCTTACGCCAAACCACCATTCTCCAGCTCAAGTGTGGTCCTTCAACGGCGACGACGCAAGATACATCGTCCCTCCAGCGACGTCAAAGCCAGCTCGACTGGACGACGTACCGTGGCACTCCCAGCTTCCGAATCCACACGAGCTCGAGACATACAGGGCCCAGCTCCGAAGCTCGTAGAAAAGACGCGGAAATCGTACGTGTACGTTCCTCCGCCTATGTACTCTCCTTACGCTCATTGTGTCCGTCTTGTAGCAGGCTTCGAGGACGACCGGAGGATGGTTGAGGATAGCCCGACCGGTGAGTGCTCCTCGCTCTTTTACCACTATTTGCTGACCACCTTCCTCAAGTTCAAGCTCGAAGACCAGCTTAACGCCAGACGGCGGCTCAAGCCCTATACGCTGGGCTGCTCTCGCTGCGACCACACTCTTTCGGAGGACACTACTGTACGTCTCCTTGCGACGCTCTATGCACATCCGACCTCTGAGCGGTTTTTCAGCCCAAATCGCACCGAAACCGACGATAAAATACTCGGGCGGCACTGCTGTATACGGACAGACAGCAGCATGCAACGAACGTGCTCGAATGGTTATTCGGGGGCAGAAATGGTATGTCCTTGTCATCCCCAGCCATTTTATACTGACAATTCCTCTAGATCTCTTCCCTCTAGTCCGGTGTACCCAACGACGCGTACCACAGCAAGCCTCAAAACGACGCCGCATTCACATCCACGTTCAAGTTGGCAACGACGACCAATCCGAATCGGAGGTCATTCGTCCAGGTCGCCGTCAAATGGACTGACGATCCTCAAGTTCTTCGATTCGTCGTCTGCCCGCAGTAGCCCCGGTATTCGACCTACAACTCCTTCGGTATCGCCCGCGACACCAACGCACCTGCAATACCGGTCGGAAGGCAGCACGGACTTGGTCGAAAGGCAGCACGGACCTGCCCGAAACGATGGGGATGAGACTACGATAGTCATTCGGTCCGTACTCACGCTCATTCTGTTTCTACCAGCTCTAACGGTCGAAAACTAGTTGGGAGATCTTAAGCATTGCCTGTTCTACTCGACTACCGGGATGGCAGTAGATGCGGAGGCTCGCGCGAATGGCCAAGCAGACGAGGGAGCAGAGCCTGCAGACGGAGAACGGGATTCTGCGGAGCCTCGCTCGGCCTGTCGACCTCGATTTCGGCCGGGTCGCTCTCCGCTCATGCTCGGACGTGGGCTCTTCCAACGCCTGGGGTCGTCCATTAACTTCCACGCATTCGGTCGTCCCTTCCCCTTTCCCCGCCATCTTTGCTCTCCTTGTCGCCCCGGACGACAACATCGAAAACGATAACCCAGCGCCGATGGACAAACCTATCGCGTCGCGAACGAAGACGCCAGCGCAAAGGAGGGAGGTCCACCAGGGCAGCCAATGCTCGACCGCTCGACGCCTCGACAGGCACATACAGGTCTACTCCATGACCACGGACTCGGAGATGAGCACGACTCCGACTATCGTTAGGGAGCAATTCCACCCCGTCGTCGTCACCGCCGCCCTCGGCAACGCAGGAGATGCCGTCGCTACCAATGCTTCACGCTCAGAGGTCGCAAATCGCTTATCCCTCCAAGTCGTATCCACCTCCCGTCCTCCGCGTTGTTTCCGCGTCTGTCCGAGCTTTGGCCACTCACTGGCACTCAGACGACCACCGCTATTGACGACGAAACGGGTTACGAGCTCGGGACGGATGCTCTCAGGACGGGGAGACGAGACGAGTGACAGCCCGCCGTCGTTGTCTCAGCCGACATTGATATCCTTCGGCCGACCCTACGTGTTGAACGGGGGAATAACGCGAGAGCGAGAACTAAAATTGTATTTGAGTGCTAGCTACGTTAAATACGAAAGTCCTGTATGTATGTACTGATAATCTAACAGTTGGTTCATACGTGCATAGGATGTAAGTAAATAGAAACAACGGGAACTGAGCCAGGTATACAGAGACAACCATGCGTGTAACACAGGTTGCTCACAGAGATGGACGACGTGTCGCACGCGCGTGTAAGCGCGTGCCCGACGCGACTGAGGTTTGATCTCTAATCTCAACACTACGTATATGCGGAAACGCGATGCGCTGAGCGGCCTCAGCCTGAACCGCTTCCTGTGATATCAGTGCCCTCTCCTTTCTTTTTCCGCGAGTTCCTGTGGCTGGTCACGTCGGGACGAGATTTGGCCTCATCCCGAGGCTGGTGTTGGAGCTGGATGGGGGGTAGTGTGCTGTTTGTGTCGAGGGAGTGGGGCGGGAGAAGGAGCGGCACGAGATAACGCCAGGAACTGGCCATGGAGGATTCGCCACAGGTCGGATTTGAAGGGCCGGGATTTCTTTGCACTTGGGGTGCACTTGGGCCGCGTTAGCTACAAGTACGAGTAGCACTGTCTTCGGAGCTTTTACGTTGTACTTCCTACGAGGCCTCTGCATACTGTTCTTTTTCCCTTGTGTTTCTGTAGTCGTCGCTAGTCGACTCTAGCAGACGTCGGAGAGGTGTGACGGAAAACTGTCTTCTTGGGGGGGCTCCTTGATCTGTGACCACCACCATGTCCTGTTCCCCGACGTCGGCTAACCACCGGTGAAGGTCTACAGCGACGTGGAGATGGTCGACAGGGACGGAGCGGGCTTGCTACCCGGGTCTGGAACCCTGAGTGTCCCCCCACTCTTGTCGTTGCGACGGCAGGCTACCCTACAGGGCCTGCACGGCTGGTTATTACAATTCCAAGCCCGAGGCTCTACCCACCGTACAGTTAAATCCATCCACTCTGTTAGACCAACGCTGGGCAGTATAATAAGCTCGATACCCACTGGCACCACATCGTCGTCGACGCTCTATTCGCCGTGGCCTTGGCAGACATCGTGGCCTGGGGCCGGCCCGGATTAGCCGCGCGACGTCTCACTCTTACCACCATCACGACCGTCTCCATCGTCTCCATCGTGCGCGCTGGCAAGCTCCCCGACGTCCTCGTCTTCCTCCCGCCATTGTCCTGCAAGCTAGCCACTCTCCGCAGCTACACAAGCCCGCAGCAGGATGTCGAGTCACCCAGCCAGCCGGATCTCGGACGTCGCGACTCATAAATGCATATACATTGGAAGGATTGCGGCGCAGCTACATCTGCTGTGGAAATAGCGAGAATGAGCATTAAAACGGGAGACGGTGCGCCGACTTTTCACTTCTCTGTCTCTCGCGCTCATGTTGTCTTCTCCCTCGCCTGCTCCCTCTGCTCCCTCTCCGCTACCTGCCCTCTCCGTCCTAGCCAACCTCGCTCTTGGCTCGTCCATGGACACCACGCCCGAACCTCGACTCGAGCCTCCGCCTCCGCCTCCGGACGAAACCCCGGAAGCCAAGCCCGAAAGGGATCTCAAAACCTACCTGGTCGGGCCTACACACAGCAATCCCGTCGTGCATGGCTGGTCGATGGACACCATTCTCCACAACCATCTCCCCGAGAACGTGGCCAAGGCAACCGACAAACCCTTTTCGACGGTTGTGGCGGTTATCCTCACACGCGACCGTCCCCAAGATCGGCCTACGGGTGCGGATGCCATCTCGGATGTGCTGGTGGAGTTGAAGCTCGCCAAGAAGGACGAGTTCGTCGTCATCCCGCCGATGCCCCACGTCGGTGACCCTGCGTCGAATCTCAACCCGCATACGAACCTCATCATTTGCAGTAACTCCGACCTCTGCAACAGCATCGAAAATGACGTCAACAAGGCAGTTGTACACACGAGACCGAAGGACAGTCCCGACGGGTTCACCTTCTACCTCATGCCTCTTATCCCGCAAACCAGCTGGTACGTTGCCACCTATGTCGGGCTCTCGGACCGAGTCACCCCAATCGAGTTCTTATCCGGCCTCTTTGCTAGGCTCGTCCACGACCCGGAGGTAATGCGCATGGTCCAACAAAACCACGAACGAATCCCCGACGTCACAGACATCCCCACCGCCATCCGCGCTATCCTCCATTGGGCCGAGGTGAAGGCCTGCCGTGTGTTCATTCCCGCACGACCCGGACGCGACGGCCAACAACAGAACGGGATTCGCCTATACATGCCCCCTCCATCTTTCGACGACGAGGCCATCAAGGCGTGGAAGAACTATCTAAGTTCTTCCACCTTCTCGTTTACCGTCGACTGCCACGGACGCGCTTCACCTTTCCGTCCGTTCAAGCGCAACGGGCATACTCTGGGTATTGCGTGCCCGGAGTGCCTTGGTCTTGACCATTATCGAGACGACTGCCCTATTACGTCGAGTCCCGGCTTCAAGGCCGTTCATATGAACGAGGCGGAGCTTGCGTCGGCGAGTGTCGGTACAAACCTCGCCTCCCTTCAAACGGGCGATGACGATGGTTTCCAGGTGGTGCAAAATAGGAACAACCGATTCCACCCGATGCGGGGCATGCGAGGGAGCCGTAGCTGTAGTATATTGGCAAAATACCCTGGATATAACCAGGGGACTGGATTGCAAAATGTGTGGATACAACCAGTGAGTGGTTCTAACCGTGCAATATGCTCATAATAGCTGCAGCAGCTCCTGGCTTCCGGCACCCCGGCTTGGGTGGTTAATAGAGCGATGGGATTAACACAGCGGCTTGGGATCGCATTCGGGGGGATATTTCGGGGACCATATGGGGACGTTTGGTCATCCAGGATCGTCAGCGTTGGCATCAATATCATTGCGCCTACTCTGTCAGCTCCGCGTCTGTCCGTTGACACCCGTCTTGTCCGTGAACACCCCGGCCGTCGGCTCCCGCCCGCCCGTTGGCTCCTGCCCACTTGTCACATCCCGCCCCACCTGTCACATCCCGCCCCGCCCGTCACATCCCACATTTCTTCTTCTCATTCCTTCCACCAGCTTCTCCCGCTCTGCCTCCCTTGGCCCTCCCTTGCCGTTTTGCGGGCTGGGTTGGTTGGCTCTGTTTTATGGGGGTGGGCACCGACGGGATTTTGATGTGCATCAATCAAACTCGGCTAAGCTCGGCTATCGCACATTCGGTGGGCGACGATGGTAGGGCTACGTTTTCCGCATCCCGGCGTATCCGAGGTCAGAAATGAAGTGTGGCTCATTAGTATACATACAGGCTTTTATGTTCTCCGAAAAATAATCGAATATCTATTGTAATTCCCGTGATATTAAGCTAGTTCTTCCATATCATCATCTTCCTCTTCCCAATAGTCCTTGTCCACGATCTGCCCGCCCTCGTCACTGTCTGAATCGCTGCCAAAGAGGCTTTCCGAATCGCTGTTGCCCGCCACTGCCATCTCTACCTTCAAGAGCTCGAGATGAGCCACAAATGCATCTGCCAATGCCGCCTTTTTCTGATCTAACTTGGGAATGTGGGACTTGACTGGAATGTCGATGCGCTTGGGCTTCTTCTTGTCGGGGTTCCAAAGGCGACGCAGCTTCTCCAATTGATTGTTCCTTGCCAGCACCATTGCCGTCGTTGTCGCCAGATCGCGTGCCGCGCGCTCAGCGGCCGATAGCGCGTTCCATTTGGCAATCCCACCCACATCCGCGATCTTTTGCTCGTTCCACCGACGCATTAGATCCGCCATCTCCGCCATCTCCGCATCCAATTCCTTCATCCTCTTCTCTCCAAGCTCGTTTAATAACTCGTCATACTTTGTTTGGCGCCATTGGTCGGAGAGCGCCTTCTCGTTGTTGGCGTGGTCACCGCACATCCCGCGAAGACGTCGACAAATCAATCGAAGGTCAAGTGTGCCGGTCCGTTTTCCAAGCGGGCTGCGGTTGTACGTGTCCATAATGTCGTCGAAGCCTTGCATCCACGCTGAATGCGATGTTGCAGTGCTGTGGTCCGTTGTCGAGAACACACTGAAGAATCGTGTTTTTGGAATCTGACTCAAGACGGTATTGCCGCTCTCGTCGAAACCAACCGGAACCTTCATGTGCATAGTCTCTCATACAGACTCTATCAGCGGTTGACGAACAAGTATGTAACCTTTGTATAGAGTCTGTGATTTAAGTCTCGAGTTTGATGGGTGACCCAATTAGGCCGAGCACAGCCATCGCCTAATTAGGAAGGCATACGCGGCCTCCCTTCCCTTCCCTTCCCCACTCATGCTCCGTCTCTGAAACACTCCGAGAGCCTCAACGAACACTCGCCAAAGCATTCGATGACTTAAACGACGCCACCTGTATCAAAACTGCGGCCGTGAGCACCTCATGAAGCCTCGCGCTGACAACACGAATAACTGTATCTGGAGGGCCATGCGGGGGCGGGAAGACATCGAAGAGCCACCAGAGGGACCATAGGTGCGTGCTAAGATGCTCAGACCTGGTTCTTTCGTCTCTAATGCTGTTATATAGACGACATCGTTTGGGCCGAGGGCACTGCAGCCCACGATACTCCCCCGTCCGCTCTTATCGCCCCGCAAACGTCCTCCGACGCATTCAAGACACATTCCCATCCGTCTGCATCGATTTCAACCCTCTCCGAGCTCCATTCGCTACACACTCCACCGGCAGTGCGCACACACCCATTTCCATGCTCCCAGTCCCAGAAGCGGAGCTCTTTCGTTCCCAAAACCCTCTATACTCAGCGCGACACATCTAGGGACGACACTCCTTCCATTCTGCCCTCTCTATGGCCTCAATTCCCCAAGCAACGGACGACACCAAACCATCATCATCACACCATACACCTTTTCGCCCTCTTTCCCCCTCAATACAGCCCAGATATCGGTGCCACGATGCCTTTGGATGGTCTGGTATGATTTGAGACGCGTTGGGACTTTTCAGAGCGGGCGAGAGTGCTCGCACCGTTGTGCCCTTGGGATGATGGGAAATTCATGATTTTCAGCCCTTTTTTCGCCGGGATTTTGCTGCTGTAGTGTAGTAAAATGATATTCATACCTGTTGAATGTATTTTCTGGCCTCAGAATGTCCTCAGCGTCGCCAGGGAAGTCGCTCAAGCCATACCTTCCTAATTGGGCGATGGCTGTGCTCAGCCTAATTGGGTCACCTATCAAACGCGAAACTTTGCAATCAGACTATCATGTGCACATGATGGGACTGGTAGTTCATCCGTCGTCGAGACGTACTGTCGCTACTCATTGTGAAATCTAGAGAACGGACACTATAAGTTTTCGAGTTTTTATCTGGAATCATGCTCACCCTGGGTTTGTTTCAGCTCAAATCCCAACTGCATGCGCGCCATTACAAGGCCTTCAAGTGCGATTCGCCCGACAGTACGACGGCTGAGCACCTGGTCAAGATTGATGCCAAATGCGCCCGCCACCTGCTGCACCACCTCTCCGACACGCCCTTGCTTGCATCCGCAAGACATGAGAATTCGAGTAAGTGCGCGAATCTCATGCTTGTAGGCCCGTCCCTTCTTCAGACGTGCCTTTACGGTCGCTTTCTCCTTCTGGTTCCCAGTGCGTAACGTCTCTTTGAGGGCTGCGTAGCGCTGAAGCTGGCCGTTCAGTCCACGGAGTCGTCTACGACACTCCGCCAGCTCGGCGCCGTTGACTCCTGTCTGCTCCTCGGCGTTGTCTGCACGTTGAAGCGCGATGCGGACATGCTTCTGTGCCTGCGTGAGTTGATCCTCGAACGCTTGCTTGCGCTGAAAGCCGTCTTGCAGTGCCTTGTAAATTTCCTTTTGAGCTTTGGTGCGTTCCTCTTGCAGCTCCGTTGCAGCATTCTGAATGTCCACATCCTTTGCTTTGAGGTCGCGACGCAAGCGCTTCTCTCGGCGAACCGCCAACTCGTAGTCGTGGATGAGCTTTGTGTGTGCAGCGCTCACGGCGCGGATTTTCTTCTGCAGGTTTTGGATTTTCGTCGACTTGGGGCTGGAAGGAGTACGGGGTGTTGGAGGATGTGGATGTTCGTTTTCTTTCTCTGTCTCCCAGCGCTTTTTGCTGTTCTCCTTCCCAGCAGCAGCGCGTGCGCGCGACTTGCCGCTCGAAGACTTGACGCGGGGCATTGGATTTAAAGCCTGTAGCATATTTGTAAGGCAAGAAACAAATGCATATGATACTTACCCTGTGCAAAACAAGCCTTTGGGGAGACGAGGAGGAGCTTGCGATGCAACCGACGCGACCGACGCGATGCGTCACACACTTAATCACGGCTTTGGCAGGCAAATGATTGGGAACAAATATCTGCTCTTTTTGGTACAGTGACGCGTCCAAACTTTGATATTCGCGCGTCTCTTACATTATTGCTGATTTCAAGTTTCTTGTCGGATCGAGTTTGGCACAAAAAACTTTTGGGGCGGGCGCCTGTTCGAGTCACGCAGGCGCCAATCATTTTATTTACCGTGTAACATCGCCGAGTCGCGCCTTGTGCACGCCCACCACATCCTCTTGACCCAGAATCACGTCCCACTCCACCCCCAGCCTCCACCCCACCGCCCACCGATGTCTTGGACGTTCAGCACAACGGTGTCGTCGTCGTCGCTGCCGTCTTTGACCTGAGCCACTCAAGCCAGTCAAGCCAGCTTGGACTCGCCTTCTCCCTCTCCACCCATCCCAGCAGCTCTTCAGCTCGTACCCCGGTCCCTCCACCGCCCTCTCAACGCTTTCCTAGCTTGGTGAGTGTCATCGCCGTCGTCGTCGACATCGATGGCTGATCTGCACCGCAGACTCTCGTTCTCGCTCGTTTCCACTCCGCTGCGGCCCAAAATTTGCCCAGCTCATCCTTGGTGTCTATACTATAGCTCTCCCGAATATCGCATCTGGTGCGTTATTCCTTGGTCGTTGTTGTTGTTGTCACTGACACCACACCCGTAGCTCTCTTTCTTCTCCCATTTCCTCCGCGACGGAGCCCACCATGCCCATCGGATTCTCTACCAGCATGGCCGATGACTATGAAGACGATGAATTTGTTCGAGGTGATGAAGACGACGAAGACGATGAAGAATATCACGCACTTATGCGAATGAACCGTAGCGACGACGAGCAGCAGCAGGAGGAGCAAGAGGAGCAGCAGCAGCAGGAGGAGGAGGAGGAGGAGCGTCCAGGTACGTCTCCACCACTCTTTCTCTCTCACTTGTTCTTATTATCACTTCATCCAGTCTCGATCTACAACGACTGTCAAGGCATCAAGTACACGGTCAACTTCCAGCCCCTCCCAATCCGCACCAGCAAAGGACGGATGAAAAAGGCCGCTACACTTGGGCGCACTCTCTTTGTTCACGAGGACGAGCACTTTGCCAAGGTGCTCAGCGAAGCTTTGGCGGGCGTAGGGAAGACCAATGCCAATTTTCGTGTTGTCGGTGCAAACCTTCGCACCACCGCCTTCTCCGTCACTTACACCATACCGTACACGTCCACCAAGAACCAACAACTGCTGACCACATCCGACTTCAAGAATGCTCTCGACGACGCCAAAAAGAAGGGGAGCCCTACGATTCGTCTAGATTTTGAGGAGCTTACTCCAGTGGGTTTCACCATCATCTTACTGTCGAAGACTGATCATTGCTTGAGCCTGCGGACAAGGAGAACGATCCTGCTCCAGAAATAGATGAGCGTCCTGCAAAGAAGACTTGCACGGTGCGTGTTTCAATGTCCAGGCTCGTCACTCCCGCTAATGAGAGCCGCAGCTAACGCCCGAAGAACAAGCAATCAAGGAACGGGTGCAGCAGCTTTCCGGCGAGTGGAGTTGTTCGGACGACAAATGTGACTCCCGCATCTGCTTCGTACTCCCCAACGGCATGCACATTCGCCTCACCCCGAAGGAACTCAAACTCTGGGCGTCACTCTGGGCTCGTATTCCATCCTCACCGTTATGTTTACTCATTCGCATACCAGGAGGCTGGAATGGAAGGTGTTGACATCAAGAATCCTCCCAAGGACAAAGTGTTTCGCGCGCCGAACACTGCGCCCGACACCGCTACGGACGATATCAACCTTCTCGCCTCGCGCCGACTCAATGCGCTCCGGAACGCAAACCAGCCAACTGGAGTCGTCGTCAACAACGATTTCACCGGACTTGGCACAGCAATCGGCGCAGCGCTACAGTTGTTCAATCGTGACGGCGCAGCTCCTGCTCCGGCACCACTCGCACAAGCACCGCCGGCTCCGGACATGAGCATGGAGCAGTTTTGTCGGGCAGCGGGAATTGAGCACCTGTATCCCCAGCTGGCTCCACTCAAGCTCTCCGGACCACATGTTTTGGCGTACGTGGACAACACCGACCTGGACAAGGTTTTGGGTTTGGTTGGTGAGCGTGCAGAGTTGCGCCATCGGGAAGGGCAGTGGAAGGCAGGAAAGATCCAATTGTAATTGCTCATATTGCTTTCGTGTTGAGTAGAAGTTCACAGTAATTGCAATCATTCAGAAACATCGTATAAAAATAAACTACAAGTAGCCCGAGTGCCGATAAAACCCCCACGTCATCTCCGGTGTAATAACGTCCATAGCATGATACAGTTCATAATACGCTTGTGCGTTGGAAAAGTGACTGATGCCAATTCTGTGGAGGTATGCCTTGATTGCAGACCATGCTTGTTCGATAGGGTTATAGTGTGGTGAATACGGGGGCAGAAATTCGAGACGACACCCTTCCGAGAATGAGCAACGACCATCGATGGATGCAACTGACTCACCAAACGCCTCAACCAGCTCATAGACCTCCTCGGAATGGTGAATCCTCGCGTTGTCGAGCAGGACGACAGACCGTGGCCCGGGATATGGATTCATGGTGGGCAACTATGGTGTTGGTCAGCGAATGAAACAACGGGTGAGAATGCGAACACACCAGATCTTCCTCGAGAAAGTCGAGGAAGGTATCCCGATCCGAAGAGCCCTCTATGACCCGTGAAGCAATGATTCCTTCATCCAATGCCATCCCGCCAATGACCGTGAAGCGCCGCTTGCGAACGAATGGCTGGTAGACCTTGCAGCGCTGTCCCCGTCGTGAGCGTCCGCGAGTGCGAGCATAAGTCCGGTCGTCCTTTGACATTTCATCGACGCAAACGAGGTAGTGGGCGGGATACTCGGCACAGGATACTCGGCGATCCGGACGACAAAATCAGCCTCAGCCTCCGCCGTCTGCTCGGACGCCATCTTCTGTACTTTCTTCAAGCTAATGTGGCGCTTCTTGAGCATGCGATAGATGGTAGCCTCACTGGCGGAGATGTAGCGGTATCGGTCGAGAATGTCTTTGAGCTCGGAGAGAAAGCGCGTGGGATTATGGTTAACAAAGCGGAGGGCAAGTTCTACGTCTTTGGCAATCAGGATATCCTTTGGCCCGCGTTTTCGACCGGGGTGCTTGCCAACAAAGCCCTCGTCGCGATCTTGAGCCACCGTGCGGTCAATAGTACGAGTCGACATGTCGCAGAGCTCTGCGATTTCATGGCGCGTGTCGCGGCCCCGTTTGACGAGACGAACAGCAATCTGCTTTGCAGAGTCTTCGATAGTGCGGTAAGTCATGACTAGGTGCAGCTAAGATGATGGAGGGAGGCTCCGTCGCGGAGGAAATGGGAGAAGAAAGAGAGCTACGGGTGTGGTGTCAGTGACAACAACAACAACGACCAAGGTGTAACGCACCAGAGGTGATATTTGATAGAGCTATACTAGGGACCCCAAGGGTGAGCTGGGTGAGATTTGGGCCGCAGCGGAGCGAAATTGAGTGAAAACGAGAGTCTGCAATGTACATCAGCCATCGAATGTCGATGTCGATGTCAACGACGACGACGATGACACTCACCAAGCTGGGAAAGCGTCGAGAGGGCGTTGGAGGGACCGGGGTACGAGCTGGAGAGCTGCTGGGATGGGTGGAGAGGGAGAAGGCGGGTCCAAGCTGGGTGGATTTGGCTTGCAGAGCAGACATCGAAGACGACAGCGACGATGACGACACCGTCGTGCCGAACGTCAAAGACGTCGGTGGGCGGTGATGTAGAGGCTGGGGGTGGAGTGGGACGTGGTTCTGGGTAAAGAGGATGTAGTGGTCGTGCGCAAGACGCGACTCGGCGGTGTTACAGGGTAAATCAAATAATTAGCGCCCAGCGTGATTCGAACAGGCGCCCGCCCAAAAAGTTTTTTGTCCCAAACTCGATCCGACATCAAACTTGAAAACAGCGAGAACAAACCTGAACCGGGAAGTATACAGGTATACGTATACCTGTAGACTCCGGAGCAGCCGGCGTATACCCCAAAGTTCCCTCCGATTTCCTCCGAGTGTATACCCGTGACGTATACTCGTGACATGATACCATCAATCTATCAACAACTCCTTCGTCCCCGACGTGTGCTCCCTCCTCAACGCCTCTCTCCTCAAGGCCTCAAGGCCTATCCACCCCCAGGCTCCAAACCAATGGAATGACGACCTCCAGCCTACTCTCCAGACGCGCCGGCGGTGTTACTCAGCCCCGAGACGAGTGGATATATCGGCCTGAGGTGCGTCCCCTCGCCGTGCTCCCTGCTGCCTCATCTGACCAACCACCGTCGTGCTCATTCCCTAGGTATCACAACCATCAGTTCCTTCTCGCCATGCCACGATGCCAACTGCCCGCCCATCCGCCAGTGGCCCCTTTCCAGTGGCAAGTTTCCACCAAGGCAACATCGGCCTGACCCGCCCACAAGCTCCCGGAACATGTCTTCCCTGCTCAACAGCCATCGGCCCATGTCGGTGTGATGTGTCCGACTCGATGCCAGTGGATAATGATGCCGAGGAAGACCGTACGTGTACAGCCGACTAGCCGCTTTCTCGCCCATGTACTAGATAACATTGGAATGAACTTATGCCATGTGGTGACCTCTTCACGCCGAGCACTGAGGACACCGGCGCAGAGTCACACGGTTACGTGTCGGGTATACAAGTATACAGAGTATACAAAGTATACAGGTTTTCGTATACTTCCCCATTCAAGGTTTTTCTGAAAACAGCAATAATACACAAAAGTTACCATTTTTGTCCAGAGTCGTCCCCATTGAGTATCCCATCACATCACGATCCAGCCCATTTCTCGGAGCTTCTAGCTGCGTATGGTAACTTTTGTAGATTCAAAGTATTCAAAATGAATAGCAAGCTCCTTCTGATAATAAAGGCAAAGGGCAAGCTATAATCAGTTCCTCCAAGTTTTCACGCTCAAGCGCATTGATGATGATGATAATGATGCCCATCATGATTGCCTCGGTGCCCACCCCCATGTTTTAGGACGTTCCGAAGGTAGCACATGGACATCAGCTTCTCTTGATCATCTTTCGTTGCTACCCGGCTGTTGCGACGCCCGACCCGCGTCAAACTGGTTGCTCTTTCCCCCCGTCGCCCGCGGTCCTCTCGATGGCACCCTCTTTTCCCTCCAACGACCAGCCCACTCGGACATCGCTGCAAACATCAAGTCCAGCTTGTGCTGCCTCAAGGGCTTAGTTTCCGGTCCCGCCCTTCAAGCTTCAAGCCTGGCCAACGCGGAAAAGCCTGGCCAACGCCCACCTCGAACACCATCGATCCCTCTGGCTTCAAGTTCAAGCATCGCCTCAGCCATCCACTGATAACGACGGAGGTGGGGAATGCATTAGTACTGGTGAGCTTTGAGAAGCGGGACGCCATCGAGCTCAGGTGCGTATTCTATTCTCCGAGTCTATAGCATGCCGCTGATCACATTCGTCCTATACTTTCCTCGTCTCCGCCCTACGCGCGCACCAACGGACAACCTCCTCGGCCTAGCTCGTCGCCAGAAGTCCGCGGCGAATGGTGCCCGGGAAATCTATGTGCGTCTACCACTCGTGTGCCACGCTCGGAGTTGGGGAGCGCACAGCTTCGAGGACGTGGAACGTGGGGTGTCGAGGCTGCGATTTCTTTTCGTACGATGATGTACATGCACCCGCAGTAGCGTAGCAATACATGAATTATCTACCGAATCCTAACTGGAGACCCGACTGGGATGATAATGACAGGGACTGGAACAGCACTGGCTGGGAGCTGGCGGCAGCGTCGAGTTCTGGTGAGGCTGGCAACGTCTGGCAGCGCCTTTGAGTTTTCCTAGGATCCTGATGAGGGTCTGCTTGTGAAGCCTCTTTGCGGGCGGTAGACCACATACTTTTCTTGATATCTTGTGGAGGCTACGTGCAAGGCAACTCTTGACAGAGGTACTGCGTAGGTGCCATCGGTGGTGGCAGGAAGAAAGTGAGGAAGCGTTGAGGAAGCGTGGTGATTGACGCGTATATCGACTCCCTCTAGCCGCTGCAAGTACATTGAGGCTTCAAAAGAGCTGTATGGTCATCAAGGCCTTCACTGCAAATCGGAATATATGATTTTTGTGGTCGTGAGTGAAGGAGCCGAAATCTATACCAGAGCAAAGTAGTGGATAGTATGATAAATTTAGGTTTTGAAGGTGATTCCAGCGTTCGACAGCAAGCATTGCTCCAACACACCCAGAAAATCCCAGAAAATCCGACAAGGTAGCCAGTTGGCTTCCTCTGCCGAGCCCGCAGGAATTGAAGCGAAAGGTATTTGGCGTGGCCAGGAAATGAAGCATGAGCGTGGATGTGGCGGTGAGGTGAGTTCGCGATGATTTGAGGTGAGTTCGCCATCCCAAAATCATTATACACCCAAAATCGAATTTGGAGTCAGTTTGGAATGTACCCAAAGGTGGAACATTATTCAAGGGACACTGGGAAGGCCTGTGCTCGCTTTGACTTCTCGGTCCACGACTTGTTGACGACTGCAGGAATAATATGATTCTGGACTACGGACGGACAGTGCATTGTGGAGTGGATAGAGAGATTTTACGCGAGCGGGATATAGAGGATACAGATCAAATTTACTGCATGCAAGATACACCGGACGGAAGTGCGGCGGTGTCGGTGTAGCTTCAAGGAACAGTCAGAAGTGATTCGATGAGTCGATACATGCGGCAATGCATACCGTGACTGTGTATGACCTCGGTGGCAAGGTAGAAGAGTGTGAGCGTGGGTGAGCCCTAATTGAGATCGCCGCCGAATCGGGGTCCAACGGGATGGCGGGTACAGCGGGGTAGGTGCCGCCAGCGACTTTCATCGTCCTAGATCGGAAGGAAGGTGGCGAGCGATATGGGAGAGGGTGCGGGTACATGATAGAGCATTGCCGGACGTTGGGATAGCAGCATACTACAAGAATACCAGTTAGTGGGGGCAACAGCTCAATACGGACGGGACAGACCCACCAATCGCTACAGGATGTGTTGACATGGCTTGCGGAGTTCGCATTGGGTTAGAGGCGAGTGGGAGAGTGCGCGCAGGGCGCTCCGAGGCAGTGCAGAACAATGGGGTAAACGGGGCGGGCACAGTACCAAGTGGGGTTGTATGCTGGTAGTATTTGATGCTTTTAACGTGAGGTGGTGTCGTCTGAGGTGTATTTGAGGAGGGATATGTTGCCAGACTGGCTCTGGATGCTTACACTAACGAGAAGCTGAAGATGAATGAGTCAAGGACAAGTGCGCAACTTTATGACGCACTGGAGACAAGAGAAGGACTGGAAACATGCGGAGTGTCTTCTTTGAGGTCGTCCCATGTAGGGGAGCGCTGCGGTGAAGTGATAAAGCTTGAGGAAAAGCCGGGAAGACAAGGGGGGCGGGGAGAAAGGTGTTGATGGTGCCGTGAATCCAGAGCCATTGCGGCGCTTAAAAGGTGCTAGATCATACGGGGAGGATCTCGGATGAGTGCTCGATGAAGTCCCAAGGCGCTGCTGGGCAGAGGAAGGCGTTGAGGAAGGTCGGGGTGGACGGAAACGAGAGTGATGGGTGTCACGCAGGGTGACACCGGCCCGGAAGCCATCCGCCAAGATCGTTTCAGATTGGTGTTTCGACATGCGGGGGAAAACCTCGCCAAACGTCCAGCGGCCAGCCCGCCTGCCTGAAAAGTGGCGACCGCCGTGAGGCTCTGGCATCCGTAAGGCTGTGTGGCATTCCGCGAGCCTTTGGTATTCATGGGCGGGGTTTTGGCAGGACGATACTATTCTCGGCTTTGGACTGGCGGGAGAGAGAGGCGGGGAGAGGCGGGGAGAGGCGGGGAGAGGCCGCAGAGGCCGGAGAGGCCGGATGGCGGTAAAGGACGAGCGTGGGTGCAACGGCGCCTGGTTTTTTATTTGCCGCCAAACTTGCTCAAACGGTCCTTTTGATCGCTCAAAAGGGACAGCTCATGCTCGTCCCGATGATGAGGGCAAGCCGCCTGAGGCCGAGGTTGATGTTTGTGATGTGTCACAGATTCGCTCTAGGCGGTGTGTTTCTAAGACCCACGGTTGTAACCACCCCCTGGTTGTATCCGGGCAATTTGCAATCGGCTCGCCTGGTTACAACCAGGCACTTTTCGAAAAGTCTACGACTACGGGTGTGCGAGGCGGACGCTTCCGGGGACGCGGTATCCGTCCTCCGCGCATTTTCTACTAGATAGCTCGTTTTTTTGTCTATTTGTGTACTTTCAAACCTTGTTAATCTATCCCTCCCCACAAATCCGTCTTAAATGGCTCTCTTTGCGACGCTCGTTGCTTATCCGTCTACATTGTGACAAGCAGGATGGTGTGACACCGCCCTTTTCTGCTACGTCGACCACCATGACCCGCCGAAACCCGCTCACAAGCGCCAAGACGAGTCACCATCCTGGAGTAGGAGAAAATTAGACATTGGAGATATCACCTGAATGGAAGCTTGGTGCGTAATCCACACTGGCCGCTAGCAAGGATGTGAGACGTGTTGAAATCCCTGTGGCTTCCGTCTTTGGATATCCGGGGACGTAGACACGTCGAGAGCCACCACACTCTGCGTGCCACTCGCAATGGACACGGCTGATGCCGCAACAGAATGCACATGACCTGGTCCGTGCGCATGCCAAGAGACGGGCATCTTTCGCCGTCGTTGACGCAGACCTCCACGGCCATCTTTCCCCGCACTTTGTGACTCGTGCGCAACTCTCCATTCCTGGCTGTCGACGTTGACACGCTCCAAAACGAATGGCAATCGACGTCTACGAATCAGCTGGTACTGAATGCACTCGCAAACCCGACAATATGCCACTCGAGACAAGGCAGTACCGAACCAGTGAGAATCGTACTCTAACGCCAACTCTCATCTTACTGCTCAGCTCGGTACCCAATGCCACTCCCAAAGACCACCACCGAGTTGTTAACCCGCCAGTGGTTCGTTGAGCTTTCATGCCGTATCAGCTCGCGCCAAAATCCGACTCAGATACAAACGACACCAGTGAATACAATCTCAAATCGATCTCATATGCCAACATTTCCGACCAGTATAACGGGCTCGCCACCCTCATAGCCGGCCTCTTCACGAAGGGAACAAATTCAATGGGAATCGACTCAGCGACGCAGCACCACATTCACTTCTCCATACTCCCGCGTCAACACTGGCCCACAGAATACCGCCATAGAACCCAAGCGACGCCAACCCCAATTTCGAAGTCAAATAGAGAGGCACAATTTAAAGACTGTGCGCTCCGACGTCTGACTAGGAACCCAGCCAGCGAGACAAGAGGATTCAATATACTTCGAAACTATATGGTGAGCAACTGCGAAGGGCTATGCAGCATCGTTTTAAATACCGCATGCAGGACCCTTGTCGACCCATTCTTCCGCCCGCGTTCCCCACTATGCTCTTCCCAGTCTATCCCTTCACACCTGCCCCGAGCCCCGTCCCGTTCACCGTCCTGTGCGACACCTTCCAGGCCGCAGACACTATGGTCCCCCCCCTCGACACCCTGTCTATCGTGGAGGCAAATGGAATCCCAACCCGCATCCAACGTGCCCAGGGAGATACTCCGCCGCTCATCGACGATGGAGTCTCGTCTACGGGTAGCATGCCGTCGCTCATCACCGTGTCGAACTCGAGCGAGGAGTCGCCTGAGCAGTGGTCCGCTGACGCGTCCCCCACATCGATATGGGTTCGTTCCCGCACTACTCCCCTCGATTTCAATGCGAATTGACAAAATCGATCCCTCTCCCCCCAAGGTCCCCCAGCGCACTACCCACGCTTCAGTCCCGGACGTGCGCCCAACCTCCAACACGGCGGTCGGGGTCCTTTGGGGTCCCTGCTACTACTTCCAGCAGCCCGGCGGCTGCAAGAAGGGTGCGCAATGCAACTTCCGTCACGTCGACCTCCCCATCGCTAAACGGCCCACTCCTCGCAAACCGTCTGCGGCCAATACGGCGACCTCGTGGCGTGCGCCGGCCCAGCAATCCCGTCTCCACCCTGTCCCCTCCCAGCCTCACAATCCATCCGCTCTGAACCTGTCGGCGAAACAGCGCTTCATTACCACAATGCTCGACCGGCTCTATCGGCAGCTTGACCGCATGTACATGCTCAACGAGGGGGGGAAGGGTCGGATCCGTGCCAAGCTGGACGCCCTTCTTCGTTGCGTGGCGAGACTTCACAGCCAGCTTCGGAAGATGAGGGATCTCCAGGAGTTCGAGGATCTGGCCGAGGACTATTACGCCGAAGTTGACACTGACGACGACGATGACTGATTGGACTCGCAATTTGTACTTGTACTTTGATATCGAAAATTGTACTTATATCTTCTGATGTACTACTTATCTACGTGTATGATACTTTTGAAATGATGATCATACTCTCTGTACTACCGCAGTGACTTTGTACAATTCGTGCTCCCCATCCCCAATATGATTCGGGCAGATCATGTATCGGACACCTACGACTAAAGAATAAACCACTTCCGCCATACTACATATAGGTTCAAGGTGGAAGGACTGTTGCTCTTTGTATACGCTTAGAGTCGAAACTAATGATTCCGCAGTGTCAAACGCAGCTCCGGCGATGCTTGAAGAAAAAATTATTTACAAATGAAGATTTCGGAGTTTTGGTAATAACCACGATACCAAAAAGGACGGCGGTCCAAAATCGTAGACGACGGTCTTAAAAACGTAACCCACTCATGAATCACAACCAAACTGAAACTACGTATAGTACCTTGGACCCTCTGAAGGTTAAGAAAGCCGAGGAGGGTAGATGGGATACGGTACATCCTGCTCACCAGTGCCTGCCGGCTGGGAGCCAAAACGAAATCAGCAGGGGTCAGGGTACCCAGGGGCCTATCCCTGGCTACGTTATGCAAGGTCCCTCCTGGCATAGTGGCTCGGCCACTCTGGCTACTACGCCAGGATACTACGAAGAGCGGCAACCCTGTTCCGATCCCGATGCAATGTCTCCTAGTGCAAGTCGGGCTAATGCCGCTGGCGCAACAATGCCTGATGGAACACTGGGAGAGGACAACCGTTGTATTGAGAACGGTACAAAACGAAAACTCAGTCAGCTCGAAAATGAAACGAACTCAGTCGCCGATGTAAACACACAGCATGGAGCTGACTTGATAAACAAACATGTTAAATTGACAAATAGTGATCCTACGTCAGATACGCAACTTGAACCGCCCTCAAACACAGATGAGACTGACCATGCAAGAAATATACAGCATGTAGCCCAGGGGGATATTCCGGTGTACGATTGGGAAACAGAGAATACAGCGATTAGACGGAAGAACAAGCCTCCATGTAACATAAAATCAAACAAATTCACCCGCTCATCTATAACAATTGGATCCCTAAACATGGCTGGAAGGGACACCGCAAAATGGATGGGTCAGTTCAACCATAAGTTCCGAAACATTAAAAGTCTAATGGACACAAATAACATTGGAATCCTGGCCGTCCAAGAAAGTCACATGGATGGTGAAGGAGAAAAGGAGTTTGACTCAATCTACCATAGATGGATAAAAATATACTCCTCTGGTCATTCCGAAAAGCCGTGCTCTGTGGCAGGCGTGGCCTTTCTTCTCAATAAAAAATTTGTTGATTCAGAAAACATAGTAAAGTATGAACTTGTACCAGGTCGGGCTCTTTTGTTAGTAATTCCCTGGCATGATAATACACCAATTGTAATCCTGAACATCTATGCCCCTAACACCGCCCCAGAGAGGGCCCAATTGTGGTGCACTCTTTGGGAAATGTGGGCTCGCAATCCGGACTTGCCCCTTCCAAACATAACACTTGGAGATTGGAACTTTGCAGAAGACAGCAAAGACCGAAACTCCGGAAATGGAGATACGGTACCAACAGCTTTTAAGCGCCTCAAAGATTTATTGCGCATTGAGGATGGCTGGCGTACAACCTATCCTGATAAACGGGACTATACATGTACTCCGAAACAAAGTAACAGGCGAAGTTCTGTATACATACTCCCGATTAGACCGAATCTGCAATGACAGCACCTCTCTCCTCAAATATCGTGATTGGAGAATACAGCGACATGCGGTGAAATCAGATCATCTCTTAGTTTCAGTCCAACTGGTTTCACGGAATGAGGTTAAGCCTGGTAAAGGGAGATGGTGCCTTCCTACATACCTCCTACGAACCAGGAAGTTCATGAACCATATAAATAAGATAGGAATTGAGGCCGAACAAGCTGTTAAAAGGCTCGAAGGACAGCCACGTGATACAACGAACAATATTCAAACAATCATGGAGAATTTCAAGAGAAATGTTGCAAATTTTGGGAAAGCATGCACACAACATACAATAACTGAATCACAGCGCAAAATCAAAGAATGGAAAGTTCAACTGGATCTTGTACTTCATGACCACACTCTTTCCCAATCTGATAAGTCCTTGACGGTATACCTCCTCGAAGAAAAGATTCAGCAATGCATAGAAGAGGAATCAGAAAAAAGCAAAGAGATGTGTGATGCTCAGTTCCATGCAGAAGCCGAATCATTACGGACAAATAAATGGACTAAGTCACTCAAAGGATACCAGATGAAGGAACAGATCTATGAGTTCATAAAGCCAGACAGTTCTGAATCTCTTCCACAGTATGAATCCCAGCCTAAAGAAATGGCCGAAATGGCCCGAAACTACCACAACTCCATCCAGACGGCAGATAAAAATGAACATGATGAATATGGTCGTCTGATGGCAACGGGACTTGAGAACTGCAAAGTGCATCTGAATCAGGCAGAATATGAGAAGATGGATGTAGACTTTAACAATACCGACCTAGCGGAGGCACTTAAGATGTCAAAGAATGGTAAGGCACCTGGAATTGACGGCATCCCTTATGAATTCTATAAAGCACTGGACATTAGGTTCCAGAAGATGCAAAAGCAAGGTGAAGAAGCATTCAATGTGATGAAGCTGCTAACAGCACTGTTCAAGGACATCGAAACCTATGGGCTTAATGAAGGATCAGATTTCAATACTGGATGGATGTGCCCTATATATAAAAAAGGGGATAGGGCTCATATTGCTAACTATAGGCCCGTTACCTGCCTGAACACTGACTATAAACTCTTTACAAAAATATACTTGTTACGTTTAATAACCGTGGCAGCCTCTCTAGTACACCCAGATCAGGCTGGATTTATGAAAGGACGCAGAATTGAAGACCAAGTGAAGCTGGCCAAATTCCTGCTTGACTATGCTGATGCAACAGAAGAAGATGGAGTACTAGTAGCGCTTGATCAGGAGAAAGCGTACAATAGAATTGACCATGAATACTTAATGAAAGTACTACAACATATGGGATTCCCTCCTCGTTTCTACGAGTCAGTAATGAACCTTTATACTAATGCAAACACTATGGTGATGATCAACGGGGAATTGAGCACCCGATTCACAGTGACCAGAGGAGTACGACAAGGGGACCCTTCGTCATGCCTTTTGTTTAACCTTGCAATTGAACCACTAGCATGTCTCCTGAGAAACTCTTCTTTGAATGGAATTGAAATTCCGGGGACTGAACGCAGAATACTGATTTCATTATTTGCGGATGATACAACTATATATCTTGCCCAAAATGATTCCTGGAAGGAACTATGGAATATTCTAGATTTGTGGTGCATGGCTTCAACGGCAAAATTCAACATGGCTAAGACTGTTATCGTACCATTTGGATCAGAGGAACAAGGCACGGGCTGCGCTTCGCTCCGCTCAAGGACCTGGAGCTGAGTCCAGAGCTCAGAGTACATACAGTGATTCATCTTCAAAAAACAAAATGGAGGGACTATCAGGATTGAAATTAAATGACAGTCTACGATTACACACTCAAAGTAAGTAACACGTCTGCATCATCTCCGGGTTGCCCATTCACAGTTTCTGACTCCTAGAATCACTCCACCGGTCACCCACCCGCCGCCGTGTACACCATGCGAGCAACAGAATAGGCAATCTGCGAAGTCTGTTGATAATCAGTAGGCAGAAGAGCAATGACGACATACAGCGTTCAGAGTACGTTGACTCTAATGGGTTATCGAGGCTGTCGCGTTGCAAATACATCTTGAATCTGTTCCAGTCTATCAATTGTAGGTAAGCAGTGAGCGAGCGAGCGAGAACGTAACGTGGCAGAGACCCGAAATGGACCATTGATCCACCGATTTGTGTGTGCTACGCTGCATCCGATCGTCGCATTGAAGTTCCTGTGGAAGAGCTTAACGAACGAAGGGAAGTACAAACACACCCACTGGCATATCCAGCGACTCGATTGTTGCTCGCTCATTCGCATGCTCACGCTGCACGCTGGATTTTGTTGGTATGGCGGCGGGAACAGCGGTGCTGTTGAGCGGCGCAAACACCTTGACACGACAGCCGTGACTGGCTCGATGGAGCTGGAAAAGATTAGAGGTGAGTTCAGCAAGTACTAAATCAGTAGCAATAGCGGTCTCACGCACCAACAATGTTACTGCAAGCATTTTGACATACATCATCATCGAGTGGACGGTCGGCGGCTCGGAATTAACGAAGTTGGAACATTTTGAGTTGTGGTGAACGATCCGGCTGTTTGGGAATACAGGACGCACCTCGGAGCGGGACAGTGCTCGACACTCGACGATCTGCCAACGATCTGCCACAATCCCTCGGCGTCCATCGTGCACTTGTACGGTCGTGTTCGGGTCGTTGAGCTGGTGCAGCGCGGAGCATGATGCAAACACTTGACGATAACGAATATCCTGAGGATGCAAGTCATCGCGAGCACTTGATGACGCGAAAGCTTGACCGACTTGCAGAGCTGGCGACGCAGCTTGTGGTGTTGACTTGGTCTTGATTTGAAGGGCTGCGATGCATTGAGATGGGAAGCGTTGAGCTATTTGGCGGGAGGACGGCATTCGATGGTGAAGGGCGGAAGAAGAAGCAAAGATGGGATCAAGTACGACTGGTTTAACCCTGAAAGTTGCAGTGCCCCGCGCTTACACGATGTGCATAGCCTTTTAGCTGTGGGAGTGAGGCCAGATGACTCGACATGAGGCTAGTTTGAAGTTTGGTTCAGCGCTTCTCGGGCGCTTACTCAGCGCTTGAGGCGTGGGATGGGAGCGAAATAGCGAGCCGACAGGCCAGAAGCTGATGAAATTCCCCGAAAAGGTAAGCTTGAACCCAGTATGACGTGCGCAGCAGCCATGCAGTGTGATAGCATCAATTTTCAGGTAGTTTCGTTCAGAGAAGGGTAATATAGAACAAAGGTTATAGCAGAGTGAAGGATAAATGAAAAATCTCCACGCAATACAATTCCATTTAGTATGAGATTGCTACAGGATGGTGAATCCTTCCGAATGCTTGGCGCATGGCTTGGAAATAAACTGGGGAGTATAGCTCCCTGGCCAAATGTCCTGGAAAAAATTACAGGCGACCTAGGGAGAGCAATATGGGCCAACCCTGGATTTGAGGGGATGCGTCATATAATCAATATGAGTTTTGGAGGTCGAACCCAGTATCTAACACGAGTCCAGGGTATGCCGGAGGAAATTGAAGACACACTGGTACAAATGCAACATGCCTTTATTTGGCACAATGAGAGAGCTAGGGTCGCTCATGAAACAATGAGGCTGTCTGTTGAGCAGGGGGGTCGTAGTATCCTGGATATCAAGACGAGAAATGAAGCAATACACCTCTGGAATCTGAAGATGTACATTTTTTTTTTTTTTTTTTTTTTTTTTTTTGTGGCACGTTGGATAGTAGCTTACCACTGACATAGTCGGCGGGTCGCTACCCGTGAATTGTGAGGCCATGGACTCAAAACCAGGCCAGCCGGGCGACCGAAATAAAGGAAAGGAAACCACTCGAGGAAATGCGTAACCGCATCAGTGCGCTTTAGCACCGTATGTGGGGCTGCGACTTCCGTAGGCTCAAGACTCGCAGACGGGGATCGACCCTACCGCTCATCTATCCTCGCCAACGTTAACCGACACCCACTAAAACCCCGACCTCCCGTGCCGTTGGCCAGTCATTCGGGAGTAAGCCCTCGTGTTTCAGCGTCTTTCTCCAGGTCTTCTTTACCAGTGACGCTGGAATGGCCTTTTTGCCATATTTTCGTTCGTTTGTCATCTCTCTATCCAACTGTAGTCGGTTGTTCATTGCCCACAGCCATTTTTGCTCGATGGCCGCCAGCGACGCTGGCTCCTCCGATATTACGTGTTTGCATCTTATCTTCCAGATGAGATGTGCCGACTCCGATATCAAGATGCGGAACAGACGTGTCGCTCCTGGGTCGTCTTTTTCAATTGCTGCGCATGCCATTATTTCGTGGACCGTCGGCTTTATCCTCTGGCCCGTCTTCAGCTTCCAGAACTCGCTCACGAGCTCCCATATGCGTTCTTGGCCCGGTGCTTGGCACTGCATGAGGATATGGGTCATTGACTCCCAGTCCATGCATTCGTCGCACTCTCCTCGCGACTCGAAACCTGGGGCTCTCTCCCAGTATCTCCCAACCTTGTATCCATCGTGGACGAGCATCCAGAGGAAGTATCGGATGTTCCTCGAGATATCTTTGTGTCTTATCGATGTCCAGATTTTCTTTGCGGCGACCTTCGAAATGCTTGGTGGTGCCGCCGCTGCTTGGGCAAATTCGAGGTTAAAGGTGGTTCTCGTTCTATCTAGCGCCTCTCGGTATTTAGGTGAGTTCATTTTTCTCTTTCTTATGATCTTCCCGGCCAGTGACTGAGTCATCGTTCGCAGTTTTGCGCCGCTCAAGACCACGCTTCGGTCCTCGTCCATCCGGATTTCGTCGCTGGTACTCTTCAGTGCTCCGCCGCTCGCAAGTACATCCGCGGCTTCGTTTCCCTCAACTCCGCTGTGGCCTTTGACCCATTGGAAGGAGGTCGGGGCTCGTCTCTGCCGCAGACACATCATTGTCATCCACGCGAGGTCTCCGTTTTCGGTCAGGAGGAAACCCTGGTCTTCCCATTTTCTCGAGTTCTTTGTCATTGCATCGATCGCATATCTGGAGTCGCTCATTATGTGTAGCGGGCGGTCGATTGGGCACATCTCTGCGGCCTCTTTGATCGCCGCCATCTCTCCCACCTGGTTGGATGGATTCATCTCGTCCGGTATTCTGAGCTCACGATTCCTTGGGTCGTTTTCTCCAAAGAAGATTCCTGCTCCGGCTCGTACGTCCGGTGTTCCGTTATTTATCGCGGATCCGTCTGTGTACACGACGACTGGTGGGTCGGTGCGAGTTGCCAGTCGTTGTACATCTGGCGCTCGTCTTTCTGTGTTTGCATTTTCTTCTCCAAAGATTCGGAAGGCGTCCGCTAATGTGCCATGTGTGGTGACTTGGGTATTGAAGTGTATCACATCTTCCTCTTGTTCATCGGGTTCCTCGTCTAGGTCCTCCCAGCCTTCAGGTTGGGGGCACCTCGGGTCCCATTGATCCTCTAGGATACTGAGGAGGTCTCGTGCTCGTTCAAAGCATTGGTTCGGGTGTGCACATCCTGTTATCGCTCGTGTTATGCTGCACGCGGCACATTTACAGTCTTTTCTTGACTTGTGTCTTGGGGCATGGATCTTCCTTGCAAGGAGTTCCGCATCTCCCACTGTTTTAATTCTATGTTTTTCTTGTAGGCACTTCGTTGAGTGCCTCGGCACATTATAGAATGTGTTTGAGGGTGGGTGTGCATGTTTATGGTGCCAGATCGGCATCGTTCTCTGTATCTTCTGGGATACCGCAATCGCCTCAAGTCTTACTCCATATTTTTTTCCCACCTCGATCATATCGTGTAAGTCGTTTCCTATTTTCCTCGCAGATGTCATTGAGTTCCAGCTTTGAAGGTATTGATTCGTTTTTACATTTAGTTTTGCGTAATCGGACTTTGAGTCACCTTGTATTGCCAGAAATTCGTCTGCAAAGAATGCCCACGTTGGTCTCTCGGGTCCAAAATTGAGGTATCGTTTGAGCCATGTTATCGCGATTGCCTCGTTGCGTGTAACGATGTCGAGCAGGTTCCTTCCACCTATCTCGATTGGTGCGTATATTGTCTCTTGGTTTATAGTGACATGCTCCTTTCCTGCCCATAGGAAGTTCCTCACTCGTCGTTCAAGTCGTTTTTCTATGCTCTTTGGCATGCCTTGCACCGTCGCGAGATATTGAGTCATTCCGCCGATGATCATGAGGATGATGAGTCTACGTCCTTCCATGGTCGGGTTCCCCATTCCCCATATTTCAAGGGCTGCGTCTATTTTCTCGAGGATTCGTGCCCAGACCGCTGCCTGGACTACACTATTCCCTACCCAGGCCCCGAGCGTACGGATTGCTTCTCCATCCGCTGCGATTTTAATATGCGTGGGCACCCGTGTGCCATCTGTGCCGTTGACAGTACGGTTGGCGATGACGTTGGCTCTGTATTCGGCGGTGCCAATCGGCACGATTTCTGTTTTGGTGACATTGAATTTTGCTCCCGCCGCAATGCACCATTCGTCTAATATTTTCATTAGGTCTTCCCAGTCGTCGCTGCTATCCAGGTACACCATCGTGTCATCGGCGAACAGGGACGTTATAATTCGTTCTTTTCTGCCGCTGACCTTGAGGCCTTTCAGGTCTGATTTCCTCAATGCTTCCGCAAGGGGTTCAATTGCAAGATCGAAGAGTAGACAGGATAGCGGGTCTCCCTGCCTTACTCCTCGGGTGACTTTGAATGGATTTTTACTTTTGACCCCGTTTATCATGACATACGTCTGGGCGTCGCTATATAGCGCCTTGACTGTGTTTACATATTCCTTAGGTATGCCAAATTTGTCTAGCGTTTTCCAGAGGTAGTCGTGTTCGATTTTATCGTAGGCTTTCTCTTGGTCGAGGGCCACTATCAGTCCGTCATGTTCGGTCGCTTCCGCCCACTCAATTATCCTTTTGGTGAGCCATACTTGGTCTCGTATTTGCCTTCCTGGCACAAATCCTGCTTGATCTGGGTGTATTAATTTTGGAGCCACCACCGCTAGCTTGATTGCTAGCGCTTTTGACATGATCTTGTAGTCCGTGTTGAGGAGTGAGATCGGGCGGTAGTTTGCGATATCTGACCTGTCATTCTTTTTGTAGAGTGGACACATCCAACTCTCCGAGAAGCCCGTATTGGCTGCCATTCCGTGCTCTTCAACATCGTTGAATACGCTCTGCATCGCGCCAATCACATCGAAGCCGGGTCTATTTTCCTTGGTCGCAGACTTGTATCTATCGTTCCAACATTTCCAAATCTCGTAGGGTATGCCGTCCAGTCCCGGCGCCTTGGCGTTTGCTGATTTTTTCAGGGAGTTCTCGACTTCCTCTCTGCTTAATCTCTTTGCTAGCGCGTCCGCTTGATCATCCGTTAAGTGGGTGTCGATCTTCCCTAGGACTGTCTCCGTGATTATTTCTCACGCAATTTGGGGAGTGTCGCTCCTGTCGTCTTGGAGGCTGTTGTGGTAATCCTTGGCCATGTCAGCCATTCGTTTGGAGTCCGTTTCGTATTGTGGGTTCTCTCCTGCTTCGCCAAAATCTTTCTGAAGCCTGTGGATTAGTTCTCTGGGCTTTGCGGGTTTGTTTAGCCGAGACCAATATCTTCCAATGATCTCGCCTTCAAGTCTGTTTCTTACTTTTACCGTGAGGCGTGAGCTTTTGTATCTGATTTTCTGAAGTTCTACTAGCTTTTCTGTGATTACAGTGGCCGCCAGCATCCTCTCATCTTCTTCCACGGAGACGTCATTTAGTACGTCGTCTAGTTTAACATCCAGTTCCGCGATCTCTTTCGTTAGTTGTGGTATGGTTATTTTAGCACGTTCCCTTGCTTTCGCAATGACATCTTTTTTGAAGTCTTTCCAGAGGGTCTGTGGATTATACGAGGGATCCCTTTGCTCTCGGACTCTAACTTCGCGAAGGTCAGCTTCAAGTTTCATTCCTCTTTCGTGTATGTATTTTGATAAGATTTTGTCTTTATTTAGATATATGGGCCATGTCCATCGTCCGTGTCCAGTTGTCGGGGCTTCCGCGGTCGACACTTTCACCGAGACCATCTTATGGTCAGTCTCGATACCTACTGATATTATTTCCCACTCGAATGTGTGTTCGAATAGGTCGCGTCGAACGTACCACCGGTCAATTCGTGAGTGCGCTCCTCCTTGTGCTTCTGACTGGGCATACGTGTATGCCCGTGTATTTGGGTAGGTCTCCCTCCATCCATCTATTAGTCTGAGGCTGGTTTTCATCTTGTCTAGGGCATCCACCGCCGTTTCGGGGTCTTCGTGCGCTGGAAAACGATCATTTGATGCCTCCACTACGTTGGTATCTCCTCCTAGTAGGTCGGGTTTCCGAACTCTGGGGTGGTCCACGAAGTATTTGTCAATTTCTTTCCAGAATTCCGCATTTTCCGCTGCATCATTGGGTGCATATACCCCGAGAATTTGCAGTGGCGAGCCGTCTCTGTTTTTTGCTTCAAGGGCTAACGCTCGTCCAGGAATTAGTATCCTTTTCTTGATATTGTCCGTCTCAATCATGTATTTGTTAAGGACTATTGCAACACCTTGCGCGTTTGCGGTGTGCTCGGCCTTTGTATACTCAAGATGTAGGCATCTCCCGAATAATGCATGTATTCTGTCTCTTCTTTCCTCGTTCATGTGGGCTTCTCCCACCACGAGTGCTCCCACTTGATTTTCTCGCATGAGCTGCCATATTCCCGGCCATTTATTTTTTTCCCCAAGTATATTAGTGTCGCCATGCCCTCGGATGTTGAGGGATGCTAATTTAATCCATGACTTAACATTCTTTGAGCCAGGCCCAAATCGTATCGCAGGACCAGGAAATACACGCTCACGTGGGCGTGTTTCCTGACCATTCAAATTCGCGGGTTGTTGGGAGTTTACCGGGCTTGAGCCTCTTTGTATTGGCCTCAGGAAAGGGCTGTCATCATCATCTGTAGGCGTGTTGTCGTTCATTGGCGCGTCCTCCGACTCGGTGGGGTTGTGTATACCCCCACGGCCTTGATTGGCCGGACGCTCATTCTCATTGGGAGCGCTGACGCCTATAACGTCTCCCCCTACAGGGGTTGGGTCTTGCTCATTGCTTGACCCGCGCATATTTAGCGCAGTAGTGCCTATAGCACCCCCCGGTGCACTCATTGTGCCCGGAGTTGCATTGAGCCACTCATCTTCGGCTCCCCAGGGGTGGTGGCCCTCCCGGTTCGCCTCCGAGCGGCCTTCTGCCAGATCCCCTCCAACACGATGGTTTTCATCAAGAGCAAGGCCGGTGGCGGAGCCGCTACTTTCTCCAACCATCGCGAGCCTTGCCGTGTCAGTTTGTAATTCACCTGTAAAGTTTGGTAAGTTAGTTTGGTTATTGCTAGCGGAAAAAGAGACCCGCCGACGATCCTCGCGAGGGTTCGTCGGCGGCTTGCCTCGGTGAATGGGGTTCATGAGCACTTGACGATCTGCCTCTTGGGGGCACATTGTCCAGTACTCAAGATGCCAGGACTGCTGGCCGGCCAACCCCGACTTGAATAAGTCTGGCCGTTGCGGCGGAAGGCTCTAGATTGGGCTCGGTATATCAAGGATATACTTTGCCCGCCCCTTCACCATTCCGCGTGTCCCTCCCCCGTTTCCTGTCCGGTTTTTAACACCGTCAGTAAATGTGGCGGGTTCGGGTTGCATTCGTAGTTACACAAACGACTTCTTCTAGGCCCAGACCTAGGAATTTTTAAGTAGCCTGTAGGGACAAACAATCTATTCATAGGAAATAACGAGCGACACAACTTTGGGCGGTAGGTAGTGAGTTAACGAATGTGGGTAGGCGATCGGTATTCAAGTAACGAGTTCGTCCGAGTTGGGATAGTATGAAGGTATACTTCTTTCGAAGGAAGAAAGGCAAGGAAACTTCTACCGGTGTTCGGCAGTTTACTAAGATCTGCGGTAGTATTCACGCGCATATGGGCGTCCGCGTCCACCTCCGCGACCGTTGTATCCGCCACGGCCAGAGCCACGTCCTCGAGAGCCACCTCGGAAATTCCCCCGACCTCTATTGGCATGCTGTGCCGATCCGTCGTCGTTGTTGCCGCCATTGGTGGGGAAAAGAAGATGGTCGTGGGGGAGCTCGGACAGTTGGGCCGGTGGCCCCCACCATCCAGGGCTGGCGACGCTATGTGCGGATGCGTTCTTTGCGGCATACGGGCAGAGGAACGTCGGGTGCTGGGCGCTCTTACACAGCATGCATTCCAATGGTTTCCCTGACGATCTGGGACGGAAGCCGTATTCTCCCGCTGAGAACTGGAGCCGGCGCATGACTTTTGAGACCCGTTTCTGCAGCTCGCCCTCGAGTGGGTCCATGAAGAATACCACCACCGGTGTTGTCGATGGGTGGTGTACGAGGCGGGCGTGGACGGTGTTGACAACATCGAAGACCCGCTTGGGTCCCAGACCTCCTTTTGCCTGCGTGGCCTGGTCAAGTTCGCGGTATGTGTCGGTATCGGTAAACGCAGCGCGGACGAAACCAGCGCGTGCCCAGGCTTCGACGTCCTCGGGGTCGTCGGGAGAGCCGATGAGGTCGTGATGACCAATGACCCACTCGGCGTCATTGGGTTCGTACCGTTGAACCCAGAATCCCAACGCCGTGTGAACACCATATGTGCCTTGCGCTAAGATTGCCCTCGCCCCTTCATCGCTCTCCGCCAGGACTGAGACCGAGATTGGTCCGCCGTATTTGTCGTTGCCGACGTTTTCCCCATCAATGGACGCGGGGACCGGGAACTTGATCTCCAAGTTCTCGGTGGGGGTGCGGACTCGGAGCGCGACTCTGAGTTGGTCGAGGAGTGGGGTATCGTAGGTCGTATTGCGGACATGATTACCACCGTTAGCAAGGACGGCTATCAAGTGGTTGCCTCCTTTACCCAGGAAGCTTTGGGTGTAGGAGGTGGCCCAGAAGCGTGTAGCACGTGCGGTCGGGACGTAGTGTCGGGGGATCGATGGATCAAGCTGTTGGTACGGGGGGTTGCCCGCCTCATCTGCTGGTGGCGGGTCTTGCGGAGTAACCGTCTGAAAGTAAGGATTCCGCGCCATGCATACGGGCCGATACGATTTCAAGTCGTCGTCCGTGGGGAAGGTGAAGACTTGGTTTACTACTGCAGCTGCAGCAGGGGCGGCCTCGGCGTTGGCAATGTCAAACAGTAGTACCGGGCGGTTTGCAGCTGCGAGGGCTGCAAGACGTTGTTGCTCGAGTCACTCTCGTTCGAGAGCCTGCTGCTGCGCGAGGGCCTGCTGTTGCGCGAGGGCCTGCTGTTGCGCGAGGGCCTGCTGCGCAAGTGCTGCCTGCGTTTCGATGCGTTGTTGCTCTTCCATATCATCGTCCATGTCTGATTCAGTAATAACTGGGCTCGGTGGGGGAGGAGAGGACACGGATGGTGCTGGTGTTGGGGACGGAGAGCGTGCTGTGGCAGTTTCGTCGTCTGGGCTGTCTGAGTCCGGGTCGAGTGTCTCGACGGTGGTAGTTTCAAGTGAGGACGTTCCGGGAAGGAGAAGGGCGTCGAGCGCGATGGGAGCTGCCGGCCTGTATGATTTTCGGACTTTGGGAGTCTCCCGTTCGTCCATCAGGAAAAAACCACCACACTACATAGTTCTCATTAGCCACAATCGCGGTGTTAGCATGGTAGGCTAGTCCCGTAATAGGCAGCGCTTGGTAGCAGTCCAGCAATATCACAGTAGCAGCTGTTAGCAATGGCGCAGCTGCTTGTTAGCAGCTGGTAGGGACCAGTAGCGCATTGCTACCACCGCTACCTCAGCTCTCACTGCTCTGGAGCACACAAAAGTATTACGAGGAGCGATAAAAATGCATATATTTTGTGTATTTTAGGTACTCTCTACGCCACCGCCCTCCTCCTCGGCTTCCGGCTCGCTGTCGGTATCGCCGGTCCGGCCCTCCAGCTCAGCGCGAAGCGCGGCTTCTTGCTCGTCGTCGATGTTACTCGGGCCAGTGGTGGTGGTAGTCGCGTTAACGAGGGTTCCGCTGCGGAAAGGATAGTCAGCAAGATACTAGTATACGCATAACGTCAATCACATACGTGAGCTTGGTGTACCAGTGGCGGCGAAGGTTTTCGACAACGGTGGGGCTGACCGTGCTCCACTTCTCGACGTCGATAAGATGGGTGGAGTAGAGCGTGCCGACCGCCTTCTCCGTGAACTTGCTCTGGACGAACTGGCCGGTCTGCCATTCCTTCACACAGACTTCAATCTAAAGCGTAAGGCGGCGTGAGCATACATCAAGCATGCGAGGAACGACATACGGCGGTCATCTCCAACGCGATGAGGGAGAACGGGATGGGATTGAATGCGGAGGCAAAGATGACACCGACGGCATCCGTGTCCTTGAATACGGTGAGCTGGCGCACGGCCTTGATGATGGGGTTCTCCGCATATCCCGCGCGCTTCTTGGTATCCTAAGGAAGCGCATTAGTATACAATTGTACAGAAGCATCATCTTACCTTGTAATGAAACGCCGCTTTGACGAGCAGCCGCTCAGACTCCGCCTTGTTTGCGGTGACTTGGACCGCGGAGGTGCTGCGAGTCATCTTGTACTCGGACGCAAAGAGGGAGCGCGTCTTCTCGATGATCTTCCCCCGACTCGACGGACCCCGCTGGCGAATCTAACTGCATGTGAGCATCAGCAGACAGTCATAAGGTCGCACGTACAATGTTGCCGATACGGTCCGTGAACTGGAAGCGCTCGCGTGCAGCGCGACAGGCTGCCTTGAATGACTCCTTCGCCCATTGAGCTTGCTGGATTGTCGCGGGAAAGGGGTTGATTGTCAGCAATCACATCGTGTACTCCTGGCATGCACGGAGGATGACGGCCTTCTCGGTGGGGGCATAGTCGGACGCCTTGGGCTTCGGACCGGCGACAGCAACGAACCCCTCGCAAAACGCCGCCACCTTTCCCTTGCCTTGATTGTGTCGACCGCGCGTATTGGCCTCGTTGGATATGTCGGTGTCGATGGGAGGAGGGGAGCTGGTGCGAGGAGGAGGGGAGCTGGTACGAAGAGGCGGGGAGCTGGTGCGAGGTGGTGGGGAGTTGCTGCGACTGCCGCTCCTCTCGTCATCGTCGTCATCGGACCGAGCATTCTGGACACGCTGCTCGCGCGTGAGCTCAGGGAGGGCCATGAAGCGAGTGGTGCGGGGGCGCTGGACTGTCGCTCTCTTGATGGACTTGAGGGTTACGGGCTTGTCGGCGGGCGGAGCGATGACAGGGAGCGCCATGATCTACAGAGACGATGACTGAGATGAAGAATGGTAATGATATACATACGCGATTGGGGATGCGGATGTTGCTGTCTTCGTCGTCTTCCATCGGGTCCTCGCTCTCGTATTCTGGCGTGTGCCAATCAGCGACAGCCCACTACGAGAAGAACGACTCACCAGCTTCCCGAGCAGCAGCCTCAGCGAAAGCGGCGGCAGCCTCCGCGGTAGCAGCCGCTTGAGCAGCCGCCGCCGCCTTCTTCTTCTTCTGGAGCGCTTTTTCAGCTCGCTGGACGTCGGACTGGAGGGTGTCGAGATTCTCCTTATCTATCAGGTGGGTCGACGTCAGAGAAAGGCTGGAATGGGAGAAGAAGCTCACCGAGCTGCTTCTGCTTGGCGGACGCTGTCCGCGCGCGTTTCGCGGCAGGGTTGGCGTCCTCGGAGCCTGCTTTACGTTTGGCGGGGGCACTTGACAGTTGACCGCTGTCCGAGTCATCCTCGTCTGACTCAACGATCCGTGTGGGCTTCGCACGAGCCATGGTAGAAATTGGGCGGGGAGATGGAGGGAGGGAGATGGAGGGAGGAAACAAGCCGCGTTGCTATCAACAAGCGCGCAGCGAGTCACGCTTTCAGGTACCGCCATCGGTGCACATGGAGCTCGGCTGATGGCGCAAGATCCAATTTGCGCACTTGATTTCCTGTCCCTGACTCTCTGAGTTCCTCTCTCCGACGACGTAAATGCCGGGCGGATTCCCGTGCCCGTATTGCTCGACGCCTCTTGATACCGAACAGGGACGGCGCTCCCACATTGTCCAGAACAGGGAATGTGCTCGTAAACAGAGAGAGGCGGTTGGCGGTGATATAGAATGGAGCGATTGGAGCTCAGATGACGATGCCGGAGGTGGTGGAAATGGCAGCGGAGACACTGGCGATGGGATGGCGCTCTTCGACATGCATACCGACGCGATGGAACTCGATGATCAACTCCCTCGAGCAGACCCACCGGACGGCATCAATGTCGCCGGCGCTGCAGTCCCAGTATCCGATGTACCGCGCGGAGAGAAACGCCGCCGAGCCTCGGTCGAGGATGTGAGGGACGAGGACGATCCGGAGAAGATGCTAGCGGGGGATGGGGATGATCCGTTTGCGCAGTTGTTTCCGGAGGAATATCAGGCGGGGGCGACACATGGAACATGCAAATCGAAATTCGAGCAGTTGAGGGACAGCCAGCGGGCGAAGCTTGAGCCATGGGAGCCGTTCAAAAGCCTCGACGAATGGGAGCTAGCACGATGGATGGTGACGGCTGGGCTCAGTCAGTCCAAGATTGACGAGTTCTTGAAGCTGAAAGTGGTACGCACTGAGATTCAAGCTCACTGAAAAATCTAACATGTTTGTAGATCCGCGAGAACGTCAAGCCGTCCTTCCACAACAACTATTCATTCCTGCAATACATCCACTCGCTCCCGTCGGGCCCAAAGTGGTCGTGTCGTCCATTTGTTCTGACTGGCAATGAAGTTGGCTTGGATGGGCAGCGCAAGACGATGACAGTGGAGCTCTGGCACCGCGATATACTGGAGTGTGTTGCGGAGCTGCTTGGCGATGCACGGCTTGCCAACCAGGCATATGAGCCTCAGCGGATCTTCGAGTCGATGGATGATGGCGGACGGGGTGTTAATCGGGAGTATAGTGAGATGCACACCGGAGACTGGTGGTGGGAGACCCAGGTAAGTTGCAAGTTACGACTGAGACTGCATGCTCACCGACGCATGACTCAAAGCTGAATCTTCCCGTTGGCGGAACACTTTGCCCGCTCGTCATCGCATCCGACAAGACACAGCTAACGCAATTCAGTGGGGACCAACAAGCCTGGCCCGTGTACCTCACCATCGGGAACATCGACACCAACACCCGTCGCCGTCCATCCTCCGGAGCGACTGTCTTGCTGGGCTATATCCCCGTGGCAAAGATGGAGATCTTCGAGAAGGAGAATTGGTCGGACGCCATCGCGCAGCTCTTCCACGACTGTCTTAGCGCAATGCTGGACCCGGTGAGGAAAGCGGGCATGGAAGGCGTGGCGATAGAGTGCTTTGATGGCTTCGTGCGAATGATTCACGCCGTCCTCGCCGCTTACATTGCCGACTATCCCGAGCAGTGTCTCATCGCGTGTATATGCGAGAATTCCTGCCCCATCTGCCTCGTTGGACCGAAGCAACGCGGCGACTACAAATCAACGCCGCCGCCTGCCCCACGTAATCAAGCCGATACTCTCCGCACTCTCTCTCAGCAATCGAAGGGCCAGCGTCCGCGTGCCTTCGTAGAGAACAACTTGCGAGTCCTCAAGCCATTCTGGCAAGACCTTCCTCGCTCTAACATATACTCCTGCTTTAATCCTGAACTGCTGCACGAGTTCCACAACGGTGTCTTCGGCCACATCGTCAGCTGGTCAAGCGCCGCAATGGAGGGTGTTGGTCCCGAAATTGACCAGCGCTTCCGTGCAATGACGCGACATCCCTCCCTCCGCCATTTCAAGAAGGGAATCACATTGACGACGCAGTGGACCGGCATGGAGCACCAGGTACGGTTTTCTCAGGGCTTTGACTCGGGATTCATCGCTGATTATATTTGTCGGTCGGCAGAACATGGAGAAGGTATACCTTGGCATCCTGGCAAATGCGACTGATCCGCGGGTTATCCGTGCTGTACGCGGGATACTGGACTACGGATACTACGCCCATTTCGAAAAGCACACCGACGAATCTCTCGCTCTTATGGAGGAAGCTATGGACCAGTTTCACGCGAACAAACAGGTCTTCCAAGACCTCGGGATTCGTAACGAGGAGAACGGCTTCAACATCAGCAAACTACACAAGCTACCCCATTACATGCGTTCGATTATCGCGCGTGGCGTTACGGGCGGTTACAGCACTGAGCTTAGCGAACGGCTCCACATTGACTTCGCCAAATTTGCGTACAAGGCAAGCAACCGCAATAACTACATCCCTCAGATGACGAAATGGCTCGGGCGGCAGGAGAAGGTTCGGAAGTTTGCCGCGTACCTTGAATGGGCTCTTCCAGCCTATCAGGCGGAATTCGTCGACCTCGAGACGGAGGATGTGCCTGTCGATGACGGCGCGCCGGCCCCGCTGACATCTTCGGAGTCTACAGCCGCACCCATGGCAGCGCCGTCGGGTCCCACACTCACGGCACTCGAGGACGAAGTCATTTCATCGCTTGCTCCCAGCGTCGCAAAAGTCGCTCCCTTCCCAGCCCTCAGTGCTGCTTCGATTGCGGAGGAGTTCAACGCACCACAATTCCTTTTCCGTGTCACCGACTTCCTCCACTCCCAAGCTATCACTCCCCACCACGAACTCACACCAACATCGACCTTCTCTGTGTACAAACAGCTTTCCGTCGCTCTCCCACTGGTCCAGGAGGTCACCTCAAAAGCTGTAGTTGATAAAATTCACGCCGTCCGAGGGGAGCCGCAGACGATGACGCCAAAAGGTGTCAAGCAGGCAAAAGCACCGCGCTTCGAGACTGTGCTTGTTCGACTACCGGATGCCGATAGCGAGGTCGATCCGGCCAAAAGTGCGTGATTGTCCACAGCCTCATCGAGTAAATTGAGTAATTTAACCTCACAGAGTTTCGGGTTGCTCGTATCCGCGTAATCTTTCGCATTCCTGATGTTCACGCAACGGTTCCCGAGACGCTGGCCTACGTCGACTGGTATAAACCTCTGTCGCGCTTCAACGACGATCTCGGCATGTACGAAATCTCCCCCTCCACGCGCATGAACCAGCCACACTCCGAAGTCATCCCAATCTCCGGAATCGCGCGTTCCTGCCATCTTATCCCGGTTTTTGGACGCCGCGCGATCGATCCGACATGGGTCTCCGAGTACGTGTTGGACCAGTGCAAGTCATTTTATCTCAACCCGTACCTACGGCACCACGATTTTTACCTTCTCCGTTATCTCCCCGACCTTCACGCCAAACGGAAAGCGGCAGAGGAGCGTAGAGTACGTATGAGACAGTTCGGCCGGGCTGCCCGATGAATTGTATCTATACTTGCACTCGTGCTCAACTGCAGCTGCTACTAGCCCTAACTATTCTACCGTCTCTACCCAGCAATGGCCTGCTGACTACTGATCTTCGTGCCAAAGCTACGGATACTATCGATGCTACCCAGCCATGGCTTACACGCTAATGGAGCTACCATGCGCTTACAGGCTGCGCGCCAGAGCTAACGGCACTACCACAGCTACCGTGAGTTGGCTGGCAGCTCTCTAGCGTTTTGCTTTTTGCTGATGTCTGCGTTGCGATCTGCGGGTCTTTGGAGGTCTGCGTCCGACGTTCGGCGGTATTTGTTCACCGGTCGAGATGCCAGTGTGGTGCTGGGTTTGGTTAGCGTGTCGCCATCCGGCACTTGCGTCGTACACACCTCGAGCTTGCCAGCTAGCTCTTTTTTCTTTCTTTTTGGTGGTATGCGGTCAAGTTTTGAAGCGTGATGTTGGCACGTGCAGCTATGCAGTAGAATTGTTGCTGGGGTGGCTTGTGAGCAGGGTGCGGGCCCGACGCATCGAGTTTGCTTTTCATTTTCGCCCCTAGCTATACGTCGGGGACAGTGCCCGCGGCTTGCGTTGATTTCGGTTCCGTAGGGCCAGAGACTCAGGGCCTTTTCATGCGAAGGGCAGTATTGGGGTCAGGAAGAGGCTTGTCTCTATTCAAGCTGCGCTGCGTCGGGCTATTTCGCATGGGCATTGTGGTGGGAAGTAGGAAGACGTTTTGTATTCCATTACATACGTCGTTCATGTTAGCTGTCTAGCCCTTCATCTCCGCAAATGACGGCGCAGGCATAGTATATAGCGCTGCGAGGTCCTATGGACCCTCCCCCTATGAGGGATCCCAGTTGGTATCTGGGGTAGGTGCTTATTGCATCCTACGCTGCTCGTTGCAGCGAGGGACGCTCAAAATCGCTTCCATCACCCAAGACTGGTGGTGGTCACAGATCAAGAGCCCCCCCCTGAAGATGTACATGACCCAAGGGGATGAGCGCCCCTCCTGGTGTTTTTTAATAGATGAGCTGATCAAGTCAGTATTAGAGAGAAGTTATATCAAACTGCCACTGGGAATGGCAGTTAACATATTCCTCCAAAATATTAAGCTACCAATCTCAAAAAAATACCAAACTCCCCAACGAGATAAAACTGATGATCAAAGCTGCTCAAAACAATGGATTTGCTTTTACAGGGTTAGCAGTTGAACAAGATGTTAAGATGATGATGCCGATATGGAAACACATTAGTGTCTTGGAGGCGGAATACAAATGAGCTTGTGCACGAAAATCAGCTCATTGCTTACGGTTAATACACAATGTACAGACAGTACGGGACGCTCTACAAATTGCAGAACGAAAGACTGTAAATAGCCGAAGACCACACACAATAAATCCCGGTTCTCAAACTGGGAGAAAAAACTGTGGATGTGAGGCATGTCATTACGACAGACACGTATTAGGCTGTGATAATCCAGGTGAATGCATCAACACAGCCCGGAGGCTGATCATCAGCATACATCATAAATGGAATCCATTATCGGAAAACCAGGACCTTCTTCCAGAACTATATCTGACGGATGATGAAAAGAACCAAAATAACGATCCAATATCATATGAAAATATTCTGACCTTTGATCCTGACTACCGCTTAAAGTCTATTGCAGACGGCTGCAGAATATTTGCAGGCCAAGATTTTATGAATGAGCTTCCAGCAACACGTAGATTGCGAAGTGACATAGCTCAGGACAAGAAAACAGTTTTCATGGATGTTAAGGTCTTAAACCCAAATCACCATGACCCTCAAATCAAAGCGGCCATCAGAATTGGGGATGAAAAAACACGCGGAACAAATGAGCGATTTGATATATATCTTTCAGATGCCTCCGTAAAGAAAACCCTCAAAACTGCATGGCTTGCAGTCCTTGCATATATCTTACAAAAGACACACACTGATATTCCCTTGCTGATATGCTCCAAGAACACGATTCTCCCACAATTATTGGTTAAAAACCGATCCCGGGCCGAAAATGACATGACTGATCCATCCTTTCCGTTACTGGGAACTGTACTAGCCCTTCTGAACGAAAGGACTGCCCGAGTTCAATTCCAGAAGGTTTTACAAAACTATGCATCAACGGTAATAGAGGGTCCCTTATACGACTTGGAGGTTGATTGTCAACCCGACTTCATGTTCCAAAACCCTGGTATTCTGCTGAGTTCTGGGTCACAGAGACAGTTTACAAGAATACTAAAAACAAGGCAGGGCTGCGCTCCGCTCCGCCCCAAGAGCTGGGATTCTGAATACACACACCCACTCTTGAAAGTACAATACTTTTATGCATTAACAGTCTATGATTACCAAGGCGGGAAGAGTCTGGAAACGATGTTGAAGGAGCTGTCCAAAACGGCCGCTGCGTCGTCGGCGACTCGTTGCAAGTATGTAATTGTCCCTGGCCGCCAGTTAGATAGGGAAAATAAATTCTGGTTTTCGCGAGACGTACCGAAAGCGGATAGACGATGCGGAGCCCGAGTGATGGACATTACAGAGGGGAAACGGGGCAGGCAATCCTTCGACCTTCTTTTGTTCCTCACTCCAGTTCTAAGTACGAAGAACGAAGAATGCGAAACCGTGTTTAACAGGCTGTGCAAATACACAACCTGAACGCGAGTCAGCGATGGCAAAGAAAACAAAAGCAAGGTCACCCACCTCAAGATCGCCCGGATGTGCTTGACTTGGCCGCTAGGAAGCGCTCGACTTAGCCACCATCCAAGCACTCTACCGTTCCATTCCCATTCCACCGAGACCCGTCATCGTTGTGGCGACGTTGCAGCGTGATCGGTGGTGGGTGCGTGCCTGTGTCAAAATACAATTCAAATCGTTACACTTGGCTCTGCTGAGAGGAAGAACGCATCGCCTAGCGTCAACCTGCAAGCAAAGCCAAAAGACGAATGCGCACCTCACAAAACCACTGTGGTATTCTCGCCTCCCTTCTGCCATTCCACCGTGATCGTCGACGCAACGTGCGGCGCAAGCGAGGTGGGATTGCCGGCAGCATATTTGATTCGAGGGAACGTGGACGGTGGAAGAAGAAGAAAAAAACATGACTTGAGGTCGTCAGTTTTGTTGGAACGCACAGAATAGACACACACCTGTGAGTATCTCGATCCATCCCTCCGCCCTCTTTACGTGTGCGCTGGTCGTTCGATACGACGCGGCTGACCGCCGCTCTTCTTGGTCGTTGATTTGGAAAGAAGGTCGATACGGCGCGGATGTCAAAGACGGCCAATATAGATTGTAGGCGATATTAAGATAACGACCGTAAGCTGCAAACAACTTAATTAGTCGTTGCAACCACGATGGACAGAAAGAAGAACACACCTATGCCGCCCTCTGTGCCGAATCCTTGCATCCGCCCCTCCGTACACCTCGCTCTCGCTCCTTCCACCCGTTCGCTGGTCCGTCACGGTGCGCGCATGATGGCTTATTGGATGTTTTCGACGAATGTTCGATGCATACAGTTGCCGGAGGGTGCTTGAAGCCCTTGACGCGGAATTGAGCTTGATGTGCGAAGAATCGTTTGGGTCGAGCTTGCTGGTTGGGCTTGCGTCGCTTGCGTGAGGTTGAAGCGAGAGGAGCGTATGGGAATAGACGAAAGCGGGGATGAGGGAGAGGACAGACTGCAACAAAGGCGGAGTGAGGGCGGAGGTGGTTGAGGGCGAGCGCTTCATGCTTATTATACAGCACTGGCCGTGTATGGGAGCCATCTGCCGGTTAAGGTTTCGGGGCAGTGCATGCTCCGAAACATTTGCTCAAGGCTTGCCGCCTGCTTGGTGCGGAAGGATTCGGAGGTGCTCAACATTTCTCTGGGGCTTGTGCATGACATGTGGGAGTGTTCTGAGTCGTCGTTCTGGGAGGGGAGAGAGATACGGCAAATGTGACGTGGGAAGAGAAGCTGAGGTTGATTTGACATTCGACAGATTAGCGCCACGGTGCGCTCGGCATGCGGCTCTAAGGCTGAAAGCTGTGTGAATTAGACCATATTAGTACAGAACCAAACATCAGACCAAACTGATACGGGAGACCTGCTTTATATACGTAGTATAGTATAGTATGAGATATACTTGTCCACACAGGAGGTCTACATTTGTTAATTTAGAAAGGGTGCGTGATACGATTGCAGAGCAACATGAGTATGCTCCCTCAGATGAAATCATCTGGAGATCAATAAGGGATAGAACATTCCCGATCAAGATCCGAGACCTCATGTGGAAGTGCTTCCACAACACATTCAGAGTGGGTGATTTCTGGATAAACATACCAAATTATGAAATCCGCGGTGAATGCCCTCTCTGTAAGGAGCCTGAAAGCCTGGAACATATTATGCTACAATGCACTGCACCAGAAAGACAAATGATATGGGATCTAACAGAGTGTTTGTGGAAGTTGAAATTTGATCACTGGCCCATAATGACCTGGGGAACGGTGCTCGGTTGTAATTTGGCCAGATTCAAAACAATCAAGGGAAAGCTGCTTCCCCACAAGAATAGGCTATACAGCATTTTAGTCTCAACAGCTTGGTATATGATATGGAATATGCGGGTGGAAAGGCAAATTCGGACCCCGGGTAAGATATTCACTGCCTCAGAAATCCACAACCGCTGGCTGAAAACCATAAATTCAACACTTAGACATGATTGTTTATTGACAGACAAACTCAGATTTGGACCACTGGCCTGGGACAGACAAGTAGTACTAAATACTTGCAGTGGTCTATTGCTGGATGAAGACTCTTTGCCCGATAACTGGATTAATGAAAAGGGGGTTTTAGTGGGTATTCTGCCTTTGAAGCGAGGTGTTGGATAGACACACCCAGCAGGAGTCCCACACTGGTTTTAACGTGCATAAAGGCATTTCCTCCTGAACAGATTTTCTTCATGGCAAATACTGGATAATTTCTGGTGAACCCAGCGGATGTTTTTTAGAATGCTTCTGCAGACTGAGTAACATTACTTCAAACGCTTCAAAAAAAAAAAAAAAAAAAAACTGTCTTCTTGTTCTCTACCACCATCTTACACCAAGCTCACTGCATTCCGACGATTGCATGCCCCGCCAGCACCACGGAGGATCTCAGCTTGCATGAGCGCTATCGGCGACGTTCGAGAGGGTTAGCCATCTGACTCGGAGTCGTCAGTGAGTTTGCAAGCCACGGTGCGTCTACACTTTCTCGTCCTCATTCTCCTTCTGACGACGTTGCCAGCGCTAGTTCCGCATTCTTTCTTCTGTGGTCCACGCCGCTAGAAAGAGTCTAGACATCTCGGCCATGACCACAGAGGGAATATGTCTGAATCTCCACCCAGCGCTTGACCGTCAGCGGCTGCAGCGACTTCCCGTCACTCTGCGGGTGAGCTTTCCGTGCTTCTGTTTACTGAGACGAAGCTCATAGCCCTCAGCGACATGCTCTCGCCGCTTGGGAAAGCACTGCGAGCGTTGAATCCATTCAGCGCGTCGTGACGTGGACCCAAACTCCCAGACTCCGAGAATCCGACCGCCCTCTGCTCCTGCCCATCTGCTTTGCCCTCCTCGACCCGGCCGTTATACCTTCTGGCGAGTGGCTGGAGATTCTGGAGAATACGGACATGGCCACGCAGGCCGAGCTTCTGCGAGTCATACCGTGTGCAATTGCTGCCCTTCAGCTCTTCGTTACCGTGGGCAGCGCTCCACGGCCAGGACCACAGGACAGCGGACCTTGGCTCTGGCCCCGTCTGTGGGGCTGGTTCCATTTCATCGACACGCATTTCGAGCTGCTTTCTGCGGCTGGCTTGCGCATTGCACTGGCGGCGAACGGCGAGCATTCGCGGGGCATGAATGCGCTTGCATTTGTCAAGTTGACGGCACACTTTTCGAGGTTACCTGAAGCGTTCGGTTCCGAGGGCTTCAAGGAAGTCATCGGGCGAGCCTTATCTCGTCTGTTCCCCACCAAGGTTCTGGACAACAACTTCACGGCGTTGAATTCGGCTCTCCTCATTCTCATTCCCCTTCAATATCATGACTTGGACAACCCTCAAAGCCTCGCGGAGTTTGTCGACGGTGTCGGTGGCCGGGAGAGGCTCGCGGAGATCATCGTATCGCTCCTCCGGAGGCTTGTGGACGACACATTATCAATTCGCGAGCAGCTTAGACTCAGTCTGATTCGCTGCGTAGCGCGCATGGTACAGACAACGGACGGATCCTACCTCGATATTGAGCGCCGTGTACCGAATCTCCTCGCCCCTCCGCGCAAACTCTCCCAGAAACTACTCCGGCACGACATCGTTCCGCTTCTTGTACAGGCCCTCGCCTACATGTCCCACGACACGACACCCTCCGATTACGTCGTGAAAACTCATGCGAACTGTGTCCAACTACTCATGCGGTTACTCTCGACGACCATCGGAGCTGGCTGGATCAACGAAGCGCTGGACAGCGGGCTACTCGATGCACTCATCCGATCCTCGAAGACTCGGAACGGTTATTTTGCGGGGAATGGCATCGATTGCGTCCAGCTCGTCTTCGTCGGCATCCTGCCTCAAGCACTTGCATACCACCATACCGTCGCGAGCCTCCGCAGTGCCATCCCACGTGTCCAATCCCATCTCCAATCATCCGACTTCATAGCCTCCCCATTCGGCCCCATCCTCAGCGCATTCATTAAGATGGTGCAGCGGTATTTCTGGGTTATGGAGCGGCTGCGCGGCCCTGAGGCTGCGATGCGGAGGGCATGCGATAACCTAGCAGTATGTGGTATCTCCTCGAGCGACGACTCCAGTTACTGATGTATGACCAGTGCCCCATAGTCGACCTACGAAATGCAGTCAAATGCTCGTCCTGCCGCGCTGCTTATTACTGTACCAAGGCTTGTCAAACGGCCGATTGGAAGGCGGGACATCGGGCTATCTGCTATTGCTACACCTCTTGGACGCCAGGTACGTGTCTTTATCCATCCCGCTCGTCTAGTCCGTTACTGACCTGCCGTTAGTGCGACCTCTCGAAACGATCCTCGCCAGCCAAGACCGCGCCTTCCTACGCGCACTGCTGCAGCAATGTTATGAGGACGAATTCGCCGGCATCTTGACAAAGACCGTCGCGTTCCTCAGCCACACCTCCGCACCATATTGCGACCTTCTCCGTCAACAGCTTGGGGCAACAGAGGAGGCTCGGAAGAGGAAGGCTTGGAAGAACGGTCGTCTGGTCGGCGATGGGCTGCCACGATTGTTGACATCTGTCGACTTCATCAATCATGTGAATGCCTTCCAGGACGCGGCAGCAGCAAAGCTGGCAGCATCAGCATCGCGCAAGGCTTCAAAGGCAGAGCTAAAGGGGCTGATGGACGAATGGAAGGAGTTGGAACACGTTAGGAAGGCTTGGAATGAGGAGGTGCGGGTTGATGTCAAGGCGGAGGTCGGCAGGCCGAGAAACAGCGACTGAATGGGAAGAAGCCTGCGTGGAAGAAGCCAGCTATTACGGGAAGGATCCTTGCGCCGCTGCTGAAACCCCAGATTATTGTTGCTGAGACATCGTCGGCAGGACCCCCGATAGTACCTATCAAAGTTGGGTCAAAAATTTCCGAAATCCGGGCAAAAAATGTCCGGACGGCGCGTGGCCATGGCTAAAAATTTGTCCGGATATCAACCAGAGTCCTGCCCGGACCGATTTTCCGGTAGGGGACGGCCGGCGACCGGCGTATAGCGCGTAAAAGGGACCCCGCGAGGGTTCGAACGGTGTCCCAAGACAACAGCACTGGCAGGAATTTCACCTACTGCGTGAGCAGGACCGCTCAGCGACTGAAGACAGAGTATGAGACGGTTGCCATGGGCCAGATCCATGTCCGGACACCTGGTGAGAGTGTTCCGCCTTCGGGCATTTTCATGTCCGGATCCTGGCCATACCGACGACCCAAATCCGCAAAAATTTTGTCCGGACCACACCCCCAACGTCCATAGGGACTATCGGGGGTCCTTCGTCGGCGCACTCAGAGGTCCATGATTCCGATACTTGTCTGAATTCCGCCGCCTGATTGGACGTCCCAATTGGGGTCAATTCAGTTCAGCATCACACGGCATCACAAAAAAAAAGTTTGGGCCATTTGCTCATTGCAGCAACTACCTGAGAGGTCTGCAGAAGCATTCCACCGATAGCCCGACAGGTCTGGGATTCGAACCCACGCCCTCAAGTGCCTTGCCCTTTCTTTTAAAGCAAAGGCAACGAGGAAGATGGTTACCACTTGGCAAGGGTAACCCCACGGCATCACTCCCATCACCATTCAGCTCTTGTCGACGGCAAACTGACTCTGGGCCTTGGAGCTGCCTCGAATTGATGAAAATAAATACATAATAAATTCCCAAGCCGCTGGAGTGAAGTAATAATAAAAATAAATTGTCTCAAGACGCTTTACCGCGTCCTCGACCCTGACCCCGACCCCGACCCCGACCCCACCCACTTGGGCCTGCTGCGACACCACCTGAGCTCTCGGCGATGGCCGCCGCCCCAGTCTCGGCACCCTCAGAGCCGGAGCTGTACCGATTCCTCCGCCATTTGGGTGGTGCACGTGTTCCCTTGGCCTTGTTCTTTGCATCCGCATCCGCGCGACAGTCTCGTTCCAGCCGACGATGTTTGGTGGTACAGAGTCCTTCGGGGGGAGGACATTGGTGGCCTGCATCGAGGTGGAGGGAGGTGGAGGTAAGCATCTGAGAGACCATATCTTCCCATTGCGAGAACAATGGGTCAGTAACAAGCTTGGCAGTGACGTCCATGTCGAGCCGAGCCACAAGGATCTGCAGTTGATTTTTCATCTTAGACAGACGATCTTGACGCCGCTTGGGTGACTCGGGGGCTGATGTTGGGCTCGAGGGTGGAGACGGTGTGAAAAGCATTGCGGGACGAGGAGGAGAGGTACGAGGCTGCCACAGGTTGTGCGTGGATGAGGATGATGACATGGACGAATTTTGCCGCCGCTTCTACCGCTGGCGGCACGTCGTCAACGCTGACAGGCTTCGGGAGCGGGAGTTGAGCCGAGCGTTGGTCACTGCAGAGGGTGTCGACTCAGGCTGCACTGAGATGTATGGCTGGCTCCATTGGACAAAAGTTTGTGACCACGAGGCATTATCTCGTGAATTCTCGTGAAAACCTGTTTTCACACGTGAAAGCAGGTTTTCATGCGTGAATCACTCGTGACAGCTCGTGAATCGCTTGTGGCAGCTCGTGAGAGTTCGTGATCTTGTCTCTTGCATTCATGAGCAATTCATGAGCGGACGTGAAACAGTTTTCTTTTTATCCCAAAGCTTCTCTAATTCTATGAGTCGGTACCCGATGATCTTATCGCCACTGCGCGGCGGTCAGTACTGACCTTGCAGTCGTACGGTTACCCCCGGGGCCTCCGAAAACCATGACCCAGTTTAGACGCATCGTGCGGTCTCGGAAGCCTTGCTTCAAGCCTGCAGTATGCTCCTCCCAGACGATAGGCCAAACATCATGGGAAAGCCGGCGCCAACATTTGGACGTTCATCGAGAAAGTCGGCGCGGAGCGTCGGGAGCGACACTGTATATTCTGCAGGTGTGTATTTGCTCACTGGCAGGTATCAAATGCCACTCACCTTTTGTCCCAGAAAACTTCATGCAGCAGATTCTCAAGGTTTTTGGTAGTGGTACCATAACCAGAACGCTGCATCGGCACCTTATTCGCGGCTACCTCGGACTGTGGACGGCGCAGGTGACGAGCTGCGAATCAAGATCTCATGGAGAGGTCCGGGCGCTCAGCTTGTTGTTGATCGTCACCGCGCAGAGCAAGTGGGAGGCTCGAACCTCGATGGACTGGATGTCGCACCCGCAGCTGCGAGACCGCCGGGCGTTCTCCACAGAGGTGCTGCGGACTAATCCTGTTTTTCGTCGTAGTCGGAGATGATCAACTGGGTCTCTGTCCTTGATGTTTTTCGTCTCTCCTCTGCTCCTTCTCTCAGTCGATCAATGTCGTCGAGAATCTTCGCTGCAACCTCATTCTTAGTGTTGCCGTTGGCTGGCTCGGCTAAGGCTAGCCGATCGAGCCGAGCCGATAAGAGCCAGCCAGAGCCGAGCCGTTATAACTTGGCTCGAGACGGCTTGGCTTGGCTTTGGGCCGGCTTACATTTGGCTGAGCCATGGCTAGTAGGTGTAGAAAGCTCTACTGATATTGCTCGTACCGTTTGGCATTGATTGCGGAGCTCAAGGAGGTGCGCAGGGCGTGAGCCGTTAGCGTGTCATTCCACGGCTGTATGTCCTCCTGCGTCGGCCAAAGCACTTCTCATGCCCTCTAAATATTGTAGAACGACTGCTGCAGGTCTTAGGACATGCCTACAGTGCATTGTAGTCCAGTTCAAGGATCACTATAGCTCTGAGAGTCGGTAAAATATTATATTTGGCACTTGATTTCACAAATCAAATAAATTGCTCAAATCACAACAAAAGAGTGTTCTATGGTGTTCCATAGGCTATGGTAGGAGATTTTAGACCTTGAGCTGATGGCTAGCTGGGGCTGAGCCATAGCCGCCATGAGCCAAGCCGTTCCTTATTGGCTCGGCTTGGCTCCAGCGTAAACGGCTCGGCTTCTGATGGCTTCGAGCCAAAGCCAGCCATAGCCAGCCATCGGCAACACTACTCATTCTGTACCGAGCTCAAGGACTCCGATACCCCCCATTGCTCGAATTGAAGCTTTGCAAACATATCATCGAGATCTCGTTCGACCGGCTCAAGCTGGCTCCGTGCAGCTCGGCTACAGCGTCCGACCGACACCTTTTCCAAGCCGAGCCCAGCCGTGGCAACAGAACCTTTCTCCAGAAATTGCCTTATAAGTTATCCGACGAGTGGTTGAGCGGAGTGCATTCGTGAAACCGCTCGTGAATGTCTCGTGAAGGAAATTCGTGAACACGAGCAGTCACGCGTGAACACGAGCAATTCACACGTGAACACGAGTGAAACCAGGTATTCACGCATGAACACGAGGCCGTGACTCGTGATCACGAGCTTTTGTCCAATACCTGCCGCCATAGAGATGCTTGCAAAACTCAATCAGTGGGTAATCGGGGCAGTCACAGCTCCATGCATCAATGTTGATGGTGTACGATACACCTGTGTGCGACTTGGAGGCAACGAGGTAGACGGACAGAGACTCGACCTATGCAATCATAAGAACAACGTTGTAAATTGAAGTGAACTGACGTTGATGTCCTTCAGCGTGAATGCTTGAGCGCGTTCAACAATCTTCCGCCTCTTCTTGGTCTGGAGATCATCTCCCTCAAATCCCATCTCGTGTCGATGCCGCTTCCGCACGAAGAACGGGACAACATTCTCTTTCTCTTCAAATTATCGCGCATGAAGGGCTTGGCCCGCCCGACCAATCATATTCTTGCCTTGCGCGTTACTAGTATTGCGCCAAATTAGGCAGGTTTCCACCGCTTCCAACATGTCTCTCGCTCGCCACCATGCACGTTCATGGTCATGTGACACGATGCCGTCGTGCCGACGAGAATGACACAATATTGCAGAATTCTTGCGCAACAATGACGAGACGAGCCCAGACGAGCGCCTTAATCTCCGCCCTCATTCCGCCTTTGCCTCTGTCCTCTCCCTCATCCCCGCTTCCGTCGACGGCACAATTCCCCTCGGATCCTCTCGCTTCAACCTCACACAAGCAATGCAAGCCCAACTAGCAAACTCAACTTGCAAAACAAGTCTTCACACATCAACTTGCTCAATTCCGCGTCAAGGGTGTCAAGCACCTTCCCGGCAACGATTCACAAGCTCACTCAATCACTGTCTGGCAGTGTCTGCATTGAACATTCGTTGCAAACATCAGATAAGCCTTCGTGTGCGCACCGTGACGGACCAGCGAACAGGTGGACGGGCGGGAGCGAGCAGTACGGAGGGCGGATGCAGCGATTCAGTCCAGACAGCGGCATAGGTGCGTTGTTCTTTCTCTGTGTCACGGTTGCAACGACGAATTTAAATGTTGCAGCTTCTCTCGCTTCAGGCGAGACTCGAAGTCCTCACGCTGGACACCAAGGACCCAGCCAGCACTGCAGCAAGTTCCGACGAACGGATGCACGCATCATAACTTCAGTGGCCTGTATCCCTGTATGTGTCTCCGTTAAGTATCTTCATTTGCTATTGCTGATTATGGACATAGTCAGCTTCTCTACTCCGCATCGAACAAGCCGTGCCGCTTCCGTGCCACGTCAGTACAGAGTGCTAGCTGGGAGCTGTGTCGCCGCCCTTGACATGTGCAGTCTGTGTGTATGCTTGCTTCTGTTTATTGCCTGTCGCTAACCATTAGTAGGGACGCTACGCTATGGGAGACGAACGAGCAGCGCAAGAGCATGGGGAAACGAGGAATGGCACTGCCCACTGAGGCCCCACTCTGCTCATTCCAGTCCGCGCTAATGTGTTTAATAGCAGGCCTTACCTCGGATGTAGATTCTTCTCGCTGCAGGCACATCCTACCCACCAGCATGATGACAAGCCATCGCTCAAGGCCTCGCCGTGCAACGGGAGTTGCTCTGCGTCTGTGTCTCCAGGCCTACCGTGACCTTCCCCATCCCCTCCGGCTCTACCATGCGGCGTATCTGAGCCGGTCGACAAGTATGAGCGCTCGAGGTGCATTCCATATCTTCGCCTCAACGATTCGCTCACGTCCTGCCATTACTTTGCGACAAACAGATACTACTCGAGAACACAGACGAGTACGTCGCACACTCACTCCTTCGTCCCACTCATTCTTGCTGCGCCTTCTTGAGGTTTCACACTGTATGCCCAGCATGCCCAGCAGGTCGCCGGGGTTACAAGGAGAGCCCGCAGGAGGGGAAAGCGAAAGAGGGCGTGTAATCGGACACGCCGGTGAAGGCTGATATATTCAAGTGAATCGCATCTGTTTTTGTCACACAAAATCGTCTACGGCGGATGAACGCTTCAGCTAATCGAACTTGGGTTTGAGATGATGTGTTGGCTGAGGACATGGTGGTGTGTGAATGAGCGGGACAGCTTTAGCATGTATATCGTAAGTGCAACTTGAAGATTCGGCCGGTTCGGACCGCGTATACCTTCAGTCGACCTCTGACTCTCTGCACCCTCCCCTGGTACCTTGGGCGGAGCGGAGCGTAGCCATCCCTTGTCATAGATTACTCTATCTCTTACTGTACCATTATATTCAATTCGCTACGGGGTGTGACCTGTGACCCGAAAAGCTTTGACCTCGCTAAATTTCCTTTTTAGGACAGATCACGCGCCGAAGGGGCCGGAAATTATGACAAATTACCATATTAGGACGCTTTGGGACCAAGAAAATTGACGGTGACCGGTGACCATGGCGAAGTTCCTCGCCAATCTCACAGCGCTGGCTCCAAAATTTGTGGCTCCTTTTAGTTACTTTTGACATTCAAAGTATTGAGATCCAAATAAATTTGCTCCAAATTGCATCTGATATATGTGATTTTAAGCTCTGGGATATCTGATCACAAATTTGTTGTATAAAGTTCCATATCGGGCTCCACAAAATACGAAGTATCGCGACGCGTTTCGCAAGGGTCTAAATCTAAGATTAAAGAAAGGGATTAGATGGCCTGTAAATGAGTTCAGAAACTAGGAATATGAGGCTGCTTGATACCTCTGCTGAAACGTCAGGTTTTGGATCAAGTTTAAAGGCCAATTAAATCAGAAAAAAAAAATCTCATTTAACGGCGCCTGAAACTGAATGAGAAACGTGGAATTTTGAAGGCCATTAAACACATCTGCCGACCATCGGCACATGGTCGGCGGCTGGTCGTCGGATGTTCGTGGCTCACTGACGATTCACAGTCCAAATAAAACCGTTGTATCAGCTAGGCTCTAGACAGGTTAAGGACTACAGCACGGTCATCTGAGAATTCAAAACGGGCATAGTGGGACAGTATCATAGATGGGTGAATGGTATCGGTGATAGTTTGCATCTTGGAGGAATAAGTCTCGGCTGGGAAGTAGGGCCTGTAGCGACGAAACGGGTCGGACTTTCCGGGAGGTAAGGGTGCCTGCCGGCGAACAACGAAAGATGTCGTCTCTCCACTTGAATGAATCTGCTCAATACTGCCAGCAATCGGGGTGCTCGCCGAAGCTGTAGGATAATACAGAACGAGACTGTTGCCAAGATGCGTCGACGCACGAGAGAAGTTGACACCGTTGAACATGTAGCGTGCACGCTCTCCGTCTTGGACGAGAGCAGGAGAGGTGCCTGCGGCCTCGCTGGGAGGTGCAAAAGCCCGGTCAAAGATAGCCTTGAATTGTTTTATGATCTCCGGACAATCCGAGCGACGGAGCCAGCGTCGCAAAGCCCCCCCTCGTAAGAACGACCTTGTGAGTATTCCCTCGAGTTCACCTCCTACACGATTGGTGGTATGGATTCGTTGAAGATAGCCGATGACTCGTTCGAACGGGAAGCACCACCAAGAGATCACTGGTCCGAAGAGTAGAAGAAAGTCAAAGATGTGGAACGCTACGTGGATGTTGGGTCGTTTCGCATGACTCCGGGTATGAGGGTGATGAATGGTGAGGCCCTCGACCCATATTTTCAGAAGATCCCGGTACGCGTGTGCGCGCTCGACCGTCATAGTGTAGCGGCAGACAACAATCACAGCCTGGAATAATGCCATGCTGTGGTCCAACATCCCAAGGAGGCGCTCGGAATGTTCGTCCATCGGACGATCTGTCCAGAGCAGCACAAGCGCAATCGGCAGATAAAGCGTTCCGAGTGTGCGCCATTTGTCCGCTTTAATAGTCCCCGCGTTGGCTTCTCCATAATTGCGGGGCACAGTGTTGATCCAGGACGGTGTCGCGGTTTGCGCGATGACTCGTTGAATAAACTTGATTTGACTCAGATTTATTGACTTTGGAACGCGACTGCCGTTACCGCGGCGAGGTTTGGTCCGCCGCTATAGCATACTCAGTACAACGAGGAGGATGAAAAAAGAAAGCACTCACCCACGCCATAAGCCTGTCACAATAGTCTGCCTTGAGTTTCGCGCCGTCGAGCGCAAGATCAAGGGAAAATGCAACGAAAGCAAGAGACGGGAGGGTGTGTTTGTGCAGCACGCTCCACATAGCTTGCTCGGTGATTGCGGGAATCTCATTGCCGTCAGGGACATCAGGCATCGGCATGTCTCCAGAACCGTCGCCGTGGTCGACGTCGCGAAGAGACTGGACGAGTATAGCTTGGATTTTATGAGTGTGCGGTATATCCCGCTCCGCATTCTTCAGCTCGTATTCAGTTGGACATTTGTGAGGATCGTATTCGACCCAGTCTTGATCAAACGCAATACCAGGGACTTCCTTCTTTTTGGCGAACTCGGCATCTATTCGCAAGACCTTACGACAGTGATAATGTACCAGGCCCTCCAAGATGCAATGCATGGAGTCCACAACACCCATCCGAGTTGGATCCCAGTAGGGTAATCGCCAGAGCTCGGACCAGCGCACGCCATGTTCTTGGAAGATCGTGTCGCGGTCCCCTTGGGTCTTGGCGTCTTTCCAAGCGTACGCCCAGCGTCGCAGGTCCTCGACATTCCTTCTAGCCCAAGCCTGGTCGTCGAGGTCGGTACGATGCGTGTTCTCCACACCCTTGCAATTGCAGATGGTGCAGATGTGATGGGATCCGACGCCAGCGAGCCCAAGCATCTTGCGAGTCGCAGGCAGGTTGTTGACATTTATCGCGATAATGGGATCCACCACGCATCCAGTGTCGTCCAGACCGGTGCGAGAGAGCCGTATTCCATGGTTCCAGCCTGCGACGAAGGTATCGATGACCGGGCGCATGTAGTAGCACATCTGGTCATGGTTGGGTTAGTTTGGGCCAAGGAGGATGCTGAGCCACATATACTCGGGCTTGTAGCGGATATCCTCAGGAAGATTGAGGTACACGATGGCCAGGATCCCGACGGAGTCATGATTACCCGCGTTTCCGCATGCCATGCGGGTTGAAGAAGTCCAAAAGTATCTGAAACGCAAGCCTCATGCGACCACCGCGGTTGATGAAGAGCTCGTCAGGAACGGGCCCGTTGAACGTGCGAAGGAACTCCGCTTCGAAGACATTGTTCACTTCTTCGGGGGACGCACGACCAGGAGGCTCTGTAGCCATAGTCGACTGGACGGCCGCCCAAGCTTTGTCGCAGGCGCTGTAACACTCTGCCGCGATCTCAGGACTAGATAGGACGGAGGCCAAGTGGTCGGTGAAGTCAGGATACACGAACGGTTTTATCGGCCGCAGTTTGGCCTGGCGCTGTTCGAGTAACGGCGTCGAGCAGGGCACTGCCGGGCTAATCTTGTCCTGGAAAACGAAGTTCTCGCAATGAGTGGGATAACTAGGTTCCCCGGTCAGTCGATTGACTTGAGGTTCATGCGTGAAGTGGCAGGACGGGCAGGTTGCAAGGACCCTGGTTTTGGGCTCAAGTTTGAACGACTTTAACGCGCTCTCCAAGGTCGGCGGGAGCTGTGAAAGGACATCCTGCTGCTTGGTACTGTACTCCGCACCCGAAGGCGACGATAAGGACATCACGAGCTTGATGATTAGAGTAACCGCGTCGATGAGGAAGTTGCATGGATTAGTCGCCAGTCCAATGACAACGTTGGAGATGATTGCGAACAAGATGAGTATTTGAGCGATGGTGTCGAGGTCTCTAATAGGATTCTCAAAGTGGTGCTCTAAGCAAAGATAAGTTTTGTATTGAAATCAGTGTGGCGAGCGCAGCTTACCTGTATTGTACTCTGGGACCGCCTCATCGTCTTTGTCTTCATCTATCGGAACAATGGCCCCGACGCAATCCACGAGCTTATCGAGCGTGACGGCTTCGTTGTATGCCTCGTTCCATAAGCCTGCGAGCTTCTTGTCGTTCTTGGAAGCTTCAACGCTTCTCAGTAGTTTGCCAGCGTCGACAATTGTTTTCTGCGGCAGCATCGAGCGCAAGACGGGCGGAGAGATGGTCAGAGGTTGTCTCGTACATTTCATGGACCATGTCTAAGCACTTGGATGCGGTGCGGATACGCTCCAAGACGTCGTTCAGGGTTTTCTCGCGGCGTTCCTTCTTGGTAGGCGGTGCTGTACGCATCTTCGCGGCCGAGGCCACAGCTTGAATGCTGGAGAGAGCCTCTGAGGGCGATGTAGGCTGGAATGCGAGTGGAATCTCGGGGAGGGAGGTTTGGAAGTCGTCGCGGGAGCTGAAAAGCTTTGAGTGCTGCTGTCCCCGGATGTTGGGACCATCGTCGGTGACGACCAGTCCCGTAAAGACGTTTGCGAGGTCGTCGATGTCGGTGCCGGCGTCGTCGATGTCCGGTTCCGCGTCCATAATCTCCTGATTCGCTCGGAAGGTCGCGACATCGGCTCGGTGTCTGGGCCGCTGGGTAACGAGAACACGGTGTTTTGTACCCCGGTTCTGTCACACCAGTAGTGTCGCGGCATGGTCTGCGGACGTAAAACGTCGGGCAGACTTGCAGATGTGAAGAGAGAGCTATCTGGCGACGTAAAACGTCAGACAGAAGTACCACGCAAGCAAGGGACATAGATCGCGACTTTAAGTAGATGGAGGCCTTATTGTTACGAATGGGGATGCCCATGTGCGTGGATGAATCGCGCTTGGTCGCGTGTGGAATGGCATTGAACTACATATAGCATATAGCGAGGCAAAGGGCATAAGGCACGATGAATGGGCGCCAGTCTCCGGCGAGTTGGCTCTCGATGAGGAACAGCAACACCAAGGCGTGGAACGGTAGTGTGGGGAGAATCCGCTCTGAAACAAGACGTCAGGTATGAAACGAAGACGTTGCGGAGTAACATACCGTTGGTGGATGCAACGGGGGATTCCAGACCGCCGGGAAGAGTGGGGGTTACTGGCGCAGGAGACGTGGGGATTGTGGTGGCCGCATGCGCCGTTGGTGGGGATGAGCCGCAAGTGGGGCAGATGTCGCAGCGGCGACAAAAGCTATGATCTACGGATAATGTTAGGAGGACGTCGCAAGTCGTAGATTCAAAAACTCACGGTGAGGCTGGTGGACGGGTTTCGGCTGGTGGAAGGCTTTCAAGCTGCGCGAACCGCGCGAGGCAGACGCAGAGTAGGAGAAGCTCATTTTGTTGGGAAAACCGAAGAGTGGGCTGCTTTTGAAGCCTTCGCGACAATTAGCGGAGAACAATTAGCGAAATAACAAAAAGACCTACACATGGCGCCGGATAAGCGAATTTGAAGATCCACGCGGGGCCAGCTCGGCGCTCTGAGGGCGTAAACACCTCACAGCGCACCGAGTCAGCGACACCAAGCCAGCCACTGTGGACGTACAACGTCCAAACAGTGTTGGTGGTGGTCAAGATGTGACGATGACGATGTGACGATGGGATCAAATTCCCATCGTCGATTCTCGAAGTCCAAACTTGGCTCTTGCCACCACCGCCAAATGTTCCACCACCACTGTTTGACGTTGTACGTCGACAGTGGGGATTGTCTTTCGGGTCTGTGAGGCGTTTTACGCCCTCAGATCCTCCGGCTTGACCCTCTCGTCGCCTATACGATTTCTACGCTGCTCTTCAAAATTATCCCAGAAACACTCGACGATTGGCGGCGCTCTGTTCTTCCAGAGAGGCCTGGTACGTATGCGACTCGCTTCCTTTACTTTCCGCCCCAACGAGCGCGTCGGAACCGCACCGCGCTTCCGACCTTGGGTATCTGAAGCGATTCTGACGCGCTCATATTCTTTCTTCTTTGGATCCAGCTTTACACAGTATCTAATGACTTGTACAGTGTACTCCTGCCTGCTGTGAAGGCTGTGAGGCGTTTTACGCCCTCACATTCTCGGACTTGGTCTTCTCGTCGGCTGCACAGGTTTCAAAGTGCTGCTCGCACCTTCGAAGATGGCGATACTCAAACAATCGGTACGTCTGCCACGAATCCGCCGTGCCGTTCTTCCCCCACAAGCGCGTCGGAATCGTACTGGCTTCCGTCTTCGGATGTCTGCGACTCTGACGCTTTTGTGCCCCATTTCCTTGAATCCAGCTTTACACTAATCTAACGAATTATACAGCATACTGCGACCTACTATGAAGGCCTGTGAGGCGTTTACGCCCTCAGACTCTAGGCGTTAGCTTTCGCAGGCCCTATTCGTCGATGCACTGCCATCCGACCGCCCGCCATAGCCCCTCAAAACACATTACGATTCAGTCGAGGGCGACACAGCGTCTCTTCTGCCGTGCCTGCCCGACGAATCGATAAAAGAATCAATACCTCCGAGTATTCAAGTAAAAGGCTCGCCTCAAGGTGTGTTTCTTCTTCTTCTTGCTCACTTGAAATGCTCTGCTAACCCTCGATGTAGATAAACGAGTTTGTATTCAGATACTGTCTATCGTATTCTACGTCTACCCAATAGCATCCTCTTTTCCCTCGAAAGGCGTGATTGTGAGACCTTTTAAGGTACGACGCGTCCAGGCGCTGGATATTTGGTCAATTGATTGCAAATCCCAGACCAACTGCTGGGCGAGGCGTATTTGTACGGGGATATCGAAGCCTGCAGGACGATTAGCGGACAACGATTAGCGAAACAACAAAAGACCTTCGTCCGCCTATGGACTTGGAACCACGAGGTGCCGATTTGACCGGATCTCTGATCGTCACCTCGTCACATCTCTCGGTGATTTTATAAAGTCCTTCTTCGCTACCTCTTGCCACCACTGCTGTACGTTCTACGTCGGCAGTTCAATTCCTCTTGCCGCTGCTGTACGTTCTACGTCGGTAGCTCACTTGCCATGCCCGAGATCAGGGGGAAGCGGGCCGTCTGCCGCCCTCGCTTTTATGCCGATGCTGGGCTGGAACACCGCAAAAGGGATCCTCACGCTGCCGTCTCCTTCTATGTTGTACTCAGCGGCGCATTGCCTGGCGCATATACAAGCCGGTATGTTCTGCTCGTCGTTCTGATTCATCGTTATTCATTGTTAACTTCAACGCAGAGACCTCGTGGAAGCGAAATCGGAAGGCAAGCCATTCTTCTGCCTCCACATCGTGAGCTGGCGCGAGGTCCTGCGAATCTGGGCCGCACAGTGTCTCTACCACCACCGTCACGACAACGATTCTACTACTTCGCGCTGGATGAGAATCACCCTCCGCGAGCCCCTACATCACCCTCCTCGCCCATCCCCCCCTCCCGAATCATCACCTTCAACCCCCGAATCGCTTCATATCGAGCTGGACGAGAGTTATCTATCAACAGAGTATTTTATTCCAGCTCGTCCGAGAGCAAAGCCTTCAAAAGAAGCCTCCCCTTCGAGCTCCCTTGCCGCATCGAACATGGATTCGAATGATGACGCGTCGTTTGAAGCTCACTCTTTCTCCACCTGGCGCTCAATTCCTCCAACGCCATCGCCCCCATCGTCTGACCCCGGCGCGGTCATGTACGAGGATTTCTCACACGCGATTAGGCACATCGAGCCCGCTGTTGCTCAGCCTGTTGCGACGACTTGGTACGAGATCGAGATGCATCGCCGTTTCCGCTCATGGTAAGCCACTTGCCCAACCAATGTCTGCTGTTACTGATAACGCTGCAGGCCAGATTTAATCCGCTATCTTTCGCAACTGGAGGTACCGGTCGATGGCGAGATGAAAATCCGTTCGTATAGTGGCCAGTTGGTACAAAACGTCTGAAACAAATGTATTCTACATGTACCTCGTACCTCCAATATCAATACTATGGATAATACCCTGTGACTCGCCGCCCCCTCTGAGTTCGCCCCCGGTCTTTTACGGTAATAGACTACAATCTTTAAAAAAGAGCAAAGAGAACGGGGTGAAAATCGCAAAGAGCGAAGGTTACATACGCTGTTCACAGGGCGTTATCCGTTTCGTCGGGACAATTACTATCATTTGCTTCTTGCGCACATGAAACCGTTGGCTGACGATGGCGCATCGTCTGTATCGGCTGAGCAGCAATCAAATTGCAACAATAACGAAAACAACAATTAGCTGCCTGCTTAAAGAACGCGCCTTCCGTTCCACAAATGCAAAACCATCCTCTCCCCCCCGCGACACCCACCCAATATAGACATGGTCAACGGCAGACTCCTCGTCAAGCCATCGGCGCGTTTGATTCCGTTCCCTATCACCCAGCTGACCATGCGCAGAAGAACGGCAAGCAGACGCGGAAGACCATCTCCGTTCGGTACTACCATACGTTGGGCCGCCCCGTCCAGATATCCACGCCGATTCTCCATAATCCTGGCCTTCGCACCGTCCACAACGACTTCATCGCCATCGACAACATTCTTGGCGGCTACCGTGTCCAGCCCCGCGTCCACGAGATCTACGTCGGCGTGAATTACTGCGACGATCGTGGGTTTCATACGGAGGAGTACAAGGCTTTTTACAAGAACCACGATCGGCTCCCATACAACCTGCATCTCGACATCAAGGGCGAGTTGGCCATCGTGCGGACGAGCGAGGGCGGACCCGTGAACCTCCGCATGTGTGACCGACGCGTCGCTGACTTCATCGCCATCTCGTAGGTTCTTGAGCCTACAATCTGCCTCTAGACTCAAATTTTCGCAGTCTTCAAGCGGCCATTAACAAAATTCAGCACCACCGCGCGCCGAAGCGACCCCTCATCAAAGTCCTCAGCATGCCGAAGGAATACAGGTCCGCTTGGTTGTAGCATTGCATTGGGTAGAACCACAAGAAAATGTATACAGCGAAGATGCGCGGGAGCGGTGCGCCTGCTTTGGACCCAAGTCGATAGCATTTGACGGCACGTTGGACATGAGAGCTGCAGAAAACCAAGCCCGAGAATCTGAGGGCGTAAAACGCCTCACAGGGTAGCACACTGTACAAGCCCGAGAACCTGAGGGCGTAGAACGCGTCAGAGGCCTTTACAGTAGGTAGTAGTACACTGTACAAGTCGTTAGATTCTGTGTGTGTTTAAAGCGGGATTGAGAGAAGAAAGAACACGCGTCAGAATCGTTTCAGATCCAAAGTCGGAAGTGCTCGTTGGGGTGGAAAGTAAAGGAAACGAGTCGCATGTCGACGTACAACGTCAAACAGTGGTGGTGGAACATTTGGCGGTGGTGGCAAGAGCCAAGTTTGGACTTCGAGAATCGACGATGGGAATTTGATCCCATCGTCACATCGTCACGTCTTGGCTTTCGACCGCCACCACTGTTTGGATGTTGTACGTCCACAGTGGCTGGCTTGGTGCACTGTGAGGTGTTATACGCCCACAGAGCGCTGAGCTGGTGCCGCTGGATCTTCGCTTATCGTTGAAATGGCTGCTTGTATTCCATTATCGTTGAAAAGCCTACTCGTATTCGATTTCCAGGCTCAATTGTACACGTTATGAAGAGAGCGGAATGAAGACGCATAGTAGATGATCCCCGCCCCCGCCAACAAGAAGAGTAACTGAATGGTTATCACCATGCCGCACAGAATGCCCGCCGTTCCGAACCTCTTGTTCTTCTTGCGCCACACGAAGATGTCGTTTGGGCCGTCCAAATCGCGCGACTTGGCGGCGAAAATGGTGCAAATCCCAGCGCAGTCGGAAGCCTGCAGGCTTTGGTTCAGTACGACGTCGCGTTGATGTGTGTGCTTGGCGAACTAACTACAAAACTAAACCTGTGACCGAATAACACTAAACCCAAAACCTCTATACTCTGAATAAGACTTGGAATAGTCGAACTCGTTGTAAGTCGGTGAAAGGGAGTGAAACCGAATAACACAAATCCAATCAAATAGCTAATAGACACTAGCGAGTTCAGAACCCTGGGTACAGGGCCTTTGGTGGGGGTGCAGGGTAGGTAATTCGAGAGTTTGTAACGCGCACGTAAGACGTACTATCGACGAGCCTTGATGGGGCGGCCAAATACGATGTCCTAGTTCTTAATCGGTAATCTTCCTAGTCTTCTGTCTTCTGTCTTCCTTATTCTGTTCAATCCTTGTTCGCTAATCACTAATCACTAATCACTAATTCTTGTCAAACACTCTGATATCTTGATGTCCGAATAACTCTTGGCTCAATTCACACAGTTCAAATCCGATTTAAAGTTGTAGCCTTTGCAGTCTTGTAGCTTAGCTAAACCCCAGATCGCGGCCTCAATAGGTGGGCGATTCCGTGTCTACAGTGTACCAAAATCCTACTTATATACCCTTGTCTGTGTCATATCTGTGTAGTAAAATATCATGATGGATCGCCGACACCAAGCCCTCGAGTCATAATCGTACGGAGATCCCTGATCCGAATTGTGATTGGTCGTTAATCGGTATGATGCCCCCCAATAGTCCATGTAGCGGTTTTGCCCTAAGTTCCGGTGGATAGTCCTCGTTCGTAGCTCTCCGTGCATATGTGGTTTTTCCCAAACGGCCCAGTAGTTCCGAAGTTACAGCCCTTGCGTGTTTCCCGGATAAGGTCATCAGGCTTACTCTGTCGGCTCTCGGGTTTTGTAATCTTCGGCATCCAACGGCTTGTCGCTCTCGGCTCCGATTCGGGTTTCATTGGTCCGATAGGTCCCGGCCCGTGCTTCTCCGCCATCTCATCACAAGTCCGATTATCAAAACTGTTATTCCGAGACTGCCAGGTCTTATTCGGTGTTTATCCCTTTGAGTGTTTTGCACCGGATTGGATGGGTCCAGGCTTGTGGGCTCTGCTGGTATGTATAGACAGAGACCTTGGAATGCGCCGCGGGTCGTCAACCCCATTGCAGACCTTGTTCACTGTTGCAGATATCTCCCAACTAGCTATTCGGGCTCATACTAGTTCTCTGATGTGCGCACCGAATAAGCGCGAAAAGAATGACTTTCCACGCCTGTTCTTGAGAGCGGCTTATCAGCGTCTCGATGAAGATGTGCTCACCGCAACCGTTTGAACCCATTCATGCGGGTCGACTCTCAACTCGTCCACAACTTCCCCGCTACGTCGGTCAAAGACATAAACCATGCCATGATCGCTCCCGCTGATAATGGACCGGCACTCATCCGAGAAGTCCACCTGGCGTACGCGCATCTTCTTGGTGACTTTGACGGAGAATGTCTTCACGCGCGAGCGGTCCTCCAGGCGATAAAGATTAGTGCCCGACGACGGGTCATCCATGCACAAGACACCTTTGCGGACGTCGACAGAAACGCTGCCGCTATAATGGCATGAGCGAGCGGTGTCGAGTTGGACGAAAAACCCACATGAGACCGCCCACGTTCCATGGCTGGCCTGCCTGCTGACCATTATCGCCGCGAAGCGTATATCTTTTTATTGGTGAGTCCCCCGCTTGACCTTCGGAACTAAGCTTACACATCGCCGCCGTACAGGCCAAAGACCATGACTTCCCTTGTGTTGCCCTCCATCTTCCCGAACACTATAGCTCGCGGCACAACGCTCCGAAGCTCGATCGAGAAGACCCGTTCAAGGGACATGGCACCGCCCAGGCTATATACCTGCACGATTCCACCTCGATGGCAAACTCCTAGGCGGTTGGTCGGAGCATCGAAGGCCAAGTCGGTGATCTCGGCGGGCTGGATGAGGCGCACGCAATACAACTCCTCGAGCATCTAGTAGCTTCGATATTAGCATCGCCGGAGGGTCGAATAATACTGGCACGCGCCTTATGTTGGTTGACTTTCCAGCAAGCTAAATATCCGTTTTGTGTCCCGCTGAGCAAGGCCTCGCTCAAATTGTCCTCGCTCTTAAGCCAAACAAGGGCTGTAGTGGCTCCGCGAGTTTCCGGGGACTTCGGAGACGCTAGCGAGTGCATCGTCTGGAGGTCCCAGACCTTGGTCCCGTCTGAGGCTGGCACCAGCGTCAAAAAAAAAAAACTCGCGACACAAAACTTGGCTTCGTACCTCCGCTTGCCAAGAATCTGCCATCCTCCGTTGCACATAGTGCGATGATAGCGCCCGAATGACCTCCGAGTTGTCGGTGCAGGACGTAGCCGTTGAACTTTGAAGTCTTGCGAGCGAACAGGAAACGCATTGCAAGTGGTGGTTCCTCAGTCGTCGCCTTATTCTACGTCCGTCCTCTAATTGTTGTCACTGGCGCACAAAATACAAGAACGCAATTGTTCTGTTTTCACGATTGTTTCCATCGAGGATCCGCCCCTCGTGTGATTCAGCGACGCGCGCGCGTACCGGTCCCAATCTCAAGCGCAATTGTTTGCTATTGGGGATAATAATTCTTCTTTGATTATCGCGACAAACACGCGCCCCTCGTGTGATTGAGCAGCAACGCCAGCGCGTACCTGGAGCATCAAGTGGTTCCATCGTGTGGCTGACGAGGTGACGATTGACTAATCGATTCCATCGTCACATCGTCACTCCGCCTTTCTTCCAAGACCACCACTGCGAGACGTTGTACGTCTGCAGGAGTCTCCTCTCTCGGCTGTCGCGCGTTTTACGCCCTCAGACAACGGGCCTGCGCTGAAGCCTTTTGCTGCAAGTGATTGTTCATGGTCAATGTGGTCAATAAAAGTCCGTTTCATCACGGCGCCCATCGGCTACGCAATTGTCCTTGTACGCAAATGGATATCGCCCGTCGATCCTCCTCGCGCACCGACAGTATTTTATCTCCAATATCTTCTGTTGGCGACGACCATGGCTCCCTTCGTGCGCCACGCTACGCCGTTCGCCGAGCCCGAGAGCCCCCCTCCTGGTGTTATGCTCCTTCTTGTCCACACCGATCTAGACATCCAGCCCGCCGCCGGTCTTCTTATGCACGAGGATCTGGAACCTCACCTCCCAAGCGCGGTCAAGAAACACCAAGTCGCCTTCGCTCTGGAAGAGCTCCACACGTATCCTCCGCCAGCGCGTTCCAACTTGATTCCCTGTCCTCCGGGTCTGTCCCGAAACGTGCTGGAGAGATTCAAAGAGTGGGAGGAAAACAAACAGACGACAGATCAGATTAGGGTCCGGTTTTACATTCCATTCTCTCTATCTCCCAACTGATTGATTATAGCTTACTGTAAAGGCCGCAGCGAACAGGTTGCTGGACACATCTCAAGGCATTCAACAACAGGACTCTGACGCCTTGGAAGCCGTCTTTGCAGAGGTGAGTTTTGTTCTTGCCACTGCACAATTCTCATAACTTCCAGGCTTCAAGCAACCATGTAGTGCTACAGAAGTACGCCGATGACTGGCCGGCTCGGTGCATTGTACAGTTCCACCTCAAGTCAACGTCCTGCAAGGCCACGGCGGACGTCGATAAGAAGGCTGTCGCGGCTGTCAAGCAAATCGCCGAGCGTCTCCCCAAAGGGCGCAAAGCTAAGGTACCGAATCGATTTTGTTTTCTGTATACAGTATAGACTCACAGCCGGAAGCTCAATGTTAGATATACCGACGCGTAGCTTGAATCCGCGATTCCTCACTTAGTTCGCAATACTACAGTGTTCGCGTGGCAGAGTTGTACTCAACGTGAATATATGTGATTGACCTACTCCGACCGAGGATGACAGAGAGCTTCCTAGATTTGCAGCACGCTGATTTAGAGTTAGACTGGGTTATGAGTGGAACGCGTAAACGCAGTAATTAAACTCATCTTGACTTGTAGTTAGAGCGCGGATCCAAATAATGCATACATGTTTGACTACGACCCAAAATAACGCGTGGAAACCCCAAGCCTGGGCGTGGTCGTCAACGCATGTGATCGCGTCCGCCACTGACGATGTGACACAACTGAATCAGCATCACATCTCTTTTGACTCCCACCACCACTGCCAGGCGTTGTACGCCGGCAGCATTTGGTGGGATCACCGCTGGCGAATCTGGGCGACCACACTGCATGGCGTTGTACGCCTGCAGCTGGAGCCCTTGTACCAAACGAGCCACGTTATTGTGCTCGAAACAAATCTTTGTTGTTCTTCGGCTAAAGACAATAACTGGCCAACTGGGCGACTACTCAAATACCGGCTCGCCATCTCCCACCCCCTGCTTGTGCGCCTCCTGCACGTTCTACGTTAGGAGCGAACAACGCCCTGCATCCAATCTCCTTGCGCGCTCCCCGACGTTTCACGTTCGGAGCGCACAAGTCTTCGTTTGCTCCGCGCCATGGAAGTCGACCCTCCGGATCTGCTGAGGGTGCGCGCGTATCCTCTGTGGAGAGCTTTTACTCATTCCCCTTGAAGCGCCGTCGGCGAGAACCAGACCATGAACCAGACCAAGTTCGCTCCGTCCCCGACAAAGTTCGCTCCGTCCCCGGCCCAGCGCGCGCAGAACATGACTCCGTATGTCTCGTTTCTTCTCCTTCAATCTTGACGTTCATGTATCTCCAGCTGCGCGCAACGCTCTCACTCACCAAGGACAAGCACAAGGATCATATCACAGTCGCAAAACAGAAGAACAACCAGCTCGTCCTTGACAACCAGAAGCTTCACGCTGAGCTCGAGGCTGCATTAAAGATCCAGGCGGAACAAAACGGCGTAGTCAACTCTCTTCAAGAACAACTCGCCAGCAAATCCAAGGAGATGGAGGAATTTCAGCAGCTCGAAGGCGAAATGGAAGCGCAAATCTTCGCGGATCAGCAGCAGCTTCAGGAGATGGTACGAGCGCCTCGATACGGCTGATTCTCTCAAGTTGTCTGACACTTTAAAAGCAATGCCAGTACAACGCGATGTATCCTCAATTCGCCGAGTCGCAAAAGCTCCTTATGCAGCGCAATGAAGATGTCGAACGGCTTAGCCGTCTTATGGTCAGTATAGTCAAGTGCATTTGTACTCGTTTCGATACTGAGCTGTATATTAGGTGCAGAAGAACGACGAGCTCATTCAGCTTTGTGCTTACAATCATCTTCAAAGCACCAAGATGCCTCAGAAAAATCCACCTCGTCGCGGGACACGCGCCAGTCTCCTTCCAACCCACAACTCCAGCACTCGCACCATCCAAATCCCTCTCGACCCTATTCCTATTGCAAGTCCGCCCAGCGGCAACTCCAACGCGCCACCCCAGGCAAAGCCCACGCCTATCCCGGCGCTCGCTCAAATGTTCGGCACCGATGTGGACACGTTGGGCCCCGTCATCGAGAGCCTCCGGCGGCTTGTCATGAACAGCGACAAAGTCGCCGTGAACGTCGGCAGACTCACGCCGAAAAAACGAAGGCCCAAGAAGACCGCGAGCCCGGCGAACAAGCCACTCATGAACGCTTTAAATGTGCGTCATTTATCCTCACTAATATTATCGGCAGCCTAATGAACAACGCTCGCAGTATCTCCTGCGTCAAGCCACTTACAAGTGTTTTGACGTACAGCAGGTGGTAGACTTCCAGGATCACCACCCAGCCGATCCAAAACACGTTTTGGATTGCGAAGAGGGCCGCGGCGATCCCGCGCCTCGCCTGTTCCAGTGGGACTTTGGTCCTGGATACCGTCGCTCTCGATGGAACGATCTGATGATTGGAAAGGTTGTCGATGAAGCCTACGAGCTTGACACCGCAGGCCAGGACGTGATAGCTGAGAGTGGTACTGAGCGCTATGTTCTCGAGGCGCTGCTGATGGAGAAAGTGGAAAGATATCGCACAACGTGGAAGGACTTCCAGCCGCGGCTGCTTGAAAACGGGCAGGGTGTGGAATCAGTCGAACAAGCCCAAGCTCGCGGTATGCAGAAGTTTGAGCAGCAACAGCTCGCTGCCCGAAGCACTTCATCTAAGCACCGTGTAAGTTGTTTCTTCCTGGCCCTCGAACGAAGCTGAGGCCTCCATTAGAAATACGAAAATCGGAAACAGATAATAACAGCCACCATCAGCATCAAGAAGGACGAGGGCACCGCAGAGGACATCGAGACTTGGGAGAGGCTACTGCAGATGGTCGAGCTTCTTGGATGGAGTACATGGAATGTCGTCCGAGGAAGAGGACGAGGCAGAAGTGAGAAGCGTCATGGTCTCCTATTACAAGGTCAAGCTTTGCGTCTGGCGCGAGCCCAGTGTCGCTAAGCTCCTGCGTCTCGTCGATGACCAATCGGCCATCTTCAGTAAAGGCTGCCCGGGTCACAACGCCGCCTCGAGAGTCCCAAGCACAACCAACGAGCCCGGGATATCCAAGGCTCCCTGTGGCCTTCCCAAGGCCCTCTACAACAGCGAGTGGTTAGCGCGCGCGACACCTAGCTATCTCAAGGAGCTGAATGTGTCGAAGGAATCGTTTGAGCTGTTTGTCGCGGCGACTGAAAGAATGGCCATTTGACGCATGTACACGTATTACTTGTTTGTAAAAAAAAATCTAGTACTAGAAAATACACGTATCTTTACTAGGATAATCATCCGAGGGCTATTTACGCGCTTTTTTGCGCGCTTTTACGACGCGTCCTCTAGAAAACTTTGTCACGATTTGTCATCGTCACTCATCGTCACATCGTCACACCATCACCACCTCCTAACCACAACCACAACCACTTCGCATTGAACGTTCGCGCTTTGCGCGGCCTTCAAACGAACTTGGACCTCAATCTCAACTTCCGTATCCTCCAATTTGGCTTGAATGTGTGCGCTTTGCGCGGCGTTTAAAACGAATTCGACCACAATCTCAATCTCGAGTGAACGTACGGCGCTTTGCGCGGCGTTCAGGCGAGTTTGAGCGGCGCTAGACCACTGCGAATACCTCTGCTGCTTCCCTACTGCGAATCCCTTGCTGCTTGCCGTCCCCCGGCTCTTCACAAACCCGTTTTCTTTAGTGCGTAGCGTTTTTCGTGCCTTGAAAGCCTTTGCTCATGCCACTTTAGGCTCAATGGATACGAAAATTGTCGCCTCCAGCTGCCCCACGTTCCCCTATGTAAGCGACCTCTCTCTCTTTTGTTCTCTTGCTTGCCGCTTATTGTTTTTCAGGCCTCGTTCTTCGACGGCCATATTCGGAACAGCATGGGCATCTTTGGCGTTCATTATGGCGACCCGGACTTTTTGCTCAACATGCCGCGGCCAGAAGACGCGCCTCCACCGCCTGACGGGTATCACAAAATCAAACCTGGGGACTTCGAGCGTCCGATGTGGCTCAACTCCCAGTTTGCTTACCTTGCCCTACTGCCGCGCCACAGCCCATTCCGCGGCCCGATATTCCACTGCCTCAACGTCACCCCGAAGGAGCTACCTATAGAGTGTATTCCTCCCATGCAGGCCCACCAGGTGGAACGATTCGGCCTTGAGCAGGGATTCATTGACCGTTGGCTGCGGCTGGAGCGTGTCCTCTGTATGATGCTCGACAAGATGACCGGCTTCTACACCGGCCAGATGCCCGTCGGGTTGACCCACTTCCAATACCCAATCATGTACGGCTATTCGCATCGGGACGCCTACTCGCTCAAGATGGCCAAATTATTCGCCATGCGCTCGTGCGACGCCTTTATCCCCCTCATGGCTATGATCACGCTAATGTACATTTTACTTGATGCCACTGACACCGGCGATTGGAGGAGTGCATTACAGCGGGCCACCAAATTGCCTTGGCAGTGGTTTGACGATCTGGAGGCGTCTGCGGTGGGAAACATGAACATGCAGCGCATGGGAGGTATATTCGACCTGTCTTTGGTGAAAACCAATCCATATCAGTCCCTCCCTCGCGACGCTCGCTGGCTCTTTCCCCATCTCCTCGGAAAACATCACATTCCTCTGTATTTCTACTACGGGAACGACTTCCCTCTCACCCTGGAGCAGCCCATTCCCGAAGCTCTGGTCAATTTAGGTTTCGTGCCAGAAGCAAACGAGGTTCGGCATCTGCGCGAGCTCCCCGGCCCTGTGGCTTTTAGCCCCTGGTCAATCAGAGAACGCCCGTGGAAGAGTCTCAGAGACTCGCCCTCAACGACTGGACTTGCTGCACCCATCTCTTCTGCTTTTTCGCCCTCTGCACCCATTTCTTCTGTTTCTTCTCACCGCTCCCTGGTTCAGTCCTCGAGCTCTTTCCCACCTGTTGAGCCACGTAGCGGACAGCTCCAGGGCGAAACTATTCATGCCTTTTTGGAGCGCCGTAAGCTCCGTAACCAAGAGCGACTCGAGAATGAGTCTGAAAACGCGAAGAAACGCCGCGCAATATGGGAAAAAAATGCAGCGCAGGGAACCGCCCCGGTCCCCAAAGATCGAAGCGGTGTCCGCGTGTTCATCTGGGACCTCGATGGCGACTTTTATATGCGGTGTTTGTACTCTCGCAGTGTTGCGGCCCAGCGTTGGAACGAGTTTACGCCTAATCAGCGAATCTTCGACGCGTTCTCTAACGAATGGGATCTCTGCTGGCAGCTGGCCCCGGATGAAAGCAACAATGAGGAGTCCGACGACAACGACAACGACAACGGCGGTTACGCAGAGTACATGACTTTCCCCGACGACGACACCATGAAGAACATCGAGGGCGCCTCCGCTGATCAAGTGCTTGAAGAAGGATATGGCACGGACCTTCAGGATCTACGCGAAGATGCGGACGAGCCGTTGGCCCGTATCAATGTCGCCGACACTATCGCCGAGCGCTTCGGTCTCCCAACGTCAGCAGTCGCCCCCGACCATGGAGCACCACAGGTGGCAGACAAGACCTGTCGGTGGGCGCTCGGCAATGACGAGGCGCCAATCCCTGCGGGTTCCGCCCTGCCCTTCCTCCTGCACCATATCGTCGGGGGCAGCCTGCCAGCAATCCCGCCTGCCCTCTCTGACCTCACCTGGGACGACTCTGATCTGGAGCACGATTGGGAGCTCAGCGTGACGATACTTTCGAGCGCCAAGTCTCAGTACGTTATTCGGCCTCCCAACTGCGCGGCCTCCAGTCCCTCAATCATACTGGACAGTGCTGCTACGGTGCTCCAGGTCGTCAGATCAGGCTGGGCGTATGGTGGTAACGTCGACTCGATCATTCGTCGCCTCGTGGGCTTGGGCATGGAGTTTTATCCCTGCTATAGCAGAGATCTTGCTCTCATGCCTCTCGCTCCGCCTTCACAACCCGGGCTGGGCCGTCGTCCTGCACGCTACCGGCCGACTCTTGTTGATTTCAAGGCGTACGTCCAGCGACGGAATGAATTCCTACTCTCTTCGCGTGGTTGCGTGGCTTTGCTCCATGGAGGAATCGTGGCCCGTCTTGCTCGTCTGGTCATACCGGATTTTGAGGACAAAGCTTGCCTCAAACCTTCTAACGATGACCTCAATGTCGGGGCACACATCGTGATCAACGACGAGCACGGGGCCCTGTGGTATGAAGCCTTGACGCCCGACGAGATCGACCTTATCTGCGGGGTGTACCCGACGGAGACTGGTATGTATCTTTTCTGTGATTTGATTACTCACTCATTCTATCTGTAGGGCAGATAACTTCCGCCGCAGGCGATGGCCAGCAGTTGAAGTACATCTCCTGGTGGCCACTCCCAGGTGCCTTTCGCTCGTCGGGTCTCGACACAGGCTGGTGGAACGATAACTGTGAACGCTGGTTCCAGAAACGTCTCGATCTCATACTCAAGAATACGGCCGAGCTGCACACAGGCCACGAGTGGAAAAGCAAGATCAGGTACAATAGCCAGGCGCGCAAAATTACGACGAAGCTCGACGAGATCTCTGCGCAGTACCTTGCAACTCGCCCGCACGTTGACCAGCTTTGAATTATGGAATTTCTTACGCCCACGCATTGCGCATGCATATCGTAGACGCGTTCCGGACGCTGTACCATGGACTTTACTGTATCATAGACTTTCCAATACCTTTTTTAGGTTGTGAGCCACGACCATCCGACGACCAGCCGCCGACCATCTGCCGATGGTCGGCAGATGTGTTTAATGGCCTTCAAAATTCCAAGTTTCTCATTCAGTTTCAGGCGCCGTTAAATGATTTTTTTTTTTCTGATTTAATTGGCCTTTAAACTTGATCCAAAACCTGACGTTTCAGCAGAGGTATCAAGCAGCCTCATATTCCTAGTTTCTGAACTCATTTACAGGCCATCTAATCCCTTTCTTTAATCTTAGATTTAGACCCCTGCGAAACGCGTCGCGATACTTCGTATTTTGTGGAGCCCGATATGGAACTTTATACAACAAATTTGTGATCAGATATCCCAGAGCTTAAAATCACATATATCAGATGCAATTTGGAGCAAATTTATTTGGATCTCAATACTTTGAATGTCAAAAGTAACTAAAAGGAGCCACAAATTTTGGAGCCAGCGCTGTGTCTGGAGGCCTGTGACCCGTGACTAGCGAACTGAATATAATAAAATGGTACAGTAATAGGATGTCTCGCATCACACTCTACTTGACAGCTCTTCACACGGACTCCACTCGAGCACACGTTTGCCGTCCCGCGCCGGCCCGGACTCTGCACCCGCTCTCGCCACTCTCCCGCCACCTCTTTGTGCCACTGCTGCTTGCTTTTGACCGCGACGCCCATCACATTCCATTCCTTCCCCGCTCGCTTTTAATTGTTGTCCGACGCGCGTACGCCGGCTCGAAATCCTCAAGAGTCAAGACTCGAGCAAGACTCTCCGAGCTTCTAGCTTCGTCAAGATGGTATCAAGGCATGGCGCCACTCGCCACTCGCAAGCTCAAGAACTCAAGAAGCTTCTGGCGCTCGACGAACCGCCCGCGCAAGACATCCAGGCTCCCATGAGACCATGAACGATAGAAATAACCGCAAAGCACAGGCCGGAACACACACAAGACGCCGAGCGTAGAGCGACGGGGTGAGAATACGACGAGGGCAGTTCGAGAGCCGAACCTCCAAGTCAGTGCTCCATTCTCATGGACAATGGTGTGCTCACTTTTCTGCCATGGCCCCACGACGAACAACGGGACAACGCAAGACATCCCAGCCGGCCACGAACACACGCCGTTCGAGGACCAGCGGACAACTTGAACGGTGATGGTTACGGGCGCTGCAGAGCGGCCCGGGTGCATAGAACCAGAACCCGAGGTGCGTGCTCGATCCAGATGTGAAGATGTCTGGCTCACGCTCAAAGACGCCATAGCTTTCCCTTTTTTTCCTCTTCCACTACCGTATCACACCAGGCCTGCTGACTAACGAACCCGGATATTGGAGGAGCCTCAATGAGGGACAACCCGACAAGTGTTGAGCGACGAGGATAAGATGACGGTGATATGCAACGCCGTTGCACGGGTATGCAAGATACGTGCTTACTCTTCAACGGGATCGTTCGATAAATTTTGTGCTCACGGTGCTGTTACACTAGCCCACGCTCCGCGATGAACAGACGCCGAAACAAGTATGCTGTCCCGCATTCCGGCTGCTTGCTCTCATGATGATGAGTCTCATCAGTCTGCATACAGTCCGCGGAGTTCTGTGAGCAGAGGTGCTCCGAGTCGCCAGCCAGCTTCAACATCGGAACGCTGCAAGTATATGTCAAGGTCTAGCTCTTGCATCATCAAGCTCTCGCATCGTCAAGCTCTGAGTCTCGCATCTCAAGCTCTTATCAAGCTCTCGGGCTTATATTCTCAAGCTCCAGCGCTGGCAGCGCCACTCCAACTCGAACTTGACTCAAACACCAACTGATGAATCGACGAGAGAACGACGCTCGATGGACTAGCGGAAGCGTTGAGCGTTGAAAGGAGAGCTCGGACGGTTGCCTGGCGGCAGTACAAGGTGCGTGCTCCATGCGCATGCGGACAATTCACTCATATTCACCCAGCCTTCCCGAACGACGCGGACTGGACACGTCGTAGCGTGTCTGTCACTCTATTAATAGGTATTCGTCCTCGATCGTCTCATCTCTTCCAATGACTCACGCGCCACGAATACCTTGCCGATGGTTCTCGCTACCGTCCATCGCTTCCTTCTACGGCTCCGAAGACAATCGCGTACATCTTGCTCTTCGGACTTCGTCCTGCGACAAGCCGGGTACCTTTCCGGCCGTGGCAGGCTCTTTTCCCGAAGGTGACTCAGCTTTAAAGGTGCTCATCCCGAACAACCCAGGAACCTTTTGGACGTCTGAGTCGATCCCTGAACGTACATCCAATGTTCTTCCTTGAAATGACATTGATTCTGTCGTGTTATATTACACTCTCGGAGGATTCGCGCGGATCACCATCACAGAGAGAACGGGAGTGTAAGTAGTTTTGGTGCTCAGTGCTTAGCAGACAATCGTCGTGGTCAACAGGCAGGGAGATTTGCCTCTGCCGCAGATTCCATTCAAGTTGTCTGCCGTGGTGCTTCAGTACTTGGTCCACGCTGATATTATCATGGACAAAGCGCCAGTGCAGAAGATGAGAGTAGTACTTACATGGTATAATAATGCATGCACTGTAAGTAGTCTACCAAGAATTACTGTACCATTTCGACCAAGTGTTCAGTGACAGGTGACACCCAGGTTTTTTGATGTGTGCAAAAATCGCCTTAAATCAAAAGAAAATTTATCGGGCAGCCCGGACATCCAAAAATCCAAAAATGATGAACACTTGGTCGAAATAGTACAGTATTCATTCTTGGTCGTGAAGACATGGCTTGCGGTTCATGTCTTCTCCCGTGAATCTGTGAGATCGAGGATGGAGTTATGCCATGAGACAGTCGCGGAGATGACGGGTGTGCACAAAGATAATGCATGCACGACTGGCATACATCGGCAATTCAATTACGATTAGACTGTCCAACTGAACAAAGGATCAACAAGTCCTGCATCCTTGGGCGGAGCGCAGCGCAGCCCTCCTTGTCAAGACATGAATGAGATGATCCATGCGACGATTCTGCTTGCCGTGCAGGAACATGCTCTTCAACAGATGATGCCACCTAACAATAGATTCAGCGACGTGCACGAACAAGAAGGAGAACATATGCCTCAACAAGCATGTTAGTGTCGACATCCTGGAAGATCGAACGGGTCGTACGGAACATCGCCGACCACATCTTTACTACCTCGACATCCATCCACTGCTTGCAGAAGTACTCCTGGAACTTCGCGTTCGTGAGCGGTACGATCTGTGCCCACAGGCCATCAAACTCTGTCTGTGTTGTAGCCCGGAGAAGCTTGTGGAGAAGCTGCCAAGCCTCAGGGTGGTCGTTCTTGCCGAGATGCTTGCCCCACGCGTGGAGAACATGCCACCAGCATAAGAGCATTGATGCAGTCCCGTAAGCACGTCGGCACGCGTTAATCTGCGCAACGCGAAGCTTGTGGAGAAGCTGCCAAGCCTCGGGGTGGTCGTTCTTGCCGAGATGCTTGCCCCACACGCGGAGAACATGCCACCAGCATAAGAGCATTAATGCAGTCCCGTAAGCACGTCGGCACGCGTTAACCTGCACAACGTCGAAGTCAGTCATGATGTACTCGGGATGGATCGTCATGTTAAGGGCGTGAAAAGTCTTGAGAAAAAAAAAAGATGGTCGTCTCGGTTCCCTTGGATGACAACATGAACGATACCGGAATGCCGTGTCCCCAGCGGTCCCGCACCACCAGCGTAAAGAGCAGTAGGTTGTTGTAAACCGTGGTGTTGTGTGTGGTGTCAACGCAGAGAAGGTGTCGTCCATATTTCTCGAACATCGTATGAACATCGTATGTTGCCATTGGGTCTGGAGGATGAGGACAAAGATGTCCAGGTCTAGATCCGAACTAGCGGGGGGAGCATCACTTCTAGATTTGAAGAAGAGCACGGCATCGGGCGATCTGAGAGCATCGTCGGCCATCATGGTCGAGACACCATCGTCGCGGTGTCATCCGACTTGATACAGTGCATGTACTTGGCGGCGACTTGAATCCAGCGGTCATACGTATGCGAGTATGCCTCGTATTGCTTCTTTTGGCCTGGACGAGCCCAGAGGCGCTTCGACAAGGACACCTGCTTCAGCTCGATGTTGGAGGGGCCAGTGGTGTCCCATGAAATGAAAAGGAATTCGTGAAGTTGGGGCGGAGAGCGCAGGGGAATGGTTGGGCGAGACGGTCCTGCTTGTGCGGCCTGGAGGCTACGACGGATGGCACCGTGAACAGAGATGGTGGCGGGTGGCTCAAGGCCATCGAAATTGAAACGAAATGGAGACGAGCGGGGTGGAGTGGGAGATGAGGAACGGCGGGAGCGAGCAACAGGCTGGTGAGGAGGAGCGTCGGGGACAGCATGGCCACGAGCGGTTGGTTGTGCAGCCACCGCGAGCACGGCAGCACGGTGCGCACATCAGGCCCGTGCAGAGCTCGTGATATTTGATCTTGGAGCAGTCGGGGTTGCCGCAGGTTTCGCGAGTCGCTTGGCAAGGCTCGCCGTCATCGTTGTCGTTGGTGTTGCTCGATGGCTTCATGCCCTGTTGGAAGCCATGGAGGAAATGGCCTTTATCACACTGCTGATAGTGAGCGCGGGGCAAGAGAAGGAAGGGAAGGGAGACTGACGGCTAAGTAGAAGCAGCCCGAGAACCTCTTCCCTGGTGTCTGACAGAAGCGCAGTTTCATGGTATACGGATCCTCGCACTGGGGGCAGTGCAGAGGGGGATTGTCTATGTCGTATCGCATGGTGAGAGTCGTGAAGGAGCGTGAAAGGTCGTTGGGGAGGACGTTGCTCGACGAGCGTGGTGGGAGGAAGGAAGCGCGGTGACATGGCAGCCTGTGATGGCCTCAGTCACTATCAACACCCAAACAACGGGGCATCAGCCGTCTGATGCCGAATTGAATTGAGCCCAATTGGGACGGGCCATCAGGTGGCAGAATTTCAATAGTGGATTCCGATGACTCCGAGAACCAATCAGACGAGGACGAAGAGTGAACTTGAAGGAGGTCCTTGAATACGTTGCATTTCAAGTCCTACCAGAGAAATATTTATATTGTAGCAACATCCTGTTGGGCGCATCGAGTGTAGCGAATAAGTACAGTGAGTGGAGGATGCCTCTTGATCCCAACCATCACCAGCGCAACCGACACGCGAGCCACCGCCCGTCATTGGCACCGTCCATTCCCGACCTGACCCCACTGTCAGCTCCGACTCGGACACCCCTCTGACTGGACTTGGCAGCACCAAGTCACCACAAACCCGCCGCGTTGTTCAGAAACGACGGATTGAGGACCGGCCTGTCCTTGAGCCCCTCGTCTACAACACGCCACCTCATGCCCAGCACACACCAGCCTCAGAACTGGTACCGGTACTCACCCCCGGCCCCGACACCCGCCCTGCTCCGCCGACCTGGTCGGAGGAGCAGGCACTACTTTTGACCGCCCTCAAGTTGATGCTCACTCGTGCCGTCGCTACCACAGGCGCACTTCAGCTGGAAGGGGACCCAGCAGCCACATATCCCCCGGCAGTCCATGCCCTCGTCCGCACACTGTGTGAGCGGGTTGGCACGACACCGTTGCCTCAGACGACGACCCCAACGTTTGCCAGCGTGGCAGCCACAGCCATCGCCAAGCCCTGCCCGGATCACGCATCCGCCACACAGCCCCCGGCGGCAAAGCATCCCTGCGCCGGAACCAAGCAAGCCCCAACTCCTTTGACACCAGCCTCTGCTTCGCGCCTCCCGCAACCCCCTCGTGCTCGCACTCGCAGACCCTCCCAGCGCCACTCTCCTCAGCGCCTCATCGTCCGTTGGCTCCAGGGACCTCCCGACATCCGGATGCATTCGGCATTCGACATTCTAGATGCACTCACGATCCAGCTCCACGGGACGCCTGCTTACAACAAGCTTGTGGCTGCCTCTTGGACGACCACTGGTAACTTGGCGCTCTATGTCCAGGCTCCGTACACGGCCGCCCAACTCCTTCCGCACGCCGACCAAATCGGTAAGGCTTTGGAAATGTTGTGGAAGGGTGTCGGGGATGCTGTACTCGACTTGGACGCACCCTGGACATGCGTGGTGATCTGCGGCGTGCCGGCAAAAGGAGTACTCTGCTGGTCGGGGGGATCTATGGCAGCAGATCGAATCTCAAGGCTACAACGTCGATGGCCTAGCGACTGCAACTCCCATGGTCAAGGGAGAGCTGGATGCGAGCCAGCAGTATGTCTCCCTGAAGGTTTCCTTCAAAGACCCTGCAGCTGCCCAGCGCATCCTGGCGCAATGCGGTGTCATCCTATACAGCGCTCACTGTCGAGTGTCTCGGTACCGCGGCTGAGTGACGGCTTGCTTGGAACACACCTCTCGGCTGGACGAGTACAGTCATATCCCGGCCATGGCTGAGGCAGACCAAAAAGTCTGGGGAAGTACGGTTATGCTCAGTGCTCGCGCTCGACAGACCGGAAACCCAAGCCATGAAAAAATTACACCTCCTCTAATTCTAAACTCACCTTAATAGAACCCTCTCGTGGACAACCGCCTCCGCTCTTATACGGACTAATGTTGGACGGAAGGGCAAGAGATCGACGAAAGACCTACGCAGAGATGGACCGCAGATTCAATAGTATAGAAAAGTATGGCTACCAAACTGTGTACAGTAAAGGCCAAATAACAGGAAACAAAAAAAAAAAAAAAGTACAGTGAGTGTCCCAATTAGGAGTGTCACACTCCCACAGTGCCATTTGTTCGTGATATTCAAAGTGCACCTTAATGGACGTCGAAAATTAACATTTTTGAGATAGATACTACAGGCATACTACTAGACCATCCTATGTATAAAAAAACACGAGATGGGACCCAAAGGTCAAGCCATCAGAACGACTGTTCCACTAGGCCAGTGGATGGTGGAAAACTGTAAGTTTAGGTACATGTTACACAGCTGGAGAAGAAAAAAATTGAAAATTTTTGCTTAAATTTGAAGCCAAGATTTGGCATCTTCAGAAAAAGAAAAATATCAAGAAAGTTTCAGTCGAATTACCACAGTAGACCTTTTCAATATCTGGAAAGATGAGTCAAAAGTGCAAAGAGTACAATGTTTAGTGGAGCTGGGGTGGAGAGTAAGAGTAACAATTCACCCAGTTGTGGGCATGCGGGATCGTGGAGGCATCTAGATGGGTTATACCTTGTTGGGAGATTCGGAAGAGACAAGGCCAGATCACAAGAGTTGTGTGTAGTTCTGGCGGATACCACATAAGAGGAATGTGGGACCTATGTCGCAGAGAGAGCCATCCATGTGCACTCCAATCAGCCAGATGGTCAGTTTTCTGGGTCTGAATAAGTATACCATCAGGGGAGAACACCACAGAGCTGACCGAGTGGCTATGTCCCTCCATATGCTGCTGCGGCTGCCCACTGACTGCATTCCAGATACATACAGTCTGGTCCTCAGAGCCAGACACAATGTGTGTGCCATCAGGAGAGAAGGCCACAGAGCTGACCGACTTGCCGTGCCCCTCCATGCACAGCTGCTGCGGCCTAGTGGATGCATCCCAGATGCGCACTGTTCCGTCATATGAGCCAGACACAATGCGTGTGTCATCAGGGGAGAAGGCCACAGAGCTGACCCAGTCGCTGTGCCCCTCCAGCTGCTGCTGCTGCTGTCCAGTGGCTGCATCCCAGATGCGCACAGTGTTGTCCCAAGAGCCAGACACAATGCGTGTGCCATCAGGGGAGAAGGCCACAGAGGTGACCGACTGGCTGTGCCCATCCATGCGCTGCTGCTGCTGTCCAGTGGCCGCATCCCAGATGCGCACAGTGTTGTCCCAAGAGCCAGACACAATGTGTGTGCCATCAGGGGAGAAGGCCACAGTGGTGACCGACTGGCGCCCCTCTATGCACTGCTGCTGCTGCCCGGTGGCCGCATCCCAGATGCGCACAGTCTTGTCATATGAGCCAGACACAATGTGTGTGCCATCAGGGGAGAAGGCCACAGAGGTGACCCAGTTGCTGTGCCCCTCCATGCGCTGCTGCTGCTGCCGACTAGCTGCATCCCAGATCCGCACAGTCTCGTCATCTGAGCCAGACACAATGTGTCTGCCATCAGGGGAGAAGGCCACAGAGGTGACCGACTGGCTGTGCCCATCCATGTGCTGCTGCTGCCGTCCAGTGGCTGCATCCCAGCTGCGCACACTCCTGTCATATGAGCCAGACACAATCTGTGTGCCATCAGGGGAGAAGGCCACAGAGGTGACCGACTGGCTGTGCCCCTCCATGCGCTGCTGCTGCTGTCCAGTGGCCGCATCCCAGATGCGCACAGTGTTGTCCTGAGAGCCAGACACAATGTGTGTGCCATCAGGCGAGAAGGCCACAGAGCTGACCAGCTTGCTGTGCCCATCCATGCGCTGCTGCTGCTGCCCAGTGGATGCATCCCAGATGCGCACTGTCTCATCATCTGAGCCAGACACAATGCGTGTGCCATCAGGCGAGAAGGCCACAGAGGTGACCCGGTCGCTGTGCCCCTCCATGCACTGCTGCTGCTGCCCGGTGGCTGCATCCCAGATGCGCACAGTCTCGTCCCAAGAGCCGGACACAATCCGTGTGCCATCAGGCGAGAAGGCCACAGAGGTGACCGACTTGCTGTGCCCCTCCATGCACTGCTGCTGCTGCCCGGTGGCTGCATCCCAGATGCGCACAGTCTCGTCGCCTGAGCCAGACACAATCTGTGTGCCATCAGGGGAGAAGGCCACAGAGGTGACCGACTTGCTGTGCCCCTCCATGCACTGCTGCTGCTGCCCGGTGGCTGCATCCCAGATGCGTACAGTCTCGTCACCTGAGCCAGACACAATCTGTGTGCCATCAGGGGAGAAGGCCACAGAGGTGACTGACTTGCTGTGCCCCTCCATACACTGCTGCTGCTGCCTGGTGGCTGCCTCCCAGATGCGCACAGTCTTGTCATCTGAGCCAGACACAATGTGTGTGCCATCAGGCGAGAAGGCCACAGAAGTCACCCGGCCGCTGTGCCCGTCCATGTGCTGCTGCTGCTGCCCGGTGGATGCATCCCAGATGCGCACAGTCTCGTCATCTGAGCCAGACACAATCTGTGTGCCATCAGGCGAGAAGGCCACACAGGTGACCCGGTTGCTGTCCCCCTCCATGCACTGCTGCTGCTGCCCGGTGGCTGCATCCCAGATGCGCACAGTCTCGTCACCTGAGCCAGACACAATCCGTGTGCCATCAGGCGAGAAGGCTACAGAGGTGACCCGGTCACTGTGCCCCCTGATTTGCACCAGTATCAAGCTCCTGGGAACCCTATCACATCTTATAAAATGCAGACCTGCAAACTTCTCATGCCACTGCTTTAGATTTCCTGTTTGCCCCATTTCTGATGCAAGACAACTGATGTAAAGATGTGGGGTAGATGGGGAACATGGGCTGGATTTGAACACTGACCATATCCGCTGAACAGCTGCTGTGTATTCAATCAACTCCTTGGAGAGTGAAACCTGATATCCTTTAATAAAGCAATCTCTGCTTAAAAACTAACACACAAACCTGTATTGCCCACGTTCGAGCCTGCTGGATAGCATACTGGCAGTCTGCCTTCAGAAGGCTCATTGTCTCCATCCAGAAGAGCACCTTCAGCTGATAAAACTTCACCAGAGATTCAGCAATCTGTCCAACCGCTTTGTCACTATGTCGCATGGAATCAAGATAGGCAGCCCAATGCTGACATGCATATTTCATCTCAGGCTTAAGAGCTGCCACTCGATCAACCAACCCTTCTACCTCATAATCCTGTAGACACGAGGACTCCAACTTGCAGATGTTGAACTTGAGTGATGTGTCCAAGATGTACAAACACTCTTGTGCACGGTTTCCAAAATATAAGCCTGGCTGCTCTACATGTTTTGAGCGGTTGATCACAAAGTCATCAAAGGACTTGTGATATACATGAACCTTCTGATCCCGCTCAGCGATATAGAGCACAGCATGAAGACTGTCTACAGCGTTTTTCACTGCTTCCTCATCTGGAGCCTCTGAGACATCGACCACAAGAGGAGCAAGTGCCTTGATTGTCAAAGGTTGTCGTGCTGTGGTAACTGCACATAAAACACGCTTGGGAATTTTGATCTCTGGACCCATATTCTGAAGTGCCTCAGTAATCACAGCTGTGTAAAGAGTATCAACAAGTTGATCCTTGCCAATGTCCATTTGAAAGAAATCTTTCAGCCGCCGTACTTGTTGTAGGATACTCAGTCGTGCATTGTATGGAGATATGTAGCGCACAACTGTTGCAGCATATATGAACACTCCAGCAGAATCCTTTACAATTGTTTCAAGCTCACTGCCAAGACTCGGCAGTTCTACCTGCAAGAAGCGTCGAATATCGGCCTCAGCATCACTTGTCTCAATATCTTCAAGCCGAAACTGTGCTTTAATATCCCGGCAATGTTTGACAATTTGAGGATGGGGCCGGCTAGTGAGGAGGAATTTAAGCCCATGCAATGGAGTGGCAGCAAGTGCGATGATAAGTTCCTGTATGAACTGATCACCAGCATTATTTTCCAACTCATCAAGGGCATCAATCACAACAACCAGCAGAGGTGCTTCAAATCCAGACCCCCTTGCTGCAATCCAGGGTTGAACAAGGAGCTCATCAATGTTACACTCATAAGTAGCATTGAGTGACTCAAGGTTGACCCCTTGAAGACTAGCCACCAGAGGCTTATATGCAGAGAGGAGCTGACATACAATAGTCGGAACAAGAAACTTGTAGGACCTGGTGTCTTCCTCATTTCGGGAACAGAAGAAGGATGCACCAAGTCGGCCACAGCGCTGCAACTGTTGGCAGAGAGTGTATGCAATGGTGGATTTGCCAGTGCCAGCCATGCCACTCAGCCAACAAATGTTATCAGCTACATCCAGAGATGTGTCAAGAGCCCATTTTTCAAGATGTGATAGGAGATTCTCCCGAGTTTGTGGTGTGCACCCTCGGCGAGTAAGCTTGTCCACACCATTGAAGCGTGCTTTGGGAACATAGGCCAACTTCAATGCCTAAGGAAAAGGATAAAACAGAGAGCACAGAAAATAAGAACAGAACACAGACCAAGGTGTTCTCCAACGTCAGGTATGCAATTTTGGCAGTAGATAGAGCTATCTTATTCTAACAGTCATTGTTGAGTATAGAGTGGTAAACAGTTAAGTTCCTTGAACTTACCATGTGAAAAAGCATAGCCCTCTTCAATCGATTAGCAAATGCTTGAATTTTGTTTATGAGCATAAGCTGTATCTTGGTGTCATCTTCCTGGAAGTCATGTATTTGGTGAATCTCGAGAGCTGTTTCCACAATCAGTCTGCAAAAATTAAGCTGGTATTACAATTATGAACCGTGAGACTTACTTCATCAACTTTTGAGTGCTGTTGGTGACCTGGATGCTGTAGTATTCTCTTTCTAGGAACACAGTGTTGGCAAGCACAAGAGAGGATGACAAGTTGTCCATCAGAGCCTGCAGAGCCTCATTGTCCATATATATCTGTAGCAGATCAGTAATGTTGAGATTCAGCACAGATATGTTCCAAGTCATACCTCAGCTGTATCAGAAATTTGATCAAGCAGCTTGAAGATAGAGCCAAACTGGGTTGGGACCGCAAACTGGATCTCCGCTGCCAATTTGTGCAGGCCATGCCAGATGAGCTTGGCCTTGGAGCATATTTTCTCTTTCTTTGCTTGGGAGTCATCACCAACAGAGAACAGAGAAATGAAAGCTCCAGGATTGCTCTTGAATTGCACAAAGTAAGGGCTGAGTGCATAATCCAGGCTGCCCACAAAAGAAACAGCATCAAGGAAGGATGAGATGAGAGTTGTGTCTCTGGATTGTCGATCCAGTTCCAGGAAAAGTCTTCTTGTTTTGAAGAGCAGATTGTCCTCAAAGTTCAGTTCATTCTTGAGATCTTCGCTCAGTGCATCCGAGTTATCAAGCCACTGAATGATGTCGGTGACGATCAGTGCAAAGCTGCCCTCAATCTGGGATCGAGTAAACTTGGTCCTGTCGAAGGCTGCTGCAAACCAGGAGTAGCTGGGGACCCCAAACGCAGATGAGCCCGGATCGTGTGATCAACTTTGGATGCACGCACCGCTGTGGACTCGTCTCCACTGAGGCTTCACCTCTGTCCAAGTCATCTCTTTTTCTCTTTGTTCCACGCATTCTCGGTCTTTCAGTGGGCCTAGTCGAGGCAGATGAGGGGCGGAGGAGAGTTGTCGCAGCGTGTGATCCTGGAGGCCTGCTGACACTGACAGGACCATGATCGATGCAGCGATGTTCAAGTTATCGCCGATGATTCACCCCGAGCTGCTTTGGTTTGCCACGCCTCCTCTCGCAGCGGTGGTCCTGCAGCGGGATCTCTCCCCACACCCAACAGTGCCTTTCCTGCGTAAACGCAACGCCAATTGTCGGTGCATTTCAAGTTGCCGCATCGTTATCATCGCTCAATTGAATCAATTCGGCATCGGCTGCTCCACCATGTCGCGATGCTTGTCAGATCTTTGCTCTCCGCAGCCCGCTCTCCTGCTCTCCCGCTCTCCAGCGTCCCCTCCCCGTTCAGAGCTCCAAGACGCTGTGGGCGCGGCGCCACTCGGACGATGCAGTGCAGGTGCGTCTAATAGGTCTATCCTGCGACTTCCGCTGCTGATTGCGCTTCCCAGCGCTCGTTGACGCATTTGTGCGGTCGGAGAGCTACATTGGATCGGCACGCGTTTGCACCGAGTCTGACTCTCCGCCGTGTGCTTTTTCTTATCTTCTCAACACTAGGAAACACGACGACGACGAGCTGGAAAGGCCTCGGACTCAGAGGCACCCGTTGCGACGCCGTCGCCGCAGGTGCTCGGCGCAACTCCGTGTGTCTGTTGTCTTGTCTTGACTTTGTGCTGATTTGGCCGCCGTCAGACGACCACGACGACACCTTTCCTCATCCCCATCTCCACCCTAACTCGAAGTTGGAATTGAAGAAGCACTCACGCTGATACCGCCTCATCACTCTGATAACGCCTCTACGTCGAGTCCCTCTTCACATCCACCACCGTCTGCGTCTGTTTCTGCGGATGACGAACCGACGGCCGATGACGACAACATCAGCAATGTGGCAAATTGGCCTTTCGCGTCTTTCGGTGCTTTTGAAAGTCCCAAAAGGGATGAAAGTATTGAAAGGAACGAAAGGTCACCGGCCCTTTCAAAGGCAGGTCCGGTTGCTTTGAAAGACCGGACCTGCCTTTGAAAGGGCTTTGAAAGTAATGAAAGTCACAAAAGGAATTGAAGAAAGTATAAGTAAAAGGGCTTGAGACGACGCCGAAAGCTTGCAAAGAACACACTAAAGGAGTTGGCATAGGCATATATTGGCATATTGGCATAGGGCATGTATAAAGTAGCTAACAACACGACCAGTATTCAAGAGCCCTGCACGGGGCTCGGACTCGAAGAGTGTCTGAGAAGGAGTGTCAGCGTCACGGTAGTAGAAGAGACGAAGAACATACGGATTCACGTCGGCGGAGGCCTCGCCGGGGGGCATGAGCTGCTCCGCATCTTCATCCACCATGGTTTTGTCCGCATTGTCGTCCCCCATGCCGTCGTCGTCGTCGTAGTCACGCACGAACAGCTGCCGCCCTTGCCTCCACATCTGCGAAATAGCGCGCACGTCTTCTTCCTGGCGGTCTGCGGTGTTGCTGGACGATCCTGCGATGACTTGCGCTGCCTTGATGATGCGCTCCCAGTGAGCTTCCGTGAGCTGCTCAACGGCTGCGGCGATGGACGACGTGCTGGCAACGGCGGTCCGCACGCCCTCGGGGTACTCGTAGTGGTCGTCCCAGTTTGCTTTCGAGAAGTCGGTGGTAGAGGACTTCGTGAGGACGAGATTGCCGGAGCGGGAGTAATTCAAAACACGTTTGAGCTGAGAAGCGATTAGTGTCAGCCACGAGTGGGCTCGGAACACTCAACAGCTTGGACAGCAAGGACGAGGGCAGCGCGAGGCCAGGTGGACCGGTCGTTGGGCTTGAAGAAGATCGGACCGAGGGCGCCATAGCGTTTCGTGAAGGTGCAGAAGACGGCGAAGACGTACAAGACGCCCTCGCTTTGAAACAGACCCTAAACGAAATGAGCACAATATTCTTGCATGAAAGAACAACGTACCCGGGGGTAACAGCCTCCGTCAGCGTCGAACTCGACCTCGCGGAAGCAGAACTGGGAGATCTCCATCTCCGGGTCGACAATCTCCAGCAGATCGTCCACTACTTGCGACCGCGTCAGATCGTGCTTGTCGGCCAAAGCATTGATGAGCACGGCGCCGACTTCCACTGCTGCCGACGCCATCTTGTTGCGGAAGGCGTGGAACTTCTGGACGACCTGCGGAGAGTGTGAGGCCGTTGCGACATTAGCATAGATAGCACACCTGGTGATGCATCGTCTTCTGGACTGGCGCGTCCTCCTCCCCGGCATGCTCCTGCGTGGTAACCTCGGTGTAGAGCTCGAAGACTTGTTGTTGACTGATTTCGTTCCACGGGTTGTCGTTCTGGCTGAAGTGCGACTCGATGGCGTGAGGGAAGACATCTTTTGTGAGAGCCTCGCGGATTGGGGCAGGGAGGGTCTCGAGGGTGTGGTTCGTCCGTCTGCGGGCACAGGCGCCGCGTTGAGCTGCAGGAATGTGGCGGGCTGAGGGAACGACGACCCCGGGTACGACGGTCTCGACGACTGTAGCAAAAGTAGTCTGTGACAAGTCACCATCAGCCAAAGCTCTCCTGCGTCGACGACATACATTTCTTCGAGCTGCTTTCCCGCCAGTTGTCGACGTCTGCGCAGCCTCGCGCTCTCCCGTATCGTCCGGGTCCGAGTCGATACCGCCAAAGCCGTTGCCATCTTCATCACGCTCGTAACCGTCAGCACCGCTGGAAACGCTGCGACCGCGACTGCCGCCGGTGAGGGAAGTGACACCAGAGCTCGAGGATCTTCCGCGTACGGACGACGCAGTAGTGGGAGTACCCGACCGTCCTCGTTGGTGGGTCTTCCTGAGCGCAGCAAAGTCCAGCCGCATGACCTTCGTCGAGACGGTCGCTGGCGACAATCTGCGGAGAGCATCATCTGTCAAGCCAGCAAGAATAGGACGGGAGAAACTCACCCAGCAACAGAACCAGCTCGCTTCCGTCCCACAGCCGCCAACTCCGCGCGCTTCGCCTCGACTTGAGTGCGGACAGATATCTTGGGCTTGGGTTGTCTCTTTCCTTTCTTCGGGCGAACGTCTTCATCCGATGCGTCCATGACATCGTCCTCCGATGGCTCGTCGACTGCAATGGCCTCCGGGGGAGGCTGGTACTCGTCGTCGGTAGCATTGCCTTCAAATTCGTCGATAACGGCTATGGATATCGAGGTGAGTGCTACACAATACAAGGGACTATGGAAACTTACGGGGAGATCGATTAGCTTGACGCGCAGCTGTCTCCGTCTTTGAATCGCGGGCAAGCATTTGTCGCAGACCCGGCTTTGCCGCTGTTGCTGGGATTATTAGCAGAGACGTGTCTGCAAGCTGAAACTCACCAGTGCTTGGTCCCGGGTCAGAGGGTGCTACTGAGAAGGTCAGTGTCTGTCATGGACGAGTTCAGGATCTCACCACCGACAACAGACTTGGTCTCCGGGCGTTTGCGCGATACCCTCGTCACCGGCACCTCCGCTGGGCGATGCGCATGTGCCTTTCGACTCGCATCCTGCTCGGAGATGCGGTGGCCAATGGCAGCAGCACTGGTCACCGCACGGTCGCGGTCGGCGACGATTTGCTGCTTCTGGGCGGCCTTGGCCGTTTTTTCTTGTTGGACCTCGTCGGTGGTGCGCTTGGGCGCCGGCATGTCGGGAGCACCGGGTTGAGCAATGAGGTTACCCCGCAGCTGCATGTCGCCGATGCGGCGACCGGGTTGACCGGTTTTTTTGGGGAGCATATGGGTTGGGGCGGGGTGGGGAGTCGGAGGGGGCGCTGCGGCACCTCTGCCACCTCTGGAGACGGCGGAGGCGTAGGTTCTGGACGGCTGGCCGCTGCTGGACATGGTGGTGCGAGATAGAGAGAGGACGGGCGAAAAAAAAAGACTTGTGCGTGATTTTCTTTCCAGTCCGTATCACGCTTCGCGGCGTGTGGTCCCTGCACTGAAACACATTGCTAATCACGCCATCTTTTCGTTTCCAGGTACAAGTCCGAATATCGGTCAACGCCTCGCTCGCATTTTCTCGACAATCTACCCCCCATGCCTGCCCAACGACCCCGCAAACGCTTCACGCATCCCTCGCATCGCTGCCCGACATGCGGGAAGGGCTGCCATTCTGCTGGAAGTCTCAAGCAGCACCAGGTCGTTCACGACAAACTGCCAACGCAGTCAGCTCGACCAGTACGCGAGCGGAATGAGCTGCAGGAGGATTTCGACGATGCGCTGGGGGACATCATGAACGGCGCTCATGGAAGCCGCAGTCCATCGGCAACACCTCCGACATCGCGTTCTCCTTCCCCAATCCAGACCGTCCCGATCTCTCAGCAAGGCACTGTAATTCAGCGCCATCCGATTATCGATGGTACCTCTACTTCCAAGTGCGATGTATATTGAGCTGATATTCTTGCAGGTGCACCTTGCGACGCTGAAGGCTACGAGCTGCCTCCTGGCGCTCCTCCTCCGCCACTACCCGAGCAAGACCTCGACGACTATGGTCCTTTCCGTGATCAAGTCGAATTCGAATTCGCAGACTTTCTGTATACCGATGTCGAGATGCCGGGCAAGAAGGTCAATCGACTCTCGGAGCTTCTGGCGGCGATGTATAGGCAGGATCCCGCCTTTGCGAATCACGACGACCTCCTCGACACGATTGATGCGATTCCGCATGGCGACGTGCCATGGGAGACCTTCTCCGTCAAGTACAATGGTCCGCTTCCCCAAAACGGTGTCGTACCATCCTGGATGCTCGAGAGCTACGAGGTCTGGTTTCGGTCTCCGCTGGCTGTCTTCGAGAGGCAGATCGGCAATCCCGACTTCAAGGACGAGATCGATTGGGCCCCGAAACACGTGTACAAGGACGGGAAGCGTCAGTACATGGATTTCTTCTCGGGTAATTGGGTCTGGGAGCAAGCGGTAAGTGTTCTTTGCGTGTCCGCGTCTCACCATCTTAACGCTATCGTCAGGATGAGATCGCAAAGGACGAAGAACTACACGGTTGTGCCTTTGTCCCCGCGATTGTGGGAAGCGACAAGACGACGACGTCTGTGGGTACGGGCAATACCGAGTTCTACCCGTACTACGGCGGCATCGGCAACACATTTAACTCGACACGGCGGGCACATCGCGATGGCATCGCGCTCTTGGGTTTTCTCGCCATTCCAAAGAGTATGTTGCACCTCTTCCGTGTACGTTTTTCTCACTCATTCTCTTACAGCGACTCGGCAATACGCGGGAAGTAACGAATTTCGCAAATTCCGCCGTCAACTCTTCCACGCCTCCCTCCGCCGTATCCTCGAGCCCATCCGACCTTACATGACAACACCAAAGGTTACTCGATGTGGTGACGGCCACTTTCGACGAATCATCTATGGTGTCGGGCCATATATCGCCGACTATCCTGAGCAGGCTCTGCTCACCTGTATCGTGCAGGGATGTTGTCCGCGGTACGTCCCTCCTCATGTAGACCTTCATTTGCTCATTCCTCGTTAGTTGCTCGGCACCACCTGATGATCTCGATCGACCTAGCCCCCGACGTTCACGAGAGGAGACGGAAGCGCTACTGGATGGCTGCACATTGAAAGAGTTGTGGGACGGCTTCGGGATCGTCGGAGACATCATTGTAGGTGCCTCCCTCAGCTTGCAGATGCTGTACTGACGTCCGTAGCCCTTCACCGCCGACCTTCCGCGCGCAGATATTCACGAGCTTATATCTATGGACCTCCTCCACCAAATCATCAAGGGGACATTCAAGGACCACCTCGTCGACTGGGTCGAGCAGTACGTATACGCTACACACGAATCGAAGGCGGCGGCAGAGCGGGTCTTGGCGGATATTGACCGACGGTGGGTTTCAATCTGCCTTTTGCATTCCTTTGCTAACCAGACCATAGTATCGCTCTCGCGCCGTCGTTTCCTGGGCTGCGTCGTTTTCCTACTGGTCGCGGGTTCAAGCAGTGGACTGGCAACGACTCGAAAGCACTTATGAAGGTATATCGATTCACATTCCATGATATGACAGACTAATGATATCTCAGGTCTATCTTCCTGCAATAGCAGGCCATGTACCGGACCAAGTAGTGCATGCCGTCTCTGCCCTGCTCGAGTTCACGTACCTTGTCCGCCGGTCGGTCATTGACGAAGACACTCTGCTCGCGATTGGGCAGGCCGTTGAGCGGTTCCATCAAGCCCGCGAGATCTTCCGACTTGTTCGCCCCGACGGGTTCTCCCTCCCTCGACAGCATTCGATGGTACACTACGTCGAGCTGATCATCGCGTTCGGTGCCCCCAACGGCCTCTGCTCTTCCATCACCGAGTCCAAGCACATCAAGGCCGTCAAGCGCCCTTGGCGGCGATCGAGTCGAAACAAGCCGCTGGCGCAGATGCTGCTCACCAACCAACGACTCGACAAGCTCCGCGCCGCCCGGATACATTTCAAGGACCGAGGGATGCTGGGGTCGTTGTTCCCTCTCGCTGAGGCGGAAGAGGATGAAGAACTGGCTGGGGCTGCGCCCGACGGTGCTGGCGCTGGCACTGGTGGCGGCGATGGCAATGGTGATGGCGATGGCGACGGCGAGGGCAAGGACGATGACGGTGGTGATGTCGACGGTCCGACGTGTCTCGGGGAGGTCAAACTCGCGAAAAAGCCAGGTATGTGAGTCCATTATAATGCGGGCTACTTGCTGATTCATCTCTAGCTCGGCGCGTTCCGCGTAACGTCCATGAGCTCGCCATTCACGTCGAGCAACCCCGTCTTCACGAACTCATTCGGCGATTCCTTTTTGGTCAACTCAATCCCGACTCGCAGCTCGACGGCATGGAGATCCCTCTCGAGCTCTGCCCCGCCTTCGAAGGACGCGTATTCAAGTACAATTCCGCCCGCGCCATCTTCTACGCACCGAGCGACGTCTGTGGTATCGGAGGAATGCACCATGAGCGGATCCGTGCAGTCGAGTCCTGGTACGGCGGTGGTCCACGCTACGACACGATCTTCCTTGAGCATGACCCCGATGCTCCTGGATTCCGGGGCCTGCACGTCGCGCGCATTCGGCTGCTCTTCCAGTTCAAGCATCTGGGTGTTAGCTATCCTTGCGCGCTGATCCACTGGTTCTCCGCTGTCGGCGACGAGCCCTGTGATGTGACGGGATTGTGGGCGGTGGAACCCGATTATATCGCGGTTCGTGGGGGGGAGGATGAGCCGTCGCTGGCTGTCGTGCATTTGGATACAATTCTTCGTGGGTCTCATCTCATTGGACGTGCTGGACGCGAGTTTCTGCCAGAAATGGACTTTGAATTTCACGAATCTTTGGACCGTTTCAATTCTTTCTACGTAAATAAGTATGCAGACCACCATGCTCACGAGATAGCATTCTAATTAGCTACTACTTACTTACTGTAACTTCTTTGCCTGTATGCTACATTGGAGTTTGTGTTGGGACCTCTGAAGGAATAGACACGAAAGTGAAAGGACCAAAAGCACCTCCCTAGAAATTGAAAGCCCCGAAAGTCACCTTGGAAACTGAAAGCACTGAAATGACCGAAAGGAGCGAAAGTCTTCCGAGAAAGGGAAAGGGAAAGTGCTGAAAGCACAAAAGTCGTGAAAGGTCGCCCGAAAGCGCTTGCCAGATTGCTGATGAAAGGGTACCCGTTGCGCGAAAAGAGACCGACAGGGACAGGATGCCTGGATTGGGACTGGCTGCATATCGTGCGTTGGGCGACCTGAGAGCTCAGCGCTCAGCATCGGTCGCAGGGAAGACGTCCGAGAATCGAGATGATATCTTACCTGGGTTCGTTCCCGCCAGTGCCAGCAACCCTCCGTCCTGCTCTCTACCCATCCCAACACCAAACACCCTCCCGGCTCCAACTGCTGCCCTTCCCGCCGTTCGTCGCCTTTACCAAAGCTGCTCAAGACGACGCAGTCCGCCATGCGAGTCGTCCTGGCGCTGCATTCCATCCACCCGCTGCCCGCAAGGAATCGGAGGGACCTGGAGCGAGTTCTCCGTTTGTGTTGTGGGCTCATGATACTAGTAGCGAATGAGTTTCTTGACGAGTGCGTGAAGTTTGCTTGCTTCGTTTTTCTTTCGTCCTTGTCCTGATCCTTTTCTTGACAGCAACGCGTACATGACCGCGACCTCCATCCCGCTCGCGTAGATCAACACTATTCAGCGGGAGTTTCGCGCCGACTGCGAGTATGCGCTGCAGGTCTATGACCACCGGGGACGGTTGCTGCGGGGCTTGGTCGGTGCGAGGGCGTGGGCGAGAGAACGAACGGGAGAGAGAGAACACACTGGCAGGAAGTTCGTTTGTTGGGTCTATCTTTCGGCTTAATTAGCTGACGCGTTTTTGGAAGACGAAACTATTGGGGCGGACCTGCATCCTCCGACCACCAATCTGTATTCCGCGCCGACACGACAGACGGTTGCTACAATGCCGAACGACGACGAGCTGCTCCAGCATGGTACACGCAACGCTCCATCGTTCCCATAGGGAACAGGCCTACGAGGAAGTGAAGGAGCATCTGCCGCAATGCGAGCGGATCTTCGTCTTCGTCTTTGGATCAGCGTCGCAGGAGTAACGAGAGTCTCGAGGCCGACAAGGATAAGAGATACGCAGAGAGAACGCGGGGAAGAGTGGGAAGTGAGCGACGGGCTAGAGGCAGCGTTCAGCCCTGCCCGTATAACCCTCGAGTATCCATCGGAGCGTTTACACCAACGCGACGTGGACAACTGACCTTGACTTCGGCTTCGGCTTCGACACACACCCGGAAAAAGACCAACGCCGACACTCGTCATCCCGTTTTCTGTTTCGTCCGTCGCTCCCAACAATCAGCTTGGTGCTGGAGCCGCCCACTGGAACGTATTCGCCTCATTGACAACGAGCTCGAGGGCTGCGTCATTCACCCACTTGTCGACGAACGTCAGCCTCGCAACACTACAGCCATCGTCCTCCATCGTCGAGCGCTTTCACTCCCGTCATCCCCATTTCCCCAAGGCGAAGGCGGAACCTCTGCGCCGGCAGCCAGCCAGCAGGAACTGGATATGCACCACTGGGAGTCGGTGGGTGCGGTACCTTGGTGTCGGCAAGGACATGGTGCGGCTCCTTGTACGCGTACGAGGCAGAGATGGTAGTGGGGATGCGGAGCCCATGCGTCGGGGCTGCTGAGACTGGCAAGCTACGCTTTCGTATTTCATGTATCGATTTCATACCTTCGCTTCCTCTGTCAGTTCTTTGTATTTCTTGTACTCTTATGCGATTCTTTGCAATAACACTCACTCACTCAAATATGCCTGGGGAAGCCTGAGCCCTCCGCCATCGGTCACAAGAAACACGGCTTGTCATCATCGATGCATCATCCTCTTTCCTCGCTACCACTTTCGCTTTCGACGTTGCCCTAGCCTTGGGCTTTCGAGGCCTACTCGCTCTTCACCATGCCCAACCCTCATACGCGCTACTCGCCCGACCGGTAGCGAACCCTCCGACACCAGGACCACTCTCGTTCGTCGCTAGTAGGCGACGTCGATGACGAGCTCTATTGCCCACCGCCGCTTGAAGGCTTGAAGGAGCAGCTGGTTAGTGTGTTCATGGCTAGGGTTATCTATTCCTGCTGACGCGTTCGTCAGTTTCCGGTCATCCAATATATCCTCGTCATCGTATGCCCTCACGCTCGTCGGCATCGCATACTTCGCCGCTGTACCGTGACCCGAGCAGTCCAGGGAGCTTAGAGACGGCGGGAAAGCATGGGTGGGGCAGAATCTGACGACGACCTACGAGTCTTCCAGGTGCGTGTCTGTGGCTCTTCGTCTCTACTTCATATCCTTATGGTGTCCTCAGCATCGTCCCTTGAATGCTCCAGCACCCCTCAATACGACGACGTCGCCTCTCTCCCGCCACAAAACCCTCTCTCCCTCATCGTCGTCACGCACGGCGGTCAAAGAATGCACTGCCCGGCCATGCGAGCAAAACAGCGACACGACGTCGGAGTGTATTCGAGGCTCGACCACGCGTATTCATGCGCACAGCTTGCTTGACGCTGACATCTACGACAACCTGACAACCCGAGAGCCCGCCCTTCTCCTCCCTACGACATACCCACCTACGCGGATCCCGTCCCCGGCTACTCCCGCTTCCATCGCCTGCGTCTTCAGCGCCTTTGCGGCCTTTCCACGATCCGCATCGACTTGGCCGTCCTCGCATATACGATGCGACTGTCCTCTCCACGAAAACGAAGACCATCTGCTGCGTTCGCCAGACGCACGTCGTGGAACATGGCGGTGCCGAGAACTCTCGTACGGGCTCACCCCCAGCACCAGCTCGGGCCATTCGAGTACGACGTGGGCTGCCCATGAAGGGAGTCGGAGTCGGATGGCGATTTGGGCCAGTATCTCTCGGCGGGATCTTCCCGAGGGTGTATGGACCTCCATTCTCTTGCCTCTGGAGCTTCCTGCCGTTTTGGGCGAGAGCTAGCCGCTGGACCAGTACAACGCAGTCAACTCGGACTCGACGATTCTCCTTCCTATGGACTACTGCGACCCTTCTTCTACCTTGCATACCCTCCCAATCCATCGCGCGGCTACCTCGTCGTCATCTCCGTCCGTTTCCCGTCTACGATGGCAGTCTGCTTGCTGCGAGTAACGGATGATCATGGGTCGATTGCCAGTGTGCATGCTACCGAGGCTTTCGAGTGCGGTCCTTCGTTGTGCTGGGAGACGATTCGCGACTCGGAGCCGTCGCCAGGATATACGGACGTGCATCCTCATCCCGCTCGGTCTCCTCTATCTCTTTGCAGACAGATATCCAATGGAATGCCAGGCTGGGTCGAATCGCTTCCGACGGGTCTTCTTCCGAGTCCGTCGTCGTGGCCAATGGAATGGCAAAATGGATCCAGGACCTAACATTCGTCATGGAACTGACCCTCGCGCTACCACTCATTGACCGCGCAGCCTCTCCATCGTCATCCTCCGGCAATACCCCACTGCGTGGTCGCCCAACGACATATGAGCCATGTTTCGTTCACGCAGTCTCTGACTGCGGCTCGCTGCTCCTTCACCAACGTCTCAGCCTCTTCGCGGGACGTCATCGACCCCTCCACTTGACCGTATAGCCCCAGTCCGTGTCTTGGTCTCACCACTGCCTCCGCCTCCACCTTCCGCACCGACTCCTCACCTCTGGCTCCATACCGACTACGCTTGTCGTCCGAGCATGCAAACAGTCTTCGGCCGTCGGAGGGTCTCGTATCGGACACTCAGGCGTACCTGGGGATTTGATTGAACAAAGTTGAGTAGTAATAGACAAGCTGTGATGAATCAGGATGCAAAATCACTAGACGTGCATCCGATGCATCAAGCATCTTTAATGGTTTCCATGCGCCTCGGCGGCTCGGCTAGTGCCCGCCTTGGCGGCGCGCCTGCGCGTGACCACGCGCGCATCATGATGCTGCTTACCTCCGGACCGTGACTCAGCCTCTGATCACCTCCTCCGCCCGCCCCGGCACGCTTGCCGTTGCTTCCCTGCACCTGCTCCGCTCTTGGGACGGTACATATGATACATCATAATCCCCTTTGTGCGTCCTCGGCGCTCAATCTGTCTCCAAAACGCCGTAAACCGGGTCGGTGCTTTAGCCATCAAAACGAGCGCACCGGCTTCAGGCTCTGAATGGCGCCTTACCTCGGCATAAAATCGTTGCAACCATGTATGTTGAGCTGCTGTATTGCGGTTTGCACAGCTCGTTGCTTGTATTCCGGGCCCAGCAGGATATAATTGAGTAGCTTGGATTTCAGCATCGGCAGCTGCTGGCGCGTATACAGAATTTTCCGTAGCTATAGAAATGCACTGTGAGCTCTGAGAGGCTGAAATACCCGCATCTCCGCCAATGGATATGCTGCAACACAGTCTGCAGCGCCGACAGCAGCCAAATGCATCACCACCTGTTCCCCACATTTCGGGCTGTATTTGGGCTCAGTGTACACAGGAAAATATATTCGGATGCCCGAGGCATACCCGAACACCTACCCATTGAACTTACGGCTTTACAGCGCGCTCTGCGATCGTGAAATTCGCCATCAAAACGAGCGCACCTGGGCCTTTTATGCTAAATCTGACGAAAATCCGGGGTGCGGCCGAGCTATTCAAGCGTGGATAGGCTCTGCTAGACTCCATAATCATCACAGAAACACTTCATGCAGATATGACACTTACCTCCCAGGAGGCATGAAGGTCGATACACAAGGTGAACATTAGTTCAACTCAGCACATTCTGCCCGCTACAGAATCTGTATCTAGACGAATACCCCACAGTTTCGTTTGATTTTTGACATTTTCCTCATCGCTCGAAGCCGATGAACACCAATAAAAGCTCGAAGGTGCGATATTTTAACATCCTGACCCTTTGTGGCCGCATTTGTGGCCGGTCTGATTAGCCAAATTGAAGATGTGCGCAAAAAAGTTTTAGAAACCGGCCACCGAGATCACAGCGAACATAACTATGTCGCCCAATTTTTGCAAACGACCCCCAACCAGCCCAGATATTGACATCGCCCCCTCGGGTATACATCCAAATTCGGAAAGCCCGTGATCGGCGCTGTCACCTGCCATCGCTTGCCTTGCCTCCCATGCTCACCCCGCCTTTGACGACCTCGGAGCGCCGGCCGCTGCACGGTGGTGGCAAGGAGGACTTGCCATACATAAGCATGCAGAAGGGCATTAGTACGACCGTGCAGTGCTGCCGGTGAGTCATGCGATTAGCCAGCCCGAACTGCAGTCCGCAACAGTAAACCGTAACTGGAGTCTTCTATTCTTTATCCTTACTTCCCTTGAGGCTCGTCCAATCAAGAAACCAGTAAGAGCATTGGCAATTGTGCAGCACTACATGTATGCTAGATGTCCGAGGACTGCGCGCACCTACCCAAGGCTCTCGATCCGGCTCGATCGACATTCTGCGCGGACTCCGACGAAGCCATTCCTCCTGACGTGCTCGCTTATCGATTTCCGACCTCGGGCTCCACGACGGCATCAAACGTTATGTTCGCATGATCCATACCGATACATTCAATGCTAGCCACTGGCTTCCGGGTGACAGGAGCATCTCATCGGCATGAAATAAGCAGGTATGTGCTCTGACTCCCACCAACTCCCACCAGCTCAAAGAAGCTCCCCTCTGGTCACCCCCGTGCCATTTATCCAGCTATTATTTGATTTTACACATCGGTCTTGGGGCTATCATTCTCGCTTCCACGATAACGCCTCGATGATTGCGGTATCTGGTTCTGGGAATTTTTGCAGCATTTTTGCGAAATAATTCAGCGCGCTTTCGTGGTCGTCGCTGGCGGCGATGGCAAGCGCTTCTCGGGATCGTTTGGCACGATGACGACGATGCAGATCAATCACGGCGCAATCACGGGGCGACACCCGCGCTAGCCTGGGTTACAGGAAGGTGATGCATCGCGAATGCATCTCTAGCGCTCCGACGCTGAATTTTTTTTTTTTTTTTTTTTTTGAACGTTGATAATGATACTTAGTCTGCAAAGCATTCCAAGGTCATCCGTTGAGTTACCAGTTCAGTAAACCAGTTTAGCCAGGAAGTTGTCCAGGGAGGAAATGTCAATTACGCACGGTTTTTGAAACCAAGTGTGGGACTCCGACCATAACGGCTATCCTATGCCGTTTCGTTCAGATATGGGTCGTATACCCACTAAAACCCCCTTTGTTCTTGTCCAGTCGTCTGGCAGGGACTCCTCATTCCAAAGTATTCCACTCCACGTATTTAAAACTGACTCTTTATTGAAAGCAAGTTGGCCAAAGCGCATCTTGTTAGTTAGTAGAATATCCCGTTTCAGGGCTGCATTCATTGTTGCTACCCACCGATTGTGAATTTCTGAGTGTGAGTGGATCTTTTGCTCAAATCGGTGTTCATTTCGCAGTTTCCAGATGAGATACATGGAGTTTGAGACTAGTATTGCAAAAAAGCGGTTGCGGTAGTCTCTGGATTTCTCCTTCTGATTTTTCATCAGGTTGCAACCAAGTAGGAGTCCCCAATTTAGTCTGGGCCAAACTCTGTACCGCATTCTCCACAGTTCTTCAGCAAGCGTCCAGATCTGTTTGGTATATTGGTTATTGCATTCTGGCATTATGTGGTCGAGGTTCTCAACAGTTTTACAATGAGCGCATTCTGCAAAGTGCTCTAGATTGGTCATTTTTAGCCAAATCTCTCCAGTGTAATAACTATTGTGCATGCACTTCCAGATGAAGTTTCGAACACATCTTGGGATATGTGCAGCTCGGTGGGAGTTCCAGATTTGTTCGTTTGTTGGATTGAAGTTCCAAGTCTCTTTAACCGTCTCCCGCGTTCTCTCAAGATTAACAAAGGTTGATTTACGGATTTCCGTGGATTGGATTAAGTTGATTACCTTGGTGAATATTCGCTGTGAACCTTGGCTCAGCAGCATTCCCTCACAGTCAAAGGTTATATCCAGAGTGGTGTCAACTTCTAGATCTATTGGTGTTAACACAACACCTTTCGCCGGGTTCATGTCAACTGTCTCGAAGGATGTTCGTGCAGATCTTTCATTTAGTGTTGCAATTACAGCTCTTATTAGACTGTAAGTTGGAAGAATCATATTGTTTTCATGTCTGGTGCGATTGATTACCAATTGCGAGGCCAGCATTTTTGAGGAGGAACAGATATTTATTACTTGTGACCGGGGTTTTGTACTAGAAATGTGGAGTACACCGGCCAGCAAGAGGGTATTAACATTCCAGGGAGGTAGGTTGTCTTGAGGTTTAATGGATATTACAACTTCATCCTTGTCATTGTAGTTATCTGGATTTATTGTCAAAATGTTCACAGTTCCTTCTGCGTGTACTTCCCCTGGATGTGTAATTGTAGCGTGGAGGAAAATATTAACCGCAGGCAGCGCTTCTTGGGTGATTTGGTATCTTCTGCCTTGAGTGAAGTATTTTGAGTCTTCTTCCTTTGAACCAAAAATTCGGAAACCTGACCCTTGGTCCCTTAGGCGGAAGTCTGGATTAAAGTGTACTTTGGAGTTTTTTGACATATTCTCCTGGATCTCTTCCTCTGTCAGACAGATCTCATCACAGAGGTCACCGTTGTTGTAGCTAGGGTCCCATTTAGGCTGAAGACATTCAAGCAAGGACTGTGCAGCAGCAACACACTGTCCTGGATGCTTACAGTTAAGCTCATTTCGGTCATGTTTACAGTCTCTGCAGCCACAGTTTTTACGACCAATTCCACTTGGGTTGGTAGTGTGTGGTTGTCTTTGTACACTTGATCTGCGGTTTGCAATCTTCACTACATCTTCAACAGTTCTAACTCCATGGTTGAGATGGAGACATTTTATAGCCACAGTTCTGCTTATTTGTTTGAATCTGGCTTCTACAAGGCCTACATGTCTCCATATTGGCATTTTAAGCTTGATCTCTGTTGAAATTGTTAAACCAGAGAAGGCTAGGTTATATTTGCGAGCAGTGACAATCATTCTTCGGATGTCTGCTGGAAGTGGTGTCTTTGCAGAGATTGGAATATGTACATTCTGCATGAAGATATTGACAATTTCTCCTGGTTTGAACTTCAAGTAGCTGTTCTCAGCATAATGTGTAATAAGTGCATCAACTAAGAAACACCAGGTTGCTCGATTGGTACCTTCTGTCAAGAATTGCTTAAGATTCCATAGATCAATCGCTTCATTTCGAGCTTCAATATTAATAATTTGTTTACCCCCACATTTCAGCGGGAGTTTCATGGTTTCATGAGCTATTCGAGCTCGCTTTCCGCCCCACAGAAAGCTGTCTCGCATCCGGATCAGCATTTTCTCAATATCCGGAGGCATCCCTTGAACTCGGGTGAGATATTGTGTGTGACCACCAATTACCATGTTAATAACATGTCTGCGACCTTCCATGCCCAGATTCTTGGTTTGCCATCTACTTAGGTCACTTGTAATTTGTTCCAGTATACGTGGCCATGGAGTTAAGAAGTCAATATCGTTTCCCAGCCATGCACCCAGGATTCGACATGTTTGGCCATCCGGTAGTATGAGAATATTTTCCCTAACTGAATCAGTTCCTATTACTCGGGATTCAATGAGTTTTGCCCGGAATTCTGGAGTGCCAAAGGGAATCACAACAGTTTTCAGTGTGTTGAATTTGGCGGTGGAGGCGATACACCAGAGGTTGAGAGTTTTCCATAGGTCTATCCACGAGTCTGTAGAAGATAAAAAGATAGTTGTATCATCGGCAAACAGGGATAAGAGGAGGTTGGTATCTTTGCCGGGAATTTGAATTCCTCTCAATGAAGAAGATCTAAGCATGCAGGCCAGTGGTTCGATTGCTAGGTTGAATAGTAGGCATGATAGTGGGTCCCCCTGGCGTACTCCTCGTGTAACTAGGAATGGTTCACTCATTTCACCGTTTATCATAACCCTAGTTGTTGCGTTCGTGTAGAGGAGTTCAATTGTGTCACAGAAACTGTCTGGGAACTTCATATGTCGAAGAACTCTAAGCAGATAGCCATGATCGATTCGGTCGTAGGCCTTTTCTTGGTCTAGGGCCACAATAGCACCGTCTATTTCCATTGCTTCAGTGTAGGCTAAGAGATGTTTAATTTGTTTGACTTGGTCCTCAATTCTACGTCCCTTCATGAACCCAGCTTGGTCAGGGTGAATAATTGAGGGCACTATGGGAGTCATTCGGATAGTGAAACTCTTTGTGAGGAGTTTGTAGTCGGTGTTCAGAAGAGTTATTGGTCGGTAATTGGATATTTTGGTTCTTTCTCCCTTTTTATAAATCGGACACATCCATCCAGCGTTGAAATCAGTACCTGCAGTTATTCCAAAGTGGACTATATCATTAAATAAATCTGTTAAAATTCCCAAGATATCAAATGACTCCTCTCCATCTTTTGCTTTTCGGTGTTTGATTTCAAGGGACCGGTAGAATTCGTATGGTAAACCATCCAATCCTGGAGCTGAGTTATTCTTTGAGTCTTTCAGTGCTTGCTTTACATCAAGGTTGTTCAGGTCATTTGACATCTCTTTGTATTGTTCCTCACTTAGCTGAGCTTCACAGTCATCCAGGACCATTGATGTACACATGATTCGAGTATATTCATCATGTATGTCTTTATTCTGTATACGCTCATGGTAATCTCGTCCAATTTTAGCCATTTTCTTTGGGTCATTAGTATAGACTGGACAATTTGGAGTGGTTTCTGATTCCTCGTCCTCCAGGTCATGTATGGCCTCTTTCATATGGTAGCCCTTCGCTGTTGACGTCCAATATCGGGATGCCAGAGACTCTCCTTCACGGTCAAATTTGGCCTCAGAGAGGTCTCTCTGATTCTGTGCTTTCTCCGCCAGCAGGTTTTTAATCTTCTGCTCCAGCATATATGCAGCTAGTGAGCGGTCCTCCTGGTTAAGTTCTGTATCATGAATTGTTAGATTGAGTTGTGTTTTCCAGGTTTGGATTTGTTGTGTGTAATGGTCGGTTGTGAGGAGGATACATTTCTTTGCAAGGTTCATTACATCTACCTTGAAAGATGCCCAGAGTGTTTGTATGTTAATATTTTGCTCACGCGGTTTTTGTTTCAGTTGCTCAATTGAAGATTGTAGCCCACTACACATTTGTGCTAGCTCTCTTTCAAATTTAGGGTTCTGTAGAAGGAATAACGGCAGACTGCGCCGACCGTGTCCGGTTTTAATATCGCCTCGGCTGACAATCTCTACTGAAATTAGACTGTGGTCTGTTCTTACGGCAGTTGGTTCAATTTTCCAGTTCCTTGTTCGGTCCATTAATTTACAGTTGACATAGCCACGGTCTAATCTTGACCGTGATGTATGTACAACTCCTGTTTGTTTATTTTTCCTGTTCTGGACACAAGTATATTCACGTGAGTCAGGGAAAGTTGTTCGCCATCCATCCTGCATTTGGAGAAGGTCCTTCAGTCGTCTAAAGCTGTTTGGCACTTTGATTTTAGCATCAGAGAGCTGGTCAATTTTATCCTCAACAAAGTTCCAGTCTCCAACAACAATATCGGGTAGTGGTAGATGACAGTTGCTCCTCCATTTCTCCCAGAGCACAGTCCAAAGTTCGTCTCTTTCTTTGGGTGTGTTTGGCCCATAGATATTTAGGATTGCTAGGGTTTCATTATTATGGGCTGGTATTGAGATTAGTAGTGCCCTGCCGGGGACCATCTCATAAGTGTGAATGTGTTCGACATCTAGGTATTTCTTGTTCAACAGGAAGGCGACACCTGCGGTCGAGGAAGGATTCTCGGGATGTGCAGAGTTCACGAGTTTGAACCATGGCGAATAAATATTTTCATACTCTGATTGTGCAGTTGGGTCAAGATGTGTTTCTTGCAGGGCAAGGACTGCAATTTTCGCTTTATCGATGGTATGCTTGACGAATCTGAATTTGTGGTTGCTTACCCACATTGATTTATCTGATTCTCTACCCGCAATATTGAGAGAAGCGATATTAAGACAAGTTCGTATATGTTTTGCTGTCTTTGGTAATTTAACGGGCTTATTTTTAAGCCTTATATCAGCGTTGAGCAGTTCCCAGCCTTCAGGCAGGTCTGCATCCATTGTGTTTTCGGCATTTTCCTCTGGATCCATAGTTGTGTCATTCATCAGACCGGTGCCGTCCGAGTCTGGAGTATCTTGAGAATTCATAGTGTTGACGCGTTTTTTCTCTTGAGTATTGGTTTGTTTGGTGTTATGGGTGTCTGTGTCCGCGTCATTTTCATCAAACCAGCTCAATTTTCTCTTAGTACCACTTTCATTACGAGAGTTCACCCCCGACGAGTTACCAGATGCAGGAACACCCGAGTCAAGCACACTGGCTCTATCGGGACTACACGCAACGAAGGCGATACCAGAGTACCTCTCTTCGCTGTATCCTGACTCGGTAGCCAGAGAGGCCGAGCTACCAAGCCAGGAGGGACCTTGCGAGACGTAGCCAGGGATAGGCCCCTGGGTACCCTGACTTCTGCTGGTTTCGTCAGAGCTTCCAGCCTGCAGACACTGGTAAGCTAGGATTTCTCCCGAACCCTCCTTGGCCGCCATAGCCTTCAGAGGGTGTTTGGTATTGGATAAATCAATTGGTTTGTTGTTCATGGGTTGCGATTATCGACCGCCGTCGACGTTTTAGATCGTCATCTGTTTTTGTGGCTAGCTTTTCTCGATTCAAGCCATGTGAGCTGAGGTTAGCCATCCTCTATAGTGTTTTTCTCGGAATCAACAAGGGCAAGGGGTAGGTATATTTGACCTAAGGACATGTACACGAAACATACATGGTACGAATAGTACGGGTACGTGAGTACGGAAGAAGCAAAAGTAAGTAATATCGCGCGGGTGTCGGGGACGAGAGTGCCATAAGACGTTTGAGACCGTAGTAGGTAAGGGAGTAGTCTAGAACCAGTCGGCGTAGGGGATGTCAGACTCACGAATCATCCGCTCAATGCTCCGGAGGCGACTGAGCATAACGTTGAAGAAGCGACGTTGATTACGGCGGCGACGGGTGGGGACATGCTCGAGGCTGTCAAGGAGCCCTTCGCGACGAGCGACGTTCGCCCGGACCCCCTGGTGACGTTGGGGCCCATTGCGGCGAACACGGCGGCGGTGTTGTTGTCCTCGGTGGTTGGGGTGACGAGCTCCCTCACCACCACCAGCACGCTGACGCCAGGGAGGGGAGGACTGGGAAGACGTCGGCGCATTGAGATCCGAGATGGGGACGTGGACTCCGGGGTCGAAGGTGAGGCTGTATATGAACTCATCGGCAACTGCAGGGGCATTAGCATGAGCAGGAGCAATCAGCGCGGAGTACGTACGCAAGTCGAGCTCCGACTTGTTGTCGTCCCCAAAGTCCGAGCACGAAATCAGCTCGGGCATGCTGGAGTGTATCAACAGCGAGTCCTCGGCGGACGGTGGGTCGCTCGCAGGCCTGGCGACGTTGTCCACGTTGGCGTTGGGCGTGTAAGGTGGAGGAGGAACAGGGTGGGTAGGCATGGGGGATTTTGGCGACGAGTGTGAGGGGCTCGCGAGGAGGGAAATTTTTTGGGGGCTTTTCTGGGAGCGTTTTGCGGGCGAGTGCCTACGAGGGACCAGCAGCGTTCAGGCTTCAGTTATAAGCGTTCACGTAGGAGCAGATTAAGGAAGGGTCTGCGAGCCAATGAGGTTTGAGGGCTCAAAATGCCAGTCATGCGCACCATTGAGTATGCAAGTGGAGCTACATGTCTCAGATTGTGGGTCGAAATTTGCGATTTAGCTCGGCAGCCGGGGTTGTCAGTGACGAGGCGGAGCGGAAGGCCGCATCCATCTGGGGATGAGGGCGGTCAGCGGGGTTGGTCTGCTGTTATGAATTTGAGGGCGCCGTTGTATTGAGGGCGTGGTACATGCCTGAATTTTAAGGTTTGCGTTTGCGTCGACGGCAAGCCCACATGGAGGGTCGCATCTTGTGAGGCGTTCAAGGCATTAGCGTTGTCGATGGGGCGTTCGGGACATGGGCGTTCAGGACATTGACGTTGTCGATGCTGGCCAGGGGGCTATATTGTCGCTGAATGGGCGGGGTCTCGGGGTGTATTGGACGTACCAAGGGCTATCACTGTGGCGCTAAATCTCGGATGACCCTGGGCTCTCTTGTTCATTGCCAATTTGGTGTCGACATGAATTCCAGACGAATATCCGCGTAGCCGCGGCATCTAACTGGAGCTGTGGATCCAGCGGTCACAGGAACGGCGCTCCATTGTGGTGGCTCAGCGTCGAGCAAAGGGCAAAGCAAAGGGAATAGTGGCGGGGAATCGTGGGTGAGGAGGAAGATAGCGAATTGGGTATGATTCTCCGACGGTAATCATCCTGCGCACGGACCAGTCACGTTCTTCGTGGGGCGACTTGTGGGGCGACGACGAAGGCCCTTGGAGGTCTATAATATATGCTACTAATGGCGTGGAAGGCCAAGTCTCCGCCTGGCGAGTTGCGGGATGTGTGATGTCGTCAGGGCATCGCGTCGCTATGTACCAAAACGTCTCTTAGAATATCCAAGTGTGTTGCCACACGGGTAGGAAGCCACAAGTGCGTTTTGGGTACACGGCAGCTGTACAGGGATGCGAGGGAGGAGATAAGATAGAGCCTGTGTTGTCCATTCTGTGGCATGGTAAGCTTTTCCTGGGAGTGGCATGCAAGTGGGCCGGGATTTCCACGTGTCGGACGCGTTCCCTGGATATCCGAAGACGGAAGCGTGCAGGGATCGTTTCCGACGCGTCGTTGCAGTCCGAGTTCGCGTGGTATGTGCCACTCACCAAACTCCGTCCCCATCCTCAGGTTTCTCCCGGCTCTCGTCTCTATCTTCTACTCTATCGCGATGTCTTCAGAGTCGAGTGGACGAGTGGGAACGACAAGATACCCGAGCCGAGGGTATGAGTTTGTTAGTCGTGGTGGGGATGGAGCGTGTAACTGTTGTGACACATTTGGGACAATTTTACAAGTCAGACGTATTCAGTCAAAGTATTAAATCAAAGCACCCTGTATTGTAGTGCACAAAGATATTAGAGTATCGTGGTGCGATAGTTCAAGTATATATAGGTAATAGTAGGATGGATTAGAAAGAAGGATAGTCGCGACCACGGCGAGGACGGAAACCACCACGTCGCGTTCCCCGCGTATACCGAGTGCGAGGTTTGCGATGGACCGTCTTGAAGCCGTCGTCGTCGAGCGCGTGGATAGCGCCGATAGTCGTAGCGACCCGGGTAGACGACAACTCCTCTTCATTCATGTGGATGGCCTTGAAGTCGGGGGAGTTGGTGATTGGGCAGTCGTCCGAGTAGTGGTCGAGGCCGAGGCACTCGTTGCACTCGACGGTCCGCGGTCGTCCGCCACGCGAGGGCCGGAAGGGTGTGGCACGTCCACGGAGGTCGATGAGGAACGAGAAGGCGGCGTTGGAGAGGTGGGCCTTGAACGTTTTTGTCGGCTGGGGATGTGCGGATGGGGATGGCATGTACAGCCGGACAGCGTTTTGACGTTGGGACATCGTGTCGCGACCAGGTGCTGCGGGGAGCCATACCTGGATAGCAATGAGATAGTTGCAGGCGCAATGGGGATGCAGCGTACCTGGCAGGGCTGGACGTTCGCCCAGTGTAGCAGGGCGCGGATTGCCGTTGGAATATCCTCCACGTCCGGGACATTGTCGTGGTGGGCCTGGATTAGCTTGACGACCACGGCGTCGCCCACGAGTTTGTCGAAAAGCGCCGAGAGGAATTCTCCACGGCTAAGACGATCCTAGAGACCGACGTAGGTACAGACGTACCAGCTGGATTCGACGTACACCGGCATGATGTAGAACGTGAACCCATCGGAGCCGTCCTTGCGCGTGGTATGGTATATTGCCTACCAGGTAAGTGAGTGTTAGGCCGCGACAACGACTGGGCAGCGCACCTTGACAGGGTCCACCATTACTCGGTCGCGCAGTTCGGCCGTCTTGCAGACAATGAGATTTGTATGGGGAAGGATTCGGGAAGTCGGATCTCCGGTCTTGGGCATTGGCGGTATAACGACGAAGCTTTCGCTGGGCGCAAGGTTGAGATCGACGATGGCGCTTGCAATGGCGTCGGCTCCGGCAGCGCGGTCGAGCGGGCGGTCTCGAGCGATGATAACCGCGACCATCGAGGTATCTGGCGGAGCGTGAGGCGGCAGTTGGGTGCGAGTCAATATTACACACCTGGTTGGGCGGCCACTTTGGCAACATTTTCGTCGATATGGTTGTAGAGTATCGCCTCCGTGTCCCAGCCCTGGACGACGAAGTTGTTGGTCCGGCTACCGATGAGGTAGCTGTCGATGGTGCGCGGGGCCTCGTCGTTGGTGGGGGGTTTGTAGTCAGAGGAGGTGTCCATGGGGAGTCCGAGAGCGATGTTGGCGAGCCCGAGAAGCGGGGAGATGGAGGAGTGGGGAGTGGGAGTTGAAGGGTTCAGGATGCGAAAGTGTGCAGCTACGCTGACTTGGGCCAGTGGAGGGCGTCTAGCGTCGCTTATAATCCCATTGCGCTTCCGGTTGGTTTGACTCACTGTGCGTCCGACTCGCGGTGAGTCACAAGGCTGGGTTGTGCGGCTCGTCGCGGCACTGAGTCGAAAAAATCGTCGCAGCACTGCGTCGAGAAAAAAGAGTCAGAGTCGAGTCATCTCGGGAGCGTCCACATACTGACTCATCCTGTAGCGCCGTCGCCGCAGTGCTTAGTGTGTGTGTGGGTCTTCGTCGTCGTCGCTGGGCATGGGACGGGCGGTTGGTGGTGGGAGGAAGATGGCGGTCGTGGTGTGAGAAGATCCCGATCGTCACGTAACGAAAGCCTGTAACCAGATGACAGCCGGCGCCAAGTTCTTGGGCAGCATCGACGACGCCATGCTCACTCTTCGGTCTCGAGGTTGACGACTTCAGGGCTTCAGGTGGTTGGGCATTAGAAGAGGTTGGAGGTCGTTGTAGTATGTTCGTTAGAGGTCGTGCGTCGCACACATTACAGTAGTGATGCCATTACGGCGTTCCTCGCGAGAATACACGTTCGCGGTGGTCGTAGGACCATGACGTGGGGTCGTCTGGGTGTTAAGTCCGGGTTACAAGCCCGCACCTTCTCCAATGCGTCTCCCTCGTTGACCGCCATGCTCCAGAGAGCGTGGGAAGGTCAGCGATGGTGGACGTACCGGATCAAGGAGCCCCCCCCGCTCCGACGCTGATTCATCATTGCTTGTCTATTATTACCAGGGTTGATGCATCAAGTCCCCAGGTTGTAGTGGGACACTGGAGGACGTTGGCAGCGGTGTATGCAACGACCTCGACGAGCGAGGATGGCTGCTGTCTGGGCAGTCGCAATGTCTCAGTCGCAATGTCTCAGGCTCCGCGGGACGTCATTCCGGCTTCCGTTTCGCCGGTCTCACCACCGCCTCTTCACCCCTCTCACCATGCCATTGCTATAAAGGCTCCCCGCTCTGCCTATCCTCCCTCCTCGCTCTCTTCACACCCATCCACCCACATCACCACCAACACCACTATCCATTATGATCTACTCCTCTCGCGCCATCGTTCCCCCTAACGGCTTCGTGCCTCATGGCGGTCGTCGTGTCGCTCAGGCTGCTCCCTCGCCGCCTTCCGCATCATCTCCCAATCCCGCCCGCAGACGCTCTTCCGTTGTCGAACTCCTTGCCGATATCGTCCCGGGCCTACGTACAGCGAAGGCGGAGCCCCTGCGTCGGCACCGAGCGTACCAAGGCAGTCCGGATACGGATGATTCCCCGTCGTATCACTCGTCCTCCATCGTCGAGCGACTTTCCTCCCTCATCGCACCCAAGGCGAAAGCGGAGCCCCTGCGCCAGCAAGCGGCCCAGCAGGGACTGTATACGTACTACTAGGATTCGGCGTGTGTACGCGGCGGAGATGGAGCTATAACATCTTGCCGTTTCGTAGCTTCCTTTCGATTGCATACTTTCTTCGCTTTTGGTCTTCCTCCTTATCTGTGTCTCCCATATCATGTACCGTAGGCGATCCTTCGCCAAATAACAGCCTGTGCACTCGTCAAGTTGTTTTATTCTGGGGTTTTTGCATACTTTTTCCGCGTGATGTGTGACGCCGTCGTTCTCTTCCTGCGCTAAGGTAGGGGTCGTGGGAACCCCGCACGTTGACTAAGCTGATTGGATCAGATTGATGCGCCGGTAATGGGCGGGTGGGCGGGCAATCTGGGGAGATGGAAACATGAAAGGGAGAGAGGTATAAGTGTTGTATATACATGCTAGGTCTCAAATTCATGTTGGATTGATATATGACTTTCTAGTGCGAGCCGTATTTTTGTCGCCGGCCCGGAGCCGGCCCACCCGGAACGTGACATCCGGTCACCTTTGGTCACATAAATGATGGGCCATCACGCCTTCACACGCACCACCGACGCAGTCGCCGCCTCCAGATGGGTCCTTCCACGAAGCGTGCCCGCGCCAGCCGTGCCAACGGGGCCCGTGTGAGATCTCAGGCGGCATCTGACATCACAGTTCCCGGTGCGTGGCATATTCTCGGGTGGAGACCCACGACTGACAGATGGCACCAGCTGCCTGTGCTTCTGCCGCCGATGTATGGGAGCTCGACCTCGGAGATGAACTCCCCGGCCTGGACGATACGGTCACGTTCGATGATAAGGATTTGGACTCGGATTCGGATATCGAGGTTCTTGAGGGTACGGGTGTCGGGGAGGAAGCAACGAAGGATTCAGAGGAAGCTCTCACGCGATTCCGTGAGTTTCTCGTGAACGCGCAGAGGGCTGCAGTGCAGAGGGCGGACGCTGAAGACGAGAAGACCCGGATTAACGTGCTGGGGCGTACACGTCCAACAAAATATGACAAGACTTCCCGCCGGACGAAGCAGCGGCATGCAAAAGTCATCCAAGAGAAGAAGGAAAATCAAAAAACAGTGAAGACATTCGGTAATGTGTTCGCGTTCATGATGCGTCGGCCGGCTGAGCAGAAGGGCGAGCCGGGGACAGCGTCAGCAGCCACAGACTCGGAGGGGGCACGCGAGAACTCGGAAGCGGAGATGAGCAGCGCTATGGAGGTAGACAATGGGAATTCGGATGTGGCAATGGTTTCAGACGATGAGCTCGACGAGGTGCATGACTGTAAATCTACGGCTTCATTTTGCTGACCATCGACATAGATTTCTCGACCTCCTTCCCCAATTCTCCCTACCACCACCACCACCTCAGCGGCAACCACACCACCAGCAGACTCTTTGATGACTGCTTCTATCGCCGAGGACTCGTGCATGAACCCAGTCAATCTGGCTCATGTGCGACTCCGCGGGATGCTCGAAGCAATATCTGCCGGTGTTGCACCGGAGGTCGATCTTAGTCCGGAAACCGCTGCAGATCGTGCCCTGACAAGGCTGCATTATCAAGACTTTCCAGCGCTCCGACGTGCGGCAGCGCAGCTCAGTCTCCTCAGCAAAGATAAGAAGCACGACGTTGTCTTTCGTACTCGACTCGTCGCGATGCAGGGGACACTCAACATCTACCTCAATCCCGCGTTCAATTACACCTGGCGACAAGCATCCATTCTCATCGCGCACTCCCAAGGACTCGCTACTCATCAAGCGCGACGCATTCGCGACTGGCTACACACATACCTCGCCACCCGGAAGCTCCCTGAGCATATCATTGGTGACAATAACGGCGACTCTCTCCTCGACGATGAGGATTTTGCACTTGCTATCAAATTCCATCTCCAAACCGTGTGTGCAAAGAACAAGCACTTCCGCGCGCAGGATATTGTCGACTTTGTCGCAACGGAGGAGATACAAACACGACTCGATGCTGCTGGTGCTCAGAAACGGAGCATTTCTGTCCGTACGGCGCGTCGGTGGCTCAAGCGAATGGACTGGCGGTTTGGGGCGCGAAAGAATGGGATGTACATTGACGGGCACGAGCGGGAGGATGTTGTGGCATATCGGGAGGTGTTCGTGAAGAGGTGGATGGAGGAGTATGAGCCGCGGATCGTTGTGTACGGCAACGACGGGAATGTCGTGCAGCGGCCGGACGGAGACACATTCAAGCTGCCGGAAAAATATGCTGGCCAGCCGTTTCAGCTCATCCCGGTAACACACGACGAGTCTACATTCTACAAGAATGACCGTCGGAAGGTAGGGTGGATCCATACATCTTCCAAGCCGACGCCGGAAGCGAAGGGTGAAGGTGAATCAATCATGGTGACCGATTTTCTTGTTGCCCAATGGGGACGGCTCCGTCTCGACGAGTGCGTCTATTCCTTTCTTTCTTTTACATTCTTTTAACCACACATAGTTGGGAAGCCCGACTGTTCTTCCGCGCCGGGAAGAATCGGGATGGTTATTTCACCTCTGATGACCTCCTGGCACACGTCGACAACGCGATTGACATCTTCAACAAGAAGACACACAAATTCGCGACCGGCCTGTTTCTCTTCGATAACGCACCAAGCCATCAAAAACGCGCCGCCGACGCACTCTCTGCACGCAAGATGCCCAAGGGACCGCATGCAACTTGGACCCACACACCAAATGGCCCTCACATGCGTCCCGGAAAGCTCGCAGATGGGACGGCCCAACCATTGTACTGGCCCGATAACCACCCGACAATGCCGGGCTGGTTTAAGGGCATGGAGCAGATTCTGCGGGAGCGGGGCCTGTTCCGCGATGGCTTGAACGCGCAGTGTCCGGGATTCAAGTGCAAGCCTGACACAAGTGATTGTTGCTGCCGTCGGCTGATGTTCTCCCAGCCTGACTTTGTTGCTCAAAAGTCAGCGCTACAGGAGCTGGTCGAGTCCCGCGGCCATATCTGTGATTTCTATCCCAAGTATCATTGTGAGCTGAATTTTATCGAGATGTATTGGGGTGCGGCCAAGGCAATCTATCGAAAAACTGACAAGACGAAAACAATCGATGAAATGGAGGACAATATGAGGAAAGCTCTCGATGCTGTTCCCCAGTTGTCAATTTTACGGTGTGTGTCCAGTCCAATTAAGCTCCTTGATTTACATGTTGTTAGCTATGCCAATCGCGCTGCACGATTCATCTCTGCGTACGCCGGCGGTCTCAACGGCGAAGAGCTTGCCTATGTCCAGCGCAAGTACAAAGGCCACCGAATGCTGCCGCAGTTCATGATAAATGAAGTTAAAGCATCTATTGACCATGTAAAATAGCTACATAGTCCTTATTGATGATTCTGAGCTCCGAAGTAAAAGTTGAAAAATCTCGACCTCCCAGATTTTGTCGCTGATGCCATCAATTGATGGCTTAGTCAACGTGCGGGGTTCCCACGACCCCTACCTTACCATCTACGTAGTCTTCAACGCCTTCGAGCCAACTTGAGCCGGCGAGCGATGGATCCATTCGCTTCGTACCAGGCCTTTCCTCACACCCGCTCCATGCCCTGCCGCCAGCGACTCACAATCCCAGACGACAAGACCTGGGACTGCGCAAGAGCTTGACTTCACCGGCTCTTGGAGCTTGAAGATTCAAGTAGCGTTGGGGCACCCAGTCGTGCGTTCATAACCTCGCGTCCTCTTCTTGCTGCTGACGCGTTTGTCCGTCAATCCAGTTTCAGGTCGCCCTTGAAAGCGCTTTCGCTGCCAATGGCATCCTCCAGCAAGAACCATTCTATCCTCGCCACTGCGTAGACCGCCCTGCACATACCAGCTTGATGTCCTCGCTCGCCTGCCTGGAATCGCATATCCGAGAGTATCCTCGCCATCGTACAACTTTGCCGGTGCAGTGCTCTCGATACCGAGCGCCGTTGCTCGCAGCCGCGCAGTATACGATTACCGACGAGCTTTGCGACCGGCTAGACACCTTGGAGGGGAAGAATGTGACGACGCGGACCTCATGGTGCGTGGCTCTTCTTTTTCAGCCTCATATTCTAATGGTCTCCTCAGCAGCGTCCCGCAACGGCTACCGGCACGACCTTCCGCCAAATGGCGGCCTGGCATCCACAACCGACACGCTCCAGCACCATCGCCTCATACGACGTTGTCGCTCTCTCTCTCTCTCGACACAGCGTCGTCGTCACGTACGGCGGTAATCGAGCCCTGCCGTCTCCAAAGACCTGGCGGGCGGCAGGTCCATCCAGCAGAACAGCGATACCACGAAGTGTACGAGTCTCGACCATGCTGCGCACCAACGGCACTCGCAGCACCTGCGACAGCCCGAGAGCCGACATCATCGCCGCAAAAACTGTCGTCCTCCTCCCCACCCTCATCGCAACACCACAACTTACCTGCAACCATCCCATCCTCCACGACTCCCGCCCGGCCTGTGTCTTCAGCGCCTTTTCGCGATTCACTTGGCTCTCCTCGCATACACGATGTGACTGTGCATCTTCGTGAAAACGAGAAGCACGTATAGCGTCCGCCTCATTCCCGTCGGCGAACATAACGATCTCGGGAATTCTCATACCTTACCCCCGGCTCGAGCTCACGACATTCGAGGATGGAGGGCGCCGCCCATGGACGGAGTCGGAGTCGGACCTCGGTACTGCATGCATGGCGCTTCAGACAGTTTATCCCGTGAAGTCTTTCTGAGGGTCTATGGACGTGCATGGACGTGCATTCCCCTGCCCTCAGTAACTTCCTGCCGTTTCTGGGTGGGATTTGGTTGCTGGAACGGTACAAGGGCGTCAAATCGGGGCTCGAGCACTCTTATTCTTAATGGTCGTGCGACCCTTCTTCTACCTTCCCGACCCTCCCAATCCATCGCGTTGCCACCCCGTCGTCATCTTCTCCCGCTTTCCCGTCTATTATGGGGCTTTCTTTGCGGGCTGGGAATGACGGATGATCATCGGTCACTGCGGAGGCTACGGGGATTTTGAATGCAGTCCTCCTTCGCGCTGGGAGACTATTCGTGCGTAGCGACGAGTCAAGTCGTCGTGGGGCCGACCTTCCTTCCGGGCTTCTCTCCGTTTCCTTTTGCCAGTGGCAGCCAATGGAACGGCAAAATACATCGAATGGCCTGCCACGGCCCCCTTCTTCCGAGTCCGTCGTCATGGACATGCGACCCTCGCGCTACCTTCCGACCTTTCCCATCGACCGCGCAGCTCCTCCGTTGTCATCTTCCATCGATATTACATCTACGCGCTCTTCCCGCCGAGGACGGTATGCACAGGAGGCATGTCTCACCAACACATGGCCCTCTCGAATTCTGCCTCGCCCAGTCCCAGAGACATCCCCCGGTCCCAGAGGCATCACACTGTGCCTCTGCTCCTACAACGACGTCTCAGCCTCTTCGCGGGATGTCTTCCAGCTCTCCACTTGACCGTATAGCCCCAATCCATGTGTCGGTCTCACCACAGCCTCCATCTTCCGCGTCCACTTCATCTCTGGCTCCATAACGCCTACGCTTATCGTCCGAGCATGCAGACAGTTCCCTAGCCGCAGGTCGAAATCGTATTAGAAGCGGGAATAAGTGGGCAGAGGTGCAGGCAACAACCTCGAGGAGCGAGGATGCCTGCTGTCTTCGCACTGGTTGTGATGTCTCAGGCTCCTCCGCGGGACGTCATTCCGCCCTCCATTCCGTCGGTCTCACCACCGCCTCTTCACCTTCCGCCCGCCCCTCTACCTATACTGCTATATAAACCTCCGGCTCTGCCTATCGTCCCTCCTCGCTTTCTTCACACCCATCCACATCGTCACCACCAACGTCACTATACAAACAATCATGCTCTGCTCTACTCGCGCTATCGTCCCTCCTAACGGCTTCTTGCCCTTTGGTGGTCGTTCTGTCGCTGTTCCCCCCTCGTCATCCTCCCCATGCTCGCCCAATCCCGCCCGCAGACGCCCTTCCGTCGTCGAGCTCATTCTCGATATCGTCCCGGTCTGACGTACACCGAAGGCGGAGCCCCTTAGGCTGCGTCGGCAATGAGCCCGGCAGGGCAGTCCGCCTCCTCACGCCGCGCCGGTGAAGCCTGAGCCACTGGGAGGCGTACCCATGTCCCGCCAACGTGCCCACCGCGGTATCAGCTCTGAGTCTTACGACTCGGCAGTGCAGGCGAAGGTGCACCCAGTGGGCGGAGTGCCCATGTGTCGTCAACGAGCCCACCGGGGTTCGGATAGCTCTTCTTGGTACGACGACGCGATGGGTGGGGTACCCATGCGTCGCAGCTGCTGAGTCCGTCATGTACTTATCCGGTCTTGACTTTCGTAACTTTCGTACTTATCATGCTTTCAATTTTGACTGGACTTTGGTTTTGGAATACAATATTTCTTCTCTCCGATACGCATGGCCTCTTGCGTTTGTTTTATCTGTTCCTTCAAGCTCCGTTTTGCCTTTGAAATATAACCTTGTCTTACACCCGACGCAATGGGTGGGGTACCCATGCATTGCGGCCTCTCTTGACTTTCGTATACGTACTTGCGTTTCGTATGCTTTCGATTTTGGCTGGACTTTGATTCGTAATACTTACAAGATCCTTTTCCCTCTCGTCGTATGTTCCTGGTAGGAACTTCCTGCTCCAATAGGTCTCCTCTCGCGCCTTTTCTCTTATACTGTTAGCTTTCGATTTGCTTCTGAAATCTTGTCCTTGTCTTTGATGAAATACAATCTTGTCTGCTTAGTTTTCGATGACGCGTAAAGCCAACCGGCCCTAGCTCTGTCAATTCGTATCGTTCCGCATATTCTTGGTATCGTTCCGCTTGGCGCCACCACCCCGAGAAATGCAAGCATATAACTTGTTGCGGTAAAGACAGAGAATGTCAGAGATACAGTGAAAGACAGAGAGTTCTCAGCGAGCGCGTTAAGAGTGCGACGCTATTATTGAATACCTAAAAGACGGAGAGTCTTTACAGGGATTGTAAGTAAGTAGAATAGGAATATAAGTACTAGTAATGTACTCACTCTCGGTGAACGCGTTAAGAGAACGACGCTGAGGGTTCGGACAGCCTGAGTGTAACGAAGTGACATTTAAAGAAAGTGCCTCCGTCATAATCGAATGAATGGACGAGCTCGTAGACTCAAGAACCTGGAATTCTAACATACAGCACACATATAATAAGTCCACCACGGCTCATTTGACCTTCAAACTCCGCAATCCGCTCGGCAGGAAGAGAAGGAGCACAAGACAACTACTTAGTAAAAAAAAAAAACACGTCTGGTTACATTAGCTCTTCTTGAAGTTAACATCCACACGCAGCCCTTGTGCGCGAAGCTCGCTCATCGCCGCTTCGAAATCCTCCGAGCACTCTTGAGACCCGTATTCATAGATTGATATATCCGTCCAACGTGCGACGAGTGGGGCCGCAGGAAGCGCCTGCAATGCTTTGTCGGACCACCATCGCGAGAGGATCATTTCGCGAATACTCTCCTCGTCATAGTCGTCCCCTGCTGCCTCCAGTGGTGCACGACAACTTGCATTGATCGGAACTACGCCAAGGCGCAGGGGTTCCAGATGAAGGAACTCGATGTGTGTTGGTTGTGGAATCGGAGTGTCAGCGATGCAAGACGCCGATCAGATGTGACATGCCTCACCGCTTCTCTACGAGTCGCCGTGAGGTATGTCCACAGCCGTTAGCAGCGCTCAACTAGATACTTACACCTATACCAGTTGTTAGACTCACATCGGTATAGAGTTCAACAGGTTATGGGTCCTTAAACACGTCTTTTCACCACGACGCCCGACCTCTATACCTCGAAACCTCGTATACCCGGTCCCCAATCCCTTCCTTCGCGTTCCTTACCGTTTCCGCGCTAGGCGTGGCTTTCCCCGTGTCAATATGACTTCGTCCCGGAACAACCCCTTCCAAACTCGTCTCGCTCGTCCCGACCTCGCCTCGCCTTCAACGAGGAACGTCAATCCGTCCTACATGACTCTGGCTCCCGACCTCGGTGTTGTCCACCCGAGTTACTCTCCTCGTCCAGTCGCCGGCGGCGTTACCCCGGCCGGCCTCGTCCTTCTACGCGTCCCCGGGCAACCCATTCCTTGACCCAGCATACTCGCAGCACCAGAGCCTCTCCCAATTGTACTCGCAGCATAGTTCAAACCCCACCATCCATGCGACCCTCCCGCCGACGCCATACACACCCTCGATGCCCTTCCCGCCGCCACAGCCATATCCCCAAGTCCCGTTGCACCAACCCCAGCTGTATCCACAACCCCAGCCATACCAGCCCCACGCACAACCGTACTACCGCCCCTTCTCGCTCGCGGTAACGAAATGGCCCGACGAGAAGCTGTTGTCGTACTCGAAGGGAAATTGGCAGGAGTGGTCCGCCGCGGTGAAGTGCCATCTGGGCCTGCATTCTGGCGCGCAGCGCTTCCTCTCGGCCGACGAACTCCCTCCCGACTCTACGTTTTATCCTGCCGCGTACCGCCAATGGATCGACAACGACGTTGTCGTCAAGTCGTTTCTCGAGTCGGTGTGTTCCAACGCGGAGCGCGGGGAGATTCAGGATTGTGGGACGGCGGCTTTGGCTTGGGCAAAACTGATGGAACGGCACGAGAATCGGGGTCCCTTGCAGCAGATCAAAGCCCTGAAGGAGGTCTTTTCCATTTCATACTCCAACGACCCAGCCACCTTCGAGACGACTCTCACACGCATCCGGGACCTTAACAAGACGATCTGGGCAGGTGGCCCACCGGACGCGGAGGTTTTCCTTGCGGCGCTTCACATTGGCGCGTTGCTCGCGAATCACTCTTCGCTGGTGGACGGTTTACTCGCGCGGACGGACCTGGATATCGTGCAGGTCGAGAAATCGATCATGGGCAAGGCGACGACACCCGCGGAGGTTGGAAAAGTGGCGTTTGCGGCGATGCGGGACTCGGGACGTCCGCGGAAGGACATCTGCACGGTCAAGGCTTGTCGCAGAAAGGAAACCCACTCATCCGAGTTTTGTGTTTCCGAGGGCGGCGGCATGGCGGGACAGTCGGTTTCAGCGGCGATGCGGGCTCAAGAGGCAGCGTGAAATGCGAGGAAGACCCCGGCTATCAAGCGGAATGCGGACGGACGCGCGTACATGACCGTCGGCGGTCAGGATTTTTTCATCGAACCTACGACCGTGCCTCCGACAACCCCAGTTGCAAATTACATCCACTTGAAAACCGACACTCTCCCTTCCGCATCCGACGCCGCGTATCTGGGCGAAACTTTCTCCGCTATTGATAGCCCATACGTACCCGTTGACTGGGACTCTTTCTCCGCACCAGAAGTGAACCTCGCATCCTCCGACGATTTTGTCCTCCTTCCAGACACCGGTGCGAATGTCGGCATATCCCCGTATCGCGACGATTTCTACGACTTCACACCAATCAATCCCCGTCCTGTGAAAGGGTTCCAGGGAAGCTCGATCTCTGCGACGGGTGTCGGAACTATCATCACGGACAAGCTGTTCGCGCGGCGCGTTCTATACGTCCCCACGGCCTCCGTCCGGCTTTTGTCTGTCAGCAGCTTGTGCCGAGACGAGGGCTACACATGCCATTTTGACGATGCGCGTGTGTGGATCACGGCCAAGGATGGACGAACAGTTTGCGATGGCGCGCTGGACGAACAGCGTCACCTTTACCGGCTCAATTGTCGACTTGTCCGCAACCCAAATTCGCCTATGGTCAATACCGCTAGAACTGTTGATTCATGGCATCTCCGCCTCAGGCACGCGCATCCTCAAGCCTGTGTAGGGCTCGGCACCGTACCGTAAAGTACGGTATTACGGCCGTACTTTACGGCTACGGCGCCGTACCATACCTGGCTTGGGTGTACCCGAGTACGGTACGGGTCCGGTCCGGTCGGGTCGCCGTACCTACCGTACCGTACAGCCGGATCCGGCCGTACTACGGTTGGTACGGTGATGGCGCTGATGGTGCTGATGCGCCGCTTATTTGGCAGATGATGGCCGCAATTTCAATCGGAGATGCGTGTCCAAGCTCTTCGGAGTTCCAAATGAGTCGATCGCCAGCCATAGGCGGGCATCACAGCTGCAGAAGAGTGCGATGGTGCGCTTCAGGTGACAAGTCATGCTTTAAATTCATTGGATTTCTCTCATTTTGAGACCTACAAGGTGCCGCCATGAGTTCCCAGACCCATGCAAAGCCGTTCAAGACCTAACCTTGCACAAAATTGCGTTGAAGATGGTTGGTCACGGGTGTGACCGAGCTACGGCCGTACTCGCCGTATACGGCCGTACCCGTACCGTACCCGTACCGTACTGGGCGCTGCCAACCACCAGTACGGTACGGCAGCCCCCGTACCGGAGCCGTACGGCGCCGTAAAGGTACGGCCGTAGCCGTATACGGTACGGCGCCGAGCCCTAAGCCTGTGTCGATCTCTTCCAGTCCGGGGCTGTAACCGGTATGGACCTCGACCCGTCTTCCGCTCCAACCCCATGTGACGCCTGTATTCTTGGCAAGCAGGTTCGCGCGTCCATTCCAAAGACGAGGGAGGGGGAGAAGTCGACGCGGAGGTTGCAGTTGATCTTCGTGGACTTGAGCGGGCCGTTTAGCGTAAAGTCCCGGAGCGGGCACAAATATATCCTCGACATCGTCGACGACTCTTCCTCTCACGGCTGGTGTATTCCTATCGCTGCGAAATCATCCGCGTGTCTGTCCCTTCAAACGTGGATTTTGGCTGTTGAGGCAGAGACCGGAGAGCATGTCGATGTGATCAACATCGACAATGGCGAGTTGAAGTCGACCGAGTTTGAGGTTTGGTGCGCGAAACGTGGTACGCAGCTGCGCTTTACGTCGCGGGAGACGTCTGCACAGAACGGGAAAGTGGAACGTTTTCATGAGACCATGCACAACAAGTCCCGTGCCATGCGAATCGCCTGTGGAGCTCCGCCGAATATGTGGGACGAATTCTACGTCACCGCGGCGTATTTGCACGCACGCACTCCCTCGCGTTCTCAGGGCGGCAGAACACCATTCGAATGCTTCCGACTGGTCAAGCCAAACCTCAACCACCTGCGTGAGATTGGCAGTCGCGCATTTGTTCTGATCGCAGGCCACAACCCAAAGCTCAACGCGCGCTCGCTGGAATGTGTTATGATTGGATATACACCTCGCTCCAAGTCCTACCGCTGCTGGGAGCGGAAAACGGGCAAGGTGTATGATTCGATTCATGTCCGTTTCATCGAGTCTTCGCAGACGGTGCGGGTACGCTACGACAAATCGCTTCTGGAACGCCAGCTGGCGGAATGCGCGCGGGAAGTGGCCCCACCGCCTTCCGTTCCGGACGACGAACCATCAGTACAACCTACCTTGTCGACCTCTACCCTTCCGTTGGACGCTCCAGTCGATGCTGTTCCTCCTCCGGATACCCCTCCTCCTCCCTCTCTTCCCGAACTTCGTCGTTCAACACGCGTCCGCAAGCAGACGGTCTTTGCAGTCGACGGGGACGACTCCGTTGATGACGACCTTGCGTTGGTGTACGAACGAGAAGAGATCCTGACCGAGGGTGATGATGTCGAGCAGGAGATCATTCGAGAACTCAACGCATGCATGGCGGACGCTCCCATTAACGTTGAATATCCCAACGACCCCCGCACCTGGCGCGAGGCGCTGCTGGCTCCGGATGCGGAACTTTGGAAGATGGGGGAAGTAGAGGAGTTGACGTCGCTCAAGGACATGGGGGTCTACGAGCTCATGCATCCGTCTGCCGTTCCCGCGGGCAAAACCATGCTCGATCTCAAGCCTGTCTACACACGTAAGCGCGATGGCGGTGGTGTCGTCAAACGCAACAAAGTCCGATATTGCGCCCTTGGAAATCGTCAAGTCTATGGTCGCGATTACACGAACACCACTTCCCCGACGGCACGGCTGGAGTCGTTTCGCGCGATCTTGCACATCGCGGCGGCTCGAAACATGGACCTTCAACAGATCAACGTGAAGACTGCGTTCTTGAACGCGCCGCTTCCGCCGGAGGAGGTTCAGTACTGCAGACAACTGAAGGGGTATGAAGTGCAGGGGTGTGAGGACTGGGTTTGGAAACTGCTGAAAAGCATTTACGGGCTGCATCAGGCGGGCAGGTGGTGGAATAAGACTTTCCATGCCGCGATGGAGAAATGGGGGTTCACGTGTTTGCGGTGCGAATGGTGCGTCTACTACAGGAAGCTGGAGAACGGAGAGGTTTCCATTGTCGCAGTCCATGTCGACGACATGCTTGCGGCCTCCTCATCCTCGGCCGCCAGCGACCTCTTCAAATCCCAGCTCCGGACCGAATGGGTAATTTCGGACCTTGGCGACGCGTCGTTCTGCCTCGGGATATCCATTGTACGCGACCCGGAACGCCGCATGATCGCCATTTCCCAGACCGCGCTCATTGACCGTATCATCTCCCAGTTTGGACAGTCCAACGCCCACACGGCCACTACTCCCATGGAACCTCGACTCTCGCTTCTTCGCCCTTCTTCGGACGAGTCCTTGGATCCCGCTGAAGTAGAACGCCTCCGTCAAATCCCGTACCGCTCGCTCGTGGGGTGCTTGATGTACCTTGCCGTGGGCACGTGTCCGGATATCGCATTCCATGTCTCGAAACTTGCGGGTTTCTTGGACTGCTACCGTGAGGCGCACTGGCAGGCTGCGATTCGGGTCGTCCGCTACCTCAAACACACTCGCTCGCATGCGCTATTACTCGGGGGTACTGACGTTCTGCTCTCCGTTTACACCGACGCGGACTATGCCAACGACGTCAACAGCAGAAAGTCGGTCATGGGCTACTGCTTCTCGTTGGGCTCTGGAGCGATTTCGTGGGCGTCTAGACAACAGAAAGTCATCGCTTTGTCGTCGACAGAGGCGGAATACATCGGCGCGTCGGAGGCGGCGCAGGAGGCGTGTTGGTTGCGGAGCCTGTTGCGGGGGTTGGATTTTGAGTTGGCTGGACCTACGGCGATACGGTGCGACAACGATGCGGCGCGGATCCTCGCGAACGACCAACACTTCCATGCACGTGCGAAACACATCGACGTTCGGTATAAACACATCTCCGACTGTATCGAAAAGGACAAGGTCTCCCTCCCTCGCGTCTCGTCGAAAAACAATGTCGCCGATACCTTCACCAAATCGCTGTCCCTGCCGGACTTCGTTCGCCATCGGGAGTCGCTGGGTGTTGTCGAGTTCGGGGGTGCTTGAGTGGGGGGTGCGTGCGTGGGGGGTGGATTCACGGCGTTTGCCTCGGGGGGTATGTTGGTTGTGGAATCGGAGTGTCAGTGATGCAAGACGCCGATCAGATGTGACATGCCTCACCGCTTCTCTACGAGTCGCCGTGAGGTATGTCCACAGCCGTTAGCAGCGCTCAACTAGATACTTACACCTATACCAGTTGTTAGACTCACATTGGTATAGAGTTCAACAATGTGCACATCACGGCAAAGAATGCAGATGGGACGGAGAATTCTCAGGGCAAGATTACCCATTACGTCGAACTTCAGATGGGCATTGGGCCTCACTGGGAAAAGACACGTCTCCTGGTGGCTGGCTTGGGGAAAGCACGAGTGTTCATTGGCTACGACTGGCTTTTGAAACACAACCCACAAGTCAACTGGGCTAGCCAGAAAATCACATTCTGCCGCTGTCCGCCGGAGTGCAACATGGACGGTGAACAATACCACATTGGCGACAAGGAACCAGAGCTAGAAGAGGGAGAATCTCTACTGCTGGTTGACTTCAGCGATGCAATTGAGCTCAGAGCCAAGGAGACTCAGTCTCAGCGTTTCACTCAAGAAGCAGACAAGGACCAGGATAAGATGACAGAGGACAAAATCCCAGAGCATTATCGTCAGTTCAAGGACGTTTTTGCAAAGGATTCCTTTGACACTCTTCCTCAACGGCGGCCTTGGGATCATGCTATTGAGTTGAAGCCAGATGCAAAATCCGTTGATTGCAAAATCTATCCGCTTTCACGGACTGAGCAGGGCAAACTGGATGAGTTCTTGGAGGAGAATTTGCGGACTGGACGAATCAGACCTTCGAAATCGCCCATGGCTTCCACATTCTTCTTTGTCAAAAAGAAGGATGGAACCCTCCGACCCGTGCAGGATTACAGAAAACTCAACGACATGACCATCAAGAACCGATATCCTTTGCCTTTGATCTCAGAGCTTGTCAACAAGCTCCAGGGTGCCCGCTTTTTCACAAAACTTGATGTGCGATGGGGTTACAACAATGTTCGCATCAAGGAGGGTGATGAATGGAAAGGAGCATTCCGCACAAATCGTGGACTCTTCGAACCTTTGGTCATGTTCTTTGGATTGACCAATTCGCCTGCCACATTTCAGACTATGATGAATGACATTCTCGGGACTTGGTGAATGAAGGACGAGTAATTGTCTACCTCGACAATATCCTTATCTTCACCGAGACCTTGGAGGAACATCGGCATGTTGTTCGTCGAGTGCTTGAAACACTGGCCAAACACAATCTTTTCCTCAAACCTGAAAAGTGCGAGTTTGAACGGACTGTCATTGAGTACCTGGGCATGATCATTTCCTACAACAAGGCAGCCGTCACTACGCTCCGGCCACACACACCTCAGAGAGAAATCATACCAATATTTCTGGATATGTTCCATTTGTTGTACTACTCTCGCCAGGCGGAAGGCGGACTTGAGCATGAGATCGATGACGAATTCGTGAAAGGGCAGTGTATAATTGGCCATGTGAGAACACTGGTCGAGTAAGGTCAACACCAACCTTGTTCAGTGTGAGACCTTGACAACTGTTGAAGGTTGTTGCATATGCCGGTGCAAGAGGGAATTGTTTCCGGGGGAGGGTGTGAGAATTGTGGATCACCGCGTCAAAAGAGATTCTTGGGATCAACACCTCCTCGTCTTCAATATATCCAATCCCGGAGGTCAGGCCTTTGAGAATTCGGACAGTGATGAGGCGATGACCAACATTTGTTACCACCACACGGGAGTTCTTGACCAATCCGCGGTCAATGGAGAAATTTCGAAGAAGCCTGAAAATACTGTTTGTTTTGATTACCAAACAGTGTGTTGGGAGGCCTGGTGGTGTGTTTCTTGCAACATAATCCATTATACTTGCTGGAGGAATTACCCCAAGATCTTCTCCCTCCTTGAACGAATCCGCAGAGAAATAGGTGCTGGTGGTCCCGTCAATGCGATCGAGAACTGCATTGTTATAGGAGTCCACCTGCCGATTTGTTGGGGCAAGGATTGCACGTCCAAGGCATGAAAGGGGGTCCGACAGAATTGCAGCAGGGTACACAAATTGCAGCAGGTCCTCGTCGGTGTAGGTCTTCTGCAAGATGTCAAGCGGAATGTCAGGTCCAGCACCATCACCAATTCTATCAACAAAGTCTGCAAATTCAAGATCCTCTGCATTCCTGATTGGTTCTGTGAGCCGCAGGATGGTGAAAAGATCCCAAAGTTGAGAAGACTTGATGGATGCATCTACTACCTGAGCGCGTGACCCACCGCGCACGACCGGGCAAGTTTGGCGAAAATCACCCAGTAGCACAAAGACCTTTCCACCAAATGGGACATCATTTCCCATTATTTTGCGTAAGATTGCCTCAACACATGCCAGAACAGCACGATTAGCCATTGGGGCTTCATCCCAGATGATGAGAGGGCACGGCGAATCAGTTCAGCACGTGAGCTGTCAGGTTTAATCATTGACTCTAGCAGTTCATTTTTCTCATTCAAAGGAACCTGTACAACAGCATGTCAGAAGCACATAAATTGAGTTTGCTGTTCCAACCTTGAATGTAGAGTGAGTTGTGCGCCCACCGGGATACAACTGGGCAGCGAATGCAGATGTAGCAGTCGTGATCACAATTTCTCCAACAGCACACAGTCTGTCACAGAGGGCAACAATCATTGCAGTCTTGCCTCGGCCAGCTTTTCCATCGACAAAGAAACATGAAGGTTCCTTTGCAGCAACTGCATTGTATATTGTTGTGTAGATTTCCTGCTGCTCTGATTTGAAAATTGCAATCATATTGGCAGCCCGTGTTTCAAGCTGCTCGCGGATTGATCCCCACCGTTGCAGCTCATGCATGACCTCTGCAGTGTGAATTGTAGCTTCAGGGAGGCCATAGTCTGAGAGTTGCTTTCCATACTCCTCGAGGAGATGGCTGAGTTCATCAAGTGCCAGGTTCAGGCCCAGTTCAAGCACATCCCCATGCCGTAGAGTGAACTCACGGGACAGATCTTCTTGAAAGGACTCCCATAGAGTTATGGGTGACTGGACACAGTTGTTGACCAAGAGATGAACAAACAGCACACGGAGTTCACGTGGGGTGCGAAGAGCCTGCACACCTTCAAGCATGGCAAACATTGCCTCATTAGTATCACTGAACAATCCCAGAGCGTTTGCAGCCTCCTGATATGTTGTGTGGACAACATTTCCCACAGTTCGTGCCTCGTCAAATGAGCGGCAGGAGCGTGTCTGCAGGATAGATCGCAAGTAGAATAGTTCACCCTGCGAAGGACGGACAGAGTGGATGCGGGAGAGATGATTTCGGATGGAACTGCGGAGGATGACATGTTGCTGAGGAGATCCCGTGTAATTTGGCAGCTCAACAAAGTAGCCCTCTTTGCCTGCTTGTTTTGCATCAAATTTGGCCAGTCGGAAGATGGAGAAATATTCGGCATAGGTGAGAGCATGAAACTGTCGTTCTGTTCCTTCCAGACAAAATGAGCCTTGTGGGCGGAGGAAATAGCGGTTCAGGGTGGAGAGAACACTGCTGGGTCCTGTGCGGTGGTATTGGTGGTGGGTTGTTGCATTGGGAAGATGGATAGCCAGTACTGTTACGGCAGGTTCCTTTTTGGTCACATTGTAGCCAAGAATGCGCCATGCAGCTTCGCCAGCAGATAGGTAACGGCCATCCCAGAAATCCTTTATTTCGTCCACAGGTTCACCGCCAGGAGCTGCAATCTTGTATCGTGTTGAGCAGCCCGCTGCATTGAAGTTAGTGAGGCAGGGACGGAAGAAAGGGTGTATGGCACTGACGTTTATGCATGTATTTGAAAATATAGTTGAACATGTAGGAGTTGGCGGATGATTCAAAATTAATGTGACATTCGAAACGACGGAGGACCGGCAGGCAATGGGGTACTACCATTTGATCTTCTGGCTTCCGACGGCGGTAGTGAACTCGTCCTTCTGTGTCAATTGTCGTCTGTGCCTGTATTGCATGAGGATAACCAAAACGGCAGGTGCAGGATCCATCAGGATGTATTTTTTGACAGTATTTTGATGGAGTTCCGCCGGAATGTGAATGCATCATGTACTTGCGAACCAATGCAGCATCCTCTGGATCGTCAGGGATCTCGGCTGATATGATTGAATCAATATCGGAAGGCTCCACACAGCCTTTCGGATATTTAATCAAGATATGGGCATGGGGCAGGCCACGCTTCTGGAATTCGATGCAATGGATACAGTAGATTGGCTTCCCGATGTGCGGAAACATGGTTTTCAATGTCACCAGAAGGAGAGAGAGTTTTCGCTTGAACACACGGACAACAACAATAGGGATGTCGGTGAAGTCCTGTCCTGGACGCAGTTGCGAAGTAATTTCAGGCCAGTTGGGATCACAGGTCATTGTGATAAAAAAGGTTGGGTTTCCAAAGGCAGCTGCAATTGCAAGAGCATCAGAGACTTGCTCAGAAGCCCAGCGCCAAGAGCCCAGGAAGGATGGTGGGAGGTATATATTCTCCGAAGACTCCACCAATTCCGCAGAGCCCATGAGAGCTGCATCATTTTGGCGGATGCGTTCTTGGTTGGTTCGAATATATGCCAGTCGAGATTCCAGGTCTCGGCTAAACATGTCCACCATGTACTCATTTGCCAGTCGCCCAAAGATCTGGAAGCGTGGTTCGCGAAGTAGTCGGGCTCGGTAGTGCCACATCTGCGTTGTAGGAATATCTGTGTCAGGATTTGGTTCATGAGCTGTTGCAGTCGGCCGACTGTCGGTGATTCCCCACCCAAGAGTCCCATGAGGAAATAGCAGGGGATATGCCAAGGGTTCCCAAAAGCGGCTCAATGTCGACACAGACTGATTTTCTCCTTCAGATGTTACAACAATCAGCCTGCGAGCTTTGACATCCGCTTGGATTGTGTTGGAGTACGACATGATTGCAGCAATTTCCGCAGCCCCGCGGTCCTCGAGGATCACCGACACATTTTCGACTCCACTGTCGCGAAAGTCACCCATGGATTTCAGTGAAGATGCAAAGGAATTCAGTCGCAACAGCGAGTTATGTAGAGCGCTGATCCACGGTTGGGGAATATCGGAAAACCATTGTGAGGATTGATGCGGAACATTGGTGTCTTCATGGCCATCGTAAAGGAGCCAGCGGACAGCCGAATTTCCATGGCTAGGCCGAACTCTATGGTACACTCGTCCACTGATGGATACAAATCCTGGTGGACCTCGAGGTCTTTCGGGGAAGGGATGAGTTGTTTCGAGTGAGGCGAAGGAGAGGATGAGATTGAGCTGTCTCGAGAGTTTGGAGATTGTTGGTTGTTGTAGAAACACATCATATTCGAGCGGAAGTGGAAGCAGAGGTTTCACGTCATGGAAGCGATTGCCGTTAGGCCCACAGCAGAAGCCAGCTCGCTCTCCAGTGAGAAGGAGAAGTCCACAGGTTGGACATTTGTGCTGCACACCCCCGCGGATTGCACCCCAGGTCAATGTGGGATCCACGATTCCTACAATCTCCCAAAGTGGATGACTCATCTAAGATAAAATCAATAACATTGCAGGACACACAAATTATCACACACATTGGAAGGATGGGATATCACGTTGGGCCGGGTGCCGCTGGCGATGTAGTTCAGAGCAGAGATGGAGCACAGAGACATTAAATAGGGATGGACTTTATACAGCACTGTACAGCTATTTACAAAAGGAGATACACGGATATGTACATCTAAAAATACAGTTCGGAACATTCGTGAGCGAGAAGATGGTGTGTAGTGAACGAAGGAGTCATTGAACGAATTGTGGATCGGATATGGAGGATGTAGATCAGTTTTGGAACGATGATGCAGGTACAAATGGATGAAGTAGGCAAGAGGATAGGCTTGTCAAAAGAACTTGAAGCAAGATTGGGAGCAGAGCAGTTGGATCAGAAGCGAATGCCTGCGGATTTTTTTCCCCGCTGTAGCAGAATCAGAAAATAAGCGCAAGGTGAAACTACAACACACAATGTCTAGGCCACACCGCGAGTGTGAGGGATATGGGGCAGGCTCTCATCGGAAGAAGAAGGATGATAAACAGGCGCAGGACGCTCAATGTGGACATTTAGATTGAACAGCTGCATCTGTATCTTGAACATGGATATCGTCAGCTGATCTGTGGCATAGCAGAGAGAGTAGATGCACCGGTGCGCCTTGATTCGCATTTTGGTTAGGTGGAGCAACGTCTCCAAGGAGGCAAGCAAACAGCGAATTGATAGCAACGTGGAGAAGAAGAAGCGGGGAGAGAACTGAGGATTGAATGAGAATCAAGTCCGCTAAGCAGGGAAACACGTACTGCAGACGTCCATGTAGATCAGGGAGAGTAAGGAGCGTGGGAGCACAGAACAGCAGCACGATTGACAATTAAATATCTGTGGCGGAGAATATATTTAGCTGGTAGTTTGGCGTCTTCTTGAGCGCTAGAGCGATGCCAGTGCCCTGTGGAGCATTGAATCAACAGGGGCGAGTTAAAAAGCTAAATTTTACAGCAATTGAATTAGAAAGAGAGTAATGAGATCATCGCGGGCAAGGGAAGCATTGTTGTCGCCGTCCGGTGGCCATGTAGATACCGGAATCTTGTGCAGGGGCGATACAAAGGCGGCTTTAGCTTGGAGATACGCCGACTCGAGACCAGAATCAAACAGCAATATATCATAGATTCCACGCGGGAGAATGTGGTAGGAAAGATTTAGCAAGTTGAATCGTCTGTAGTTGCCGCCACGGATGTACATGTCCTGGAAGCGGCAGAGGATCCATGAGATGTCGAGGAGATGGTAGCCAGGGTCGCATGGGGCTGCGAATGCCACAGCGTAGACGGCGTTTGGGGTGCGGAAAGGCATGAGATCCGCGGCCTTCAACCACAGAAATAGAACCGGGGTTTTCTTGACATGCCGAACAGCTTGTGTGGTTGGAATCATGCGATAGATGGAGCTGTGGGGGTTCCTGATGTCAGAGTATGCAAGATTGACGCGGAAGGCAGATTCACCGCCAGAATATGAGGAAGAGTGTGCATTCCCTGTTCAATCCCATCGTCCCAGGTCCGATTGACGACATCCAGGATTGCACGACGCTGAGGTTCGCCTGCATATATTCTCATGGCGCTTTCAGGAGGAACTTCAAGTCGACGCTGTTCTGATGGAAACGTGAGTGGAGCAATTTATCAAATAGAGACACTCACGTCGCCGAGCTAAGGGCCGAAAGAAAAGAGCATGGATGGTAGCAAGAGGAGAGGCCATGCATATTATCCAAAAGATAAGAGCGAAGAGCTCATTTATACCTCAACTGGAGTATAAGAACATGGCTGTGGCACCTACAGCTCGCAGTGCAAGGCAATGAAAGGCGGGAGAAGCCAGATAGCGGGAGAATGACTGTTGTGGTTGCCGGGAAAAGGGTGGCTTCGAATGTTAGAGTAGACGCTGATGAGTTCAGGCGCCAAAGCAGCGGAGCTGTGGAATGACGTACATTAACCGTCAGCGGTGGAGCCCACATTAACCATCGGCGGTGGAGCCCATATTGACCGTCGGCGGTGGAGCCCACATTGACCGTCGGCGGTGCAGGCCTTAGGCCCGGAGCAACAAATGTTGAACTGTTAGTTGCATCTCTATCCACCATGGCACTTGAGACAATGGCAGTCGAATGCAAGAGTCATTGATGCACTGATGTGATGGCAACGTGGATGCGCCGCATTCTTAGTCATCTCTCTCCAGCTCTGTTGGACGATAAGGGGAGGGGATACGAGATGTGTAGAATAGAACTGCGCAAGTTCTACTGATGATCCCATCATGTAACGGTTGTCACTCCGACGTGTCCAATTCCACTCCCGCCATGCCAGTTCCACTCCCGCCAATGTTCCGCCCGGCCGCCGCCCGCCACGGGTGCTTTGATAGATCCGGCTCCCGCCGCGCCCTCCCGCCCATGCACGCCCGCCGCCACTCCCTTGCCACGTCACAATCTCATTACGGTAACTCGGTGTATTTCAGGTATTTAATTTATTCTACTCTGCTGGCATTCCGAAGAACTGTGCCAACGACATGCCCGCAGGAAGATCATAGGGCAGGTAATCCTCCAGATTACCGGCAAGCTCAATGTACGGGAACCGCTCGGGCTTCGAGGCGGCTGCCGTCGGCTCTATCGCTGGGAAAGCAGTCTCTTTCTCCGGCTCGTATTGTGGCGCCGCATATTCCGCTGCTGACTCGACGCCGCCCATCTCAGCGTCCGTGGGAATGTATACGCGCTGCTTTTCGCCTGCGCGTACCGTCTTCTTTACCCCACTCGTCGTCTTCAGCTCTTTCTTCCGCTGCTGGAGCTCTCGTTTCTTTGCCTCGACCTCCGCCAGTTCGTCTTCAAGTTCTCCAAGCTCGGTGCGAGCCTCTTGGGCTGCGATGACCTTGCTAAGGTTGTGTGCACGTCGCTGGGTGTTTTTCCGATTGCGGTTGGCCGGAGTATTCAGGTGGCTCAGCAACACAGTCGAGTCCTCCATGCCCCGTAGCTTGGAACGTGTCCCGCAATCGACCCTGTATCCTCTGAGACGATGGGGTGAGTTTCTATTACTTGATGGATTGAGAACGCTACTCACGTGCGGACAGCGTCGAGAATGACCAGATTCGTTCCAGTGTTTTGGTTGGTGAAAGGGTGAGCGCTTTCGTTTAGATTCGTGTCGCGGGGTGTTGTTGCCCAATCCTCTTTAGGAATCCTGGACAAGTTCCCGTTGAAGGAGGGGAAGAACCACGGAATCGAGTCCTTGTCGGCGATCCAGTCTGGTCACTATTAGCTGTGGTACAAGCTCTATCGGCGCACCTTACCTCGGACTTGTTTATACTGTGACCGTTTGCAATCTGCAATGAACTCTTCGAGCTCCTGCTGCGTTTCGATGAACGGACAGAGGCGAATCTTGCGCATCTCATCGTCGGGGACGGACTTGGCAAGCTCCGTGAACTTGCTATGAAAATATCAGCATGAAGATGATCCCGCAAACGAGCTCCAGGTACGCACCGGTTCAGATGTACCATGCATGTTCGCAGCACATGGAGGAGCATGAGCTTCGGGTCCGCCTCGTGAATCCCCGTCACCTCGGGGCGATTGCGTGAGACCAGATACTTTCCCAGCGCGTTCGCTTGCGGCTTACTGCCATCCAACAGGATTGCGCGCAGTCCCTCGCCGTCCAGAAACTTGATCTTTAGCTCTCTCTTCGTCGCATCCTTCACGGCCTCGAAGAAACCGTGCCATATCTTCAAGAAGACTGCCTCAGTCTCATGCTGACTATAAATCCGAGCTACAGTTAGCCCTGAGTGCGGTCAGTGTCGTCGCAGGACCAGGGAGGTCGATACGTACGGCAGTTGAGTCGATCGTCCCAAGTCGTCACCTCCCATTCTTTCCAGATCCCGTGAACGCGCGCGTATGTGTTGTCGTGCAGCGTATAACGTGCGGAATGCAGTCGGCGCGCAAGGTAGGGAAGCATGCAGACTATCATCTCGCCGCCGCTGTCTGCGCTGACATTCCACTGATTCCAGATGTATTGGTCTTCAAAGTCGCCTTGCTGGAGTGTCTTGCGCCAGTGCATTACGCCTGGAAAACTGTTAGTCTGGGACTCCTTCCGATTCAGATTTTATTGACCTTCAATTCCGAGACCCATAGGATCTTTCGCAAGTTTGACGCGTTTGATTATCTCCGCTTTTTTGCGGCCGGTGAGGGCAGGATCAAACTCGGTCGGGGACACTCCTCCGAATACTTGGGCGGTACTCGACGCTGTTTTACAAATCAAGAATCAATATATCATTCATCGACGCCGAGTAACAGATCTACCTAGGTCGCATTTCAGCGGTGTCAATCCTTCCGTGCCTACAGTCTCAGCTGCCGTCGCGTATTTCTCCTCCGCAAGCAGGGAGACCTTGTTCGGGATGTCAATATGTGAGTGAGGATTTCTTACGTGCACAATGAGACGATGGTCGGTGCGATCCACCGGGAAGTACATGCGAATCTTCGCTGGGCAGGGGTGGTGAACCATTTTGCCTTGGACGATTTGGCCTTCAGAATCCGTGTGAGCATCGTCTACAATCCCGTCAGAATGAAATTGATGTTGAATTACAGCACACGTACCGCACAACGCGTCTCCTTTGACACCAGAACGCGAAGAAATCATACGGTAACATCCCATGAGATCCGCGTTAGGTGGATCGAGCTTGCCACCATTTTGGAAGAGCTTCCTCACGATGGATTCATCGACGCTGTACTCGATGGGTAGAAACCGGTGCGACCTGCGCTCGCCCTGGAAGAACTTGGAGCAGCCGATGAAGCCTTTCTTCCCGTCGAAGCTGACCTACGCACGGCAGTGAGTAAATCGACGACCAGGACGGCTAGCGTGGACATACCTTGGCAAATTCACGATACACCGGGTCACCGCCGCAAGCGACTCCCTCGTCGTTCTCATGCTTGCACTTGAGCCGGTGAGCTTGAAGGTAGAAGCTAGGCCGACACCCGTTAGTAAGTGCTGCTTGGAATGACAGATAAATACTGACGCGACTGCTTTGGCTTCAATCGAGTCTGTTTGAAGGGCATTCTGGTCGCGCGCTAGGTTGAAGAACTTCCGACTCTGCTCTTTATCGACGTTGTAACGCACATAGTCCTCGAGCAAGGTGTGGTCAAACTCGCTGCAGATTGTGACACCGCTGCAGCTGTGCGTCGCCATCTGGCATTCGACCCCACCCAGCGCATGCACCGTCGTAGTCTTGGTCTTGGACCCTCCACTACCGCCAGTCCACGAATCGCAGTCCTAGGTCAATAGATCAGCAACAGGCGATAACGAACAAAAAGGACAGGGCTTACTTCGCGTTTCGCAAGGGCAGCCATGGAGTTCTTTCGCAAAAAACTGGCATACTTGGGGTTGCCGCGAAGATCAAACCGGTAGATGACGTCCTCGTCGACGTCGAAAGCGCGGGGGAAATCATCCAAGTCTATGATCTTCGAGACCGAGAGCTCTCGCGACACGACGATAGAGCCTTTTTGCTTTTTCTTCATCCGCTTCTTCCCAGCATTTGCAGCTGGCCCATCAACAAAGACGACGTCCGAGTCGGAACCCGAGGGCGACGATTTGCGTCGGCGCTTCCGGGATTTGGTGGAAGCGGACTTCTGGGATTTAGTAGAGGTGGAAGGCGGAGGGAGATCTTCGTCGTCGGAACAGACGACAATTGGCGGGGATGGATTTTTTTTGGACGCGCCTCGAGCCTCTGGACGTGTCGTTTTGGATGCAGAGGGTACGGGTGATGAAGGTGGCATGGAAGAGGATGGTGGCAACGGGCTAGAGCGGCCAGGCATGGATGAAGAAGGCGGCAGGCGAGCCACAGGCGTTGTCGGTACCGAGGAAGCTCCCGATTTCGCGGTGGTGGCACGACGGGCATACCAGCCCATGAAATGCTGCACGTCCATCCATGTATCGGGGCTCAGTCCAGGCATCGTGTAGAGCGCGATTGCTGGTGCGTCAAAATGCTATATCTCCTTGTAAGCAACGTCTAGATTGGATGGATATATTTGCCACACATACTGCATGCAAGTAATCTTGAAATGCTGGCTGTCCTAGAGCTTCGATAACCGCAGTTGCGCTGAGTGAGGGTGGCGCGGCGGCGGAAGACATCGGAGTGTTGATTTTTTGGGCGGGCGGGTGATGGTAGTGGAAGAAAAGTAGCGGACAATGGGCTGGTGTGATGTGGGTCCCGGGACTCCCGGCAGCCAGGCGGGGTCACGGAGAATGGCGCGACGGCGGGATGTGATGCATCAGGTGGGCGTGTCGAGTTCTACAGTCACTCGCCGAATTCTACTGTCACGCATCCGAGTTCTATTCGTACGTCTTCTATTCTACACATCTCGTATATACTCCGATAAGGGCCAGTCTTGTCTGGAGGACATATTAGTACACTATGAAACCATTGGAGAGCATTAATAAGAGTCCCCCATTTTTTAAAAACCATTTTTGCAACTTGATCCTTCGAACGCCATCGACGCAATTGCGCTGCATTTGGCGGTGACGTTGGACATTGCTCAGCAAGGCATTATGAGGATAGTGGGCAGTCTCGGATGAGTTAAAACACTGTATATTGTAGAAGACGAAAGCTCTCGGATAATAGCACAGCCACTCCGAGAGCTTTTGTACGCATGTGACCGTGACGTGACACATTACCTACACCCTCACACTTAGTATCTGTCTATTCCATATTGGCGGACAATAATGAAAGGAGGACATCATATCATACATTCGTGTACACTGGATTTGAGAAAAGAACTTCATGTGTAAGCGTTAAAGAGCGGCAACGTTCACAACATAGTGCGCGCCTTCTTCTTGCGCTTGCCTTTGCCCAAAACCTCCTCAGGCTCGTCCTCCTCGACCTCATCTTCATCCTCCTCAGCTTGAGAATCGTTTGGAGCAATGGATATCTGTGCATTTCGCTTACTGCAACGAACGTGAGCATCACGTACATGCGGAATGAGCAATAAACTCACCGTTTTACCGGAGGTGTAACAGGGGTGCTAACAGTTGGCCTTGAATCTGGTTAGTGGAGGGGGAAAAAGACGGGGAGGACGCACTGAATGATGGCGTTAGAGGTGCTTGCAACGGGCTGGCTTGGGGTGGACACCGCGGACTTGACCACGTACTTGCGGCACTGGGGAGTAGTAGCGGTCGGCATGGTCGCTGGTTGCGAGAGAGAGTGAGGGCTCAAATTGAGTGTGATATGTTCAATGGTGATCTGAACGACTCCCTCGGTCGTACGGCCTGCGAAAAACCCAACAAAGTGAGTGCAGCTGAGTGGCTGCGGAACCGGAGTATTGATCCGTCGATTCGTCGAAGGGAAAATCAGCCTAGACCGCTCAGTGAATGCTAAAACAAAAGGCAAGGCACCCACAACAAATGGAATTGCTTGAGTCCTCTGCCGACGTACTCGGCCATCGCAAGTGTGAATGATTTGACGCCTGGCACAACAGGAATGGACAGAGAGGTCTGCGGGACATGCCCAACGCCAAAGACAAAGTTGGGGACATCCGGAATATTGTCCTGGCAGCAGTGAGATGATCAATTGTGAGGTGCGAAGCCTATACCTGGTAGGCTTCAGACCGAATATCGCCTGGGACAGTGTAGAAGGCGATGGCATCCAGCTCAATGGTAGCCACGTTTCCGGTAGGAGCTGCAACTTTCGCCACTGCAAACACGACCGTATTGTCAGGCAGTGGGTTTTCAGAGGGGCTCGAATAAACGCGGATCTTGGCGGGGAGATCTTCGCCTGTGGCAGTCTTGATGCTCGTCGTATAGTGGCAATGAAAGATGGTGCGGCCGGTCTGACTGTTGTACGTCGAGAGGCGGCTGCCGCCAGTGATGGGAAAGAATCGTAGGTAATGCAGGAGGACATGATCGAGATTTGATGGGGGGTACGCAAGCAGAGCCCAGTTATATGTGTAGGGCGTCAAATTCATGGTAGTGACGCGTCTAAAGCCAGGGTTCAACAGCTTAATTGCTGGAGGGCAGTGCTATACAACAGCCTCGCGCAGAGTGCGGCGCGCCAAGTGCAAAAAGGCAAGGCAAGGTGTCAAGCCAGTAGCCCAGAGCCCGGAAGAATCCGCAGAAAGTGAGGCGTCTAAAAGCAGGGTTGAACAGCTTTGGGAAATGCAGAGTGAGGAGTGGACGTGTGAGCCATGAAAAGAGAATGCAAAGTGCGGAGCTATCACTGATCCGTCCGAGTCGGACACTCCAGCCAAACATCACACCATCTCAAAGCTGTAAAATATTACCTTTTATGGCGGAAGGTTTTACCAAACATCAGACCAAAGTGATACGTGAGACGTGGATAATATATTAGGTAACTCCATGAAGATGGACCCAGTCAAGATAAAGGGTGTTCTGGATTGGCCAGAGCCCAAGACTGTCAAACAGGTCCAGGCTTTCCTTGGATTCACCAACTTCTACCGCCGCTTCATTCGAGGCTATAGTGAGATTGCAAAACCACTCACAAGGCTCACGGGAAAAGGAGGCTGGGCTTGGGCAGATGAACAGAGACGTTCATTTGCATTGTTGAAGGACAGAGTTGCAGAAGATGCTGTATTGGCATTACCAGCAGATGATGGGAAATTCCGGCTTGAAGCAGATGCTTCTGAAGGTGCCATTGGCGCTGTCTTGAGCCAACTTCAAGAAGGCAAATGGCGGCCAGTTGGTTTCATGTCACATAGTCTCTCGGACACAGAGCGCAACTACGAAATTTACGACAAGGAAATGCTTGCAATCATGGCAGCCCTGGATGAATACCGACCATTCCTCATGGGTGCCAAGGAGACCTTCAAAATTTTCACGGATCATCAGAACCTGCAGTACTTCAAGAAGCCACAGAAACTCAACAGACGACAAGCACGTTGGGTTACCGAACTATCTGAGTTGGACTTCACACTTCATCATCGTCCTGGTGCTCTGAACAGAAAGGCAGACTTGTTGTCTTGCCGAGCCGACCACGATCAGGGCAAGAATGACAATAGTAATGTTGTTCTTCTGAAACCCAAACTCTTTCGAGCTACAGAGTTTGAGTTTGAAAGTCTAGATCAACAGCTCATTGGAGACATCAAGTCATGCAAACGTTTGGACACATCAGTTAAGATTGCTCTGGAGAAGGAACTGCCTGGTTGGACCCGAAAAGATGACCTGATCCTGTACAAGGGCAAGGTCTATGTCCCACAGGATCAGAAACTCCGAGAGAAGATCATCCACCAGCATCATGATGTTCCTCTTGCTGGACATCCTGGTGGATTCCGAACACAGGAGTTGATCGAGCGGAATTTCTGGTGGCCACGGATTGGCAACCAAGTCAAGGAATATGTGCAATCATGTGAGGCTTGCCAGCGTACAAGATACCGACGTCGGACCCATGGACTATTGAACCCACATGCCGTACCAAGTGGGCCATGGGAGACGATTTCGATGGACTTGATTGGCCCCTTGCCGGAAAGCAATGGATTCAATGCAATTCAAGTCTGGGTTGACTTGTTTACCAAGCGCATTCATGTTGAGCCAGTGGATATGAAGCTCAGCAGTGAAGGGGTTGCACGTTTAACTCGAGACCGAATTGTTCGTTATCATGGGATTATGCGCAAAATTATCTCTGACCGAGATCCACGGTACATCTCCAAGTTCATGCAGGAGTTGAACCGTCTTCTTGGCACACAGATGAATCCCACAACTGCATATCGACCTCGGAGCGATGGCCAAACTGAACGCATGAATCAGGAGATTGAACATTATCTCCGGATCTATGTGAACTATCATCAATCAGATTGGGCTGAATGGCTTGCAATGGCGGAGTTCGCCTATAATGACAAAGTCCACTCTTCGACTCAAATATCACCATTCTTCGCGGACCACGGTTATCACCCCTGGAAAGGAGTCGAGGGTCGGCTGGAGTCCAGGAACGAAACAGCCCAGGACTTTGCCCAGCAGATGAAGAAGATCCGGGAGGATGCTGGCATTGCAATGCAAAAGGCGAAAGACTACATGAAGAAACAGTATGATTGCAAGCGAGTGCCAGCCCCAGACTTCAAGGTTGGGCAGAAGGTATGGCTGGAAGCCAAAAATATCCAGCAAGATCGACCAACAGAGAAATTCTCTGATCGTCGACTTGGACCATTTGAAATTTTGGAGAAGATTGGAGCTGCAGCATATCGGCTGAGGATGCCAGGAATGGACCAACATCATTCTGTCTACAATGAAGAACTGTTGTCTCCTTATGTGGAGCCACCTCCTCACAGGCGAGAACATTGACCACCTCCAACCATTGTCCAAGGCCACGAGGAGTATGTTGTGGAGGAGATCCTCAAATCTCGAAAACGAGGCCAAGGCTACCAATATCTGGTCAAATGGAAGGATTATCCACACAGTGACAACACTTGGGAACCAGAATGCAATGTTGCCAATGCAAAGGAAATCTTGAGTACGTTCAAGAAGCGTAATCTCACAACTCGCGCTCTGAACACAGTACCTATCTTTCCCTCTGGATATTGGGATCAGCTCATCGACCGCTACAAACCGAAGATTGAATCACTTTCCTACCCCACCCGACAACTCTTTGACCCTTCCACTGGCAAATTTGAAAACGTAAAATCTATGTCAATGAGGACATTGACCATAGAGAGGGGGTAATGTCACGAGTGCTGTTTGTTTCGTGACCAGATGGCATGTGACATGTGACATACTCCGGACAGACTGTGCCATCAACTGCGGACTGTGCCATCAACTGCGGACTGCGGACTGTGCGCTGCGGACTACGGAGCACAGCCACCGAGGGTAGTATATATACCGTAGCCAGCTGCCCTGTATCCCCAGTCCTTTTATTCCATCACGTTTACACTCTTACCATCTCCTCCTCCTCTCTCTCTCTCCCTCCTTGTGTTCTGCCATCCGAGACCCCATCGTCACATCATACCGTGACCTCTGGCGTTTACTGTGACAGCTCACATTCCTCTGATCTCCGCCCTGTTCGTGACATGGAAGGTGTTCTAGTGCTTGCAAGAGGCTGAGTCGGCGTCGGCACCGCAAGGCAGGGGGAGCAGAGCGACCCCTCTTAATGCCGACTTGCGTTAATCATTATGGTTTGCGCAGGATGTGAATCAGCTAACAATCCTGCTTGTATTTCTACGCCTGACTCCTATTGTTGTTCATACCAAAGGACAAAAAAGATGGTGCCAAAAAAAAAAAAAAAAATTGACATTCATTGAGCCCACCAACTGCATTGCGACTGAGTAACTGGATCGGAAAAATTACACGTCTGAGATAAAGCATGCATTGACACAGCTTGAGGTGGCTCGCCTAGAACCTGCCCAGAGCTTCCATTCCCCAAGTTTGCCTAGCCTATGGGTAATATTGGCACAGAGTGAAGGGAAAGTGCAAGCGTAAGTGTTCGGCAACAATTGGAAACAATTGAAGGCTTACCGCTGGGCTCAATTCAGGCTATACTCGGCATGCGCTCGGGTGGTCGTGGGCGGCAAGTGAGGTCATCGCAAATTGTTGGCGTGCTGAGCCACGAGAACAATCAACGTGAAAAATCCAAGAGACGTGCGGGCGGAGTTTCTTTTCGGGCAGAAGTAGAAACATTAACGATCCGAAAAGAGGCTCATACACACCTTGAACTTGCCTGCAGACCTCTACCTCGTTTTCTGGTGTTGCCTTGCACACGTCCACGCTTAGTGGGAGCTGAAGCATTAGCTCCAAACATAGGATGGTAAACTACTCACCGTTGTTCACAGACTGGAGCCGGCAGTGCAGTCGAGTCATTGTATTGTGGCACGGCAATGGGGATACGGGGAGTTCTGGAGGCCTGGCACTGTCAGCACTGGGAGGAAATGAGCAGCGAGTGATTGTGACAACATACTCATCGTCTGTGATCGTTGGCTCCAAGTCGTGTCCGGTCGTTACCGGTCCAAGCGCCATGGGTGCGACGGGGAGTACTGTAAGCACAGAGATATCGTGAGGGAATGGGCAGCAAGAGTGGGTGAGTACAAACTTGTAAGTGTGTGTTGATTCGCGTCGGGTCATTGCCGCCATGCTAGATTGTGACGGGAATGTGAGTGAATGGTGTACACGGAGAAGCTGCACATACCTCGAGCGCCAGGTCACACAACCTCATCGCTACTCGTCCGACGACCTTGGCCGACCTTGGCCCCCGCGTTCTGCGTATCCATTCCTGCCGGTGTTTGCAAGGATGTATTGTTAGCAGCATAGGAGAGAAAGGAAAACTTACCTCATCGATGGCCGAACGGGCGGCTACGACTGATAGCTCGATGAATGTCAGGTCTTGCGGTGTGGTGTCGAGTTGCATTCATGGCTGAATGCTAAAGTCCGACGTAAGTACGGCGCTGCCGTGGGAGGGCACAGGGGACCACGTACCTGCATAATTGCAGTTTGGCCGTTGTATCTGCCCCCGACCCTCGCGCTGCTCATCATCTCGGTGTTCTGCCCATCCATCGTCTCCGAATCGCCATTTGTCAATCGTCATCGTCTTGCCGTTCTTCGATTGTTCATCATCCGTGTGCCGTTGGTGCTTTGAAAGGTGCTGCTCATTGCGCTTCCATTGCTCAGTCGTTGAGGTTGGATGAGTGTGATGTGTGAGGACGGTGCAAAAAGCAGAGCAACTATATGTCGAGTGTAGGAGCCTTGCTGGAGGTGGTCCTGCGGCGACGTGGATTGGCAGGAAGCTTGCATCCGAGTCTACCGTCTGGCGTGCAGCTCTTGACAGGAGATTGAAGGGCAGAGATCGCAAGGCTTGATGGCTTGATGAGTCTGAGGTCAGACCGAGAGGTTTAAGCGTTGCGGACGGGAGCGAGCGCGAGCTCGGGCGAGACAGTGGTGGGTGTCAGGAAGCAAGGGAGTTTGATGGGGATCAAAATCCACAATGCTACGACATCCAAATCGAGTCAGCTGCGCATTGACTCCGAAAGCTGTAGAGAAGCTGTTGATACTGCTCCACAAAAGCTGTAAAAGCTGTAGAAGCTGTTGAATTTATCCTTTTAAAATTTACGGCGGAAGGCCTTGCCAAACATCAGACCAAACTGATACGTGAGTACTCGATTATAGATGAAGTAATTCAACACGGCCTGTGACCTGTGACCTGAAAAATCGAACTGACCTTCTCGACAATCAGGCTGAGTCAGTGTGACCTTGGAAAAAACTTTGACAAAGAGGCCGATTTTGCGCCAGCGGAAAGTCCATCATAAAGGCGAAGGCGAGCAATTCTGTTGTACAACATGATTTTGTGGGCCTCAGTTGCAGGTGTGGCTGGTTTGGACGGGGAGTTGGCGGGAGAAAAGCTCTCCGGAGCCTTGGACTGGGTGCAACCTGTGCAAATCAGATCTGTGTGGTCAGAATTGGCCAATTTGGCCAAAAATTGGTTCATTTGGGCGAAAGTTGGAGATTTTGAGCAAAAAATTGTGACATTTTGAATTTTCTGACCTTCTCAACAACAACCTCTGAGATCTGAGACCTGTGACATTTTCGAGGTTGCTCGACTATATAGGGCCCTGTGACCCGTGACTGTCGAGTTGAATATAATGGTACAGTACAACCTCACATCTAATTTTCCATATCAGGAAGACTGATTCAGAGAGCAGGATTTTGTAGAGTCAGGAGGATCCCTTGAGTTCCTTGCCATTAGCGTCTCTGAAGACTGCTAGGCCTGCCCCTAGGACGCCGCCGAGGGACGGCTCATGCCATGGCAAACTCTTCTTTTCCCATAGGGTTTTGGCTAGTCGCCAGATTTCTTTACGGCCAGGTCGTTCGCACTCAATAAGGATGTGCTGCAATGATTCAGTATCTCCACAGTGGGAGCATTTTGCACGATCCTCCATCGTAGGGATATTCTTCCAGTACTTTCCGATTCGGTGAGCACCATGTATACTTTTCCAGAAGAAATTTCTGGCTTTCTGGGAGAGGTATTTGGTGCGGATTGAGCTCCATATACTTCCATTTGTTGGTAGAGTGCCGAAGTTTGCCTTGTAAGAGGACTGGATTAACTTCAGGTTCTCAACTGTTTGTTTACGATCCTTTGCAGTTTTTCTTGCACGGATATGTTTATAAAGTAAGGACTGGGTCATCTCAGAGAGTTTTGCACCTAGCAGGGAGGTGTACGTCGGTGCCTCGAGCTGGAGGTTGCTTTCAGATGGGGTGGTGGAGGCCTGCAGTGCGAGCTCGTGCGCCCGCTTAGTCTGTATGGAGGTAGACCAGAGTAGGAAGCTTACACGTTCCTTTTGTTGGCGTAGATGGCCTATAAATGTAACCTGAGGGTGAGTTGATCCATCCTAGGTCTTCCCATCCTGTGGCTTTCAAGCAGAAGCTTTTGAGTGCCGATCCATCTCGCAGCTCAATGTCCACTTGAGCTGTGGGTGGTGCCATCCTTAGGCATAGTATTGTGGCTATCAGTTCAGATACATCCTCCGTCTGGGGTAGTTCATTTGGAACTATGAAAGCTAACTCGCTGTCGCCTGACACAATTCCCAATTTTGCGCTGGCCTCAGCAGAGCCTGCATTTATCACTTCGCTTGATATCGAAAAACGGATTGTATGAGCATCCTCAAGTTCAGGTAACTGCAAAGGATCGTCGGCTTCCGGTTTGGCGAGATGTGGTCTTGTAAAGATCCTGAATCCTTCAGCAAGGTCTTTTATTGTTGGACGATCAGTACATGTGATTACGCCCCCGTTATCAGGTGGGAGAATGTTGGGAGCAAGCTCATCTTCATTTCCCGATGCATTTCTCAAATCCCATTTTGGGAGAATCGAGTCCATCTTCATTTTGGCAGCTTTCATGCATTTATGTGGGTCCTGGCAACTGCGATCCCGGTCTCCATAACATGCATGGCAGTTGCATTCTTTGTGCGGTTCGTGCTGTTCATAGCTGAGCCTCCATGCTAGATTATTTGCCTTCTCCATGATGTGGGCATAGTGTACTTGCCGCAGACGTGGCTGCATTGTTTATTCGGCGTTTTGCTGGGTTCTCGGCAAAGTGATGCCACATGGGGAGTTGCTCCAAAATAGCTTTGCTCGGGTTGAAGGTATCAAATTTAACTCCATACTTCCGAGCAGTTGAGATCATAGCCTTTAATTGGGGGGACAGTTTTGACTTGTTCGGGGCCCATGATTGGAGAAACATGTTCATGATGCTCTCCAGTTCAATGTTGTCTGATATCTTGGCATGCCTTGCGAGTCTAACATCCGCGACATAACACCACAAGGGTCTACTGTCATCATTTATTTTTAGATAGCTTTTAAGCCTAAGTAGATGTAGCGCTTCGTTCCGCGCTTCAAGGTCAAACATCTTCTTCCCTCCTGCCTCGATTGGGGCAAGAAGGGTGTCTCAATCGACTAGTGAGGTTTTAGCTCCATCCCATACAAATTCGCGCTGCATCTTTATTAACAGCTTTTCAGTGAATTTTGTCATTAGATTCATCTGTGTCTGATATTGTGTTAGGGAGCCAATGGCAGCGGACGTGGCAGCCCACGAGAAGGCAGCATTCAAGGCAATGGCAAAGGCTGGCTATCCTAAAGACCCAGCCTGGCGAGCCCGACATGACATCCTTCGCCAAATCCACGAGATGACGGGCTGGCAAATCATCTGCACTGTCGGTGGACCGGTTAATGGCCGCACCGACCTTGATAACGACCCCTTCAAAGTCATGGTGTATGTTTTCTGCTAGCTGATAACGCCTCATACTAAACTTGAAATATAGCCTGTCTGTCGGTACAAATCGAGTGCCAAGCCCCATATCCTTCACCAACTACCACCCTCGCAAGTTCGAAGAGTTTACAACTCTCTTCAAACAATATTTCGCAACATGTTACAGTACGTCGTAACACACATCCTCTAGCATGTGCTTGACGCCATCCTCAGATGAAAACGACATTCAAAGCTACCAGGTTCCTCCCGGGCATACCCTTGACTCGCTGCGGGAAGAGCCCATAGACGTCCTCCAGGCGGCAAAGTATCGCATTGATTCCGACGACAGCGAAGACAACGACAACGACGGATCCGTCACCACCCAATCCGACCTCGTGAGTGATGACGGGGACCGCATCGCCGCTGGAACCAAAGGCCCCGCACAGCCTCGAGCACTGCCAATGACTCTGCCGCTAAACGACCCAAGCGGCAGGTCGTTAATCCAGCGGACCGACGACGTCAAGAAGCAATCCTGGCGGAGCAGCAGGCAAAAGAGGCGCAGGCAGAAGCAGAACACAGAAAACGGGATGCGGAGGAGCAAGAACGGCAATGCTTCATCGCTGAGGGTGCTGTGCTCATTGCAGCAGCCAGAAGTCCTGAGGGTCAGGCGAAAGCCGCTGCGGAGTTGGAAACGAAGCGGAGGAAGGAGACAGAAGAGGAGGCATTACGGACAGAGAGAATGCGGAGAGTCCAAGTCACTGGGAAGGAGCTTGGGGAGAGTGACGTGGAGATGTCACATTTGGGCGGCAGCGACGTTGAGATGTCGCATCTTGGGTGCAGCGACGTCGACACGTCGCTAGACGGTGGGATGGGTCCTGCGACAACCGACGAAGAAATGGACTTCGACGGTGGGAGAGGTGCTGCGACCACCGACGAAGAGCTCGACTTCCATCAGGGCGGTCCTCCCACTACCGACGACGACGACTTTCCGTCATTCGGCTACCATCTAGACTCGCCCACGCTACGATACGACATCGACCTCCCTTCCACGAGCGACAAGGACAAGGAAGGTGGAAACGACCGGCCACCGCGGCGCAAGCTTGACGTCGGGAGTGACGGGGAAGCGGCTGACCTCGAGAGTGACGGGAAAGAGGGAGGAGACGAAGACGGGGAAGAGGGAGGTGACGAAGCAACAGCACCGCTGAAGTCGAGGGTGGTCGAGGAACCTCGAAAGCCAAGAAACTGGTGGACCCAGTTACCCGAGACACAGCCCGACACATTGTCTGCACCCAGACGCGGGAGGAGCGCGGCGGTGCCGCCTCCGCCGAGACGTGGGAGGAGCGTAGGCAAAGGCACGGGTCACTGAAACCCGTGCGGGTTGACGGGTTTGACCCGTGCAGGTACAGGTGCGGGTCGGCCCGGCGCAACCCGTGGACCCGCAGGTTGGCATCAGGGCATCCCAAATCGCATCTTGATTGTTCAATCTGGGCTAATCTTTCATTAAAGATGCATGATTTAGCGACAAAATTCACACTCCATTTGATTCCAGCCCAATCTTCACCTTTCTGAGCATGCTGGCCGCGAAAACCCGCGGGTAAACCCGTACCCGTACCCGCGGGTACGGTTACACAGCCACCACAGGTGCGGGTGCGGGTCACGCCCGAGATACCCGCAGGTCTTGACCCGTGCCGTTGCCTAGAGGAGCGCAGCGGACAGGGGTGGGGTGGGATCGTCTGCGCATCCATCTGGTACCAATACCGAGATCTGGACTCGACCAAGGCCCAGGCCGGTGAAGAAGAAGAGATAGTTGTCGTCAGCCTGTCGTCCTACTTACTAGATACATACGTGCTTCTTACCTTACCAATGGCCTTTTTAGATAATTGTTTCTCACTATTGTGGACTTTATTGTAGCGTTCATTCAATTGTTAGTTTGTAACGAGGTACTCTACGAAATTTACTTTGAATGCTGAGGGAAAGAAAGGTCACGTGACCTTGGGACTTGTCGAATTTTCAGAAAATCAGTCTGATGTGGGAAAGGGCGGAATAATGGTAGGATGAATCGATTGGTGGGCTATGTACAGGTGTAACTTGCAAGGTTTTGTGGGTAAATGGGCTGGGAAGCTAGAATGGGCAACAGTGAGCGTCATTGAGGGAGTAGCCAGGAAGACGTTGATGTGTGTGCTTGGCGAACTAACTACAAAACTAAACCTGTGACCGAATAACACTAAACCCAAAACCTCTATACTCTGAATAAGACTTGGAATAGTCAAACTCGTTGTAAGTTGGTGTAAGGGAGTGAAACCGAATAACACAAATCCAATCCAATAGCTAATAGACACTAGCGAGTTCAGAACCCTGAGTACAGGGCCTTTGGTGGGGGTGCAGGGTAGGTAATTCGAGAGTTTGTAACGCGCACGTAAGACGTACTATCGACGAGCCTTGATGGGGCGGCCAAATACAATGTCCTAGTTCTTAATTGGTAATCTTCCTAGTCTTCGGTCTTCTGTCTTCCTTATTCTGTTCAATCCTTGTTCGCTAATCACTAATCACTAATCACTAATTCTTGTCAAACACTCTGATATCTTGATGTCCGAATAACACCTGGCTCAATTCACACAGTTCAAATCCGATTTAAAAGTTGTAGCCTTTGCAGTCTTGCAGCTAAACCCCAGATCGCGGCCTCAATAGGTGGGCGATTCCGTGGCTACAGTGTCCCCAAAATCCTACTTATATACCCTTGGCTGTGTCATATTCGTGTAGTAAAATATCATGATGGATCGCCGATACCAAGCCCTCGAGTCATAATCGTACGCAGATCCCTGATCCGAATTGTGATTGGTCGTTAATCGGTATGATGCCCCCCAACAGTCCATGTAGCGGTTTTGCCCTAAGGTCCGGTGGATAGTCCTCGTTCGTAGCTCTCCGTGCATATGTGGTTTTCCCCAAACAGCCCAGTAGTTCCGATGTTATGGCACATGCGAGTTTTCCGGATAAGGTCATCAGGCTTACTCTGTCGGCTCTCGGGTCTTGTAATCTTCGGCATCCAACGGCTTGTCGCTCTCGGCTCCGATTCGGGTTTCATTGGTCTGATAGGTCCCGGCCCGTGCTTCTCCGCCATCTCATCACAAGTCCGATTATCAAACTTGTTATTCCGAGACTGCCAGGTCTTATTCGGTGTTTATCCCTTTGAGTGTTTTGCACCGGATTGGATAGGTCCAGGCTTGTGGGCTCTGCTGGTATGCATAGACAGAGACTTTGGAATGCGCCACGGGTCGTCAACCCCATTGCAGACCTTGTTCACTGTTGCAGATATCTCCCAACTAGCTATTCGGGCTCATACTAGTTCTCTGATGTGCGCACCGAATAAGCGCGAAAAGAATGACTTTCCACGCCTGTTCCTAAGAGCGGCTTATCAACGTACATGCAACGCGTCCAATGTGAGTGACGACATGGTCGATAGGAAGGAATAGCCGGCAGGCAGCTGCCAAAACGGCGGGCAGCCACGTCAAATGCAAGTAGAGGAGCCGAGAATGAATGGGGAGGGAGGGAAGCAGGGCGGGCAAGCAAGGCGGGCAAGACACGGGCCGGGCCAAGCGGGACGGGCAGGGCAGGGCGCAGGCGGGGCATGGGCAGGGCGGAGGGCCGGCGGGCAAGGCGCGGGGCCGGCAGGGCCGGTGGTGTAGGCGGGAAGTGTGGGCAATGGGCTCTGAAACAAACAATGACCACACTATCCCCGCCAGTCGCCGACGGGAATGCTCCGAAGGCAGGATCAGCTATTTTTGATGGTAAAACATTGCAGGTACCTATTGATCCAGCCTGCTGGGGTGCCGAGCGCTGGGAGCAGGCAGGGCAGTGTAGAATGAGGTCTGTGGCAGTAGCCACGGGTGGCTGAGGCCCTGCCTGATGCAAACCATTTCCATGGCTACAGCCACTGGATTTATCAATTATATTACAGCTTGGGCTCATCGCCAGCGCAACATCCACCTTTGCCGCACAACTCTATCCTGGTGGGCGAACAACACATTCTGCCTTCAAGGTAGGTTCAATACGCTAACTGTGCTGTCTGTTCAAGTTCATGCTCAAACTCACTCAGGTACCCGTCACCGAGAAGAATCAACTCCTCAAGTCCACAATCAAGCCAGACTCATCGCGCGCGGAGCTAATCCATTGCGCTGCACTGATCATTTGGGATGAGACACCCATGGCCAACCGTGCTGTACTTGCGTGCATCGACTTGCTGCTGCGCGATATCATGAACAACAGCACACCTTTTGGAGGCAAGGCTATCGTTTTACTCAGCGACTTCCGCCAAACCTGTCCAGTCTTTCCGCGGGGATCTCGAGCGCAGGTGGTTGACCTGTCTATCAAATCTTCACCACTTTGGGAATCATTTGTTGTCCTAAGGCTCACGGAACCTATCCGAAATGCGGAGGACCTCCCATTTGCTGATTTTGTCGACTCAATTGGAGATGGTGCAGGGCCTGACGTTGCTCTTGACATGCTAGAGAAGGTTGACAATGTCGACGATCTCCTCCAGTTCGTCTATCCGCCGGATGTTATCACCGATCCCATTGCCTGTCTTGGACGTGCTGTTCTTGCACCGACAAATCACCAGGTGGACGCGTACAACAGCGCTGTTCTGGCTCTGATCGAAGGCAGTTGGAGTACTGTATCATTTCGACCAAGTGTTCAGCCGGTGTCACGCGTCACCGCAGGTGTTCATTTGCATAGGTGTTCAAATTACTATATATGGCAATTTGATGGTGACCTAAGCGAAGATTTTCATCAGTAGTTGCCCTTTTTGGCTAGAAAATGGCCCAAATTCTTCAGTGTCACCGTCACTGGCACCAAAAGTGCTCAGTTCACGGGCCATCATCACCCGTCACCTGAACAGTTGGTCGAAATGATACAGTACCTATTTGTCCGCAGACACCTTTCGAGAGGGCGAGGATCTCGGAATCATTCCGCCCGCCAGTATTCTCGACTATGTCACCCGAAACCCACCCCAGGCATGCCCCCACACTCTCTCACCGTGAAAACCAATGCAGTCTTTTGACTCCTTCGGAACTTCTCCATTGACCGCGGGTTGGTGAAAAATGCTTGCATGGTGGTATTACATGTGGGCCACCGCTTGATCACGGTGAAGTTACTGCGAGTCCTATCTTCTGGGTTGGGACAAGAGGCTGACGAAGAATTACTCATCCCATGAATCTCTTTCGACGCTGTGCTCCCATCTGGGCACACACTCCTGCGGAAACAATTTCCTCTCGTGCCAGCCTATGCGACAACTTTCAACAGCTGTCAAGGGCTGACGTTGAATCGCCTCAGAGTGGATCTTACGTGACCGGTGTTTTCACACGGACAACTATACACTGCGCTCTCTCAAATCCGACACCGCTCTCATGCCAGAGTTCGCTTGAGGCCGGGAGAAACTACAACACAAAATGTAACATATCCTGAAATTTTAGTCTAGCTATTGTTAGACTCGCAAGGCATGCCAAGATATCAGACAACATTGAACTGGAGAGCATCATGAACATGTTTCTCCAATCATGGGCCCCGAACAAGTCAAAACTGTCCCCCCAATTAAAGGCTATGATCTCAACTGCTCGGAAGTATGGAGTTAAATTTGATACCTTCAACCCGAGCAAAGCTATTTTGGAGCAACTCCCCATGTGGCATCACTTTGCCGAGAACCCAGCAAAACGCCGAATAAACAATGCAGCCACGTCTGCGGCAAGTACACTATGCCCACATCATGGAGAAGGCAAATAATCTAGCATGGAGGCTCAGCTATGAACAGCACGAACCGCACAAAGAATGCAACTGCCATGCATGTTATGGAGACCGGGATCGCAGTTGCCAGGACCCACATAAATGCATGAAAGCTGCCAAAATGAAGATGGACTCGATTCTCCCAAAATGGGATTTGAGAAATGCATCGGGAAATGAAGATGAGCTTGCTCCCAACATTCTCCCACCTGATAACGGGGGCGTAATCACATGTACTGATCGTCCAACAATAAAAGACCTTGCTGAAGGATTCAGGATCTTTACAAGACCACATCTCGCCAAACCGGAAGCCGACGATCCTTTGCAGTTACCTGAACTTGAGGATGCTCATACAATCCGTTTTTCGATATCAAGCGAAGTGATAAATGCAGGCTCTGCTGAGGCCAGCGCAAAATTGGGAATTGTGTCAGGCGACAGCGAGTTAGCTTTCATAGTTCCAAATGAACTACCCCAGACGGAGGATGTATCTGAACTGATAGCCACAATACTATGCCTAAGGATGGCACCACCCACAGCTCAAGTGGACATTGAGCTGCGAGATGGATCGGCACTCAAAAGCTTCTGCTTGAAAGCCACAGGATGGGAAGACCTAGGATGGATCAACTCACCCTCAGGTTACATTTATAGGCCATCTACGCCAACAAAAGGAACGTGTAAGCTTCCTACTCTGGTCTACCTCCATACAGACTAAGCGGGCGCACGAGCTCGCACTGCAGGCCTCCACCACCCCATCTGAAAGCAACCTCCAGCTCGAGGCACCGACGTACACCTCCCTGCTAGGTGCAAAACTCTCTGAGATGACCCAGTCCTTACTTTATAAACATATCCGTGCAAGAAAAACTGCAAAGGATCGTAAACAAACAGTTGAGAACCTGAAGTTAATCCAGTCCTCTTACAAGGCAAACTTCGGCACTCTACCAACAAATGGAAGTATATGGAGCTCAATCCGCACCAAATACCTCTCCCAGAAAGCCAGAAATTTCTTCTGGAAAAGTATACATGGTGCTCACCGAATCGGAAAGTACTGGAAGAATATCCCTACGATGGAGGATCGTGCAAAATGCTCCCACTGTGGAGATACTGAATCATTGCAGCACATCCTTATTGAGTGCGAACGACCTGGCCGTAAAGAAATCTGGCGACTAGCCAAAACCCTATGGGAAAAGAAGAGTTTGCCATGGCATGAGCCGTCCCTCGGCGGCGTCCTAGGGGCAGGCCTAGCAGTCTTCAGAGACGCTAATGGCAAGGAACTCAAGGGATCCTCCTGACTCTACAAAATCCTGCTCTCTGAATCAGTCTTCCTGATATGGAAAATTAGATGTGAGGTTGTACTGTACCATTATATTCAACTCGACAGTCACGGGTCACAGGGCCCTATATAGTCGAGCAACCTCGAAAATGTCACAGGTCTCAGATCTCAGAGGTTGTTGTTGAGAAGGTCAGAAAATTCAAAATGTCACAATTTTTTGCTCAAAATCTCCAACTTTCGCCCAAATGAACCAATTTTTGGCCAAATTGGCCAATTCTGACCACACAGATCTGATTTGCACAGGTTGCACCCAGTCCAAGGCTCCGGAGAGCTTTTCTCCCGCCAACTCCCCGTCCAAACCAGCCACACCTGCAACTGAGGCCCACAAAATCATGTTGTACAACAGAATTGCTCGCCTTCGCCTTTATGATGGACTTTCCGCTGGCGCAAAATCGGCCTCTTTGTCAAAGTTTTTTCCAAGGTCACACTGACTCAGCCTGATTGTCGAGAAGGTCAGTTCGATTTTTCAGGTCACAGGTCACAGGCCGTGTTGAATTACTTCATCTATAATCGAGTACTCACGTATCAGTTTGGTCTGATGTTTGGCAAGGCCTTCCGCCGTAAATTTTAAAAGGATAAATTCAACAGCTTCTACAGCTTTTACAGCTTTTGTGGAGCAGTATCAACAGCTTCTCTACAGCTTTCGGAGTCAATGCGCAGCTGACTCGATTTGGATGTCGTAGCATTGTGGATTTTGATCCCCATCAAACTCCCTTGCTTCCTGACACCCACCACTGTCTCGCCCGAGCTCGCGCTCGCTCCCGTCCGCAACGCTTAAACCTCTCGGTCTGACCTCAGACTCATCAAGCCATCAAGCCTTGCGATCTCTGCCCTTCAATCTCCTGTCAAGAGCTGCACGCCAGACGGTAGACTCGGATGCAAGCTTCCTGCCAATCCACGTCGCCGCAGGACCACCTCCAGCAAGGCTCCTACACTCGACATATAGTTGCTCTGCTTTTTGCACCGTCCTCACACATCACACTCATCCAACCTCAACGACTGAGCAATGGAAGCGCAATGAGCAGCACCTTTCAAAGCACCAACGGCACACGGATGATGAACAATCGAAGAACGGCAAGACGATGACGATTGACAAATGGCGATTCGGAGACGATGGATGGGCAGAACACCGAGATGATGAGCAGCGCGAGGGTCGGGGGCAGATACAACGGCCAAACTGCAATTATGCAGGTACGTGGTCCCCTGTGCCCTCCCACGGCAGCGCCGTACTTACGTCGGACTTTAGCATTCAGCCATGAATGCAACTCGACACCACACCGCAAGACCTGACATTCATCGAGCTATCAGTCGTAGCCGCCCGTTCGGCCATCGATGAGGTAAGTTTTCCTTTCTCTCCTATGCTGCTAACAATACATCCTTGCAAACACCGGCAGGAATGGATACGCAGAACGCGGGGGCCAAGGTCGGCCAAGGTCGTCGGACGAGTAGCGATGAGGTTGTGTGACCTGGCGCTCGAGGTATGTGCAGCTTCTCCGTGTACACCATTCACTCACATTCCCGTCACAATCTAGCATGGCGGCAATGACCCGACGCGAATCAACACACACTTACAAGTTTGTACTCACCCACTCTTGCTGCCCATTCCCTCACGATATCTCTGTGCTTACAGTACTCCCCGTCGCACCCATGGCGCTTGGACCGGTAACGACCGGACACGACTTGGAGCCAACGATCACAGACGATGAGTATGTTGTCACAATCACTCGCTGCTCATTTCCTCCCAGTGCTGACAGTGCCAGGCCTCCAGAACTCCCCGTATCCCCATTGCCGTGCCACAATACAATGACTCGACTGCACTGCCGGCTCCAGTCTGTGAACAACGGTGAGTAGTTTACCATCCTATGTTTGGAGCTAATGCTTCAGCTCCCACTAAGCGTGGACGTGTGCAAGGCAACACCAGAAAACGAGGTAGAGGTCTGCAGGCAAGTTCAAGGTGTGTATGAGCCTCTTTTCGGATCGTTAATGTTTCTACTTCTGCCCGAAAAGAAACTCCGCCCGCACGTCTCTTGGATTTTTCACGTTGATTGTTCTCGTGGCTCAGCACGCCAACAATTTGCGATGACCTCACTTGCCGCCCACGACCACCCGAGCGCATGCCGAGTATAGCCTGAATTGAGCCCAGCGGTAAGCCTTCAATTGTTTCCAATTGTTGCCGAACACTTACGCTTGCACTTTCCCTTCACTCTGTGCCAATATTACCCATAGGCTAGGCAAACTTGGGGAATGGAAGCTCTGGGCAGGTTCTAGGCGAGCCACCTCAAGCTGTGTCAATGCATGCTTTATCTCAGACGTGTAATTTTTCCGATCCAGTTACTCAGTCGCAATGCAGTTGGTGGGCTCAATGAATGTCAATTTTTTTTTTTTTTTTGGCACCATCTTTTTTGTCCTTTGGTATGAACAACAATAGGAGTCAGGCGTAGAAATACAAGCAGGATTGTTAGCTGATTCACATCCTGCGCAAACCATAATGATTAACGCAAGTCGGCATTAAGAGGGGTCGCTCTGCTCCCCCTGCCTTGCGGTGCCGACGCCGACTCAGCCTCTTGCAAGCACTAGAACACCTTCCATGTCACGAACAGGGCGGAGATCAGAGGAATGTGAGCTGTCACAGTAAACGCCAGAGGTCACGGTATGATGTGACGATGGGGTCTCGGATGGCAGAACACAAGGAGGGAGAGAGAGAGAGGAGGAGGAGATGGTAAGAGTGTAAACGTGATGGAATAAAAGGACTGGGGATACAGGGCAGCTGGCTACGGTATATATACTACCCTCGGTGGCTGTGCTCCGTAGTCCGCAGCGCACAGTCCGCAGTCCGCAGTCGATGGCACAGTCGATGCACAGTTCCGCAGTTGATGGCACAGTTGATGCACAGTTCCGCAGTTGATGGCACAGTCCGCAGTTGATGGCACAGTCCGTCCGGAGTATGTGACATGTCACATGCCATCTGGTCACGAAACAAACAGCAATCGTGACATTCCATGTGTATTTGATGTGCCCTTCTGCTTCGCTTACCATGATTAAGATCTGCCGGACCTGTCAACACACATGGCACTCCCACTGCAAAGCGGTAAGCACGATTCTCGAACCGCCCTTCAGCTACTAACATTCTCAGCAGCAAGCGAGGTGCGCGCCCTTCTTTCCCTCCAGAAGACTCTCAGGCTGAGGAGGAGGACAAGGAAATTGAGGATGAGGAGGTGTTGGGTAAAGGGAAGCGCAAGAAGAAGGCGTGCACAATGGCGTAAAGTTTCCAAAGTACACATACACGAACTAGCAGATTGGACACTCTCTATTCCTGATATTTTGAAACGATCACCTCTTCTAACTTGCGCACACCGTGTCCAGTCACATTAATTATTCTTGCTCACAATGACCACATACGATTGGGCGCGGATCCCCCAGAGTCGACGAACACTGGCAGCAGCTATGAGTCTCTAAAAAATCTGAGCCTCAATTCCTCTTAACCATCGAGTATATTCAAATTTATTGACCCAACTTGACGGAATTGCTAGGGGACAAGGAGGGAAGCTAGAGCTTCAAAAAGCATGGAGTGACCTTATATATGGCTCATCTACCTTCCTGATTTTTTTTTAAAACTGAACGGTACAGCGTTCAGGAATAAAAATTACCACTCAAACAATGTTGAATGCTTACGTGATTCGGCAGCCTTTGAGTGGGGATTTTTTTCCCCCACACTTTTGCTTCCGTGTCACGGCATGTGCGACGTGAGGCGGGCCAAATTTTGCTCTTGACTGTCACTCGACCAGCGCTGGAAACCTTGGCCCAGGCATAGAGCCCGACCCCGCGGATGTGCCTTTCTCATAATTGCATGCCACCTTCCCTTCCTCCTGGCCGTTCCACCGGAATCATCTGCCGCTCACACATCAGGAAAAGTTTTGCCTGTAATAGAGCAGTCTATCGACAATATAGCTGCTGGAGTGCCATCGACAGCCCCCCAATATATCGTGGCGCCAGAGCACCATGCGCTAAGATTGTAGGAATCAAGATCAATCATGCGGTGATCCGTAGTCCTATATTCGGCAGTATTGCCCGCTTACTTTGCTCTAGAATTTCGGAGTACTGTTGCTTCAGAGTACAATGTAGGCAATATAGAAGTGTATAGAGAGCTGTTCAGACATTGTATCTTGGGCTTTGAGAGTAAAAAAGAGATGATTAAATAGCTAAAACAAATGGTAGTCAATATCTACTCGGCGTCGCTATCCGAATTATTGCCCGCCTCGTACTCAGCCAGCGCCGCGTCCATCGCATCAGTCGTCAACGCAGACTGGGGCACCGAAGACTCAAGGGGCTGGGCGCCGGAGTGGAAGCTATGGCAGCAATGTCAGCTGGTGTGATCACGATGGGGGAACACTCACCGCCCGTTGTTATGGAGCTTCATGAGGATCTTCTCGAGGATTTGGTGCTTCGCGCCATGCATCTGGAACGCCTGGAGGGACTTGACGTGTGATTGATACACAGAGCGATACTCGTTGGCGGTGAATGGGACGTCTGTGTGGGTGCCGGTGATCCATTCATCGACACAGTTATCCATCTACGGCGAGGCAATGATGAGGCGATGACCATGCAGAGAACAAAAGGACACACCACCGTGAGCACGAGAGCGAGTGCACGTAGAGGAAGGGGCTTGAAGACTTCGGGATGGGAGGGCCCTTCGTCGCGCCGGTTCGAGAACCAGAATGCGTTGGTAAGCGGCTGGATGTCGGCGGCCTTGTAGAGACCAGTCTGATTCACCGGGTCCTAGGATCAAGCCATGAGTGAGATGAAGCAGGAGAGGAACAAGGACGCACCGCATACGCGATATTGATACCCTCCTTCAACAACTCCGCGCGGGCACGATTCTCGAGAAGGGTCTTCTTGTTGCTGCCGGACTTGAAGCCTGCACTGACAATGTGCCGCGCCTTCGTCTTCATTTCGCCTCGAGTATGCGCGAACCGATTCATGAGCTCACGGAATGTCAGTAAGGATCAAATACAATAAACGGAAGCTCACCAGTTTGCTGATATAGATGTCGAGCGGAAGGTCGGTGTCGAGCGTCTCGTTGACTAGCTTCCAGACATCCTTGATCCCCGCCCCAGCCTCCGCAGCATCGGCGAAGGCATTGTTGCTGGCAATCCAGCACCGGAGGCCCTCGATTGCGACGGCCATCGGCTCCTTCAGCTGATCGTCAAGGTCGCGGACACATGGGCGGCTGCTCGTCTTCGTGCGCTGGGCGGGAGAGGGTTCGGCGGTGACGGGGGAGAGTGAACGGGGATAACGGCTGATGGCATTGAAGGGACGGCTGCTCGAGTCGGTGCGTTGGGCTTGGATAGGGAGGTCGTCGGTGATCGCTGGAGCGCGCGGACGCTTCTGGCCGGTTACGGCGGATGGTGAGTAGTCGCTGTGGCTGTTGCTGTCGGTGCGGAGGCTGAGTTGTATGCGCTTAGGGAAAGGGTGGCCGTTGTGATCGTAAAGGTCCTGCGTACTTCGCGTTAGTGGCTGTCGGGACAGAAACAATGAGGACGCACCGGGGAAGGCTCTCGGGAGGGCATGCGTCGACCGCTGAATGTGCGAGGCCCGTCTTGACGACCGCGCTGACCGCTACTGCCAGCGACGACGGTGTCGTCATGATGACTTGTCCGCTATCGTCAAATTAGTACTAAAACGGCGCCGGAGGGCAAGAACATACTTGAGTGCTGCTTCCTGAAGCGGTGTTGGGTCCTGTCCGGTCGCTGGTGCTGGCGATGCAGCTCATTCACTCAGAATTGCTCGCAAAAAGTGGGGTACTGCTATTGGGCGTTGCACGCAAAAACTGGGGCATACCCCATGACCAATCATATAGGCTCCCAGAGGTGTCGGAGCCTGAAAAGCTTTGGTCCCATCAATTGGTATGTACTTGTGACTAACGTGACCAGGTTCTCAAAAAGGAAAATGGTTGCAAAATACTGCAGCAAATAGTGGGTGATGGGCCATGACCAAAACAGGACTTGTCACATATTGTAACAGATGTCACAGTATGTGACATATGCCCAAAACGTAGCCCTTTGCTAGCTTTACAGCTTTCACCAATTGATGTTGACCTTTAGCCTAGTATCCAGCCCAAAAAAGGCAAAATACTGAAAAAATCACGATACTTTTGGCTGATAGAATAGGCCAGATCTCAGCAACTACTAGGCAGATCATGATGATTTTGGTACTGACAGAGAGCTCTTGATCAATGCTTTCAAATGGGTACCCTCTACAGCCAATCAGGCAAATTTCTTATCTTGCCCTATTTATAATCAGTGGATATTGGAGCGAATATAGCACCGATAATAGACAGTGAGCTCTTGTATTGTCCTTAACTATCAGCATTTACTTCTGGTCCCACCCCTGGAGCTCTGACAGGTCATATCACCATCAATATTGCTAGAGAATGGCATAAAATAGATGTAATATCTAATGATTTCCTGATAGCTTGCTTATTTCTGCTCAAATAATGATATTTGAGGTGGGATTCAAGGAACCTACCATGATACTGTCTACCTGGCCTTTGAACATATTTTTCCCATTAGTATCCATCAGATGGTAGAGGCATTGATATGCCCAATAGAATGCACTGGTTCTCTACCTAATATTCTCCTATCCGGCTGATTGTTGGGTGGGAAACATGGGGCACTATCCCACTTCATATTCCCATTCTCAAAATATTATATATTGCCACAGATATCCCAGTATTTTGATTTTAAATGATACGACTTTTTTAATCATTTTTTTTTTTTGATCTGGACCTCAGTAGCAAGGTAGATTAGACATACAGGTGTATGATATGAGAGATAAAGGTCCCTTCTACGATGCCACCCAAAATTAATGGTCATCAGAGGTATCCACATCATGAATAATGGCACATTTGGTATGGCTCACACAGATGAATTGCACTGTTGTGCATAGATTGAGGGCTATGAAGAGTGTATGGAGGTCTTAGCCGGTGACTATTGTGTGTTTGAACATGTCTCACTAGTCTATCTCCAATATGTCAAAAGTCATACTCCATGCTAGAGTATTAGCTAGAAGAGAGGGTTGGTCTCCTTAGTGGATATATCCATGGCTTGACTACTGTATACTTCGGACATTATTTTCAGTATGAGACCAGAGATTGAACCAAACTGCTAGAGGCCTCAAAATGAACCCTACTGGCACTTGAATTGACCTCATAGTTATCATGGATCTCACACAATGACTTTATCAGCGCTGATTTCACAGAACAAGATACATACATATCACAATGGGCTTTTGTGATACCCCTTGGGCTATGGTGTTTCCTTCAAGAGGTCCAATAGGCCTTTTCAAAAATGTGGGAAGTATACAAATATTTCATCCACAGCCACCAATATACAGGATGCAATATTTAACCCATTTGGGAATATTGCAGGGCCTATAGTGCTGCTATCAGGTCGGTTTTCTGTTGAACAACAGCCTTGAATCTCCTGGTCATAGCTCAGTTTAGATCATACTAATCGGTGCAGCAGATGCCAAGATACAGCCTGATTACTACTCCTCAGCAGTGCATCTATATATATACTATTCCGCTTGCATACAGAGCTTTGAGATAGGCTGTAAGTGAGGCTGCTCAGACTGACTATAGTATCTTGTCTTCACCAGGGCCATCAATTACCCTTATCCGTGAATGTGATGTGGAATTATTTCTCTTGGGAAAGTGGCTGATCAAACTTGCTGATGCAGCAATAAATCACAATGGAATACCTCCAGGTCATATATACAACCTCTAAGACTGTCGGACCAACTGCTCAGACCTACTTCTGGAGCTGTAGCATATTGATTTGAATAGAATATGCATTTAGATATATTTTGGACCAGATATTGATCAGATAAATGATGGATGGGAACCATATTTTGCTCCTCTGAAATTTGGTGTGAAGAGTGGTTGAACCATCATAATCGGTAGGGTAAATCCCCTGATAGGGCCCATTTACGGTTATGAAATACCAAAGAAAAAGGAAGGTATTTTGCATTTTGTGAGTTAACCGTTGAGATTCAGGTATAGGTCAATTGAGGAAACCTGTAGCCCCTGATGAGGCCTACGTTTTTCGTTTGTCACACTTTGTCACACTGATACAATCACTCTATCACTGGTGGCAAACATTTCCTTTTTTGGGTTAGACCGGATTTTAACCATCACAGACCTTTTTTCCTTGAAATTTCCTTTTCTGGACATATTTGAACTGTTCCTCTAATTTGCACATAATCCTTCCATATATAGAGTGTCCAAATAGAGTATTCTGTTTTTTCGTCACCTACAGTGACAATGTCACATAGTGCCGGGGCCGGCAGTGTGATGGCAGCCATAGGCCCTCCTTCTATATATGGTTACCCCATGTTTTGCGCGCAACGACCAATAGCAGTAGCCCAGGTTTTGCGCGCAAAAACCGCTGCATATCCTGGGCGATGGGTGTGATGTCGCTCCGCTGGATGCTGGGAAAGTAGACGGGGCTGTCGGTCGTGGGGACCCGACTATCCCGCTGGAAGAGCGATGTGGCCTTGCCCTTACCCTTGTCGAGGCGGGTCAGGTCAGTGTGGGCGGTGAACTACATGGTGGTCGTGAGCAACCAGAGTTGTCCGAAAAAGGAAATCGAAAAAATGACTCACATCCGGCTCCGGATAAGGCTCGAGCTCTTCGTCATCATTGCGCTGGGCCCGTCTGGCTTTGCGGCGGGGTGGGGGTGGGCTGCTATCATCATCTAAGCAAGGAAAATGAGTGCCAGAGGTAGATGGTATGCCAATGCATACCTCGTTCATCCATGTCGGCGGCCTTCTCGCTACGACGGACTGTACGGCGGCCGCGACCGAGCTGCTGAGGAGAGGGTGGTTCGTCATCGTCCTGCGTATTGTGGTGGCTGCGTCGAATGGCTTCCGCTGTCTGGAGTTCTTCGACTGAAAAGATATCAATTGAGACGAAATTGGCAGCAAAAGAGGAAACTGGCGTACCCATCTCAGCCGAACGCTCGCTTGGGACGACATGGCGGCGAGGCTGAAGGATATCGTCGTCGTCGTCCATTGCTTCCTCGATGGGCTCGTCGTTCTCGTCCGCGCGGTGGTGCTGGGGTTCTTGGTAATCTTCGTCCGCTTCCTTGTCATTATCGCTATCTTCGAGATTGTCGGCAATGGGCTTCGTGGCACGAGTAGGTCGAAACGCGAAGCCATTAGGCGCTGTGATGGACGGTGAGCACAATCGAGACGACGATAAAGGACATACCGGTCTGCTCATTCTCCTTATTGGCTGAGCGGACAGGTCGGAGTGCCACTGGCGTGTGTGATGAGCGGGCCCAGCGGCGGTGATCAACGAGGACGACAACGACAACGTACTCTTGCGAGGGGCAATATTTTTGGGGCCGACGATGGCGCTGAGAGTTGTCTTCTTTGCGGGCATTGCTGTGGGTGCTGGCACGAGGGGAGCTAAAAAATTGGGGTGAGGGATGAGGGAGATGGACTGCGCTTTATATACCTGAGGTTCCCGCTACTTATATACCCGCCAAGCGTCAACAACGCGTCGTGTTGGGTTGTACATGTTTGTCCGCGCACCTGGGGTTGTTGTGGTGAACGGAAAGCAGCGGCTGATGTGACCATGGCGCTATCGCGCACGCTGGACAAATTTCTAATCATTTTGGGGGGTCAAATGCACAAAGAAAATCAAATACCGCAGATCGCCCCCTTTCCCTGATGAGTCCCAGCTCGAGCAATCGCTGCCCCGTCTGCCACAAGCTCTGCGGTAACCCAGAGGCCGCCAACCGCCACCTTGCGGCCACAGCACGGTGTCGCGACGAATGGCTGGTGATTCTGAATTCCGTGCCATCGACAACCGCACCCCAACCGCCGCAGTCACGTAGCCCATCGCCGCTCGACATGCATCCCTTCAACGTCGACGATGATATGCCGCCGGCGCATGACATTGCTGCTCCTCCCGAACGCATCTATCAGCCGCCAGACCGCCGTGCGACCGTTGAAGAGGTGCCCGATGACGAGAACCCGGACTGCTTCAAGCGGTACCCACAGCCGTATACACGGAATGGCAAGCCAGCTGCGGGATGGTCTATGGGCAAGGCAAACACACTGTTCGCGCAGATGCAGGAGGAGCAGACAGCGGCCAATGTCGACGAGCACTGGCCATTCCGAGATGATGACGAGTGGAAACTCGCAAACTGGTTGACGAGGAGCGTGAGCCAGACGGCGACAGAGGAGTATCTCAACTTGCCTACGGTGTGTATCCCATCTCAGCTCCAATGAGGACGCTGACGCTGTCCCAGACCAAAAAGGAGAATCTCTTGTTCCACAACAATCGGTCATTCCTGAAGAAGGTCGATGAGCTTCCGACAGGTCCGGGCTGGACATGCAAGATGGTTCACGTACCAGGGGATCGCGTCGATGACAACAAGAAAGCGATGTCAGAGGACCTGGAGCTTTGGATTCGGGATCCTGTCGAGTGTATAAAAGAGTTAATGAGTAATCCAACTTTCGAGAGCTCAATGGCGTACGCACCGGAACACGTCTATTCGACGGTTGAGCCAGATGAAGACCATCGCGTTCTTGATGAGATGTGGACCGGCGATTGGTGGTGGCAGACACAGGTGAGAGCGTTCCCAGCTGGTTCACAAACGCTAACTCGGGGTCAGGAAAAGCTCAGGGCAGGCGCGACTGTTACCCCAATCATCTTATCATCGGACAAGACCCAACTCTCGCAATTTTCAGGCGATAAGTCGGCGTGGCCGGTGTACTTGACTGTCGGGAACATCTCTAAGGAAATACGCCGTCAGCCCTCCTCGCACGCGACTGTGCTGATTGGTTACTTGCCGGTCTCGAAGCTCGAATGCTTCCAGGACAGCACACGCTCACTGAACGGCTACCACCTCTTCCACAAATGCATGTCCCTCCTGCTCGAGCCCCTTATTGATGCGGGGAAGAACGGCGTCCAGATGGTATGCGCCGACGGCCATGTCCGCCTCGTTTTCCCAATCCTCGCGGCGTACGTCGCAGACTTCCCCGAGCAGTGTCTTGTCGCGTGCTGCAAGCAAAGTCGGTGCCCACTATGTCTGGTTGCGCATAACGAGCGTGGCGAGAACCTCGTGCAGACAATCTGGCGGGACGAAACGGCGACGCTTGAGGTTTTGGAGAAGCACAGAATGAGGAAAGACGCACCCGAGTTCGACCAGTGGGGCCTCCATGCCGTCTACAAGCCCTTCTGGGCGGACCTCCTCCATACCGATATCTTCGGCTGCTTCACGCCCGACCTCCTCCACCAACTCCATAAAGGCGTCTTCAAGGACCATTTCGTCAGCTGGTGTACGGAGATCTTGGGAAAGAAGGAGATGGACACACGATTTATGGCAATGAATGTGTTTGCGGGGCTGCGGCATTTCAAGAAGGGGATAACGAAGGTGTCGCAGTGGACGGGGAGAGAACACAAAGAGATGCAGCGCGTGTTCCTCGGTGTGCTGGCAGGTGCCGTCACTGACAAGGTTCTCGCCATCGGCAAGGCCTTGATTGATTTCATTTATCTCGCTTCCCTTCATTCGCACACGACCACAACGCTCAAGTTAATGCAGGCAGCCCTCGATACCTTTCACAAACACAAGCAGGTCTTCGTCAACGCCAAAATCCGCGAGCATTTCAATATACCCAAGCTCCACGCCATGCAGCACTACATCGACGGTATTCGGCGTTTCGGGAGTGCCGACGGCTACAACACAGAATCTCCCGAGCATCTTCACATCGACTTTGCCAAGAACGCCTATCGCGCGACCAACAAACGCGACTACACCGAGCAGATGACGCTCTGGCTTCAGCGCCAAGAAGCTGTCGCACGTCGCACAGCCTATATCGCCTGGGTCACTGCTAAGCGGCAGCGTGGGCAGCGGCCGCAGGGGTGGAAGAAGGATGCTGATTTTGAAGACGACTCGGACGATGAAGTGGAGGAGAACGTCGTAGCACTCCCTCTGACGCTGCTTCCCACCAAGCTTTACTCCATCGCCAAATACCCCGCATTCAAGAACCGCCGCCTCGATTACATCCATGAGTCCTACGGCGCCACCGAATTCCTCCCCGCTCTCACCGCCTTCCTCAAGACCAATTTCCGCTCTTTCATGACGCCGAGCCAGCACGATTACTTCGACATCTGGAAGCAAATAACACTCAAAATGCCGCCGAATCGATTCCTCAGCTCGAAAGCCCGGTCTTGTCGCATTCGTGCTACTCCCGCGGTGCCACCAAAAGGACGATCCCTCGGTTCCCCCGCCATCTTCGACACCGCCCTGATCATTGAACACCCGCGCCAATACATCGCTTCGTCTGGTCTTACGGGTGAGTTGATTATCTCAGGTTTACGTGCTTGCGACTGAGTCTCGGCAAGGGCTTCGTCCGGCGCGGGTACGGCTGATCTTCGAGCTGCCGCGGCATCTGGGCACATATCCGCATCCTCTGGCATACATTGAGTGGTTCACACCGCTCAATGGCCCGGATCCCGTCAGTGGATTCTACACAACCCAGCGCTCCACGCGCCAGTTACATGCCAACGCTGCTGTTGTCCCAGTCGAGCAAATCGTGCGCTCGTGCCATCTAATACCCAAGTGTGGGGCGGAGATTGATTCTACATGGACGCGTTCAAACGTCCTCGATCTCGCGCCCGTTTTCTATTATAACCCTTACATACTTTTAGACACTTTCACTAGACGAAACATGGGCAGTAGATGATAATTTTCCCTGCTTCGAGCTAAGCTGCTTTAAATATACTAAGACATTTTCTTTTGCTGTCAACTATGACGCAGTCGGATACCAAGCTTCAGCGCTTGGTATCCGACTCCCAATTGAAGGATATGTCGCCACGGTCCTGAGAGTTTGTCTCACAGGTGCTTCCTGTGTGAAACTTTAACCTGGGGCCTCCTCGAGCAATGGTGCATGAGCTATATCAAGCAATGACGTCTTTGCAGTCTTTGGCCGTGAGCGGAAACTGCAAAGACGTCATGTCTGATCGCGGGCCGGATACAGCGCGACCGGCGTGGCCCGCGTTTGCGACAAGAAATATTTTGCACTCCGTCGATGCCACAACACATATAGTGAACTCCATCGTCGCCATGAGTTGCCGCTTGAAGCAATACTGCTCAACGTAAGTGGTGCTCACGACCACATCACACAATACAGTTCCGCACCGAAATTATGTATGCCTCTGGCGTCTGGGCTGAAGATATATTGACGATTCATGCTATAGATATGAGTGTGCGAGCCACGGAGACAATATTTGGCTCTGGATTAATTGCTGCGTACTAAGGATCACTCTGCGGGCTATATAACTTGGCTGGGAGCTACCGCCGAGGGGGTTTTTCCTGATGCATATAGCCCTTATATTACCCACACGTCTGTAAAGCAGTGCAGGCCTAGCCCTACCCATGTGATGTAAGCCCATATCCGGAATTGGACGGATCAAATGCATATCGGGAAACTCAAACTGAGCTCTTCACATGAACATGCAGACTCAAGAACAAATCAAGAGGGCATGCTTATCGGGCCAGTAGAGTTCAGCCACAAGCCTCATGTTTGTTTGTGTGAGCGAAGCGACCACCTTCCTTGTATATATTACAGCTACGGCTCTACAGGAACTATTCAAGTGTGAGCTTTACGAGCTTCAGTTGGATATACACACACATACACACACAATTTAACAAAGTTTCCACTGTTGCGAACTGCACGGAAACAAAAAGAGTAAGAGAGCACCAAATCCGCCCTTCCCATGGGTTTTTGCTGGTGCACTGTCTGCCCGCCCTTGACTTGGAGAGGATGTGGCCGGTGTTTTCTCTAAATACTGTGGCATAGAGTAAGAGTAACAATTCACCCAGTTGTGGGCATGAGGGATTGCAGAGGCATCTAAATAGGTTGTACCTTGTTTGGAGATTTGTAAGAGACATGGCCAGATCACAAGAGTTATGTGTAGCTCTAGCGGATACCAGATAAGAGGAACGGGGGAGCTATGGGGCACGCGGAGCCACCCAGGTGCACTCCAGTTATCCGGTTGATCGGCTTCACGGTTCTGAATATGTGTGGCATGGGAGGATAAGGCCACAGAGGTGACCGGATTGCTGTGCCCCTCCATGCGGTGCTGCTGCTGTGTGGTGGCTGCATCCCAGATTCGCACAGCCCTGTCATCTGAACCAGACAAAATCCGTGTGCCATCAGACGAGAAGGCCACAGAGTTCACCACATCACTATGTCCATCTATGCACTGCTGCTGCTGTCCACTAGCTGCATTCCAGATGCGCACAGTCTTGTCCTGAGAGCCAGACACAATCTGTGTGCCATCAGACGAGAAGGCTACCGAGGTGACCATGTTGCTGTGCCCCTCTATGCACTGCTGCTGCTGGCCACTAGCTGCATTCCAGATGCACACAGTCTTGTCCCGAGAGCCAGACACGATCTGTGTGCCATCAGGCGAGAAGGCCACAGAGGTGACCGTGTTGCTGTGCCCCTCCATGCGGTACTGCTGCTGCGCGGTGGCTGCATGCCAGATACGTACAGTCATGTCATCTGAGCCAGAAACAATCTGGGTGCCATCAGGGGAGAAGGCCACAGAGGTGACTAGGTCGCTGTGCCCCTTCATCTGCTGCTGCCGCTGCGCGGTGGCTGCATCCCAGATGTGCACAGTCCTGTCCCAAGAGCCAGACACAATCTGTGTGCCATCAGGGGAGAACGCCACAGAGGTGACCAGGTTGCTGTGGCCCACCATGTGCTGCTGCCGTGCAGTGGCTGCATCCCAGATGCGCACAGTCCTGTCCCAAGAGCCAGACACAATCTGTGTGCCATCAGGGGAGAAGGCCACAGAGGTGACTGTGTTGCTGTGCCCCTCCATGCAGTGCTGCTGCTGTGCAGTGGCTGCATGCCAGATACGTACAGTCCTGTCATCTGAGCCAGACACAATCCGTGTGCCATCAGGTGAGAAGGCCACAGAGGTGACCGTGTTGCTGTGCCCCTCTATGCACTGCTGCTGCTGTCCACTAGCTGCATTCCAGATGCGCACAGTCTGGTCCCGAGAGCCAGACACAATCCGTGTGCCATCAGGAGAGAAGGCCACAGAGGTGACCGTGTTGCTGTGCCCCTCTATGCACTGCTGCTGCTGTCCACTAGCTGCATTCCAGATGCGCACAGTCTGGTCCCGAGAGCCAGACACAATCCGTGTGCCATCAGGAGAGAAGGCCACAGAGGTGACCGTGTTGCTGTGCCCCTCCATGCGGTGCTGCTGCTGTGCAGTGGCTGCATCCCAGATGCGCACCGTCTCGTCACCTGAGCCAGAAACAATCTGTGTGCCATCAGGGGAGACGGCCACAGAGGTGACTGGGCTGCTGTGGCCCACCATGCACTGCTGCTGCTGCGCAGTGGCTGCATCCCAGATGCACACAGTTCTGTCCCAAGAGCCAGACACAATCTGTGTGCCATCAGGGGAGAAGGCCACCGAGGAGACTGTGTAAGTATGCCCCTCCATGCACTGCTTCTGCTGACCTGTGGCTGCATTCCAGATGCACACAGTCCTGTCATCGGAGCCAGACACAATGTGTGTACCATCAGGGGAGAAGGCCACAGAGGTGACAGCATCACTGTGCCCCTCCATGCACTGCTGCTGCTGGGCGGTGGCTGCATCCCAGATGCGTACAGTCCTGTCATCTGAGCCAGACACAATCCGTGTGCCATCAGACGAGAAGGCCACAGAGGTGACCGTGTTGCTATGCTCCTCTATGCGGTGCTGCTGCTGCGCGGTGGCTGCATGCCAGATACGTACAGTCCTGTCACCTGAGCCAGACACAATCCACCTTCCATCAGCGGAGAAGGCCACAGAGGTGACCCGGCCACTGTGCCCGTTGATTTGCACCAGTATCAAGCTTCTGGGAACCCTATCACATCTTATAAAATGCAGACCTGCAAACTTCTCATGCCACTGCTTTAGATTTCCTGTTTGCCCCATTTCTGATGCAAGACAACTGATGTAAAGATGTGGGGTAGATATGGAACAAGGGCTGGATTTGAACACTGTCCATATTCGCTGAACAGCTGCTGTGTATTCAATCAACTCCTTGGAGGTTGAAACCTAACATCCATTAAAGCAATGCCTGTTTAAAAACAAACACACAAACCTGTATTGCCCAACTTCGAGCCTGCTGGATAGCATACTGGCAGTCTATCTTTGAAAGGTTCATTGTCTCCATCCAGAATAGCACCTTAAGCTCATAAAACTTCAACAGGGATCCAGCAACCTGATCAACAGCTTTGTCACTATATCGTATGGAATCAAGAAGGGCAGCCCAGTGTTGACATGCATATTTCATCTTTGGCTCAAGGGCTGCCACTCTATCAGCCAACCCTTCTACCTCATCATCCTGTAAACACGAGGACTCCAACTTGCACATGTTGAACTTGAGTGATGTATCCAAGATGTAAAAACACTCTTGTACACGGTTTGCAAAATATGATCCTGGCTGACCTACATGCTTGCAGCGGTTGATCACAAAGTCATCAAAGGACTTGTGATATACGTAAACCTTCTGATCCCGCTCAGAGACATATAGCACAGCATGAAGACTGTCCACAGCATTTTTTACTGCTTCCTCATCCAGGGTCTCTGAAGCATCAACCACAAGGGGAGCAAGTGCATTAATTGTTAAAGGTTTTCGTGCTGTGGTTACTGCACATAAAACATGCTTTGGGATTTTGGCCTCTGAACCCATATTCTGAAGTGCCTCGGTGATCACAGCAGAGTAAAGACTATCAACAAGTTGATCCTTGCAAATATCCCTTTGCAAGAATTCTTTCAGCCGCTGCACTTGTTGTAGAGTACTCAGTCTTGCATTAAATGGAGATATGTAGCGCACGACTGTTGCAGCATATATGAACACTCCAGCAGAATCCTTTACAATTGTTTCAAGTTCACTGCCAAGACTTGGCAATTCTACCTGCAAGAAGCGGCGAATATCGGCCTCAGCATCACTTTTCTCAACATCTTCAAGCCGAAACTGTGCTTTGATATCCTGGCAATGTTTCACAATTTGAGGATGGGGCCGGCTAGTGAGAAGGAATTTAAGCCCATGCAATGGAGTGGCAGCAAGTGTGATGATCAGTTCCTGTATAAACTGACCACCAGCATTATTTTCCAACTCATCAAGGGCATCAATGACAACCACTAGTGGTGGTGGTTGAGATCCAGGCCTCCTTGCTCCAGCCCAAGGTTGAACCAGAAGCTTGTTAATGTCATCCTTTGTAATGGCATTGAACAGCTCAAGTTCAACCATACAAAGTGTATCAACAAGGGGCTTGTACACAGACATAAGCTGCCGGACAATTGTAGGGACAAGGAACTTGCGGGACCGGGTGTTTTCTTGATTGCGAGAACAAAAAAAGGATGCACCAAGTCGATTGCAGCTGCGCAATTTCTGGCAGAGAGTATATGCAATGGTAGATTTGCCGGTACCAGCCATACCACTGAGCCAACAAATGCTGTGAGATGGAGGCAAAGATGCATCCAGAGCCCAGTGTTCTAGCTGTGAAAGAAGCTTCTCCCGTGTTTCTGGTGTACACCCTTGCCAAGTGAGCTCATCTACTCCATCAAAGCGTGCTTCAGCAACACTACACAACCTGGATGCCTAAGAGACAATATTGAGTAAAAGTATTTGGAAATTAAAAGACAATCCAGACCAATGCATTCTCCAATGTGAGATACAAGTTTGCTGCAGTGGATAGGGCCACCTCATGCTGGAAGTAATCATTGAGTGCCAAAGTTGGAACAAGTTATGTTCTTCCACACACCTTGTGCATCTCCCACATTATTTTCCAACTCATCAAGTGCATCAATCACAATGACCAGTGGCGGCGCTTCAAATCCAGACCCCCTTGCTGCAATCCAGGGTTGAACAAGCAGCTTGTCAATGTCCCCCTCATAAGTAGCATTGAGTGATTCAAGGTTGACCTCTTGAAGACTAGCCACTAGGGGCTTATATGCAGAGAGGAGCTGACGTACAATGGTTGGAACAAGAAACTTGTAGGACCTGGTGTCTTCCTCGTTTCGAGAACAGAAGAAGGATGCACCAAGTCGGCCACAGTGCTGCAACTGTTGGCAGAGAGTGTATGCAATGGTGGATTTGCCAGTGCCAGCCATCCCACTAAGCCAACAAATGTTATCAGATGCCTCAAGAGATGCATCAAGAGCCCATTTTTCAAGATGAGATAGAAGGTTCTCCCGAGTTTGTGGTGTGCACCCTCTACGGGTAAGCTTATCCACTCCATTGAAGCGTGCTTTGGGAACATAGGCCAACTTCAATGCCTAAGGAAAAGGATCAAACAGAGAGAACAGAAAATGAGAACAGAACACAAACCAAGGTGTTCTCCAATGTGAGGTATGTATTTTTGGCAGTAGATAGAGCCATTTCATTCTAATAGTCATTGAGTATGGAGGGGTAAACAGTTAAGTTCCTTGAACTCACCACGTGAAAAAGCATAGCTCCCTTCAATTGATCAGCAAATGCCTGAATTTTCTTCGTCAGCATAAGCTGTATCTCAGTGTTGTCTCCCTGGATGTCGGCATGCATTTTGTGAATCCCAAGAGCTCCTTCCACAACTAGTCTACAAACCATGAGCTTATGTTATAATGATGAACCTTGAGACCTACTTCATCAGCTTCTCACTGCTGTTAGTGACCTGAATGCTATAGTATTCCCTTTCTAGGAACAAAGTATTGGCTTGGACCAGAGAGGATGACAGGTTGTCCATCAGAGCCTGCAGACCCTTCTCATTGTCCAGATATATCTGTAGAAGAGTCAATATCAAGCATAGATGTGCTGGATGTCATACCTCAGCCATATCAGAAATTTGATCAAGCAGCTCAAAGACAGAGCTAAACTGGGTCGGAACTGTAGACTGGACCTCTGCTGCCAATTTGTGTAGGCCACGCCAAAAGAGCTTGGCCTTGGTGCATATCTTTTCTTTTCTCGAATGGAAGTCATCGCCAACAGGGAACTGAGAAATGAAAGCTCTGGGATTGTGGTTGAATTGCACAAAGTATGGGCTGAGTGCATAATCCAGGCTGTCCACAGAAGAAACAGCATCAAGGAAGGATGAGATGAGAGCTGTGTCCCTGGATTTTCGATCTAGCTCCAGGAAAAGTCTTCTTGTTTTGAACAGCAGATTGTCCTCAAAGTTCAGTTCATTCTTGAGATCTTCACTGAGTGCAGCTGAGTTGTCAAGCCACTGGATAATGTCGGTGACGATCAGTGCAAAGCTGCCCTCAATCTGGGATCGAGTAAACTTGGTCCTGTTGAAGGTTGCTGCAAACCAGGAGTAGCTGGGGACCCCAAACGCAGATGAGCCCAGATCGTGTGATCAACTTTGGATGCACGCACCGCTGCGGACTCGTCTCCACCGACTCCGAGGCTTCACCTCCGTCCAAGTCATCTCTTTTTCTCTTTGTTCCCTGCATTCTCGGTCTTTCAGTGGGTCTAGTTGAGGCAGATGAGGGACGGAGGAGAGCTGGGTTGCGGCGTGTAATCCTCGAGGCTACTGACAGCCTGACAGTATCGATGTTATCGCCGATGAATCGCCACATGTCAATGGACGTCTCGCATCATCGTCTTCTCGCGATGCTTGTCAGACCCACCCCCCAAACTTGACTGGCGCTCCGCTTTCTCCGGCGTGTCCTCCCTGCCCAGAGTCCCATAACTTGCCGCTGTGCAACCGAGTCAACAGCCCTTTTGCAGAGTCTGACTCGACCGCGCGCATGTCTTCGGACTCTTCCTTTCTTCTTCTCGACACACGACGACACCGACGAGGGGATAGTGAGAAAGGACTCAGACGCGAAGGTAGACAATGGCGTCGATGAAAGCGCTGCACCCGCAATGGGAACGTCCGATGGCCCACTAACGCCTCGGTATACTTGTACTAACGTCGAGTCGCCCCAGGGTACAAGGGCGCAACTCCGTGTGTGCTCTTCTCTCATTCCCTTTGTCTTTGTGTGCTAATTGAATTACCGCCAGACGACGACGACGAGCACGTCTCTCCTCCGAACTCGCAGAATATACTTCCTCCGACCCGCTCTCCTGCCAATCCCAACGCCCTCTCGCTTCCCAGGAAATGCCGCTGTGCGATGCAGTGCAGGTGCGTCCAACAAGCTATCCTGCCATCTCTGCCGCTTATTTTCTTTTTGCCCGCGCAGGCTTTCCAGGCCCCTTCCCAGTGCGCTCGTTGTCACATTCGCTTGAATGCGAAGTCGGAGAGCACCAGCGTAACTGCGCAGGGACCGACCTCTTCTTCCTCTTCCGTTCCTCTCGACACACGACCGCGACGACGGGGATAGTGGGAACAGACTCAGACTCGGAGGCTGTGGGTCGCCGCAGGGTCTGCCGGGCTGAGTACTTGGTGCAACTCCGTGCGTTCTTTCTTTCTTTTGTCTTGTCTTCATTCTCTTGTCTTTGTGCTAATGTGGGTTCGCTCAGGCTGGTGGACGACGACGGCCACGATTCTCTCATTATCCGCATCCACAACACCCTAACGCGAAGTCGGACTCACACACACACTATACCCCATACGCGGGGTCTTCCTCTTCGCACCCATCATCGTCTGCGTCTGTTTCTGTGGATGACGACTAGGGTTGGCCAGATAACGACGGACAACGGACCGGCGTCCGTTGCACAGAAAGAGAACGTCACCGACACGGAGACCGATGCGTGTGCTCGGGACTGGCGGCATGTCGCGCGTTCGCGAGCCGAGAGCTCAGGATTGGTCACAGAGAAGCCAATGTTACCTGTGGGCCTCCGTGTCGTTCGTCCCGCTCGTGCAAATCAACACACACTATGGAGCGCGAATTCCTCGCCGGCTGGAGAACGCACTGGCCGGAGGTTCGTTTGTTGGGGATATCTTTCGGCTCAATTCGCTGACGCGTTTTTGGAAGACGACAACCATCGCGTCGGACGCCTGCATCTTCAGACCTCCATTTTGTATTCAGCGCCGAGACGACAGACGACCGAATGAGGACGAGCTACTCCAGCATGGTACACGCAACGCCTCGTCGTTCCCATAGGGAGGAAGAGAAGGAGCGTTTGCCCGAATGCGAGCGGATCTTTGTCTTTGTCTTTGGATCAACGTCGCAGGAGTGATGAGGGTCTTGAGGCCGCCGACAAGGACAAGGGATACGCAGAGAGAGAGAGAACGCGGGGAAGAAGTGGGAAGTGAGCGACGGGCAGAGGGTGCCAGAGGCTGAGGACTGTATCACCCTCGACCGTATCCACCCGAGCGTTTACGCCAACGCCAACGCGACTTCGACCTCGACCTCGGCTTCGGCTTCGACCCACGCCCGGAAAGGATCGACGCCGACACTCGTCCTCCCTGTTTGCGTTTGGCCCGCCGCTCCCACCAATCATTCACGTCCGAGACTGGCTCTGCCCACTGGAATGTATCCTCATTGACACCGAGCTTGGGAGTCTGCGTCATCCACGGTCCATCGCAACGACACTAGAGCCATCGTCCTCCATCGTCGAGTGCTTTCGCTCCTCATATCCACGCAAACAGAGCCTCTGCGCCGGCAAGCAGCCCAGCAGGACTGGATACGACCACTACGACTCGGCGCAGCGGTACCTTGGTGTCGGCAAGGACCATGCCATGGATATGGAGGTGCATGGATACGACTACCATAACTCGGCCGGTGCGGTACCTTGTGTCGCAAGGACATGGCTCTTGTCCGCATACGAGGCAGAGATGGTGGCGCGGGATACGGAGCCTATGGACTCGGCTGAGCTATCTTAGCCTATCTATCTTGCTGATCTATTCCCTACATACCTTTCTTCGAAGCTTTCGCCTTTGGTTTTCTCATTCTGTTTGTACCTTATCCTTGCAATATGACACTCGAGGAAAACACGCCTACTCGAGGAAAACTTGAGGCTTGAGCGTTTCATCGTCGGTGACAGCCCGCGTAACGGCTTGTCATCGTTCCTCTTCTGCGCTAGCACCTTCGCTTTCTACGTTGGCCTCTTGACCTTGCGATGCATCTCGTCGCTCTCCACCATGCCGACCCTCACACGCGCTACTCGCCCCACCGGTAGCGAACCCTCAGACGCCAGGCCCAGGACCGCGCTACTTTGTCCCTAGCAGTCGGCGACGATGCCAAGCTTTATTGCCCACCGGTGCTTGAAGGCTTGAAGGAGCAGCTAGTTAGTGTGTATTCACTGCTCCGCGTCCTCTATCGCTGCTAACGCGTTCATCAGTTCCGGCGATCCTCTCGCTGCCAGTGGCATTCCCGCAAAAACTCGCCATCGTATAGGCCGGCATACCCCAACGCTCGGCGTTGAATATCCGAGTCAGCTTCGCCGTTCTACTGCGACCGCGAATCGTACCAGGGAGCTTTGAGACGGCGGAAGGCGTGGGCGGGCTGGGCGGGACGGGGTAGAATACGACACCTACAAGTCTTCCAGGTGCGTATCTGTAGCTCCTCATCTCTAATCCATATGCTTATTGTCTCTCAGTGCCGACCCTTACATGCTCCGGCACCCTCTAATACGTCGTCGTCGCCCTCTCTCCCGCTACAAAACCTCATCGTCACGCACAGCGGTCAAAGAACGCACTGCCAGGCCAGAACAGCGACCCGACGTCGGAGTGTATTCGAGTCTCGACCACGCGTATGCGCACAGCTGGCTTGACGCCCGCGACAACCACAGAGCGCTCCGATGAGCTACACACCAAGACCTTCCTCCTCCTCCTCCCCTACGACAAACCCACCTACACGGATCCCCTCCCCGGCTGCTCCCGCTCCGCCGCCTGTTTATTCAGCGCCTTTGCGGCCTTTCCACTATCCCCATCGACTTGGCCGTCCGCGCATATATGATGCGACTGTGCTCGTCCACGAAAACGAAGACCATCGACTGCTTTCGCCAGACGCACGTCGTGGGACACGGCGGTTTCGAGAACTCGCATACGGGCTCACCCCGAGCTCCAGCTCCGGCCATTCGAGTACGGCGTGTGCTGCTCATGGTGGGAGTCGGAGTCGGATGGCTATTATCTGGCGGCGAGTTTTCTGGACGTCCATTCGCATTCCATCTGGGGCTTGCTGCCGTTTTGGGTGGGAGTTGGCTGCTGGAACGACACATCGGCGTCAACTGGGACTCGACGACTCTCCTTCACCTATGGACGAAGCGACCGTTCTTCTACCTTCCCGACCTTCCCAATCCATCGCGCGGCTACCTCGTCGTCGTCTCCGTCCGCTTTCCCGTCCATTCCGGCGGCTTGTCTCTATGCTGGATCGGGGGGGTTGCTACGCGGCTTGGAGTTTGGCCAACCCGGGCCTTCTTTGCGCTCGGAGACGATTCGTTCGTCAGCACTGTCGTGAGGCGGACGGTCCATCTCGAGCTTCTCTCCGCTTCCGGAGGGAGATAACGATATCCGTCGAATCGCTTTCGACGGACTCTTTCTCCGAGTCCCGAGTTCGTCGTGGACACGCGACTCGAATGCGAATTTCCGACCCTACCCATCGACCGCGCAGCTCCTCGTCATCATTCCGTCTATCCCGCCGACGAGCGCAGACATAGGAGGCATGCCTCGCCAACCTCGCTCTCCCGAATTCTGCCTCTCGTAGTCCCAGAGGCATCTCACCGTGCCCCTCTGCTCCTACAACGACGTCTCAGCCTTTCTGCGGGACGTCATCGACCTCTCCACTAGATCTAGCAGCCCCATCCGTGTCTTGGTGCCTCCGCCTCCATCTTCCGCACCGACTCCTCACGTCTGGCTCCGTACCGACTTCGCGTGTCGTTCAAGCATGCAAACAGTGCCCCGCCATCGGATGGACCTGTCTTGGACGCGGGAAGACGTGGGACGAGGTGCAGGCAACGGATGCGTGCTGTCTGCGCAGTCGCAATGTCTCAGTCGCAGTGCCTCAGGCTCCGCGGGACGTCATTCCGGCTTCCGTTTCGCCGGTCTCATCACCGCCTCGTCATCTTCCGCCCGCCTCTCTACCTATGCGCAATGCTATATAAACCACTACTCTGTGTACAATTCCCTCCCCGCTCTCTTCACACCCATCCACACCACCATCAACACCACTATCCACCCTCTACAAACAACCATGATCTGTTCTACTCGCGCTGTCGTCCCACCCAACGGCTTCTTGCCCTACGGTGGTCGTAGTGTCGCTATCGCTGCCGCATCAACCCCTCCTGTGTCCGCCCTCAGACGTCTATCCGCCGTTGACCTCATTGTCGAGATCGTCCCGGTCCTACGTACGACGAAGGCGGAGCCCCTGCGTCGGCAACGCGCTAGTCCGAGTACGGACGCCTGTTCTCCTCACGTTGCGCAGATGAAGGCATTGGGGGGAGTACCTTTGTACCGTCAACGAGCCCACCGCGGTATCAGCTCAGGCTCCGAGTCTTCCTGCGACTTGGTGGTGCAGGCGAAGTTGTTGCCAGTGGGAGGAGTACCCATGTACCGTCAACGAGCCCTCCAGGATAGCTCTTCTTGGTACGCCCACGACGCGATGGGTGGGGTACCCATGCGTCGCGGCTGCTGGGTCCCTCATACACGTATCTTGATTTTTTCGAATACAATTCTGTCATCTCGTCTTCTTTCTGTCGCCGTATCATTATATTCCTCCGATACGCCTGGCCTCTCGGACTAGTTCTTGTTTGCTTTACGAGTACTTTAGTTACGAGTACTTTAGTAATCGTTTATGACACACCTGACAAGGGGTTTTCGCATCGATCTCGCCACCCTTCATCTTTCTAGATTGTAATGAAATTAGCGAATTTCATTAGATTGGATTTGAAGTCTTTTTTTAAATTGGTAACAACTTTGGTAGTCTCAATAGCGGCTGTGTTCATCGTAAGCTGGTTCTCGTTAAGGCTGCGTAATAGTTCTCCCGTCACCGATACCATTCATTGTCACGTATTGTCACTGCGCATCAGCGCACACCATCACACCTTATCATTGCCATTGCCGCCCACACCGCACCGCCCGCCGTCGGTGCCCACCGCCCTGTGACCATCATGTGACCAAAACATCAAAATTACCGGTCAACTAGTAAATCACCCTGCTATAAACCACTTAGGGGAACAAGCAGTAATTGAGTAGCTATGGGCAAAACAACACAAAACCAATGAACACCCATGCAACCACCTCTGGTATTACAACCTCCACCAATTTTTACATTACTCTACTCTGAAGCAAACTACCTGACGATCAATCCATCATGCAGCACGTCCACGTCGACGACAGCAGCGTCGCTGCGCAGTGTCGTGGCTTGAATCATAGTGCGATGGCGTGGCACGCAGTCTGAGTCGATGTGTCCCGTACTACGTGTTCGGTCCTGCGAGTATTTAAAACACGTGCATCAGGACTGCCCACTCTTGGCCTGCACTGGTTGCCGGAGCGCTAGCGACGGCTTTCTTGTATGGACAGTCAGTTTATATCTGTTTGGCGCTGCAACTATATATCCTCAGTTGAGTTGTACAAGTCTTCTGTAAGCTGCTGACAATGGCTTCGGACACTGGTCGTTCGGTAATTTTCTGATGAAAATTGCTCAATAGAAGATCTTATCCACGCCCCTGTCGTGTCAAGCCTCATAGGGAAAGGTTTGGCTATGAAAGAAAAAAAAAGTCCCCGTCAGAATCAGCCCATTTTTGGAGAGGACACATGTATCTACTGCCAGTATATAATGTAGCAGTACTGAAAATCCGAATGGTCATTTTTGTTTATGAATTGAGGATGTGGTATCAAGCTCTTTTCCGAAAACAGAAACACCTGTAGAAAGAAAAGTCCCCATGGGAATCAGCCAGTTTTTTGGCCAGGAGGTACATATCTACTGCCAGTACACGATGCAGTAGCCCCGAAAATCCGAATTTTCAGTCATATTTTAGGAATTGACCAATAAGAATTGAGCACTTGCCGGAAGTGGAAACAAGCGTAGAAACAAATCCCCATGGGAATTGGCTGGTTTTTTGTAAGGGGGCATGTATTTCTTGTTGGAACACGGGACGGTAGCTCCGAAAATCCAAACATCTTGTATTGATAGACCACGTACTTCTCGAATGGTTGTTCCTGCAGACAGTGTTTGTATGATTACTTGTGTTTTCTCTGTGCTATATTGTGATCCTTGATGTTTCCTCAGTTGAGATACAAATAGGAGAGGCTTTATTTGCCATGCATGCGTGTATCCTGTTGGATACCTAACGAATCTGATCAATTCTTCATGTACACTGGCTACTTCCGCCCTTCAGCTCTTGCCTTCCATGTCCATGCTTGCCGCCAGCGCCTTCTTCTTCTTCTGACCGGTCTTGCCTGTACTAGACTCAGTGTTCGCGCTACTATACACTGTGCCATTCGTCGCTGAGGACAGCTTTGAGGCTGCCTTTGCCGTAGCCTGCTTGTGAGGCTGAATTCGACTCTCAAACACACGCCCAGCCAGAGGGTTTGCGTTCAATTCTCTACAAAAAAGAACGGAAATCAAGTATCAGGGTACATTAATACCACACACACTGAGAAATACATGCATAGTGCTACAGGATGGATCTTAAGGTCTTCGGATCTTAAGAACATACAAGGGAGGCCGGAGCGTAAGGCCGGAGTGTAATAACTCGCTGCAGCAAAATCTCGAGGACGATGAACAGCAAGGATCTGCTAAAGCGCGCAACAGGCTCCCTGCGAACAATAACTCGCTGCAGCAAAATCTCGAGGACGATGAACAGCAAGGATCTGCTAAAGCGCGCAACAGGCTCCCTGCGAACCTCAAGATAAGTCATGTGGGCATCATGAACATGTAGAGGCACCTATCGATACCGCAGTCCTGCACAACGTCCTGCACAACGGCCTTTACTAGTAAGACTGGTTTCAGTGTCAAGATGGCCTGTCACTGTGCTTGTAGAGCGGTTCCAGAGAAATTTGCAGGAAAATCTTTGGGAAATTGCGAGAAAATGGTGATGTCAGAGGTGAAATTCGGATGAAATTTTGGATGCAGGTAGTGTTGCCGCGAGCCGAGGTCGAGCCCAGCGTGAGGTGCCGAATGGGGCAACTCAGCTCGGCTCAGCTCGGACCTCATCAAGACCTCATCAACGAGACTATTATTTTACCGGATTGGGCGCGGGCAGCGAGAAGAAGAAGAGCGTGCAATATAATCAATTAGAGGCTACCACAGGTGAAATAAATTAGAGATCTGAGCCTTCCTTGGGCTGTATAAGCTGTCGCAACTCGTCGAGCCGCCCCTCCGCAATATATACATCCACCTCCTCCGCTGATAAGTCGAGCATGGTGATCGTGTCGTCCGTGGTGAGGAGGAGATCTTGAAGGAAGTTGACGGGACGTTGGTCGCGAATGCGATACTTCAAGATTTGAAGCATCTCCATATGCTCCGAGGAGAGTTGATTGCGTCGCGACCTGTCGGTTTCTTTGCTGGAAGAAAAGACGCGCTCGCAAGGTACGGCGGATGCCTGGCATGGCAAGACGTCGCATGCTACTCTGAAGCAGAGGGGAAAGTCGCGTTGTGACTGCTGCCACGGCGTATTAGCGTTGGCGTGTCGTTATTTGAATCGATGCTCACCATCGAGTCCCAGAACTTGATAATGTCGAAGGTCTCTAGTGTTTCAGCGTCACAGATGACTCCTGCATCCTCCCATCGTGTTAACTCGGTGTTAACGATGAGCTTGTCCTCGGCATCATCGAGCCGTGCTTGTTCGGTGGGATCAGGGCCTCCAGCGGGCGTCGTCTCTTCGACGGAGGAATCAGAGGAGATGCTGGACAACGAACTGCCAGAGTATTGGCGTTGCAGATTCAAGAGGCAGCTCATTCCGGACTGCAAGGAGCGAGCAGCACGAGAGGGAGTTGAGATGGAGATGGTTCGAGTGCCGCGTTGGGCCGAAGGTGCGTTGTGCTGTTTTCGGAGGTCTCGCTGGAACATTAACATCTGAATTCAAAGAAGAGTGAGATTGTGTAGGTGATTCATCATAAATGCGCTCACCGATGTGCAGAGGGACTCCCTGGCTGTTGTAACATCAGAGGCTGACCACTCCAATGCCACCATTTTTTTCGAATTTGATTGTTGGATTGAGCGCTAATAGGCGTTGACTAAACGTCTCGCAATATAACATCAACATACCCATCGCAAGGCCGTAAATCTTGGAGGCGCGCGCTTTGTCCAAGTAGCCGTCTAACTTCCGACCAGCCGCATCAAGCGCGTGCGAGAGCTTCGGGAATGTGTTCTTGAGGTCGCGAGTGAGCAGTTGGCGGAACATTTCATAGAGAGGGATGACGACGGAGAGTGTTGGTGTATGCTCGGCAGAGACAATCTCTTGAATAAAATGTGCTGCCGAAAGGACCGCACGGACATCGGACAGTACCTGCAACTGCTTCTCGGTGAAGTTCCCCGCGGCCAGCCCATACTTGTCGACATATTGCTGGACTGCGAGCATGAGCTCGAGCAGCCTATCGATCATGAGATAGGTTGCCGACCATCGAGTGTCAACGTCCTTCAAGAGCATGACGACACGAAGCAACAGCGGATCGGCCGTCGGGTTCTTACGAAACCAGCCCTCCTCGTTCCCCTCCTCGATGAGCTCCAGCCAGCTTTCGCGGCGTTGTCCCGAAGAGCGGATGGACGTTACACATTGTCACGCGAGCTTCACGACGTCCGTTCACATTGCATCCCAATATTCCTGGTCTTCGTAGAGTTCCTCGGAAAGAGGGAAAGCGCCCATGGAGGCATGAGCTGCAGCGGCGTCTTGTGACGTGAAGATGGTGAGGTAGCGTAGGAACTCTTTAACGACGAGGTTGATGATGTGAGGGAAGCACCTATACTTATGTTATTAGATTTGAGTGAATGTCGAGCGAAAACCCATACCGAACGCGATTCCCGACGGAATCAAATTTAACACCGAGTGCCTCCAGCCCATCTGCTGCTTCTTCCATGGTTGTGTCGTTGTTGGACGCGTTGTCCAGGGTGAAGGTGGAGACCTTGCCGAGGCAGTCAATCCTCTGGAGAATCTCGCACAGTCCAGCAGCAATATTGATGCCGTTGTGTTGCCCATGCATCGCGCGAAAGCCGACCAGCGCCGAACGCAGAATGAGACCTCCCGTTTCCGGATGCCGGGCTAGCCAGTGAGCGGTCACCGCCATGTATGACTCGAGATTCTCGCGCGACCAGATGTCGGACGTGAAGGCGACACGGCCCAGGGACTTCTGAAAGTAAGGTAAGCACGGGAACAATCAAGAAAGGAGCTCGAAAATACCTTCAACTCCTCGATGAGACCGTTGTACTCCTTCCTGAATTCGTCCTCGAGTAACTGCATGAGCTTGGTGCGATGCGGGATATCATGGTCCTCGAGGTCGGTTCCAAGATAAAGAAGCAGCTCCCGGAACTCGGGGCACTCCACCGCGTTAATGGTCGGGGTCCCGACAGGAGGATGGTAATAGACTAGATGATGATTGTTAATGAATGTCTGGATCGATAAGTGAAAGACACGTACATGGTGAGGACATAGGCTGTGAAAGACTGGGTCCGGTTGGCCCAGGTGAGAGTGCATTGATATTCCAAGCGGCTGCGAGGCCGCACGAGCACGGATAGCCCGGCGCGCATCGACATTGTCGCTGGGGCGGCATTGAGGACGAACCCTAGATATCCGGAGGGTTTAATACCCTAGAGCTCAAACGTGTCGCTAAAGCGAAACACTGAGCCATGTGCAAAAGAGAGAGAGAGGACCGGGAAAACCCTGAAGGCGCTCAGGCCCAGGGCTGCTCGCGAAGCGAAAGACCGTATGCGCGCACGGAAAATCATCTGCGGCAACCGTCGGCTAGCGGAATTTGCACTGGTAGGGAGGGAGGGAAATTGTAATTGATTTGCTACTGGGGACTTGTATCTTCTTTGTTGTACGTTCCCGCCCTGGTCACGGACGCTCGTAGAACTCGTTTCTGAGTATTGTACAGATGAAGCAGACGCGCGCAAATCCAGATGCGACACCTGTCATCTCTGACCAGATCAAAGCTGCAAAAGGTGTCGCACTTCCTTCATCATGACATTACAACATCAAACCGGCCATGATTGCCGACATTCAACAGCATGCACAATATACCTTAGCCTAACCCTAACCAACCTAACCTCTAACCAACTAACCTCTAACCACCCTAACCCTAACAGCTAACCAACCCTAACCGCTAACCAGCTAACGCTAACCAGTCGCTAACCTCCGGTCATGGCTTTGATTAAATGATGATTTGATGATTGCCAGCCTTCGGCACTGCAAATGGGAGTGTCGCATCTCGGCGGATCCATGCCAAAAGTGTCGCATTTGCACACAAACTAATGTCAAAATCATCAAAGTGTCACATCTTCTAGGTGAGTGTCGCATCTGTTTTTCCGTGCGTCTGCTGCATCTGTTAGGTCCCGCTCGTTTCTCGCGTCGCATGCGCGCCACATTTCGGTCGAGAGCGCGAATCTTGAGCGCAATACGTTCCTGCTTGTTACGAAGCGGCTTTCGAGGGGAAGGTGATGCGGGAAGGGTAGTGGATGAGTTCGTTGCGCTTGCGGGAAGCGGCTGAATGCTGGATGTCAATATTTAAGTGTGAACGAGCTATATCAAGGTGCACCTTCTTCGGAGGGAGAGGTACGCGGCACTTGAGTCCTCGTTTGGTCACCCGCAGAACGGGATTCTGCTGAAACCACAGTGCAACAGGATCGAGCTGGCGACGAGTCAGGATGTGCAGTCAGAGATGGGTTAAACACACACCAGGTCGTCCTCACTGACACCATATTGTCCCCCCGATGTCTCATTGACTCCATCCGTGCCAGTAGCTGTAATCATTGTTGTATTGGCGGTGAAGGAAGGGCCGTAGTCGTCCTCCGGTTGTGACGATGGCACCTCGTATTCGTATTCGATGTTGGAGAGGATGCTGGACATTTTGGATGGAGGAAGTAGAGTCTGGAGGACGAGGTAAGTGAAACAGAAGCATTTCAGGTGTTTCTGTGCAAGCGACGCTTGTAGCCGAAGGATCGCCGCCACACACACCGTTGCTCAGGGCAGCTGCTGAAACACACTGTGAAACAGCCAGGAACGGTGCTGGAGGTGCGGGAGGGAAGCAAGAGCGAGAAACATCGACATTGGCGATGGTGAGCAAACGGGGCGACTACATGATGAGGTGGATGATGAGTTACGAGCCGAGCCGAGCCGAGTTCCCTTTTCGGGTCCATCACCTCAGCACAGCTCGCCTCGGCCTCACGGCAACACTAGATGCAGGCCCTGAAAGAAGTTTGGACGGAAATATGCCAAGGGCTATCTATACAAAGGTTACATACTTGTTTGTCGACCGGCATATACAGTCTGTATGAGAGACTAGCCAAGGGCCAAAATCCGGATCTGACCTCTCAGCCTATAATCAGGGGTCCTGCCTCATAAGAAGGTAAATTATTGGGACTACACAAAGCTACGGCCAAAACAAAAAAGATTAAAAAAAAGTACTCGGTCTGCCATGTGAAGCACTGGCCTTTCTCCACAAGTTTGTATTATTTCAAGCTTCGTGTTGCTTTTGAAATACAATCTTGTCTGCTTGTCCTTCCTTGGTCTTCGATGACGTATAAAGCCAGTCGGCCCTAGCTCCGTCCTATCTCGTATCGTTTGTTCCGCATATTCTTGGTGTCGTTCCGCATGGCGCCGCCACCCCGAGATAATGCAAAAAATCTAACTTGTTGCGGTAAAGACAGAGATACAGCACCACTGGCTCATTTGACTTTCAAACTCCGCAATCCTCTCAGCACCGCGTCCATGTTCTGCACGCCGCCGACCCACTCCCCGCTCCACCCTTCTTCCCTGCGCTGAACACGCAACGACGAGTTTGTGTACGAGGCGTAGGGACTTGACATCGACAATTCCGACGGGGTGTTGTCGTTTGGATTTTCTTCTGCTGCTGCTTCTTCGACCTGCAGCGAGGGGTACCAATTGAACGGAGCGCCACTATCTGCGCGTCTTCGGCGGTGGGACTTGACTTTGACTTTAGCCCCCTCTGGGATATCCTCCGGCCGCCCAACCCACACCCAGCCATGCGAGATGTCGTTCTCGCGTACTGTCACTGTCCTCGACGCCCCGGCCCGTTTGCGCTTCTCTCTCTCCCGCGACACACGGCTGCTGCTGACGATCGACTCCCGTATAGAGCCCTTGTCCGACTTGAGCGAACGCACGGTGAGTCTGCGCGCCAGACGTTCTCCTTCTCCTTCTCCGCTCCTTACGCCGCCGACGCCGACGCCTGCAACCTCCCCCACTCCAACATAACCAACGCGAAATAACAATCAAACTGCGCATCCGTCAACACGCGCTCGGCGAACGCCTTGCCGGCCTGCTGGATTGTGCACGCCTCGGCGTTGTTGTTCCTCGCCCAGTCGATTTTGTCGAGTAGGTCCGAGAGGTCCGGGAGCACGGGGATGTAGTGCTCGAAGGGACGGAGCCAGGGGGTGAATGGTTCGGTGAAGATCGTTGACTGTTTTGGGAGGTTAGGGAGGGATGGGATGGGATGGGATGGGGAGGAAAACACACCTTGAAAACCAACGACCCGCTCTTCAATAACCCGATATATCTTCCCGAGAAGGAATTCCCGTCGACATCCATCAGATACTTATACCGATACACGTCTTCCCGCGGGCGTTTGACTTCCGTCCCCGCGCGCACCATGCCATACTTATCCATCAACTCGTGTGCGTTACACCCCGCACCACAGAGATACTCATGGAACGCACTGAGCGCGACGTCCATAAGCGGCTTCCCGCGCTCCGTGCACGAGATATCCACGAGGCGGAACCGCGGGAAGCGGTGGTAGTTGTCGCCTGTGATGTGTCCGCCCGTGGACGACCCGCGCCAGTATATCCGCGGGTCCTTTTGGGACCAGGGGACGTTATCCGGGTATGTGTAGGACGCGGCGAACTCCGAGTCGGAGTAGTAGAACTCGCTGGGGACGAGGATGTCGGAGAAGCAGGGCGAGACTTTTGTGGTGCTGAGCACGGGGAAGAGGCCTGTGGTGAATTGGGCGCTGGAGGAGAATAGCATGACTGCGAATTCCCGTTTAGCGCGCGCAAGGAATGGGATGGGAAGGGCAAAACAAACGCACAAGCACTAGCATCGTTCCCTGCCTCCGTGAACCCCATCGGCGCATTTGGTATGACACACCCCATCTCGTCGCGGAAATACTTGTCCGTCGGGGCGGGCGAGTGTGCGAACGGCTGCGGGTCTGGTTGGGAGAGCGCCTGGTGCTTCATGTCGATGTCCAGTTTGCGGGGGTTGAAGAGCACGCGCGGCTCGTCGCGCCCGTTGAGGATGAGCGACATGTTTGGCATCAGGTGGGCGATCTTGCATGTGGTGGTTAGATTGGGATATGGGAAAGAGGAGAAGGAGAAGGACAGAGACGCACCCGTCCGAAAGTCCGTGGCCATGAATTCGTGTACATCAACCCATGCCCGTCGGTATACTTGAATGCGCTGTTCTCAAACACCCCAGTCGTCATCCCGAGTCCCTGTGCGTGTATCTGTATACATATCCATCTCCATCAGCGGGCCGCTAACGCAAGAAAAAGAAAAGGAGCAACACACGATATCCGCAGCCCTATCCATCATCCTCTTGAAATACCCCTTATCCTCCTCCGCCAGCTGGTAAAATGGGGCAAAGTCCCGCTCGACTTGTTCGTACTCGTCGATCAAGCACGAGTGGTTCCGCGCGTAGTCGAACCAGTCGGGGAAGTTGGGTGGCGGCTCGCGGTTGTTGCGCAGGCGGTAGCGGGAGATTGCTTGCGGGAGGGAGGAGGATTGGGCGGAGAGGAGGAAGTCAATTTTGGCGTTGGCTGCGGGGTCGTTGGGTGCTGTAATATTTGGGTGAGTGAGTGAAATGGGAGAGGAGGGCGACGCACGGTTCGGAGGTAGATTGGGAGTGGGATTGGAATTGGAACTTCGTTTGAAGCCAATAAAGACGAGCACGACGAGACCGATTGGCACCACGAGTGTGTACCACCTGTACCACCATACCCTCTCCCGGAAGCCTTTTCCCTCCTCTTCCTGCGCGAACCGCTCCATCTCGAACTCCACGTCGTCGTCGTCGTCGTTAAACGCATTCCCGGTCCCGCCATTCGTCGGCAACAGGGGGTGTCCCACGGTGTTGTTGGGTTGCGTGCGGAAGGACGCCGGGAGCCATGCAGGTGTTGAGCGTGGCATCCCTCGGAGAAGGTGGACGGAAGGAAGGGAGAGGAAAGAGGGCGGAGAGGAGAGTAGACAGAGATCTTCGGGCGGAGATCGTTGCCCGTTTTACATGTAAATTGTGGGGCGCTCATGCCGATAGATACGCGAGCGCACAGCATGGATAGCCCCGGTTGGTTTCATGTCTTGTTGTCGTTGTCAAGACGGCCGAGGGGAGGAGGGTGTAGAGTAGACAGTAAGTAAACTGTCCTCAGTCGCACCCAGGAATGGTGGTAAGACTCCGGTATATTCACCTGTAGAGTAGACAGTAAGTAAACTGTCTACAGGTATCGTAAGTATCACGGTGAATGTATAAGTAAAGAAATAGACGAACCCTCAGTCGCACCCAGGAATGGTGGTAAGACTGAGGGCTGTCGAGAGGCTTCCGCTCCCTATAAGGGAGCGGATACGATCGACTACGAAACTGATGAGAAATAAATAAAGAGCAAACCTCTGCAACGCCAAACGGCTACCCAAGGGATGAATCCCTACCTCAACAGAGGGGAGGATTGGGTGAGACCTGCATCAGGAAAACGGGACGTGTCCCTGTAGCACCCAGTAGGCCCAGTAGATGGGGTAGACCAGTAGACAGGTACCCTGGTACCGGCATCCTGGTAGCAACCGGGGGTCTGCTGGCAGCACCTGGTAGCAGTTAGCCTACAGCCTGTTAGCAGCCTGGTAGTCGTCCGGTAGTACCAAGCAGACACGAGTGCACATGCAAAAATATGATGAATCGAATGGTATTTCACGCTCAAAATTACTACAAAGTACAAACAGGACATCGTCCGGCTAAGGGGGTGTGTCGATGGGAGCGGTCGGATGAAGTCGGAGGAATGGAATGGAGGGAGATGGGCAGCAAGACAGCATCTATTGGAAGATGTCAGCATCAAATTCACATCAGCAGAGCACATACCCGGAGATGAAGGCGGACGGCGGGGCTTGCAGTAGAGAGAACCTGAGGTGATTCTCGAGACCGGGCCTTGAGACGGGGCCTTGATAAGGGCATTGAGGCGGTGCTTGAGACGACAACTAGCGAGTGTATCGCGGTGAAGGGGAGGATCGAGAGCGGTGTCGTCATGCCTGTGTAAATTGAGCATTGAGCGAGCGGCAGACAAACACATACCTCCAGAGAAATAACATCGCGCAGGAACAAAATTTGAGGTGCTTGTTGTGAGTCTGCCTTGAGGATTTGAGGAGGTGTTGAAGGAAATGGGAGCGTGGGCAGCGTTAAGGGAATTGGGGGTGTGGACAGAATCAGGCTTGATGGAATCGGGCAGCGTGGAGGCAATTGGGAGCATTCTTGAGGTATAAGGAAGGGTTGTTGAGGAATGAGGAAGGGTTACTGAGGAGCGTTGAGGGAGGAGTGTTGAGGGAGGAGCCGGGGGGCTGGAGCGCCGGTGCGGATTCCTGGCGGATGAGAGCGTGTAGGAGACGGCCTGGGTGAGGGAGAAGGGGCGGAGGGGACTGGGAGCTGGCCTCACTGGCCGCAGAAGGGAGGGCTAGGCGGTGACATCAACGAGGGGTGGGCGGGGCGAGGGCGAGGAGTCGACATGAGGGTGGGAGGGAAGAAGCAACCAAGTGGCGCCACTTTTGGCGCTGACAGATGCATCAACAATCACGCAATTGATGCATGTGATCTATGGACTTAGCGATTTTCGTGGCTTTCTCATGTACCTCCCGTAGTTTGGAGTGGTCCGGGAGTGATACTCCTGACAATTTCGAGCACAGTACACTCTCACACTGCCATACAGGTGCCCTTCCAGCCTTTGAAAGACCAAGGTCCAATCTGCAAACAAGTGCCGCTGTCAAGATCTACCGAGCGATCGCTGATCCGCTCCTCGCTTCTACCCGCTGCGACCAAAGCTGCCTGCCAACTGCTACTGGGCCTACTAGACCTACCGGCGCTACCAAGCGTTGGCAGGCAGCCCAGTAGCGCAAACCCTTTTCCTGATGTGACAGAGCGAACGTGCGACTGTGTCGGGGATGGACGAGAAGTTGCGCATGCGGTGACGCGGTAACGAACGGCCGAGGGTGAGTGCATACCGACTCCCGAGAGCTATACCGAGTCTAGTCTGTATACGTTCCTGGCGGCGGCATTCAAAACGAAGCGTAAGGAAGGAAGACAAGAGGATTGCTTGGCAGACCGTCACTGACAGTGATCCCCGCATCGAAGCCATCAACAAGTGGTGGGAAGCCGTTGCCAAACAAGGCCACATACCGGCATCTAGCCTTCTCCCGCACTACTTTAAGCTTACGCGTCTCTCGTCCGCGACGCTGCAATGCATCCATTCGCTCTATCCCCTATAGCGCCATTTCAAAATTCTCAGACGACGAGGTCGGACGACGCTACAGCAAACTCACTTGGCTCAGACGACTGTCGTGCAGAAGCTTCATAGCTTGAACTCCCCGCTTTCGAGACTCGAGCCCGTACTGAAGTAATATGGAGGAACCAAGTCGTGCGTCTCGCTGCTGATTACGACACCTCAGGCTATGTCCTTCCCGGGCCAGCCAGTACTTCGTCGAGTCTTCGTTTCCCGGCCGCATGCGGCATGCCTTCCACTGGCACCTTCCAGCACGGAGAATTGTATCCTCGTTGCATCGACAAGCATATCTTCAGGGAATCCTTGACGTACAAGAGCCTCATGTGCCATTCTCGATAGGGCTCAGAATATGACGACTAGAGCGCTTAACTTCCCAGGTGTGTGTCCTTGCTTTTTATTCCCTTTTTTCATGCTCTTACACGTCGTCCTCAGCTACGTTCCGGAAGACCTACTGTCCTGTACTTGGTCGATGAAGCCATGCCCTCGCCACGCACCCTCTATCCCACCCGCCGTCGTCCTATCACGGATCCCTTTCCATCCCTCCCACGATACACGCAACGTCGTCGCCGTTGACCGTCTTTGACTAGTTCTGGTCATGGAGCGGACTCGACTTGACTCTCGACTAATATGAGTCGGGGCTTACCACAAGCCCCCCGCACGTCTCACATTTCAGAGTCCCGACCCACACTTCATCCACCGCTCGCCTCGCCTCCCAAACCCATCTACATCAGCATAATGCCAGTGAATAACTACCACTCCCGTGTCCCCGTGTCCCCGGCCCCCCCTGCGTCAGCGCCTTTCCATAGCCCCCATTGACTTGGTCGTCGGCCATCCCCACGTGTGGCTGTGTGCCTCTGCAAAGAACGAAAGCCATCCATTGCGTTCGCCAGCCGCACATTGTCGGGCATGGTAATCCGGCAGACTGTTGTTCGGGTTCTCCGTGAGCTCGAGCTCGAGTTATTCGAGTACGGGGTGCGCGGGCTGGCTGGGAAGGACTATCGCATGACTTAGAGTCAGTCGGTGCTATTTCTACGTCCTCATTATGCTTTGCGAATTGGAGTCGTTCTCCACGTGTATAGAAGTGGATCTTCATGCTCTCTCAGACTTCTTGCAGGTTTGGAGGGATGTAGGGGGGAATATGCGGTTGAATCACTATTCGACAGACTCCCCGAGTCATGCTGCTACCGTTTCAACCCTCCCATCTTCCGCAGCTGTGTCCATCTTCCATGCCGGCTACACCCAGGAGAGCTCACTGCTCTCCGATAGACTTGTATCAGAACAGAAAGCCATATGAAGATGTGCCAGAGGAGGCAAAGAGGCAAAGAGGAGCTAGAACCAGAGCTAGAACCTGAGGAGTGACTCGGCTGGGGTCGAAGGTGCAGATCGTACAATGTTTAGTTGAGCTAGGGTGTAGAGTGCACTGAGAGTACATTGAGCTTATTTAGTATGTACAACTGTATCTAGAAGAATCTACAATGTTCTGCAATGTTCTGAATCAGCTGAGCAAGCGACCTTGTGAAACACCGAAGGATGCTCGACTTGCGAAAACTCGCAACCCAAAACGACTCTCAATCCCAAAACCAGTCTTAGTCCTGTCAGTGTCAACCTGCAACACATCAATCCCAATCCAAAGTATCCTTCAAGCTGAGAGTTTGTTCTACCTAGTACATTACAGCTTTTATATCCTACAAGAATCTAGTATGGTAGCTATGACAAACTGCGGTGGATAGTTTATTCTCAAACCTTCTCACTCCTTCTACAGCTACCCAGAGCGCCCAAGACATGGCTGGCCCTCTTCCAGAGTGGTCTCGAGCATCCTTAGAAGCAGTCCAAGATGGCATCATACCAAAAAGCCCAAAGTCACGTCCTTCCTGTGGGTTTTCAGTGGTGCACCTGCCTGCTGGTCACTTGGGAGAATGTGCTCAAGGTTTCCTATTAATGGGCGGGGAATTTGCGCACCTTAGAAAGCGGGACATGTCAGATGAAGCAGACACACGCAAAACCAGATGCGACACAATCCAAATTAAGCCTGCATCTTGATGGCATCTTGCCGCAGATGCGACACATTTACCAGACGCGACACTTGCATTTGAGGCGGCCGGAGGCTGGCAATCAACACATCATGATGGTTAGCTGGTTAGATGTCGGGTGGTTAGCAGTTAGGGTTAACTGGTTAGTGGTTAGTGTTAGAGGTTAGTTGGTTAGATGGTTAGTTGGTTAGTGGTTAGTTGGTTAGGGTTAGTGCTTAGGGTTCGGTTAGAGTTAGGTTAAGAAAAAAAACATGGGGGAGATGCCAGTATATTTGTGTAGTCTGTTGAAGCATCGGCAAGGGCGGCAGGTTTGATGTGGTGATAGCAACAGCAAGAACGTTCAACACTTTGCCAAGCCTGATGCGCAAGTGTCGCATCTGTTTTTGCGTGCGCTGGCTTCATCTGTACAATCCTCCTTAGAAAGCGGCCTGAGAGCTCAGAATCCTTGAGCTTCACCGGAAACAGCAAGCGTTGAGAGTGGATGAGAGTGGATGTACAGGCACGGAGATAGCGGAGAGAGAGACGCCGCGGGCCTCGTGGACTGATCGTCACAGTAACGGTGGCGGCCACGTGGTAACGGTCACCACGACCTCCCACTATGGCAATGGACGTGTTGCAGCATGTATCTACGCGCCCATTGCTCAGGAAACACGTTGTGATGCTGTGCGTGTTCGTAGAGATAGATTTCCAAAATACGGCTTTTGTACTATCAAGTCTCAGTCGAGTCGTCCTCTGGGGATTGTGTTTGCAACGGTGGAAACTGTGTTTAATTTGTGTGTGTGTGTGTGTGTGTGTGTATGTGTGTGTGTGTGTGTGTGTGTGTATATGTGTGTGTGTGTGTGTGTGTGTGTGTGTATATGTGTGTGTGTGTGTGTGTGTGTATATATATAATCCGACAGGGCTAGAAAAGCTCGCGCTTGTGTAGTTCCTGTGGATGTGGTTAGTAGGGATAATCGAGCGGAGAGGCTGTTGGCCTCTGCGAGATTAATCTGTGGTCGTGGGTGTGTGTTTCCAATCGAGCGGGGAAGAATTCGCCCTCCGCTGGATTATCTGGTGGTTGTACATTGTTGTTTGGCGACTCGAGAGTCTGCCGCGAAGTTGTTGGAAGGAAGGTGGTGCTTGATTCTCTTCGAGGCTTATTTGCTTCTCAGCAAGGAAGTCCTAGCCGATGGATGTTCAATAGTTCCGCTTGTATAGGATGGTCTGTACACGTCGCGCTCGCGGATTCGAGATGTTTGGGCGGCGACTGAGCTACAGGAAGTCCCCCGAACGCCCTGGTATACGTCTGGGTGTCGCGGTTATTGCGCGGTTCCGAATGGTGGCCGCCCTCGTTGAGCTAACTGGCTACGCTCTTGTCCGTCGAGGTTTACTATAGCGAGCCGACCGACACCGAGCCTTATAGCGTCCGAAAAGTGGTGGAGTGGTGGATAGTGGTTCCCCTTTAATTGGGTGGTCCCGATACCAGTGTCCTCAGTGTCTGTGTCTTGAAATTTGCACTGTATATTGGGGCGCAGTGAACTGTTTACTTGTGTTTACAGTTGTGGTAGATATAGTTTGTGGGTGTGAAGGCTTAGTTCCACAATTCCCGCGCATTTGGCCTGGGACATCAAGTCGTGAGTACGCTCTAGACCCTTGCCAAGTGGATTGCTAATGGTTTGTAAGACCTGGGTTGGTAAGTGTTTCATGTTTTGCTTCGTAAGTCTTGGTCGCACGGCTGTCGAATGGTTTCATGGGGACTGAGTCGAAGTATCGACCGAGTCGCTTTGATCCCCAGATGCCGCTGTATTTCCTGGACCTTCGCTCGACTCATCTGCCTTCCGCTGGGTTTTCCTGGACGCCGCTACATTTCCTCGAGCTTCGCATTAGGTTTCTCGTCCTCCGCGCTATTGTTTCCCGGCGCCACGACATTTCCCTGGCACCGCGACTCTCCTCTGGACCTTGCATCGAGCTGGCTGTTCGTCACTGGATTCCTTCGAACGCCGCTGTATTGTTTCCAGTCCCGTGAGATTATCCCGCGTCTGTACATTGATTTCTTGACCTCCACCTCGCATTGCTGACCCTGATAGGCCCCCGTCTCACTCCTTCGATGGCTCGATCCGCCGTTTGGTTACCCGTCGGACCGTTTCCATGCCCAGCTGGCCGGACTCTTCTGCACCTGTTTCCACTCAATCGTCTGCACTTATCGCGTCGTATGTCTCGCTCCCCTTTCGCTTGTCCGTCTGAGTCGTTCCTCTTCCAGCGGAGCAAGGGTTATAGTGGTGTGTCATTCCTGAACGACGGCGAGGTTTCCCTGCGCATGCGGTAATCCAGCGGCCGGCTTGTTCGCGTCAGCGACGTTCATAGTAACCGTGCGAGGTTACGGTGGGGTCGAGGGGCTGCGTAGGTGGTACGGGAGCGTATCCGGGCAAACATTGCGATAGCAAGAGGGAGTGTCGACGGGGTTGCTGTACTAGAGGACGGCGCGGCATATATTAATCGCGGTGGTGCTTTTTGGGTTCCTTTGTTCGTCCAAGAGCGTGTATTAATCCAGCGGTCGTGCTTATTCGGGTCGCTCCATTGTCTTGAGTTGCGTAATAATCCAGCGGTCGTGCTTATTCGGGTCGCTCCATTGTCTTGAGGTGCGTAATAATCCAGCGGTGTTGGTTAAAGGTTCGTGTTGTCGGCTGGTCCTCTTGGTCCCGGCATCCTAAGGCTTGTGCGGCGTGGCCCGGCTATCTATAGCCCTCACAGCGTAACTAGGCAGCCATTGGCGAGCTGGGCAAGCAACACTGCGAAATATGGCAACAGTAGAGGAGTAACGGTGAGTGTTGCTGGAGACGAGGAGTGTTTGCATGGGGACCACTGAGTCTCTATGCCTTTTAGTGATGGCCAGGTTCAGTTCGGTTCAGGTTCAGGCACTTTTTTGCTGAACGCTGAACCTGAACCCGACCTGAACGCGCGTTCAGGTTCACGTCGGTCCGGTTCGGCATTCGGACCGCGTCTGAACGCCGGACGCGATCAGCGCGTTGATGCGCCAGGATTTGCCCCAAATTCCCTCCAGGTATGACAAGATAACATTGAAATTGAGCTCACCCATACAAACAGATAGGTCTTGCTGCCTGTGGACCTTCCAAAGCGCAATGAGAAGGGTAGTATTACCAATCATGATGGCTGGACTGACCGCCGGACCACCGTCGTGGGTCGCTACGTCGCGTCAAGCGCATCAACATGATCAAGTTGCCGCATCCATGGCAGCAGCAAGTCTCTGCCGACCTGACTGCCATGATGGATCCACCATATTAGGCAATCCACATCAATTCTCCCGCCGGCCCGGCGATTCCGCATCCGCCGTTCGAACGTGTTCGAACCGAGTTCACGAGAATCTGACAAGCGCTGAACGCTGAACTGAACTTTAGGCCGAACGCGCGTTCGGTTCAGTCCGGTTCAGGTTCGAACCGAAAAGCTGAACCGAACTTGGCCACCACTAATGCCTTTGAACCTATCTCTATGGACACTGTTGCTCCGTTCATCAGCAAAAAGCAATACACTACCTAGCTGCCCGCCACGGCACAATAGTGTCGCTAGCGCTGGTAGCTTTGGCGGACAGCTGTGCAGCGCTCATTAGCACCGGTAGCATTTCGCCTAGCGTTCAGCAGATCACGATAGCTGACAGGGATCGTCGGGTAGATCGCGTTAGCCGAGAGCGTCTGTCGAGTAGCTGGGTGAGTGAAATTACACCTTCCAAGTGGACAAGAGCATTGTGCAAACCATGGTGTTGAAGTCTGAGCTGCTGGAGGTCGAGTAGTGTGTGGGCAGACTTAACCAAACATGCATTCGACGACGAAAATCATCTAAGTCCTGACAGGCCACATGGTGTGATGAGTCCCATCATCATTGATGGAAGCCTAGTAACATCATGGATGGTAGCGAGTCACCTAATAAGATGGCGCCATGTTGGTCGCACCTTGCTTTCTTCCCCCACCCCGCCTCTTCCTGCCCTTCTCCCTTCTTCCCTTCTCCCTCCTCGCCCGTCCCATCCATCCGGTTTGCAACCACCGCTCCTCCCAGACCATCCCACCCCCATCCAGACGCTCCCAGCCGCTGTCGCTGTCGCAGCAGACGACACAGAGCCCAGCCAACACAAGGCTCTCACTCATGCCCTTGGCTCCAACGCGCTGCTTCTCAGCACCTTCACCCACGCTTCCGTATTCCTCCCGCCTCTTCTCAAATGCACGGCGCTACGCAAATGCTTCAAGGCCGCTTCAAGTCCCTTCAAGTCGCTCGTGCAAACAAGACGAACAAATAACTACAAGATCCCAAACTGGCGGAACACGCCCCGGTGCCCACCACCTGTTTCTTCGTCGCTGTGGGCTTCCATCCGATGTTCGATATCCGTCCACGGTAAGCCCTCTCTGCCATCTTCCGTCAGTGCTAACTCGCGTGCAGAATCCCGATGCGTCCTCCTGCCTCATACCTTTCCCTCATCACCGGCGTCGACCCACACTGCCGCACTGCATTCCCTCCCAACCAACAAAATGACAGCGCATGGCTGTCACCGTACAGCTACTCGACTCGCGACCAGTCCACTTGACAGATGCAGTGCCCGATGGCATTCGGGGTAGGCATTCGGGGTAGCGGTGGGCTGCGGTGGGCTGGAGGTGCACGTACTTGCTTGTACTATATATGTATTCCCTTGAATCTATTAGTTTGTTCTGTCTTCTGAGCCCGATGCAAGTGTGCCGAATATCAGCTACCTCTTTCTAGCCCGTCTACCCTTGCTACTTGCATGCTAACAGCTTGCTATCAGCTGCTAACAAGCTTGCCTGCCACTGCTACCAGGCGCTAACAAGCTCTGGCTGGAGTGCTACCAAGCGTCCCATATTCGGGGACTAGCCTACCAGGCTACCACCGCTACTTGGGCTAATGAGAACTGTGTAGCGTGGTGGTTTTTTACTGATGTTGCTTGGAGATGCTGGGCATGAGGCGGTTGCTGTTTGGTTGGGGCCTGCAGGTATAACAAAGACTCAGGGTATATAAGGCGAGGATGTAGTAGACAGAAGAAGCCTTTCCCCCCACGAAAACGGTTCACTTGAGGTTAGGGTTAGGACAAACAACAACAACGAACAGATTACAGATTTTGGGACTGTTACAAACGACAATGACACGGTTTTGATTGGATTTCGGATTAGGCTTTGACTCTCGGAAACGCATCGTTTATACACACCACTTACACACACACTCTCGCACTCTCTTGCACATCGACCTTCGCATCTGTTACACACTTGGTCTGAATTGCCACAAGCGTATACTTCACGTGGAACCCCCGTACTTGCACGCATTGACAACGCTGGTGTTGGCATAAACTAGCTCAGCTTCTCTTAAGTTATCCTTGACCTGGTCAACACCGGACCTCAAGGCTCGTCACTTAAGATGAAAGCATCTTAAGGTTTCCGTGCACCACAGGTGTAGTACATGATCTCAAGTTTCTACAACTTAAGATCTGTCTCTTAAGTCCTCTCCACCCCAAATTTCACCCAAAGCAGAGCTTAAGATGCACAAGATACAGCTTCAGACCTTGAGAGTTGAATCTTAAGTCGCAACATCTTAAGTTGCACGATCTTCAGAATACATGACATGAATATTGATTTTAAATTCAGCTACCACAATTTGTATGCCCTCGCCATTCCCTAATGAATGTCACAATTTGAATAGAATAACGATAGAGCACATACAAAGTCATCCATCCAGCTCAGCAGCTCGTCTCGGCTGGCCGCAATCTTCTCGACAAGACCTTCAAAACTGGTGGCAGTGACCCAGTGGCTATTTGCGCCGGATTCGGCACTTCGGAAGGTCTCTGCTGCCCTATCTCGCAACCGACCCCACATCGCAGCCTGCGTCCGGGCGTAGATCACGGCTCCTTGATTCGCGGGGTTCTTCAACTTCTTGGATGCCATCTGCTCGGCTCGCTTCCGCCACACTTCCGCATCACGTCGGAACCGCTCTATTACACGGAATAGCTCAATGTGCTTGCATTCGTACTGTTCGAGCCACCGGAAGAATTCAGCCTCGGCTCGGAAGAATTGGACTCGTTCACCTGCGCACTATTAGTCGAGAGCGCCGAATACTGAATAAAACACGCACTTTCCGCCTTGAACGCCGCCACATTCTTATTAGTCTCGCCAGGAATCATCAACGCGTCCGAGCTCCAGATCCACCCATCCGTGCGCTCTTTCTGGACTTTAACGCGTGATTTTGCGCCTGAGGTGGTCTTGCGCTGCTTGACGGGAGATCGGTGGCTCGGTCCTGCATCCAGTTGTCGGTGGCAGTCAAGAAATGCTGCAGAGACTCACCTGCCCGCTTACGTGTCTGAACACCGGCAGCCGGGGGACTGAGCTCATCTGGGTCAGACTCGGACTCGGATGCTTCGGGAGCACCAGCATGCCCCGAAATATCCTCCAGTAGCATCGTTGCGTCAGAATTACCGGAAAGCAGGCGCCACGAGTCAGCACCAATGACCCGAGAATCACCTCGCATGCGAAAGAGATGGGTATCTTTCCGCGAAGTGTCGGAACACTTCATTGGGGGGAACGGCTTCAAGGCGTCGGCAGCCATGTAACCCAGATGAACTAAGGCTTCCCGGGCAATATTGTAGATCGTGATTTCCAGATCTAAGAGCATTTCTCCTTGCTCCTTGCTTCGCTTTGCGCGTGTTATCCCACCTTGACCACGATAATCAAACTTCGGGAGCTGCGAATGATAGACATGGTGACAGTCTTATCTTGGACGGCAAGGATCTGGCTGTTCGCCTGGGCGCACCGAAGCTGGATCTCGTGGTCAATAGCGGTGGGATCGATGGGAACGGCGCCTCGGCCGCGAGAGATCTGCGACGGAAATTGGAGGGTGGCATCCTCCGGGGAGTCCGGATCGAGAGATGATAATGTAAGCGAGGGGAATAGGACAACTTGGTGGGTTCGAAATGTGTCGAGCTCGTTGTTGAGGTCATCACGTAAACTGCAGATCGTCTCCCAGCTATTCTGCAGCGGATGCTCGCGGTGAGACTTGATGTATGCGTGTATCATCTCTCTGTATTGCGTCAGCCTGAGAACATTCAGGAACAGCACTGGGACATACTGTGTACGCTCTAGATCCATTCCCCACCGAATCCATTCGGCTGTGGTTGTTGGCTGATTGGTCGAGTCAACGCGCTTGTCTTGGCCGGACCCATTCTCCTTCTCTTCAAATTATCGCACGTGAACGGCTTGGCATGCTGGCTTGGCATGGTCTAGCCAATCCTAACCTCTGCATTGTGCGTTATCGTGCTTCCATCGCATACCTCAGTCTCACATCGATGCACCTTTCTGAGGCTTTCTCGCCGGATAAGGTATATCGTATCAATCCCGAATCTCTCCCACAGGCTTCTGACGCATGGAAGCAATAGCAGCGTGCCGCGTCGGGCCAGAGGTCATTTGACGGATCCAATCGGGACGATTTGGCCGGCCCTCAAATCACCTCACTCCTTTCTTCTCGGCCTCATCCCTGCTTTCCACGTTCCCCAGCCTCCTCTCGCTTCGACGCCCCACGCAAGCAAGCTCAAGCCGTGCACTGGCAGCAAGCTCTCAAGAGCTTCAAGCTTCTTCCCGACATGCTTGGCCTTTTGCAAGCTGCGCAATTGACTAAAGTGACGTCTCCGCTTCGACCCCCCACAGAAGCAACGCAAACAAGCTCAAGCCATGCAGCAAGCTTTCAAGGGCTTCAAACTTCCGATGTGCTTGGCAACCCTTTTGCAAGCCGCGCAATTGACAAGAGTCTGCAACATCGGACAGCATGCACGTGCGAACGGGCGAACGGGCGATGGGAGCGATGGGAGAGACGGACACAGAGGTTCCATAATACAGAGGTGTGTTATCCGGTCCGTTGGGTTACAACTCATGCAAACCGTTTGTAGTTCACAGTCGTGTATTTGTTTCAATGTTGCTCTGTTTTAGCGCTGCCTAAGATCTCTTTCAGCCCTCTCCAACCTCCACACCCGGCCTATTATGCAACTCGATGGCATTCAACTTGGGAACCGCATAACAACACCAACTCCCTTGACCTGTACATGCTCCTCAAGTCTTATCGAAACTCGGACCTTCTCCATCCTGCCGCCCTCTTCCAAATCTGACGCTCGACACAACCGTCTCAGTCGTAACACCTTAAATCAACAAGCACCGATTTAGTTGGACGTGCAGGGGACAGCGACGATGGAGACGACGGTGTCGGAGAGACTGTGCTGGCGGCTGGAGATTCTCAGGTGTCTTTACTCGAGGTTTGTGCCTTTGCAGCTTTTCTTCCGTTACTGACCTTGACATATAGCCTCCCGCTGGTGTCTACGGCGAGCTCTGACTCAGCCTAGACCTGGACCTGGACTACTCTGTCTGTCACGGTCACCGTTTCAAGTTGACCTCACGTATACCGCCGACAAGCAAATTCTCCCTGTCTCCGCCAACCGCAGACCTGGCCAGTATGTGCGTGTTGCGATGATGTTGACGGTGTGTATGGCGGTTCCGATTCGGCCAGTGGGTTTCGTTGGACAAGATGAGCTTAATAATTCCCCGGGTGTGCCTCCACCCGAACCATGAGGTTCGGTGCGTCTGTTGGCCGTTCAGTTGTTTTGAGCCCTCTGGATCCCAGCTAGCTTTTTGTTGCGATGATAACTAGCTCTCATATCATCTCTCATGTCTATGCATTCGGCATTACATGTAATTGTACACTTTATCATAGCTGTTTCTGCATTGAGTTCTGACTCTAGGGCGGAGCGGAGCGCAGCCTCACCTTGTGACCAGTATTGTTCTGCATGGAGTTGAGCACATCGTCAATCGTTGCCACTGTCGCCTTGGGTTAGACATCATTAAGCAGCTCAATACCGATGTGCGTACCTGTTTTGATCTTGTGCTGATACACACTGAAGATCTTGCCGTCTTTCTCCTCGCATACGCGTGACTCGTTTGACCACCGGGCAACGCGATCAGCGCATTCTTCACTGAGCTTCTTAAAGACCGCCAGATTGTCAGCGGTAGGGATGCCGCCCGTTACCGTCTCGACGGGTCTACGGCAACGGCCTACGGGTAGCCGTTGCCGTGCCGTCGGCGATTTTGGCTCGAAGACCCACGGGACGGTTACGGGACGGCTCAGACCCGTATCAGCCGTAGAATTACGGCCGTTACGGCCGTCGCTACGGGTCAACGGGTGCCTGGCACAATTCTAGCAAATAAGCGATCACTCACCTGCGATGAGCGCTCTTTCCGCGGTTAGATCTAGTTAGATCTCGGCTGGGCTTGACAGATACGATAATCTTGCTCCATGTGCCATCGTTATGGCCCGTGGACGGCTCTGATCCCGGCAACGGTCTGTCGACGGCATGAGTTTGGAAACCAGAATCTCCGGAAAGAATGTGTTGGAGGCGTATTAACGCACCGGGATGCATCTCCTCAACATATAGTGAGCTCTTCTACCACCTTGTGTCCTGATTCAAGTGGTTTCTGCCATAAACTGCAGCTGTGACGAGTCGGCGACGACAGATCAAGAGATTCTCACCACAAGGACATCATAGCCCGGCTTCAAATGACCCCTGGCTCATTCTGCGTCGTTCATCACCCGTCGACCCGTCCCGTAAGCCGTTACGGCCGTCCCGTAGCCGTACCGTGCCCGTGGACCCTCCCAGTGTGCTACTCGACGGCCGTGATATCGACGGCCGTTGCCGTAGCTCACCCGTCAAATCGACGGCCGTTGCCGTTACGGTAACGGGCGGCATCCCTAGTCAGCGGCAACTCGGAGCGCCTCTTGGCGTTCGCTCGCCAACTGATCCGCTATATCATGTTGTTATTTACGAGGCTGGAGATGACGGTAATCACAAACCAAGACGGAGGATTTTGTGCCGGTTCCAGAAGTCCATCGCAAAATTGATACTGTCGTGACGTGCACCGCCATTCATTTGTGGGAACGAAGGCCCAAATCCGTTCAAAAACGGCCAGATAGTCTCCGCACTCTCCCCATGGAAATGAGTGCGGCAGGGGAAGTAGGCGGGCTGGTACTTCTTCTTGCAGGGATCGCCATGTCCGTCGATATGCTTCGCAGCAATCTGGCCTTCCATCTCCGACACCAACTGGTGTAGCCACTCTTCCTCTGGGAACATCTCCAAAACACGGCGTAGCTGATTGATGATCCAGGAGCAATAGCTATCGTAGCTCTGCGTTCGCCGCGTCCGGTATTTCACAGGGTATGGCGGAGAGTTTTTTTGCCGAAGATGGATGGTTTGAGCATATTGGACAATCGGAAAACTGCATTGAAGACTGAGTCGTACCCAAGCGTCGGCCAAAGATTATACGTACGCTTCTCCGATTAGCATATCAACAAGGCCAGCGGGGAGGCCATGTGCACATGCAGACGCAACTACACCACTGACTCGCGTGTTCTTGTATTTATATTTGCCCTGATTTCGAATTGACCCGATATGCGTCTTGCATGGTACTTCCTATGCGACGTTAGAGCACGCATGGGTTCAATTGAGAGACTGTACCTTATCCTCGTCCTTCACCACGTATGATTCCGCGAACGCTTCGAAGTCTTTCTGAGGCGGAAAGTACATTCTACCGTCAGTAAGCGCTTTGTCACTGCCGTTGTCGCGTTTGTAGAAGAGGTTCGCCTTGAAATTACCATCCAACGTTATAAATTCAGAGGCAAGATGTCTGTAGGAGGCGTTAACACGTTATCCGTAGTATAGCAAAACTCGCCTCAAATAGTTTGGTACCGAAGCGCCCAGAGGCATGTTTACGCCTGGCTCCGGGCAGGCAGGACAAACTGTTCCGAGATACCCCGTCGGACGGTGCGGATACGCTCGCTCCGTCTCATCAGGTGCGACCTCGTCGACTCCGTGTTGATGGCCGCGCGCGAGTTGCGTATCAAGATAGTGGAAAATGCGACTGATATTATCGAAGTATTTCGAAACGTCCTAACACACTCAGTCAGTAGACCATCGTTTCCAAATAACAGACATACGGGAACGCTATCAGGCACCCACGCGTCTGCAAGCCGCTGGAGAATGTGGGTATAATCCCAGATGGAAAGATGGCCTTGATGACGATATTCACGCCATTACTCCAGAAGACGAAGGGTAAATCCTGTTTGCGGCGCGTCGACAGTCGCTGGAAAGATCCCCGCGCGAAGGAGTTGCTGCCAGGCTGGTGTTGAGTCGCAGCCACAGAAGCTGATAAGAGTGGCATGAATGCCGTTGGTGTCGACAACAGTAAAATGCTGGCGCGATAGTGCATGCGGACAGAACTCCCCGCCGTGTCCGAGATACACGGCCGAGTTGTCTCGCACACAGCTAATGTCCGTCTTCTCGAAGAACTGCTCCTCAGGCTTCTCCCTCCAGATACTAGCCCAATGAGTCGGCATGCGTCGGTGCTGGCGCAAGAAACATTGACGACAGACAATCGGGGCTTGGAGACAGTCCAGGCAGCGAACGATGCGCAGCTCGCCCCCGCCGCATTCGCACGGTTCCAGCAGGTTGCCGTCGTGGTGGTTCTCGAGTAATGTCTTCAAGATTTCGTCTTGGAGCAACATGAAGCATTCCATATGGGCGACTCTCTGGTTTGAATAGTCAGTCGTCGATACTTTGCAAGCACAACCCGACTCCACTCACGTCGCGTTTGGCTTCCGGAGTCTCAGGTTCGGCCCCTTGACCTTCATCTTGGAGTCCATTCTGATCTTCGACGGGTGGCATGTCGTCGAGAGGTGCGTCAGATAGGACCGGGATGCTAGGATTGGGGTTCGCTGATGGTTTGTGTTGTTGTTTTTCCGGTGAGTGAGGAGCATAGTATTCTTGGCGAGAGGTTGAACCGTCATAGTGTTGTGAGTTGACAGTATAAGTGCCATCGACGCTGGCCAGGATCGGGCGGGCTATAACTGCGTGAGGGGGCGCCCCGCCTCGGGCCCGCGATCCACGTCGTCCTCGGGTTGTCCCTCGCGGAAACATAGCGGAGGTGGAACACCGAAACAAAGGAAGAAAACGGAATTCAAAGCGTGAAGGCTTGTTACCTTCCGTGCATCCCGACACGTCAACGATTCGAGAAGTGTTTTTCTAACGATACGATTTGGATGCCTTCGGCGGCAGTGGGGAACGGCGGGATGTTGTGGATTCGGTTGAGGGTTCCGTTGCTCTCAGTGTGTGTTCACGCGTCAAGTAAACCAAGATGGATATTTTAACGGGAATATCGATACGAGCTATACGATCTGAAACCTACACAATTTATAATAAGCACAGACTGACCAACTAAGGGGGAGACTGACCATGAATTGAGGTCCGCAAGTTCGCGTGCCAAACCCGACCACTCGACTCCTTCTGGTTCTTCCGCATTGAGCCCTTATCCTTGTGATAATACAACGAGCTACCGACCTTTTCGCGTTGAATCCCCAATGGAATTTGCCCGTATCGCGCGAGAAGAGTGTCGATGACAAAGCCGGCTTTGGACGATAGCGACACCGAGTTCCTGGTCGAAGTCGGCGGTCGGGATGGGTTGGTCTCGGGAAGTAGCGCCAGCGGCAGAGGAAGAGGATGTCGAGAGAGGTGAGGTTGTGAGGAGCAAGCCGCCGAGGTGCGATTGAAGCTTCGGGAAGTAGTCGTCGCCATTGAGCCTGAGATCTCGGACATTCCGAGCTGAATACAGTCATGACACCAGGAGGATTGAGGTCGGCGCGAGTCACATCCAGCGCATCCTCGGTGACCTTGAGTTCACTCGCCTGGACCGCGACACCCCGCCACATTAAAAAGCAGCGCCAGATTCCCCTCCCACCTCGCGCCAAGATCATACCAATTGACGAATGCCTCCGCGTGTTGTTTCGCGACCTTGCAGTAGACGTCGTGGTCCTGGCCCTCGACCGTGGTTTCGCCAGCAGCGATGGTGCGAAGACGGAAGAGCATTATGCGCACGGCAAGGGACATGATGGCGGCGAGGATCCAGATGAGCAGGAAGACGGAGGAGATGTTATATGACCAGTCCTACGCAACAACTCGTCAGATATAGCAGGAGAAGGAATGGAAAGAACGCACACCGAATGCAAGAGGGCTCAAGGCGGTAGGTGAGGAATGCGATGACGAGTTAGGGCAGGAAGAGGACGAAGGGGCTCTCGTTATGGATGCCGACACATTGGTGTATCCTTGTTTCGAATGAGTGGGAGTGGCGAGGGAGGAATGGGAATACGGACACTAAGAACGCGTCAGAGTGGTCATACAGAATGAAGGGAGACGTACTTGAGTACAGAGCGGTTGCATATTCGGCAGTCCTGAGCACGCGGCAGCTCGTCAGCAAGGGATGAGCAGAGAAGAAGAAAACGCACCGGCAGTGTCGCGGGACGCTCCTGCAGCTTGGTAGGTCCATCGACTGGTTGTCCCCGAGCCCAGGCCCTCGATCGTGACGAAGCCTGAGGCCTGAGGACAGCTGCCCAAGGAGCTTGAGTATCCGACATCATAATGTCGCGGAGTTCGGGTTCGAGAGCCGAGCTACTAGTAGAAAGAATTGTGAGGATGAATGAGAAAGACGGACGCAAACTCACCAAGCATCAACGTCGACACCATCCCAGCCATCCATTCGACATCCATATCCATTTCCAGCTTGCCCGCTGGCATGTCCCAGCCCTGGAAATCACCAAACAATGGCGGGGGTACACTCCCGAGCAAAGCGAAGAGAGCGTCGCGAGCAAGGACAATTTCTCACGCCGGCGGACCCGGGCGATCAATATGACGTCTTTGCAGTTTCCGACTCAGGCGGCGGAAACCATGACAGCTTGGGAAAATCTTTTGCCTTCCTTCATCGTCTTTCATCGTCCGCGCCGGTATTCTACTCCTTGGCCGGGTGCAGAGCCTCGACGCTGTCTGCATGTCCCAACTTGACGGCACCGAGTCGCTTCAGCAACAACGTCAAGAGTAGCAGATTAGCTTGGATGCGGGAGTTCTGGTGCGTTCTCCTCTCATCGCTCTTTCTTCTGACCAAACTCGCTGTCATCACGAAATGTGCGCCCTACTTGCGACCATCTAATGAGCCGCTTGCGGGCCCGATGAGCCTTGCCAACCCCGAAAAGGCTTGGGTCACCCTCGAGACATCCTCAATGAAAAGGCAAGGTCTGAGCCAGACCCTTGCGACGGTGGCGAGGGTTGTCGGCATTGTGATGGGTTGTGAGGATCATGAGCGGATCACAACGAGGACAAGCCACTTGTGCATTGTCGAGGCTTTTGAGGGTTGTGAGGGGGTCCCGAGAGCGAGCAGCCTGGGTCGGGTTGTCAGGGCTTGAGGTTGTCGTAAGTATCCCTCAATCTTGTTACTTGCTCGCAATTCATATTCGAGGCAATCGATGCATTATCATACAGTATGGACAGGATCATTGTAAAGTTGCGAGTAATTCTATATAGTTTCTGCCAGAAAAAAAAAGTTAGCGACACATTGGCATGTAAGGGAAGCAGCGCACCAAGCCGTCTAAAGTTATTGCAGAACGAGTGCGTTCTAGAGACACAGAGATGGTCAGTGATGAACGAGAGAAAGCGAGCGAGGATAACGCACCAGTGTTGGTTACATTGCAGGCGGAGAGGGTGATACAATCTGGCAAATGATCAGACGACGGTCCTAAGGGAGGCGAGCAGACGTACCAGTAAGCGGGTCGAGGCGGTATGCAGTCTGGCATTGATGGTAAGGCAGGGACTGGAATGGATGAAGCACGCACAGAGTACAATGATGTGCGTTCGGCGAGAGGAGAGCAGAAATCTGTCAAAGATTAGCAGAGCTCGCAGACGCGGGAGAAAGAACGCACAGTTGGTACAAGCCATTGAGGCAGACTGCCAGTGAATGAGATGAGCCGGTGGGTTAAGCAGAGACGACGTACCGTGCAGCAGAGACGATTACAATTCTGGAGGTGCCGGTAAATGATAACGAGTGGATTGATTTGCGAGACTGAAAGATGCCAGTGAGCGACACAGTACTAGTAAAAGAGGCGATGTACGCACGCATGCAAGTATGAGAATGTAAGCTGGAAAACAGTGAGCTCTCAGCACAGTCACCGACCGACGCCATACCTATGTCGGAGACGGCCGAGAAAGAGCACAAGTACAAGTAAAACGAGTGGATGCGAGTCCGAGGACATGAAGCAAAGAGGGCTGAGATCTTCATTCGGGAGTCGGAGACGGGGCGGAAGGAGCGCGACGACATGCCACAAACTCGTCGTCGCTATCGTCCTCGTCGGCGGCGGCGTTCGGGTCGACTTCGGGAGCCACAGCATCACGATAGACCTCCCTGAACGACGATGAGCTCAAGAAAGAGAAAGAAGGAGCAACTCACCGTTGCAGGAACCCCAGAGTCTGTTGTCCCCAGTCTTGAAGGTGCGGCTGGTCGAATAACTCCACGACCATCTTGAATAGTTTTTTGTAATCGTATTTTCCGTCCTTTGCCGCCCAGTCCGATTTTGAAAGCATCGTCCTAAGCTGGAGCTCGTTAGACGATGTGGAAAAGGCACGGAGCGCGCACCTGGCATGCAACATAACCCACCATCCGCGGTGTGATTTTCCAGACGTTACATAGTCTTGCGACGGATTGCGCATCGGGAAGCGCGCCGGAGAAGCCTTTCCAGGCGCTACCGGGACCAGTGAAGAGGAAGCGAGCGACCTTGAAAGACGTCAACCAGGTCAATGAGCGGTAATAGTTATGACATACGCGAACGAAGAGCGGTCCAGTGAATAGCCCGACCCACGGCTGCTTGATATCATACACCCCCTGGGCGTACGCTTCGGCTGGATAAAATGCAGAGGGAAAGACGCAAGTCTTGTAGGCATACGTTCCGTCGTTGAGTTGCGCCAGTAGCCTGGAAATGGTGAGCATCAAGTGGTGAGAGTGACGACGACGAACTCAGTCCCTTTCGCCCTGTACAGCACATGAGTTCGGACGAGGAAACGGAACGGAAAACGTACGAGAGTGCAACGTTGTCGAGATCGCTGAAAATGACCGTCAGTACGATGGCGGATGACTGGCAACAGCGACGGACGGCAAGAGCATGATAGAAGCGTTGCTGAAAAGATGTTAACACTCGATATATGCGCTATATAAGGCACGTACTTGGGATCGGGACCGGCATATACGTCGACAGGAAGGTGCTGGCGGTGTTTGCAGCCCATGAGCTCGAGTCGTAGGGCGGGGTGAGACAATCCGCGATCCGATTTGGCGTCCGTCGAGAGTGCGGGGTGGATTATCTTGCCGTGTGGTTGGACAAGAAGCGTTGTTTGTTCTCGCAGCTTGTTCGTATCTTGCGTCCGGGCCTCGGTGGCGACGCTTGCAAGCTGTATGGAAATTCAGTGGATATATGCATGCTGGAAGACCACACACCTTCGATACCAGCGCTGCCCAGGGTAGCGGGTCGCTTGTCGAGTCCATATATATCTGCTTGAGGACGGGTTCGAGGTCGGGGCATGACTGGAGCATGAGCTGGAAGCAGGCCTCGTATTCCACGCGGTCACTGGAATGTGGTCAGAATGGGGACTAGAGAAGAAGTGGAAGACACACGAAGCACGAATAGCGCCGCCCGTATTGTCGTCGCCCTGCTGTACTTGCCCCCAACGCGCCAGAGGACCATAGTGCAGGATGAGCTGCATACACCATCGAGGATTTGCTATGCGAGGGATAGAGCGGCCTGCAGAGAGGAGGCGATCGAAAGGTTTGCGGTCGTAGCTGGGCAGGGGTAAGGAAGTGATTCAAACATCTGAAAAAACATTTGATCGCAACGGTGCAACGGGGCCAATGTCGGGCAATAGCGGGCAATATTTCGAGGGGGTCGCAATGTAGCTGGCCGTTGCCCGGAGATTTTTCCTGATGAAGGCGGTAAGGGAGATACCTACACGTTCACGCTCGAGCGTTTGCGTTTGGCGTTGGCGGCGGTGGCGGGCAGGAAGTTCATCTGCACGAGGAAGTCGATGTATGCACAGTGGTGGGAAGCGGGGAGGGAGGTGGGTATGGAACGAGCGGGGAGGGACATGATGGTCGTGAATGAAGGAGTGCGTCTTGACAGCTCGCCTTATATGATGCTGGTCACATAATGTGACATTTTCTCTGGGCATTTTATCTCGCCAGTCTGGCACTCTATCGTTCAAATTCTGATAATGAGCAGGAGGTTCGTAGATTTTACGTGTCCTGAAATTTTCGGAGCTTTTTTTAGAGCAGAAATGAAGGATTTGCATTGATATCCATTTGGATATCAAAATCTGAGCTATAGATACACCAAGAAACTACGAATACACAAGAAACAAAGCTACCAGCGGGCTAACCCTGCGGCATCCAACTCAGCATCGTCTCCAACAAGTACAACAGCACCCTGTTTTGCCTTCTCCGTCGCATCTTCTTCCTCCAAATCATCGTCGTCGTCCATCTGCCGACGCCCATCGTCTTCGTCGTTGTCGTCTTCTCCCTCTGGTGCAACTTCAGCAGGCCCCTCGACGTCCGCAACCTTCGGCAGCGGAAGCTCGTTTAGCTCAGCCACAATCCTCTCCACATCCAGCCGCAAATCCTCCTCGTCTCCTTGCTCCTGCGTAACGGGCACATTGGCCGACTCGGAGCGGGGGATTTCGACAATGCGGTGGCCAACGGCGTCCTCGTGGTACCTCATGACCATCTCGCGATCAACGAACCTGCAGAACGTGAGGATAAGCGATAGAACGAAGGAGAGAAGACGTACCAGTTCAAACAGTAGTACCTCCAATCTGCGTCTTCATCCTCTTCCTCGTCGTCAAATTGGCGTGCAACTGAGCGTGAAAGTAGCTCGTTGGTACGTCCATAGCAGAAGTGAGGGATGAGATGGACAGCGCGGATGATATCCCGTGGATTGACGAATCCAAATGCTCCCGGATTATCTTGAGGGAGGAACTCGAGCCGATGGAGGCGCTTGTGCTTCCAGCCTGACTTGTACGTCGTGTTGCGCGTGTAGAATCGGGTCCAGATGACCTCCATTCGCTCGGCGCGTTTCAGGCTGCCGCGGAGTTGGACAACGAGATGCATAATCTGTAGCCCTCGTCCGTACCCATACGGATGATCATCTTCAGCATCAGGCAAGGCGCGCACCATGAAGTTGCAGTGGGTGCGCGGGCTGATAATGTCCTGGTCGCGCTGCATGTCGTAAGTTGTGAAATTGACGCGCATTAATGCATGTGTGAAGATGCGGTCGCGCTCAATCAGGACATCGTTGAGCTTGGCGTTCGTGTACTCCGTGTCCTCATCTTCGTCAAGGAGTCGAGCGCGGATGTGACTTTTGAGCTTGCGTCCAAAGTCCTTAAAACAGGCTGAGTAGAATAAAAAAAAGTCTGACGCAATGCTCACCTTGTACGCTGGATCCATACGCATTGGGACATCCTCAAAGACAGGATACTGGCCGAAGGTCCAATACGTGCGTCGCGACTGTCCGATCTGGTGGTGGTCGTTGGGAGACGCATCGGGAAGTGGATCATCCTCGGGTTCGGGAAGATTCTGTCGGGGATCCGCAGGAGTCTCCTTCGTTGACGCCGGTGGATTCTCCTCCGCCTCCATCCGCTCCGTCGTTTGTTGTGCGATGCGCTTTCGGTGCTCGTCCTGCGCCAGTTGAGGCTCGAAATTGCGGCGGTTGCTACGTGCGTAGACAAGTTTGGGACCATGGTGTGCGGCTTCGCCCTACTCTGCGTTAAAATGAAATATGACATGAAAAAGCAACTCACGATCCCAGTGGAAACACCCTCTAAGGTACCGACGGTAACAATGGCATCTGCATAATCTCCCATGAAGTGGATTTTCGGGGTGTTGAGATTGAAGGGCTTCTTGAGTTTGGTGGTGACTACGGCGGGACCAGCACTGTCGGTATTCTTGCTGCCCTTCTTCGCTTTTGCCCTCATGCGACACCGATATTCACTCGGCAGCTCAACGGTAACAATAACGATTGTTTTTTGATGGAAGCGACGGAGCGTCTTGCCTAGCGTGACCAAGGAGTTCCGTAAAAGCGCGACAGTGGAGGTGGTATGGAGACGCAGCTTTGCGTAGGCGTGGAATGTTAAAAGATCGAAGCAGACGTCAAGGACAAGCTCGTTGTACTGGCCGTCGACGAGTAGCCCATCGAGGACGGGCATACTGCACTAAAGTACGATTTAGAACGATGCAAGAAGGCAAGAGAGAATTCTTACCTGAATCACGTCCTCATAGTCGCGCGCTGCAAATTGTTTCAGGTCAGAAACATTCTTTTTGAATCGCCGGATTACGGATCGTCCGTATGTTGGGACTTTTCGAAATCTGGGGAGAATGAGCCAAGATTGATTAGAAGGAAGTGAAACATACCGTATGTCAAGTGCGTCGAGTTGCTTTGTCGTCGCTTCAATAATGCGTAAGATGTGAATCCAGACCGCCTTGATGACGCCAAGCTCCAGTTCGTGAAGAACGTCGGGGACGAGCATTTTGAAAAGATTGAAGGTTGGGTCCGCAAACTTCTTTATCTTGTTGAAAGCATTCTGTGAAGGACGTTAGAAAAGCCAAGAATGCAGAATGTAAAACGAACCCGCGTTGGCACCCAGGAGAAGGGCTTGAGAAGCCTCTCAACAGTCGGACCGGTGATTTTGCGCCCAATGTCGAAGATGAACTTGCGGGCACGGTTTACAAACGTCCACCAGCTCTTGGTGTCCTTGCGGCTATTGGTTTCTCGTCGCTTGGCGTCTGCTTTGGTTCCAAGGTCCTGAATCTTCTCCTTCGGAACGTAACAACGGGGACATGGACACCCGCCGTTCGCCTTGATCAAGGCGAGGAGTACTCTGTTGAAGATGAGCACAAATAATCGTACTTTGATAAAAAGGCCTACTTTTCCGGATAGTCGGCGCTGTACGTGAGAAAGCGAGGAACGATGAGACGCCAAATTTTGTCGAAGCACTTGATCGGATGGCCGTGTGTGTAAGCGTGGAGGAACTCGGGTGTGAGGAGAAGTTGGTCCCAGATAGCATGCATGAGCTCGCGTTTGAGATGCGTCAGGACGTCCTTTGGGATATTCGCAACGTCATAGCATTCCTTGTACCTGTCTTTGACCCAATCAGGTAACTAACGACTCGTTAGATGAGCAAGCAGGAAGAACAGGAAAGTCGCACCGAAGGGAAATACGCTTGATGGTTACACGCCTTGGCGGTCGGCTTGGAACGAATGTATTTCGAGATATTTCCGAAGAACGTGTAGAGCGGCCAGAGCGCTGCGCTTCCAAAATTGGCCAGATGCGTAGCATCCGACCAGAACATGAAACCAGCAATAACAGTCTCGATGCATGGTGCTGGCGGTTCGGGAAGCGTTGTCTGTGGCTCCAGCATCGTCGGGGACGTGTAGATTTCGCCGTATACGTCTTGGTGGCCTTTGGGGAGCACGGGCAATCCAAACTCATTGAGCTCGACATTCGCGGGGTCGATAATCGTGTCGGGAGCGGCGGGGTTATACGTTGGGTCCCAGCGGAGGGAGAATGGCGTGGTGTGGATGTACTTGAATGCAGGGCCTTGAAACGACTCCTCCATGACTTCGAGGAGTGGGCGGTAAAGGATTCCGTCGATCTCGATCTCCAGCGCGTCTTCCTCCGAGCAAGTCTGGCCGGGCGGAGGAGGTAGCTTGATTTTTACGGAGCCGTTCTTCCAACCCTTCGGGAGCTCGTCTGGATTTTCCGCCGCTATCTTGTCCACCTTGTGAAGCTCGCGGTTCGGGTCGAAGTTGTCCGCAAGCTCAGAGACCTTGAACGAGGGGCGGAGAAGGACTTTTTCGACCAGCGTCTTGAGACCTGCGAGCGTGTTACGCGGGGTCTCGAGGAACCACGACATCAACCATGCGCGAGAGTGGTTGGTAAACGGGAAGTAGGTCGGGCGCGCGGGAGTGCTGAGCTCCTCCTGCTCGGGTCGAAGAAGTTCCGGGCTCAGGCAGAGATCCTCGAGCGTCGTCTCGTTGTCGGGATCATGCGTCGGACGCCGGGGATAGACTTTGTAGACACCATGGGCATTGGGCGGAGTCCGATACCATTTGGGAGGTTGTGACTCATCCGATGGCGGAGAACCGCCAGGCGATGGCGATGGCGAGCGTTCGGGTATGACAACGTCGGCAGGAGGAGGTGGAGTGGGAGGTTCGTCTTGGAAACGCATGGGCTTGCGACGGGCGCGAGAGCTGCGCTGGGCACGGCCGCTGACGGGCCAGAATGTTGGTGGTGGTGGTGGTGTCGGATCCCGCATCGGTACCTATTAAGCGTTCAGAGGTAGTGAAGGACTAAAAAAAAAAGCCGACGCACATCCGGAATATCTTGAGCTAGAGTCTGAGCATGAGCAGCAAGTGCTTGCTCTGCCTCTCGAACAGCCGCGAGTTGATCTTCGTGGTGAGCGGTAACAGCTTGGACGTTCTCGGTATGAGGCATTTTTCTTGGGGCAGCTAGCGACATGCTTGTTGAAGGCGGCGGTTCCGCGTGGGGTGACGGAGCAGCCCTCAAACGGGCATTTTGGCATGAGGATGAGGAGAAGGACGAGAACCCAGAGTAAGAGTTGTTGGTGCATCTGCAAGACAGATTAGACACAGAAAGTAACGAGGTAGATAGTCTGGACGTACCTAGACACCAGCCAGCACCCTGTATCGCCTCTGACGCGTGTCGTACGCGAGAGTTATCCGCAATCAGTCTTGGGTGGTGAGAGAGAGAAAAAAGTCCGCCGTCAATCAGAAGGTGGTTGCTGTGCCGAGTTGAGAGGGCGTCACGAGGGCTACACGAGCTTGCGAGAGAGTGGTGAGCCGCTTGTGAGACGGCGACGATGTTGTGCGACTGTCGCAAGCAGCGACAATGTTGGCAGCGTCTGCCGAGGGCGTCACACCTTTCCCACAATGGTTGTCACGCCTTGTCGGGGCTTGTTTGGATCACAAGCCCGGCTAAGGCCGAGGCAAATTCTGTGATGGTAGCGGTATATTTCCTGGCCTCCCGAGTCCATCGCGCAGTCGGCCGACACGTACCATGCCTCACCCGAAGCCCGACCCGCAAGCAGGAGGCACAGTGCGATGTTTGCGAGGGAGGGTCGCGATTAGTGGAAGTTCGAAGAGTGTGATCTCAGTGCGTAATACTCCCATCCGCCTTCAGCACCACGCTGACCTGAAGCTCGACCCGCAGTCCGACCTGCAAGCAGCTTTCACCGTAATTCGGCACCATCTCTGAACGAGTAACGAGTGCATGCAGACAGAAATGAACGCATTTCCGAGTCCGTAGCTTGGCTGTAATATCTCCAGAATCGAAATTCCAGCGGTTACAAATGCTCCTGGACAACTGCACAGCCACGCCAGGAGCTTTCGTCCTCCCTCGCATCTGGCTGTATCTCATTCCCCTGCGTTCCCCGGCCTGGCTGCCCGCATCTGCACCTCACCAATCGTGTAGTAGACCTCTATTGTGAGCGTTTAGGTGTTTTTGCCTTCTGAAGCACGATTTACAGCGCAAAACAATACCAATTCTACATGGTCTACATCGTCTAGCTAACAAATTTGTAGATCTACTGGGTCAAGTCAATGGAGCCCAAGGATTTGTTCTCGGAGTTCTTCTTTCGACGACGCTCAACCTTGCCTTCACCGTCGGAAATCTCAATCATGTCCCGAGTCTTCGCAGCAGCAGCGGAGGAGCGTTTCTTCTGACGAGGACGCTCATTCTCCTCCCCCTCGTCATCGGAGAGGACAATAACCTCCTTCAACGTCCTCTTCTGCCCACGAGGAGCGGGACCAGGCGTGGGACCGACACGAGCGGGGGCATGCACTGGAGCGGGCACGGGCACGGGCACGGGAGCGGGCAAGGGCGCGGGCACAGGCACAGGCACGGGAGCGACAGGAGCAGGCGCGGGATCAACATTGAAGATCAGGTCAAAAGCGTCCTTGCGGTCCTCGGGATTTGGGAAGAGCACATCAAAGGCGAGCTCGGGATCGTTCACCTTGTTTGGGAAACGTCTATTCCACATGAGCTCGAAATCCTGGTCTTCGTTGACGCGCTCAAGACCACCGACTGGCTCCAAAGCCCATGCAGGACGACGTCCACGCGGCGCCATATCGTGGAGCATACAATAGACAATGACGAACTCGTGCCACGTCTGCTCTGCCATCTGCATGGCGTCCCACTGACTCTCGTCGCGAACCGTGCCTTTCGCTGTGTAGAGCGAGTCGTACGCCTTGACCCAGGCGTCAAGCTGGTGTCGTGCTTCGCGGGACGGAGCCTCAGTTTCGCAGATCTGAAGCCTGCCATTCTTGTGGACCTGATGGGCCGTTAGAGTCTGTCACCACGGCGGAGGAGGCGAACATGGCTGAGAAAATTCGCGCTGCCGTCGCCCTTGAGCGCCAATCCAAAGGGAAGACGACGTCTACGGACAATGGTGATAGCGCTCGCGGTACCGATGTCGATGCGAACCGGCAAGATCTTTGTGGGTTCCCGATCCTTGGCTGGGAGCGTGTAAGTTGTTTCCTTTTTGCTTGCCACCTTCGAAATGCTTATCGCGGCTTACAGGCGATTCAAAAAGTTATTGGAAATGCAGTCGACGCCGCGAAAGACCGAGCTCTGAAGAAGGCGAAGCCGTCTGTGGCATCTGGTGTCCATAGCGGGGCGTCGAGCTTGAGCAGCGCGGATGCGATGCGAATCTTGGACTTGATGGAGTACACCCCTCGCGCCAAATTCACCACTGACAAACACGAAGAAATTCTCGCACTGGCTCGCACGTACACCGGCGGCAATCCTGGCGCTAACTTCAATCGCGCTGCGAAAGCATTGTGGGCACAGGCAGATCAAGACCAGTGGGCAGCAGCGACTGAGGCCGAGTTGGCGGCAATCCCGCCTGCCGAGTACGTTGTCTGTCGAGCTCAACCACGATATCTCACGCTTTCGCAGGCGCATGGCGCTTCTCAAAAGCGCATTCTGCACCGCGTTGTCGAAGATTCAAGATAGCGGGTGTTTTCCGTCCTTCGTGGCCACCTTACAGCTGGGATACCATGACGAGGATTACAATAGGATGGTGTTTGAAGTGTAGGTTGTCCATGTTTGCGCCGAAATGGCAACTGATGCCATCTCCATCCAGCGGCGAGGTGTTTCCTCTCGATTCAGAGGTGGTGCCAGGATTTCAATTGACTCGTGAAATCGAATGCGAGAGCTATCTCGGACACCTGCACGCGTGGGCTGCGGTTCCACTGAAGGGTATGATGAATGCTCTTGCTTTCTTCCGATTTTGAACCAAGCCAGATTTGGCGCGCCTCAAGTCACCTCAGGCACCCTATGATCTGAACCCTATGGGTGTAAGTGTGGTCTATAGACATTACACCCTATAGGGTCAGTTCTGGACTGGGACATAGGGCAGTAGTGGGATATCCCTGCCGGTGGGATATCCCAGGTCGGTCCCTGACAGCAGCGCTGGGACGTCCCAGGTGGGACTTCCCAAATGTCTGGGATATCCCAAACACCTTCCATATAGAGTAATTTTAATTTAAGTTTAGTTGGAAAATAAATTGCCTTATTTAGCAGGTCTGGGATGTACCACTTGGGATGTCCCAGGCAGTTGGGATGTCCCAGGCAGTTGGGATGTCCCAGGCAGTTGGGATGTCCCAGGCAGTTGGGATGTCCCAGGCAGTTGGGATGTCCCAGGCAGTTGGGACGTCCCAGTCAAGCAGGCAAGGACCTGGGATATCCCACCCGGCTGGGACGTCCCACCCCGGCAGGCAAGGACCTGGGATATCCCACGCGGTGGGATGTCCCACCTCGGCAGGCAAGGACCTGATATCCGAGCATGGCTACCTGGGATCTCTCCAGGCAGTTTTTAAACTGTGGGTGGCCTAGTGGTAGGAGGGCTTTCCTGTCTCTTCTCCCGTCGTCAGTTCGATTCATCCAGTGGCTGTTTTTTTTAATGGGCCACGTGTCGTCCGATGACGCACTAGCAGTTTCCGTGCTGGAGCGGAAACCGCTAGTGCGTCATAATTGATGGCACTCCTCTAATCTTCCCCACTTGACCTTCATACCTGGACGTGCCGTTAATTCCTACTTGTATTCGACATTGATTCGACACACAAACTACATTCGAAGTGACTGTACACTGTTACAATTACCACGCAGCCTCCATATCTTCGTAGAGGCGATGCACCCGAATCTCCGCCATGTACACTGCTCGTTGTTCCTCCTCCAAGAGTATTGGTGTTCTTCCAGCTTCAAGCTGAATGATTTGATGTGAGACCGGGTCTCTGTAGAGGGTGTAGCGGTCTGCACGCGAGGGTTTCTCGACAGAAGAAAACCCATTGCAGAAGAATGTCTGCGCATTTTGGACATCAAATCTGCATGCGATACGCGGGGGCTGTTGTTGATTCGAAATCTCCGAGTGTGTTCTCGCCGGAGGCGATTGTTCTTCATGTCTAGGCTGCCTCGAGGGTCGCTGAAGAGACCCCACTGCAAAGTCCATCCGAGGAAGGCCGGATGCCACGCGTTGTTGGGGAAGACGTTGGGATGGGGGCATTGCAGTCACCCTGCGGGAAGATGGCAGTGCAGGTTGACGCGAAGTTGACGTTGGTCGAATGACTTGGGGTGGTAAAGAGGGTGGGGGGTTCCGAGACGAAGCTGGAACAGCGCGGGAAGTAGGGGGAGCTGCATGGACAGCAGAAGGTGCTCGACGGGACGTCGAACCTGGCCTGTGGGGTGGCATAACAGCATCGTCATCACGACGCTGGCGTTTGCCGTTTGTTCGGATGGTACCATCGGAAGATTCATCCTCCTCTGTGATGTGTCCGCGTTTAGCGCCTCGGCGGGCCGGTTCATCATCTTCCTCGGACTCGTCATCCATCCCCACCGGCCCCTTGGTTTTGCGGCCACTTGGACGAGCAAGACCCTTCTTGACGGCATCATTGTACTCGCCAGAGTGCTGCAGACGACGGAGAACAGCACCACTGGAGCTTACGATCAGAGGAATTCGACCTTGGTGTTCGAGGGACATCTCTTTCTCGTCTGCTTGATTTGTGAGACTGTGTACTTGACTGTAGAGACTAATCTAAACATACCAGAGGTCCAGGGCTCAGTCCCAGGTATGGGAATTGCTTCGAGATCAGGATCATTCTCGAGACCTGCGGCTTTCTTCATTCCCGGTAGGATAGCGTCCCAGTCGCTGGTCGTAAGTTTCTTGATATTGCAAGAGCTTGTGCCAAGAACATGGCCACGCTGCTCCAGTTCTGCAGGCCAGTTGACCACCTTGAACTGGCCGCGGTAGCACCAGTCGAGGAATTTGTCATTCCAACGGAGGCGGAACTTGGGCATCGAGCTTGTCGTGAGCTTGTGTTTGACGAGTGTCGCATCTAAAAGCAAAGGATTACAAAGCAGACGCAGCCAGCAAAAGACGACATACGAATGGGTGGAGTGATCAGTTGGCGAAATTCCTCTCGTCCGAGGTCCCGAGCACCCTTTTCGTCCCTTGGCTTGGAGAGGACAGGCTGGAGAGCGATAACATTACTCCCTTTCTTGCCATGAAGACTGCCAAGTTCGCGTCAGTGTCAAGGCCTTCGATATAAAGCACGAAAAAGTTACCGGATCATCGACGCCAGATCTTTGCAGTTGTCATTGAGCATGAGCTTATGGTCTTCGCGAATCTTCTGTGTCGCCGCCGTTCCCGCCCAGGCAAACGACGCTTCGTGATCCGGATCGAGAACATAGCCCATAAGGTGAAGGCCATACTCCATCTGAAGCATCTTCGCCTACAAATGCGCGTGAGTTTGATGGGAAATTAAAAGAGACAAACATAGTACATACCACCGAGAGAACCGGCTCGATGACCTTACGAGCCCGCCGTTTGAACTGGCCGTTCTCGCGCCAGAGAGAAACAAGTTCTGCGCACTGGTCGATGTTCCACTGTTCAAGCTCCGGGAGATGCTGGAAGACCAGTTGCGAGTTTGAGTACTCTGCGTCGCTCCAGTCCTCCGGCAGCGCGGCAATGAAGTCTGCGCGAACCCGAGCATTATATTCGGCATTTGTTTCTACAAGTCACTTTAGTCAGGAGGGACGGGTTGTAACATAAATTGAACTCACCGCCCTCAGTCTTTGGATCGTCGATGGCATGTCTTTTGGCATAAACATTGTAAGCGCTCTTGTTGCGCGTGAGTTTGTAGGTGGAGCCTATTCGACGGTGAATCGCGTCTGCGCTTTTGTTGCATTTCTCCGCAATATCCTCGATGGTACCCAGGAATGTTTCGAAGGCCTCGAGCCCTTCATCGACCGCTGATTGAGGTACATCGCCGGTGGCATGCCGATGGCGACGTTCTCCAAGATCATCTGTGTCGATTTCGTCTCCGCTGTCTTCGGATGAGGCATCCTGAGCATTTGGCGCTCGAGAGCTCTTTCCCCGCGTTTTCGTCAAGGATTTCGCGTTTGACTTGCCTCGGGGCGCGCGCCGTTGTCCAACAGCCTTCCCCTTCCCCTTCCCCTTCCCGGTCTCCTTCTCCTTCCCCTTTGCTTTCGTCCTTGCCGTTTTCCCACCTGATTGCTTGCGTTTCGCGGCCTCTTCAACCCCAGAGTCAGACGCAACATCTGATGCACAACCGGAGCTCTCATCGTCGTCAAGTATCTGAGGTTGGTACGCATCCTCCCCGTCAGTTTCATCCTCTGAACTGCGCTCTATAACAGACTCGAGGGCCTTGCGAGACTTCAACTTGGACGTCCGAACACTGGGTTTGGAGCGCAGTTGCCAGGGACGATTGTTGTCGGCCCCTGGACCCGGAGCGTCGTCGTCTAATCGATCAACATCCGAGTCACCATCGTCCCATGAGCGCTGCGGACGGGCAGGAGCTTCCTCCTCACTTTCTGGTTGACCGTCATCACGAATAGAGGGTTCATAGGTGGCATCCGCAGGATCTTCGGCGATGAGCGAGATATTGCTCAAGTCCAGCGGAAGACCCTGCGTGGGAGACCATTCGACTAGCGTCCGCTCCCCTTCTTCCAGAGGAGATCCAGGAATGGGCGATCGTGGACCACTGGCAGGTACGGCACGGAAGTCAAGCAGTGATGGCGGAGAGGGGCGACGTGCGCGGAACGACGAGTTCCCAGTCAGCCTGGCTAGGTCAGCCATAAACTGAGACGTAGATACTCGAGGAGGAGGCGACTGTGTCGGATGCAAAGACGGCGACTCGGAAGTGGTTGTGGTGCGGAGAAGTGATTTGCGCTGATCAAGCGAACTTGGCAAAGTCGGAGGGCTCCGGGAACGCAGCCATGATGGATTTGTGAACATGGAGGACCCCCTCGACATGTGTCGCGGATCCTCGGCGGCCTTACGATCCGTCGTAGGCAGATCAGAAAAGGAGAAGGGACGGTGAGTGTTCCTGCCTGCGCCGGAGGATGATTAAATCCCTTTGGCCTCCCTCGTACATGACCGCGCTTGGATAGTGCTTTGAGGTGCTTTGGGGTGGTCATGGTCGGTCATGCCCGAGTGCCCGCCAAGCGCCCGAATGACCGAGGCCGAATGACCGATGTGACTGATGGTCACCGGCGCCAGCTTTTCCGTTCTCGCCAAGTTCTCGCACAAGTCGCGCTCTCGTCAATACGTTGTTCATTTCTTGTGATTCAAAGATCAATCTATCTACGTGTTCCTATCAGCTACTCGAGGGACTGGACGATAAAACATTGCATCGGCATTCTCCCAAGTCCTCGGCGCTTGACGATTGTTGTTATTGGTGCGGTCCTCCTTGTCGAGACATGCGTCCACCATGCGCATAAACCCACCATCCTTCTTATTCAAGGTATCCAGCATCCTTTGGTCTCGGAACCGGAGCTGATACTCAAGACCCGCCGTGAATCGCTTCAGCTTCTCGATCTTCCGGCGCATCTGGTCTTCGTATGTCACTGTCCCCCGCACCCATTCCTCCTCAAGCTCGTCATCATCATCCTCGTCATCCGGCACCGCCAAGTCTCGCGGTGTCGACTCGTCGTCACGGCGCCCTGGCAACTCGTTATCTGAGTCCGAATCCCCGGTGTCAGATGGAGCAGCTCCGTCTAGAGGAACCAGAGTCGGATGCTCCCAGAACGGTGTTGTGCGGTTGCGCTGCACCTGTCGGAAGAACTGCGTGGGTACGTGCTTAACCGCTTGCACCAGATGTTTGCATATGAGGAAGCGACTGATCCGATATGCAGGACAGCTGCAAACCCACTTCTTGACGTCGGGACGATACACATCAGTCACGCGCAGGGAGATGTCGCGCGTTTCCAACGCTCGCCAATCGTGCTTGAAGGACTGCCGCCAAGACGGAAGGTCAGCTAGACGCATGCGACCCGTTGTCGTGATCAAGTCGTCGAGTTTCTGGTAATATTTGGGGCACAGCTTGGTGACGAGTACCCAAACAAGCAGATCCAGCCGCGGGGAATGGAACTGATACAAGTAGTCCTCCTTGATGTGCCGCCAACTGCCAATTGAATCAGTACGTGTTAAATTACCGCTGACGACGACGGAAACTTACTGGCTCTCGCAGATCATTGTGGTTCGTAGACGCGGAATCGTCGGATGTGCCGAACGAGCCCAGAGCTCCCAGCGACCCAGGCGATACCAATTCTCCCAAAGGTATGCCCACACCTCCGGGAGGTCATTTTCACGACAGAATTTGTAGATCTGCTCGACTGCCCAGTATCGGATACCTTCAGGACTGGGATGCGAGAACGCCGGAATGAGCGGGTGAGAAAAAGCGTGTTGCTGCATCATTGAGACGATATGGGCCTGCAGCTCCTCCGGACAGAAGCGGCGCTCGGGGGCCGCCTTTGCTTTCCGCTTCCGCTTCTGACCCGCCGCTGCCGTGGTATCATCATGTGCGTCGCTCGCCTCCTCGTCATCCGCTTCGACATCATCGTCTTCAAAGTACATGTCCTCGGCGCGAGGGATGCGAAGAAGCGGGATCCCGTTAGCATCCACCCGGCGGGGCGGCGGCAACGGCAGCGTGAAGGTGATCCTCGACGGATTCTGTGTTGCCGGAAGATCATCGTCACTTGACTCGTCGTCAGGTTTACCGCCCTCGTACTCGTCCTTGTCATGTCGAACTCGAGGAAGGAAATCAAGGGCAATAAATGGGAACTGTTGGTGCGCGCGTTTTGCTTTGTAACGAGTTGTTGACAGTTTGGCCTTCTTCAGACGTTTCGTTACCGCGTCATCGATATGCCACCAGCAGATGGAGATCTTGGGCTTCCAAACGTCCTGCAAAGCCGAAATCTCACCCATATCCTTGTCAACGTGGGTGAACTCGGGATGAATGTCGTAGGTGTCTCGAAGGCAGGTCGTGAACGCGGTAAGAGCCTTTACGCGTTTACGGCGACTGATTGACGCGGTGGTGGACAGCAAACAGTACGCCAACGGAAAGCCTGCGTTATCGAACTCTGCCATGATCCCGTAGAGCTCGAGCTGCTTTGCGTTCGTGTTATCTGTGGATGGTGAGTTTCGAGCATCAATTTCTCTTAAGATTAACTTACATGTAGCGTCCATCGCAATCTCGACCACCCTGGCGCTCAAGCGCCGTGTAATTTGCTTCATACCCCAGCAGAGAATCTCGACATCTGCCGGAACACCCTGCGGCGAGAACACGTCGACCACCCCGTCGAACTCCTTGAGCAACTTCTCGGCGGAGATCATTTGATTATCGTCCCTCTTCCAAAACCGCTCGACAACGGTCCGCCAGGCATTGTAGATCTGGGCATTCGACACGTTGGGATAGACCGCATGTACGCGTTCCACAAGATCAGATGGGCGGGAGCTTTCCGCGAACTCCTGGACAATTGCGACGGCGCCGTCAGGCATGGAGTGGTCGCGGTAGGCAAGGTGGCGCAGTTGATGGCGGAGATTTATCGAAACGGTGAGTATCTCGCCCGTTTGCTTGCCGGAGCGATGGCACGAGATCGTCAAGCGACTCCCGCATTTGAAGCGATCCATTCCCGGCGTCTCGCGTGGTTTCGCACCGGGCCGCGTTGACGGCTTCGAGGGCTTCTTGCGCGCCTCGTCTTGCGAACACCAATAGCGCGTCAAATGGCCAGTCTTCAACTCCTTGTTGTTGTGAACACTGTGGGTAATGAATTCAGCTTGACACTTCACGCTCCTCGCGTGCATTACTTACGTCCATCGTATGTTAGTCGCCGCGTAGATATCTCGATTCGTGAGCTGCACCCGCGTCTTCTCGTCCACCCCATCCTCCACTGGAAGCGTAAACCTGCCCTTGAAGTGAACATTATCGGTGGTTTTGATCACAGTGCGAAGGTGCGTGAATAACTTTTCGGCGCTCTCGTATATCTGACCAAGGTTCTGTAGATGAAATCATCAAAGGACAAGCCGACGCACCTTATAAACAGCGCCGGGCTCGTCGTCCGAGTCGACGTCCGAGTCGACGTCCGAGTCCCCATTTCTCGGCTTCTTCTTCGGACGCTCCTCGCGCTCGCTATCTCCCTCGTCACCAGAGTCAACATCCTTCAAGTTGGACTGCTCAGCGGCCTCAGCCTTCTTCTTGGCCCGTGAGCGCGCCTTGGAGAGCCTGTTCGACTCGCGGCACGTCGGACATTTCTTGGCCTTATCGCTCAGTGGAATATTATGTTGGCAGTTGGTGCCAGTACACTTTTTGAAGCCGTCGGGGGCAGCACGAACAGCTTTGGGTTTGGCGGCTGCGATGGCAGCAGACTTGTCGCCGCTGGGCATGGTCAAGAGTAGCGATAGTGAAGGGAGAGTCGAGTGGCAAGAAAGAAAGTCAATTTTGTATAATAAAATGTGCTTTGACGCGTTGGCGCGTCGCGAACGCGCACGGGACACTCATTGACGTCCTGATTTGGAAAGCCAGGGCTAAGCGAGGGTGCTTTGACGGGGTCATGTACGAGGGGGCCGTACGAGACTTAGGATGATTGTAGTCGCGGGGTTGAGCTTGCAAAATCATTTTTGCCCACGTAATTTGCTACCGGTGGTGGTCGTACTGAAGTGGCGGGGGAAAGAGCAACTTCTGGAGTCACTATCGATGCTGGATCCGGCGGAGACTTGGTGCCACCGATGGTAAGGGCGGTCTCGTGTGTATCGGTGGTCATGGACGTGAGCGGTTTGGTTGTGGATGCAGCTGAGGACTGAATATCGTCGTCGCCGGAGTCATTTCCCTGGAAATAATGGTCATTGCAGGGTTAATAGATCAACACGCGCGAACGAACCACTGGAGGAACAATCTCAGAATCAGCGGGCATGCCACCGATGTCTTGGACAGGGTGGACGGGGTTCTCTCCGACCTGTATCTCATTTAGCCAATTGTAGCTGTGTTCACGAGATTTGATCCTACCACCGGTGCAATGGGATTGGTACGAGCAGCAGCACCCTTGTGCTTCGGTTTGGGCCGGGCTCGAGGGGGTGGGCTGTAGTGCTGGAATTCTTCGACAGGTTGCTGTTCGTCAGCAGCCTTCTTTCGATTGGAACGAGTGCTGCGAGGGGGCATTGCAAAAGTAGTGGGAGCGTCGGGCTCAACCAAGTTGGGAGGAACAAAGAATTTTCTGTGACAGAGTCAACGCGCGTCGCGGACTTGTGAAAATAATTTTGCGGTGCGTGACAAGCGCAGAGTTAGCAAGGCGAGACTGTATATCGGCCTGAGATTGGGGATTGGTATGTGAGTCGGCACTTTTGATGCGACAAGATATATGCATTCTATTCCTCAGACTAGAATATGGTTACACTGAGAGGATGAGATTACACAGCAGTGAGCAAGAGGATATACTCACCGGAAAACTGAGCCAGATAGCTGCGCAATGTGAATGGCAAGCACAACAAATCTGGAATGCACGGAAAGTGGTCGTGTTAGTTTCATCCGGTTACATGGAAAAGACGGTGTGAGCAAGCAATGGCGTACCTCTATAGACTTCTGCCTTCCAGATACGTGTATCACCAACTAGAGATCTGCTCTCTGACGCGTCGTTTGCCTTCGATCCACGAGTGATATCACAGGCCGCCTAAGAGAGGAATCAAAACGTGCAAGGACAGTGTCCAGAACCAACGCACCGGAAGAAAATGCGAGGCCGATTTTGAGCCCAAATTTGATCAGTTTCTGCCAGGGAAAGCAGAGTCCCAGAGCCGATAGTCGATTTCATGTCTTCTAATCAACAAGAGCCGCCTCAGCCGCCCAAAACTACCGGCAGCGAGAACTTGAATTCAAAGTCGCCGTGGAGGCCAGAGTCGAGGTTTGACGTGAGCAACGGATCACTGAGTCACTGAGTCATCACCTCGGTCACTGAACGACAACGACTACATCGTCCCGAGTCCGACCGACTCATCGGGCATATCATCTCCAATGTGTTTGAGCCTGAGGTGAGGCCTTCCTCCATCCTGGTGCGTCACGGTCTCTTGTCCGTTCGCTACATTCACTCTGTAAGACATTTCGCTGGCCAGCATGACTGAACCCGTCCTTCGAGCGCTCCCTGTACCAAGTCAGTCACAAATATACGATGGTATGCCCAGAACTCACCGTGCTGCTCTCTCCCAGAGACCCGAAACGAGCCATCTGTGACGTCTCGCTCACCGTCGACGACCTCTGAGCACATACACCGCTGTCTCGCTCACGCTCATCCATCGTCGAATAGCGCCTCACGTTTCTCATCCACTAGCTCGAACGACCTCGAGCGCGCTCGCTGCTGGACACCTGGCCCGAGAAAAACCTCAAGGTGAGTCGTCATCGGGCAAAATATAAAGAAAACTGACCTTTTCTTGCAGCTTACTTGTCCGGACGACACCAAATCATCCATGCACAGCCTCAGCCCCGACCTCCGAGTGCCATGCCCACTCTGCCGACAAACGACCTGCGCTGTATCCTGATCTGCGACGTCCTCGCTACCGCTCTCCGATTCGCGCCCATGCGACAAACGATCACACCATCCTCAAGCCCGTCCCCTCCGCTCGCTGCCAACAACTACCGACTGGGGGACATCCACGTCGACAACGTCGGCGTCTGACTGAATCGGACCCGCTCTTTTGACAGTGAGTTGTTGGGAAAAGAAAAGAAAACTGACCTGGTTTTGCAGCTCACTTGTCCGGACGACGCTGCACAACCCAATCCACAGCCTCAGCGCCAACCTCGACGACCTCCGACAAACTACCTGCGCTTTCCACCGACGCTTCAACGTCGTCGCTAGCTCTCACACCCTCCTCTCCGACCCGCAACAAACCACCCACACCCTCAAACCCTTCCATCCCCGCCGTCAACTACTGCAAGACGCCCCATCAGTCGGGCAACGCAACGAGGAAAAACGGTAAACCACGGCACGTACCTGCATTCCCGACCGATACCATACACGCTCGCAGGAATGAATCTGGCAACGTGCGGAAATGAACCCTGCGTCCAAACACTTCATCGACGACCTCCGTTCTGACTTGGCCTGCCGCTACATGGCCCCTGCACGACCGGTCCCCGCCCAAATATGTATCGCCAATGCGTCTTCGCTGTGACAAACTTAACCTCCGCAGAATCGCGAGCAACCTATGATGACATCGAATCGCGAGATAAATCGCTCGCCATTCCGAGTCGATGACCTTCGGCGGAGCGCAAAGACGACTGCTCGCCGTTCGAGGCTCCGTGGAAGACGGTACGATGCCGTTGCACGGACTCCTGCATCGACATGATGCACGCGGAAATGTGTTCAGTTCACGGTATATCTGTTTTCTCGTTGTGGTCTCGACTGACTTTGGCACCGGCAGTTGCGTGGATGGGAGAACGAGCAGTCTCTGAGAGACCAATGACTCTGCTTCGAATAATACATGTGGTCAATAATACAAGTCATGAAATGTCTCGTCTCGATAGCTGTCAATGAGTCCAAATGCCTCTAGCATTCCGTACTCCTCGTCTTCGGCACCGGTAATTGTTGCAACGAGATCATCAGCCTCAGTATCATCATCCTCGTACTCCGCATAATGTCGATCCTCCCCACGAGCAGGCTCATGCTGATCAACAGCCGCAGAAGACAGCTGGAATGCGCTAGGTCCCCAGTCAGGCAATGCAGATGTGTCGATCCCGAGATCCGGGATTGATTTGTTCCAAACCATGCAGAGGTTGACGAGCATAGCGCGTCACTGCTCTAGCTGATAGCGGTTGGAGGAATCCTCTGCAGATGTATTCAGGCACGCGGATATGAGTAAGAGAATTTGCACACCCTCTTTTCCGAGCGCCAGAATGATTAGCTGCCATTCTTCAGCGAACCAAACCTGGAGAGCAATTCTCTCCTTCTTGAGGCGGACGTCCTCTTCATCACACCGATCTAGCACCAGCATAGCTCGAATACCAAGTCGAACACCCTCATTGCCGAGCCAATCGGGGACAACATCTCCAAATTCTTCGTCGTCTAGCCCAATATCCTCCCAGATCTCGTCATCGACATCGAGAGTCCAGAGCTTGCCGGGCTCGATAGGGCGAGGTGGGACCATGTCTCGTAACTGAGCATCGGACTTGATTGTAGTGACGATTTTGGCACACATCTCGTTATACTGCTTGTTGAGGTTGCGGATCGTGGGCTCGCGTCGCTTGACTGCGGACTCGGTGTGTGAGTAGAGCTTTTGTTCTGAGTGTTTGAATAAGTTGGGGAATTTGTGCAAGGATCGCGCATCTCACCATTCACAAGTCGCCGAAAGCTTCGCTCCACTCGATCTAACTCGAACTTGCGTGAGCGCAGACGGTCCCGTAGACGCGTCTTTAAGGCACGGGCATTCATCCGGAGGCTGAGGTACTCGCTCCTTGAGATCTTTTTGAGCAGCTTTTGGCCAGGTACCCCGAGGGCGCGTTCCTTACGCTGCAGCTTCAATTGGGTTTTGTCCAGGGATTCTTGCGCCTCCGTTACTTGCAGCATGAGTGCATCAAGATTTTCGTCGTCGTCCTTATTCACCGCTACCGTAAGAGTCCGACGAAGCGCCGCAAGCTCCGCTTCGCCAGCCTTGACTGCGGTTCGAAGTTGGAGGACGTGTTCTACTGCTTTCTCGCCGAGTTTTTTTGAGCGCCCTGGAGATAAATTAGCTTCAGAATCAGTATATGACCGTGCCACTTACGCTGAATCGGACGCGTTTGAGCTTGAACCTGCAGTGAAAACTGCTCGCGAAGCTCTTCCACGGATTTGTGGCACGCGTCTTGTGCCACCCGAAGGTCCTTTTCGGCTGCAGCACGCTGGTTCGTGCAGTGTCGGTGTCGCCGCAGTATCCACTCGCCGAGTCGCTGCAGCGACGCGTCCTTGTTGTAAGTAAGTTGTCGATCCAGGGTGTAAAGCCGATTATGATACTGCGTAGAATCAGCTTGCACGGTTATTACCGGCGGGTAAATATAGAAGTACTTACGCCTGTAATTCGCATCGAGGCGACGAGATGGCTGAGCGAGTTCCAAACACGCTCACAACCCTCTCCATCAGAGAACGCAAAGCCAATTCGCTTTCGCGGGCTGTACAGCAGCTGACACGCCCATTCATGGCCGAACGCATGGAAGACGGAGACTGCAAACGATAAACGGTCCTCATACCGCTGCAAAAATCCCCATTTCTTGCATGCGCGCTCAAAGGCACAGGCAACGTCGTACAGTGTGCCAACTTTGGCGGAGATTTGAAGATGCTGGAAGAGCATTTCGAGCAGTGAAATAACGTAGAACTGCTTCTCCCCGGCGGAGTGCATGTTGGCCATGAAGAGGACAACATCGTGACGACAAGTCAGCGCCATGAGGCCAGTATCGTCGAAGCAAGTTGAGCTGGCCTTCTGACGCTTCTCGTCCGCTGCCTTGAACGAAGCTTCGCAATGATCCAAGACGGAACGCGGCAACTTGAGACCAGGCTCAACGTAATCGTCCTCCTCCTCCGTAACTGTAACACGACGTTTCTTCGCCTTTGGCTTCGTGCTACGAACACCGTCGACATACTCCTCTGTTGCCGCGGTGTATTCCTCCGGAACAAAATGGGTCTGCGGATGGGTTCGTGGCGGGTCCTTGGCCCCCTTCTTCCGTTTTTTGCGTGAAACATGCATCGATGCAGACGATAACATCATTACTACAGTCGTTGTCAGCTTCAACAACACGCGAGACCGAAAATGAATCGCACAGCAGTGTCCCATCCGGGGAAAGGTTCCCAAAGCATGCAGGGCAACAGGATCGCAGCCATTCGCTCGGGCGTGCGCGGGCTGGAGGATCGGGGAACGGGTTGCGAGCCTCCGGCATTGGGGTCGAATCGGAGTCGCGGGCACGCTTAGAGCCAGCGCAGGGTGAGGGGGGAACATCGGCGGGCTCAGGAGACGACTCGCCACCAGTGGCAGACTGAGTGGGCGGGGAAGAAGGTGCGCGAGTGAGTTCATCATCGGTGAATGTTCCGGAGGAAGTGTCGCTCTCTGACTGTCCTGGTCCGTCTTGACATTCATCTGTAGGTATAACCTGCGGACGAAGCGTCTCGAGCTTGAGACGGAAGTGCTCCCGAGTCAAGTCCTTGAGCTGAATGTACCACTGGAGTGCATTCCCGAAACGACGACGAAGCGAGTCCTACATGAATTAAGACGACAGAAGTCCAGAAGTACGGCAGAACTTACGCGGTTCTTCAACTGATATCCCATACCCAGGAGAACGGTCTCAAGTGTTGAGCTGAATGCAGAATTGTTTGGTGCGATGCGGAGAAATAGTGTCGACGCAAACTCCAGGACGCGCAGGTCAACGGCGAGAGAAGGAAGCGAAGGAGCACATGGAAATGCCCCAAGCTGCATGAGCTGAACCGCCGCAGGTGAGCAATCACAGACTTTGACTGTGAGCGTAACATCCTCGATGGCTAAAACGCGTGAGTACTGCGAACGCGGAAGACCGTACATAGAACTTACATGTAAAGCGAACGATGGCGACGGTTAACTTCTGCTCGCGCTTCAAACACGGACAGGCCCATTCCATGTCCAGTTCAAAGCCATCGAGATTGCGCAGAGTCTTCGATTTGTGAAGGAGCTCGATGTAGACCCGTTGGATCTGCGGCAGGACGACTTGTTGCCACCGGGACCACTGAGCGAGTTTTTTGCTTGCGTGAGCGCTGGGTACGGCGGCCATAAACCCAGAGTCGAAATCATATGCGCCGTACGACTCGGATGGAACATCGTTGTTGGCTTGCTCATGTTCAGTGGGTCCTTTGGACGGCTGAAGCTCGCGCAGAAGTTGACGTCCACGAGCAGCCGCTTGATGGGGCTCGATGAGGGTTCTTCCTGCACCGAGATAAAGGTCAGGGCGGTTGCGAATATGTGGTGGCAATTTCTTGTTCAGATGTGGGTCTCGCGGGCCAGGGATCAGGTGGGGACCTTTAGGGGGTCTGTGGATGGCATGGCGAGCGGCGGCGGCGGCACGATCTTTTGCGGTTACTCGAGCCATGGTTCTAATAATCTGTGAGAACAGAAAAAAAAAATGAGGAGTTGCCACTGACCAACTTGAGTGTGAATATCGGGCGGGAGGAGAGCGAGAAACAGAGAAATTAACTTGGTCAAAGTGTTCAGAGTCTCACAAAGCACCGAGGGTCACAACACTTGATATATCGAGCAAGGATATTGGAATATCGAAGTCCGCAATTTGCGTAGGCAGGCGCCGGCCCGCAAACGACCTACACATGGTTGTACACCTGAGACCACAGAGAACGGCAGAAAAGAACACTCACCGGCCTGGCTCACTCTAACAAGTCCGTCGCTGCCATCCATCCTGCGCCGTTCCCCATACCCAGCCAACTACGCGTTTTCCTGCCGTGCAAAGCGGCGGCAACGCCATGACCATCAACACCATAACCGCGACGCAAGCCGTGTCAAGACACGTTGAAAGCGGTGCGGTATCTTGAGATGGAGCAAGGAATTTTGCACTGTCCGTCCAAGTAAATTTCAGAGGTCTCAATTGAGAGCAACGGGTCTCCGCCGTCCGGCTGTACCGGCATGGCCCAAGTGTAAAGAGACGGCGTACCATGTTCCTCCAGAATGTTGTACGTTCTTGCCAAAAGACACGGTTCCAGATAATAAGCAGATAGCAATAGTGAGGCGGGAGGGCTTTTGCAGCCAAAGTTTGGAGAGATTGGTTGGACGGCTAGCGTAGACGGTGAGAGTCAGAAGCAAGCCAAGCATATGCCGTGTGATCAATTATGACGCACTATCAGTTTCCGTGCTGGAGCGGAAACTGCTAGTGCGTCATTGGACGACACGTGGCCGGAGAAAAAAAGACTAACTAAAGAATCGAACAGGCGAGCACAAGAGAAGACCGAGCAAACGTCTGTTACCACTAGGCATAGTGCCTCTGTTTAGATGCCTCCTCGGCTGGGACATCTCAAGTTTCAGCCGCTCGCCGGGATGTCCCAGGACCGGGATATCCCAGGTCCTTACCTGCCGGGGTGGGACATCCCAACCGCCTGGGATATCCCAGGTCCTTGCCTGCCTGACTGGGACATCCCAATCGCCTGGGACATCCCAACTGGTACATCCCAGACCTGCTAAATAAGGTAATTTATTTTCCGACTAAACTTAAATAAAAATTACTATATATGGAAGGTGTTTGGGATATCCCAGATGTTTGGAAAGTCCCACCTGGGACGTCCCAACGCTGCCATCAGGGACCGACCTGGGATATCCCATCAGCAGGGATATCCCACTACTGCCCTATGTCCCAGTCCAGAACTGACCCTATAGGGTGTAACGTCTATAGACCACACTTACACCCATAGGGTTCAGATCATAGGGTGCCTGAGGTGCTCAAGTCCACTTCAGCAACGACGGCGGAACATCCTGTCTTCAAGCTGTCCCTAGCCGACGTTGAAGAGCTCACTCCCTCGCGGCTTACAATTGAGGTCATCAAGTTTCTCACTGCCTCATATCGTACGTTTATTCCGCTACGCTGGCTGAGTATTCCGACTGATACACGCTTTCCAGACCATGTTTATGGAACCTGCGTCATCCCCTGGGCGGCGGTTATTGCGCAACCATCTGACTACTTTGACGTCTCTCGTTTCACTCTCGGTTTTGCGCTCGATGATCCTGCGAAACTGAAACCAAGCCAGCGCCTCGATCTTGCGACCATGCTTGCCGAGGTTGCCGGACCGGGTACGACGAACTTTTTCCATAAGCGCGATGCTATGGACGACGACGAGCGCAAGCAGCGGGAGGCCGAGGAGCGTGCCCGGACAGAGGAGGCAGAGACAGAGGCAGAGCGAGTGCGACAAATGGTAGCACAGGAGAAAGCCGAGGACGATGAACGAGCTCGTATGGAGCAGGTCGAAGTGGAGCGCATCAAGGCAGCAGCTGATGAGCAGGCAAGGAAGCAGGTGGAGGCGGAGCTTGCTAAGGCTGAACGTTCTCGTAAAGCCGCGGAGGAGCAGCTGGAGCGGGAAGCTGAAGAACGCCGGCGCCAGGAACAGGAGGAGCTCGAACGCCAGCATCAGGAGCAAGAGCAACAGGAAACTGAAGAGCGCCAACGTCAGGAGCAGGAAGCTGAAGAGCGCGCGAAGAAGGACGTCAGTGGCAAGCCACCCAAGGGGAAGAAGAGCAAGGTTCCTGCAGTTGCAGGCAACAGCGAGCCGCGCCATAGTGGACGTGAGCGTGTAGCACCAAAGCGGCTCGGGGATGAGCCAGACGATGATCGCGCTCCAAAACGTCGTCGCTGAAGCCGTAAGTTTCTGTTTTTTTCTCTTAAGTTTCGGCTCTGAACTGAATATTCTTCAGTGATTTCCTCTTAAAGTCTCAATCTCAAGGTATGTCATTAAGATTTTTGTTCTCGTCTCAAGTCTCTCAAAATCTTAATGTATCAAGCCTCGTCTCAACCTTGTAAGTTATATCAACTGCAGGATCTTAAGACTGACTATCTCAAGATGTATTCTCCAGTTCCCCTTGAACTTAAGGTTGGAATCTTGACTTGATATCTCTGTTGTTCTGACTATGGTGGTGGGCAGCGACCGGATCATGATGGACATCACATCACCCATCATCAGCGCGCTTGAGGGTGAAAACATGGAGGAACAAAATATAGCTTCCCCTTTGCCTGTAGCCTCTTGAATTTTGTACCATTAATTTTGTATACTTTGAATCTACAAAAGTTGGCATGCACCGTCAGAAGCCCTCAGAGATGGGCTGGATACTGATGTGATGGGATACTAAATGGGCACAAAATTTGGAGCCAATGCTAACTTTTGTGCACAAAGGTAAGAAACACGTGAATATCAAGAAATTGACCTGTCAGATTGCCAGAAAGGTGAGATATTTGTTCCGAAATGATTTGCCTGCCAAAGGCTTGATTAGGCGTGTGACACGTCGCGTCGGGCGTTACACGACGCATCGCAAGGCTCCTACGCGTCTTCCTAGAGGCTCGTTCAACGCAAGGTAAGTGAAATATCATTATTAGTATTACTTCTTTGCCTCACAACTGTTGTAGGCTATTTTATCCATGCCTCGGAACAAGTCCTCGAGCAGCAAGTCGCGCGCGCGGACCAAGTCTGCGCAAAAGAACAGCAACAAGCGATGGGCTGCAGGGCAGGACAAGGAAAACCTTCCTCCAACACCCTCTAGTCCTTCAAGTCCTCTGAGAAAACGAGTCAAGGACCTCGAAAAGAAGATACGCGCAGCTGACTTGGCCCACCAAAAGCTCATTCACCGGTACGAGTTGGCGCTTCGACGGGAGAAGCGGCTGAAGCAGAGGGTGGCGGAGAAGGATTTGGAGATTCTGACACAGAAGACGGAGATGGAGGAGGCGTCAACCGAGGCAAAAACAAGTGTCCGCCTGCTGCTGGAAACACGTCTGCAACGGGAGGCTTGCTTCGAAGACATGCTTGTGGACGCCCAGCAACGCCTAAAGTGTGCGTTGAAGAGTACTGAGAGCGCCGAAGCCGACGCTGCATCGAAGCGTGTCGAGTTGGGGCAGCTCCGGGTCCGGGTCCGAGCACTTGGTGGTTCGCTGAAGCGCTACGACACGCTGAAGGAGGTGGTCCGGAGCGGTGCTGCGGCCGAGAAAGTGCGCGCAAAGACCCTGCTGATGAAGGGACGCGCCTACAAGAAGGAGATTCGCATGCTCGCACGCATTTTAATTGGGTGTGGCTGCAAACAGGGTCGTGTCGGGCAGGCAGTCCAGGAAGTTGCCGAAACATTCGGAATTCGCCTCGAGCGTGTACTCAGCCGACGAACTGTGGGTCGCATTGCACTGGAAGGTCTTGTTATGGCTCGGGTACAGCTAGGCTTTGAGCTGAAGCAGACGCAAGGTCAATAATCGTCGCCGGCTCATTAATGTCGACTCACCAACTATAGATATTACGATGAGCAGCGACAGTACCTCGCGAAACAAACAAAACTACCAGTCTCACCACTTGAACCTCAAGGTTCCCGTCGGCTTTGACGACGACGGCAAGATTGTCTTGGCCGATTTACCCTCAACTCGATATGCCGGCGTGTACTCGACAACGGACCACAGTACCGCAACGTCGCATGCAATGTGGATGAAGGTCTACGACGAGATCATGGAGCTGTTTAACAAGAGCCCGCTCGCGCGACGTACTGGGACCTTGGATCTGCGTGGCATTTGTCGATGTCTGCGCGGAATGTGCGGTGACCATGCGAATAACGAGAAAGCACTGTCAGATGAAGTACGGAAGACGAAGTACGATCTCCTACTTTTGGAGCTCGGGGAGAAGAAAATGGCGGAGCTGGGGGAGCAGATATCGGAGCTGGAGAACATCATGAAGCAGTGGAATGCGAAGAAACTTGCGGATGTTGGAGGGATTGAGAAGTGGAATGCCCTTTCGGCGGCAGAGCGCGCTGCCCGTGATCTCGCGACAACAACGGCGATGGTCCAAGGTCTCGGGATGGAGGAGCTAGCATCAATGGACGAGGGCGAGCGCAACTTGTTGACCGTCTGGGTCTGGACAGGCTGCTGCATGCACAAGGAGATGAATAGTTTCAAGGGCGGTAACACGGCGATGATGGCACACTGGAAGGAAATCGGGGCAATGGCTCCCATTCGGTTGGCGAACAAGGACACTGCGAAGGCGGTTCAAAAGATCTTGCAGCCCGAGAGAGGAGATGCACCAATGACGGCTGAGGATATCAAGAAGCTCGAGGACATTGCGTCCGGCGGCGCAAAGCTTACCGCACTGGCTGGTGCTATCTTCAACAACGCGAGCGACAAGAAAGGGCAAGGCGATGCTCACCAGCTTTTTATGGAACACAAACTCGATGTCGAAGGTCTGGAACGTGTCAAGCGATTCCCGCAGACGAACAACACTCGCTTCGGAAGCCATGGGGACGCCGCCGTCGAGCTAATAACTCACCTTGACATATACCGCCGCTTCGTGGAGGTTATTCGGGTTCGCAAGGTCACGCAGACCCATACCAACATCGAAAAGAATGTCGCCGACGGACTGAAGGACGGCCCGACGCTCACCGAACTCTCCGTGCTCGCCATCTACCATATCTTGATCGGTATCCCGTACATGCGGTTCGTCCGTCAAGATGAAGCCAAGGCGCTGAACGGCGTGTCGCTGGGTCCATTTCACGCCCGCGTCCGTGAGCAATGCGAGTTGCTTATCGAGCAGCCGGAGCTGGTGCTTGACTTCTCTCCGCACTCATACCCGCTTGCTTCCCTGGACGGTGAATCGCCCGATGATACTGGTCTCAAACTGTTATCACGCACGAAAGTGTTATACGATGCAGATGGCCTTCCGCACCTTCGAGAGATGTTCGTCAAATTCGTCGAGGGAGCGATGGCGACGTGGATTCGCTTCTCGTCGGAGTACGCGCCTGGCGGAATCATAGATGGATTGAGTGAAGAGATGAAAGAGCGGGTGTACCGGCCTGCTACCAATGATGTGAATGAGGGCGCGCTCGGCTCATTCGTTGTGTGGGCTCGCAACAATCCCTCCGGGGCAGTTCATACACACAACGGGATCGTTATGTGCCAGCGTAACGGCACTGACACGTTTGCGCGGACATTCTTCGACGATGAAGACCATCGCTTCGTTATGACCACGGCGCGGCGCTTGGATACCGAGGGTTTGGAAAAGCAGAGACGTCGAGCGCAGAAGGACTACGACACGAAGATGCTTGCTGCCAAAGAACAAGCCATCGCAAAGAAGGCGGCAAGAGCAGATGCGATACGGGAACGACTTGATTCAATTCCGTTAATCAAGTCAGTCGACGACATCTTCATCCCAGGCATGACAAGAGACCGTCTGGACGATCAGCTCGAGAAGCTTCGACGTCTTTGGAATCCGGACAAGAAGAAACCCCAGCGCATTGCAATACCTCTCAAGAGCCATGTCCCAAAGCTTGCCGACAAACAGAACACTTTGAAGGAGGGCTTTGTGGCCCATCTGGCACTTTTAGAGCAGGAAATGGCGGCTCATGGTGTTGGGGGGCTAGTGGGAGATGATTCGGATGATGAGACCGACGGAGAGAAGCTTGACGAGGACTTCTGGGAGGAGGAAGATCGGGAGATGGAGGAAGCCTATTAATCTGCGAATCAATGATATTTTGTCAACTTTTTTTTACACATCCCGTTGCCGCCTGTGTATCTCATTCTACACCTCAATTCCTAGCCCTCCCACATGCTCACAGGAGGAGAACGAGGGCAAACCATCGTCCTTCAGCGAATAGGTGATAACCGAGCTCAGCCGAGATTGATTGATGCACATCATGATCTGCTCGCTGCCCACCACCACTGACTATATCTTAAGACTCCAAATCTCAAGTTGGGACAAATCTTAAGATCTCATGTATAGTACTCATAAAAAAATGTATATAGCTCAAAATCTTAAGAGATACCCTTAAGAAAAGGTTTTGGCCCAGTCGAAGATTCCTTAAGATAAGCTAAGCTAATATTTGGTGTTGGACACTTGATCTCAAACCCATTCAATAATGTTTGGTGCTGCTGGTCAGCGCTACTGGGATAGTTGGGTTTATGTGGATTTTGGTTGGGTTGATTTAGAGCTTTTCCATCGCAGACGTACATCAAGCGTATTACTATAAATAATGCAGCATAGAGTAAGAGTAACAATTCACCCAGTTGCGGGCATGAGGGATCGCAGAGGCATCTAAATAGGTTATACCTTGTTGGGAAATTCGGAGGAGACAAGGCCAGATCACAAGAGTTGTGTGTAGCTCTGGCGGATACCAGATAAGAGGAATGGGGGACTTATGGGGCAGGCAGAGCCACCCAGGTGCACTCCAGTTATCCAACTGCTTGGCTGCATGGGGCTGAATAGGTGTGGAGGATAAGGCCACAGAGGTGACTGGGTCGCTATGCCCCTCCATGCGCTGCTGCTGCCCGGTGGCTGCCTCCCAGATGCGCACAGTCTTTTCACCTGAGCCAGACACAATCCGTGTGCCATCAGGCGAGAAGGCCACAGAGGTGACCAGGTTCCTGTGCCCCTCCATGTGCTGCTGCTGCTGTCCGGTGGATGCATCCCAGATGCGCACAGTCTCGTCCCAAGAGCCAGACACAATCCGTGTGCCATCAGGCGAGAAGGCCACAGAGGTCACATGGCCGCTGTGCCCCTCCATGCGCTGCTGCTGCTGTCCGGTGGATGCATCCCAGATGCGCACAGTCTTGTCCCAAGAGCCAGATGCAATCTGTGTGCCATCAGGCGAGAAGGCCACAGAGGTGACCCGGTTCCTGTGCCCCTCTATGCGCTGCTGCTGCTGTCTGGTGGATGCATCCCAGATGCGCACAGTCTCGTCCGAAGAGCCAGACACAATCCATGTGCCATCAGGCGAGAAGGCCACAGAGTTGACAGAGCTGCTGTGCCCCTCTATGCGCTGCTGCTGCTGCCCGGTGGATGCATCCCAGATGCGCACAGTCTTGTCTGAAGAGCCAGACACAATCCGTGTGCCATCAGGCGAAAAGGCCACAGAGTTGACAGAGCTGCTGTGCCCCTCCATGCGCTGCTGCTGCTGCCCGGTGGATGCATCCCAGATGCGCACAGTCCAGTTCCAAGAGCCACACACAATCCGTGTGCCATCAGGCGAGAAGGCCACAGAGGTGACCGGGTCACTGTGCCCATTTATGCGCTGCTGCTGCCCAGTGGATGCATCACAGATGCGCACAGTCCTGTCCATAGAGCCAGACACAATCTGTGTGCCATCAGGTGAGAAGGCCACAGAGGTGACTGGGCCGCTATGCCCCTCCATGCGCTGCTGCTGCCCGGTGGATGCATCCCAGATGTGCACAGTCCTGTCCCAAGAGCCAAACACAATCTGTGTGCCATCAGGGGAGAATGCCACAGATTTGACAGGACTGCTGTGCCCCTCTATGCGCTGCTGCTGCTGCCCGGTGGATGCATCCCAGATGCGCACAGTCTTGTCCAGAGAGCCAGACACAATCCATGTGCCATCAGGCGAGAAGGCCACAGAGGTCACATGGCCACTGTGCCCCTCCATGCGCTGCTGCTGCTGTCCGGTGGATGCATCCCAGATGCGCACAGTCTTGTCCCAAGAGCCAGATACAATCTGTGTGCCATTAGGCGAGAAGGCCACACAGATGACCTGGTTGCTGTGCTCCTCCATGCACTGCTGCTGCTGCCCGGTGGCTGCATCCCAGATGCGCACAGTCTTGTCATCTGAGCCAGACACAATCCGTGTGCCATCAGGCGAGAAGGCCACAGAGGTGACCAGGTTCCTGTGCCCCTCCATGTGCTGCTGCTGCTGCCTGGTGGCTGCCTCCCAGATGCGCACAGTCTTGTCATCTGAGCCAGACACAATGTGTGCCATCAGGCGAGAAGGCCACAGAAGTCACCCGGCCGCTGTGCCCGTCCATGTGCTGCTGCTGCTGCCCGGTGGATGCATCCCAGATGCGCACAGTCTCGTCATCTGAGCCAGACACAATCTGTGTGCCATCAGGCGAGAAGGCCACACAGGTGACCCGGTTGCTGTCCCCCTCCATGCACTGCTGCTGCTGCCCGGTGGCTGCATCCCAGATGCGCACAGTCTCGTCACCTGAGCCAGACACAATCCGTGTGCCATCAGGCGAGAAGGCTACAGAGGTGACCCGGTCACTGTGCCCCCTAATTTGCACCAGTATCAAGCTCCTGGGAACCCCATCACATCTTATAAAATGCAGACCTGCAAACTTCTCATGCCACTGCTTTAGATTTCCTGTTTGCCCCATTTCTGATGCAAGACAACTGATGTAAAGATGTGGGGTAGATGGGGAACATGGGCTGGATTTGAACACAGCCCATATTCGCTTAACAGCTGCTGTGTATTCAAGCAACTCCTTGGAGTATGAAACCTGACATCGATTAAAGCAATATCTGTTTAAAAACTAACACACAAACCTGTATTGCCCAACTTTGAGCCTGCTGGATAGCATACCGGCAGTCTGCCTTTGAAAGGTTCATTGTCTCCATCCAGAATAGCACCTTCAGCTCATAAAACTTCAACAGGGATCCAGCAACCTGATCAACAGCTTTGTCACTATATCGTATGGAATCAAGGTGGGCAGCCCAGTGTTGACATGCATATTTCATCTTCGGCTCAAGAGCTGCCACTCTATCAGCCAACCCTTCCACCTCATCATCCTGTAGACACGAGGACTCCAACCTGCAGATGTTGAACTTGAGTGATGTATCCAAGATGTAAAAACACTCTTGTACACGGTTTGCAAAATATGATCCTGGCTGCTCTACATGCTTTGAGCGGTTGATCACAAAGTCATCAAAGGACTTGTGATATACATAAACCTTCTGATCCCGCTCAGCGATATAGAGCACAGCATGAAGACTGTCTATAGCGTTTTTCACTGCTTCCTCGTCCGGAGTGTCTGAAGCATTGACCACAAGAGGAGCAAGTGCCTTAATTGTCAAAGGTTGTCGAGCTGTGGTGACTGCAGATAAAACACGCTTTGGGATTTTGACCTCTGAACCCATATTCTGAAGTGCCTCGGTGATCACAGCTGTGTAAAGACTGTCAACAAGTTGGTCCTTGCCAATACCCTTTTGCAGGAATTCTTTCAGCCGCTGGACTTGTTGCAGCGTACTCAGTCTTGCATTGCGTGGAGATATATAGTGCACAACTGTTGCAGCATATATGAACACTCCAGCAGAATCCTTTACAATTGTTTCAAGTTCACTGCCAAGACTCGGCAGTTCTACCTGCAAGAAGCGGCGAATATCAGCCTCAGCATCACTTTTCTCAACATCTTCAAGCCGAAAATGGGCTTTAATATCCCGGCAATGTTTGACAATTTGAGGGTGGGGTCGGCTAGTGAGGAGGAATTTGAGCCCATGCAATGGAGTGGCAGTAAGTGCAATGATGAGTTCCTGTATGAACTGATCACCAGCATTATTTTCCAACTCATCAAGGGCATCAATCACAACAACCAGCGGAGGTGCTTCAAATCCAGACCCCCTTGCTGCAATCCAGGGTTGAACAAGCAGCTTGTCAATGTCCCCCTCATAAGTAGCATTGAGTGATTCAAGGTTGACCTCTTGAAGACTAGCCACTAGCGGCTTATATGCGGAGAGGAGCTGACGTACAATGGTTGGAACAAGAAGCTTGTAGGACCTGGTGTCTTCCTCATTTTGAGAACAGAAGAAGGATGCACCAAGTCGGCCACAGTGCTGCAACTGTTGGCAGAGAGTGTATGCAATGGTGGATTTGCCAGTGCCAGCCATCCCACTAAGCCAACAAATGTTATCAGATGCCTCAAGAGATGCATCAAGAGCCCATTTTTCAAGATGAGATAGAAGGTTCTCCCTAGTTTGTGGTGTGCACCCTTGACGGGTAAGCTTATCCACTCCATTGAAGCGTGCTTTGGGAACATAGGCCAACTTCAATGCCTAATGAAAAGGATCAAACAGAGAGAACAGAAAATGAGAACAGAACACGAACCAAGGTGTTCTCCAATGTGAGGTATGTATTTTTGGCAGTAGATAGAGCCATTTCATGCTAATAGTCATTGAGTATGGAGGGTAAACAGTTAAGTTCCTTGAACTTACCACGTGAAAAAGCATAGCTCCCTTCAATTGATCAGCAAATGCTTGAATTTTGTTCATCAGCATAAGCTGTATCTCAGTGTTGTCTCCCTGGACGTCGGCATGCATTTTGTGAATCTCAAGAGCTCCCTCCACAACTAGTCTGCAAAACATGAGCTGGTATCATAATTATCCACCGTGAGACTTACTTCATCAACTTCTTAGTGCTGTCAGTGACCTGGATGCTGTAGTATTCTCTTTCCAGAAACACAGTGTTGGCTTGCACAAGAGGGGATGAGAGGTTGTCCATCAGAGCCTGCAGGCCCTTCTCATTGTCCATATGCATCTGTGAAAGAGTTAATATCAAGCATAGATGTGCTGTATATCATACCTCAGCCATATCAGAAATTTGATCAAGCAGCTCAAATATAGAGCTGAACTGAGTCGGGATTGCAGACTGGACCTCTGCTGCCAATTTGTGTAGGCCACGCCAGATGAGCTTGGCCTTGCTGCATATCTTCTCTTTCCTTGAATGGAAATCATCGCCAATAGGGAACTGAGAAATGAAAGCTCTGGGGTTGTTCTTGAATTGCACAAAGTAAGGGCTGAGTGCGTAATCCAGGCTGCCCGCAGAAGAAACAGCATCAAGGAAGGTCGAGATGAGAGCTGTATCTCTGGGTTTTCGATCCAGCTCCAGGAAGAGTCTTCTTGTTTTGAGCAGCGGGTTGTCCTCAAAGTTCAGTTCATTTTTCAGATCTCTGCTGAGCGCATCCGAGTCATTGAGCCGCTGAATAATGTCGGTGATGCTTAGTGCAAGACCAGCCTCAACATCAGATCGAGTGAATTTTGTTGTGTCGAAGGTTGCTCCGAGCCAGGAGTAGCTGGGGCATGATAACACAGATGAGCCCAGGTTGTGGAATCAATTTTTTGATGCACGCACCGCTGCGGACTCGTCTCCGCTGAGGCATCACCTCTGTCTGGCAAGTTGTCGCTGTTTCCCTTGGGTTCAGGCATTCTCGGTGCTTTGTCGAGTAGCGGCAGATGAGGGACGGAGGAGAGTTGTCGCAGCGTGTGATCCTCGAGCCCTGCTGACACTCAGGCTGACAGCTTGACCGTATCGATGCAGCGATGTTATCGCCGATGAATCACCCCGAGCTGCTTTGGCTTGCCACGCCTCCTCTCCCAGCGCAGCGGTGGTCCTGCAGCGGGATCTCTCCCCACACCCAACAGTGCCTTTCCTGCGTAAACGCAACGCCAATCGTCGGTGCATTTCAAGTTGTCGCATCGTTATCATCGCTCAATTCGGCATCGGCTGCTCCACCATGTCGCGATGCTTGTCAGATCTTTGCTCTCCGCAGCCCTCTCTCCCGCCCTCCAGCGTCCCCTCCCCGTTCAGAGCTCCAAGACGCTGTGGGCGCGGCGCCACTCAGACGATGCAGTGCAGGTGCGTCTAATAGGTCTATCCTGCGATTTCCGCTGCTGATTGCGCTTCCCAGCGCTCGTTGACGCATTTGTGCGGCCGGAGAGCTACATTGGATCGGCACGCGTTTGCACCGAGTCTGACTCTCCGCCGTGTGCTTTTTCTTGCCTTCTCAACACTGGGAAACACGACGACGACGACGAGCTGGAAAGGCCTCGGACTCAGAGGCACCCGTTGCGACGCCGTCGCCGCAGGTCCTCGGCACAACTCCGTGTGTCTCTTGTCTTGTCTTGTCTTGTCTTGGTGCTGATTTGGCCGCCGTCAAACGACCACGACGACACCTTTCCTCATCCCCATCTCCACCCTAACTCGAAGTTGGAATTGAAGAAGCACTCACTCTGATATCGCCTCTACGTGGAGTCCCTCTTCACATCCACCCCACCACCGTCTGCGTCTGTTTCTGCGGATGACGAACAGATGATGGCCGACGACAACGAAGGAGTACCCGTTGCCGAAGGAGACCGACCCGGACAGGATGCGTGGGCTTGGGATTGGCTGCATATCGTGTGTTGGCGACCCGAGAGCTCCGAGTCAGCATTGGTCGAGAAGACGTCCAAGATGATATGTTACCTGCGGGACCAGCGCCAACAACCCTCCCTCCTCCTCTCCACCCATCCAAACACCAAACACCCTCCCGGCTCCAACTGCTGCCTTTCCCGCCGCTCGTCGCCGTTGCCAAAAACTGCTCAAGACGACGCAGTCCGCCATCGGCACTGCATTCCATCCACCCGCTGCGCGCAAGGAATCGGAGGGGCCTGGAGCGAGTTCTTCGTTTGTGTTGCGGGGCTCATAATCATCGACGACGAGTGCGTGTTTCCTTGCGCCGTTTTCCTTTCGCCCCTTGTCCTGATGCTTCGTTTCTTAACAGCCACGCGTACACCGGCCTCCGTGGGGTCCATCCCGCTCGCGTAGATCACCACCATGCAGCGGGAGTTCCACGCCGACTGCGACTATGCGCTGTACCGTTATGTCCGCTGCAGGGTCTATGGCGAGCATTGGCGACTAGGGACGGTTATTGCCGGGCTCGGTCGGTGCGAGGGCCGTGGGCGAGAGAACGAACGGGAGAGAGAGAGAGAGAGAACGCACTGGCAGGAGGTTCGTGTGTTGGGGTATATCTTCCGGCTCCATTAGCTGACGCGTTTTTGCAAGACGACACCATCGCGGCGGACGTGTATCTTCCGACCCCCGATGTTTATTTCATGCCGAGACGACAGACGGCCGAACGTACTCCAGCATGGTACACGCAACGCCCTGTCGTTCCCGGAGGCCGGCCTACGAGGAGGCAAAAGGAGCGTCTGCCCGACTGCGAGCGGATCTTCGTCTTCGTCTTTGGATCAGCGGCGCAGGAGTGACGAGGGTCTTGACGCCGACAAGGACAATGGATGCGCAGAGAGAGAGAACGCGAGCCAGCGGTGGGAAGCGAGCGACGGGCAGAGGCTGCGTTCAGCCCCGGACCGTATCACCCTCGACCGTATCCACATCCGAGCGTTTACGCCAACGCCAACGCGACTTCGAGCTCGACGTTGCCTTCGGCTTCGACACACCCCCGGAAAAAAGACCAACGCCGACACTCGTCATCCCGTTTTCTGTTTCGCCCGCCGCTCCCAACAATCCGGCCTCCTTTGCGTATCATTCGCGTCCGAGTCAGCTAGTGCTGGAGTCGCCCAGTGGAATGTGTTGTCCGCCTCATCGATAACGAGCTCGGGCGCCCGGGTCTGCTTCACTTACCCACTTTTCCGCCAGCGTCAGCCTCGCAACGCCACTAGAGCCATCGTCCTCCCTCGTCGAGCGGCTTTCCCTCCTCGTCGTCGTACCCAAGGCGAAGGCGTAATCTCTCCGCCGGCAAGCAGCCCAGCACGGCCTGTATACGACCACTACGACTCGGCGGGTGTCGGCAAAGGGCATGTCGCGGGTCCTTTGTACGCATACGAGGCGGAGATGGTGGCGGGATGCGGAGCGGGGTTGCTGAGCTACTAGCAAATTATCCTCCATTTTCGTATGCTCCTTTCGATTCCCTACCTTTCTTCGTGTTTGGTTTTCTGTTCGTTGTCTGTATTTCTTGTATCTCTTGCGGACATCTCTTGTACCAACTCAACTCAAAGATGCCTAGCGTAGCTCCCAGGTAAGCTTGATTCGCCGTCGGTCACAAGAAGCACGGCTTGTCATCGTCCTCTTTCGTCCCTACCAACCTCGCTCTCGACATTGCCCTTGCCTTGACCTTGCGATGCATCTACTCGCTCAAACGCGCTACTCGGCCCACCGCTAGCGAAGCCTCGGACGACAGGACCGCGCTCGTTTGTCGCTAGGCGACGTCAATGCCAAGCCTCCGCCCTTGAAGACTCAAAGGAGCGGCTAGTTGGTGCATGTTCATGGCTCCGCATCCTCTATCGCTGCTCACGCGTTCATCAATTCCAGTCGTGTTTTCCGGTCGTCGCTGCCAGTGGCATCCCACAAGAACCACGCCGAGCCATGCCGCCACGCTCGGCATCGCATATCCGAGTCAGCTTCGGCGCTGTACCGTGACGCGAGCGGTCCAGGGAGCTTTGAGACGGCGGGAAGGGTGAGCGGGGCAGAATCCGGCGGCGGCCTATTACTCTTCCGTGGTGCGTGGCTGCTCCGCGTCTCTACTCCATATGCTTATTGTCTCTCAGTGCCGTCCCTTACATGCTCCGACACCCTCTAATACGACGACGTCGCCCTCTCTCCCGCTACAAAACCTCATCGTCACGCACGGCGGTCGAAGAACGCCCTGCCAGGCCAGAACAGCGACACGACCAAGTGTATTCGAGTCTGGACCACGCGTATTCGTGGGCACAGCTAGCTTGACGCCCGCGAACCACAGAGCCCTCGAGCTACACACTCGCTGCGAAGACCTTCTTCCTCCTCCTGCTCCCTCGACAAACCCACCTACACCGATCCCATCCTCAGCCACTCCCGCTTCCGTCGCCTGCGTCTTCAGCCCGTTTGCGGCCTTTCCACGCTCCGCATCGACTGGGCCCTCCTCGCATACATGACGCGGCTGTGCTCTCGACAAAACCGAAGAACGTCCGCTGCGTTCGCCAGACGCGCGTCATGGGACACGGCGGTGTCCAGAACTCTCATACAGGCGCACCCCGAGCTCCAGCTCAGGCCATTCGAGTACGGAGTTGGCTGCCGATGGTGGGAGTCGGGGTCGGATGGCGATGTGGGCCAGTATCTCTCGGTGGGATCTTCCCGAGGGTGTATGGACCTCCATTCGCATGTCTTCTGGAGGATTCTTGTCGTTTTGGGTGGAGCTCGCTACTGGAGCAAAGAACGATGGAGGAACGATGCAATGGCGTCAACTCGGGACGCGACGAGTTTCCTCCACCTATCGACCACGCGACTCTTCTTATACCTTCCACGCTCTCCCAATCCTTCGCCCGTCGTCATTTCCACCCGATATATTCCGTCTACGATGGACGTTTACCGGCGCCTTGCCTGCTGGGAATGCTCGATCGATCCGGATGCTACGCAGCTTCGAGTTTGGCCAATCCGGTCCTTCTTTGCGCTCGGAGACGATTCGTTGGTCGGAGCTATCGCGAGACGCACGTTCCATCTCGAGCTTCTCTCCGTTTCCAGAGGGAGATAACGATATGCGTCGAATCGCTTTCGACGGAGTCTTCTTCCGAGTCCCGAGTTCATCGTCAGGGACATGCGACTCGAATGCGACCTTCCGACCTCACATCGACCGCGCAGCTCCTCGTCATCATTGGTTATCCGGCGACGAGCACAGACATAGGAGGCATGTCTCGCCAACCCATGGCTCTCCCGAATTCCGCCTCAGCGCCATCTAACTGTGGCCCTCCGCTACAAAGACATCTCTGCATCTCCGCAGGACGTCATCCCGCCCTCGACTTGACCGAGCAGTCCCCAATCCGTGTCTTGGTCTCACCACTGCCTCCGCCTCCTTCTTCCGCACCGACTCCTCACCTCTGGCTCCTTACCGACTTTGCTTGTCGTTCGAGCATGCAAACAGTGCTCGCCCGGAGGACGGACTTGTATTGGACGGGGAAGACGTGGGCAGAGGTGCAGGCAATGACCTCGACGAGCGAGGATGCGTGCTGTCGCAATGTCTCAGGCCCCTCCGCGGGACGTCATTCCAGCTTCCGTTTCGCCGGTCCCACCACTGCCTCTGCATGCCCCTACCCGTCCCATTGCTATATAAACCCCGCTCTGCTTTAGAGTGCCTTTCTCGCTCTCTTCGCATCCACCCACATCCACATCACCACCAACACCAGTATCCACTATGATCTATTCCGCTCGCGCTATCGTTCCCCCTAACGGCTTCGTGCCCTACGGTGGTCGTCGTGTCGCTCAGGCTGCTCCCGCCCCATTCTCCGCATCGTCTCCCAATCCCGCCCGCAGACGTTCATTCGTCGTCGAAATCTTTGCCGATATCCTCCCGGCCCTACGCACGACAAAGGCGGAGCCCCTCCGTCGGCAACGAGCACAGCAAGGCAGTCCGAGTACGGATGCCTGCTCTCCTCACGTTGCGCAGATGAAGGCATTGGGGGGAGTACCTTTGTGCCGCCAACGAGCTCACCGCGGCATTAGCTCTTCTCCCTCGTACGACTCGGCGGTGCAGGCGAAGTTGTTGCCAGTGGGAGGAGCGCCCATGTGCCGTCAACGAGCAACTCGTACTCGCTCGGCGGAGCAGGGGATGGGTGGGGTGCATATGCGTCGCGGCTGCTGAGCGCATTCACGTACTTATCGTACTTACATATCGATTTCGATTTCGACTTGACTTTTCTTTTGGCATACATGATCTCTTCTCTTCATCTTGTTCCTCGGTCTTTCTTGTCGAAACTATTCAATGGCGTCCTATACCTTCTGTGGCTTGTCTTCTCTGGTTTCGATTTGGCTAGGAATAAGGGTATACAAGTGTACCCTGGTCCCAGGTCTGGATATGGATTATCAATTATCGACGGCTTGAAAGTTGATAGCCCGCACAATCCCGGCCTCTCTTCATGGAGCAAAATCTCCGACTCTCCGACATTAGGGATGTGAGTCTAAGGAAGCGATCGATTCTAGGTTTGTTGAGGTATTGATGCGTGCTTTGTTTGGCTTCGCCGCCGTCGCGCGGGCCGCCGGCGGTGACAGACTTGTGACACTCTTGGACATCAACCACCACCGACGACGTCTAACGCGATGCCCGAATCTCACGACCCTGCTTTTCCTCCCGAGCTGGAGCGCGTCATCTTTGAGCTCGCAGCATGGGATGACAGGGACATGATGAAGTCGCTACTCTGTGTTGCACGTCGCGTTCGCATTTGGTGGGGAGTCGCTAAGAAAACCTGTCCCTTATTCATTATCTGCACCTAGGATTCAACCCTTGGTCCATCGCGTCTACATCGTATCCACATCAGACTCTACTTCGCTCTCTCGCCTACAGACCCTCGTGGGCGAGAGACCTACTCGGGCAAAAAAGGATGTCTTGTTTTTTAGGGGTTCCCAGTACCATTGGTAACTTCTCGCGCGCCGTCATTCAACCCATCCTTTCGGCCTGCACCAACATCATCGACCTTGGCCTCTGGACGGCAGACGTATATCCCGAGCTCTTGCGGGACATCCAGCAGCTTACCTCCCTAACCCGCCTCTCCATCGATCTCCTCGGGCTTTTTGGGGGGAGAGAATCACTTCACATTACCCCCACAGGGACTGCTTGCGCCTCTCAGCAGAGTCACTCATCTCGACATAATAACCCCTACTAGTAACCCTTCCGTCTCGCCCAAACTTCTCGATGTCCTGCGTAGCCCGGCATTCCCCGCGCTCACCCACGTTGCCTTCACGGACTTTCCCGAATTCATCGATGATGTCCTATCGATACCCGAGCGCAAGGCCACCCTTCGTCTGGTCGTGATTTGCCTGGAGGTGACCGACTACCTCAGCAAAGATGAGGATGTCGCTCGTCGGGAAGAAGAGATCAAGGATCCCCGTTTTTGCGTCGCGCGTTATGAGGATTTCCTGAGGGATTGGGAAATCGGCGCTTGGGGAGGACGTGACTTCTGGGCGCGTGCAGAGGAACGCGTGGCTGACCGCCGGGCTACCTTGAAATCGATGGATTGATTGAGCCGTGCCAATTGGAAGAGTCGCAAGAGCTGCGATGGAAAAAGTTCGTCGTTCTTTCGCGGACGCAGTATAGTAGTCTCTGCATTACTCTAATATGTGCTACATTATAGCATTGTTGCGATGCGATCCGGCTCACAGTGTGTTTAGATGCAGAACACAGCTCGCCACTTTAAGAATGCAAATCATATTTCGAACCAAGTTGAAACCAAAATCTAAAGACCAAAAGCGCAGAAAACTAGCATTTGACCAACGTGCACCCTCAAGTCGAGATAACCACGGGAGTGCTCCAGGTCGCCGCGACGGCGGTGACATTCATGGTCCAGCGCTCGGTCAACTGTCCCACCGCATTCTGCCAGCTAACCAAGACGATTCCCTGATAACAGCTCTTTAGTAAATGCAGCCATTAGCAAAACAAGTAGAAGACTGACCGTCCCAGCCGTGTCCGAATCGTAAAGCGCCGAGATACGCACCCCGAGCTGCTTGTCCCGAGCTGCTTGTCGAAGGGTCCAATTGCAGTGTTACTGTCGAGCTCTGTGCTCGCGTGGCCCTCATGGTATGTCGCCAACTCCCTAGCTATTCATGAGTACTCAACGATCCTATGTGTAGCGCGATGTATTCTTACAGTATTACAATCGCAACGTCAACCTCTGGGACAAGATCGACGCCTTCCTCACTACTCTTCGCGAAAAGGCAGGGGGTGAAGCCAAGCCAATTGCACGGTACATTGTGTTCATTCATCTCTATGTATCAGGCTAATCTCTTCTAGGGCGTTCCGCCACATCCTTTTTTTTTTTTTTTTTGGAGCATAAGGGCCGAGGTAGACTGATCTAATCAGGCCTCAACCCAAGCTAGAGTGGGAAAAATAACCCTTTTGTTGAATCCTTGTCACCCCCTGAGGAGATGCACTTACACACGCCCATAGACGGGCAGTGTGGGACTCGGTAGATTTCGCTAGCAACTAGGGAACGGCACGGGTAAACCCGCGGGCGCGGGTACGGGTACGGGTTTACCCGCGGGTTTCCGGCCTTAGAGGCTCAGATTGTGACACAATCAAGTGGTGGTGTATTTTTCCAGCCGGAATATGGATCAATTCAGCAGAATCTGACCATCCACCGTCCCACTGACCCAAAACGACGGATTTGATTGCTGATTGATGGACACCCGCGGGTCACGGGTACCCGTACCCGCGCGGGTAAAACCCGTCAACCCGCACGGGTAAAACCCGTCAACCCGCGCGGGTAAAACCCGTCAACCCGCGCGGGTAAAACCCGTCAACCCGCGCGGGTAAAACCCGTCAACCCGCGCGGGTAAAACCCGTCAACCCGCGCGGGTAAAACCCGTCAACCCGCGCGGGTAAAACCCGTCAACCCGCGCGGGTAAAACCCGTCAACCCGCGCGGGTATCGGCTACCCGTGCCGATGCCTACTAGCAACTAGCGGTTGCAACCCGGAGGCCGCAACATACCTATACCCACTAAAACCTCAGACTCCCCAACCCAATCGTTTGGCAGATGTTTGTTGTCCATCAGGACACCCTCCCATGTTTGGAGGACCACTTTTTGTCTGTTGCCTGAGCACCAAAGCGAGATGCGTCAGAAGCTAACTGATCTAATTTGAGTCGTTTGTTCAATTGAGCGACCCAATAGTTATGAACCTCCATTTTTGAATGGGGTAAGCCACCACGAGACATTAGCCGCTCACATCGGAGTTTCCATATAATGAAAGCTGATTCTCTTTCTCTGAAAATTATCGCGCGTGAATCTCTTGGCATGCTCTAGCGAATCATGTTCCGACGTACAAAGCTCCGACGCTCAATGCAGAATCTTCCCCACTCTTTCATCAAATTCCAGCTCGCTAGACGTAAGCTCCGCCCAAGCATGATGCAAGTTCTGCCAAATGAGAACTGTTTTCTGTTCCGTGGGCGTGAGAGTGCATACCAAAAAAGGCAGCTTCGACGCAAGTTCCATGCAACCGGTGCTGATGGCCGCGTCTCTCTGTGTTCTGTTTTTGTCCAACCAAGACACTCTTTTCCCGTCTCTTTGTTGGGTTTGGCTGCCGCTGGATAACTGCCTTACGCTCTGCAGAGACCTTCACACTTCCCCTCCAGCTCAACGGGCTTCAGAAATACCAAAGGACTGTCAAGCCATTGAGGCGGACTCGCATGCACCAACGCGCTCAGATTTTTTCCGTTGGCCGTCAAAGTGCACGCTAACAGCGGTTCCTTCGCGTGCTGTTCATTTCAGCAGAGAGAAAGAATAGTCTTATATCCTGCGAGCGGCGAATCTGAAGTGCTTTGATCCCCCACCGTCGAACCTCAATGTCGTCTTGCACAACGTTCGGACTTTTTGCTCTCGCGGGCGGTACACGCCCCGCGAATCCTCCGAACAGCGCTCACCCCGGACCCGGTCTGCACTGTTACTATGACACCACCGTCAAGACCGTTGGCGGCAATTTCCTCGCTGCCCGGCTGCGCGTATACTCACCCCCTTCCACGGCGAGCGCATTGCCGGACAACACTGTTGCTTATGTCGTTGCCAAAGTTTACGCACCCGCTGGACATGATTCAATTATCGATCTTGACGCACTCCAAATCGTCCTAGCTCCTGGGGACCCGCTCTCCACATCCTACCAGGTTCGTAACATCGGTGCCGTCTTGCCATTCTGATGTACTACTCGATTTCCAGGAGCGCCTCCCAGAGATCCCCACTTTCTTTGTCGGTGTCGGTCAAGTTCCGTCTGGCGCGAGCGTGCCCGACGACTCCAAGGTGTTTGCTCTCAGCATGAGTGAGTATATGGACCACACGACAAAACCTTTCCCACTCATGTGCGTGTTTTGCTCATCTGCATTCTGCGCTCACTCTTCCAGCTGTGCATTTCCGCCGGGTCCTCGATGGCAGAACACTCGTGTTCCGCCCGCGCTGAATTGTGTCGAGTTTGTCGGTGTATGCCAGGATCGGTTACCGGATGGTGTCTTGCAAATCAATATCGAGAGTTTCACTCCCAGCGTTGGGCCTCACACGACCACTCTCCCCTACGCCGCGACCGTCGCCACAGCTTCTGCGCCGAGCACTCCGAGATGCGCCAAGTACCAGTCCTCGCCAAGCATTGTTTCGCCCATGGCGCCGCCGAGTGCACCTCAGACTGCAAGTTTCATGTATCAGTCGACATCAACTGCAGTGCCGGCGGCGCAGCCGATTGCGAGTGGCTCGCAGTATTTGATGCAGTGCGTCCATTTCCATGCCGAGTTGTCATGCTAGACCTGATGTTACAGTCCGATGAACTCCTTTGCTCCACCTCTTGCGACGCCCACCGTACCCTCCAGAAACAAGAAGCCGTTGCCGAAACGGTCAGTTCCGAGTCCGTCTTCACTCCGTACATTGATATTGTTCGCAGTGCAAAGCATTCTCTCAGCCAATCAGCGGGCCCCAGTTCTCAGGCCTTCCAGCTTGACGACGAGTATGAGGACGACGCTCAACTTGAAGAAGAAGAGGACGAGCCCGAGCCCGAGCCCGAGACGGTGAGAAAGAGTACGCGCAAGAGAAAGCCGCGCACCGGCGGCCAATGACTGTATTTACCACCGCGTCCGTATGACTGAAAATGCTCATGAATAGTCAAATTTGTACCACTATGATAGTAACTTCTGATTCGCCTCATTTGATTGTTTCGCACGCACACATCATCTCCTCCGCACCACCACCACCGAGCATGGACTGAGAGCTGCGCAGGACCAATAAAGTTTCCAAAGTACACATACACGAACTAGCAAATTGGACCTCTTTATTCCTGATATTTTGAAACGATCACCGCTTCTAACTTGTGCGCACCATGTCCAGTCACATTAATTATTCTTGCTCACCACGACCACATATGATTGGGCGCGGATCCCCCACAGTCGACGAACAGTGGCAGCAGCTATGAGTCTCTAAAAAAGCTGAGCCTCAATTCCTCCTAACCATTGAGTAAATTCAAATTTATTGACCCAACTTGACGGAATTGTTAGGGGACAAGGAGGTAAGCTAGAGGTTCAAAAGCAGGGAGTGACCTTATATATGGCTCATCTACCTTCCTGATTTTTTTTAAAACTGAGCAGTATAGCGTTCAGGAATAAAAACTACCACTCAAACAATGTTGAATGCTTATGTGATTCGGCAGCGTTTGAGTGGGGATTTTTTTCCCTACACTTTTGCTTCCGTGTCACGGCATGTGCGGCATGAGGCCGGCCAAATTTTGCTCTTGACTGTCACTCGACCAGTGCTGGAAACCTTGGCCCAGGCACTCGACGTGGCCGGTGGGTATCGAGACTCAGTTAAACACGGACAATTTAGTCAAAGCAGAATCTCCCGCTTTCTCCGATGTTTCTGGCAACAAAATTTGGCCCAAATCAATACCAGCTTCGCCGCCGACCTTTCACACTGTTTTTGGCCACACCAAGTATGGAACTTTCCTCGCAGTGTCCATGCTTCACGGTAATTTTATCTCTTTGTTGTATTCACGATGCTCCGTCGGACCAGCTTAGTGTAACCTCAACCGCTACTTCGGAAAATGAGATGTCGCATATTCAATAATCCGACTGCTCTCCGCGCCGATTCAACTGCCTCACCGCACTAACACCTCCTACATCTTCCGAATAAGGACTCTTCCTGGCACGCTTCATGTGCTCAACAACTCCAAACTCAGCGCGGGGCTCCCAAACTCGAATATTCGCCACATTATTGGCTCATCTTCCCACTGACTTTGGCCTATCAATCTCGCACAGCTAATTCAGATCCCTAGGTCATGAAGCAATGCCTGTTCTCATTGTGCCCCTGTCCCAGTATTGACCTCTCTACCTCTTACTTCCCGTTGAATCCTGAGGAGAATTCGCCCTTGCGACATGCCAACCCCGCTCGCTAGCCGTTATTATCTGTTCTTTCGTCCCCTTGCTCACAAGCGTTAGTACTCGCCTTTTTCACATCTCTCACATTCTCTGACATCACGACAGACCAGCGTGCATTGCGCATCCGTCCCAAAGGCCCCGACGTTGATCACGGCCTCGCAGATCAGCGCCGCGCTCTCATGAAGGTCGTCAACGATACCTGGGACATCGGGATATATTCGGGAATGGTATTGGCACTCAAAGTCATTGCGGTGCGCGTACTATTCATTCTCCTTAGTCTGTTAACCACTACCTCACACAAAGCTCACTGCAGCTGCTGCGCGTCACGTCAAACAGACTCCCATGCTCTTCGTCTGGCTGCGAGCGGATGCCATCATGCCTTTCAGAACCCAGAGAGCCGTGTATGCCGTCGCATTTGCATTTGCCAGCGCTCGAGGCCACCACATTCTGGATCTTGCCTGGCTTTTGACTCGCTTCCAAGATCACTACATCCGTGAAGGCGATTATGCGTGCTTTAATTTGGTCAACATCGCCTATCAGATTACTCCCCATGGAACCTACAGCCTCCTGCTCTACGACGCCGGCCTGCAGACCGCCTATCTTCAGGCGGAACATGTGTATTTGTCCCCATTGCATCATGTTCCTGTCTCTACTTGGCCCATTGACGCCGAAGCCAGCGAGATTAGATCCGATGAGCATGTATCCAGTCTGCTCACACACACCCTGTCAGTTTTCCACGCTCAATCTGCGCAAAATACTAATTTCTTCCAAAGGGAGCTTGCATCCCTCTAATTTTACTCTGCCCGAGATCCGACCGCCTTTTTGTTCGCCATTATATACTCTTTGTTCACGCTTCCAATTCACCTCTCCCCTTCCCTCCATGTACGGTGAGTGCCCAACCCTCCTGCTACCGCTATCTAATTCGGGCAACACAGGACTTGAAACTGCAATACTCATGCTTCGACGCTCTCTAGCCTTCCTGGCTTCCTTCTTTCCACCATTTGCCACTCCACCAGCCGAACGCAAAGAACGAGCAGTGCGCACCGTCTCTTTGCTATCTATCATACTAACTCTTGCATCTCAGCCCCCTCGCTTCCCATTCAATACCAGCGCTGTCGCTTTTAATCCGTACGTCGCGGGTCTATACTCAAAACACCACTCATTCTGCCATGCAGCATCTACGTTGATATTCTCCGTGCTTTGGCGGCGGATATCGAACCACTGCCCATCCCTCATCGATGCCCTTCTCCCCACCCGCGGTCGCTCCAAAACACTGCTGATAGTGACGATGATTCTGTATGCAAGTAACATTTCTACCGGCGCTACTAATGTCGTCCTATAGATGCCTCCTCTGGACCCGCCCTTTTGATTTTCCTGTATATATCTATCCAGTTGTGTTTGCTGTCCGTGTTCGATGTATTTCTGCCGCGTATTCACCCGAATCTTTGTAATCTGAATGTGCTATATTTGTATGAAATGTATTTAGCATCAATCATGCCACGCACAGCATATGAATCCTTCTCTCTTTCTCCCACTTGTGCGTAAGGCTGCTCTTTGTTCAGTGTGAATCATTTTCAATGACAATCGATAGTATGAGTCGCCCTGAACTCTGGGAGATATCCACGCTGCCGGATACGCGACTCACATGGGGAAATGTACGAGGGTCTGTCAAGCACGAGTGTCCAACTTGCGGTCTTGAGCTATTGACGGGAGAAAGGGCTGGCTTCTGTTGTGGCCCCAAGGGCTCCCGATTCCTCGATGTGAAGCCACTCCCCGCTTTACCTCCCAAGTATGACGTGTTGATCAACGATCCCAACATCTCCAAACTCTCACGCCAACTCAACCTCATCTTTTCCTTCGCTGCACTTGAAAGCACACATTCCTTCCCGACAACTCCAGCGGGACCACCGGGATTCGTCTCCATGGCAGGCCGTATATACCACCGGGTCCGGCCGAGCCATGAGAACTCCGCAGTGCGATGGTTACTCTATGACGGATACGAGGACGTGAGCCGGCCGCATGAGAGTTCTACATGGTTCAAACAAATTCCATCGCCATGGATCGACTCTCTACGCGCTACTCTTCTCCGTCTCAACTCTTTCGCATCTGGCCTGCAATCTTTGGGCCGTCTACGATCTCTCGGCATGACGAACACGTCTCTCATCCTGGAGGATACCGGGGCGGCAGAGATCGCTGCAATCATTTCCTACGCAAACACCACAGAGGCCGAAATCAAGGCTTGACGGTTGATTGTCATGACTTCTGAAAACCGGAATCAATATGTCTCTACTGTCAGCCGCCTCCGGGAACCGCTCACGTATCCGCTCCTGTTTCCACATGGCACCTTGGGCTGGGGAGTGACCGATAACAGGGAGAACATGTTTGAGCCTGAACCTGGCGTGGATGCGGACATTCCGACAACACAAATGTGGCACTATCGCGCCAGACTACTGTGCGAACCTCGCTTCCAGATTTTTGGCCGACTTGCCAACGAGTACATCGTTGACATGTTTAGCCGCGATCTTGAATCTTGCTTGGCGTACATTCGCTCTAACCAGCAGCGCCTGCGACAGAATGACGCTGCTCTCATGGGATCGATGGATGTCATCGAAGCCTCCGAAAATGTCTATCTGCCTTTGTCCTTCCTAGGTTCCTGGAGATGGGCTTCAGAACAGATTTCGGACTCCTTAGCCATTGCTGCGGCATTCGGAGGTCCTATGTTCTTCATTACCATGACCTGCAACCCAGACTGGCCAGAAATCAAGAGCCAGCTGCGCCCAGGCCAGACATTCGCCGATATTCCCGTCGTCGTGATGCACGTGTTCAAGCGCAAGCTTTCCCTCCTGCTCCTTGCTCTCAAGTCCATGTTTCCACACGTTGGTCGTCCGGTCTATTGATTCACTGTATCGAGTTCCAGAAAAGAGGCCTGCCGCACGCTCATATCCTCATCAAATATCCCAGAGATCTCACGGACCCAGCCGAAATTGACACAGTCATATCGGCTGAGATGCCCGACGACCCGGACGATGCGCGCCTGATTCGAAAGTATATGATGCATTCTCACCCCAAGGAGAGCGCCGCGCCTTCGAAGTACTGCCAAAGGGTATCTAATGATGGCTCCCGCACATGTCGCTTCCATTACCCGTTCTGCTTGCAAAACACAACCACGATCGACTCCGAAGGTCGTGTCCACTATCGCCATAGACGTCCTGGCGATGAGATGGTCGTGCCTCACATTCTCGCGCTCATTCGGGAATTCCAGTGCCACATCAACGTCGAAGCTGCAAACACGTCGCACATGTTCCAGTATATATTCAAGTATATTCACAAACGTACGCATCCCCATTCCTCCAACCATTATTTTCTTATCAATTGGCAGCCGGATGCTCTACGCGTTATCGAATCTCCGAAAATGCCGATGGCCCTATTGACAAGATCAAAGATTACTGGGACGCGCGCTACCTATCCGCCGGCGAAGCGGCGTGGCGGATCATGGGATTCCACATTGCCAAAAAAGAGCCTGCTGGAAACCGGCACTCACCGAGGGCCGGAAACACTAGATGCAACTGAGAAGAGCCCAAGATACAACAAGACCCTTCTGTGGGGGTGATTCGAAGAGAGATACGCGTACAATGAGGAAGCTAGAGCTAAGCTAAAGCGTGATGTGACTAATGTCACGAGTCCATCAAACAGAGAACAAAGGAAACACGGTAGCCCGGGTTTACACCCTCCCCGTCTTAGAGAAAAACCACCTCTACCAGTACCAACTGCGGGCTTGTTCACATACCGCTGTCGGGTGGAAGCCCTAGGCGGGTAGGCGGCAGACGTGGTACAACCTTTCCGTCTTTCCTCGGTCGTAGTCATCTTGAAGGCGTTGTCGCCCGTGAATCGTCCGTCGTTAATTCGTCAGCGACCGAGTCCGAGCCGGTTGCAGTCGTTGTCGTAGTCGTGGTCGTGGTCGTAGTCGCGGTCATAGTCGTTTCGGTTGCCATCGTTTGCGCCGTGGGGCTGAGATCCGTTGTAGCGACTGGGACGTGTGTGGTCGCAGACGTTTGCTGTTCCAGGTCAGGATGTACAGCCAGTTTTGCTAGCAAAACCCTGGCTACTAGTAGTGGTCGTTGCTTGCAAAACCCCAGGTAACCATATACGGAAGGACACTGTATAAAACCCATTTAGGATGCCGGCCCCGGCACCTGCTATCAGCCATCAATCAGCCTGGCATCGCGGCAAATGTGTCACAAGTGTGTGACACATTGATGGCATAGTGATGGAACCACGGCTCCGCCTTCAGGCCACTCATTAGATCAATTTAGGCTATATTGGGAAGTATTTCATCAGATCCCTTCCATATTAGGAAGGGATAAGCTACCTTGCCGGTTGTCACACAATCCATTCTAATTTGGGCCATTTAAAGCATATTCATCAATTTAACCAAACCTCATCCAGATTGGGGAGTTTACACTGAAATGGGAGTTTACACTGAAATCATCTATTTAACCAAACTTTGTCCATATTAGGAAAGATTTTCTGTCTACTCGTCGTCCAGCTCTCCGCCGACTAGCAACTCCTCCTCGCTATCCAAATCTCCTCACTCGTCATCATCATCACTGTCTGACAGCTCCCCGACCTCTTCCGTAGCTCCAGTTCCCAATTCGGAGGCGAATCCCAGCTCCGCCGGATAATACCGGCGACGGCGGTAGCCACGCGCAAGCTTCTCCTCGGACCTCGTTATTTCCACCCTCTCCCGAAGACTCGCATACATCGAGGCCTGCTTCAGCGCGTAGGCCATCATTCCCTCGGCTTCCTGGGTTGTAATGCTGCCCAATGGAACCTTGGCCGCTCTTGTTTTCCATCCCTCCTCCTCGTACTTGAAAGAGACCGGAAGGCGGCAGAACTCCTCCTTCAGGATCCGTACCTCCTCATCCCAGCGTCGTACCCGGGCCCACGCCTTACACCACTCAATTCGAAGAGCTTCATTTGTTGTCAGTACATCTACCGGGCATCCAATAAAATAGCTTACCTTCTCGTATCTCTGCATCAGTCCCCTCAGAGCCCGTAGCTGTCCAAATCCAAGATATAACCGTTCGGTTCTGGCCTTCGGTGAATCGCTCCGCCGCGTCCTCCACATCCTCCCCTTCCATATTGTCTTCATCCATCGGAACAGGGCCCAGCTCTCCTTCGGCCCTGAGCCTCGCCTCCCGCTCCAACTGTCTCCGTTCCTTCCGCTGCCGTTGCGCCTCCTTCCTGGAGAAAGTTTCCGCCTCCTGCATACAACAGATATCCGCCTTCTCCAGTTTTCTCCAACCGACGTCTGCTTCTACCCCCCTCGCCATCCAAAACAACGCATCCCATGCCATTTGGTACTTTTCCGAGTGTAGCCGGATGTGAGACTCGTTTCTGGCAACGACCGCTCTCGACCTGGTGTTCATCGTCTGATGTCGCGAGTGATTTTGTTTGTATAGCAGTAGTCGGGCCTTAATGTGAAGCTGGTTTCGGAGATGGACGAGCGCGGTCCGACACTGCGCCTCTCGTAGCTTCCGCTCCACCGAAACAAGTTCTAGCAGCATCTCGTTGGCATCCACCGACCCTCCGGCGACCGCAGGCTGCATCAAACTGGAGGGAAGGAGCAAAGGGATGTTCTCGGCCAAGATATCCTCCGGTAACGACAGTCCCTCCAAGCGAACCAATGCTGCCGGGGTATATGTGGCCTGCAGGCCCCGTAGTCGCTGTATACTCCGATTAAGCTTCCTCCGCAGGTTTCGTAGCTTTCCCTTGCTCGCTGTCGAGTTCGCCTTCTTCAATGCGACTTGGACCCGAAGGCGACGTCTATTAATGCCTCCGTCAGACGAATTTTCCCCACTTATAAAAGGAAAACACATACTGCTCGTCCTCGGCGTCCAGACCCGCAACAATGAAAGCAACCGGGCCAACGTCGTGAATTCGAGCTGGCCTCCGATCTGCTTCCTCCTTCTCTTCCTCCTCTTCCAGCTTCCCTCGTACTTGCGCTTCGCTGAGACCTGATAGTGAGTTAGCTAGTCTATACTCGTGCAAAACCCGCTCAGACGTACCTTTCATCGTTGACTCATAAGGGTTTTTCTTCGAGCCGTCGGCCTCGAAGTCCTCTACCATGCCTCTCCACTCATCCACCGACTCTGCCTGCTCCCCCGAGAAGTGCTCAAAAGCTTCGGTTTGTTTCGCAAGTTCGGATTCCGCGACATCAAGACGTCGACGCAGAATAGCGGCTAAGGTATTCATTAGCCCTGAATCGATTGGAAGCAAGATCACCTACCGAGTCCCACAACCTTCCTCCAATTCCAGAACATCCAGTGGTTGTCTAGGGCGTCTGACCTCGATCCAGGACCCATCAGTCTTGTGCTCCCTGCCAATCCCCCTACAACAGCCCATGCTCGCTCAATCCCCTCCGCATCGGTCTGCCCGCTACCTGGGACGAGGTTGAGCGAGTACTTCAGCTGGCACACAAGCGTATGCCCGTTGATGTGCATCTTGGGCACGATGAAGCGAACAAAACTCAGGACGAGTTGCAGTCGAACGAGTGGAGGGAGCAGAAGCAGTCGCTCCCTGAGCAGTTTCCACCATTGGCAAACAATGTCGTACAAGACGATCATTCGCAGCAGGCGGTCGATGTGGCGGAGGATGGATGCGAATATATAGTCCATGTTAGCGTATCTGCGTAATGATTAGGCGTCGCGTTGCTTCCAAAGCTCAGGTCTTGCTCACCATTCTCCCTTTTGCAAATCTCCCACTCCAGTTGGCAAAACCAGTTCGTGTCTCGCACACACCCCCATTCCCACACCCGTTGCACTATAACCACGAGAAAACTTGGTGTTTGCATAGTCCAGGGCGGCCAACCCGCTGCAGGTACTCATCTGCATTCATATTAGCTTATCTTTCTTGCACCAGTAACAAAGAACGACGCACCTCTTTCTGGTCCGTCATTGTCAGAAGGTAAGCACGATAGGGTGCAGTCTCCACCATGTATGCCCATCCCGCCCCCAGGGCAGGGTCTCGTCGTTCGCTCGACACCATTCGACGCTTGAGCCGAAAACACGCATCCAGGGCGATGAAGATAACATAGAGACACCTGGAGACCGTCAGCAAGGTGCAACGCTCAAACGACGTCTATACGTACATATCCTCCGGCGGTGCGTTCTGCCAATTGGCAGGAAGATTGACGCCGGGCTGAGGACACGCTGGACAACGAATCGCCAGCTCGCCGACTTTCGTTTCAGATGCTCTGCAACCCTCGTGCCCGAACCGGCCCCTCCGCTTCAGAAGAACGACATGACGGTATTCCCGCATCATTCGCAGAAATGCTGGATAGCGATTTGCTGGTTTCAGTCCCCACCCGTTGGTCCGAAGTTCGAGGGTTGCGTAGAAGTCGTATGCCGTCGTTTTGGCTTGCAGGGAGAGGGTATGAAACGAATCCAGACACTGGAAGGTCGCGCATGTTTGTGGCCGGCCAGTGGTAGCGGGAAACCAGCGGCGTCGAAGAAGCTGCTTGAAATCGTCTTCTCGTCGTTCGCAGCCGCAAAAGTCGACCGCGACCTCATGGATCCCGTTTTGCTCAAGGACTACGAAGTCCTCATGTCCTGGCAGAGGACGAACACAGCGCTCCCCACCGTGCCCAAACTGGATTCGTAGTCCCAAGGCCTTCAGCGATGTGCGCACGAAAAAGAGACCGGTCCATCGCTATTAGATCCTGTCAGCCGGGCCATGCTGCGTCTTCTGAATTCTTACCAGAATATGGTGCAACGGTTGGCGTCGGTGAGCGGCGACGCTGCATTCTTGGCACAGCAGACGAGGGTCCATACAGTCCTCACACCGGTACAGTGCAGCATTCTCCGCAACCGCACACTCCGGGCAAGTGTCAGAATCCACTGGTCCTCGACCGTCGTGCCAAAGGAGCATTCGCAGATAGTCGTCGCGGTGGTTCTCCATCCAATAATGCAACACCGGATCCTGGAGGTCGCTCTCAATCAATTCAACTCCAGAACCTAGTAAGCAAACGCACCGAGGGCTTAATGGCGGCCGTACGGTCCTTGTCTGCAGTGGACTCTGCATGTGAAGGATGATACTCCGCCTCCCAACCATCCAGTTCCATCGTATACAGCTCCTCCGTCAACGAAAATGCCAAATTGGGAGTCGACGTCGAACTTGCTGCCCTTTGGTTCTTCATGGGAGACGGCGGATTCACCGGTACGGCCTCCTGATAGCGTCGTTTCTTGTCATTGGATATTCGCTCGACGTAGGTGGTCATCTCTGGGACGTGAGGGCCGCCGAAGAGATCGTCCATGGACAAGTTAACGACCGGCGTTGTGGAGGCGTTGGCCTGTGCACGGTGGCGCTTCTGGCGGCGAAATGACATGGCGGGAGGGGGGGAAGAGGCAGGTAGGGTCCAATAAATAACTCGTAGCGATAAATAAGAACAGAGGCAGCGATGGTGAAGCGTAAGGTGATTGAAAGTCCGATGATGGCCAGCGCTTGGATATTGATGCGGTGGAGAAAGGGCGGCTCGAAGCCTCATAAAAGACAAATCTCCGTCTTTTCCTTCTACCACTGGCATCTACCACTGGCACGAGCTTGGCATGAGCGGCATGGCCAAGCAAGATTTAGGTCAGCTACACACGTTCTTGAACCTCGCCCTGTCTTCTGTATCATCCCCCATACCCCCGGCGACGCGTCGAGACACAACCCATGGCTTCCGACCCTGGTTATCTGGGAGATGTTTTCGACGTGTCTCGCCGTCTTTGCCACCCGCTTCCTTCTTATCTTATCCGCTTCCTTCTTATCTTAAGGCCCATGCTGACTTTTCGTTTGTCTTCAGGGCGTCGGACGCGTAGTGGGCGCGAGTACAGTGAATTCCAGATGGAATTTAGTCATACGTCCATTTTTGAGCTTGCTCGACGCGCCACCGACGAGATGCAGGCCGACGCGCGCGATTCATGCCGTGTGACGGACTCTGATGTGACTCGCCACTCGCCGTCTCCCTCTGCATCCCCCTCTGCATCCCTTCCACCGGTCACCCTGTCCCTCGTCCCTCTAACCACTCAGCCCTCGCTTAAACGGCGGCGAGATGAGCCAGACGACACACCTGAGCTGCCTGCAGCGTCACCCCCAGCCGCTCGAGCCCTTTCCAAGTCCAACCAGCGGCAGAAGGATCGTCGTCAAGCAAAGCGACGAGCAGAACGGGCAGCGAACCCCACCGAGTTGAAGAAGATCGTACAGCAGCGCGTTCGCGAAACGAAACGTAGCAGGCTGGATTTTGAGGTCTCCAGTGCCACAGAGCCCCTCGCATCCACTGGCTACGTATGCCTGCCCGACACACGTTTGAACAAGCGACGCAAGAAGGCGGCCGAGGTGGAGGATGTCGAACCGGTTTATCTTCCCGAGAGACGCGCGTATGCGGCCGACGAACTGCTCGGCATGGGGTTCACCAAGAAGGCATGGAAGGGGTAAGCGGTTTAGAACGATCTCACCGCGTTCACTGGACTGACTGCCCCAGGGATACTTCAGAAACCATCCTCAGCACCGAGGGCTACCCGCTCGTCCACCTTTGCGGACGACCTCGCGACACCGCCGACTCCAACTGGCAACGAGACGTCGTCGAGCCTGCGACTGCCGCTCTTCATGAAGCTTCCGCTGCTCTCTACGAAGACACGCCATTCCAAGGCGTCTACTATGGCAAACGATCTGATTCGAAGCGGAAGGTGAATACTCGGCGCGGTACGCACAGGGCGGAAACCATGGGCGTTGGAATGGGAGGCGGGCAGACTCAGCCGTCCCAGTTTCTCAACGACGTTGTTGTAACCGCAATCATGGTGGCCCTGTTGACAACGACACCGTTCCAACGAATACTTGGCTTCACCAACGGTGCGCGTTTGTCCGCTGTAGCTTCTCATCTCTGACAACCACTTCAGCCATGTTCAGAACCTGCGCCAGCGGTCTTCACGGCTACTATGCCCGAACCATGGACGACCTTCACTCACATCTACGATATCTCCCTCGACTATTTCTTCCTGCGCTCTCGGTATTCGCCTCCATTACTCTCAATCTTGGTCCACAAACAGCGACCTTACCACACCTCGATCTCCTCAATCTGGCTTGGGGCTTATGCTTTATCACCGCCCTCGGCGTGTTTGACCCACTACTGGGCAGCCATCTCGTACTATGGGACTTGAAGCTCATCATCGAGTTTCCTCCAGGGTCGACCATCGCCATTCCCTCAGCCCTACTACGACATTCCAATACCTCCCTCCAAGCCGGCGAGATTCGTTATTCGGTCACCCAATTCTCGGCTGGCGGTCTTTTCCGTTACGTCGACAACGGGTTTCAGCTTCAGGAGGAGGCCGTGGCTGCGATGACTGAGGAGGAGATACTGGCTCGGACACAGGCGGACATGTCGCGCTTCGAAGAGGGACTCAAAATGTACACTCGATTTGAAAATACCACTTGAATTCATCCGCCCCTAGCCTTCTGTCTGACAGATACCGTAGTATACTCGATAGGCCCGTCTCGTCTTCCAGCAAAGATGTAACATGAACAGAGTCTCCTCGCGATCGGACGACTGGTATTTTCCCAACGAGGGCAGCCAGAACCTCCAACTCTCCCTAGCATACTCGTATTCCTCCTGCCAACGTCGCAGAGACGCGCTCGCATCCATATCCTCCATCAGTTCCCTCATCTCCCACTCGTATGCTTGCTCCTGCTTGCAGCGATCCCCATGGAAGACCGCCGCAAGAAAGCGGGTCTCTTTGCCATGCTCCGTGCTATCGAGGGGGCGGCGGTTGTCGGGCGGAGGCGGGGGAAAGATTGGGAAGCGTGCCCAGTCTCTGAAGCGAGTGTCTCCAGAGTCGAAATCTGGTGAATAGCCGTCGAGAAACCCTGGCTCGTCCACGGGCAATTCGAATCTGGCATGTTCAACGAGGAGAGCAGGTAGTGGGGAGACTTTGCCGAGGACGCCTCCAGGTAGCTTGCGTCGGTGTCGCTGCTGCTGCTGGGCTGCACGTACGCTCTTTCCGCTGTGTCGAGCTCAGTAGGGACGAATAATCTCAAAATTATGGCCACACACCGTTCGCTGTTGTTGTATTTAAGCACTCGTCCACGCGCGGCTTCTTTCTGGTCTGCTCTGGTGAGGTGATGAGCCGTTCGGCCCATGTCGAGTGCTGGTCAAGAGAGAGGTCCAATCACGTCTGTGACCTTGAATGCCCTCAGCTCAAAATCGCACATCCTGAAAAAATGACAACCCACCGGAGTATAGTTTTTTGCATTTTATGAAAGGGGCAGGTTCACAGAGCTCATATGTGCTCTCTGTTGGCTTATCGGAGGCGAGCCTGACATGCACTTGGGCAACGTCGGCGGATACCACGTTTATTCGACTGTTCATTGGCTCGCTTATTCGATTATCGGACGTTATCTGTGGAGGAAGTTATGGCGGTCACATTCAATTATGCTGACTCTCCCCACGACGACTGGTCCCAACGAGGGCACGACAACCGCCGCCGCGCCCAACAACACCCTCCATCCTTCCGTCGACCTCGCAGCCTTCCTCCATGCCCTCTCACCGAAACTCAAGTTCTCCGAACATCTCGCCCGCTTCACTGGCGCTGGTCTGGATATCCCGTCCCTCCACGCCATTGCACACTGGACGCGCCCAGAGGCTTCCGACGCGTTAACGCGCTTGCTAGCTCGACGAGCAGACGCACCGGGGCTATCGCCATTCCAGGTCCTCGCGCTGGAGCATCTGTTGCGTGCTCAAGCCATCACGACCGACGACAATCTTCAATCAGCCGCAACGTTAGCCGAGTTCCTTGGCCACCCGATGCCGCGAGTCGCAATCGCGCATCACTTGGAACTGTTTTTCGAGCGGGGTGTTCGTACGCTGGCGGATGTCAGAATGCTGCCTGACAAGGAGGACTGGGTTGGCGGGCTGAGGACGCTCTTCAGTGCAGGAGAGTCTTCAAATGGGTTGACGGACTTTGAATTGATGGCCTTGGAGAAGGGAATATGTCGATTGTGGGGCTCGTGAATGTGGTTGCATGTGGTTTGCATGTGGTCGGGTAGGACTAGCGTAAAATCAAGACGGTTGTCATCTCGAAGCGCTCTCTCGTGAGATGCGAGATGTCGGGTTGATGTCGGGTGTGTACGTTAGCCAGGCCAGCGAGCCACGTAGGACGATTCGGGCGAGGTGGGGAGTTTCACGAAAAATTTGTTGCGCGTAGGACAGTTTACGACGAGTACTATAGCTCGGTGCGGATTTTGTACGACCGCCATTGCCAGTCACAACCCTCCCCATGCGCAAGGGACACGCCATGCGAAAGAGACATGCCAGTCTGCGCGACACTTTGATGCGCCCACAAGTGAAGACGAGGAACGTTCCGAGCACTGACGGGTGTCAGCATCCCGACGACAGCAAGAAGCCAGCAACGTACAGAATGCCTTGTATGTGGGCTTGACAGTTTATGTCGTAGAACGTAGTCAAAGAAGCCGGGCGGGAATTGACGTTCATGGCGTAAAGGCCGAGTCTCGATGCTAGTAGTCAGTAAGGTCAAGGAGCTACACCTATCGAAGGACTCACATATCAAGGTAGGGTTCGCCTCGTTGCATGGTGGACACAGACACTGACAGTGAGGATAGGTGTTAAGGAACGAATACAATCAAAGCGGGTCACAGATCCAGTCACAGATCCAGTCTTTCTCTCTCGTTTTCATGGCCCAAAAAAGTCTCTGCCGTCCTCATTTTTATGCCGACCCTGGGCTCGAGAACCTCAAGAGCGACCCTCACGTCGCCGTCCCCTTCCAGGTTGTTCTCAACGGCGCGTCACCGGGCGCGTATACGAGTCGGTACGTTTCTCTCCACGAAAATCATCTCATGCTCATCTGAATTCAGCGAACTTGTGGAGGCGGAATCCCAGGGCGAACCCCTTCTCTGCTGCGAGGTCACTAGCTGGCACGAGGTGCTACGACTCTGGGCCGGCCACTGTTTCTTTCACCACCAACACTTGGACGAGCGATATATGCAGACCACTCGGTGGATGAAAATCACCCACCGCAAGCCGCTGCCACATCCTCCTCACCCACCAAACTCTCCTGCCGTCGAACCACCCCCTGCAAGCCCCCTTCTAGTATTCCAGGATCTGAGGGACGAGGAAGATGCGTCACCATCGAGCTCCTTTGCCGCGTCGGAGGTGGATTCAGAGGCTCGCTCGTTTGAGGCCAGGTCGTTCGCGACCTGGCCGTCATCTGCCCCAACGCTGTCGCCCCCTTCGTCAGACCCTGGCGACGTCCGGTTCGAGGATTTCTCGAGTGCCAGAGCGGCGGCCGAGTTCGTCTTGGAAGAATGCCACGCCATGGAGCCCGTCGCCGCCGAACCCATCGCCACCGAACCCATCGTCGAAGAGGCAGCAGCTACGTCCGCCCGCTACGAGGTTGAAGTCGCGACGCGTCAATCTTTCCGCTCGTGGTAAGCAACATGTAATACATACTGGTGCCCGCTAACGACCTTCTAGGCCAGATTTAGTTCAATATCTGTCGCAACTGGAACCACCCACAGGCGAGGTGAAGATACGTTCACTGTAGTATGTACAATGTTTTCAATTTAAACCCCTTCAACGCCCAAGTTCCAAGTAAAAAAAAAGACACGCTTCAAAAAATACGAATACATCAAGTGAAGCTACTCATATTCAGCATACATGTAGTTATAATCGTCCGACATATCGTCCGTACAGTCGTAGTCCGTTTTCCAGTGACCAGGCGATCCAGGCGGCGATATCTCGTCGTCTGCGGGTATGAGTAGCATCCGCTGATCGCCATACCACCAGGGATTTGACTCGACGACCTCCGGCAGATCGTCGTTGACCTGGCTTGCTTCCGGCTCGCCCCAACCGCTGCTCGCACCCCAACCACTACTCTCGCCCCAGGCATTCTCATTCGAAGGAGGGGAAGGCTGGGACCCGGACAAGTCTGGGTCGTCTGGAACGAGGCTGGGCAAAGAAAGGAGAGTCCCTAGATGCCGTGGATTTTGGCACTCGCGTCTGGGAACAGTCGGCAGTCCGCAGCCCTCACAGCAGTCCGGCCGGTAGCGCTGTTTGAGAGCCAATGGTGCGCCCGCTCGACGAGCAATCTGACGCTGGCGAGCGTCTCGTCGGTCTTGAATCTGGCGTTGGTCTTCTGGGGAGAAGACCCCGTGAAGCGAGGTGTCTTCGGCAAATTCAAGTCGCTGTCAGCGTCTCGACGTTGCTCTCTCGATCTTGTCCAATTTGTCGCCGGGGACTGTGTATAGCGCTGCAGTGGGTCAGAAAGGAAGGGCCAGGCGCCAGTAACAAACTCACCGGATGGGCTGCCATGCCTATACATCCACTCTCGTGTGTTGAGCGAAATGCCCTGTATGCGAGCGTATGCGTCAGCCTCCGCAAGCCAGGCGAGAGCTCTTTGAAGGGAAGATTCTGGTGGAGTGGCAGCCTCGTGAAGGCGATCGCGAAGCCATGGCTTGAGGGCGAGGAAGGCATTGCGCGGGCTAATCGGAGGGAGATCCGACCGGGAGGATGAGGTGGAGGAAACCATCAGAGGGATGCAATCACGCGGAGAGAATTTGAGTTTTTTTGTTTACGCGCAGATTTTGTTTACGCGTTACCCCTTACCGTCACCAAACCGTCGAAATGGCCCCATTGCCAACCTCCGAAAGCTTGCCCGCGAAACAAGGGTCCTCGTCCGGACGGAAAAAGAAGTCCCAATCCAAATCTCAGGCAAAAACCGCCGCCTCTGCCCCCGCACGGAAGAAGGGAGAGAGCGACATCAAGGGCAAGCGTCGCGCTCTCCTCGAGGAACACTTGGAGAGCTACCCACGCGTCGCCGTCACCAACAAGGGCAAGCGGAAGTTCCAGCGGCAGGCGGGCCATTGGACGGTCCTGCACCAAAAATATTAGGACGCGTTTCCCTGGCGGTTGCCGTTGGACAAGGAACCGCCCAGCGACGACGACGAACTCGCCCTGCTAGCAGCAGACCCAACGACACCGGAGGAGGAGGAGGAAAGGCGAAGATTATCGAGAAGACGACGAAGGTGAGGGGATTTTCTTTCTTGGCTATCGAGCTGGACTAAAAAATGCGGGCAGAAATACCAGTGGTGGATTGCTAGGCGCGAGGCCGCAAGTAACACCACCACGACCGTGTTTTCTCCGTGGATCGAGCGTCTCCGTCACCAGGGCGGCCCTCCTCCCCGCCGCATCGCCGACTACCAGTTTTACCTCCAGCACCCTGACCACCACCTCAAAATTGTCGCCGAGTTGAAGCAAAGATACCCGGTGGTGACGCGAGACGAGCGCCTGAAGCTCCTCAATCACGTTGCAAAGGAAATGCTGGAGGCAGAGCCGCAGAGTGTCAAGGACATGATTCGGGCCGAAGCAGCGCAGGAACACGCGGAGTCTTTGGAGGAGTTTCAAGAGAGCCTGGAAAAGACAACGGAGGACATGGATGAGGGCGACAAGGCAGAGTGCGACATTTGCTGGCATTACCACATTCAAAAACTGACGGCACGTTTCAAAACAGGGCGCGAGACAAGTTGGCCAGCATCGCTGTTCCTTTGCTTGACGAGCTTGAAAACCATACGGACTTTGCCCTGGGGCTGTTCTGCTGCCGAATCAAGGAGACGGAGAACGCGAACGCGCAATGGGGTATTGAGTTTAAAAGGTGTGTATTCTTGCAATAGTTTGTCGCCGGGGAAATAAGTGTGCTTACTTTTTCGGTAGCATGTACTCGCACACCCCTCCCGACGGTCCTGCATACTGCGACTTTAGCAAGGCCGACCCAGAGGGTTACAAGGAGGTAGCGAGGATATTTTCAAAATTTGTCTGGAATATGCGTTAGTGAAATACTTTGAATGTCGAGCCTGGCTAACGAAGCACAAAATAGGTGCTCACCAGCTTCGAGAAGCGGGAAAACCGGGGCCCCCATTACACTCCTCGCTCCCCTCGACCGCCATTGCTACGACCGACCCGAGCAATGCCGCGGCCTCGACATCCTCGGTGCCCTCGCCCGCTGTTGCTACGACCCACTCAAGCAATGCCGTGGCCTCGACATCCTCAGTGTCCTCGCCCGCTGTTGCTACGACCTCGTCGACGCCCACGACCGCTGCTGCTGCTGCTGCGACCTCGACTGCGAGCGAAACTGCGGCATTGACTGCTGGTGACGGAGCAGACAACGGGCCGGAGAACGAGGGTGTAGTCGTGTCAATGGAGGGAGAAGAACCGTCACCCAGTGCCGCCGGTGAAGATATTGCGGCAATTGTCGCAAAGATATATGTCGACGAGGCGGCGGACAGGGGGGAAGAGCCTTGGAGAATCCGGAATCCAATCGTCGTGGATGCAGTGGGATTGAAGGCAGTTGAGGAAGCCCTGAGATCCCTGGGGCCCGAGTTCCTCGACATCCTGCCGCATGTAGAGAAGCTGCGCTACAAAAACACAGGGCGGTTGGGCGACTATCCACCAGCACTTTGTCTCGGTGATTTCTGTAATCCGATTGGGCCGTTGTTGCGGGCATGGGTCTGCAATCCAGACTTGGATTCGACACGGCATGGATGGTCGGGAACGATCCAGCAGGAGAGACCCGATGGACTGGCACGGCGCGAAGAGCTGCTGAAGGACCCGAAAGGCTGGCTGGAACTTCGCAAGAATGCGAAGAAAAGGCAGGCGTCGACGTGGGGCGGAGCGAATGCCGCTGAGGGCCTGGGGAAGAAGCGGAAGCGAGCCGGGGACGACGACAACGACGAGGGCGATTACGATGACGAGGGGGATACCGACAGCGATGGAGGGGCTGAAAAACGTCGTGGAAAGCCGAAGAGGGCACGAAAGACTAAGACGACGGAGACGGAGGAGAGCTCCAAGGCGAAGGCCAAACCAACAGCGCGTCCTAAGCCAAAACCGCGAACCAAGGTCGCTGGGGGCGATAAAACCGAATTGTCCGAGACGGATGGGTCGTGGGCTCGAGTTGAGAAGGACGGGATGTCCAAGAAGGACTGGGGAGGCGGGTGGCAAAGATTGGTGGAGGTATGGTGGAAGATGGAAGGGGCGATGAGGTTTGCTGACGCTGGATCCAGACGACCGGTGAGCGATGAACGAGACGGGGAATGTAAGCTTACCGAGCATTTCAGACCAGCGTATTTGCCACGAAAGGACGACCCGACGCCCTGGACTGGTGGATTGGAAGGGGAAGAAAGGGCATACCGGCCGTTGGGAATGTGAAATCCTTCGGGCAGGCGATTGAAGCGTGGTGGCGGGCGATAAACCCGGTGTGGCGACGCCCCAAGGACCCGAAGGAGAAGATGAATCGGAAGGGCAACGGCCCCTGGGTGGAGCTGGAATGGCCGGGTCCAAATGGCTTTTTGGGGGTGCTGATCTGCCTGAAGTGGTGGGCAGAGAAGCTCGAGAAGCCGGTCGAAGACGCCGAGTGGGTGGATATCGTCGAGGACGTGACCTGGGTCCTCGAAACGATGCCTAGGTAGGCTCTCTGAGGCTTCCTTCGTTCGTCTGGAGGTTAACGACGCACCTGTAGACTCTGGCCCGAAAAGCAAGCCACGGCCGCCAGCGGCTCGGCAGAAAGTTCTGCGGCGGCGGGGAAGGAAGCAGAGAACCGGCCTGTCCCGACTGGGGCATCGTGAACAGGCCGGTTCAGGAGGGACGCGCGTATGGAACGAGGCGCGAGCAAGGCCAGCAAGCGTGAGACGATGATCACGTGCTCGCGGTCCACCCCGGCCCGCGATCCCGCCGCCGCCAAATGAGAAACATTTATTTTATTCACAAAATATGCATTATTTATTTTTTCTGGCTGGAGACCCAGGATCATAGCATCAAAAACGACTGTTGGCATCACTCCAACCTGCCGAAAGCCTGCCGGGGGTGCTTTTAAACAGGCCTGCAGCTGGGTAGAGTAAGCGTCATGACTCATGGGGAACCGCCCACTTTTGCGCGCAAAACCCACTACCAGTACCCCATCTTTTGTGAGCAAAAGTGAGTGAATGGGCTGCAGGTAGCGTTCCGTGATGCCTGTCTGTGATAGACCCGCTTCCCAAGCGTCCAGATGCTCCAAGTCTGTGAGTTCCGACTCGTCCAGCCAGTCGTCGTCCTCGGGACCGTACCCATACCAGCGCACCTTGAACTGGCGCTTCTTGTACCTCGTCCGTTCGTCGATGATCCGGTCGATAAGGAACTCTTCCTGTCCGTCTGCCAATACGAGCGGTCCAGGTAACAGAAGTTCTCGATCTGGGAATAAGTCAGCATTGTTTTCGTGGAAGGGTTCCACTTCAGAAGTGTGGAATACGGGGTATAGGGAGCATTGCTTTGGCATGTCCAACGTTACCGTCGAGCACTCCTTGTGCACTGAGACGATCTTGTAAGGGCCGTCGCTGTGAACCATGAACTTTGCGACCCTGCCGGTGCCGGTGCCCAGGAAATGCTTGCGACGTTTACCCGTGCTGATAAGGATGCGATCACCGATCTTATAGTCTGGTGTTGGGAGTCGTGTTTTGTTCACCTGAACCGCTTGGGCGGCCTGTGCTGCCAGCAGGTTGTCGCGGGCCTCTGCCACGTCATCTTATAGGTGTGCTATCAAAGCTTCTGCATCGAAGGATTCTTGTGAGCCGTCTGGCCTTGGAAGGTTTGTGAGTGGGGGAATGACGCGGGGCGAGCGTCCGAAGCGGAGTTGGAAAGGGGAGTAACCGGTCGACGTGTTAACCGAGTTCATGATATTGAAGCGAATCCGAGGTAGCGCGCGAACCCAGCCGCCCTGGGCTGCTGAGACGTGGAAGCGCAGGCATTGTATTAGCGTCTTGTTTGTCCGTTCGCTCGCACCGTCCGTTTCGGGGGTGGTAAGAAGTAGACATCTTGAGTTTGATGCCGGTAAGTTTGTGTAGCGCCGACCAGAATTTGGAAATAAACAGTTTGTCGCGGTCGGAAACGATTTCGAGCGGCAGTCCGTTTTCGCAGTGCCAATCATTGAAGAAGATCAGGGCAAAGTCCTCCGCAGAGAGGTCCGTACGAGTCGGTGCGAATCGGAAATCAGAGCCTAATCAGTCCGTGAAAGTCGCGCAGCAGTTGTAGCCCTCGTCTTCAGGCAAGGGTCTGATGAAGTCGATCGCTACCGAATCGCCGCGTTCATCCGGTACCGGGAGAGGGTGCAGTGGTCCGGCCTTCCGCTTGGTCGATGACTTGTTGCGTTGACAATCTGCGCATGACGGAATGTAGGCGGACTCGAGTTCATCCCGCATTTTCGGCCAGTAGTAGGTGTCTCTTAGCGAGGCGTAGCACTTGTCAAAGCCGAAGTGCCCCATTGCATCGTGGGCTAGTCGGAAGAAGGTCTCGCGAAGGTTGTTCGCGCACGGGATAATTAGACGGTTGCCAATGAACCAGAGGTCGTTATCTCTGCGGAGGCCGGGCAGTGATTCCGAAAGTGACGGCAACTTTGCGGTCCATGGGTCCAATGGGTACCCGGAGTGAATTGAGTCCAGTAGTTCGTTGTCCGTCGTGATGTCCATGATAAGACCTATTGGTGGTGGGTCTTCTATACCGTGTATACGGGTGTGCGATAGGGCCTGGGCTACGTCAAATTGATGTGGGAGAATGCTGGCCATGGGTTGTTCATCCTCGAAGTCCGTGCGCGACATGGCGTCGGCGCCGGCGTTATCTTCCCCGGGCACATAGATGATCTTCATGTCGAACTGGGACAATAATTCCATCCAACGCGCTTGTCTTCGGGAGAGATCCTTCTGAGTCCCAAAGTTCTCAAGTGTTCTGTGGTCGGTGTATACTTGGATCGGAGAGCCAATAAGATCGGTACGCCACTTCTTGAGGGCGCGTATCATAGCGAGGAGTTCTTTTTCGTGTACGGGGTAATTCATCTCGGCTCCTTTGAACGTTGCCGATTTGAAAGCCACCGGGCGGGCCGTTTCCCAAGTATGGTTGAAATAGTGTAACAGTATTCCTCTGGGCACTGCACAGGTTATAGCGCATTTGCAACACAGGTTGGTCTCAACCTGCGTCACCATTTCTCATAGGTTTGATTCAGAATTGCAACACAGGTTGGGAAATTGCTGCAACGCAGGTTGAGTCCACCACCACTTCCACACACAGGTTGACCATCCTCCAGAAAGAGGTTAATTGATATACATCTGATCGCAATAGCCCGACATCAAATGGGCCGTCGACAGATCACACTGCTGTGTGTGTAATATCACAGTGTGATACCAGTGTTCTTGCCTTCAAATGAATTGTGCGGTTAGGACATGGACTACGATGGGTTTAACATTGTAGTTGGTCACCTTTTCAGACAATCTGAGGCATAATATGCAATGATTCCATACCATCATGCCTCCGGCCTAGCCCTTCCCCTGCCCAACCCGCATCGGCAGGTTGTTGTGGGGCCATACGATCTGTGCAGAACAACTACACATAATCATTTCCGTGAAACCACGGATTGCCCAGTACTGGTACTGGTAGTACTAAATCAATACCGAATATTGAGGGTGCCAGAGTGATGCCGTGATAACACATCACGCCAATCGCTGTGATTTGATCCGGACTAGGAGGCGGAAGTTTAACCTGTGTTGAGCAATACCAACCTGTGCATTGCGAAATTGACATTCATTTCCAACCTCTGTGGCAAAATGCCCCAATGTGCCAACCTGTGTCTTGAAAATCGACCTGTGTTGTGATCTTATGACCTGTGTTGCGCAATCACCAACCTGTGTCAAATTCATGCAACCTGTGGCGAAGGGAATAATGTTACACTATTTCAACCATACCCAAGACTTCCCGTACGAGAGTATTCCGCCAGAGTGTCATGAAACCGACTGATGGCGCATCACAGCGCATCACGTCACCGGCCCGCGTCGTATCCAACGATCGCGTTAGAGGAAGAGATCGTATACATATACCAAGGGAAGGGACGACCGCTGTCGCGGCTTGACAGGGAGGAGTGGATCGGACATGTAGGAGGGATTGATAGGATACCGATTGATAGTATACATACCCTGTAGTATAAGAAGGGGCGGTAGAAGCTAGGAGCCCTAGCTTCTACCTCGTCTAATACACGGCCTTACTCTCCACGGTCTCGTATTGGACTTCCCGTCCGCACCTGACGCATCTCGACGCCGTCGGGTTCTAAACCCCGACTCTCCATCGTAGAACCCGACTTTCCCGTCTCGCATCCCGTTGGACTCCTAGACCCCGCTGAGGCTGCGGGTTCTATCGTACGCACCCCCAGGAGCCTCTCGAGACTCGCTTTCGCGAGGAGAGCACTCCGGTTAGCCCTTGGTGTCTTGGGACTGTGGAGCCCCAACCCCGTTCTTGACACAGAGCGGGTATCGCTCGCGTCCGTTGTGACGAAGATCTTGTTGTCACCCATATTATGGTGGTCAATTGTCGTTAAGCAATCCGCGGTCATTACGAGTTTCTTTATCGCGTCAAAAGCAGCTTGGTGGGATTCGTTCCATCCCCGCCATTCGATGTCGGCGGACTTGTGGGTGAGCTTGGTTAGGACCTCCGTGTGGCGAGCCAAGTCGGGTAGGAACTGTGCGACAAAGCGGACCAGTCCTAGGAACGCTCTCATGTTCGTCGACGATTTAGGAGTGGGCCAGTTAAAAATATGTTCGACCTTGGATTTATCGGGTTCTATACCTCGCTGGGAAATGTGGTGGCCGAGGAAGTCGATTTCATAGCAAAAGAGTTGAGTTTTCTTTTCATTGCAGTAAAGGCTTGCTTTTTCAAGTGCGGCAAAGATTAATCGGATGTGTTCTGCATGTTGGTCCTCGTTATCCGACCAGATAAGCACGTCGTCTAGGTATACATGGCAAACCTTGCCTAGGTATTCTCGCAGAGCGGCCGTGACACGGCGTTGTTGGATGGACGGGGTGTTTCGCAGACCCTGGGGCATTACAAGCCATTCGTATAGGCCAAGTGGCGTTGATACTGCGGTGTATTTTACGGAGTCCGGATGAACGCGGGTCTGAAAAAACGAGTCCGTGAAGTCTATCTTGGACCAGATCTTGCCTTTGGCACAATCCGCTAGGATATCGTCGACCCTCGGTAATGGGAAGACATCTTTGACCGTGTTTGAGTTCAAGTCGCGGAAGTCGTTCACCCAGCATGGAAGGACCGTTTTGTCTGCCTTGGGAATGAGCATAGCCGGCGAGGCAAAGGACAAGTTTGACGGTCGTATGCGGCCAGCGTCGAGGTGTTTCTGAATCAAGATGCTCTAAGCCTCTCAATACTTTCGTGGAGTCTGGTAGCTGCGACGTGTGAGCGTCTTCGATGTGTCCTTGATCGAAATCTCGCAGCATACATCGGCCGGAAGGTTGTCCACATGTGGGATCTCGTCGAAGATAGTGCGAAACTCGTTCTTTATTGAGTCGCCCTTGATTTTGAGTCGTTCCCACTCTGCAAGTGTCTGAATGCGCGAGTGTACCACTGCAATGAGGTCCACCGGCTTGATCTCTTCGCAGAGGCCTTCGTCCTCCATGCGAACGCGACGCGCCTCGCAAACACCGCGCAATTCTGCCGCGAGCAGCTTACAGTTCGTCTGGACCTCCATGAATCTTTCACGGAGTTTCTTGATAGGTTTCGGCTTAGGTTTGGACGGCTTCGGGTTAAGCAAGTCGTAGTTATTATCAGCATCGACTGCTGTGCGTTCTTGGTGGTTTACAATGATATTGTTACGCGACAGGAATGGTAGTCCGAGTATGATATCGACACATAGGTTCGGGACTACAATAGCGCGTGTGGTACGGGTTGTGTATGACTGGTCAAGAGAGTGGAGAGGCAACTTTACATACTCGGTGTATTCGTAAACCAAGGGAGAGGATGATGGAGAAACTGCGAGCGAGAAAGAAACAGGATTTCGTAATGGGCGGCGTACAAGGCCGAGCTTGTCTGCGAGGGAAGAGTTTATGAGGTCGAGGTCCGAGCCGTTGTCTATGAGCGCGATAATCTTGAGGACGGTGTCGATCGCCGGGCCACTGACTAAGCTTGGCCAGTAGAAGTGCCGTTGGCTCCGGAGGGAGGGGCACGAGGGGTCCTGTCGCGCTGCAGAGCCGTCAACGATCTCTTCAATTACAGCGGCGACGGTGGGTGGGAGGTAGGGTGGGGTACTTACGCGGTCGACGTGGTCCGAATCTGAGTCCGACAAGTCGAACGGGTCATCGTACTTGTGCATTACGACCGCGACGGGGGCCTTGCCCTTTCCTTTTGCGCGTGCACCATCTTTCTTCCAGCCCTCGAGCTTGTTGCGGTTGGCGGAGGAAAGGCGAGCGGCGGCGTCAGCGACAGCCTGCATTGTCCAGCAACAGCGCCTTCTCGGTCTCCTCAAGAGACCCCACGTGTTTGCGGCCGGCGTACGGGAACGTTGCGTTGGAGGAGGAGGAGGTCGAGGGCCGGTTCTCGTTGTTACGGCGTCCGCGCTTCGCGTTGTCGGTACAGTCGCCGAAGGTGGACGAGGATGAGCGCTTTTTCCGCGTTGTGCTTGTTAATGATCTCTGTCATGCACTTGAAATCGCGCTCCTCATCGCGGTCGCGCTCCTCATTGAGCTCGACGACGGCATTAATCCAGTCGGTGAAGGACTCAATCTCGTTCAGGTGGGCGGCGTGCTTGTCATAGATGTCCTGAAGGGACTTCAGGCAATGGGACTGGAGATGGATGCGGACGTCGTTGCCGGACATGCGGGATGGGCAGTCCATGAGAATGTTGTTGGCGTTACGGACGGCGTTGGCAAAACGACGGAAGGTGTTGTTGGGGCCCACGTGGAGTTCGCAGCTGAACTTGACTTCCCAGTTTTTCGTGTGATAGAGCTTGCGGATATCCTCCATCAGCTCTCCCACCTTCAGTTTACTGAGGACGTCTTTATTTGCAGCGATGTGCTCCTTTGCGTTCACGTCGTGGAAGTACGGGAGGATTTTTGGGACTATCTTGTTATCCGCCACCGTGTTGAGCTCCTTGTACTCGATGACGGCTTCATGGTAGTCGCGGAGAACATTGAGGGTGGGGTGGCCGGATGTGAGGGTGGGGGGGAACATTGTGCTTGCCGCAGTCGACAGTCGCGAGTTCGTCGTCGCATGGTTTGGAGAACGTCGGGGGCATAGCTAACTCATACGAGGATGGGGAGACTTTGTGGGAGAGAAGATGTGGGGACATCGTCGAGAAGATGTGGGGATGTCGTCGGGCCAGAAACAACTGTCGACGCGGGGATATGAGCGGGAGCAGTGTGAGGAGTCGTAGTAACGCACGGAGACTTCAGCTGTCTCTTGGGGTTCGTGCAGACTTGATTATCGACGGCTTGCGTCGTGATTGGTCGGTGGAACAGGTTCCGTGGGGGCAATTGCGCCTGGCAGATGGTGGGGGAGAACAAGAAGGGGGGGAAGAAATTCCTCGATAAGGAATTTTCAAGAGTGGTCTGATATCGGGTGATGTCGGGACGGTGTTAAGGTGAATTCTGGGTGGTTCTGGGAGCGTAAACGCTGAATGTGGTTGCGCTAGGCGCTGAGTGAGGATGCGCTAGGCGCTGGGTGTGCTAAACGCTGGTACGCCGAGGCGTTGGGGGGTTCCAACGGATGTCGGTGGGTGATAGCAATCTCCGGTGTCTCGGGAATGGTCTTCCGAGGTCCGAGAAGTGCAGGCTCGGCTCGGCGAGGTGTAGCGAGACCTCGGAAGGAGCGATGGAGGGTGAGGAGGGGTGATGTGGATGCAGAAGGAGTTGATGTCGTAAAAAAAGGGGAAACCGGCACTCACCGAGGGCCGGAAACACTAGATGCAACTGAGAAGAGCCCAAGATACAACAAGACCCTTCTGTGGGGGTGATTCGAAGAGAGATACGCGTACAATGAGGAAGCTAGAGCTAAGCTAAAGCGTGATGTGACTAATGTCACGAGTCCATCAAACAGAGCACAAAGGAAACACGGTAGAGTAGCGTGAAATCCGCCTCCCATCAAACGATCAAACGTGATGATGCTTACGGTGATTTCGGTCATCTCGTTGACACTTTGACTCTGGGTTCGATTCCCGATGGTGACATTTATTAGGCACATATTTTGTATCAACTATAGAGAGCTTTGTTGCAGTACAAATCAATAGAGTAGTTCAAGTGTGTCGTTTAATGTAGCGATCAAGTCCATCCATACACGTCGGCGCTCCGAGACCACAGTCCTTCCTCTCTCCCCTACTCCTGCCCTCCTTTTTGACCCGAACACCCTTCAGCTTGCGCTTCACAAGCCACCGGGGCGAGGGCAGCGACAGCAAGGAGTGCGGCGAGGCATCCGTTGAAGACAACGGTGCTGGGGGAGAGCAATATCTGGTCGATGGTCAATGGATCTGCGGCGAACGGAAGGTGTGAGGTTGTGCTCCGGCGGTGAGGACGGTGTAAGCTCAAAGAGTGCGTTGAAATCGTACGCTGCATTGGCAGCACGCGTGCGCATATCTCGGGCGAGTTGCTTGAGGACCTTGGGTCGTGGGTGGGCGCCATAGGTCGTAGAATGGGATATGGGCCGGGACGTGACGAGCAAGTGGGCGAGGGGCGGACGGACGAAGATGATGACCCAGGTGAGGAGATGCTGGGCGAGCTTGGCGAGACAGGCGAGACGGGCGAGAGAATGATTCTTGGCGAGTGGCGGCAGGCTCTTGACCAGAGGCGGATATGTGCCAAAAGTTCTTGGTGTCTGTGTAGGCAGTACAGTCATTGCACTGGAGGGAGCATTGGGCCTTGAGCGATGAGAACAACGTACCAGTAGCATCACGAGTCGTCCTTGGCCCCGCTGGAGGTGTAGCTCCGCCCGATGAGGTTCGCCGGTCAGTCTGGGACTGGGGCAGAGGAAGCGGTCGTCGATGAGGGTTTGGGGAGGGCTGACGTTGCCCAGAGGGAGAGTCGGAGCAGGGAGGAAAGGAGCGGTGGCGAGTAACATTGAGTCACAGCTTAGCTGACTCTAACCTGCTGACGGGGATGTTCAAATCTGCTGACGTGGCGTGAGGCGGAAAGTCAAGACTGACACGGTAGCCCGGGTTTACACCTGCTGTCACGGCACTGTCAATCCATCTTCCTGACTCCACCACCCATCACCAGTACGCGCGCGCAGGAGGAGGGAGTGTACTGTCCACACTCAATCGATACTTCCTGCGGCCCATGGGCAACTTCAGCTTGAATGGTATCACTCGCGCCTTTGATACGCTCACATATGCCGAGTATTTCAGCATCTTCCGACTGGCGGCATTTGACCCGCAAAAACAAGGTGTCCCAGGCTGCTTCCTCGAACTGCAAAGCAATTCTGGGTTTCCTCCGCGGCATGTCATCCTGCGAAGCTCCCTTCGTGTACATCTTTCTCGCATTCAATCTATCCGACCTTCGCAGGGAGAGTTGTTCTATCTTCGAACAATCCTCCAATCGTGACCGTGTCAATCGTTTATCGATGCGCAGACAGTCGATGGGTTCATGCATGCATCCTTCCAGGATGCCGCAAATGCGCTTGGCCTGTTCGCTGATCACAACGAGGCAATGTACGCCATACTCGAAGGCATCCAATCTCTACGAACTCCACGCGAACTCCGCATTCTTTTTGTTCATTTGTTGACCAACGACTGTGTTCCCTCGCCCATCACACTCTGGGACATGTTCCAGGACGAGCTGTCGCGCGACTTAACCCTTCAGAATGGTAATTCATCGGAAATCGGATTAAACCTTGCTCTGGACAATCTTGCTCGGCTCTTGGAGGAGTATGGGAAAGAACTTCACGACTATGGCCTTCCGGAAGCGACACTTCACACGGCGGAGATCATGCATGAGCTGAAGCGTTGGGCATCAATTGCGGACCAGCTCGAGGAACGTGCCAACAACATGATCGCCATATTCAATCGTGGACAGCGTGCAATATACACTTACATTCTTTCGGCAGTAATGGCTCGACAGCCGCTCTGCATCTTTGTCGATGGCAAGGCTGGACGCGGTAAAACGGCCATGATTGTCGCGCTATGCGACAAGCTTCGTTCGCTTGGCGAAATCGTTATCACAAGTGCAACATCTGCTTTTGCGGCGCAACTTTATCCAGGCGGTCGCACAACACATTCAACTTACAAGGTTTGTCTTACGATTCCCAGCATCACTCAGATTCAGATTTTGTTAGATTCCCGTTAACGACAAGAACGAGCTTCTCAAGTCAACGATCAGGCCGGACAGCTCCCACGCTGAGCTCATACGCAAAGCTATACTTCACGTCTGGGATGAAGCTCCGATGGCCAATTGCACGGTCTTGGCAGCGGTGGAGGCAGTCTTGCGCGAATCCCTGCAGAACAATACTCCATTTGGTGGCACGGTATTTGTTCTACTTGGAGATTTCCTCCAAACCTGTCCAGTCGTGCGCAGAGGCTCTCGAGCGCAGATTGTCGACACGTCCATCAAGTCCTCCCCTCTCTGGGGTCACTTCACTGTCATGCGCTTGACGGAACCTATTCGCAACGCGGAGGACCTCGAGTTCGCCGATTTCGTTGACTCAATCGGAGATGGTGCTGGACCTGAAGTTTCTTTCAACATGCTCGAAAAGACATACAGCACTGAGGAGCTCATATCTTTTGTCTTTCCCCCATCCATCATATCAGACCCTCTTTCATGCCTCGGCCGCGCAATCCTTGCCCCAACGAATCGGCAGGTTTATGGGTGAAATAGTGGGTCATAATTGAAAATTGACACAGCTTAGTGTTTTTTGATGAAAATTGACACAGGTTTCATGTTTTTGGCACAGGTTGGAAGCATCGACACACAGGTTGAAAAAATCACCACCACCTTGCTTGAGGCTGAAAATGTGACACAGCTGCAGTAAGTTCATGCATATCTTAAGCCACAGGTTATAGATTGATAAAACTACTAATACACAGGTTGGGACCATGGCAGAAATTCTACACAGTCACACACATCAGTTCCATCATCAGCCGGTGAATCCCCAACTGCAGGGTTTTGGTAAGTTGCCGCAAGAGGTGCTTCGAAAAGCACATTATCACATCTGGGATGAGAACAGAGGCAGAGTAGACTCCTCTTTAACACAGAGGTGTAGTCCTTCATTTCTTCTTAGTTTTCTACTACCTGATTAAAAAGGTGCTATTTCAACTGATAATGAACATCAGATATCATCAGTTGCGATCAGGATGTGACCCTGTCGACTAAAGACTAGTAAAGTTGAGATTCAACCTGTGTCAGTCAAAACTTCCGGCCTGTGTCGGTTTTTTTTCTCTTACTCTATGTAAAAGAAAACGGCACAGGTTGGGCTCAACCTGTGTTGCACACTGTCCGAACCTGTGTCAATTCTCGATAATTATGACCCAGTATTTCAACCATACAGGTTGATTCATACAACGATGCGATGCTCCACCTGATCGAAGGGAATGCGACAACCTACATGTCTGCCGACTCTTTTCGGGAGGGCTCTGACCAGGGTGTCATTGCGCCGGCTTCGATTCTCGATTATGTGGCAAGGAACACTCCTCCGGGCCTTCCTCCTCGAGCACTCACCATCAAAACGAATTGCATCTTCAGACTGCTTCGAAACTTCTCCATTGACCGCGGTTTGGTCAAAAACACTCGAGTGGTCGTGACCGGCGTTGGTCATCGTTTGATTACCGTCAGAATATTATGGGCACTCACCGGTGTGGAGGAGGGACAAGACGGAGAATTGCTGATACCACGGATCTCTTTTGATAGTGTTCTGCCTTCGGGGCACACACTGCTTCGAAAGTGATTCCCCCTTGCGCCAGCCTATTCCACCACTTTCAACAGCTGCCAAGGGCTAACTCTCGACTGACTTGGACTTGATTTGACCAGACCCGTCTTCTCACATGGTCAGCTATACACGGCTCTGTCGCGAATTTGCCATCGTTCACATGCACGTGTTCATGTGAACGATGGCCAGACCACGACAACGAATGTAACATACCCTGAAATATTAGCACAAAATTGCACCAATTTTTCCTCTTGGTCGATTCTACTGCCGGAGCGGAGCGTAGGCAACCCTTGTTCAGAAACAAGTATTTTGAGGAGACATCTCAGCGCCCTTCAGACACTTGCCATTTTCGTCCTTAACGTGACATAAGCCGATTGCGACAATGAGCCCAAGGGACACCGTCGGCATTTCGAGTGTTTTAAGCTCCCATAGTTGTTTGCAGAGAGCCCAGACCTCATGCGATCCAGGTGCGCTACATTCAAGCAACGCATGTGCCGTTCCACCACATCCTTGACCATGACCGCAAGAATCACGGCACTGACAACTATGACATCATTGACGATGCAGGTGCCGCGGTTCAGCAGGAGGTTGCAACGGTCATCGATGCCAACACGATGGACATGGCGACTTCTGTCGAGGCTGATGACGAGGTCTTGGAGGTGTAGCTAACGTAGCGCACATTTTTGAATATATTTCATTTTGCTCAATTTCAAGCTACCATACCGTCTGAGCAGCAGCAAGTCGACAGCTAACTGCATCGCTGGTGTCCACATGCACTGTCAGCTGGTGCCCAGCCCAACCTGGATACACGCTGGGTCCATATGAGACAACAGCTTGCCGCCAGCACATCACCAGCTTGCCGCCAGCCGACGAAGGCATCTGACGCACATGTCGATCTCAGCTCTCGGCCAGCTGGGTTCCCGTTGGCGGTGTAGGTTTGATTTCGATTTCGGGCGTCGGCAGGATGCAGACTCATGCAGTTATATTTCACCGCAAATTGTAGGCAGTACCGTCTGGGGTTATCGAAGAGGGAGGCCATGTTTTGCAGTCGTTGGGCGATGATGAGGGAAGAACTTGAAGTCAAGCCGTTGCCAAACACGACCACACACTGGCATCTTGCCTCTCCCTCTACGCAGCTTTCGAGTCTTCTAGTCGCTGCGACGCTGGAATGGATCCGAACTCTTTATCCATTCGCACCCACCACCTACCGTCGCTATTCCACTGCGAGCGCCATTTCTAACGACGAGGTCGCTGCGGTAGTCGACGAGAAACGCGACAGCAAGCCCGGACGGCAGTCGTGACGAAGCTTCATGCTTCATGGCTGGAACTTCCTGGTCGAGACTCCCGCCTACACTCGAGTAGCATAGAGGCACCTAGTATGACATTAGTTATCACAAAATATTATTTACTGCTCAACTGTGGTTTTTCTGCAGAGGTTTTGTCTTATTCGTCAGGTGGAGCTCCGAGGTTGAGGTGGTTATCGGTGGTTTGAGCTTGAGGTCAGTGATTTCAGGCATGGTTTTCTGTGATGCTTTGAGGTTCAAGGACAGTCGTTTGGTGGTTGTGGTACATGGATTGGGCATACTTTCATGCCTCTACTGGTGGAAGGTCGGCGCAAGACAGAATTCCGACAAATTGATCAAACGATCAATCATTTTCGGGCTCCTCGGGCAGAGAACACAATCGACCTACGTTATCCTGCATTAGGATTTCCCCTTAATTTTTTGTAGGGATAGGGTGTATAGTTGTAATGCTTTGGGAAGGCCCTTTTGCTGGTCCATCTCTGGCTAAGTATTGCACGCTAGGCTGATTTCGTGGTGTGAGTTGAATTTGATGCAACATTGATGAGATTTTCCTCATAGGTGAAATTCAGGTCTGAAATTGTCAACACAAAGGATGCACAGCCGCCTGCAACTTCCTTCCTACGATACCGCTGTCGTTTGCGCCGCATATGAGGTCCATCGTGCAGAGAACCTGAAAATCACGCAAGTCAGCAATGGCATCAACACTGACGAACGCACGCAACACACCTGCATGAACATACTCAGTCCCGCCTACGTCAAGTCGCAGCTTCCGCCAATCGAGCACCGATGTCGTGGAATCTATGGTGACTGGTAATTAACTTGTCCTTTCGTACGCGGAAGTCACTCACCGAATGTAGATATTGTTGGGACGCGGGCCGTGCGCGAGGACGAGTGGTGTGGGAGAATGGTAAGATGAGAGCTTGCCATCGACAGGCCTCATTGCCCATCGACATCTTCCATCGACAGCCTCTATTCCACATCGTCACAGGTCTCCTCACCGCTGCTCACCACCACTATGCCCACCAGCCAGCCATGCCATAGCCGCCGCATCCAACAACGACTTGAGTCCAAACCTCTCCAGCTCCCACCCACCTCCGTTCTGCGCTCTGTTTGCCGAAAGGACGCGAAAGGATACCTATACTTCTGTGTCATTCGTCGAGGTCGCCGTCTCGTGGTCAAGATTGGCTGCACCAACAACTGGAAGCGCTGCCAGCTCCAGCACTACCGCAAGTGTCGCGTCCAGAAGCAGAATTGGATCCTCGTCTACGAGGTCGCGCTCCGGTATCGCATGGGTACGTTTTTCCTGTGTATTTTGTCGTCTTTTTACTCATATCCCACAGAGAAAATTCTCCACCAGTATTTCAAGGATGTCGAGCCCAGCTGGCTTGGAAACCACAAGCGTTGCGCATTTTCCTGTGTATTTTGTCGTCTTTTTACTCATATCCCACAGAGCAAATTCTCCACCAGTATTTCAAGGATGTCGAGCCCAGCTGGCTCGGAAACCACAAGTGTTGTGCGTTCTGCACAACGCGTCATTGCGAGTTCTTTGACCTCGAGCGGTCGGGAGGAATCGAGCACATTCAGCGCGTGATGGAGGGATATCTGTTGGAAGAGGATGGAGTGGTCAATAGGTGCATCTTCTTCTTCCTCATCTATCTCTTTGCTGACAATTTCCAGGGTTTTGTAAAATAAAATGAATTCTACATACTTTACAACAACAAAGCCCACAGCGACCCCAGACGACTCAAGCGCAACATCTCGTTCACCCAGCACACCCTCCACTGCCAACCTCGACGACCTGCAACCTCCAACCGCCAGCGCCATGCCCAGTCTGCGAAAAACCTCGCGTGCCTCACGGGTGAGTCACTTTCACAAAACGGGCAAAGACTCACCTCGAACTCACCTCGATTCTCAGCTAATGTGTTCCCAGGGCAGCTCAGGGACCGGCGCCGAGCTCGCTGAGCCGAAGCGTCTCCGAGCCACTCGCCGACTTGCGGAGTGAGCCGAGGGCATACCCTCGGCTCACCCTCGGCTCACCCGCGGGTAGCGCGAGAAGAGGGACTTCCCGTTCCTCTTTTTGCGCTGGCAAGAATATCTTCTTTGGCCGGCGCGAAAAGAGGAACGAGAAGGGCCCCTTTTGGCGCGGCTTCTTGGCGGGCACAAAGCAAGCCTTTGTGTCCATCAAGAAGACATGCCAAAAGGCAACCTTTTGACATGCCAAAAGGCAACCTTTTGACACGTCTTTTCGTGCAACACAAAGACCTGCTTTGTGTTGCACGAAAAGACACTCCCAAAAGGCGCCTTTCCGTGGCTCTTTTGGCGGGCGCACAAAGCAGTTCTTTCTGCGCGTGCCAAAAGACGCGTCAAAAGGCCATCTTCGCGATGTCCTTTGACCTCAAAACAAACCCTGTCTTTCCTTTGCGCGTAAAGATGTGCAGAAAGTTGTTATCTTAGCATGTCTTTGTATCGTAGTAGAATTTAATATTTTTTTCATTCAAAAAGATACAAAAAAAGACTAAATATGAACCTGTGTTCTAGACCGGAAGGGAAGTTTTCAATTCACGGTGTGTATTGAAGCCATCCCTTGATAGATAAAGAGATTAATGATCCAGGGCAGTCTCTGACCACTTAAGGCACCCTCCACATACAGCTATTACATTTTCCGCATGGTCACGTGTTTCCCAAAAAGGAAACACCTCCTGTGATCCCGCCTCCCGCCCTCTAGGGCGCGCCTCTGAGCATTGGAACACCCTTCTAAGCACATATTATCTCAGAAAATTGTAACAAATACATAATAAAAAAACCTGTGACACTATCTACTCGCTCACGTGTCTTCCTCGACCGCGTCTCGCTCTGCCACCCGTCCTCCTCATCCTCCACCCATCCTACCAGCGTCCCATGGCATTCTCCACCGGGAAATTCCGCCTCTCTTCCATCCCAGACTTCACCAGCAACGCAAACCACCCGACATCCTCTCCACTCAGCGCTTCCACCGCCGTCGGCACCGTGCTCTCGCCCCAAACCTTCACCTTCTCCATTGCCACTCCTCCTGGAAGCATCAGCGCAGCTGCTGGACCCTCCCGAACGTCGAATGTCCCATCTAATTCTCGTGTGCCCGCCGTACCCTCCGACCCTCCTCGATATGGCTTCCAGTTTGATGCCGCCAACGGCTACAACCTAGCATTTGAGTCAATGGCACACTTCGAGGAGTGGCTCTTGACTCACAGGCGTACACTTGGCGTCGAATTCAGGCGCCGCACTATCGAAATGTGCAAGCTGCTGCCACCCGAGGCACGCCATTGGCTAACTCGCGCCACCTATCGTTGCAGCCGCGATGGCGACTCCCGCAAGACACAATACGAGAGAAAGCAGCCGGAGCGGAAGACGAAGGACTTCAAGAAGGAGCTCGAGAACGGCTGTGATGCATTGATTACGGTCAAGACGTATCCCGGGACGGACCGCGTCCTCGCCAAGCATCGCGAGGAACATTCGCATCCGCTGGGAGCGGATAACGTCCCATTTATGACGTTGTCGAAGCAGGTGCGAGGAGAGATACAGCGACAGGTTGTCGAGGGAAAGTCCCGCAAGACGATTGTGAGTATTCTGTCGGTGTCTGTTTGTTGCCGAGAGCTAACGAGGTGTGTCCAGCACGACAATTTGCAAGCTGCATCCCTCAACTCGAGCCAGGTCGGTGTGCTAGGAAGTGTAGACCGGGATGCAAGCGTGAAGTTGCAAGACATAGGTCGAATTGAGCGGCAAGAGAAGCACCTGAAGTTCATCTTGCATTCAAGAGACGACGAGTCTGTCATTGAGCGCGTTAAAAAGGTCCGCGCGCAGGGAGACTTTGTGTTCTTGAAGACTCGTCGAGAGGCGCCGCCAGAAGGCTCCGGTCTTGACCCGGAGTCATTTGTGCTCATATTGCAGACCAGGTACCAGCAGCAGTGCTGGTACTACTACGGGCACGACAGGTTGGCTTGCACTGACGCAACGCACAACACGACGGAGTACAAGGGCTTGTCGCTCTTCTCGATCGTGATTCGCGATGATTGGGGACATGGAGCGCCCGTCGTGTTCATGGTTTCGTCAAGAGCAACGGAGACGACAATTCGGTTCTTCTTGGATCGCGTGCAGCAGTGGTCGCCCGAGGTGGTTCCGAGAGAGTGGATGAGTGACCGTGACCAGGCGCAGATCACTGCCATTCTCACAACGTATCCAACGGCCATCGTCCTGCTCTGTCGCTGGCACGTCGTCCACGCATGGTACCAGCATTTTAATACCAACGCATTCCCCCTCCTCTTCGCCTTGCTCCAGAAACTCCTCTACGCCGAGCGCAAGACGCTCTTCGACGACATCTGGGCTCAAATCAAGGCCCTCGACGAGTGTCAGTGCCCACCATCCGTCTTGGAGTATCTAGAGACATATTGGATGGTCGAGCCGTGGCTATCTCGCTGGGCAACGTATCGTCGAAGCTTCCGCACGATCTTCGAAGAGTCCGACACGAATATGCTGTGCGAATCATGGCACCATATGCTCAAGACGTACTTCGGCGAAGGCACTCGGAATCGATGCCTCGACGAGTTATTGGAGATTCTTCTCGTTCAAGTCGAGCGCTTCACTCAGTCCCATCACCAGCGGCAGCTTGCCGGCGTACACGGGCACAATCTAGAGCAGGCTGCTCGACTTGATGTTTGCCGCCGCGCGAACAGTATCCCAGCTTCCGATATCACGCCCTCGCAGATCCCAGGCTTCTTCACCGTTCGTTCGCAGGCCGCGACTGCCAGTGAGGACGAAGACTCACTCCTACGAGGTTCATGTTCTATCGTCACCACCGACTTGCCCTTGCTCGGCTTACCATCGGATTTCATTCTGCATCCATATTGCAGCAATCGGTATGCATTTCCCAGTCAGCGGGGTCGACTTCTCCATCAAACCGCCCACGACACGCACCACGCTTCATCCGCAGCTCAAGTTACCCGGTGTCGAACCAGCGACAGGCGTGAATACTGCCCCACTCCCATTGCGAGCTCTCCCAGCGCTCTCTGACATCGAGACCGCCGCTTCCCATCAGCTCTCCAAACAGCTCACCGATATTGCTCGCGACCTTGCCACCAATCCCCGACCCATTTCGGATCTCCGCCCGCTTCGCGACGTCGCTTCGCAGTTCACACGTCCGACCTCCGACCTCCTCCCTGCCAAAGAGCGCATTGGGCCTAACCAGAAGACGGGATGGAAGGAGACTGCAAAGAACATGGGAGCTTCGACACGAAAGGCGGCACCAACGACACGGAAACCGATTACAGTGGGAACGGCAGCGACTTCTTCACAGTCCGTGATTGGCACGACCCGGAAGGCCAAGTCGATGGACGAGTCGGCTATCGGCCTTGCCAAGAGCACGAAATCAAAGTACGATAATCCCTTTGGTGGTGGCGAGCGTCCGGGGAAAAAAGCAAAGGCCGACGCGCGAGAGTGAGCCGATTTTCCGTGTGTCCTTGTCCACATTTATGATTTCCTTTAGGGCCCCATTGCCGCCAGTTGTTGTTGCGCCTCCGAGTCCGCCATGCCCTCCCAAGGTTGCCGCCCCAGCACCTGCACGGCGAACACCCTCCCCAAGTCACGGTATGCTTACGCGAGCGGCGAAGAAGCGTCGTATGGAGTAGTGCCACCCCAGTTATTTGTGTGCCACCATAGTTGTCTTGTATTCTTGTATGTAATGGGATTTTTATTTTTATTTCACATGAAAGGCGATTTTTAAAACATATTTGTGACAATTTAAATAACGGGCGGGCAAGCGTCGGGGAGGGCGGGAATCACGTGGACAAATTACCATTTTGGGACGTGTGACCGTGCCAGTGACCATGCGGAAAAAAAAACTTCTTCCACATACTCACTCATAATCCCACTGCATGATCTGACACAGAAAAATTCAACCTACTGCCAATTTGGTCAACATAAGGATGGATCCTGCACATGATGAGCAGATATCTCAGTCATTCCTCAGCCGATACCCTTCATTGAGCAGATTATTTGTAGATGTGAATAGTCTGCACCAGATGACGCCTCACCCATATTTTTAAACCAAGTACTCAGGAGTCAATACAGGATATACTATCATTTTCCAAAAATGCCATTATGCGCAGTATAAGGTTTAGTTAAGCTGGGGTGTAGAGTAACAATTCACCCAGTTGGAGGCATGAGGGATGGCTAATGCATCTAGATAGGTTATACCTTGTTGTGAGATTTGGAAGAGACAAGGCCAGATCACAAGAGTTGTGTGTAGTTCTGGCGGATACCACATAAGAGGAATGTGGGACCTATGTGGCAGAGAGAGCCATCCAGGTGCACTCCAGTCAGCCAGATGGTCAGTTTTCTAGGTCTGAATAAGTATATCATCAGGGGAGAACACCACAGAGCTGACCGAGTGGCTATATCCCTCCATATGCTGCTGCAGCTGCCCACTAGCTGCATCCCAGATGCGCACAGTGTTGTCCTGAGAGCCAGACACAATGCGTGTGCCATCAGGGGAGAAGGCCACAGAGCTGACTGGCTGGCTGTGCCCCTCCATGCGCTGCTGCTGCTGCCCAGTGGCCGCATCCCAGATGCGCACAGTGGTGTCCCCAGAGCCAGACACCATGCGTGTGCCATCTGGGGAGAAGGCCACAGAGCTGACCGGCAGCCTGTGCCCCTCCAGGCACTGCTGCTGCTGTCCAGTGGCTGCATCCCAGATGCGCACAGTGGTGTCCCCAGAGCCAGACACAATGCATGTGCCATCAGGGGAGAAGGCCACAGAGCTGACTGGCAGCCTGTGCCCCTCCATGCGCTGCTGCTGCTGCCCAGTGGCCGCATCCCAGATGCGCACAGTCTTGTCCCCAGAGCCGCCAGACACAATGCGTGTGCCATCTGGGGAGAAGGCCACAGAGCTGACCCAGTTGCTGTGCCCCTCCAGGCACTGCTGCTGCTGTCCAGTGGCCACATCCCAGATGCGCACAGTGTTGTCCCAAGAGCCAGACACAATGTGTGTGCCATCAGGGGAGAAGGCCACAGAGGTGACCGGCTCACTGTGCCCCTTCATTTGCATCAGTGTGATACTCCTGGCAGCCCCATAACATTTTATAAAATGCAGACCTGCAAACTTCTCATACCACTGCTTCAAATTTCTTGGTTGCCCCATTTCTGACGCAAGACAACTGATGTAAAGATGTGGAGTGTATGCAGAACATGGGCTGGATTTGAACACTGCCCATATCCGCTGAACAGCTGCTGTGTATTCAATCAACTCCTTGGAGGGTGAAACCTGACATCCTTTAAAGCAATATCTGTTTAAAAACAAGCTCACAAACCTGTATTGCCCAACTTCGAGCCTGCTGAATAGCATACTGGCAGTCTGCTTCTAGAAGGCTCATTGTTTCCATCCAGAATAGCACCTTCAGCTGATAAAACTTCCACAGAGATTCAGCAATCTGTCCAACTGCTTTGTCACTATGTCGCATGGAATCGAGATGGGCAGCCCAGTGTTGACATGCATATTTCATCTCAGGCTTAAGAGCTGCCACTCTATCAGCCAACCCTTCCACTTCATCATCCTGTAGACACGAGGACTCCAACTTGCAGATGTTGAACTTGAGTGATGTGTCCAAGATGTCAAAACACTCTTGTGTACGGTTTGCAAAATATAAGCCTGGCTGCTCTACATGCTTTGAGCGGTTGATCACAAAGTCATCAAAGGACTTGTGATATATAGACCTTCTGATCCCGCTCAGAGATATAGAGCACAGCATGAAGACTGTCGACAGCATTTTTCACTGCTTCCTCGTCCGGAGCCTCTGAAGCATCAATGACAAGGGTAGCAAGTGCCTCAATTGTCAAAGGTTGTCGTGCTGTGGTGACTGCACATAAAACACGCTTGGGAATTTTGACCTCTGAACCCATATTCTGAAGTGCCTCGGTGATCACAGCAGTATAGAGAGTATCAACAAGTTGATCCTTGCCAATACCCATTTGCAAGAATTCTTTCAGTCGCTGCACTTGTTGCAGAGTGCTCAGTCTTGCATTGTATGGAGATATGTAGCGCACAACTGTTGCAGCATATATGAACACTCCAGCAGAATCCTCTACAATTGTTTCAAGTTCACTGCCAAGACTTGGCAGTTCTACCTGCAAGAAGCGGCGAATATCGGCCTCAGCATCACTTTTCTCAACATCTTCAAGCCGAAACTGTGCTTCAATATCCTGGCAATGTTTGACAATTTGAGGGTGGGGCCGGCTGGTGAGGAGGAATTTAAGCCCATGCAATGGAGTGGCAGCAAGTGCAATGATGAGTTCCTGTATAAACTGATCTCCCACATTATTTTCCAACTCATCAAGTGCATCAATCACAATAACCAGTGGCGGCGCTTCAACTCCAGACCCCCTTGCTGCAATCCAGGGTTGAACAAGCAGGTTGTCAATGTCCCCCTCATAAGTAGCATTGAGTGATTCAAGGTTGACCTCTTGAAGACTAGCCACTAGGGGCTTATATGCGGAGAGGAGCTGTCGTACAATGGTTGGAACAAGAAACTTGTAGGACCTGGTGTCTTCCTCATTTCGAGAACAGAAGAAGGATGCACCAAGTCGGCCACAGTGCTGCAACTGTTGGCAGAGAGTGTATGCAATGGTGGATTTGCCAGTGCCAGCCATCCCACTAAGCCAACAAATGTTATCAGATGCCTCAAGAGATGCATCAAGAGCCCATTTTTCAAGATGAGATAGAAGGTTCTCCCGAGTTTGTGGCGTGCACCCTCGACGGGTAAGCTTATCCACTCCATTGAAGCGTGCTTTGGGAACATAGGCCAACTTCAATGCCTAAGGAAAAGGATCAAACAGAGAGAACAGAAAATGAGAACAGAACACGAACCAAGGTGTTCTCCAATGTGAGGTATGTATTTTTGGCAGTAGATAGAGCCATTTCATGCTAATAGTCATTGAGTATGGAGGGGTAAACAGTTAAGTTCCTTGAGCTTACCACGTGAAAAAGCATAGCTCCCTTCAATTGATCAGCAAATGCTTGAATTTTGTTCATCAGCATAAGCTGTATCTCAGTGTTGTCTCCCTGGACATCGGCATGCATTTTGTGAATCTCAAGAGCTCCTTCCACAACTAGTCTGCAAACATGAGCTGGTATCATAATTATCCACCGTGAGACTTACTTCATCAACTTCTTAGTGCTGCCAGTGACCTGGATGCTGTAGTATTCTCTTTCCAGAAACACAGTGTTGGCTTGCACAAGAGGGGATGAGAGGTTGTCCATCAGAGCCTGCAGGCCCTTCTCATTGTCCATATGCATCTGTGAAAGAGTTAATATCAAGCATAGATGTGCTGTATATCATACCTCAGCCATATCAGAAATTTGATCAAGCAGCTCAAAGATAGAGCTGAACTGAGTCGGGATTGCAGACTGGACCTCTGCTGCCAATTTGTGTAGGCCACACCAGATGAGCTTGGCCTTGCCGTATATCTTCTCTTTCCTCGAATGGAAATCATCCCCAATAGGGAACTGAGAAATGAAAGCTCTGGGATTGTTCTTGAATTGCCCAAAATAAGGGCTGAGTACATAGTCCACACTGCCCACAGAAGAGACCGCATGAAGGAAGGATGAGATGAGAGCTGTATCTCTGGGTTTTTGATCCAGCTCCAGGAAGAGTCTTCTTGTTTTGAGCAGCGGGTTGTCCTGAAAGATCAAATCATTTTTGAGATCTGCGCTGAGCGCATGCAAGTCATTGAGCCGCTGAATGATGTCGCTGACGATAAGCGCAAAGCTGCCCTCAATCTGAGATCGAGTGAATTGTGTGGCAAAGGTTGCTCTGAACCAGGAGTAGCTGGGGACCCCAAACACAGGTGAGCCCCGATCGTGTAATCAAATTTGGATGCACACACCGCTGTGGACTCGTCTCTGCTGAGGCTTCATCTCTGTCCGGCAAGTGATCACCTTTGCGCTTGGTTCCAGGCATTCTTCGTGGGCCTGGTCGAGGAGCGGCAGATGAGGGACGGAGGAGAGTTGTCGCAGCGTGTGATTCTCCAGGCCCGCTGACATCTTGACACTGTTGTTGACAGTATCGATGCAGCGATGTTATCGCCGCCGAGGATTAACCAGTGATTCACCCCCGAGCTGCTTCGGTTTGCCACGCCTGCTTTTTTTTTTTTTTTTTTTTTTTTTGTGGCACGGTAGCAGAGACGATTGAAAGATTTCGCATTGCCGTCTGCTCCGCTGGCTCAACCTTAAGGGTCTCGCTTACGCGTCGCGTCATTACGGGCCGACATCGGTCGGTCTTTCGTCTCCCGTGGTGTTGAGGCCTTGGACTTGGAACCAGGCCAGACGGTAAAATAATCCACTCGAGGAAATGCTTAAAAGCACTGGTGCGTTTAACACCGCGTGTGGGGCTTCAGCCTCCACTAGCTCCGATTTTGACGAGGGCATGTCGGAAAAAACCTAATTTGATTGCGCGGTGTCGAAGACCATTGCAAGCCCAAGCAAGCCCACAATACTTAAGTGGCTTGAGACATACCAGGTATAGGGTTGGAGTGGCTCGTGATACCCAGGGTGGCTCGCAAGTCATCTCAGTCCTGCTCAATATCAATGGGATTGAGCAGGATTGGAATGGCTTGCACGCCGTTGCAGCTCCGTAGGCTGGACCACGTAAAAAAAAAAATATTGAATCAATACTAGCATACAGTACAGTACAGTATACAGGGCTCGAATGCGTGCTGGTGTCGTCGTTAAAGGGAGGGGATACAGCAAGCTCCAGCCGTCCATGTTCAAGACGAACGGATTAGGGACGAAGGGCAGGAAGTTGGGGGTTGGTTGGTTGGCATTCCGGGGCGGAAGGTTTTTTTGATGTGGACGATGAGCATTGAGCAGCGTAGCAGCCAGTTGTGGCAGTAGCGAGCATTGAAGTCGATTGGGGTCTTGAGGTACGAGCCAAATTGACTGTGCTCTTGACGTACGAAATTGACTGTGCTCTTGACGTACGAGGCGGGTTGACCTTGATAGTTGTCTTGCTCATTGAGGCTCAGGGTGTAAGTTGGAAGGATTGGAGCGCGGCGCGGCTAGCGGGAAGTTGAGGGCAGAGTCGACCTTGCATCGGAAGGAAGCTGCCGGTGGGCTGAGCGAGAGTGGACGCGGGGAAACATGCAAGGCCGTGCCAACTACGAGCGGAGGGAAGGAAGAGCTGGGCGGTGGCAACATGGGAGTTGAAGGGAAGATGCGACGCTGTGTGAGAGCGGAGCTTTATATGGTGACTCACCTTTCAAAGTTTCACACTGGCCCCACCCTCGCACGGCCCCACATATACGTCATGGCTCGACTTTGCGAAATATTGGGGTGTCGCTCGAGGTTGAGCTGGCCGCTGCTGGCCGTTGGTGTCGATGGACGTTGTTTGCGGCCGGAAGTGGTCGACGTCGTGGTCAGAGAAGCGAAGCCGCCGCGTCACATCAATTACGGACAAGTTATACAGCCTGCTTGCTCGTGTCATCGGCGACGACATTCATGATTCATCGCCTCCTCTGTAGCATCCTGGTCGTGGCCTTTACCTAGTTCAAGAGCAGATTGGGGATATGGGTTTGCAATTACATGAAATCTGTTGCAGGCCAGCTGCGGGATCGCGCACGACTGCAAGCATCTCGAGGGATTCCAGCGGATTGCAGCTGGCTTGAGACCCACTGGCTGGGTGGCTTGAGAGCCAGCTCAAGCGGCGCCGAGCCCTCAAGCCGGCTCAATCCGTTGCAATCATTTAGGTATTTTTCCGACACAGGGCCCCATCTCCATCATGATCTTCATCGCTAGCTTCAACCGACACCCACTAAAACCCCGACCGCCCGGGACGTCCAGTCATCCGGCAGGAAAGCTTCATCAGCTAGAGTCTTGCTCCAAGTACGCCTCACGAGGCGTGATGGGATGCTCTTTTTCTTATATTTTTGTGAGTTCGTGAGCAGACAATCCATTTCTAGTCGGCTATTGATCATGCTTAGCCATCTGTTCTTGACCTCTCGTTCTGAGGCTTCGGGCTGGTTGCGAATGACTCTTTCGCACCGGAGTTTCCCAACAATCCAGCCTCCTCTGACTATCAGCGTCCGAGAGCTGGGTCCGCTTCATCGCACGAGCTCGGGGTCCGCGTCATCTACCTCGCAACAACACTAGAGCCATCGTCCTCCATCGTCGAGCGGCTTTCGCTCCTCCTCATCGCACCCAAGGCGAATGCGAAGCCTCTGCGGCAGCAAGCAGCCCAGCACCGCCTGTATACGACCACTACGACTCGGCGGTGCGGTCCCTTTGTGTTGGCAAGGACATGCCGTCGGTCCTTGTACGCGGAGATGGTGCCGCGGGATGCGGAGCCCATGCGTCGGGGCTGCTGAGCTATTCGCATGGTATCCTCTTCGATTTTCGTCCTTTCGATTCCCTACCTTTCTTCGCGTGTGGCTTTCTAGCCTGTAGTCTTGTGTACCATTATGTGATTCCTTGCAAGATAGACTGTAATACGCCTAGTCCAGCTCCGGGGAAATTTGAGCGCTTCATCGTCGGTGACAACCCGTTACACGGCCTGTCATTCGTTCTTTCTGCGCTATCAACCTCGCTCTCGACATTGCCTGGCCTTGACCTTGCGATGCATCTACTCGCTCTCCACCATGTCCACCCTCAAACGCACCATTCGCTCCACCGCTAGCGAACACTCAGACGCCAGGCAGGACCGCGCTACTTTGTCCCTAGTAGTCGGCGACGATGCCAAGCTTTATTGCCCACCGGTGCTTGAAGACTCGAAGGAGTAGCTGGTTAGTGTGTATTCACTGCTCCCCGTCCTCTATCGCTGCTAACGCGTTCATCAGTTCCGGTCATCCTTTCACTGCCAGTGGCATTCCCGCAAAAACTCGCCATCGTATAGGCCTGCATACACCAACGCTCGGCGTTGCATATCCGAGTCAGCTTCGCCGTTCTACCGCGACCCGAATCGTGCCAGAGAGCTTGGAGACGGCGGAAGGCGTGAGGCGTGGGCGGGCGGGCGGGGCGGGATAGAATCTGACGACGACCTACGAGTCTTCCAGGTGCGTATCTGTAGCTCCTCGTCTCTACTCTATATGCTTATTGTCTCCTCAGTGCCGTCCCTTACATGCTCCGGCACCCTCTAATACGTCGTCGTAGCCCTCTCTCCCGCTACAAAACCTCATCGTCAAGCACGGCGGTCAAAGAACGTACTGCCAGGCCATGCGAGGCAGAACACCGACACGACGAAGTGTATTCGAGTCTCGACCACGCGTATTCATGCGCGCAGCTGGCTTGACGCCGGCGACAACCACAGAGCCCTCCGTCGAGCTACACACTCGCTGCGAAGACCTCCCTCCTCCTTCCCTACGACAAACCCGCCTACACGGATCCCATCCCCGGCTAGTCCCGCTTCCGCAGCCTGCCTCTTCAGCGCCTTTCCACGATCCACATCGACTGGGCCCTCCTCGCATACATGACACGGCTGTGCTCATCCACGAAAACGAGGAACTTCCACTGCGTTCGCCGGACGCACGTCGTGGGAAATGGCGGTGCCAAGAACTCTCATACGGGCTCACCGGGAACTCCAGCTCGGGCTATTCGAGGACGGAGTGGGCTGCCGATGGTGGGAGTCAGAGTCGGATGGCGATTTGGGCCAGTCTCTCTCGGTGGGATCTTCCTGGGGTGTACGGACGGGCATTCTCGTGCCCTCTGGGGCGTCCTGTCGTTTTGGGTGGGAGCTGGCTGCTGGACCGATACAACGGGGTCAACTCGGGACTCGACCGCTCTCCTTCACCTATGGATGATGCGACCCTTCTTCTACCTTGCACACCCTCCCAATCCATCGCGTGGCTACCTCGTCGTCATCTCCTTCCGTTTCCCGTCTACGATGGTGTTTTACTTGCTCGGAATGCCGGATGTCCTTCCGTGCGCTGGGAGACGATTCGTGAATGGCGACGATTCAGGGTCTTCGCGAGAGTATACGGATGTGCATCCCCATTCCGTCTCGGGCCTCTTGCTGTTTTGGGCGGGAGATGGCGGACGGAATGGCAAATACGTCGAATCGCTTTCACTTTCGAGGGACTCTTCGTCCCAGTCCGTCATCATGGACATTCGACCCTCGCGCTACCTTCCGACCTTTCCCATCGACCGCGGAGCTCCCTCCGTCGTCATCTCCGATATTCCCTCTACGTGGCTCTTCTCGCCGACGAGCATATACATAGGAGGCACGTCTCGTTCACACATGGCCCTCTCGTAGTGCCCGCCGCAGTCCCAGAGGCATATCACCGTCGCCCACTGCTCCTATAACGATGTCTCAGCCTCTTTGCGGGACGTCATCACCACTGCATACATCTTCCGCGCCGACTCCTCACCTCTGGCTCCATGGTTGGCCTCCGAGCATACAGACAGTGTCCGGTCGTCGGACGGACTTCTATTGGACGCGGGAAGACGTTGGCAGAGGTCCAGGCACCGACCTCGACGAGCGAGCATGCCTCAGTCGCAATGTCTCAGGCTCCTGCGCGGGACGTCATTCCGGCTTCCGTTTCGCCGGTCTCACCACTGCCTCTACACCCCTCTATCGATGTCATTGCTATAAAGGCTCACCGCTCTGCCTATCGTCCCTCATCGCTCTCTTCGCACCCACCCACCAACATCACCACCAACACCACTATCATGCTCTACTCCGCTCGCGCTATCATTCCCCCTAACGGCTTCGTGCCTCATGGCGCTCGTCGTGTCGCTCAGCCTGCTCCTTCGTCGTCCTCCCCATCATTGTCTCCCAATCCCGCCCGCAGACGCTCTTCCGTCGTCGAACTCCTTGCCGATATCCTCCCGGTCCTACGCACGACAAAGGCGGAGCCCCTGCGTTGGCAACGAGCACAGCAAGGCAGTCCGAGTACGGATGCCTGCTCTCCTCACGTTGCGCAGATGAAGGCACTCGGAGGAGTACCCTTATGCCGTCAACGAGCCCACCGCGGTATCAGCTCAGGCTCCGAGTCTTCTTCCCGCTACGACTCGGCGGTGCAGGTGAAGTTGTTGCCAGTGGGAGGAGTGCCCATGTGCCGTCAACGAGCCCACCGGGGTTCGGATACCTGCGCCTCCGACGGAATGGGTGGGGTCCCGATGCGTCGCGGCTGCTGAGGATATCGCCACACATCTATCTTGACTTTCGTACTTTCATATGTATCTCACTTACGACTCGACTCGACTCGACTTTTAAATCCATTATCCTTTCTCTTTCTCTTGTTCCTCTGCCAGTGTCGTTCTTGTCGGAACTATTCAACGGCGTCCTATACCTTCTTCTATACACATCGCCTCTCTTCGTCTTCCCTTGTTTCGATTTGCCAGGGATAAGAGTAATGAAGTGTATGTTGATCTGGATCTGGATGAGCTTTTAGCTTGCTGTACTCTCGTCTTTTTGCGGGATAGGGAGCCGTAGCTGTAGTATTTACACTAAATACCCTAGCAGCAGCCAGTGGCATGTTTTCCTAAATACCTAACTGGAGCTAGAGGCTAGCTGTGTTGGCCCAGTTTCGTAACCTGTCCCTGCCTAATGTAGCTGGCCCAGGATAGCGGTTGGGCCTTCGGGCTGATGTTCTGATGGCTTTGATCGTATTCGGCAGGTTCTGATGGCTGCAGAAAAGAATTGATGGCATGCCCAATTGGGTGGATATTGATGCCTGCTCGATTAGGGATGCCTGCTTGATTAGGACAATTCCATATTGGGTGTATATTGATGCCTGCCAGATTAGGACAATTCTGATGGCTTTGATGGTGAGCGGTTCCGCAGGCCGCCCCCCAAAAGAAAACCAGAAAAGAAAAGAATAATCATTGCCTATCTAGTAATACAATAATAATATCAGTAACAATACCCTTAATTGCATGGTGGTTATTGATCTCTGCTCGATTAGGACAATACTGATGGCTTTGATGGTGCGCGAAAAGAAAAAAAAAAAAAACAGAAAAGCAAAAAATGTTCATTGCATATCTAGTAATATAATAATAATATCACTAATAATACCCCTTAGGCTCTGCTCAGATTATTTTTGCTGCAACAACAACAGGAAACATCGCAGCATCGGCCAATTTGATATGTGACCCGATGTGTGACCCGATGCGTAACTCGACATCGACGTCGATAATCCTTTCAGAGTACTGTTCCCACCTCAGTCTACTATGATCTAGACCCTTATATGTACATCTTTTCCTTTGTATACCTCACCCTCCAAGGGTCCAATTCGTGGAGAATGTCCACAGGGTGTGGATATGTCCACTGGGGTGGATATCTCCACTGGTGTCACATCACATAGGTGTGGAGATATCCACTGTGCAGTGGAGAAATCCACTGGCCTCCATCACACATAAGAGCTCCAGGGTGCAGTGCTTTCTGCCTTTGGCTCCTTGCTGCTAGTCTTGCAGGTTGTCTATTTGATTCTGCTCTTGGCTTTTTTCTTTCAGTTCTTATTTCTGAAGCTTTTGCCATTAATTCCATAATAGTACTGCGGCAGGGACATAAACACTTATATCAATACATCCTCCTAGAAGAGAGCCTTCCCTGAGAAATGTTCTATGAATATAAACCTTTTTGAAGTCTGTGTATACAAGGCAATTCACTCACAATACAAATCTACAGATACAAGTAAGTATTTTGTATGATATAGACATAAGCATTCTACTATGTCTGCCTGAACTTGACGAGGATCACCGATAAAAATCAGGATGTGTACCTTACTGTCCAGCAATCATAAATCATACATCCTCCAGGAGGAATCCACAGGTATCGATCTTACCATTCTGGATATATCCACACTTGAGCATTTCTCCACTGTGGATCTATCCACCTCCACTGAGGATATATCCACCCCTACCAAGGATATATCCATCCTCATGGATATCTCCACCGAGGATATATCCACCCTCATGGATATCTCCACTGAGGATATATCCACCACCTCCGAGGATATATCCATCCCCATGGATATATCCTCGGTGGAGAAATCCACCTTGTGGGCATCTCCACTGTGGATATCTCCATGTATGGATATCTCCACTACGGACATCTCCACGTGGGTGGATATTTCCACTATTGATGTCTGTGGATAAATCCACAGAGCACTCTAACCCCTACCCCTATACCTATACCTATACCCCTACCCCTAAACCTAACCAACCACTGTCATTGCATAGCAACAGTTGAAAGATGTGCTACAAGATTGTGTGTTTCACACACAGTTCTTTGATGGAAAGTTGTTGTTTGACGTGTGTTGAACATGTTATTGTCAGCCGCAGTTGTCATCATGGTAAATGCTCACTGTGTATGCTAATTCTGCACTGTGAGTACAAGTGTCAGCCTGTGTGAACAGAGCTGACCTGAGGTGCTACAGGAAGCGGTATTCCAGTAGAGGCTATCCCAACACTTTTTTCCCAATGATCTGACTTTGACCAGATGAACGATTGTGTGCATTTTGTCAAGTTCCTTATTCGGCTTCTGAACAAGCTAAAACTCGAGCCCACCAGATCATCTGAAGGTCTTTTCTACTGCCTGTGCGGCGGTGTGTGCTTTGCTGGTGCAATTCCACCAGATGTATGACCCAAATAATGTATGACCCAAATAATGTATAATCCTGCTTGACTTGTAACGATGGTAAGCTGATCCTTATAGGTTGCACTTTAGAACCCAGCCTCTTGAACATGTACTTGATATTGCTCCCTCAGTATTGTTGGCTACATATGGGGTATGTCAAAAAAAAAAACCATCATGATTCCCATAGCAGGCATGGATTGCGACACTTGCATTGTAACACATCAATGACATAAGATAGTTGATGGTTGAGCTAGATGAAATCCACATAGCTGCACCAATCCTTCCGGCTGTTCTTGGTCCAGTTGGCTAGTAGCTCTGCTGGCTACGTCAGCCCCATGCGGCACGTTCCCACATCTCAACCGGTCAAAGCTAAATGGAGCATGTCATCACTCCACTTTGCACAGCCCTACCCTGATCTCCATCTTTCGGTTTTGAATTTGCAGTTTTGTAGGTAAATCCACTACCTTTAGGGTAGCCGGAATATGTTGTGGTATCTCCTGTAGTTTGTGCTAAGCCTGAGATAGGATACTAGTAGATGTCCAAATAGACTCCTCTGACCATAGGGACCATGTATCCTTAGGCCCTAGGCTTCACTTTGCATATTTGACAAAAGCAAACTTGCATGAGATGCCGCCAATATGGAAATATTGCCCTGATGAATTGCTTTAATAACCCAAAGTCTTTGGAGGTAGGGAGGAGGAAGGGTCCTCCTATGCTCCTACACTTCTACACTACATACCATGAACCATAATTTACTACAAAGTAGCTGGTCACTCCACTCCCTGAGCCGATGAGATCTGATCATGATGTGCATCGCTTTCATGCAACCTACACTATGCTTGAGTAGTCATATTCTGTAGTGAATGGTGACATATATAACTGAACATGAGAATCAGCATAGTTATATGCAACTTTCCAGGTATGTGTACGAGATGCTATACACCTGCATTGAGGATGACAGAAGAAGTCTCCAACCCAGCAGCCAAAACCAGATCTATTTATCTTGTGGTACTGTCAAATCTCATGCCAGAAGAAGCAGAAGAAACCTAGAGGGGTGACCAGATGAGGACCGGAGGTAGTAGCCAGACAATTAACAAGCACCACAGGAAGGTAAGGGTGTGCATACTACCGAGGTCGGAGACTGGACAGAGGCTTACGGTCAACAAGTAGAGCAGAGAAGGAACAGTAAGGGCAAGACGAGTAGTCAAGAACATACTGAAGTACATGACTATAGCTGCAAGTATATATAGTAAGCGGAAAATCCAAGAGAAGATAGAGAAGCAGCTAAACAATAATACTCATAAGATGCCAATGAAGAAGTACGTTAAGTCAGATAAGCGAAAGGCAATCATAACAACAAGAAAGAAGCTGGACAAGCAGGAAACACTCAGTAAACTTCATTGTGTAAAAGCCTAAGTAGCATGAAGGCTCAGGTTCATGTCCAGTTATTAATAAGGAAGGACACCTGAGGCCTCCAGGGTCTCTGGGAGGTCCGCAGGCTAGAGAATGTTCAGAAGATCAGAGGTCATGCATGGATATAATAGGTACAATGATAACATTTATGAAGCAGTGACAGAGGGTGGTTAGCTTAGAGATTGGGGTAGGTTTAGGGTTAGGGGTAAGGGTTAGAGTAGGGGTGGGGGTTAGAGTGCCGTGTGGATTTATCCACAGACATCAATGGTGGAGATATCCATACATGGAGATATCCACAGTGGAGATGCCCACAAGGTGGATTTCTCCACCGAGGATATATCCATGGGGATGGATATATCCTCGGAGGTGGTGGATATATCCTCAGTGGAGATATCCATGAGGGTGGATATATCCTCAGTGGAGATATCCATGAGGGTGGATATATCCTCGGTGGAGATATCCATGAGGATGGATATATCCTTGGTAGGGGTGGATATATCCTCAGTGGAGGTGGATAGATCCGCAGTGGAGAAATGCTCAAGTGTGGATATATCCAGAATGGTAAGATCGATACCTGTGGATTCCTCCTGGAGGATTTATGATTTATGATTGCTGGACAGTAAGGTACACATCCTGATTTTTATCGGTGATCCTTGTCAGGTTCAGGCAGACATAGTAGAATGCTTGTATTGTATAAAATACTTGCATCCGTAGTGAATTATCTTGTATGCATGGGATTCAAAAAGGTTTACATTCCTAGAATATGTCTGACCTGTTTGTGAGTGAAGGGTCTCTTTCAGGAGGAGGTATTGATATAAGTGTTTATGTTTATGTTCCTGCCACAGTACAATTATAGAAGTAATGGTGAAAGCTTTAGAAATAAGAACTGAAAGAAAAAAGCCAAGAGCAGAATCAAATAGACAACCTGCAAGACTAGCAGCAAGGAGCCAAAGGCAGAAAGCACTGCACCCTGGAGCTCTTATGTGTGATGGAGGCCAGTGGATTTCTCCACTGCACAGTGGATATCTCCACACCTATGTGACGTGACACCAGTGGAGATATCCACCCCAGTGGACATATCCACACCCTGTGGACATTCTCCACGAATTGGACCCTTGGAGGGTGAGGTATACAAAGGAAAAGATGTACATATAAGGGTCTAGATCATAGTAGACTGAGGTGCTGTTCCCTCTATGTACCTCAGGTGAAATCACCAAACAGTTCCAGAAATAAATACAAGTCTGTTTTTTTAAAAAAAAAGTACAAGCAAGTCCGTGCGATTATTGTCCCAAGTCCGCTACTGCTAGTTCCAGCCCTCGGAAGACCCACGTCACGTCCTCTACTGCCTCCCGCCAGTCCTGCGAATACGGCCCCTCTTCCTTCTCACGACAGCCCCACCAATACAGCGCTGCTGCAAAGCTGGACACGCCGTTCTGACCCGGAACGACCAACTTTTCCCATTTCACCCCAGACATCGCGGTACCGTCCCTTGTTGGCCGTCCACCCTCGTCATATGTTCGCCAGCCCGGCTGGTTTGCCCTCCACCATGCCCACCACTGCTTCGAGTACGCGTCTACATTCCGGACCCCGCACTTCGCAGGTGTTGCCTTCCGGTAGTTTTGAATCCAGTCCGCCACCTGCTGAGGTCGCGATTTGGTCGCCAGACGGCCCAAGCCGTTGCGGAAGCCGTATCCCCTCTCTAGATCGACGAGACTCTCCACCAGCCCCACAAATTCGTCGCCCAGTCGAACGCCGGCAAGCTCGTCGAGGACGTTCAGCAGCCAGCCCTTTTCCCCTGACTCATCGGGTTCGACTCGACGCTTCAGGGCCAGAATCGACTGGTCCCGCTCGTCAGAGTCAACATCCATTCTATCCTCGTCACCGCCGGCCAGCTTACTGTCAGCCGTACGATTCTCTCCCTCGCCATCCTCGCCATCCACCTCCATTTGAGCGCCGTTGGTCGATTTCTGGGATGACGGATTGGCGGGCGGTGTCGCGCGCGGGTCCGGAGCAGCGACTGCAGTCGGATCAGGGATAGGTGTAATCGGCGGAGTCGCGGGGTTGGGCGAATTATCGGGGTTGGGCGAATTTGCAGGGTTGGGCGGAGTTGCGAGATTCAGTGGTGTCGCAGTAGTAGGCGCAATGGAGGACCCAGAAGTTCCTGCAACAGAAGTTTCTGCCGAGGCCTTCGTAACGCGACGAGGCACAGGCCTTACTGACTCCTCCTTGGCCTTCTCCTTCCTTTTCTTCGGCGGCGGCTTGGCTGTCGCTGGCTTGCCCGTTATTGGGTCAAGGCCGAGGCCGAACGACGCGAGCAGCTTCTTGTTGGCTGCTATCGTCGCCTCCCGCTGCCGCGTCGCCGCCCGTGCCTTTTCCAGCGCAGCGTCGGCATCCTCCTCCTCGTCGTCCTCGTCCTCGTCATCCTCGTCGTCCTCGTCCTCGTCGTCCTCGTAAGTGGGTACCGCACCGACGCCGTCGTCATCCATCGTCATCACCGAAAGTAGCGATGCAGCCGTAATAGCCACCCCGCCCGGCGCAGGATCCAAATCGACGGGCTGGAAATCCAGCGGAGCTACCGGGTCCATTGGGTCGTCAGTCGGAGCAGACGTCGTCGGGGGAGTAATCTGGTCTTCCCGCGGAAGAGCAGCAGCAGCACATTGTTCCGGGGCTGAACGACGGTCAGTAACCAGTTTCCCTGTCAAGATCCAGACAGACACGTACTGAAGGCGGTTTTCAGGTAGTCCTTCATTGTGCCCAAGACCTGCTGCTGGAATCGGTCCTTGTTGTGGTTCGGGAACGAGACCGGTACTGCGGCACGGTTGACTCCATAAGCGAGGCTGTAAAGGCGCGTTTAGTATTCACAAAAGAACCCAAGTAGCGCTGTACTCACTGCACTGTTCGCAACGCCCCACCGTACTGAGGAATCGGTCCGCCGGCCATGAAAAACACATGGAGCCCTGTCGCATCTGAAATGCCTTTCATGATTCGGCGCAAAAAAACGACCGAGGTTATCGATCGCGCTGGGCTCAATGTCAGCAGCTACCAAACCAAACAGACGAAGCGTGACTCACTTCTGACGATCCTGCGGCGTCTTCCCTGGCCACGCACGCAGCATGGCTTGATACTCCGTCCTTTTGGCCGCCGACTCTGCCTTGGCGCGATCCCGATAGGCTTGCTGGATGTCGGGCTCGAGCTCGTGAAACAGCCGGCGAGCAATCTTGGCGCGAAAGGCTGGTGAGGGGGACGTCGTCGGAGCTTCTCCATTGGCGGCGTCGCCATTCGCAGACCACTCTCGCTGTACCGTAGGGTCGATTGAGACTGCATACGCCTCATGCATATACTGCTGGTAGCCTTGACGCGCTTTATGAGGGGGGTGAAGGTTGGTTGCCATTGCGAGGAGGACCGTCCAAACGTCGTCCCCAGGGTTGGCGGCTCCGCGCACGCTGTCGACGCGGTAGATGAACCATCGCCGTATTTTCTGAAAGCGAAAGCGGTGTCAGTCACATTCCAATGATACCCAAATCTACTCACGGGCTTCATCTGCTTAACAAACTGCGCCTTCAACCGCTTGTCCTCGTCGGACAACTCGTCGTCGTCCACCACCGTGTCGACAGTCCACCGGGGGAGGGGAAGCGGGGGTTGCTCTCCCTTTTTGAGGTTCCACGGCACGCAGTAGAAGAACTCGTTCAGCACATTCTTCAAGAAGTTCCTCTCCGCTTGCGGGCCCTTTTCCCTCGCCTCTGCAAAACCCCCCAAATGCTTCTGCAGAATCTCGTCCTCAATGACCCCCTTTGCCCAACCCTTCTCGTTCTTCTTTTCCGCAGGGTCGACGAGTTTGACGACGCGCTTGCGTTTTGTACGACCCAGAACGAGTTCCTTCAAGGAGTCGGGCGCCGGAGCGGACTTGGACTTTCCCTGGCGCTTGGGAGACGTGGCAATGTTCTTCTGGGTCAAGGTCTTCATGCTAGTAGCCAGTGGTGAGCCTCTCGTCGCAAGCTCGCCAACTTCACCTACGTGGAGCTGTGTTTTCCGACTCGGAGAGGGCTGAAAGCAAAAGCGTGTGCACCATCGGCTAAATTCTCATGTGGTTCTGCCTCACGCGCTCGCTCTCGCTTGATGCTGATATCGTTTCGCGTATATTATCCCCATGGCCACCCAGCACTCGCTATACTTTTCCGCTATGTCCTCCCCGAGCCCTCGCACCACCCCCGTCCACCCATTCACTGGTCCTGTACGTGTGTTGTTTGACTTTGGTGCACTGCTCATCCCCTGCAGATCCTCCCGGGCGGCACAATCGCCTTGCTCTATCCGCAAGATGACCCATCTCCCCGCTTCGTTTCTTGGCCTGTGGACACCCTCGCTCGGGCGGCTCAGATGGAGCCGCTCCCGCACTTTGACTATAATCCGGCTGCCTGTACCTTTTGCAGCCGACCCTACGAGGTGCTGTCCGTTGGGCCGATAACCCTGCTCTTCACTTGTCTCCACTTTGATGACGACGCCGACCCCGTCTCTCGTAATGCATCCATCATGGACGTCCTCGCCAGACACGATTCCATCCACGATCCTCCGCTGGGCAATGTCATAGCGCTCAAACACGCCAGGCCTGCCTCGCAAGATCCGGAAACGGGGCGCCCTTCGGTTGAGGACCTCCGTGCCATCCCGCTCGTCGAGCCCAAACCAGCCGACCTTCAAGCGATCGACGAGATGGTTGTGGCGTACGTGCATCGTTCTCTACTGGTGATCTCGGCTCATGTCTCTCAGCGCTTGTTTCGCCCTTCGTCACCTCAAGAAGGATTGGACGTATTTTGTCCCAGCGTTGATAGCGGAGACTACTTTCAACGAGGACGGCTCCCGCCTGTACCCTCCGATTCCGTCTGGCGAGGCGCTCCGTGATGTGGTACGGCGTTACAATTATGAATGAATGTTTTTTTTTGCGTATCTTGTGTGACACTGCGTCACACTGTATCCTTCCTGCCATGTCCATTCATACACCCCACAAGAAAGTAAACCATAAGAAACGCGCCAAGCCCGTGGACCCCGTGGACCCCGATGGTGCCATTGTCATCTACACCGACGACGAGGATAACGAGGAGGTGTTTCGGTTGCTCAGCCGGCTTGAGCTCTCTGGTGCGCTATCACAACAGCTCCGCTTGATTTGCCCTTACACTGTAAGAAGACAGCTCACCTCCGGAACCCACCGCGGGCCACACTCCCACAATCCCCCACCAAACCCGACCTCACAAAGCCACTGCCGCGCGACCTTCCCCTCCTCCTACTCGTCCTCCTTCCGCGGTCCCTTCCTCTACACCATCCTCTACACCAGCTCCCTCGCGCCTCTACCGATACCAATCGTCTTCCGTCCCACCATCACTGACATCGCATTGGCATCAAGCGGCTGCCGCGACACAAGGTACACCTCTGGGTCTTGCCCGCACCGTCATCCGGGCCAAAAAGAAGCGACCCAAATCAGCTGCCTATGCTGTGATACGCGGTTCTCAGATTGGCGTTTGGGATCACTGGTCGGGACTGGAGGGTGCTGAGCAGCACACGAAGGGTGTACGCTTTGCTCTATACTCCGGATTCCCCAATCGCCAGGCTGCACAAGCTGTCTTCGACTTCAGTTCGCGCGCTGGCTGGACCTCGACCGAGAACGTCGCCACTCTCACGCCTGTTCCCCTCGCCCTCGTCCCTCATCCTGTCCGCCATGAGCACGATCTAGACGGTCATACACCTCGCTCCCCGGGCGACTGGTGGTACGTCGTGTTTGTGGGCGTCCATCCAGGTCTTTATCCGTCAAGGCATGTCTCTGCCGCGTCCATATCCTTCGTGAATGCTCATATAATACAATAGCGTCGAATCAGCCCTCAACGTGCTAGGGGTTAAGAACTCCTCACACGACTCTTGGCCCACGTATGCCGAGGCTTTGCGTGAGTACGAGGACGCGCGTCGGGCCGGTACCGCTCAGGCACGCTTACCTGGGGTGTAGTCTTTCATCTGTTGTAGTTTCTGTACACTCCTCAATCGCATCGCTTTGCTTTTCTTGCACGAATCGAGGATCAATATTCAGTGGTACCATAAACAAACGGGCTGAGCTGACAGTCGCCTCGCCCAATTGCCTCGCGTTCCTCGTCTTCCTCCGCGAGTTCTTGGTGCAGACCCTTCTTCCCCCGCGCGCGTTCCTTGGTTTTCCCCCGACGTCGCTCCTCTGCCTCTCTCTCGGCCCGCTGCTCTAGCTCGTCCAGATACTGTTCCTCAGCAGCGGCCTGCGCAAGCTGCCGACGTTGAGCCTCCCTCTCCACATAGGCATTCAACCCGTATTTCTTGGTATACGCTCTGTATACTGTGTTAGCTTTGCGCAGGCTAAGTCGTATCATAACCTACAGAGCTCTGCGATTCCGGTCATACTCGGCAAGACGATCGGAGTTCTTCTCTCGGTATGCCCGATTCGTCTCTTGCGCTCGGGCACGGTCCTCCTCTCGCAGGACAGGGTCTGCTCGACGGTGGGCCCGCCGCCTAGCCATCCTCTCTCGGGCCTTCGCTCGCTCGTTATCTATGTTCCTGTGAGGGGAGCGTTAACGTGTGATGAGAGCGGTTAACTCGGCAGGACGTCTAATATCGCGCACCGTTGTCGGAACTTGGCCGAGGCGCGTCGGCGAGCTACTAGGGTGCTCTCGGGGACCGGTTTGCGCTCCGGAGAAGCCAGAGGAGAAGGAGGAGAGGTTGACGCCATGCGTGCTCGCGTAGGGTTTGACAGCGCACTAGAGGTTTTTTGGGAATATAGCGCCGTTTACTGAGCAGTGGACGTACGTAGCGAAGTCCAGACAGTCGAAGGAAGCGATAAAAGAGGGTTGCCGAGAGTTGTGGCACCAAAAGGTGGTGGTGCAGAGCAAGATTTCTGTGTAACATCACGCTCGTAGTCGCCCAGCGCGAATGTCGAGTTTTGGTAATTCACCCCCACGGGCAGACCTTTGGCTGACGTGAAACCCTAGATTCACCTTGCTAGAGTCGTTACCCACCAATTCCGAGTATAAAATGGGTGCTGCCCTTCATGCATAACATAAATGAGCTCGACGTGCCGAGCCCAGTGTTCGTGATAGATCCGCTGAGAGTTCGTGATAATCCGAGAGTTCGTGATATTCGGATAATCTCTCAGACTCACATTCGTCGGTCATATCTCGGACTTTTCTTCTTTGCACCTAAGGAGGACAGCGAGGGCATTTCTGATTCTCGTTGGTAGTTGGCAGGAGACTGGCAGGACAGCAAATATGCAGAAGAGGATAAATTTGGCATAACTATGTAGACTAATTCGCGCGCTATTCTACGAGTTCCTCGGCATTATCCTCCTCTAAGCACCGACAGATGGACGCAGCCACGCATGTGCAGCTGGCACCGAGGCGCATGCAGTTGCACATTGGTGCTGCGCCGCACTGACAGACGACGTGACCCCGTCGTGGCTGCGGGAAGCGAAGGCCTTCCCAAGTTCCCCGGACACGGGACTTGTCGACAACTGGTCGGATGAGCTCGCGAATCCGCTCCCGTTGAGCGTGATACGGAACCGGGGGGCCGTACTGCAACGCCTGACACGAGGCACACTCGAAGTCCGCGTTGAAGGAGAGACGGCAGCACACATAGCAGAAAGAATGACCGCACAGGAGCCTTCGAAAATGTGTCAGACGAGTAGAATAGAGGCAGGGGAAGGAACTAACAGAACCGAGTAAGATTTTACTTGCCGACAAATGGAGCATATCTCGTTGTCGCCAAGTCCGGCCTCTCCCAAGTAGAGCGTAGGGGGGTCGTCGAAGCCGGGCTCGAATAAGTCCTCACGGCCAACCTGGACGGAGTAGGGTGTGTGTTGACCCCAGAGCATGTCTGCGAGCTGAATGCCGATGTCGACGATGGCACTCAGTGCGACCGACTCCGAGACGCGTATGAAGTCGGAGGAAGTTTGGGGTCGGCCGGGAAGATAGATGGGGCGATGAGGTAGGCGGCCCCAGATACAGGCGGCGACGAGATCGACCACCTTGTGAATTTTGGCGAGGACGGCAGCAGGGACAAAAAGTTGCAGGTGGTCCGCGAAATGTTCGGCTGAAAGTGTTGAGTTCGGCCGTTCCTCTCAAAGACTATGTACATACCGATCTGGCGAGGACGCAGCAGCTGGCGTGTACTTCTGCGAGCGGTGTCCCGAATGCCAAGAGCATACAACGCATACCCAGGTACATGGGGCTCGACCAGGGCAGATTCAAGATACCGAAGCAGCTCAGCGAAATCAGTATCTGTGAAGCCGTGTAAGTCGCAAAGGATGATGAGTACCGACGCCTACGCTTCTTTACGCCCTCGCACATGAGTTCGGCTGGAAGAAAGCGGCAAAAAATGAGATGCGAGCTCTCCATGCGAAGATATCAACGAACTTGGCGGAGTCAGATATTCAGGATCGAGTGGGGACAGGACCACGACACTCGGCAGTCGCAAGCGCCGAGGACGACTAGCCTCCTGGGATTGGCTTCGCTTGCGTTTGCCTAAGGACCAAACGATCAGAGGAACTGCACGCAGATATCAGAGCCGTACCAGAATCCTGTGGCGGGTCATCGTCGCTGGGTTCCTCGCTGAGGTCGATGATATCAGCCGGGGCCGGGGGAGGGACGCGCTCGTCGTGAGGGTGCATGGATGCTGTTTTTTGGCGGCATGATGGTTTTATGCAGAGTCAGTTTCCCCATATGGAACGGCTCGCTTCACTTTCTTCCATCGCTTGACCAAAAAGATGGATTGCTCACCCGCACCCGCCCAACTGATCTTCGCCCGCCCTGCGAGGGCGAGGGCGCGCGCAAGGCGACCTAGCCGGTAAGCCAGCCATCGCCTGATGACACCAAACCGCGAGTGAGGAAAAGGCTTCGCTTACCGGGTCTCTGCGCCTTTGGAGCTATCTCATTAGACCGCATGGTCATCAAGCACCTGGGTTACGGATACGCGACGACTCGGCTGGACAATTATTTATCTACAAGCCTTGTTCTGGTCCCTTGTTCTGGTCTCTCCCCTCGATCTTCCAAAATGCCCTCCGTCAAAATACCCTACGCCGTCATCGTCGACCCTCGTATGTCTGCAATTATTGACACCAGCCAACCCGATACTAACTCGTCGTAGGGAAGGGGGAGCGGTGCCTCGAGCTCGACTTTCCCCAACTTTTTGCTATCCCGACCGTTCCACGCCTCCGCATATCCTACAGCATCGCCTGTCAGTGGATCGTCAACCACCAGATCGCCTCCAGGGTGCCCTGTTCTCGTTCGACTATCCAGAGCGTCGGTGAGTCTGTCCCATGTTGCATTCGCAGGCAGAGCGCTAACACGGAAACAGATGCGGAACGTCGTATTCACACTACGGCTAACACACCGGTGGGGAATCTAGGGCGAACAGATGGCGAAGGAATCGAGCGCGGGTGGTCTATCCAGGCTCGGCGTGCCTGGGCCCGCCTTTAAAACAATTTCTCTGTTGCTGTCTTCCTTTCGTGGCAGTCCTATGTAGTGCTCATTAGCCCGCGTTTCGCGTTTATGGTACACATTTTGGCTGGCTCTGTGGACCGAGAAAGGGCCTTGCTCGCGCCGGATATCACCGGACGATTTCTATCCTATGCGGTACCCTTGGCGAGTAAATCGCCATATGACGAACTTGGGTTCTTGATGGCAGATGTTTACTCACATCTTTGATCTGCGCCGCCAAACGCGGATACCGACGGAATAAGCGAGCGATGGAATGGGCTGAAGGTGCGCCCGGTTCTTCGCGGTTCCACTTGATCTACTTACCACGCGCCAGATGGCCCGCGGGGACGACTTCTACGTAGGGGAAGATGACGAGCAAGAATTCGAAGCAGACCACGGCTACGACCTTAGTATGGACGGAGCGCGTCTTCGTCGGCGGCTACTCAATCTCGAACACGTGGAGCGCGAGCCAACCGCCACCAAGCATGCACCGGTGGGCAAAGATATATTTTCTGACTGGACGCCGGTGGACGGGGAGGATTGGGGTGGCAGTGGCGCCATAGCTGATACCGTTTCAACTCTGGTATGGGAGGTAGATGAGTCAGATGGTAGAAAACGGGGACGCTACGATAGCTCGGTGGGCCGCCAACCACACAAAGACAGGATGAACCGCTCATATTTGCCAGGACAACCCGAATCTGCTGTGGCGACCACTCATTCCGTTTTATATCGACGAGATGATACGCAGAGACGGACTCGGCGATTACACCAATCGAGCGCAATGTATCTTCTGCGACACCGTTTTCGAGAAGTCTTGCTCGCGCATGTTCCGCTGCGAAGACTGCGGAGAGTTTCTGCAGTGCGAAAGCTGTGTCCGGGAGCGTCATGTTCTGACGCCTTTACACGTTCTCAAGGTGTGTCTGTGACTCCTTGCGGCGAGGCGCCTACTGACGATTTTGGAGGAATGGACTGGGGATTTCTGGACAGAGGCCTGGCTGCATCGATCGACGTCAAGCACTGGGGACGGACTCGGAATGGTTTACCAACTGGGCCATCACGGTCGACCTTGTCCCTTGCCCGAGGCGCTTAAACGGCGGATGGTTGTTCTCGACATTCGCGGGGTCTTCATCCTCACGGTCCAATTCTGTGGCTGCACAAAGGCGTTCCACCAGGAGCACAGCAATCTGACACAGCTACTTGGTAACGGCTGGTATCCAGCCACCACTGTGAGTCCAGCGACTTGTGCGACGTACAGAGCGCTCGAACAGTTTCGCCTCCTGGGGGTCGTCGGGAACATGAACGCGCACGACTTTGTGGGGGCGATGGAGTGTTCTTCGGACCCTACAAGAATCGGCACAACTCCGGTGAGTCGTGTTGGTTTCCAGAAGCCATTGCGGCACTGATGTTGTCAAGGATCGCTACAAGGCGTTCGGACGAATGGCTCGTCAGTTTAATTACGCAAAACGATTAAAACGCGCTGGTCGGGGACACGAGCTCAGTGGTGTTCTGGGAACGGGGCCAGGAGAGTTGGCCGTGGCGTGTTGGGCTTGCCCTGCGCCTGGTTTCAACCTACCGGACGGATGGGACCGACGTCCTGAGGGGGAAAGGTACGTCCTTGTTCTTGAGCGATGAACGTCCTGACTGAAAAGTGCAGATTTCTTGATGCCATAGCTCTCGCAATGGACGCAAACTTCCGTTTGAAGAATCACATCCGAGGGAACGAGCGATACGACCCGTCATTCGGCCCCGGCTTGGGGTATTTCGTCGAAGGGGAGGCTTACAAGAAGCATCTCCGAAATTACGTGGGCGAGCAAGACGTGAGTATCTGGATCAATGTGATGGTGCGGCACTGATGAGTGAGTCTGGTAGATAAGCTCCTGCATCGCGTTTGCCGCTTTGACTCAGAAGGACACGCGTTTAACAACTGGCCTGTGAGTATCTGGTGTTGGCGGCTGCGTCTGCGCGAGACACGGCGCTGTGCGTCCGGAGGGCATGGGGGATCTACAGAAGGGAGAGCGGTACGTGATACAGTGTTACTCACTCTGCTATGATCACGAGCTTACCGGTCCTTGCAGTTACGCTAACATGGATTACATTCTATTATCGGCGTTGCGATACGCGAGCGTGAAGAAGCTCGTGATCTCATACGACATCGTCTGTCAATGGATGATACATCTGGCCGAGCGCGCGAGGAGGATAGCAACGGAAACCCCCATTACCACCAATCTTGACCAGTTCGAGCTCGATTTCGGCCTACCGGTCTGGCATGCCATCGTACACGAGGCAAGCTGCCAGGCTGAGAACTCTCTGAGCTTTGTGAAGGGCGTGGGCCGTACAGATGGAGAAGGGATAGAGCGAACGTGGGCCCTTTTGAATCCGGTCGCGTTTGCTACGAAGGAGATGGGCGAGGGCAACCGTCACGACACCATCGAGGATAAGATTGACCACATCAACTTCGAGAAGAATATTCAGCAAGGTACGTGAGCGTCTTGGCATCAACAACGTTCATCTTATGACCGGTAGGAGAAGCACTGAGTCGGAAACTCATCGTGGCCATTTCGGAACGCGACAAACAGATAAGCGAATTCGAGGAAATGGATGGGAGTCTCAATGACGAGACGCGGCTGAAGTGGCAGACACAGGTGACCGATTGGGGGAGGGACAAGAGCAAGCCTAACCCGTACCTGATGCAAAACGGGAAGAAAGGTGTGTGTTTGAGCTGGCACGAGAGAACGGCGGGTGACGATGATGATGGCAGCGGGCCCATCGGAAGCACAGGTGTTGGCCGAGCTGAGGAAGACCGAGCTGGCGGAGCAGCAGGAAGGGCGAGCGAGGATTGGGGAGGGAAAGATGACGGCAGGAGGATTTATCAAGGCCAAGCTCCAGTTGGAGAATCTGCAGTGAGTACAAGCCAGACATCGGGGGACACTGGCTAACGAGAACCTCGCAGGCGTCGAATTGAGGCCGAGTCGAAGGCCAAGACACTGACTGCGGACCGGGCGAGTCAGCTCGACGAATTACGGGTGTCTTTCTTCAAGAAGCTCCGCACGATTCAAAAGCTCGAAGACGTGTTCCAACCAGGGGTTGACCAGTTGCGGTCCGAGGAGGAAGACCTTCGGGACCCGGATATGCCGGCCCCGAAGGCGGAGGATGTCAAGCTGTGGTTACCATCAGACATGTCGTCGGACGAGTTGGAAGAGGCATGCGTACCAGGGCTGGGGAGTGTCGAGTCGCAGCTCCGACGAGGGCAATGTGGGGACGCTCTGGCGAGCTTATGCGCGCGAATCCACGCAAAAACGCACCTTATTCTCTTTCGTAACGCGCAGGTGGTCGGGCAGCGCCAGGGTACGAGGTCGAGTACGATGATTGGACGAATGGCCGAGCGACAGAAGAGGGACGCGGCGAAGTATCGGCGAGCCTACCGGGCGCTGGTTGCACTAGAGGGTCTCAGCTTCGCCCCAGAGTTTAAAGAGCTGAAGGAGGAGGACATGAATGATAGGACGGAGCAGGAGAGTGACGCCGCGGCACGAGCAAGCCTGGGACGAGGTGGTGGAAGACGGGTGCGCACTGAACCGTCTTTAGCGCGCAAGGCAACGAGCGTCTCATGGATCTGGTTCATTGGAGGCGACGTTGATGCAGGGGAGATACATGACGGTACGTGGGTATGTCGATGCGAAAACTAACGATACTGAAAATGGAATAGCTGTCCGTGTTCAGTGGTCGAAAGCGTTGGCGAGACGGGACAGGTGGAGGGAAGAGGTCCTCATCATACGCGAAGAGATGAAACGTGTATTGCGTGCTCTGGTGACGACGCAGGCTACATGGCGAGCACGATCGAGTATGCGCTCGGTGGCGGACCCTGGTCTGGCGTCGGGCTTACGGGCATATGCTTTGCGCCAAGCCACCATCCACAAGCAAATTGCCGACGCTTTCTACAAGGCATGGGACGTATCCCCGGCCGAGGCGGTGCAGAGTGTTGTTCGTCAAGACGGTGCTGTGTATCGGACGTTGTTGGACAGCGGAGACGGGGCAGCGCCTTCGTGAGGTGAGTACGCGGGATGGAGAGCCGGGGTGGGGCGGGACGGATATCGGGAAGCGTCGGGTACGCGGGACAGATTAAGCAGAGACGCCGGAAGGCCGCGGGATCTACATATGTTAGTTTTTTGGCATTGATGTAGGCTGGATCTGGAAATAAACCGCGCGAAGAAGTGATTGACGAGGTTCTTACAATGATTGGGACCTGGAGTGATCGTATTTACCTTATCGAGCATGATACGAACAAACTCTGTGATGCCATCGGTGACCGTAACAACACGGCGGGATGGACCATGCAACGGGTAGCACACTTTACATAAAGTGCCTAGCACCTGCTTAGGCTGTAAACACTAGGGAGGCACACTTTGCATAAAGTGCCTAGCCCTAGCTGGGCCCCAGCTGGAGTTGGGTATTTTTGAAACCGTGTCCCTGGCTGTGTTGGGCATTTTACACAAAGTGTTACAGCTACGGGTGGGATAGGCACACCGAAGTAATATTTAGCAATCGCAGGTTACAAAGAATTATACGAAAACTAGCAATTCAAAGCTGTTTTTCCAGATACGTGCCATATACTACACGCCGGGAGCGCTCAAGAAAGGCAACCACACCGAATGCGCGGTTCCATTGACCCTCACATGGATCGTGTTGCTGATGTACACGTCGCTGATTCGGGCGGTATAGAATGTGTACCCGTCCGCAGGGGGGTTGGATGGGTTGACTTCGAAGGTGACAGTAGCACTGCTGGTTATCGGTAGGGTTACGTTGCCCTGGATCGTCGTCAACGCTGTGACGTTGATGCCTCTGGAGGGATCCTTAACCTAAAAATAAGTTTGAGCTCAAGAATGTCGTGGGACACTTCGACCCAGCACCCCACAAAACCGTTCGACAGCCGTGTGACCAAGCCTTACAAAGCAAAACATGAAACACTTACCAACCAGGTTTCTTACAAACCATTAGCAATCCGCTTGGCAAGGGTCTAGAGCGTACTCATGACTTGACGTCCCAGGCCAAACATGCGGGAATTGTGGAACTAAGCATTCACACCCACAAACTATATCTACCACAACTGTAAACACAAGTAAACAGTTCACTGCGCCCCAATATACAGTGCAAATTTCAAGACACAGACACTGAGGACACTGGTATCGGGACCGCCCAATTAAAAGGGAACCACTATCCACCATTCCACCACTTTTTGGATGCTATAAGGCTCGGCATCAGTCGGCTCACTATAGTAAACCTCGACGGACGAGAGTGTAGCCAGTTCTCTACGAGGGTGACCGCCATTCGGAACCACGCAATAAACTGCGACACCCAGACGTATACCCGGGCGTTCGGAGGACTTCCTGTAGCTCGGTCGCCATCCAAATATCTTGAATCCGCGAGCGCGACGTGTACAGACCATCCTATACAAGCAGCACTATCGAACATCCATCGGCCAGGACTTCCTTGCTGAGAAGCACCATAAGCCTCGAAGGGAATCGAGCACCACCTTCCTTCCAACAACTTCGCAGTAGACTTTCGAGTTGCCAAACAACGTCCACAACCACCAGATAATCCAGCGGAGGATGAATCCTTCTCGGCTCAATTAAAAACACACCACCCACAACAACAGACTAATCTCGCGGAGGCCAACAGCCTTTCAGCTCGATTATCCCTACTAACCTCATCCACAGGAACTACACGAGTGCGAGCTTTTCTAGCCCCGTTGGATTTATATATACACACACACACACACACACACACACACACACACAATTTAAAAACCCAGTTTCCACCGTTGCAAACACAATCCCCAGAGGACGACTCAACTGAGACTTGATAGTACAAAAGCCGTATTTTGGAAATCTATCTCTACGAATGCCCGCAGCATCACAACGGTCACCTTTGACAGGACCGTCGCAGCCATGCGCCGTCCCGCGCTTGAGGAAGCCCTCACGCATTTCAATCTCGGAATCGACAGCAACGTGCACGTCATCTGAACCCGTCTCGCTGGACACCTACGTTCCAACAAGCACCTATATCGCCCGCTCTTCACGCGGGATCAGCTCCGCACCTTCGACGCTCAGAACGCATCCAGAAGCCCGTCGCCATGGGGCGCATTCAGGGGTGTTGTCGTTGTCAATCAGCGAGCCCCGCTCCACCCTCCCCACCACCCTCCCCACCCCCGAACCCGAGTCCCCGGAAGGCGAAACCCCAAACCTCATCAACGACGAAGACAACACAGCGCTGGACAGCTCATGACCCTACTTTAATGCATAAAATTGTGCGGTTCCTCAGAACATTCAATGCGCAAAATGTTGGGAACTCACAGCTAGGTCCCAGGCATCAATACTTGAATTGATAATCAATTTATGATTTTCTGGTGTATCTCCGGCCACCTCGGCATGCCCTTGATGGCCTGATTGATGGCCTGAGCTAGATTTGTCAGCTTTGCCGATGTTCGGCACCTAGTGTTTGAGATGGCCTGGTTTGTTTATATGACTTTGTATCAGATGCCATTGGCTACATTTGTCAGCTTTGCCGATGTTCGGCACCTAGCATTTGGTTTGTTTATATGGCTTTGTATCAGATGCCATTGGAGTCTAGTCACAAGAAGTCACATTGCCCACTGCCGGCTACAGCGCACTACTACTGGCCACCGCGCCCTGCGGACCTTCCAATACACCCTTCGCAGCAACCATTTTTCGTGGTAATGTGGCTCAACGCCTTCTACATTGACCATGTCTGTCCTTTTGGGAGCACCAGCTCAGGCAGCGTATTCGGTCGTCTAGCCGATGCGATGGCGGCAATCTACACGGCAAATGACAGGGTGCACTGAAGAAATGGGTCGATGATTTTGTTTTCTTTTGGTTCCCGACATCGCTTGATCCTCCCATCTTCCCATACATTCTCCAGGACATATACGTGCTTGCGGAACACCTGGGATGGCCGTGGAAACTGTCCAAAACCTGGGATTTCAGTGAAATCTTCAAATACATCGGCTTCATCTGGAACTTGCATACAAAATCAGTCGAGATCCCGGAGGAGAAGAAATCTTGCTACATCTCCAAGCTTGTGTCTTGGGTTTCTGGTGCCAGGTTCACGCACAAGGAAGCTGAATCCCTCTTGGGAACACTTGTGCATTGCTCGCTCGCAGTGCCCGAGGGCCGCCCATATCTCCCGGCGATATCAAAATTCACCTCGTCATTCCCTGCCACAAGATTGCCGTTTGTACACCATACTCCCAACGTGGCTGTCATTGAGGACATCGCCTGGTGGACAGCGACACTTTCTCACCCATTCTCACCCATTCTGCGGCTCTCATCTTGTCAAACCACCTGTGCTTTCCCCACTCGAATTCTTTGTCAACGCTTTAACATCCTGGGGCATCGGAATCGTGTTCAACGGGGAGTGGCAGCGATGGAAACTCTTACCGTGTTGGGAGTCTGACGATTGTGGCATTGGCTGGGCAGAAATGCTCGCCGTTGAATTGGGATTGCGTTTCGTGGCTCATCGCGCGCATTCACAGACTCATTTCCAGATCTGCTCAGACAATGTGGGTGTCATTGGTGCCCTCGCAGCCGGAAAATCTCATAATTCCGAACAGAATTGCATCTTATGCTGCATGATCACTCTTCTGCAACAGCATTCGTTCTGGATTACATTCCTCTATTGTGATACGTAAAATTTATTACTCTTGAATTTCGTTTAGGCTTGTCGTTGGCCACAAAATCCAAGTGAGTTGAGCTCAATCAATAAGCTCAAACAACACTGCAAGTCTGATTCAAATATGCAGCTAATCCAAGAGACGCTTGGATTTACGAGTATGCAGGTAACTGTGTGTGTTTAGGCAGTAAATTGGCAGTACTGCACAAAGGGCGTGGAACTCTGTAAAGGAGATAAACATTGGTAAATCCTACCAAACAAAGATCAAATGTGATCAGGAGAGTCAATGGGACTCTTTCGACGACTTAGCAGATGAGGGCGAGTAAGCAGAGAGGATCGAGCAAGGTTCTCGAAATGCGCATTGCGCACGGGCAAGTAAGAGAAGGCTGGTGACAACTTTATTCAACGAAGTACCTGGTACAACTTGGATAGAAGTGCGACCTGGGGGAAAAGTGCTCTCTTTCTTCCGCTGGGACTCAGGTCCTTTTATACTAACTACGGGGATCGATTACTAATCACTGAATAAGGGAATTGACTCGTTTTGCTGCGGTGCAACCCTGAAACGAACTGTGCAATGATCGTGCACAGTCGAATAACCAATACGAACAATAAGAAACGGCTGCACAACTGTGCCCGCAGCAACTGCGCAACTGTGCCCGCAGTAACTGTGCCGCGGTGACTGTGCGCACAGTTGCTGCGCATTTTTGCACAGTCCGCAGTACAGAGGAATGTACCGCATGCTTCGAGCGCTGTCAGAAACCGTGTTCTGTCAAAATATTTCCTTTTTGGGAACTCGGCGTTTCGGCTGAGTTATATTGATTGTTCGTTGTGAGCATGGTTCGGTTTTGTGAGTGATTCCATGAATTTCACATATGTGGTATCACACTATGTTCCATCCGCACTAAATTTAGCTGATAAACCTTCGCACGGACTGCCCATTGTGGGCATGCCACGTGCATCTAGTTCATTTTCTACTCCTTACTGCCTAAAAGCCTACATCACTTCCTATCTGTAATCTATCTAACTATCAAAATCAAAATTGGATGACAGCTGATTGATCGGCATCGCCTTTCGCTCAAGACGGCCATGCTGAAGCGCAGCCATCAACGTCCCCTCGCGCAAATGTCCAATTCAATTATGTTACAATGTTAGTGCATATGGCGAATGACTTTTCGGTCCGTTGCGCCGTTGCGCCATGGCGTTGCCAGTTGCACCAGTTTTGTTGCCGGTGGCGAATCGCACGTGTCCCAATTAGGAATTTTTTTCTTACACAGAACTATAACAATGCATCGATATTCCACCCTCCGCGCGCACGGCCCTTTACCACATCGACCTTCTGGACCTCCTCCCGAGGTACCACACTCTCTAATGCCTTCTTGACAAGCGCAAAGTCATAGACATCGCCGTCCATCAACGATAGCTCGCTCGCCTTCTTCTTCTTCGCCGCCGCCGCCGCTGTAACAGTCGCTGGCAGCTCCTCATCTTCTTCTTCCTCGGCAACCACACTCTCCTCATTCTCTTCTTCCTCCTCCAAGCGCCGGTCCAAATCGTTGAAGACGGCATCCACACCTGAGACAGCATCATGACTGGCCTCTCCCTCCATCGGCACTTTCCACTTCTCCAGCAGCTCATCTCGGTCTAGCAGTGTCGAGTTCTCCGATGTGAGCCGCGTAGCCGGCGCCGCTCCAGTAGCCGCTGTCGTTGCAGGCTCGACATCCGCCGACGCTGTCTTCTTTGACTTCTTCGGCGGTGCTCGTCTGTTTGCTTCCTCGACTAGACTGCTCCGGACCTTTGCCAGCTTCAAGAATGTCTCTACTGCCAAGCAATTCCGTTTCGGCGACTGGATGCCGTTGCAAGATGAGAATAGGCGCTCAATCTCGGCTGAATGGGGTACCAGGCCTAGTATCGCGATCGCAAAAGGCTTGAGCGGATGAGCCTTGTCCGTCGCGGCAATTGTCTTCCACCATCCTCGCGCATCTTTCCGACCACCAGCAAATGGTGCCCGGCAAGCATGGTATTCGCCAAGGTCTGCTGCCAGCAGTGCTCCGTCGCCCTCCGTCCAGCCCCACTTCTCGGCAATCTCCAATGCCGTTCGTTTGACGTCGCAAAGCGTGAATCCCCGAGCATCGACAACGGCTAACTTGCGACAGAGAGGATGAAGGAATAGCGCGAGGCGGTGGATAGGTGTTGCCATCTGTCGGAAGCGTTTATCGACGACGTGTTTGGCGTGTAGCACAAAGTCCTTGAATTCCCGGGTATTGTCCTCTTTCATGTCCAGAGTCGAGAGCTGACGGATCTGCCCTCCGATGCAGCGATAGGGTCTACAAATGGTCGAGCTATGCGGATCACACGATCGATCCAGGGCCAGAACTCGTCGTTGATATCCTGGACAATGTGAATAACATCAGCGTTGACTGGGGAGAGGTTGTCGGCGGGTTTTCGAGCATCGGGTCGTGCAACCAGAACACTGAGCGGGGTCTGATGCAGCCAGACGCTGAGCGCAAGCACGATCAGCGCATACCAGCAAGATTCACAGTCCTTCTTGAGCCCGCAGGTAATGTTCTCTGCGAGAGCGGCGATCTTGAGCTGACCTCCCCAGTAATGCGATCCGTTGAAGAATGATACCGTGCGATTTGCTTTCTGGAGGGCGGATTTTGCGGCAGCATATCGGCAGATCTCCCTGACGAGGGTATTCAGCTGGTGCGCCCAGCACGCAAGGGCCTAGAACAAGTCTGTGAGTTGTTTCACAGATAAGTCGGCAACAACTCACAATAATCCAGGGATATCGTCTCACAAAGTTGTTGCGGAAGGCTTTCATAACGTTGGGATTGTCCGTAACGACCGCAAGAAGACAGCTGGCGTCCTCGATCCCCATCTCCGTCATTGCTGTCTCGGCGCCTTTCAAAAGCTTGTCTGCGCTTCCGCGTTTTCCGGTAACATCCTGGAGACCCATGATGATTGTTGGTTCACCCACACGCCCGACTGCAGATCCGTACAGGGAACGACAAAGCTCATCCTCCCAGCCGTCGTAGATGAATGTGCCACTTCGCTTCATGGCTTGCAGTGCATCAACCAGCTCCAAGTGAACACGACTGTGCTCCGAATCAAGCCGCAACGTCGACATCACATTGTGCGAAGCAATCTGGAAGGAGGGACAGATCTCGTTGGTGAAATCGGCGAGAAAGATGCTGTTGGCTTGGAGGAAGCCGGTATTCGAATGGACAAAGTACCGAAGGAGCTTTCGGTTTGCAGCATCCTGCTGTGCTTTCATCATTGGTCGGTCCACGACGCCGTCCAAGTTCGTCTGGGTTTTGATCTTCTTCGTAGGGTGACTCGTCGTGGCTTCATTGTGGGTGGCAGGAGCAGCGTTCGCCGTACTTGGTTCATCGTCATCCTCTTCCGGGGCCGCACGTTTTGTGCCACTGTGTTTTGAGGAGAGCAGGACGTTGTCGAGTGGAAAAATAGGTTTCCTGCGTAAAGCTCTGGGAGCGACTTTGTCCAAGAACAGCACGCAAAGTGCGGGGGTCTGATGGTATGGAAGTTTGTTCCAAAGATGAACAAGGATGGATGGGTTTGGGGTTGGTGGAATGTATGTATTCCAATGAGAATCCTCACACGCACCGGGGTGGAGCAATTCTCAGTCGAAGGTTCGTTGCGGGCTCAAGTCTATCTTAGACCTGAGGGTTCGTGGTTGAGTCTATCGTAGACTCAGTACTCGTGTTCGTGGGGGTTGCCTACCAAAGGACTTTGCTCGTGGTTGAGTCTATCGTAGCCCCATCCGCGCCCTCTTCCCCAGGTACTGCTCCCAATTCCGTTGCAAAACCGTGCTGTCGACTGGAAATTTTATTTTCCAACGTACAGATCCGGAAGCGACTTTGTTCGGGAAACTGCACGCGAGGTTCGTGGAACTTGGTGAAGGAAGTTTGCCTAAAAAGGACTTGAGTTGGGAGTGGTGTGGGGTGGAGGTGTGTAGGTAGAACCACACATGGTTCTAACTAAACAGGAACGTAAACTGTAGGTATCTACTGCCTCGAACAGTAGATGCGTAACTTGTCTTGCTTAGGTTTGGCAAATAACAAAGTCCCTCTTGGACTTGGTACTCGTGGACGTATAAACAAAGGTCACACACAGTAGTCTGACAACAACGTATAGGATCAGTAAGCTCACTAAGACAAAGGTGAACTTAATGACAGGATCAACGTGGGTTGATAGGATCAAATAGGATTGATAGGATCAGATGGCAACTTAATGTGGGTCTATCGGAGATCACACTAGGTCTGAGGATGGTAAAACGGTAGTATTCAGTCTAGGATACAACCTAGAGTACGCTAAACGAATACTAAGTACTTCTGAAAGTGGGGGATTCTATGTGTTTTCGCCTCCGGGGCGCCCCCTTATATACTATTTCGAGTGCTGCGGACTGCGGACTGCGGTCACGTCACAGTCACCCAGTGACTTTCGTGACTCTTGTCACTCTTTTCTGCAAATGCCCCGAAACTTGATCCAGCGGTGAATGTCACACCTGATAACATATTTGATGGATGACTAATCTTGGTCTACAAGTTAGTGTTTATTAGGAATTGAAGAAGATGAGCGGGCAGGTACTATTCCTTGTTACATGCCAAACATTTTTCATACACGACATCCGCGGCGAACAGATCTTCCAACTGCCCTCAGTTGGGTAACAGGGAATATAACTGCAAGCCACTTCTTCAATTCTCCAACGTCGTGATTCCAACAGGGGCGAGAAAGAAATTGCATAGTAAAAAAAAGAAAAACAACAAGCGAAAGGAAAGCGAAAAACAATACACATACACGAGCTAACCCTCCTACTACAACGCCACAGCTCTGTAGATCCACACAAGGGCACGCATCGTCTCCTGGAGAATCATGGTGATAAGGATGTGAGGGTAGGAAACTCGCCCCTTGACGCGGTGGTAGCTAGCTCGCACTGTGGCCCGACGGCGCCTCTTTTCGTCATGCAACTCCATGTGCGCCCACCACCAATCATAGGACCAGATGTGAGTAACAGTCCACACTCCATGCAGATCGTCGACGGTCTTCAGCCTGGTGCCGACAGCAATGCGCCTGTCAGTGGTGGTATCGAGGCCGAAGTACGAGTTGCCCGACTGCGTGTCCACCAGGTTGAGGACAGAAACACGCGGAATGTATGGTTCATTGACAGAGGCGATGAGAGAAACAGTGGTGCGAGGGTTGCGTCCGGCTCGAAGGAACTGAGTGAGGATGGATGGGGGGCATGGTGTGGCCGTCAAAGCTGCCGAGCCGACCACGAGTCGGGTAGACATAGTCGCCGTAGCTCGAGCCCAGAAGAAGGACGCGCTTCCAGTAGGGAGGCATCCCCACATTGACGGACTCCCGTGTGTACCTGTCGCTACACGTGGGAGGGGAAGTGTGCTGCTCGAAGTAGCGCCACTCATCCTCCATGTCGTCGTCTCTAACAAGGAAGTGAACTGTGCGCGGCTGGCGCGGCGGCGGCGGAAGAGGCTGAAAGGACTCGGAGCTCATGATGGACTGGGGCGGAGGGCTTTCCCCTGGGTAGTAGAAATTGCCAATTCCGAAGGCAAAGCAGTCGTCGGGGACAGTGGACATGTACAAGCGTAGAGGCGATGGGGGCAGTCGAGGATTCTGAAGAGGCCGTCGAAGATCGCCTCCCTTTATATTGGTCGGTGGCGCCCTCGAGTCATCGACTCCGCTGGTCGATTTGTTGCGGTTTTCCGTTAAACTCCTTGCCGTTATTCGGATTCTGACTCTGTGCTACTCTCTGTTCCCGAGTCTCCCGATTCGTCCAGATCTGACGAGCTACCTTCAGGGCTTCCCCGGCACATAAAAGCATGGCGGCGGGTGATGTACGGAGATAAGCGAAAGGCGGCGACGGGGTTCTTGGCGAAAACAGCTCCGTCCAATTCACTCAAGATATAAGCACCCCCAGCATTCTTGCGAACAACTTGGTAAGGCCCCAGATAGCGATCCCCAGTCTTGCGCACCAGGCTCATTTGATTCTCAATCCCGACATTGCGGAGAAGAACAAGCTCCCCGGGGTTGTAATCGTGCTTCAGGAGACGATGCTGAAACTTGTGTTCGAACTGGCTTTTGGATCGGAATCGGGACTGAGCTAGGGTATCTGAAGCTTGCTGTACGTCTGAGTTAAGCTTAGACAACTGCCGAATTCTGAGAGCCAACAGCTCGGAAGTGGACATGCCTTGTTTGAACCCCGTAACCAGGAACGTGGCTTCAAAGAGATCAAAAGGAAGTATTGGATCGGTTCCATGAAGTAGTTGGTATGGTGAGAAGCCTGTAATACGACTCATGGTAATGCGGTCTGCAAACAGGGCCAGAGGGAGTTTATCAGGCCATTCGGAGAGCTTTCCATTGCACGATTTGACTATGGCTTCCCGCAGCGTGAAGTGCCCTCGCTCGACCTTGCCTGTTGCGTGTTTGTTGTACCCAGAAATCCGCACATGTGGAATCCGCAAGCGTTTCATGAGTTCTTCAAAACCGGCCTTGACCTCCGGGCCATTGTCAGTGATTACGTGTCTTGGGCAGCCGTATCGGCAGTAGATGTGAGTCCAAAAGAAACGCGCCAAAGTAGTGGCAGTAGTGTCCTCGATTGCCATAGCCTCGCAAGTCCCTGTGAGATCGTCCCGTGCGGCCACTATCCGGGTGAACCTCCCCGATTTGGGCATCATCATGATGTCGATGTAGATCTTCTGGAACACAGCAACCGGGGTAGAAACAGAGATTGGCTTTTCGAATTTACGTGTGCTCCAAACTTGACATGTATGACAGGATGCAATGTGGTGGGAAATGTCATTTCGGAGTCTGGGCCAATAGAAACGCCCCCGCAGCATTTTCCAAAGTGTCCATACACCCTTGTGTCCGAGATCTTCATGAGCTTGCGTCAGAATTTGAAGGCGTGTGGCAGATTCCAGGATAACGAGTAGTGGCTGTCCTCGTGGATTGCGCTTGTATAACTTGTTGTCCTTCACCATGAATTGAGTCGCTTTCCGAATGAAGTGTTGGTGCAGTTGCAAGGTAGGAGAGGCTGGTGCTTCTAATGTCCGTAGGAAATGCTCGATATCTCGTAAATCTGACTCTTGCCTGGCCTGAGCTAGAAGTGATGATGGCATCCCCAGTGCGGGGTGAGCACGCTCCCCAAGTGGTACCTGCTGAATCAGCAATGCAATTTCGTCTAGCCACGCGTCATCATCATCCTCCGTGGTCTCACCTGGTGCGAGGCCTCGGCATGAAAGAGCATCCGGTCCCTGAAACTTGGTAGCCGGTACGTGAACCAGTGCAAAGTGAAACATAAGGATACCTTGAATCCAGCGATTTACTGCAGCGTCGGGTTGTAGGTCGGGACTATTGAGCAGCCCCGCGATGTACTTGGCGTCCACCTCCACACGCAGGTTCTCCATCCCAATGATATGAATACGCCAATGGCGAAGAGCGCGGTACAGGCCAAACAGCTCTAACTTGGGTTGTGAATAACGAGACTCACGTTCGCTCATGGGCAGAGAACCATACCGAGCTGGGCGCCGTCGTCCTTGTTCATCCAACTGAGAAAGCACCATTCCCGTTCCGACAGAGCTTGAGTCGACCAAGAGAATTATTAGTCGTTTCGAAGGGTAGTCAATGGGTGTGAGTGCCGGAGCCGAAGCGACAAGCTGTTTGATTGCTTCGAAAGCGTCCGCCCTTTGATCATCCCACACGAAGTCCACTCCTTGCCGATAAAGTTCCGTCAGAGGTCGGATGATACTGGAGTAATTTGGAATCCAGTTACGCACCGTTCCGCAAAGTCCCAAGAAACGACGCACCTCCTTCGGTGTTGCCAATGCTGGCCAGTCCAGTATAGCGGAGACCTTCTTGCGGTCTGGAGTACGTCCCTCAGGTGAGCACAGCTGACCCACAATAAGCGCTTCCCGACGGCATATTTGAACTTTCACGCCGGAAAAAAGTACCCCCTGCCAGCTTGACCTTGTGCATGATACGATGCACAACCTCCATATGCTTCCAGATAAACCGCTGAATTCCTGGGTTCTCCGGAAGAGTGGCTGGCCTTCCTTCACTGTCGAGATATGCTGAGACTGGGCCTTTTATCGGGAGATCGTCGATAAAAACATCAGCGCAATGAGGAATTTCGTCATGTAGAATGAAGACCATACACTTCTGAAATTCAGCGGGGGAGTTTGTATATCCAGTTGGCATAGAGGTAATGCGCAGAAGACCTAGCGGGGTCATAAAGGCAGTCATATCGCGACTTTCAGGATCCATTTTGCGAGTATTGAACCCCCAGTAAAGATCAAATACTGTGTAGCATTGACGCCCAGCGAACCCTTTGACAAAGTTATCAACGATAGGTAACATCCCTGCATCCCTAATCGAAACCTTGTTCAGCGGTTGTAAATCGTGAACAATTCGCAGCTTACCACTCTTCTTCACAACGCAGAACCAGCGAGAGCGATAGGAAGACTGGCAACCCTCATAGACGCCAGCTTCGATCTTCAGCTTAAGCACTTCAATGACCTTCGTAAGAATCCCAGGTGGTATAGGGATATTCTTGTACTCCCAAGGAACGTGAGGAACCGTAGCGATCTTGTATGGGCTGAAGTAATCGTCCCGAAATGTTCTGCGCTCACTATCTTCGAAGGCTAGAGCTTGCTCATTAAGAGTAAGAACGTGAAGCACGAGCTTCTCTTCTTCCTCCGAAAGAAACCCATCAGTATTGACCTCTAGTAACGCCAGACGTTCAGCAGTAATACGTTGAGTGGGTGTGAACGGCGGTGGGTGTCGTGTTAATTTAGGCAGGGAGAGGTCGGGATTCTCTGGAATCTGCCGCTTAACTTCGTATTCCGGCGAGAATGTTGTGGATACCGGACGCACCTTCTTGTCAACTCGTTTGTACATGGTGAAGGCAGGTACGGCTCGTCCACTTGAATCTTCCATCTCTACCGGGTACACGATGTACTCGTCGTCGTCTTCGAGTACGTCCCAATCACCTTCCAGAGTGAAACCCAGACTCGTCGTCGCATGCTCGAAGGTCTTCCAGTCTTCTGACTCAGAGGTATAAGTGAAACATGCGGCTTGAGGCAATGAATGAAGTGGATCAAGGCTCGCCGAGCCATTACTCCATCGCAGCCCCAGGTATAAAAGCACGAGAATGCATTGCTCCAGCAAGTTTACAATCGTGCACATAACAGGGAGAAGGACTCGTCCCACAAGTCCATTCAGAATATACGTGAGCCCAGCTACAAATCCACCAGAAAAAAATGCGAACCCAGTCGCACTAAGAATACTTCGCAAATTCTGTAATAGTCGTGCGAGCCGGGTGAAGTGCCTGACTCGGTGTCGGTCGTAAATCGTGGATCGACGCTGTTGAAGCGTCCGGTGGCGAAGCTGTTGGAGCATCGCATGAAGAAGGCCGTAGTTGTTGCGAGTCGTCCATCAAAGATGTTCGTCCACGGTACGGCAGATCCCATCAACAGCAACGCGAATGTCGCATGGGAAAGTCCAAGAAAGAAGAAGAATCCCAAGAAAAGGCAGGGCAGCATAGGTGAGTGAGACCGAGACGAGAGACAGAAAGCCGGAATATATGTACGGTGGATGCGTCACAACGTGCTCGTGAACAGAACGGAAGAATGGATGGGAGGGTCGTCTCAGATGGTCCGAAGCGTCGAGGCCGGACGCGCGCGTGAGAGGGAAAAGACAAGCGAGTAGGAATATATACAGGCCGAACGATGCTCCCGGTGCTTGTCGTAGGCCAGACCTTGTCGTCCGTTGATTGTACACATCATTGGCGGAAGATCGCACGTCCCCGTCCGCGGCAAACAGAAGAGAATGCGACCGGTGGTTTACTTGATAAATGAAGCTGCAGATCCGCGTCATTACTTCCGCGGCGAACAGAAGTAACGTGAACTTACACTGTTCACAGAAGCCATTGCGCGAGGGCAGGCCATCGCGTAAGAGCCGCTGTCTCGGTTGCTTCACGAATGTCGGCCTCGTTATCAGCAAGCGCCTCGTTGTCGTCTTCGGGGTGACTGTCGAACGACCCATCGTCGTTTCCATACAACTCTGCGTCAGCGTCGGTGGTGTCAACCTCGAGAAATGTCGGCAGCGGATATCGAGGCACGGGAGCAACGACTGGCCTTGCCTCTGAGCGTCGAAGAATATCACCGGACGTGGTTGCAGATTGACTCCTAACGGGAGCGGAAGCGGAGCGAGAGTCAGGGAGACTGGGAGAGGGAATCGAAAGTCGTTGTAGAAAGCTCGGGAGGGAGTCGCTCGTCGAAACGCCCGCCTCGTCCCTGTCGTAATGAGACCCATCGGCCAACTCGTTGTCGCTGTCGATCTCCTCCAGACCACCGGTAACGTACAGCCAGTCCAAAGACGATACGTCGCTGACGTCCGACTCGTAAACATCGCTATAAAGGGGTTCGGTTGCGCCTGCCAGGTCAGGGGAATCAGGGGAGTCGTTGCAAATAAGACCGGGTAGATCCCGCGACCAGTAGCCTTGATCGCCCGCCTTGAGGTCGAGATCCAGATAACCATCCTCCAGGAAGCGATGGATAACTTCCTCGCACGTATAACGAACGCGGAGGAACTCTTCGAACTCCTCGGCCTCCTTGTAATACCCGTTCTCGTGAAGGAGCGAGTAGACGATCTCGCAGAGTCCCATTTCGTGGTTCTGGAGAAGGGGGTGCGTGAGAAGACGGCGTCGACGGGTCGGGTACCGGCAGTGCTCAAGCCACTTATAAAAACCATGCAGGAGGTCCGCCCCTTGTCGGCAGAGGAACAGCAGTACGCGGTGTAGGAAGGCAAGAATGGATTGTCGAGTATACAGTGCTTCGTGGTGCACGTCAAAATGTGGACCGTCTGTCGCCCTGTCAGACTGGTACGTCGATAGAAAGAAGTAGAGGAACATACAGAAGAACGATTCTTGAAGCTCGTCTCGTTCGACATCGACAACGATGGGGGGGTAGTTCCGGTCCCAGTCATACTCTGTACGCTGCCCATTCGGTCCCAGCATGCGGCGGAAGTCGACGAGCTGTCCGAGCCCGCTGGGGTCGTACACATGATGCAGGGCTGTGCGTAGGGCTGTAAAGGCGAGCGCATGCTCCATGTCGAGTTCCCGAATAACACGCGAGATTTCTGCATTCATTTGCCCCCCAACACTGCTATCTCCTTCGTACGGAAAGACGCGCGTCCGCATCTCTGTTATGTAGTGCATAAACGACCGTCGTTGCCCAAAAGCCGGCGCGAATGGGTCGGTAGTCGAGTTGGAGGATGGGGAAGGCGGAGGGGTGGGCGGAGCTAGTGAGTACAAGAACGTCGCCGGCGCTCCCGAGTCCAGGACCGCCTTGTTCAGGCCCAGTGGCGCTACTTGGAAGGCCCCTGCCTTGGCATATTCTGTCAATGGGAGCGAGGGAGCGTCGTTGTAAGTGGGTTGCTGACTAGGGAAGTGGGTCCATGTTGGATTGTTGACAGTATAACCAGCGTCCGTCCTGTACCATGGTCGTTTATCGTCAGCGCGCTCCTTTCCCTTCGAAGGTGCGGGGTACTCCACCGCAGGCGGCGGAGGGACAAGAGCTGTTGCGACGTAGGGCCGATAATCGAATGGTGGGTTGGTGGGGATGCGGAGCGAGGTACCGAATTGCGGGTACGGCGATGCTGCTGTCTGCTGAGCTACGAGTTCCCGAGCTTGGCTTGTCAACGAATCGTCCGAGTCTTCGAGATAACGTGAATGTACGATGGATTCCAGAGGGAGGGAGACTTCCGAGCGGTCCCAGGGCGTTGATTCATAACCCCAAGTTTGAAGCGCATGCTCGAAGAATGAGTCGTCTCCAGGCTCTGATGACTCGAGTTCCTCAACCACACCCATGGCCTCCGTTGGCAAGTTCCATCCCCAGAAATGGCCATCGTCGTCGAGTGGCGGAGGTGACGAGTTACCGGTAGGAGATCCTTCGCGACTGCGAAGCGGGTCTGCGAGAGGTGGATGCACCGAGCGAACCACGCACCTCGTAGCCCAATACCACAGCTCTCGCGCTTCCTCCAGTCGTCCTTGCGCGAATAGCTCGCCACTTTCGTCGATAAGGTCTCGTATAACCAGGTCATGAGAAGTCACCGAGACGAACAAGTCAGAGCCTGTGAAAAACTTCTCAGCGACCGAAATTCTCCCGCCAGACGACTCACTGGTATCAAACTTGTTGTCGGTATTCCCTCCGGTAACGTGGTCGTCGAAGGAGAAGGAAGGGGTTGCCGGCTTTGACGAATAGAATACTTGCAATGGATCGATTGTAGTGGGTGAAGGTGAACGGGTCACACGCGTGAGTGATGGCGGTACGGTCATTCCGAAACCATCATCTGTACCTTCTTCGCCAAGATCCTGCGTCGCTCCTTCGTCAACGTCCCACGTCACCCCTCCATCTTCGAAACCCTCGTACGAGTGGTTCATCGTTGGGTCTTCGAGGTCCTCTGCCAAATGCATCGCCGCCAGACTCATCTCAGCGCGGGCAATCTCCCGTTCGAAAGCCCGGTCGACGGTGGCGTTCCAATCGCCCGAGAACGTGGAAGATGGGTCGAGAGGAGTGGAGGGCTCGCCATCGAGGAGTTGATGTGTCAACTGGTGCGTCAGTCTCTGTGTCTGGATCGCGTCGTCGAGTTCGTTGCTGATTCTATCAGCCCAGAACCGATATACTCTTGTCGCGTTAAGAGCGATCTCGACTTGCTCCTCTGCTCGCTCCGCCAGTAGCACCTGAGCCGCGCGCAGCGCGTCATGGAAGATAATCCAGCTGTGGATTCGCCCAGCGCCGGTCTGCTCTTGTGCTTCCCTAGCGAGCTGCTCGACGTTCGACACCGCACCAGCAACAATGCAGCTGTACAGTTCGGATCGTTGGGCCCGCGGGACGAGCAACTGGACCATTTGGAGTGCGTGATTGAAATGCGGAAGGGTGGGGGTGTCGGGTAGGAGCCGGGCCAGGTTGTCTCGGAACTCCTCCCCGAGCTCGGAAGCTGGCTCGAAGAGAGGATCTGGGAATGTCGCTGCTGGGTTGCCCAGCGATAGCCCGAGGTTCTCGAGTCCTGTCTCACTCGTTAGTTCGTTTTTCGTCAAGAACGCGCACAACATACCTGCTACGACTGTCCGGGCCAGTTCCTCGACCGGGTCTGGCGTCCACTCCGGGGTCGGGTCGAAGCGGGGCATGGTAGAGTTCGGTGAGGTCGAGTCCGGTGATTCTGTGTTCGTTGGGACCGGAACGAGGTGAGACGAAGGGGAGGGACGTGGCATGATATCTTGGGGTCGTGTTTGCGGTTCGCCCTCCTCTAGCAATTCCTCGCCCTCGTCCTCGATTTCCATGGGCTCTTCCTCGATTCGAGACATTCCTCGGCCCGCGCCCTGCGCTGTGACCATCGTCAGCTGAATCTGACGCACCTGCGTCAGTATACCTTCGTCCAGGAACGGGAACGGGGTGGGAGGTCGGTCGCGAGGGGGAAGCAACAAGCGGGCGCGTTGCGGTAGTGGCCGGATAACGCGTTGGTCGGGAGCCACGCTCGCGTCGAGCGTTATTGGAAGGCGGCGAAGAATATGGGGGTCGAGGGTGGACAGATTGCGGTGTGGGAGAACCATTCGGGTGTGGGTGGGGACGTCCTGCATCGTTGCCAGGGTGTGGACGGCCGCAACCTCGTCCACGTTGTACAGGTGGACCTCCTCGTCCTCGTCGATATGGTGGAGGGGGGGAAGGGGTATGACAAGCGGAAATGGGGGCGGATGCAGAAGGATTGCGAGAGGTGGGGGTGTTGACGCCAGTTGGAGGTCCATCGCGAACAACGGCACGACGGGTACGAGCAGAGATGGCCAGTGGGTGTATCAAAAAAGTGGGGGATGTTGGGCGAAAGAATTGGGACTGGGTGAGCGAGCTCGTTTGACGCGCCGACATTTTTATAACCTAACTGAATTTCAAAAGGCACCAACTCATCTTTGTCCTCCGGTCTGTTTTGACGGAACTCTCCGTCTTCAAGCTTGCCGCTGTCGCGTTCTGGCCAGGCACCAGACAGAGTCAGCCATGGGAGACGTTTTCCATGGTGCGTGATTTTATTATGAGCTTGTTTTTCACATAATAAATTTGACACCTCCGTATCCAGTTCTGACGCTTGCTCCGTCGCGGGCCTTTCTTCACGTTGGTCCTCAAGCATGCCTTCAGCAGATCTCGTCGACGGACTCTCACCGTTTTTCGCGACCCACGGGTCATGATTTAGCGGTGCGTGACCGTGTTTCAACGCGTTCTGTCTGCCCTGATTGTCGTCTCGAAAGAAACTCTGATGTATTAACGACGTCAACCACCATGCAATCAAGATACTGATGCCCACGAGGACTCTGAGACCCCGGACTCCGAACAACAGCAAGCGCTCTACCTCTCGAATTAGCGTTGGGCACAAGGCGAGGTCCGCAAACGGAAAACGATCCATCGGGAGATGTGCCGTACCTCTCGTTCCTGAAGCCACCATCGGCGATCTCGACTCATTGCTGGGTGTCAACAGATTCACTGCCAAATCGGCATTAATTGGGTGAGCCGTCTCGTTATCGACATGTAAACATGACGCCGACTGGTAGTGAACAAAAGGATCGTCGTCCTCGGTCTCTGCGGGCGCTGCCAGTAGCTCGAATCGGGGACGACCACTTACTGAATCTTTGAATACCAAGTAGGTCCCTTCTTGTCGTTCGTCAATACTGACCTTGTTCGCGCGTTGCCAGGGACGTCCTAGTAGGAGATCGAACGGCGCGATCTCAGATACCCAGAGATCAGCGAGCGTTAGCAGCCCCCCGCAAGTGAGTTCTGCTCCCCAAATTATACCTCTAAGCTGACCCGAGCCTCCGTTAGCATTGTTCATATATATAGCTTGCGTCGTGTCGATGACCCGCCTGATTTTCTGGCGCGCCGGCAGCTGTTACACTTTCCGCATGGTCACGGGTTTCCCAAAAAGGAAACAGCTCATGTGATGGCGCCTCCCGCCCTCTAGGGCGCGCCTTTGAGCATTGGAACACCCTTCTAAGCACCTATTCTTTCAAAATTGTAACAAATACATAATAATCATAAAACCTGAGACACTATCTACTCGCTCACGTGTCTTTCCTTGACCGCGTCTCGCTCTGCCACCCGTCCTACTCATCTTCCACCCACCCTACCGGCGTCCCATGGCGTTTTACACTGGGAAATTTCGCCTCTCATCCATTCCAGACTTCACCAGCAATGTAAACCACCCAACATCCTCTCCACTCAGCGCTTCCACCGCCATCGGCACCGCGCTCTCGGCCCAAACAGTCACCTTTTCCATTGCCACACCTCCTGGCAGTACCAATGCGGTTGCTGGACCATCCCGAACGTCGAATGTCCCGCATGCTTCTCGTGTACCCGCCGTACCCTCGCTCCCTCCGCGACATGGCTTCGAATTTGATAATGCCGATGGTGGCTACAACCTAGGATTCGAGTCAATGGAACACTTCGAGGAGTGGCTCTTGACTCGCCGGCGTACGCTTGGCGTCGAGTTCAGGCGCCACACCATCGAAATGTGCAAGCTGCCACCCGAGGCACGCCCGTGGCTAACCCGCGCCACCTATCGTTGCACCCGCGATGGCGACTCCCGCAAGACACAGTACGAGCCGAAGCATCCGGGGCGGAAGACAAAGGACTTCAAGAAGGAGCTTGAGAACAGCTGCGATGCATTGATTACCGTCAAGACGTATCCCGGGACGGACTGCGTCCTTGCCAAGCATCGCGATGAACATTCGCATCCGCTGGGCGCAGATAACGTCCCATTTATGACGTTGTCGAAGCAGGTGCGGGGAGAGATACGGCAACAGGTTGCCGAGGGAAAGTCCCGCAAGACGATTGTGAGTATTTGTCGGTGTCTGTTCGTTGCCGAGAGCTAACGAGGTGTGTCCAGCACGACAATTTGCAAGCTGCATCCCTCAACTTGAGCCAGGTCGGCGTGTTGGGCAGTGTCGACCGCGATGCGGGGGTAAAGCTTCAGGATATTGGTCGAATAGAGCGGCAGGAGAAGCGCTTGAAGTTCGTCTTCCATGCTAGAGACGACGAGTCTGTTCTTGAGCGCGTCAAACGGGTCCGCGCGAACGGTGACTTGGTTTTCTTGAAAACTCGTCGAGAAGCGCCGCCGGAAGGTTCTGGACTTGACCCGGATTCATTTGTGCTCATCCTGCAGACCAGGTACCAGCAGCAGTGCTGGTACTACTATGGGCATGACACGTTGGCTTGCACTGATGCAACGCACAACACGACAGAGTACAAGGGCATGTCGCTCTTCTCGGTCGTAATTCGTGATGATTGGGGCCGTCGTATTCATGGTTTCGTCAAGAGCGACGGAGGCGACAATCAGATTCTTCCTGGATCGTGTTCAGCAGTGGTCGCCCGAAGTGGTTCCGAGAGAGTGGATGAGTGACCGTGACCAGGCCCAGATCAATGCAATTCTCACGACGTATCCGACGGCCATCGTCTTGCTCTGTCGCTGGCATGTCGTCCATGCATGGTACCAGCATTTTAACCACAAAGCCTTCCCCCTCCTCTTCGACTTGCTTCAAAAGCTCCTCTACGCCGAGCGCAAGACGCTCTTCGACGACATCTGGGCTCAAATCAAGGCCCTCGACGAGTCTCAGTGCCCACCATCCGTCTTGGAGTATCTGGAGACGTACTGGATGGTGGAACTGTGGCTGTCCCGCTGGGCGACGTATTGCCGAACCTTTCGCACCATCTTCGAGGAGTCCGACACGAATATGCTGTGTGAATCATGGCACCATATGCTCAAGACGTATTTTGGTGAAGGAACTCGGAACCGGCGGCTGGACGAGCTTCTAGAGATCCTTCTCGTTCAAGTGGAGCGGTTTACACAGTCTCGTCACCAACGCCAGCTCGCCGGCATGCACGGGCACAATCTGGAGCAGGCCGCTTGGCTTGATGTGTACCGCCGTGCAACGAGTATCCCCGTCTCGGACATCACACCCTCGCTCATCCCGGGATTTCATACGGTTCGTTCTCAGGCCGCCGGTGCCAGTGAGGAAGAGGACTCGTACGAGGTCCATGTTCTCTCTTCGCCACCGACCTGTCCATGCTTTGCTTACCACCGGATCTCGTTCTGCATCCATATTGCTGCCATCGGCATCCACTTCTCAGACAGCAGCGTCGACATCTCCATCAAACCACCGACGACACGCACTACTTTGCACCCGCAGCTCACGTTACCCGGTGTCGGACCACCGACAGTCGCGAATCCCGCCCCACTTCCATTGCGAGCTGTCCCAATCCTCTCCGACATCGAGACCGCCGCATCCCAACTGTCCAAACAGCTCATCGCTATTGCCAGTGACCTTACGACCAACCCTCGCTCTATTTCGGAACTTGGCCCGCTTCGAGACGTCGCATTGCAATTCACCCGTCCTACCTCGGACATTCTCCCTGCCAAGGAGCGAATTGGGCCGAACCAGAAGTCGGGATGGACGGAGACCGCCAAGAACATGGGGGCTCCAAAGCGAAAAGCGGCGCCGACGACGACACAGAAGACAGTCGTAGGGAAAACGGGGGCAACTCAGTCCGAATCCGTGATTGGCTCGACGCGAAAGGCAAAGACGACGGATTCCGATATTAGCGTCGTCAAGACCACAAAATCAAAGTACGATAATCCGTTCGGAGGTGGCGAACGTCCTGGTAAAAAAGCGAAGGCTGACGCACGAGAGTGAGCTCAATTCCTGTGTCTTTTGTCTGCGTTCTCAATCCTTTCAGAGCCCCGTTGCCCCCGGCCGCTATCGAGCCTCTGAATCTGCCACGCCCTTCCCAGATCGCCGTCCCAGCACCATCTGCCCGGAGAACACCCTCCCCAAGCCATGGCATGCTTACGCGTGCCGCGAAGAAGCGTCGTATAGAGCTGTAGTAGTTACGACTCATGGTCATGATGGTGTACTAGTATGCCACCATGCCACCGTAGTCTTCTTGTTTTTTCTCTCGCACATATACTTGATTTTATAATGATAATCATGACATTTATACATAATCGTGATTTAAATTCTCGCAGGGCGGGCAAGCGTCGGGAGGGCGGGGAGTCACGTTATTAAATTACCTTTTTGGGTTGTGACTGATGGCAGTGACCATGCGGAAAAAAAAACTTCTCGCGCCGGCTCGCCTCTCACGACATTTAATTGCGAACCGGTATCGATGATAGCGCTAATCATCGAACCGCCCGTCTCCATCTCGACTCAAATCAGGATACCGTTAGTGCGCGGCCATGCCAGGTTCACCGACGCCGAGGCTGGAGTGTCTGCATTTAATAAAACTGCTTTGGGATTCCGCACGCGAATCAAGTCGGTAAATTCGGTACGTACATCTTTTGATACCTCCATTAATTCCCGCAAGCTAATCTCCACTTTAGCGTCCAGCGCCCGATTCGTTACATCCGTCCGATTCACAGTGGTAGATATGGCGGATTGGCGAGGTACCGAACGGTGAGCTTCCTTCTTCTCATGTTCTGTCTGCTTACCCTTCCTAGGTGGGTCGATAGGATCTCGTGGTACAGGTACCTCGTGGCTGTGTACAGGCGGCGATGGCAGATTGTCAACGTCCATCTGCGCCGCTCGCGGCGTTCGAGCATCCACCGGCGTAACGTCAGGCACTGTTGCCTTCGGTTTCTGCATGGAGGTCTTCGGCGGGGTTGGTGGTCTGACAGGAACTGCCATGGGCGGTATGGGGGACGGCGAGGGCGGGGGATTATCGTGGGGACTTGCTGTCGGCGGGGAAGCAACCTCGGTCTTCTTGGGAGCATTGGCTCGAGTCATCGGACGTCTTTGCTCTGGCACTGCCGATGCCGTAGGCCGCGGCCGTGACGGTACGTGAACCCCATTGAACGCCATCCGCCTCGCTTGACGAGTACTAGGGACAGTTCGATCTGCTTCATATACCTCAGCATCTTCGTCGGCGAACTGCACTGTTCTTGGCACAGATAGATATACAGTGCGTTCGTCTTCCGTCTCCACTTCTGATTCATAGCCTCTTTCCTCCGCTTCCGTCCAGTCCGACTCGTCGCTGGCTAGCTCCCGTACTCGAGCTTGACTCTGGTAAAAATTCTGCACAGCATGGGATGTTCCACAAGACGGTTCGACAAGGGTGAGCATCACAGACGAACTCGGCTGGCCTTTGGTTAAACGTTCCACAGCCTTCACCAAGGTCTCTCCTGGGAGTCTCCGCAACAATGCACCGGACACCATCTCTAGCCTGCCCGTCTGCGCATTGTGTCCAAGGACTCCTCGCGATACAAATCCATTTATGTCGTCGCAATCGCTCATCCGATGGCCTGGTTTCCCGCAACCAAAGCACACCTGCTCACCAAGGGGAACATTGTTGGGATAGGTGGCTGGTGATGGACGTGGGGCAGGTGAAGAAACATTTGCGGATTCGGGAGCTCGATTGAATGCTGGTGTGGGAGTGGAACTGGTACGTCGCGGGAATCCAGACTGCAGGTTAGGTGCTAACGTCTGCGCCTGTGCAGGTGGTTTGACGCACTGAGCAGTGTTCCCCGTTTGGTCTAGGGCGAGCACCTTGTAGTAGGTTGGCGCATAATCTGGATCTTCCAGCTTCATGCCGTTCAATTGCTTGATCATACCGGCGATCTCTTCTTCATTGCCAGAAAATTTCACCTTGCTCTTCAATGCAGGTGTCTTGTTCTTTAAATCTCAGTCCTTTCGCGCATTCGAACCGGCCCGCTTCTTCTTCTTCCTTCGGGCGTGATGTCTTTCGTAATCTGAATCGCTATCCGAGGCTTCTGAGTCCGAATCCGAATCATCCTCACCCTCATAAGCCTCGAATCCAAATTCTCCTGCATCAAGCAATAGCGCTTCAGCCCGATTCCTGCGGAAGTGCCAGTCCGCGGCTATGTTAATTTCACGGATGGAATACTGGGAAGTATTTTGCAATGAGCGGCCTTGGAGAATACGCACCTCAAGCGCCGTACGCAGTTCTTGAGGAACTCCAAACCAGAAGTAAGCACAGTAATTCTCTTCCGCCAACCTTCCTTGAGCATACAATCCTCCCGCGATTGCATTAAACTTGATGTTATACTTACGCCAAGCCGTCATACTAGTGAGCGCTTGTTTTGATGAAGCCTTCGCAAATGCTACAACATCTGCGGGTCGATACTTGTGCAATGCGCGTTCCGCATCGAACATCTTCAGGATTTCGCGTCATAACCCAACCCATCTGGGAGTTCGGAAGTATTCCATGGTCCTGATCACATTCTGTACGTTAGTAGAACAATAGTCCAAAACGAGCATGCAACACTCTTTCTCATCCGTAACTCGGTTCTTGGTGAATAAATGTTCAAGATGACGCACAAATCTTTCGACCTCGTAGTATTTTCCGCGGAAGGTCTTAGGAGCTTCCTTGCTTCCTGGGATTGGCATGTCCAGCGAGGTTCGTAATGGTGCGCTAAAGGTATGAGGCGGAGGCATACGTAGGGGATTAGGTTCAGGTGAGGAAGGAGGGGAGGGTATCCAGGGCTTGACAAACTCAGGCTCAGAGTCCGAGCTAAGCTCATCCAAGACATCACTGACCGCTTCCCTCTCCTTGGCCTTGGCCTTGCCCTTTGAGAGTGGGGTCTTGTCTGTAAATCTAGTCTTGCTGGTTGACGCATGGCCTGCACGACGTCGTTCGTATTCTTCATGTTGCATCTGGGCAGCGACTGCTGCATCGTGTGAGGTTCCGAGTCCTTGAAGGTCCTCCCAGCTTGCCATGGTGGTTCTGGAAGGTGATGGAGGGGGAGTAGGAGTAAGGGAGTTTGTGTGGTGGAAGGTTGGTAGAGAGTTAATGTTGTTGGGGATGTTGTTCACCGAAGAGTTCCCCCTGCGGTGGTCACCAATGATGTCGACTGGAAAATTTATTTTCCAACGTACAGATCCGGAAGCGACTTTGTTCGGGAAACTGCACGCGACGTTCGTGGAACTTGGTGAAGGAAGTTTGCCTAAAAAGGACTTGAGTTGGGAGTGGTGTGGGGTGGAGGTGTGTAGGTAGAACCGCACGTGGTTCTAACTAAACAGGAACGTAAACTGTAGGTATCTACTGCCTCGAACAGTAGATGCGTAACTTGTCTTGCTTAGGTTTGGCGAATAACAAAGTCCCTCTTGGACTTGGTACTCGTGGACGTATAAACAAAGGTCACACACAGTAGTCTGACAACAACGTATAGGATCAGTAAGCTCACTAAGACAAAGGTGAACTTAATGACAGGATCAACGTGGGTTGATAGGATCAAATAGGATTGATAGGATCAGATGGCAACTTAATGTGGGTCTATCGGAGATCACACTAGGTCTGAGGACGGTAAAACGGTAGTATTCAGTCTAGGATACAACCTAGAGTATGCTAAACGAATACTAAGTACTTCTGAAAGTGGGGGATTCTATGTGTTTTCGCCTCCGGGGCGCCCCCTTATATACTATTTCGAGTGCTGCGGACTGCGGACTGCGGACTGCGGTCACGTCACGGTCACCCAGTGACTTTCATGACTCTCGTCACTCTTTTCTGTAAATGCCCCGAAACTTGATCCAGCGGTGAATGTCACACCTATAACACATGTCACACCTGATAACATATTTGATGGATGACTAATCTTGGTCTACAAGTTAGTGTTTATTAGGAATTGAAGAAGATGAGCGGGCAGGTACTATTCCTTGTTACATGCCAAACATTTTTCATACATGACAGCGCTCTGTGGGATAGTACCGCCGTTGTCGGTAACCTCGACCCAACTTCTCTTCGGACCTTGTTATTTCCACCCTCTCTCCAAGACTCCGGTACATGGATGCCTGCTTCAGTGCGTATGCAATCATTCCCTCCGCTTCCTGCGTCGGAATGCTGCCCACTGGAACATTTGTCGCTCTCTTATTCCACTCCTGTTCCTCGTGCTTGAATGAGACTGGCAACCGGCGGAATTCTTCCTTGAGCATCCGGACTTCTTCATCCCAGCGACGCACGCGCGCCCACGCCTTGCACCACTCAATTCGCAGGGCTTAGGGCTTGAGTTAGCGCCGAATTTACAGCGCCAGAGGCTTGCTTACCTTGAATCAGTTAGCACTGAATTAGATTAAGTGTTTAAGAATACACTTACCTTCCCTGATCTCTGCATCTGTTCCCTGCGACCCAGTCGACGTCCAAATCCACGATATGATAGAACGGTTCTGGCCCTCCGTGAATCGCTCCGCATCTTCCTCCTCCTCCTCCACTTCCATCTCTTCGTCGTTCACTCGAATGGGTCCCAATTCTCCTTCCGCTCTCAGTCTCGCCTCCCTCTCCAACTGCTTCTTTTCCTTCCGTTGTTGCTCAGCCTCCTTCCTGGAGAACATCTCCCCCTCCTGCATGCATCGGATGTCCGCCTTTTCCAGCTTCTTCCAGCCCACCTCAGCCTCACTCCCACCAACCATAGACAGAAGCGCGTTCCACGCCATTTGGTACTTCTCGGAATGCAGCCATATGTGTGATTCGTTCCTAGCGACCACTGCCCTTGACCTCGTATTCATCGTTTGATGCCTCGAATGATTTCGCTTGTAAAGCAGCAGCCGCGACTTGATGTGTAACTGGTTTCGAAGCTGGACCAGTGCTGTGCGGCATTGAGCCTCGCGGAGTTGACGTTCGACGGCAACCAGCTCCAACAGTGCCTCGCCGACCTCGGCGGGTACTCCTGTCGCTGATGGTGGCACTAGACTTGAGGGCAGTAGCAGAGGGATACTCTCGGGCAGGATGTCCTCCGCGAGAGAAAGTGTTTCGAGTCGGACCAACGCAGCGGGGGTGTACGTTGCCTGCAGACCGCGAAGGCACTGGATGCTGCGATTGAGCTTCCTCCTCATGAGTTGCAGCTTGCCTTTGCTCGCCATCAAGTTGGCCTTCTTCAGCGCTACTTGCACTCGCAGTCGACGTCTATCAATTCTGCATCAGAAACGTTCCTTCCGCTTCGCATGAAACATACTGTTCGTCCTCGGCTGCCAAGCCAGCGACCACAAAGGCGACGGGGCCCACTTCATGGATTTGAGCTCGTCTTCGGTTTCTCTCTTCTTTCTCCTCCTCTTCTTCCAGCTTCCCTCGCACTTGAGCTTCCGTCAGGCCCTTCATCGTGGACTCGTAGGGATTCTTCTTAGAGCTGTCGGCCTCGAAGACCTGCACCATTTCTCTCCATTCCTCAATCGAGTCCACCTGCTCTTCTGAAAACAGCTCGAACACCTCCTTCTGTGTTCCCAGTTCTGCTTCCGCCACGTCCAGACGTCGACGTAGAGTAGCGGCTGGGCATCAATTAGCATATGGTGAGCATCGCTTTCAAGCACCGCTTACCCGATCCCAAGACCTTCAACCAGTTCCAATATGACCAATGGTCATCTAGGCTGTCCGACCTCGACCCCGGGCCCATCAGTCGTGTACTTCCTGCCAATCCGCCTACGACTGCCCAAGCTCTCTCTATTCCCTCCGCATCTGTCTGCCCACTGCCCGGAACCAGGTTGAGGGAGTATTTGACTTGGCACGATAGGGTGTGGCCATTGATGTGCATTTTGGGCACCACGAGGCGCACAAAGTCCAGCGCGAGCCGCAGTTGCACTAACGGTGGAAGTTCCAGAAGTCGTTCCTTGAGTTGCTTCCACCACTGGCAGACGATGTTGTAGGACACAATCATTCGAAGTAGGCGGCTGATGTGTCGGAGCATCAACGCGAAGATGTAATCCATATTAGCATATCTGCCGCGTCGTTAGCTTCGACTTTCTTCTACCACATCGTGACTCACCGTTCCCCTTTCTGCAAATCTCCGACCCCCGTGGGCAATACTAACTCATGTCTGGCGCACACTCCCATCCCCACCCCGGTTGCGCTATACCCCGCGAGAACTTTGTGTTTGCGTAGTCAAGTGCCGCCAACCCGCTGCAGGTACTCATCTACCTTGATGTTAGTCCCGGTAAGTGACCAAAGAGCAGTACGACGAACCTCTTTTTGGTCTGTCACCATCAGAAGAAAATCACGATACGGTGCGGTCTCCACCATATACGCCCACCCTGCCCCCAGTGCAGGGTCTCGTCGTTCGCTAGAAACCATCCTCCGCTTCAGCCGAAAGCAGGTGTCCATTGCAATAAACAGAATATACAGACACCTGTAGAATGATCAGCGCCAGCGGGCGAAGCGAAGAAACAGTCCAGCGTACATGTCCTCCGGTGCGGCAGTCTCCCAATCGGAAGGAAGGTTGACCCCGGGTTGTGGACAGACCGGGCATCGAATCGCCAACCCGCCCAACCCGGTATCGGACGCTCTCGAGCCGTTGTGCCCAAATCGACCCCGTCGCTTCAGCAGAATAACGTGCCGGTATTCTCGCATCATGCGTAGAAACGCAGGATAGCGATTCGGAGGCTTTAATCCATGGCCATTGGTCCGCAGTTCGAGGGCGGCATAGAAGTCGTAAGCAGTAGTTTTGGCCTGCAGGGATAACGTATGAAAGGCCTCCAAGCATTGAAGCTGCTTGAAGTTGTCCTCCCGTCGTTCGCAACCACAGAAGTCAACGGCCACCTCATGTACCCCCGTTGTGATGAAGCACCACGAAGTCTTCGTGCCCTGCCACAGGACGAACACAGCGAGCCCCTCCGTGCCCAAACTGTATACGTAGTCCCATCTTCTTGAGCGTCGTCCGGCTAAAGAACAAACCGTTCCATTCCTACTCGATCATTCAGACACGCTCGAAACAAACTTGAGAAACTCTTACCGAGATATGGTGCAGGGGTTGTCGACAATGAGCGGCCGAACAACATTCACGGCAGAGGAGACGTGCGTCCATGCACTCCTCACAACGATACAACGCTGCCTTTCCAGTGCCGCATTCGGGGCAAGAAGCCGCGTCCATCGCCCCTCGCCCATCGTGCCAAAGAAACAGTCGGACGTAGTCGTCGCGATGGTGCAGCAACCAATAGTTTAACGCCGGATCCTGCACGGTATAAAAGTTCTGCCTTTGAGGACTGCAAAAACGACGTACTGATGGTTTAATGGCGGTATCCTTCGCTGCCGTCGTTTCTCGACCCGATGATAAGCCGCTCTTATGAACAGGTGTGGAAAGGTCACTTTTCATGCTTATTCGGTGCGCCCGTCTATAGAACTAGTATGAGTCCCGAATAGCTAGTTGGGAGATATCTGCGACGGTGAACCAGAGTTGCGATGGGGTTGACGACCTGCGGAGCACTACTGGTTCAACGGGAACACTACTACTAGCAGAGCCCACGTTATAGAGCTATCCACTCTATAAAACACTCAAAGGGAGCGGCACCGAATATAGGCTTAGGCAGCCTAGGACAACAGTTTGGGGACAGCATTGGATTGACGGTGACGCCGGCACTGGCCGGACCTACGAGACCGACTTCGCCCGAGGCTGCAGGAGTTACCGGAACAATCCCTGGCACCGACATCACGGCTATCTTCTTAATCACCGACCCGGACCAATCGAGCGGCCCGGCACCCTGGCAGAGAATAGGCCATAACTTGGGAGGGACTTGGAGCCTGGAGACGAGCTAAACATGGCTAGGGAGCTACGGACAGCAACTACGATCCTGGACCAAGAGGAGGAACAGACCAACGAAAACAGTACAGACGATCGGACTCAATAGCTGGCTGGTCATGGCCATTATCATATCTGCACTGCATTTACTACTCGTACCCTACGGACTAAGGTGGAATAGGTCTCAGGTGATCAGGATTAGCGTATTCATAAGCACAGTATTAGCAAGACGGCTCGTTTTTACACTATCAGGCTTATGTAGTCTCACAGTATATAAGTAGGGAAGTTTGTACCGCCAGGACTCACGGAATTGCCCCGCTAGAGTTTAGCAGCGTTCTGGGGTTGTGGCTGAGCAATAGCAAAGCTTTGACTTTATTTTTGGTTGGGTTTTCGGAGCGTGCGAATAAGAGTTTGGACTTGTCAGTGGGACCGATTAGGACTTGGGATTGGTTAGGAAGCTTGAATAGGAATTTGGAGGATACTTGGGACTTGGCATTGAGTCGGGCAGCGACTATAACATCCGAGGACATCGTATTTGGCCGACCTTCACCGGGTTTTCGTCGAATAGTACGTCTATCGTGCGCAATACAACAAAATCTCGAACTACCTACCCTGCACCCACCACAAACGGCCCTGTACCCAGGGTTGAACTCGCTTGGAGTGTTCTCAGACATAGGATTGGATTGTAGAGGGGCAGAAAGCACTATTCGGTCTAGCTCTTTAAAGCATCCCGCTATTCAGAGTCTAGGTTTAGTTGTGTTAGTTCGCTTCGCTCAGTTTGGTTTTATAGTCTAGTTCTCTAGCACACCTTTCACCGAGGTGTCCCCATCTCGACCCGACGTGTCCCCATCTCGACCCGATGTGTCCCCATCTCCTGCCCATCCGTCTAGGTCCATGGTGTATGCCTCATCTTCCAACGAAAAAAAAACAGACCTGGCCGGCCTTGCAGCACTGGTTGCCTGCTGATATTGGTGCTTCATCGGAGACGGGGGATTAACCGGCACAGCCTCTTGGTAGCGCCATTTCTTGTCGTGGGACATCCGCTCGACAAAAGTCGTCATGGGTGTGATTTGAGGGCCCCCGAAGAGCTCATCCATGCTCATTTCAACCAGCGGTGTCGAGGATGTATTCGCTTGAGCATGGTTTCGCTTCTGGCAACATGTTGTCATGGCGCGCAGGCGCGGTGGAGGAGGGAAGGTACGAGGGCCGCAATAAATATGATAAATACGACGTGTTTGAGTTAGCGCCTTTTTCTGCGAGGTGGTCGTCTAGTTTTGGAAGTGTGACAGCTGTGACTTTTCCCTGACCCACCACCAAGGACGTTTTCAAGGAAGTCAGACAGGCCGCGCACGCTGATAAGCCGCTTTACGGAGTAGGCGTGGAAGGGCAACCTTTTCGCGCTTATTCGGTGCGCACATCATAGAACTAGTATGAGCCCGAATAGCTAGTTGGGAGATATCTGCAACAGTGAATAAGGTCTGCAATGGGGTTGACGACCCGCGGCGCATTCCAAGTTCACTGTCTACACATACCAGCAGAGCCCACAAGCCTGGACCTATCCAATCCGGTGCAAAACACTCAAAGGGATAAACACCGAATAAGACCTGGCAGTCTCGGAATAACCGTTTGCTATTCGGACTTGTGATAAGATGGCGGGGAGACACGGACCGGACCTAATCGGACCAAGGAAACCCGAATCGGAGCCAAGAGGGACAAGCCGTCGGATGCCGAAGATTACAAGACCCAAGTGACTACAAAATGATCCTGGTGACCTTATCCGGAAAACAAGTGAAGGCAATAACTTCGGAACTACTGGACGTTTTGGGACGAATCGCATATGCACGGAAAGCTACGAACGAGGGCTATCCACTGGCACCAAGGGCAGAGCCGCTAATCGAACAACTGAAGAAACATCATCCCGAATAACGACAATCACAATTCGGATCAGGGATCTGCGTACAAATATGACTCGAGGGGCGATCCATCATAATATTTACTACTCGGATATGACACAGACAAGGGTATATAAGTAGGATTTTGGTATACTGTAGCCACGGAATCGCCCACCTATTGAGGCCGCGATCTGGGGTTTAGCTAAGCTACAAACTGCAAAGGCTACAACTTTTAAATCGGAATTGGATTGTGTGAACTGAGCAACTGTTATTCGGACATCAAGATATCAAAGTGTTTGACAAAGGATTAGTGAATAGTGATTTAGGATTTAGGAACCAGGACAGAATAAGGAGGACAGAAGAACAAGGACTTGGAAGAATACTGATTAAAGAACTAGGGCATCGTATTTGGCCGCCCCCATCAAGGCTCGTCGATAGTACGTCTTACGTGCGCGTTACAAACTCTCGAACTACCTACCCTGCACCCCCACCAAAGGCCCTGTGCCCAGGGTTCTGAACTCGCTAGTGTCTATTAGCTATTTGATTGGATTTGTGTTTATTCGGTTTCACTCCCTTACACCGATTTACGACGAGTTTGACTATTACAAGTCTTATTCAGAGTATAGAGGTTTTGGATATAGTGTTATTCGGTTTTCACAGGTTTGGTTTTGTAGTTAGTTCGCCAAGCACACACATCAGCACTTCGGTTCCTTTCCCTGGCTCTTCCATGCTCCTAGAAACCCCACTCCTGGCGCACAAGACTAGAATGTAAACGGTAAAGTCCCCCGTCGAAATCCTTGGACGGAGCGGCTGACACTGGGCCATGTGCAGTCATCTCCGACGGTCGGCCAGCCATGTGCAGCAAATCTTGCAACGAAACAATGAACACAGTTACCATCACGATAGCCTTCGTCGACGCGGTCGAGTCTTTATCTAGCGTGGTGGCTCAAGGCTTTCTTGCCATGTCGTCTTCGCCCCCCCCTAGCTGTGAGTGTTCCACCTTCGTTCTCTCTCTTTTCACATTATTTTCCCAGGTATTGGCAGTCAAGATAATCCCTTCACTGACGCTCACCTGCCGCCTACACCCCCAAAAAAAAACCCTCCCGGTCCAAACGCACGCGCTCCTCGTCTCCAAGCCTCGAGGAACACCCCGCTCAACGCGCCTTTCTCAATACCTACGGCAGCAGAAGCCCCCAACAAAACCCGGTGGTCCATCCGGATCGACCTAGGGCGCAGCGTGCGTTTTTTTGTTAGCCACCGAGTATTCTCTGGGCGCTCATTTCTTGCAGTTAGGGTTCTTTCTTCAATGATCCGCATTGACAGCACTCCGTTGGTCCTAGCCCTTGTCGCATCCAAGGGCGTCAACGCCCTCGTCAACGCCAGGAATGCCATCTTAGATGATGAAACCCCTGACAGCGAGCTCGAGCGGCATGCTTACCTCCACCAGGTGGTCGTCGACGCGAGCCTCGACATGCTCAGCCACCTGGACCCAACAGCGCCGTACGCCACTATCATGCAGCGCAGCGATCTTTATGTTGATCCCTCTCTCGCCCCTCCCACCCTCGATGTCGTTAGCACCGACAGCCATCTGTGTTATCTCTGCAAGCAGGTCAAGTCCCACCCCGTTCTGTAAGTTCATCCCTTCCATTTCTTTCTCTGGATAAACTGGCATGCTGAATGCTTGCAGTTTAATGTGCAGTCACAGTTTCTGTTTCGTGTGCCTCCGCGTGTTGGTCAATACATCGTGGCTCTGCCCTCACCCAGGATGTGCCGAGGTTCAACACCGCCCGCCCATTCCACTGCCATCGCTGCAGGCGGACATCGAGAATACCTACGTCGGGTTCCTGGATTTTACGCAGGTGAAGTTGGATTGGTCTAGCGTTCGTTTTCCGGGTCGCCAGTAGTCTGGTATTTGTTTTAGAATAATAATGAACTGCCGGCGTTTGCCATTTGAAACTTGAGTCGGCATCACAAAAGAAAACTGGATGTGATGAGTTGGCGTCAAAAAAAGGAGAGCAGTGTCACCTGTGTTTTCTCAATCCACCACCGAGGTAAGCCCAGCTCCCTCTCTCTCTCTCTCTCTCTCTCTGCTGACCCGCACACCCTTTGAGTCCGTTGCTCCAAGGCTCAGAACTGGGCCTCAGAATACGACTGACTCAAAGGGTGTGCGTGCCACTGGTCTATGAGTCAGTCGCTCCAAGGCTCAGAACTGGGCCTCAGTACGACTGACTCAAAGGGTGCGCGGGCCACTTGTCTATGACTACGAAGACTCGGAGGAATGAAACCGACACAAGCAGAAGAAAGGGAAGAAAGCCGAGAAGCTGAAGAAAGACAAGGTCCGTGTCTTTCTCTGGCTTCGTACCCTCCTTGACGATGAGCATCTAGAAGCAATCGAAAGGCACTGCGGCACAGGGCATTATAACCGAGGCCGAGTGTGTTTGCTCATCTGTCTACTAACGTGTTCCTCCGGACGACTTACGAGCCCCCCTATATAGGCTGCTCCTCCACCCCGTCGATCCACAGCAGACTATCGACGAAGACGATAAGCGGCCTATGACGACCCCCCCAAAGAAGCCCAGAGTCACCCTTGAGCGCGGGCCACATCCCCACGCCAACGACGTACAATGAAATGCTTGGTGATGCCGCACGTTCAATTAACAGCGCTAACTCAATGTAACACAATTAAGAGCGCTAACTCATTGGGCCCACTGAATGAGAAGGGCTGCTCAGTTGAGCGTGTATTTTGGTCAGATACTAGAGCAGTGCTCTCTGAGCAGTACTACCAAGTTTATCGCTGAATACTATTTTCTGTCGAGAGATATGGCTCCCGTGGTGCAGCCAATGTCATCGCAAGCTGTGGAAGACGCCTGAGGCTGGAGTTTAAATTTTTTAGAAGGGACCGACACCCTAATGGACCTTGCCAGAGGATCTGCCTTGGCTCTGAATATCTGCGCAATGGGAGCTACATCTATGCCCAGTTAGATAAGACTGATTAGTGTTTTCTACAAGATCCATTGAAGCTGAGGAGCTGATTCTACAGCTGGAAGACGCCGTCTAAGTATACCTCCAAATATATGCGAAATTTGTGCTTCAGATCTGAAATTAGTTTTAGGTCATTGTTGCAGTTGGGACATGAACATTTCCTACTTACGGTTAACCAGCCAACTGTCCCTTTGCTTGTTTCCCCACTACTAAAAGCCCTGTCAATAAGTGCTTGGACGGGTCATGGTTAAGGCTCCAACCATTTAGTTTTCGTTTACAACTTCGGGTAAAATAAACGGAAACGGTTCGTACTGTTTATAAACGTTTAAAACAGTTTTTACACGGTTTTGGTAGAAGACAAAGTACCGGGTCCTAGAGCATTATCAAGTGTTATTATGAGCATCCAATTAGGTAAGTTGTCTTGCCAAATGCTCAAAGAAGGTTGTTTTGCTGCCAGGTAGTGTGCAGAGTGGGTAGTGGACCCATCCGGGCCATGGCGGAGCTAAGTGGGCCGGCCGGCCCGGTGCACATGTGTCGGAGCAAGATGGTGGCAGGCAAGAAACGATGCGGTATCCAGATTTGGATTGCCTGATTTTTGCTAAGTTCCATGCAGACATGCATTGGAAGGTCCAAAGCAGCTCACTGGGAGACAACCATTTAAACCGTTTATTTGCATCTGTTTATCGTTTACAGGCCTAGCTAAATTAAACGGAAATTTAAACGGTTAATACCGTTTATAAACGTTTACAAACGGAAACAGTTGGAGCCTTAGTCATGGTGAACGCTAGCAGCATTCTGCGCCGCATTCGGGATCGTTTCCTCTCAGAATTGCGCCAGGGAAAGGTTTTGGAGTCAAATGATTGAGTTAGCGCCGTTAAGTTAGCGCCCTTATTTGATTAAGTTAGCACCTTTATTTGGCAAACCCAATTAGGGCACACTGCTCCCGGGCACATCACTCTGACTTTTGACCACAACGACCCGCCATGGCTCCTCGAGGCCGCTCATCCAAACCCCCCGACGACCCTCCCAAAAAAAGAAGACGCAAGCTGCTGCCACCTGGTGAAGCTGCTGAGCGCAAGAAAATACGCGACAAGCAGCGGCACGAAAGGTATTTCGTCGTCTCCATACGCGGTCCCTCGATGGATCTCACCCACAGCGATCCGAACTGGAATGAAAAAGCCTCCAAAGGAATGGCCCAGTACGTTGCGCTCACCAGACTGGGCTGTGGTCTCATTTCTGACATCTACCAGATATCGGGGTCGAGTGGCTGAAGAAGGAGGAGAAGTGCAAAAGGAATACAGGGCCCGCCAACTCGAATATACCCGAGCGTATAATGCAAGGTGCGTACGCAAGCTTTTCACATATAATTGACGTGAACTTGAATACAGGCAGAAGGACAAAGGCAATGAACAGGACAGCGGCAATGAACAGGACAGCGGCAATGAACAGGACCGCGACGACGGTTGGCCCGCCGCTCTGCTCGACAAGCTGACACCACTCGCACCTGCCACGCCGGGGCCCAGCTGCTCTCGCAACCAATCAGCGCGTCCACGGGCAACCTCTCGTCAAGAAGCCGCCTATTCGTACGGTGTTCCCGTCGTTCCAACTCTCGCGCTCCCTCCACCACTTCCCAATCTCCCTCGAAGACGCAAACACCGGGACTTGACCGCCACGACTGAGGACGACTTCGCCGCATACAATGAGGAGCAGGAGAGTCCGCCGTCTCCCCCTCAACGCCCTCGATGACGTGGCCGTCAGCCGTTGTTCCTTGTAGATCCGGAGCAGGCTGGCTCGTCTCCTCATCGCTCTCTTGCCAACATTGCCACAGGCGACTCGGATGAAGAGCGCTCCAACGCAGCTGATGACACTATTCTTCAATCGATGGAGGAGGAGCTGGAGGTACAACACGAGCAGGAGGTCTTGTTGGAGATGGAGGAGGAGGAGGAGCACGAACGGCAGTTTACGGAGATCTTCTACCACCATCGTCGTCGCCTCGAGCGCCGTCGGTTGGGTATGTGGCTCATGGAGGAGGCCGAGCAGCAGGCATGTGCGGAAGAGAGCGAGGATGAGTGGCAGCAGACGGTGGTGGAGCAGGAGGAGGATCGGGAGGCTTACTGGCAATACTTTGACAAAGACCAGGAGGACGCGCTGTAAACGAAGGACTTTGCTAAATGTAAAGATGTGGTTTGCTAAATGTAAAGATGTGGTATTGCAATTTACGACGCTAACTGAAGTGGCTTTGGAATTTGTGACGCTAACTTCATATGATTCGCGACTAACTACTACTACCTACATCTTGCTTCGGACGTGGGGCCTGGCGCCGTCATTGGCCTTGCATGACCACTCAACACCCTCTCCATTGTAGATAGACACTTCACGAGCACATTGAGTCTGCATTGGGCGTTGATGAGTTGCCGCGTGAAGAGTGGGAAGATGACGACTGTCAGAGACGTCAGCGAACCCCGCAGGCTCAAGAACGACAGGAGACCAACGTACTGAGCTTGACAGGTTATGTCGTAGCTGAGAGTGAGAGAAGAAGCCGGGCCGCGGTCCATCTTCACCATGAGAAGGCTGAGGGAAGTTAGTCCGTCCCAGGGGCTTCCGATGCCAAGGCACACCTTTGAAAGGGCTCGCCCTGCATAGGGAAATACACTGGTTGGCGAAGAGGGAAGAAAAAGATCGTGTTACCACATCACACCGGTAACACAATCTTTCTTTTCATCATGGCGACAATTGAGAAATTTACCTGCCGACCTCAGTTCTACGCCGACCCTGGGCTCGAGGACGTCAAAAGCGACCCGCACGTCACCATCCCCTTCCATGTCATACTCACGGGAGCGTCGCCTGGCGCGTACACTAGTCGGTGCGTTCTGTTTTGATTCTCCTCGCAACTAAACAGATTTCATTTTTAGTGAGCTCGTGGAGGCCGAGTCTCAAGGCCAACTGTTCTTCTGCTGCGAAGTCGTCAGTTGGCACGAGGTCAAACGACTCTGGGTGAAGAACTGTCTGTTTCACCACCAGCACAACGACGAGCATAGCATGCAGACATTGCGGTGGATGAAGGTCACCATGCGCCGGCCACTGCTACCTCCTCCTCACCCCCAGGCACCTTTCCCCATGAATCATTACCGGACCCGCCCCCGCTCCGAGACACGACTCTGAAGGAGGAGACTCTCCCCGCAGCTCATTTGCCGCTTCCGAGATAGCTTCAAACGCTCCATCGTTTGAAGCTATCTCGTTCACCACATTTTGCTCCCGTCTCCCATGTCTGAGTCTGACTCGGACATGCACTTCCCTAACCTCACCGGACTGTCCCTCGACACAAGCACCTCCCACGGGGCCCAGGATAAGCCCGTCGTTGCAGACATGGCACCTACGTCCCAAGGTCGCTTCCGCGCTCATATCAATACCATCGATAAGCCGGTGCAGGTCGTAGCGAGGTCGTAGTACCCACTCCTCCCCTCCCATGCTTGCCTACGGGCTCTCAGCGGCTGGCCCATGTGCCCCCGTCTGCTCTGCTCTGCGTGGCCCGAGTGCCCGGTGTGTGGTGTCAGGCCGTCCGTGCCCAACCAACGCAGCAAAAAGCTGGTGCAGGTCGCAGTGGAGTACTTGTACTCCCTCCCCCCCTCCCATGCTTGCCTTCGGGCTTACAGCGGCTGGTGTGTTGACACCCCCGCTTCCTGTCGAGTGGCCCGCGTGCCCATCATGTGCTGTGAGGCCTTCAGCGCCCAGCCTATGCAGGTCCTACTTCCGCTTCAAGAAGCGACAAACGCCGGCGAGCGTCACCCAGCGCTTCCCAACTGGGCACAGGATAAGCCCGTCATGTACGGCACCTCCGTCCGTCGCATGGCCTCCCGAGCGAGCATGCGTGCTTACGACCGGGCATGGCATTGCCCTCTCCCCGTGTCCACACCGTCCCCAAGCTCTAGGACGTGCACTAGCGGCGTTAGGGCTAGACTGGTGACGCTTTAGCGCTCAGCGCTCACCCCTCGTCTCCATTGGTCCCAGTGACGCCCGGCCCTCTGCCCAGTGCCAGCTGGCACCGGCTATCGGCACCGGAGTGCCCGGCGCACGGACCAGGCACATGTGACGTGGCCTCGGCACGTGGACAGCGATGCTCGCCACCTGCAGCGGCGTCGACGGTTGCGCTGGGTGATGGAGATTCCGCCTGAGAGCAATGGCCATGCGCTTGCGCGCTGCACGCATCCTGGCTGCTCTGCCGCTAGCACTGTTTCACACGTACTGAATATGATTCAATTATTGTGCGAGCTACCACAAGTCTGATCTCGGTGAACAAACATAGGCTCGGGACTTCCTCTCGGGTCCCTCGCATGTGGTGCAAGACACAAGCGGTGAATTCAACTTTGCAGTTCTCTTTTCTTTTCTTCTAGCGGCCTATCTCACATGCATCGTGCAAGGGAAAGACCTGCAACATACACTGAGTCTGGTGGAAGCTGGGGATTTTTACCTGGGAGGGGAGAACTCTGCCCAGGTCCCGCAGAAGGGTTTTAACCAGAGCAGTCCAGCCTCAATCAGGGCCGGCCAGTCCCAGTGTACAGCGGCTTGCAGCCACCGACCCCCGGAATCGATGTGTGTTCCATTGGCATCTTGTCTGTTTTCGGTAGGATAACCACCCTATCGCACATACACTGTTTGTCTTCGGTAGACTCGTTGTTCATGTTGTGGACCACGCGAGTATAATAACCCCCCCCCCCCCCCCCCCCATGGCCCTCAGCCCTTCCAACGCCTTCATCCGATCCTGGTGATGTTAGGTTCGAGGACTTCTCGAGTGCGGTTGCGGCAGCAGCATTTGTCTTGGATGAGCCCGTCGCTCCAGAGCCGCCAGCGGTGGTCACGGATGCAGGACCCGACGCTGAGGCACCACCTATCTGGTACGAGGTCTCGACACATGCTTCTTTCCGTTCCTGGTAATGCAACTGCACATCTCTTCATACGGTGATCTCTGACGCCTTGCAGGCCCGATGTAGTCACATATCTTTCGAAACTGGACGAACCTGTGGGAGAGATGAACATTCGTTGCTGTACAAAATAATGTTTCTTTGCTGGTTGTATAAAGTAGCGTATTTGGAATGGAGCCGGTGTTTTTTCTTTTTCTTTTTGAGGGCCGAGTTAGCGTCTTTAAATGTCACCGCTTAAATTGTGATTTCAGTTAGCGTCTTTAACGCCAGCATCTACAAAGAAAAACAAAATACACTAACAATGCTAGTTCCCCTCAGACTCATAGCCATCCGAACCATCGTCAAGACAATCCGTGTCAGTTTTCCAATGGCCAGGCAACCCAGGTGGTGATATCTCGTCGTCTTCGGCGACCAAGAGCATGCGTTGGTCTCCATACCACCATGGATTTGACTCGACGATGGGCGGGACAGACGGACCATCGTCCCGGACTGGCTCGGTGTTGCCCCAACCGGTGCCCCAACCGCTGCTGGAGTCCCAAGCACTGTCGCCCCAACTGGATCCGGTGCTGTCGACAGGGAAGGCAGGGGATGGAGGGCAATGCCGCGGATTCTGGCATTCGACTTTGGGAACGGTTGGGAGACCGCAACCCTCGCAGCAGTCGGGGCGGTATCGTTGTTTCATGGCCAATGGAGCGCCGGGTCGACGAGCAATCTGACGCTGGCATGCGTCTCGGCGTTGTTGGACCTGGAGTTGTTCGTCGGGGGAGAAAGGGGTGTGAAGGGAGGCTGCCCGGGCGAAGGCAAGTCGCTCGCTGCTTCTCTTGTTCGCCCGCTCGATCTTGTCCAGTTTGTTACTGGGTAAAGTGTACAGCGCTTCGACGTTTGAGAATAGCGGAAGCAACTGCAAGTAAGGAGCTTACCGGAAGGGCTTTTGTGCCTGTACATCCACTCACGGTCGTCGAGGGTGATACCTCGGATGCGAGCATGTGCATCGGCCTCAGAGACCCACTCGAAGGCTCGTTGCATGGATGGAGGCCATTGAGCACCAGGGTTGTGACGCTGATCCTGGAGCCATGGCTTCAGGATGAGGAAGGCATGCTGGGGACTGACGGGAGCAAGCTCTGGGCTAGGGGAAGCCATGACCTAGATCAAGAATGTGAAAAAGAGTTTGTTGACGCGTTACACAAGTGACCCTCCTTCGCCATGCCCACTATGAACGCGAACTCCGCTTCCTCCTCCTCTAAGAAGGCCGCCTCGGCTGGACGGCAAAAGAAAGCCCAGCAAAAAGCCAAAAGTGGCGCGTCTGGCCCTGCGCGCAAAAAAGGCGAGAGTGACATCAAGGGCAAACGACGCGAACTTCTGGAAAACCATTTGGCGATGTTCCCCCGAGTTGCCGTCGTCAAGAACGGGAAGCGGAAGTTCCATCGCGATAAAGGGCACTGGAATGTTCTTCATAACAAGTTTTGGGCGGCATTTCCCTGGCGGCTGCCGTTGGACCAAGAGCCGCTGAGCGACGATGAGGAGCTCCAGAGGCTCGCAGCGGACCCAACAACGCCAGAGGAGGAAGAGGAGAAGCGGAAGATTATGGACCAGGTGACGAAGGTGAGTTTTTTTTTTTTTTTTTCAGGGGTTTGACGCGTCAGTCTGACGGAGGGCAGAAATACCAGTGGTGGATTGCAAGACACGAAGGCGCAGTGAACACTGGCACAAGCGTCTTCTCCCCTTGGATTGAACGTCTGCGCCGGCAGGCAGGCCCGCCTCCGCATCGCATCGCAGACTCCCAGTTCTACATGCAGCACCCTGACCACCGACTCAAGGTCCTCGCCGAGTTGGAGAAACGGCATCCAGTGGTGACGCGAGACAATTGCCTCAAGCTGCTCAATTGCCTAGTGAAAGAGATGCTGGAAGACGAGCCACAGGACATCAAGAATTTGATTCGGGCAGAGGTGGAGAAAGATCACACCGAGGCTTTGAACGATTACGAAGAGAGTTTGGAGGTGACCGCGGAAGACATGGATGCAGAGGACAAGGCAGAGTGCAGCTTTGTTCTGCCTGTCATGCGAGAAAGCTAACATCACTTTTGGACAGAGCGCGAGACAGACTCGCAAGTGTCACTATACCGTTACTTGACGAGCTCGAAAACCACACCGAGTTTGCCCTTGGTTTGTTTTGTTGCCAAATCAAGGAGACAGAAAACTCACAGTGGGGGATCGAATTTAAAAGGTGTGTATTGTTGTTTGGGGTGCATTGAATTATGTTGCTCACTGGCGCAACATCTACTCCCATAATCCCCCGGACAGTCCTGCATACTGGGCGGAAGTAGTTGGTCATGAGTGTAGGGAGCTTGCCTTTACACTCCTCTGCGTGAATCTCCCTCGTCAAGCGCGATAGATCGCGCCGGCGAATGCATCCGTGACCGGTTCCTTGCGTTCCAGAGGTCCTAGAATCGAGTCCCGTGGCGCCTTGGTGTGATCAAGCAGCCTCGAGAGGCCTTTTTTGAGTGTCCGTAGGCTGATTTTCCCCATGGTCGTTGAAGCAAGCGACAAAAGCGCAGAAAAAGCGGTCCGGTGATCTCGGATATGGGTTATGAACCCCGCAAAATGTATGGATTATGGGGGACAGGAGGTATGGGTTATCACCCATAGAACTATGTGCGTAGCCGGCCAAATTCTATGGGTTAGAGGGGGTTATGGGTTATGACAGTCATGGGTTATGTGAGGTTCGACTGTAGACTAGACTCGAGCCCAGTCCCTAGGAAGAAATCATTTGAAGCGCAAAATGATTTCAGTGAAGGTATTCCGGAAGTAGGGGCTGGTGTCGAGCCTAGAAGTAGACGAATTGTGATTTAAGAGTATATGAACAACAGGTGAATAGCTCCACCAGGATCGTGCACAGATTCCAAGGACCCCCGAAAGCTCCCTCAGAGGTCAGATCCAGAGTTCGGACGAAAAATGACCTGACCTCCGGCCATGTATAGGGAGAATTCGGACGAAATTTCCAGTTTTGGCGGGTATGTGCAAGGAAAATTCGGACGGTGGGGCTCTGCAGGCGCTTCGGGTCAGGTCGAAGTTCGGACGGTGCTTTGATGATCTGTTGCACAAAGTAGCACGAAAAAATTTCCAAGCAAAGATAATCTAAGACATTTTGTGCCAACCCCGACACAGTCGCAAGCCCAACACCCAACCCCGATGCCATCACAAGCCCAACAGGGGGAGGGGAAGAAAGACCAGCGGAGGAAAATGAGAGTGGCCAAGAGGAAGACATTGGGGCGATTGTGGAGAGGATGTGTGCGGAGGCAACAGGAGGGCAGCCGTCGAAGATAAAGAATCCGGTGACGGTGGACGCAGCGGGCTTGAAGCTGGTCGAAGACGCTCTTCGAACCCTGGGTGCGGAGTTTTTGGACATCCTGCCGCATGTGGAGAAGCCGCGGTACAAGACGACCGGAAGCATAGGCGATTATCCACCGGCCCTCTGTCTGGCCGAGTTCTGGAATCCTGTCGGCCCGTTGTTACGTGCATGGGTCTGCAACCCCGACCTGGATGCGACGCGGAGCTCGTCGACGTCGATGGTGCAGCAGTGGGATGCGCAAAAGCTCGCGGAGGAGGAGGAGCGGTTGAAAGACGGGAAACAGTGGCTGGAGCTCCGAAAGAAGGCAAAGGCAAAGGCAAAAAGACGCAATGCGTCGACCTGGGGTGGAGCAAACACTGCTGAGGGGCTGAAGAAGAAGCGGAAGCGAAATGAGGGACTGGAGGACGACAGCGACAATTATGTCGATGACGAGGCTGATGTCGACGAAGAGGCAGAGAAATTGGAGCAAGGGAAGAAAAGGCGCAAGGGGAAAGCTGTCGCAGGCACGGAAAAGGACGAAGAGGAGGTCCAGCCAAGGCCACGTCCGAAGCTGAAGCGGAAAGCAAGGTCCAAAGCGAAGGCTTCGGGGGAGAAACAAGCTTTGCTGGAGACGAATGGGTCGTGGGCAGAGGTTGAGAAGAAAGAGATGGTGAAGAAGGAATGGGGAGCGCCATGGCAGAGAGTGGTGGACGCATGGTGGACGAAAGAGCAGGCGATGGGTTTTGCGGACGCTGGTGGAAGACGACCGGTCAGTGGATTCCAAACGAGACGAAACAAGGGCTCACCATGCAATTAGACAAATGTCTTCGCCACCAAAGGCCGGCCAGAGGAGCTTGCATGGTGGATCGGGAGGGGACGGAATGGCATGCCGGATATTACAGATGCAAAGAAATTCGGCCAGATGACAAAGGCGTGGTGGCACACGATAAACCCGCTTGGCGACGGTCCAAAGACGATGGGAAGCTGCAGCGGAGGAACGAAGGGCCGTGGGTAGAGCTCGAATGGCCTGGGCCGAATGGCTTTCTGGGAGTCCTCGCATGCTTGCGATGGTGGGGAAACAAGCTGGAGAAGCCTGCTGAGAGCGCCGAATGGCTCGAGATGGTGGAAGACGTGAGCTGGGTATTGGATACCATGCCTAGGCAAGTTTTCCGTCAGGCTTTTTACATTGGATGGTATTAATGAGACGCACCTGCATCCAGATTGTGGCCCGAAGAGCAAGCTATAGCCGCCAGCGGCTCAGCTACTGTCGTGGGCGACGACTCTATGGCAGCCCAGGGGGAAGGGGAGAAGAGTGCAGGAGCGGAGGGGGCGTTGTAAAGGCTGGAGGAAAGAAACGCGCTGGGAGGAAGAGGCCAGCAGGCGTGAGAGGCGTATCAGACTGTCCTGTCAACCTGTTGATCCTGCTAAAACCCCGCGTATTTATTGCTCAAAAATTGTATTTATTGCACTGAAAACCCGATTTTTCCCCCCCTGGCGGAGGACGCCATAACAGCGGGCATCAGGACCCACTGTTGGCATCAATCAACTCGGCCAAGGCCCTGCCGGAGGGCCTACGGAAAGCCAGCAACTGATTAGAGTAATCATGATTACTCATGGGGAAGGGCCCACCTTTTGCGTGCAAACACCACTACCAGTACCCCACTTTTTGCTAGCAAAAATGAGTGAATGGGCTGTGCTCGTGGGGTTTGCCTACCAAAGGACTTTGCTCGTGGTCGTGGGGTAAGTCTACCGGAGACTTCGTGAACAAGTCTACAAAAGACTTTGCAAGGGTTCCTGGTTACAGCGCACACTCAAGTCTACGCAAGACTGGAATGTATTGGATGCACACCAAAAACAAACAGATGTGGGTGGGGAAATAAGTTCACCAAGGTAATGATGAACTCAGTAGTTGCAAGTAGGACGGGAGTATATGCACAATGGATGTCTCAAACAATCTTCTGAGGGAAGATCTTGATGAAGAACAACACACAATCACGAACAGCACAAGCAAGGTAGAGGTCCAGCAAAGGACAATAGTGTTGCAGGATACTGGGGACTCGGAAGATGTATTGGAAAACTCGGACCAGGTCAGAGAAGGTTCACAACAAAGTGAAGATGTATTCAGTAACAGATACACAAAGTATCCAACTGGAACACAAGACAAAAGTAAAGTGCAAGTACAAGTGGGGGGTATTGGTTGTATTTACTGCCAAATCCTGGCCTTTATATACTGCCCTAAGGGCCTATGATGTCACCTATGATGTCATACTCAAAGCGATGTCATTGCTCTGCAACGAGGTCATTGCTCCGCGACAAGGTCATTCTACTCTGTGACGAGGTCATTACTCCACGGCGAGGTCATTTGAGGTGTCATTGGCTCCGGGCCGCTCTAGACTGGGTATGAGGTCATAGTCACATGCTCATTTGTCATTTCCAATGTGTCATGAGGCCTAGACCGCTCTAGATGGGTTAATGACCTTGTAGTCATCCATCCTGATGATTGAGCGTCATCCGGATGACTTGACTATTGATGGGTTTGTCATTATTGTCACCTGAGCATTGATTAGGTAATCCTAGAGCACCTTGCTTGAGTGTTTCTGGTTTTGGCAGGAAGTTGCTTTAGCACGAGTTTTCCCTCTTCTTGCTAAACAATTTCCATGCACGACAACGTGAGCGGCCGTTCTGGCGGCTGCCAGCGCTGTTGGGCATTTGGTGGAGGAGGAAATATGGTTGGCGAGACAATTATCACGGTGCTCGAGTTCTTGCTCGCAATAGCTGCATGCATAGATTTTTCGTCTGGAGTTGTTCTCCTTGAGCCGGAGGAAGACGAAGTGGGCAACATAGAAGGTGTCTAGTTCGCGCCCGCCAGTCATGGTGCAAGAGGGAGGGTTTGCGAGTGTTTGGTTGACTCGATAGAATATATAAGGGCTTCAGAACAAAGGGCTACATTGAATCAAAGCGCAGAAAATTGAGAAAATGTCAAACTAATGGATCAAAGTAAAAACCCAATCGCCACCCCAAAATCTGCCCTCCGACCGTTGCGCCTGGCATCGCCATGCTGGCGATTGGGCGCATGGCGCATGCTTGTGCCAAAGCCAGCAGCTTTATACAATGTACACCTTCTGTATTCTATGTGATGTGTTCGAAACCAGATCTTGGGGCGGAGCAGAGCACAGCCCTGCCTTGTTTTACTTAAACAATGTTGTCAATTCGACTCACAGGTACAGGTACCTATATTCCCATGGATGGCAAGAGTGGAGGTATGACTTTTCAGGACCCAAAAACCCACAGGTATTGCAAGAGTTAAAGCTCATGCAACTTGTGGTCAGCCTTATTGACAATGTATGGACAAACAGAAAAATCCGACAGAAAAAAAACAAATTTCAGTGTTGAATCCTATATATATTGGTTCAAGTATTTTGTAGGAATTAAATTACAACTTGGCTGGTACTTAAAACAGGTAGTGGGTCCGACTGCTTGCCAGCTTTATGTGCAGTATATAAGGTTTAGTTACGCTGGGGTGTAGAGTAACAATTCACCCAGTTGTGAGCATGGGGAATGGCTGAGGCATCTAAATAGGTCATACCTTGTAGAGAGATTCGGAGGAGACAAGGTGGGATCACAAGAGTTGTGTGTAGTTCCAAGGGATACCAGATAAGAGGAAGGGAGGACCTATGGGGCAGGCAAAGCCACCCAGGTGCTCTCCAGTTATCCAGATGCTCAGTTTCTTCGGATCCATCCAGGGAGAGCCATCCATCAGTTTTGTGGATCTGAATGGGTGTGCTATGAGGGGGGAAGGCCACAGAGGTAACGGGGCCACTGTGCCCCTCCATATGCTGCTGTGACTGCCCAGTGGCTACATCCCATATGCGCACAGTCTTGTCCTGAGAGCCAGTCACAATGCGTGTGCCATTAGGGGAGAAGGCCACAGAGGTGACCCAGTTGCTGTGCCCCTTATTGCACTGCTGCTGCTGCCCAGTGGCTGCATCCCAGATGCACACAGTCTTGTCATATGAGCCAGAAACGATCTGTGTGCCATCAGGGGAGAAGGCCACACAGGAGACCAACTGGCTGTGCCCCTCCATGTGCCGCTGCTGCTGCCCAGTGGCTGCATCCCAGATGCGCACAGTCTTGTCCTGAGAGCCAGACACAATGTGTGTGCCATCAGGGGAGAAGGCCACAGAGGTGACCAGCTGGCTGTGCCCTTCCATGTGCCGCTGCTGCTGCCCAGTGGCTGCATCCCAGCTGCGCACACTCTTGTCATATGAGCCAGACACGATCTGTGTGCCATCAGGGGAGAAGACCACAGAGGTGACTAGCTGGCTGTGCCCCTCCATCTGCTGCTTCTGCTCTCCGGTGGCTGCATCCCAGATGCACACAGTGTTGTCCCAAGAGCCAGACACGATGTGTGTACCATCAGGGGAGAAGGCCACAGAGGTAACCAGATCGCTGTGCCCCTCCATGCGCTGCTGCTGCTGTCCGGTGGCTGCATCCCAGATGCGTACAGTCTCATCCCGAGAGCCAGACACAATGTGTGTGCCATCAGGGGAGAAGGCCACAGAGGTGACCTGCTCGCTGTGCCCCTTAATGCACTGCTGCTGCTTCCCAGTGGCTGCATCCCAGATGCACACAGTGTTGTCTCGAGAGCCAGACACAATGTGTGTGCCATCAGGGGAGAAGGCCACAGAGATGACCTGGTCACTGTGCCCCTCCATGCCTTGCTGCCTGGTGGCTACATCCCAGATGCGCATCTTGTTCCATTCGCTCTGCCCTGGCTCTCACAAAGTCCGAAGCAGAAGCGCGGAAGAATCAAAGCAGACACTGCTATCTTTTGGGGAAGAAGCAACGCGATGAGCTCGGGGCGCAATGCCGATGGGGGTTGCCGAGGAAGAACCCATCGGCACTACTACAGTTGTCTGCTTATCTCGAAGTGAACAGCACAGGAGGTAAGTGAAACACATCAAGGGAGCGGAGGGCGGGTGCGAAAGGCCATGGACCTCGACGAAGAGCGAGAGCTTGCGTTCGAGCGGTGGGTCATCGAGGCGGCGTGTGAGAAGAAGCGCACACCGCCACACATCACTCGTCACAAGATCACAGACTGTTCTCACACGCTCGAACAGTCTTCCGTTCTTGTTCCATTCGCTCTGCCCTGGCTCTCACAAAGTCCGAAGCAGAAGCGCGGAAGAATCAAAGCAGACACTGCTATCTTTTGGGGAAGAAGCAACGCGATGAGCTCGGGGCGCAATGCCGATGGGGGTTGCCGAGGAAGAACCCAAACGACGGCTGCCCAGCCGAGGCAACAACGGAGGCTAGCCCACACAACGGCAGACGTCAGCTCCTTCCCGAGATCCGAGTACAATCGTATGAGCCACTATTAGAGCCACTGACAATGTCTTAGTCGGGTGCAGCGTGCTTGCGGCAGGTGGATTCCTTGAAGGACACGGAAGAGTCGCATGACAAAGGTCGGCAGCGCAAGAGAATACTAAAGATGTGTATTGAGGCAGCGGGGACATCGAGAGTCAACTCCAGAACAGCACACTGGTAGGAAATGGACAGCTGAGTTCACGAGGGATCGGAATTTGGGTGAGTTGAAGCTTCAGATACGCATAGAACTTCGGTTGTTCACGTGTATTGAGGTAGCAGAGCCCAAATCGTCTCGAGGATACATGAAAGACGCCAGTGAATGATCGTGGAGAGGCCAAGGCGGTTGAACACATGGTGATGGAATCGTCGACGTGGAGCGACCCTCAAAGGTATCTGGGAACATATCGGAAGCGACAAAGTTCAACGGGATGCAGTTGAAGAAGACTGGAAATATCAGGACCTGAACGCATGAATACAGCCTCTGCGACTGATCGGCAAGTCGAGTGGAACTAGAGCAGTGTGGAAGGGCTACTGGAGGAGCTACTGGATAGTATCCGATGAAGAACTCCAGTAAATGTGGAGCTGGATATCGGCGCAAGGCGGGAGAGTTCAGGCAGTATAAAGAATTCCAGAAATATGCGGAGCAGCGCGCAGAGCAGTATCGTTGAAGGCTGGAGGTAGGTCTAGACCGCAAATCTGCAGAAGACGATCGGGCCGTCTATGCGGAAAGGGCGCTAGCGAAGCACTGGGAATGCACACAACCATGAGATGATTATAGAGCGCAGTATCAAGTCGCGCGCAAAGTGTAAAGAACCCACACAGGTAACCCGGGTCGGAGGGATCGATACAGAACCGTCGGAGGACTGGAGCATTGCGAGTGCATTAAAGTGCGCGAATGCACGGAGCGGCATCAATTGATGTGCACTCAAAGCACGGGAGTCTAAGAATTCATACACCGGAACAGGCGCAGAGAACGATCAAAGCAGCTGAGCATGGCGAAACAGTAAGTGAGAGTCGAACAGTATCGGGGCCAAAGAATACACCAAAGAATGGCGCTTAGAACCCAACGGACTTGATCACATAAGTAATGCGGCTCTTGCACGAACGCAGGTGCAGCAGAGCATCGGAGGTGCGACAATACGTCAACGCACGGACAGGGGGCATCGGGGTATGCCAGGAAAGTGGAGCGGACACGGACGGGTAGATAAGCAAAATCGATCTTGTGTTAGAGCGAGGATAAGAGGTGCAACGACGAGAACACAGATGTAGGCGGTGAGCAGCGAAAGGTCTAGCAGTTGCAGGACTCAATCTTGTCGAAATAATTGTCTCAGAGGTTGTGGACTGTAGCGCCGAGTGAGGTTCGAGGGGGTTAACGACTGGAGAAGACCACGATGAGGGGAAATAAATGCGCGCGGAACGAGGCTCGGCAGTGTAGGATGCGGCCGTTGAGCTAGGCTTTGAACTTGCACCAATGTCAAAGAAATGGTTGGAAGCACGTCTATCGGGCCCGGCGCCAAGGAAAGTTGAATCGAGAACAAGCCGCGGGATGGCATCTATCGAGTGGAGAGTTGGAGGGTCAAAGGAGCCCATTGCGTTCGAGAAGAGGATCGAGTCCAGATAGATAAGATTAACGTCCAAGAAGGCAGGCGCCGGCGAGATCCTCTCGAAGTGGTGCGATTGCCAAGCGCAGGTATAAGCGCACAAGAAATTCACCCAGATCGCAGAGTGCCATCTGAACAGCTAGGATTGCAGGGCGCTGGAGCGCATCGAAAAGCAGTCCAAGAGGCCTGCATCGGAGTCAATCGGCACTTAAGAACGAGGGCCCAAGGGTCAGTGCGAATTATGGGGCGCGAAGTATCCATTGGCTTGTAAGAAGCGGTGCAACATCGCGGATTGGTCGACAAAGAAGGATATCCGAAGGGAATTCTCGATGCATGACGGAGGGCATAAATCAGAGGCTTGCAAGAGATAGGCATGCGGGGTTCATAGCGCGATTTCAGTTTCGCGCGGAAGTGAGCATCAAATGGCTACAAAGACGGTACCCGCGCGTCGAGAGTCAGATTCGAGACTAGGACCCACGGCAACGGCAACAGAATAACTGGCTGCGCGGCCGAGGCGTGATTGAACCCAAACGGTGAGTGTCCAGATAACCAAGCACGACCGGGGAGCATCGGGGCTGAACGAGGTGCCGAGACATCCTCGACGCATCAAGCGGTGCGATTCAGATTTGCAGGAAGTATCGGAAGCGAAACTCGACAAGCTTGGATGGAGCCTGAGAGCAGGGGATCGTGAACGGGCTTCCTCAACGCGAAATGGAGAGCCCGATTTCAACTCGCACGGATGTGGCTGTCGACGAAACGGGGAGGTGTGATTGGCCTAAAAACGAGGGTACCGTACACGGGATTCCTCAATGCAGAGATGCACTTTCGACTGGCGGAGAGGCGAATACTGATAATTCAAGCACCACGGAAGTGCATCGCGGAGTAACGAACTCATACGGAGACGAGTATCGAAGCACCAGGCAGGCGGAGCTGCATCGGGGTGTAACGGACTCGTATGAAGGCGAGTATCGGAGCCAGGCACAACAAACGTGCATCGGGGCATGACAGTAGCGGGCCAGGCACATCGGGGGTGCATCGTGGCATCGTGGTTCGTGAACTCGAGCGCAGACGAGTATCAGAGAGCTAAGCACAACGCAAGTGCATCGGGGCATAACCAACTCGTGCGGAGACGAGCGTTGAAAGAGAGCGGAACCCGACGCGAAGTCTGGGCGCAACGGATCTGACACGAAGTCTAGATGGAGGGAATGATTCGACAGGAAGTCAGAATCAGAGAAAGGTGGGAATACTTGAGCAGGGACTTGGTGATCGCAAGAAACGTTGAATGGTCCACTCGAGCACAGATGAGTATCGGAGAACCATACGAAACGACAGTGAGTCGTGGCATAACAGAGCTGCGCAAGAGCATGTATCGGTGAGCTAAATAGCAGCGGAGCTGCATCGGGGCGCGACGAGCTCGGACTGGAAGCGAATCTAGGCGAAGAAAGGACACGGCAGGTGAGGCAGGAAAGGGTGTATGGGATCAGAAAGCAGTGTCGGACGACAGAGCCCAACAGGACTATATTAATGCTTGATGAAGCCGAGGACCAATCGAGAAGGCCAGAACACAGCGGCGGAAGAGCCGACACCAGGATCAAGACGGTGTGTATCAGAACTTGGAGCCAGAATCGAATGGCAGAGCACCGGAGGTGTACGTCGAGATTGTAAGCTAAGGAATAAGGCAAAGTGGGCTTGAGGGTTGCACGAGTGGCAAATTTGAGCTGGAGAGCGGAGCGTGCAAGATGCTGAGAATAGCGGTAGGTATGGAGAGCGCGGAGAAGCGGAAGGGGTTGATCGCAGGTATCGAGACTCTTGATGGGAGAGGACGCGAGGGTTCGTCCGGGTGTACGGCTGTCGTATCCTGCGGGTGAATCGCCGTGGGAACGATGTAAGCGGCGGCGGCGGCAGCAAGTAGGGGGCATGGAAGGAGAGTGTTCGCAAATTGAGCGGGGCGTCGAAGGGCCGCTTGATACTCGTAGGACTGCGTGGGTTTTGGTGCGGGGAGGTGACGGGGTCAAGTAGACGGCGAGCGAGTCGTGGAGTCGTTGACGTGTGGATTTTGACGGTGGAAGACGAGGGAAAGGGGATGGCAGAAGGAAGGGACTGTTCAGCAAATGCGAAAGGCCATGGACCTCGACGAAGAGCGAGAGCTTGCGTTCGAGCGGTGGGTCATCGAGGCGGCGTGTGAGAAGAAGCGCACACCGCCACACATCACTCGTCACAAGATCACAGACTGTTCTCACACGCTCGAACAGTCTTCCGTCAGTCTTGTCCCAAGAGCCAGACACAATGCATGTGCCATCAGGGGAGAAGGCCACGGAGGTGACCTGGTCGCTGTGCCCTTCTATGCACTGCTGCTGCTGTCCGATGGCTGCATTCCAGATGCACACAGTGTTGTCATCTGAGCCAGACACAATATGTGTGCCATCAGGGGAGAAGGCCACAGAGGTGACCTGCTCGCTGTGCCCCTCCATGCGCTGCTGCTGCTGTCCAGTGGCTGCATCCCAGATGCGCACAGTCTCATCCCGAGAGCCAGACACAATGTGTGTGCCATCAGGGGAGAAGGCCACAGAGATGACCCAGTGGTGGTGCCCCTGCATGCACCACTGCTGCTGCCCAGTGGCTGCATCCCAGATGCACACAGTGTTGTCCCGAGAACCAGACACAATGCGTGTGCCATCAGGGGAGAAGGCTACAGAGGTGACAGGGTCTCTGTGCCCCTCCATGCGCTGCTGTGGCTGCCTAGTCACTGCATTCCAGACGTGCACAGTCTTGTCCCAAGAGCCAGACACAATGTGTGTGCCATCAGGGGAGAAGGCCACAGAGGTTACCCAGTTGCTGAGCGCCTCCATGCACTGCTGCTGCTGCCCGGTGGCTGCATCCCAGAGGCGCACAGTCTTGTCCCAAGAGCCAGACACAATGCATGTGCCATCAGGGGAGAAGGCCACAGAAGTAACCCCATCGCTGTGCCCCTCCATGCACTGCTGCTGCTGCCCAGTGGCTGCATCCCAGATGCGCACGGTCTTGTCCCGAGCGCCAGACACAATATGTGTGCCATCAGGGGAGATGGCCACAGAGGTGACCCAGTCGCTATGCCCGTTCATTTGTATCAGTGCAATGCTCCTGGCAACCCCATGACATTTTATAAAATGTAGACCTCCAAACTTCTCACACCACCACTTCAGATTTCTTGCTTGCCCCATTTCTGATGCAAGACAACTGATGTAAAGATGTGGAGTGCATGCAGAACATGGGCTGGATTTGAACACTATCCATATCCGCTGAACAGCTGCCGTATATTCAATCAACTCCTTAGACAGTGAAACCTGATGTCCTTTGATCAAACAATATCTACATAAAAACTAACACACAAACCTGTATTGCCCAACTTCGAACCTGCTGGATAGCATACTGGCAGTCTGCTTTTAGGAGGCTCATTGTTTCCATCCAGAATAGCACCTTCAGCTTATAAAACTTCCACAGGGATTCAGCAATCTGTTCAACAGCTTTGTCACCATATCGCACACAATCAAGATGGGCAGCCCAGTGTTGACATGCATATTTCATCTTTGGCTCAAGAGCTGCCACTCTATCAGCCAACCCTTCCACCTCATCATCCTGTAAACACGAGGACTCCAACTTGCAGATGTTGAACTCGAGTGATGTATCCAAGATGTAAAAACACTCTTGTACACGGTTTGCAAAATATGAGCCTGGCTGATCTACATGCTTGCAGCGGTTGATCACAAAGTCATCAAAGGACTTGTGATATACATAAATGTTCTGATCCCGCTCAGAGACATAGAGCACAGCATGAAGACTGTCTATAGCATTTTTCACTGCTTCCTCATCTGGAGCTTCTGAAGAATCAACCACAAGTGGAGTGAGTGCCTTAATTGTCAAAGGTTGTCGTACTGTGGTGACTGCACATAAAACACGCTTGGGAATTTTGCCCTCTGAACCCATATTCTGAAGTGCCTCGGTGATCACAGCGGTATAAAGAGTATCAACAAGTTGATCCCTGCCAATACCCATTTGCAAGAAATCTTTCAGCCGCCGCACTTGTTGCTGAGTACTCAGTATTCGGCTACTCCCTTTGTGTGGAGATATATAGCGCACAACTGTTGCAGCATATATGAAAACCCCAGCAGAATCCTTGACAATTGTTTCAAGTTCATTTCCAACATTCGGCAGTTCCACCTGCAAGAAGCAGCGAATATCAGCCTCAGCATCACTTTTCTCAATATCTTCGAGCCGAATGTGTGCTTTAATATCCCGACAATATTTGACAATTTGAGGATGGGGCCTGCTAGTGAGGACAAATTTGAGTCCATGCAATGGAGTGGCAGCAAGTGCGATGATAAGTTCCTGTATAAACTGATCCCCAGCATTATTTTCCAACTCATCAAGGGCATCAATGACAACCACTAGTGGTGGTGGTTGAGATCCAGGCCTCCGTGCCCCGACCCATGGTTGAACCAGAAGCTTGTTAATGTCATCCTTTGTGATAGCATTGAACAGTTCAAGTTCAACCACACAAAGTGTATCAACAAGGGGCTTGTACATAGACATAAGCTGGCGGACAATTGTAGGGACAAGGAACTTGCGGGACCTGGTGTTTTCTTGATTCCGGGAACAGAAGAAGGAGGCCCCAAGTCGACCGCAGCTGCGCAATTTCTGGCAGAGTGTATATGCAATGGTGGATTTGCCTGTGCCAGCCATACCACTGAGCCAGCAAATGCTATCAGATGGAGCCAGAGATGGATCCAGAGCCCAGTGTTCTAGCTGTGACAGAAGACTCTCCCGTGTTTTTGGTGTACACCCTTGCCGAGTGAGCTCATCCACTCCATCAAAGCGTGCTTCAGCAATACTACACAACTTGAGTGCCTAAGGGACAATGTTGAGTAAAAGCACTTGAAAATTAAAAGACAATCCAGACCAATGTATTCTCCAATGTGAGGTACGTGTTTGCTGCGGTGGATAGGGCCACCTCACGCTGCAAGTAATCATTGAGCACCAAAGTTAGAAACAGTTATGTCCTTCCACACCTTATGTATCTGCACAGCTCCGTTCAATTCAATGGCAAATGCTTCAATTCCGTTCGTGAGCACAAGCTGTATCTCAGTGTTGGCTCCCGGGATGTCGGCATGCATTTTGTAAATTTCAAGAGTCCCTTCTACAACCAGTCTGCACAACTTAAGCTTATATTGTGACGATTATAAACTGTGAGACTTACTTCATCAACTTCTCAGTGCTGTTGGTGACCTGAATGCCATAGTATTCTCTTTCTAGGAACACAGTATTGGCTTGAACCAGAGAGGATGAGAGGTTGTCCATCAGAGCCTGCAGACCCTTCTCAGTGTCCATATACATCTGTAAAAGAGTCAATATCAAGCATAGATATGTTCCATGCCATACCTCAGCCATATCAGAAATTTGATCAAGCAGCTCAAAGATAGAGCTGAACTGAGTCGGGATTGCAGACTGGACCTCTGCTGCCAATTTGTGTAGGCCATGCCAGACGAGCTTGGCCTTGCTGCATATCTTCTCTTTCCTTGAATGGAAATCATTGCCAACCGGGACCCGAGAGATGAAATCTCTGGGATTGTTCTTGAATTGCACAAAGTAAGGGCTGAGTGCATAATCCAGACTGCCCACAGCAGAAACAGCATCAAGGAAGGATGAGATGAGAGCTGTATCTCTGGGTTTTCGATCCAGCTCCAGGAAGAGTCGTCTTGTTTGGAGCAGCGGGTTGTCCTGAAAGTTCAGCTCATTTTTCAGATCTCCGCTGAACACATCCGAGTCATTGAGCTGCTGAATGATGTCGGTGACACTCAGTGCAAGACCAGCCTCAACATCGGATCGAGTGAATTTTGTTGTGTCGAAGGTTGCTTCAAACCAGGAGTAGCTGCGGAGCCCAAACACAGATGAGCCTGGATTGTGGAATTGATTTTGGATGCACACACCGCTGCGGACGTGTCTCCGCTGAGGCATCACCTCTGTCTGGCAGGTTATCACTGTTTCCCTTGGGTTCAGGCATTCTCAGTGCTTTGTCGAGTAGCGGCAGATGAGGGACGGAGGAGAGTTGTCGCAGCGTGTGATCCTCGAGGCCTGCTGACACTGACACTTGACAGTATCGATGCAGCTGCGATGTTATCGCCGATGAATCACCCCTGCTTTGGTTTTGCGTGTCGCAGGTTGTCCTGCAGCGGGATCTCTCCTTGCACCCAAGGGTGCGCCTCCTGCGTAGTAAACGCCAACACGCTGCATTCAAGTTGCCGCATCCCTCTTCGAATTCACGATATGCATCTCGCGATGTTTGTCAGAGCTTGCCAACAAAGATCGCCACCTCACCGACCTCGCTCTCCTGCCCTCTCCAGCGTCCCCTCCCCATTCAGAGCTCCAAGACGCTGTGGGCAGTGACTCGGACGATGCATTGGAGTTGTCACGCCTTTGCGCCGAGTCTGACTCTCCGCCGTGTGCTTCTCCTTGTCTTCTCAACACCAGGAAACACGACGACGACGAGCTGGTCTCATTGGGAAAGGATTCGGAGTCGGAGACAGCCGATGACGACGCCGCAGGTGCTCGGCGCAACTCCGTGTGTCTCTTGTCTTTTGTCTTGACTTGGTGCTGATCTGCCGGCGTCAGACGAAGACGACAATGCCTCTGCTCATCCCATCCACCACCCTAACTCGAAATCTTACAGAGACTCGCACTCTGATACCGCCTATACGTCGAGTCCCTCTTCACATCCACCCCCACCACCGTCTGCGTCTGTTTCTGCGGATGGCGACCAGATGATGGCCGACGACAACGAATTCGAAGGAGTACCCGTTGCAACTTGCGCCGAAAGAAAACGACGCCGATATACGGACAGGATGCCCGGGCTTGGGATTCGCTGAATATCGTGCGTTGACGACCCGAGAGCTCAGCATCGGTCGCAGGGGAGTTTCGCGCCGACTGCGAGTATGCGCTGCGAGGTCGATGACCACCGTGCTGCTGGGCTTGGTCGGTGCGAGGGGCGAGAGGACGAACGGGAGAGAGAACGCACTGGCCGGAGGTTCGTTTGCTGAGGATATGTTTCGGCTCAATTATCTGACGCGTTTTTGGAAGACGACAACCATCGCGTCGGACGCCTGCATCTTCAGACCTCCATGTTGTATTCAGCACCGAGACGACAGACGACCGAATGAGGACGAGCTACTCCAGCATGGTACACGCAACGCCTCGTCGTTCCCTAGGGAAAGCAGGCCTACGAGGAAGCCAAAGGAGCCTCCGCCCGACTGCCTGCGGATCTTCGTCTTCGTCTTCGGATCCGTGGGAGTGACGAGGGCATGGATCTTGAGGCCGACGAGTAGAGGGGACGCGTAGAGAGGGAACGCAGGGAAGAGGCGGGAAGTGAGCGACGGGCAGGCTGAGGACCGTATCACCCTCGACCATACCCACATCCGAGCGTTTACACCAACGCGACGCGGACAACTTACCTCGACTTCGGCTTCGACACACCCACGAACCCGGTACTCGTCATCCCTTTTTCTGTTTCGCCTGCCGCTCTCGTATCATCCGCGTCCGAGTCAACTGGTGCTGGAGCCGCCTCATCGACAACGAGCTCCGGGATCTGATCCACTTGTCCACGAGCAACAGTCTCGCAGCGCCACTGAAGGGGTCGTCCTCCATCGAGCTCCATCGTCGAGCGCTTTCGGTCCTCGCGAAGGCCGCCGGAGGGGGCATGCAAGCAGCCCAGCAGCACTACGACTCGGCGGGTGCAGTACCTATGTGTCGGCAAGGAGCATGCCGCGGGTCCTTGTACGCGGAGATAGTGGCGCGGGATGCGGAGCCCATGGCCATGCGTCGGGGATGCTAAGCAGCCTAAGCTATCTTGCTGTTTCGTATCGATTCCCTACCTTTCTTCGTGTTGGGCGTTCTGTTCGTTGTCTGTATGCTTGTACCATATGCGATTCCTTTGCAATATAGCAGTCGACTCAATACGCCTAGGGGAACTTGAGCGCTTCATCGTCGGTGACAAGCAGCGTGACGGCTTGTCATTCGTCCTCTTTCCCGCTACCGTGACCAACTTCGCTTTCGACATTGCCCTGGCTTGACCTTGCGATGCATCTACTTAGTCGCTCTCCGCCATGCCGACCCTCAAACGCGCCATTCGCTCCACCGCTAGCGAAGCCTCACACGACACTGTGACGACAGCACCTCCCGACGTCGATGCCAAGCTCTACTGGTATTGCCCACCGGCCGATTGCCCCGGCCCTTGAAGACTCGAAGGAGCAGCTGGTTAGTGTGTATTCACTGCTCCGCGTCCTCCATCGCTGCTAACGCGTTCGTCAGTTCCGGTCATCCTTTCGCTGCCAGTGGCATCCAGCAAGAACTCGCCATCGTATAGGCCGGCATACACCAACGCTCGGCGTTGCATATCTGAGTCAGCTTCGCCGTTCTACCGCGACCCGAATCGTGCCAGAGAGCTTGGAGACGGCGGAAGGCGTGAGGCGTGGGCGGGCTGGGCGGGCGGGATAGAATCCGGCGGCGGCCTATTACTCTTCCGTGGTGCGTGGCTGTAGCTCCTCGTCTCTACTCCATATCCTTATTGTGTCCTCAGCGCCGTTCCTTGAAAGCTCCAGCACCTCAATACAACGTCGTCGCCCTCTCTCCCGCTACAAACCCTCATCGTCCCGCACGGCGGTCGAAGAACGCCCTGCCAGGCCAGAACAACGACACCACCAAGAGTATTCGAGTCTACCACGCGTATTCCTGCGCGCAGCTGCCTTGGCGCCGGCGACAACCCTACACACTCGCTGCGAAGACCTTCCTCCTCCTCCTCCCTACGACATACCCACCTACACGGATCCCCATCCCCGGCTACTCCCGCCTCCGTCGCCTGCGTCTTCAGTGCCTTTCCACTATCCGCATCGACTTGGCCGTCCTCGCATATACGATGCGGCTGTGCTCATCCACGAAAACGAGCAACTTCCACCGCGTTCGCCAGACGCACGGTCGTGGGACACGGCGGTCTCGAGAACTCTCATACGGGCTCGCCGGGGACTCCAGCTCGGGTCATTCGAGTACGGAGTTGGCTGCCGAGGGAGGGAGTCGGAGTCGGAGGGGCATTATCTTCTTCCTGACGGTATACGGACGTCCATTCGCATTCCATCTGGGGCTTCCTGCCGTTTTGGGTGGGAGCTGGCTGCTGGAACGATACAACGGCTCAACTCGGGACGCGACGACTCTCCTCCACCTATGGACCACGCGACTCTTCTTATACCTTCCACGCTTTCCCAATCCGTCATTTCCACCCGATATTCCGTCTACATGTACAATGGACGTTTGCTGGCGCCTTAAGCTTGCCTGCTGGGAATGCTGGATCGATGCGGATGCTACACGGCTTTGAGCTTGGCCAATCCGGTCCTTCTTTGCGCTCGGAGACGATTCGTCAGGCGGCACTGTCGCAAGGCGGACGGTCCATCTCCAGCTTCTCTCCGCTTCCGGAGGGAGATAACGATATGCGTCGAATCGCTTTCGACGGAGTCTTTTTCCGAGTGAGTCCCGAGTTCATCGTCATGACATTCGACCCTCGCGCTACCTTCCGACTTTGTCCGTCGACCGCGCAGCTCCCTCCGTCGTCATCTTCCTCCAATATTCCCTCTACGTGGTTCTTCTCGCCGATGAGTGTAGACATAGGAGGCATATCTCGCCAACCCATGGCTCTCCCGAATTCCGCCTGTCGTAGTCCCAGAGGCATATCACTGTTGCCCGCTGCTCCTTCACCAACGTCTCAGCCTCTTCGCGGTACGTCATCGACCTCTCCACTAGACCGGGCAGCCCCAGTCCGTGTCTTGGTCTCACCACAGCCTCCTTCTTCCGCGCCCGCTTCTCACCTCTGGCTCCATACCGCCTATGCCTCGCGCATGAGCTCCCGGCCGCCGTAGGGTCTCGTATTCGACACGGGAAGACGTTGGAATACATTATGATCCTCTGTCTTTCTTGTCGGACCTATTCAATGGCGTCCTATTATACCTTCTTCTTCTATGGCTCGTCTTCTGGTTTGATTTGGGTACGAATAAGTAAGAGCGATGAAGCACATCCTTTTACGCTTTTGCGTCGTTCTGGTCGCGCGGGCCGTGACAAACCTGTGACACTCTTGGAGGTCAACCACCACCACCGACGCTATGCCCGAATCTCACCACCCTGCTCTTCCTCCTGAGCTGGAGCGCATCATCTTTGAGCTCGCAGCATGGAATGACAAGGACATGATGAAGACGCTACTTTGTGTTGCACGTCGCGTTCGCATTTGGTCGGCAGTTCCTAAGCAAACATGTCCCTTATTCATTACCAGCACCTAGGATTCAACCCTTGGTCCATCGCGTCTACACCATACGCGCAACAAACCTTGATTCGTTCGACCCTCTACAGACCCTCGTGGACGAGAGACCTACTCGGGCAAAAAAGGACGTATTGTTTCTAGGGGTTTCCGACGACTTCATACGCCAAGACATTCAACTTATCCTTTCAACCTGCACCAGCATCATCGACCTTGGCCTCTGGACGACATATATATATACCGAGCTCTTGCGGGACATGCAGCAGCTTACCTCCCTCACCCGGCTCTCCATCGATCTCCTCGATCTTTTTGGGGGAGAGAATCACTTCACACTACCCCCACCGGGACTGCTTGCGCCTTTCAGCAGAGTCACTCATCTCGACATAATATCTTCCGTCTCCCCCAAACTTCTCGATGTCCTGCGTAGCCCGGCATTCCCCGCGCTCACTCACGTGGCCTTCGCGGACTTTCCCGAATTCATCGATGATGTCCTGTCGATACCCGAGCGCAAGGCCACCCTTCGCCTGGTCGTGATTTGCCTGGAGATGACCGACTACCTCAACGAGAATGAGGATGTCGCTCGTCGGGAAGAAGAGATCAAGGATCCCCGTTTCTGCGTCGTGGCTTATGAGAATTTCCTGAGGGAATGGGAACTCAGTGCTTGGGGAGGACGTGACTTCTGGGTGCGTGCAGAAGAGCGCGCGGCTGAGCGCCGGGCTGCCTTGAAATCGGTGGATTGAGCCATGCCAATTGGAAGAGTCGCAAGAGCTGTGATGGAAAAAGTTCGTCGTGCTTTCGCGGACGCAGTATAGTCTCTGCATTATTCTAATATATGCTACATTATAGCGTTGTTGCGATGCGATCCGGCTCACAGTGTGTTTAGATGCACAACTCAGCCCGCCACTTTACTGTAATAACGCAAATCATATTTGGAACCAAGTTGAAACCAAAATATATGACCAAAAGTGCAGAAGAAACATTTGACCAATGTGCAGCCTCAAGTTGAGATAACCACGGGAGTGCTCCAGGTCGCCGCGACGGCCGTGACATTCGTGGTCCAGCGCTCGGTCAACTGTCCCACCGCATTCTGCCAGCTAACCAAGACGATTCCCTGAGAACAGCTCTTTAGTAAATGCAACCATTAGCAAAACAAGTAGAAGACTCGCCGTCCCAGCCGTGTCCGAATCGTAAAACGCCGAGATACGCGCCCCGAGCGGGGCGACTGCGATGACTGTCGGATCGACAGCCCATTCCGGAGTCTGGCAGCACGTCACGACGCGGATGCTCCCATCCGTCGTCTGGTAAAAGACGCGGGTCTTGTCGGGTTGGCCATTGAAGGCGTACGAGATAGAGGCGACATCCGAGGCTGCTGCGACGTTGACGACGCCAAAGGGCGCGAAGTTGAGGGTCGAGTTGCGCCAGCTGTCGAACGAGGACGGGTTGGTGGAGCTGGCTGCAACGTCGGCGAGTTCCTGGATGTTTCCCTGGCCGTCGTTCATGTAGAATCGCGCGCCGCCGGAGGAAACGGAGACGCTGGCGATGCTGAGCGGCTGCGATACAGACGCGATTAGAATTGGAGGGTTCAGTAAGAAAAGGAACAACGTACGGTCCAGGTTGCCGCATTGGCAATCTTCAACGCGGTGCAGAAGACAATCGCGAGTGCTTTGAGACCGGTGGTAAAGAACATGTTGTTGCTCTGAGGGATTGGATGCAGGTCTCGACGCTTTTATACGATTCCAGTACAGTTGGGAGATTTAGAGTTCTCGTTGCGCAATTGCGCTCCTGCGATGAGTACAGGAGGACTTGACTCGTTACTCTGCTCCAAGAAAGCGTGAAAACTGGAAATACTTTCCCCCTGTTGTTCTATAATAGACCGCTATTTTCAGGGAACGGGTGCTGGCTAGGGATTATCACTGGCAGACGTACGGGTCCGGGGTACCGTACCTAGCCAGCCGAACCCCGGGCCGTACCCTGGCGGTCCAACCTGGTGCGTGATTTCCGGCGGATTCGAGATCGCTGACCCCGGACGGCGGAGTATTGTTCGCCAGCATGAGCCGAGCCTGCTTTATCTCAATCCCCGCCGAGTCACATTCGGGATACGAGGGAGCGATGGATTCTGGGGCTGTTGGCTGTTCGAGCAGCAGTTTCAGTGCTTCGCATTGGCTTCGCACCTAAAACTTGACTGTTTGATTTCGATTGCGAGCGTCGACTGCATGCAATTATATTTCAGCGGGATTTGCGGGTGGTACCGTCTGGGGTTATCGAGGAGGGATGAGCCGATGATGACGGGAGAAGCGAAGCCGTTTGGAAGCCGTTGCCAAACACGACCACATACCGGCATCTTGCCTCTCGCTCTACGCGGCTTTCGAGTCTTCCAGTCGCCGCGAGGCTGGAATGGATCCATTCTCTCTGTCCACATTCGTGCGACCACCTCCCGTCGCTATGCCACCCGCGAGCGCCATTTCTCAGACGACGAGGTCGCTGCGGTAGTCGACGAGAAACGCGACAGCAAGCCCGGACGGCGGTCGTGACGAAGCTTCATGGCTGGAACTTCCCGGTCGAGACTCCCGCCTGCACTCGAGTGGCGTAGAGAGCCCAAGTCGTTCGTTTTATAGCTCCACGTCTTCTTCTCGCTGCTGACGCCTACGTCCTTCAATCCAGTCTTCGTTTGCCGTCGTCCTAGACTGCGCGCTTTCCACTGGCACCTTCCAATACGCAGAATTATATCCTCATTGCGTCGACAAGCCCACCTTCAGGCGTTGCAGTCGTACAGAGCTTCCTGCGCCATTCTCGACGAGGGCTGCAAGGCCTGCGCGGGCTCAGAATATGACGACGAGATAGCGTCTAACTTCCATGGTGTGTGTACATGCTTGATTGTCTGCTTCCACGTTCTTAAGCGTCGTCTTCAGCTACGTCCCTCAAGACCTAGCGTCGCCTGATACTTCGTCGACGAAGCCACGCCCATGCCACGACCCTCTATCCCACCCACCGTCGTCCTATCCCGGATCCCTTTCCATCCTTCCCACGATACACCGTCGTCGTCGTCATGACCGCCTTCGACGAGTTCTCGTTCGGACGTGCGAGCGGACTCGACTCAACTCTCGACTCTCGACTAACACGAATAATCACAACGTCGGCGGCTTGTCTCCGCCAGCCGAAGGCACATTTCGGATTCGACCGTCCAGCTACATGCTGCTAGTGGCTGCGAAGACCATCTCCCGGCCCACACCTCGTCCACCGCTCGCCTCCCAAACCCACCTACATCGGCAGCGCCCGCGAATAACTACTATCTTCGATCACGACTGTGTCCCCCCCCCGCTTCAGCGCCATTCCATAACCCCCCCCTCGCCCCACATTGACTTGGTCGTCGTCCAGGCCGTCGTGTGGCTGTGCTCCTCCACGAAAAACGAAAACATCCATTGCGTCCGCCGTCGTCGGAGACGCTGGTCTGGAGAACTGTTGTACATGCTCCCCCGAGCACGAGCTCGGGTTATTCGAGTACGGAGCGCGCTGGCTGGATGGGAAGGAATGTCGTACAATATGGCGTCGGTGCGACGGTGATTTGCTGCCCCCGCGAATAGCGACGAATTGGGACCGTTCTCGGCGTGTATGGATGTGCACCCTCATGCGCTCTCGGTCTCCTTGCGGGTTTGGATGGATGTAGCTGGCGGAATGCATCGAGACCTGTCTCACTGTCGATTTATGCATCGCCCATACGCCTCTCTCTTCCCATGGACCCTCCGTCGCTCATACTATACGAGGTCCTCCTCCTCCGACATCCCATTGCCTGCCCACTGTTTCAGGCTGGCCGCGGGACATCCTCCCTCATCCAGTCTTCCATTGCGGGAGCGAGTCTCAGTCTCAGTGCCACAGCCTCCGCATCCGCGTCCATCTTCCGCACCGGCTCCTCAGCCTCACCCAACAGCTCCGTGGCTTTTCGATTCTACAGCGGGCGGGGCAAGAGGGGGGAGACGCGAAGAACAAGTAGTGCCAGAGCTAGAGCCAGACGAGCGATTCGGCTGCCTGCCATCGTCGCTGCAGAACCCGTAATGTCTCACGACCCCTGCGCTGGCAAGCGGGCCTGCAGGGACTGCACACGTACCAGTAGGATTCGGCGGGTGTACGAGGCGGAGATAGTGGCGCGGGATATGGAGACGATGCGTCTGAGCTATAACATCTTGCCGTTCTTCGCGTTTGGTCTTCCTCCCTCTCTGTTTGTATTCGTCTACCACATCATGTACCGTCCGCCATTCTCAATAACAGCTTGCGAACTCGCCAAGTTATGCTCTCTGTCTGCAATCCCCCGTACTTTGACGCGATTCGGCGTGATATGTGACCGTCGTCGATCTCTTCCTGCGTTACCATCCCCGCAGTCTTCGACGTGGCCCTCGAGCCAACTTGAGCCGGCGATGTATCCATTCGCTTCCCACCAGGCCCATCCTTAGCTCCGCCGCGCGCCCTGCCGCCAGCGACTCGGAAAGGCAGACGATAAGCTCTGGGAGATTGACCTCACCGGCTCTTGAAGCTCGAAGACTCGTGAGCAAGTGGTGTGGTGCTACCTGGTCTTGCGCGCGCGTTTATAACTTCGCGTCCTCTTCTCGCTGCTGACGCGTTTGTCTGTCAATCCAGTCTTGTTTTTCGGTCGTCCTTGATCATGAATACGCGCTTTTCGCTGCCAGTGGCATCCTCCAGCAAGAACCATTCTATCGCCATTGCGTACACCGCCGTGCACGTGCCGGCTTGATGTCCTGGCTCGCCTGCCAGTCCATGCATGGTACAGCTTCGCCGCTGCACAGTGGCCTCAATACCGATGCACTATTCCATCATTGCGCTCCCCTCTTTCCGCAGCTTCCTTTCTCCGTGGACCATACGAATGCCAACGAGCTCTGGGACAAGCTGGAAGGCGAATGTGGCGGCGACCTATAACTTTTCCATGGTGCGTATACGTGGCGCTTCTTCTCTTCTTCGTAGTCATGTGTGTCCTCAGCGGCGTCCCGTAGAGCTTCAGCACCCGATACAACGTTGTCGCCATCGCTCCTGCGACACAAGCTCGTCGTCACGTACGGCGTTATCCAGCTTCCATCTTCAAAGAGCGCACTCGCGGGACCTTTCCCGCACAAGTGTACTGGAGTCTCGAAGACCATGTATTCATCGCGCCAACAACACTCGCCGATTGCTTGACGCCTCCGACAACCCGAGAGCTATTATGCAGTCGCTGTGAAGACCGTTCCCCTGCCCATTTCATCGCTACGGAAAAGCCACCTACACCCATCCCATCCTCGGCTACTCCGCCTTCTCCGCCTGCGCCTTCATCGCCTTTTTACCCTACCCACAACGACTTGGCCCTCCTCGCATACTAGATGTGGCTGTGCATATTCGAAAGCGAGAAGGGTGTATAGCGTCCGCCTCATTCCCGTCGGCGAACATTGCAATCTCGAGAACTCTCATGCCTCCGAGTCACTCCCCAGCTCGGACCCACGACATTCGAGTACGGGGGCGGCGCCCATCATCAGGAAAAACCTCCCGGGCTAAATTACCCCTATTTCCCCGCAGTTGGACTACCGGCTAGCTAATTTGACGGAATTGGGCGCATTTGCCGACATTCGGGTAATTAAGCGCTGTTTGGAGTTGTGACAGATGTATGACTGGGGTGACTGATACCAAAATGACTGCGATGACTGCAACGAGGCAAGGAAAGTTGAGGAAAGTTGCATTCAAAGCCCTACATGCTGCAAGGCAGCTTTCTCTAATATTTGAGACTGACAAGCACGCGTTGAGATGGCAAGTCCTTCATCAAATCCCAGAAGTCTCGGCATCCACGTGTTGATGAAATGGTTGACAGGGTGATGGAGCCACGTCGCCGTCTTCTTCCACGACCTCCATCTTCCGCCCGTCTCTCTTCTCTCCCAGTGCTGCCCTGGCATCGCTCCGTCGCTCCTCTGGCCGTCCTCGGCTGCACTGAGCACTGAGCCCGCACACCGCTCAGCTCAACCTCCATTCTTTTGGTACGTGTCTCGCTGGCACCGATGCTCGCTGCTCACTCATTTAATTTTAAAGTCTCACCCTCGGCTAGCTCGACAATCCCCTCGTGCTTCATGCTGCAGCCGTGCTCGACGTGCTCGGCGGTGTTTATTCGCGCAACCTCGGTGTTTCACACCCACCGACCCCAGGCTGCTCGTTCCTTGTTCTGCAACCTCCCAGGTCAAGCCTCGGCGGTGCGTGTTTTGCTGGCGCTGCTGCTCCTCGTAAACTCACTTTCTCGACAGCATCTCGTAGTCACACTCGTTGACACCGGCATAGACCCAGAAGATACGGTGACATAACTGATAGTGAGTCCTCCCTGCGCCCTTCGCGTTCTCGTCTCTAACCACTTGCAAATGTAGGGCAACACCCCGGGTTTTCTCGGCAGTTGTTACTGCCTGCTGCACTCGAAGCCTAAGGCGCGCAATCACGCTCGACGCGATGCAGGCGGCATTGCCCGCGGTGAGCTTTCATCGGTGTTGGTGGTTCATATATTGCCTAACACACACTCTACAGATGCGATGACATACTAGGGCAGTTTGGTGTATGGTCTTTTGGCGGCGCGCCTGCTGCTGGTGTGTTGTTCCTCCCTCTCCTTGTGCTGTATTGACCTCTTGGATATAGGAACTGAATTCACACGCACGAGACACATGGCGACGGGCTCTGCGGGCGTCTTTCGTCATTCTCCCCTCCGATGTATGGCACGCGTAACCCTCACATCTGCTCCCCCTTTCAGCTGCGCATGCCCATCTCGCCTTCAGACGGCTCCCGTGTTGAGCATTAATGACGCTACGCCCATTTGAGCCTAGGTCATTGAGCGCTGGTGAGTGATGCCCGCTGCTGCGTGTCCTACACTACTGACCAGTCTTACAGCCGACGCGAGCACCGCTACCAACCTGGATGGTACTGCGGCGGCATCGTTGTTCCTGGTGGTGGATTTGTAGATACCTTTGTAGTATGTCCGCCTGTCCTGTATGTTGTTTTGGCTGTGAATATACATTGCTTTTCGGTCATCCTCAATCCGGAAGTGAGCGAAATGGACTGATAATCTGGATCCAATGACTTGGAAAACAAGGTAATTTGGTAGGTAATTGGAGGTAATTTTTTGGGGGGTAGATTAATCTAGGTAATGAGCTAACGAAGGTAATTTGGCGGAATTTCCGTCAAATTGGAGGGTGTTTCCTCCAATTGCTCCAAGTTGGCTGGGGAGGGTTTTCCTGATGATGAAGGCTATATCCGTGGACGGCGATGTCGGCCAGTTTCTCCCGGGAGATGTTCCTGAGGGTCTATGGACGCGCATTCTCATGCCCTCTGTAACTTCCTGCCGTTTTTGGATGGGATTTGGCTGCTGGAACGGTACAATGGCGTCAAATCGGGGCTCGAGCACTCTTCTTCATTTCTGGCGGTGCGACGCTTCTTCTTTCCCGACCCTCCCAATCCATCGCGTGGCGACCTCGTCATCATCTTCTCCCGCTTTCCCGTCTATCATGGGCCTTTCTCTGCCGGCTGGGAATGACGGATGATCATCGGTCGCTGCGGAGGCTACGGGGGCTTTTGAATCCGCTCCTTCGTTACGCTGGGAGACGTTTCGAGTCGAGTCGTTGTGAGGCCGGCCTTCCCTCTTGGGCTTCTCTCCGTTTTGCCGCCGGCAGCCAATGGAATCGCAAAATACATCGAATGGCCTACGACGGACCGCCCTTCTTCCGAATGCGTCGTCAGACGCTCGCGCTACCTTCCGCCCTTGCCTATCGACAGCGCAGCTCTTCCGCCGTCATCTTCCTCCAGTATTCCCTCTACCTCGCTCTTCCCGCCGACGAGCATATGCATAGGAGCTATGCCTCGTTCACACATGGCCCTCTCGTCTCCCAGAGGCATGTCTGCCGCCGCTCCTACAACGACGTCTCAGCCTCTCCACGGGACGTCATCCAGTGCTCCACTTGACCCTGCAGCCCCAACCCAGTCCGTGTCTGGGTCTCACCACTGCCTCCGCATCACCTTCCGCGGCGACTCACCTTTGGCTCCATACCGCATACGCTTATCGTCCGAGCACGGAGACAGTGCCCGGCCGTCGGTCGGACTCGTATTAGAAGCGGGAAGACGTGGGCCGAGGTGCAGGCAACGACCTCGAAGAGCGAGGATGCCTGCTGTCTGCGCACTGGTTGTGATGTCTCAGACTCCTCCGCGGGACGTCAGTCATTCCGCCCTCCATTCCGCCAGTCTCACCACCGCCTCTTCCCCTTCCGCCCGCCCCTCTTCCTATACTGCTATATAAACCTCCGGCTCTGCCTATCGTCCCTCCTCGCTCTCTTCACGCCCATCCACATCCACATCCACCTCACCACCAACACCTTTATCCACCCTTCACAAACAAGTACCATGCTCTGCTCTACTCGCGCTATCGTCCCTCCTAACGGCTTTGTCCCTTATGGTGGTCGTCGTGTTGCTCAGCCTGCTCCCGCGTCATCCTCTCCTGTGTCGACCCGCAGACGCTCGTCGGTCGTCGAGCTCCTTGCCGACATCGTCCCTACACCGAAGGCGGAGCCCCTCAGACTGCGTCGGCAACGAGCCCGGCAAGGCAGTCCGAGTACGGATGCCTGCTCTCTTCACGTTGCGCAAATGAAGGCACTCGGAGGAGTACCCTCGTGTCGTCAACGAGCCCACCGCGGTATCAGCTCCGACTCCGAGTCTTCTTCCCGCTACGACTCGGCGGTGCAGGCGAAGGTGTTGCCAGTGGGAGGAGTGCCCATGTGCCGTCAACGTGCTCCCCGGGATTTGACTCGGACTCGTTCCGTCTACGACGCGGAGGAGCGGGCGATGGGTGGGGTGCCGATGCGTCGCGGCTGCTGAGAACCTCGTCTACGTAACTTGTCTTTTTCGTATCTTGCTTTCGATTTCGACTTCAACCCTTGTTTGGAATACATTATCTTTCCTCTTTGCTCCTCTGCCGCTCTTGTCGGAACTATCCAACTTACACTGCGTCCTATACCTTCTTCCATACACATGTCCTCTCGTCGTCTTCTCTTGTTTCGATTTGCGAGGGATAACAGTAAGATGGTCTTGGCTTGCTGTACTCTCGTCTTTTTGCGGGATAGGCACACCGAAGTAAAAGTTAGTCGCAATCGCAGGTTACAAAGAATTATACGGAAACTAGCATTTAAGCCGTTTTTCCAGATACGTGCTATATACTACACGCCGGGAGCGCTCAAGAAAGGCAACCACACCGAATACGCGGTTCCATTGACCCTCGCATGGATCGTGTTGCTGACGTACTCGTCGCTGATTCGGGCGGTATAGAACGTGTACCCGTCCGCAGGGGGGTTAGATGGGTCGACTTCGAAGGTGACGGTAGCACTGCTGGTTATCGGTAGGGTTACGTTGCCTTGGATCGTCGTCAACGCTGTGACGTTGACGCCTGTGGAGGGATGCTTAACCTAAGAATAAGTCTGAGCGTCAAGAGTGTCGTGGGACAAGGAGAAGAGATAACGTACGCCCACAACCAGGAAAAAACCAGCGCCGCTGAAGCTGGAGCGCCGCGGGTCGAACACAACCACGTCCTGGTCGATAGTGTAGTGGGCGCCGTGGTTGTCGATGATAAAGGGTGCGGATCCGTCGTTATTGTTTACCTCGAACCAAAAGTGTGAGATGGAGGTAGCGAGATCGATGGCGGCGTTGAATGAATGTAGGTTGAATGCGGTGACACCCTTGAGTGTCGCGAGGAAGGTTGTGTCCTCAGTCGCAACCTGGAACGACGGCACCGAGCAGCCTGCGGGAGGGCAGAACCGCCCGGTTCGTTCTCTCCAGAACATGGTCACGGTGCGGTTGATTCCGGTATCGATAATCTGTCATTTCAACCTCAGTCGAGATTTCCGTGGCCGAAAAATGAGCATACGTACCCTCAGGGTTGCGAGGAACGCAAGCGAACCGCCTTGTGGAAACAGGAGAGTATTGGTCACTTTGAAGTCGAACGGCTCAATGGGCTTTGTGAGCTTTACGGTGCTTGGCACTGTGTCTATCATGCGTCCGATTAGATCGGCGCAGACCTGGTTGAACGTGTCCGGCGAAGCCAAGCTGCGATGTGGGTTAGTTTTTTTTGGCTAGATAGGGTGAAATAATTACCTTTGCATGGTGACATTGCCATCGCTCGAGAATATACGAAGGTCGGAGCGGGTTGTAACATTCGACCCCACAACGAGGACATTTTCGGTCCTGCCATCGAGGTATTCGGCGACGCTGAGACAATGTAAGCGCAGTGGGAGGGCGAAAGATGGGTGATTCTCACACTGTGTTATCAAAGCCGAGAGTTGAAGCGAAAGTTTGAATCCCAGTTGGTACGTCTTCCGTCACGATCAAAGGGAAATCGACTTGTCGCACACCACCTTGGATCAAGAGTAAGCATTCTAGTACTCTTTACCGCATAGATTCAGACATACCGAGGCTGTGGCCGCAAGCGACGAGGCTGATCATCTCAGCTTCGTTGAAACCCTGGGCTTTGAACGAAGCGATGTGCGATGCGAGATCTTGTTGTGGTTCCGGCACAGTAGCCGGCCCTGCTTCAGTCGCATCGATTCGGCCGCCTCTAAATGGGATGACGGGTCCTCCACAGCCGATGACAGCGTTGATAGCGCCCATGGCAATAACGTCGGCCACTAGTAAATGAGGTGCGTCAACTGAGCCGAGTTATGAATAAACACGAACTTCCGACATGTTCGTTGGGGCTGAATAGAAAGTCGTCCAGAGAGTTAAGCATTCCAACTCCGACGTTCTGTTATTCAAGTTTGTCTTGAAACTCTGCGGTTAAACTGCAACTCACCTGGGATCGATCAAGCTCGAATACGATTGAAGCATCCAGCCCTCCGGTTCCCGTCGTACGGTCGTGCGTAGCCATGTCATGATACGCCTGTTAAATGAAATGACGCAACGTGAAGAATATGGAATGCATGGGACTCACGAGTCGGAGCCACTGAGCCGCGATGGTGGAGTTGTCTCTCGAGCTACAGTCCAGCGCGAATGTCGAGACAGGGCTAACGTGAGATCGGTAGAGTTGGTCTTCGAGGGAGTCTAGTAATGGGTCCGGCCAGTTGAAGACTGCACTGGCAGCCCCGAGCACGAGGGAGACGCTGCACGATAGACGGAGGAAGACGACCAAAGGGTGATGGCGCATTTTGGACCAGTAAGTGCTTGGCGTTCTTTTTTAGGTCGCGCGCTTATAAGGTATGGTAGTCCGGCTACTTGAGGCCGCTGAACACATTATGCGCAGTGCGTCTTCCAAGCGAGTTGCGTTGAATTGCTGCGCAGAGTCGACACCTTGACTCGGTATATGATGTGGGCAAAACTGACCTCTTGCTCAAGTGCTGCTCGTGACTCCTGAAAGTTCATCGCAGGATGAAAAGGAGAGGAAACCCAAGAGAGACGAGCGCACCATGCCTTTTTTCTCCCGAGCAACTCGGGCAAACGCTCTCTCCGAGTCACTAAGGAATCAGTGGTAAACCCCACGGCTTCTCAAGTAGTTCTCACCGCGACCATTTCCGATGATTTCGTGCGAGCTGGAGATATACACCGAGTCTCCTCCGAATACTGAATCCCACCAGGTCTCTCTCAACTGCGGCGCTTCTGAATTCAGCGAGGTGTTTGAACCTTGACTATTGATTCAGTGGCAGCGTGTCGGCATAAATGTGAGGATGCAACGGTCCAATTCGGGCCTGGTTCGTTCAGCTAGCATCGAGGCTGAGATTTCATGGGGAGATGATCGTCCGGAAAGAAACGCGATGGTGATCGGATCACAGCCGTTGCCAAACAGGACCACAATCACATACTGGCATCTTGCCTCTCCCGCTCTACGAGTCTTCGAGCCCGACGTGAGAGCTATGGATCCACTCTCTCCTCTACATTCACGCGCCCATCTTCTGCCGCTATACTCCTGGCGAGCCAATTCCCAGACGACGAATCGCCGCATTAGAGTCGACAAACAAGTCTGCGCAGACAGCAATCGTGAAGCTCCATGCGTTCAACTCCCGGCTCTTCAAGACTCGAGCCGGTACTCGTGTAGCGTGGAAAGACCTAGTCGTGCGTTTCATAGCTCCACTCCCTCTTCTGGCCGCTGACCCGTGTCCATTCAATTCAGTCTTTCGTTCCCGTCGTCCTTGACTGCGCGCTTCCTACCGGACCTTCCCGCGCGGACAATTCTATCCGCCCCATTGAGTTGGCTGCACGGACATCTTCGCCTCCTGGACTTTTTTTGCCACCGCCGCCTGCATGGGTCGTACGCCTTCGCCATTGCGTCTCGATAGCGAATACATTGCGTCTCGATAGCGAATACATCAGTGCTGGTCGCTCCTACGAATGTAACTTCTATGGTGCGTATCCCTGCTTGATTCTCTGTTCTCGTTTTCTTACGTGCCGTCCTCAGCTACGTCCCGGAAGGCCTATGTAGTCGACGACTCTCCGCGTCCCAGACACCGGCGCCATCACCCACTGGCGATATACAGTGGTGCTGCCGGATACCCTGCCGACCCTCCCACGAAACACACAACGTCCTCGTCGCCGTCGTCACCGTTTTCGCTGAGTTCTCGTCGTCGTCTCCGGCCATGCGAGCAGACTAGCGACGCGACCCAGTGGTCGACTGGCGCGAATGCAAACAGCCGAACGGACGTCTCGGGTCTTATCGTCGAGCTCTACACTCACTCCGAAGACCGCCCTCTCGGTCTACACCACCTCACCACCTCATCCCCATACCCTGCCTCTACTACATCAGCACATATTCCAGCGGTCAGATACCGGCCTCGACCACTACCGCCTCGCCCGCCTACGTCCTCGCCGCCGTCCCATAACCGCCATCGACTCGGTCGTCGTCCAATGCCATCGTGTGGCTGTGCACCGAAGACGACAAACGAAAAGCATCCACTGCGTTCGCCAGACGCGCGTCGGCGGAGCTGGTGCTCGGGAGGGCTGTCGTATGGGCTCTCCCTGACCTCGAGCTCGGGTTATTGAAGTACGGAGCGCGCCGGTTGGAGGGGAAGGAATATCGTACGATATGCCGTCGCTGCGACGGTGGTTTGCTGCCCCCGCGAATAGCGACGAGTTTGGGCCGTCTGCAGTGTGTATGGATGTGCACCCGCATGCGTTCTCGGTCTCCTTGCGGGTCTAGAGGGATGTAGCTGGCGGAATGGGGAATACGCTGCCTAATCGATTTTTTGCCGGACTCATGGACAATGCGACCATTCCACTGCCTTCTCGACCCTCCCATTCCATCGCGTGGGTGCCCCGTCGTCAACTCCGTCCACTCTCTCGTCCATTACGGGGTTTTCGTTACCTGCTGGGAATGACGGATGATCCTGTGTCGATGCGACTGGTGCGAGGCTTCGAGTCGAGTCCTTCTTTGCGTTGGGAGAGGATTCGTGCATAGCGATGAGTTGAGTCGCGAGGCCGACCTTTCCTCTTGGGCTTCTCTCCGTTTTGCCCGTGGCAGCGAATGGAATGGCGAAATGCATCGAATTGCTTTCGACGGCCGTTTCTGAGTTCATCGTCATGGACAAGCGACCCCTCGCAGTACCTTCCACCTTGCCTATGGACCGCGTAGCTCCCTACGTCGTCATCTTCCACCAATATTCCGTCTCCGTGACTGTTTTCGCCGGGAGCGTGTGCATAGGAGGCATGTCTCACCAACTCTCGAATTCTGCCTTTTGCATTCCCAGAGGCATATCACTGTGCCCCTCTGCTCCTACAACGACGTCTCGGCCTCTCCGCGGGACGTCATCCAGTGCTCCACTTGACCGAGCAGCCCCAATTTGTGTCTTGGTCTCATCACCCTCTTCCGCGCCCGCTCCTCACCTCTGGCACCATACCGACTACGCTTGGCCTCTGAGCATGCAGATAGTGCCCCGCCGTTGGACGGACCTTGTATGGAACGCAGCAAGACGAAGGCAGAGGTGCAGGCAAAGCCCTCGACGAGCGAGGATGCGTGCTGTCTGCGCTGTCGCGATGTCTCAGGCTCCCGCGGGACGTCATTCCGGCTTCCGTTTCTCCGGTCTCACCACCGCCTCTTCATCTTCCGCCCGCTCCTCTATCCATCCATTGCTATATAAGCTCCCCGCTCTTCGTACAATTCCCTCCTCGCTCTCTTCACACCCACTTCACCACCAGCACCACTATCCACTATCCACCCTCCACAAACGACAACTACCATGCTCTGCTCTACTCGCGCCATCGTCCCTCCTAACGGCTTCGTCCCTTATGGTGGTCGTTCTGTCGCTCAGCCTGCTCCCTCATCATCCTCCCCATGCTCGCCCAATCCCGCCCGCAGACGCTCTTCCGTCGTTGAACTCCTTGCCGATATCCTCCCGGTCATGCGTACGGCGAAGGCGGAGCCGCTGCGTCGGCAACGAGCCCAACAAGGCCGTCCGAGCACGGATGCCTGCTCTCCACATGTTGCCCAGATGAAGGCACTCGGTGGAGTACCCTTGTGCCGTCAACGAGCCCATCGGGGTATCAGCTCTTCTCCCTCGTATGACTCGGCGGTGCAGGCGAAGTTGCTGCCTGTGGGAGGAGTGCCTATGTGCCGTCAACGAGCCCACCGGGGTTCGGATACCTACGCCTCCGACGCGATGGGTGGGGTCCCGTGCTGAGCACATTGACGTACTTATCGTACTTGCATATCGATTTCGATTTCGACTTGACTTTTCTTTTGGCACACATGATCTATTATCTTCATCTTGTTCTTTTGTACTTCTTGTCGGGACTATTCAATGTCCATACCTTTTTCTATGTGAATGTCCTCTCTAGGGATCATCTTGTGTTGTTGCGGATCCTCTCTAGGCTTGTCTGCTCTTGTTTTATGAGTGGCAAAGTCAGGTTTTCGATTTTGAGAATCCGTTGAAACCGCCAGTGATTGTTGAAAACAGTGTAGTCTCACAGCGCTGTCCGAACGGCTATATTCAGGAAGGGCGAGGCCGCTCCCATAATATCCAGATATGGATGGACTTTCGGCCAAATGATGCTACCTAAAACTGCCCCGAAATTCGCCTGTTTAGGCCATTTCCCTCTTGCTTTTCTCTCTGATGACGAAGACCGTCCTCCACTTGCTCAAGACGACAAGAAAGCTTCATTCTATTGGGGAAAACAGCGCCTTTTCTCTGGTATGCCTCTACTGCAACAACGCCGTCAGATCTGACCGTAGCAAGACCTTCGGCTTCACGAGCAAGGCGTGAATCGCTCGGTCGTCCGTTCTACGCACCGTTACCTTGGCAATCCCGAGACTCGTCGTGAACATAACGACATCAGCAACCGGTCTGCCTCCATGTGTCTTCTTTCCGTCCTCCCACATGCTGCTCATCGCAGTGGGATTAAATCCCTCTCCCACACTGGCTCTCATGACTTGCAGATCGTCTGAGACCATTTGGGCGCCCATGACCTGGTTCAAGTCCAACGTAGCGGCCACGACGGCGGAGAGCCTCTCGCCTGCGATGGAATTGACGGTGTCGATGGTGACTTTCTCGTTGGTAAACTGGAGGACGGTGGTAACGTGCGACAACAGAATTCGTCCGAAATCGTACTCTTTTGGAGCGAAGATGGTCTGCGCGTGTTTACGTGTCATCGCTCTCCAGCGCGAAGTATTTCCAAGCTCTTCTGAAGACACCAGGTCAGTATTTTGCGCCTGAATCCAAATACACTCACCGTTGCTTCGCACCTCGGAAAACAAGGCGTCGAACATCCGGTCGAAATCGCCTACAACTCCCGAGCTCCAAGAATCCAAGATCGGAGCGCACCACGCGACCATCGCCGCCTGCAATACCATCTGCACCACCACGTCGGGAACTTTGCAAGGCTCTATGTTGGCGAGGTATTGCGAAAGATCCGGCCCGACAAGGTGGAAGAGATACTGCCCGTATTTCTCGAATATCGCGGTGCGGCTAATCGTGGTCGGGCGTGGATGAGCTTCAGAGTCGGAAAGCATCGCCGCAATCTGGAATATCTCGGCATGAAGGTTGTCCAGCTTGCGAACTACGTCGCCCGTTGACGCCAGGTTGGCCAATGCTTCGTCCCTTGCGGTAGCTGCGCGCGCCAGCTGAAGCTCCGCTCGAAGCTTCGTCACCGTCGCCTCAAGTCCACGGTTTTTATCCTGTTCCTCCAGGATCTTCTCGCGCAAAACCGTAACCTGGTTGGACGAGTCGATACGATGTTGGGAAGGCTGGTTGGAGCCGATTTTGACGGGAGATTCTGGACGCTGCTCTGTCGCCGAGCGAGTCTGGTCTTTGTTATCGCGACGAACGGGATCTTCGATGGCTGCAGAGGTATGGCTACGAGCGCGAGTGGCTGGACGCTCATGTATCTCCAGAGGGCCACCGACACGATCCTTGGGCTTCTGTGAGTCGCCAGGGACACTCCTCGACGGAGAATGCCTATCGTCGACCACCTTCGGATAGTCTCTCGTAGCCGCTGGGTGGGAAGCTGCGGTATTAGACTTGCTGGCCTCCTGGCGAGGAGGACTCGAGAGGCCGACGAGGTTGGACATTCGTTGCAGGGCAGCAGAGTACATAGTGAAAGGTGGGCGCCAATTCCAGGAACGTGGCTGAGTCTTCCCCCCCCATAGCTCCACTTTATCCATGCAACGTAACCGATCTGAGCCTTTTTTCTTTTGTCCGCCGTTTATCCTTTGGCTCACTTCCGAGATGTGACTCCGCCATTGACAGTGCGTGCCTCGTGGCATACCGTTGTATCTCCGATTCAAGCGCCCACTCTTTGTTCTGCCGCTCCAGCTTCTTTCATCCTACCATGGCGCCCCGTCCCGTATACAGTGGCGACAGACAAAAGCTCATTATAGGCATCGACGTTGGAACGACTTTTTCTGGTATCTCGTACTGGTGAGCGCAGGCAACTCCTGCCGAGGTCAAATGCTGAAGCGCTTTGTAGTCTCCTCGAGCCAGGAAAGGTTCCGCAAATTCTCCCTGTAACCAGGTGAGTTCCTTTCTCTGCGACTCTGCTGGACGCTGAAGTCTACAGATTCCCACCGCAGCCACTGGTCGGTGGGGACTCCAAAGTCCCTTCGATTGTGTACTACGACAAAGACGGACGTGCAAGAGCGTTGGGAGCGGAAGCCATGGACGAAAATGTCAGAGAACGCGCTACGGAGGAAGGATGGCAGAAGGCCGAATGGTGAGTAGTGCGTTCGCGACTCTATGCGCAGGAAATGATGAGGAAATCAGGTTCAAACTCGACATGCGTCCCGACTCCGTTTGCTTGCCTCGCCTCGACGGCGACATTCCACTGCTCCCGGCAGACAAGACCGCCCACGACATCTTCGCCGATTTTCTCAACTATCTCCTCAAATGCGCTCGCACCTACTTTAGCGAACACTACCCCAGCGGCGAGGCCATGTGGATTACTCTGGAGGACGGAATCGAGTATATCTTGACGCACCCGAATGGCTGGGAGGGCGAACAGCAGGCCAAGCTTCGCAACGCGGCTGTTGTCGCCGGACTGGTCCCGGACAATTCGGCGGGATACAGTCGCATTCATTTCGTCACGGAGGGCGAGGCGAGTTTGAACTTCTGTATTCTCAATGGACTGGCGGGGGGTCCCTTGAATGTATGTCTGGAGCTCGATCTCTATACTCTGTTCTAACGAGAACGTCGTTGCAGAAAGGGAATGGAGTCATCATCGTCGACGCTGGAGGCGGAACGGTGGATATCAGCGCGTATCGCAAGGTGTCGAACGATAAAGGCGATTCCTTTGAGGAGATCGCGCAGACTGCTTGTGAGCTCGCCGATTCTGAGCCGTTCGCCTCCGAGTCTTCTCTAATCTCGTTCTCGTTCAGGTCTCATGCACGGGTCAGTGTTCGTCACGAAGAATGCTAGAGAACATCTCGAAGGTGCGTATAAATATCCTCAAATGGTTACCAGCTGCCTTACACCCACGTTCAGTCGCCTTGAGAAACTCCAAGTACCACGCTGATATCGCCGAGATCACCGAATGCTTCGACCAAAGCACCAAGCTGAAGTTTCGCAGCCCCAACGAGTTCTCGTACATCAGATTCGGCACGCTGCGCGACAAGGACCCAGCGTTCAACATAACAAACGGGCAGATGAAGTTGTCTGGGTGCGTGAGCTCCCGCTTTGTGATCCTTTTTTATGATTACTTTTCCGTGTAGAACGACTGTAGCCACGTTCTTCAAGCCTTCAATCCATTCGATTGTTCAAGCTGTCGAGCAACAATGTGTTGCTTCGAGTGTCCCCATCTCGGCGAGTGTAACATTTCGAGCTTCTTCTCTAATTGAGCTAACTTTGCGCAGAGCGTATTCCTAGTCGGAGGGTTCGCTGCAAGCGAGTGGCTCTTTTCCGAGTTGAAGCGCCGTCTCGCTCAGTCGGGACTGGAGGTGTCTCGTCCAGATTCACATTTGTACGTACGTTCATCCTTGTCGTGCCTGCTCAGCAGCTCAATGCCTCATGTCATTCTAGCAACAAGGCGGTCTCGGACGGCGCCGTGTCTTTTTATCTAGACCACTTCGTCTCGGCTCGAATCTCGAAAGACACATACGGAATCGACATATATACAGCGTATAATTCCGCCAATACGGAACACCTTCGCCGTGCTTCGTCCACCTTCGTTGACGCTTCCGGCCAGCTCAGCATCGCAGGACAGTTCAGGTCAATCCTACCTCGGGTAAATACCACCAGTCCGTCTCGTTCCCCCTTGCTGAAATATAACCCTCCAGGGAATTAGCGTCTCGGAAACGACAGAGTTTCGCAAATCATTCCGGTGGTTACAGAGCTCTATCTCTCAACTGTCCTCGAACAGCGTCGAGGTGCTTCGCTACCAGGGAAAGAATCAGGACCCGTGCTGGCTCGATGTCGATTCTGGTACGTATCAGTGGCGATTCTCTGAGCTGCTTCAGAGCCTAATCACTGTTTCCCAGAGAACTACGTCACTCTCTGTGGTATTCGCGCCGACACATCCCAGGCGGCCGCGAACCTTCGCCCGCTCTTTGGAGAACAGGGCATGTACTACAAGCTGGAATTCGACGTCGTCTTCTCGTTCGGCACGACCGAATTAAAGGCGCAAATCGCGTGGCAGGAAAATGTGAGTTTTCGTTTTCCCGCGCGTCTTTCGGACTGCTGATAGATGACTCGTTCTCATAGGGAGTTGAAAAGAGGTCCGTGAATGCGATCTAGGCCGATTCCGTTCGATTCTAATCCCCTGTACAGAGGGCCTGCGGAAATTCTCTACGAACGCCTTGGTGAACGAGCTGCGAGCGGGTTGATCTGAAGTTCAAGTACCGTATGCGTGTCGAAACTGTTGGTAGTATGTTGGTCTGTATCTCAGCAACAGTTCGCAGTACTGTAATTTTGTTTTGTGCGGGACGTACACATCGAAGTAGAATTCAGTCGCAGTTCAAGTCACACAGAATTATGGTCCCTACTGTAATAATGCAGTTTTTCGAGATGCCTATTACACCCCCGGGGCCCCCAAAAACGGCAACCACAGCGAATACGCGGTTCCATTGACGGTCGCATGGATCGTGTTGCTGAGGGACTTGCCGCTGATTGGGGAGGTATAGAACGTGTAGCCGTCCGCAGGGGGGTGGGTCGAGTCGGGTTTGAATGTGGCGATGATACTGCTGGTTACGGGTACGGTTGTCGACCCGTCGATTGTCGACAACGATGTAACGTTGATATTTGTAGAGGGATCCTTGACCTACGGATAAGTTTCAGCACGAGAAGTATCCTGCGACAAGGAGAGAGATATCGTACGCCCACTACCATGACCAAACCAGCGATGGTGAAGCTGGAGCGCCGCGGGTCGAACAAAAGCACGTCCTGGTCGATAGTGTAGTTGGCGCCGTGGTTATCGACGATGAACGGTGCGGAACCGTCGTTGTCGTTCACCTCAAACCAGAAGTGTGAGATGGAGGTGGCGAGATCGATGGTGGCGTTAAATGAATGTTGTTTGAATGCTGCAACACCCTTGAGTGTGGCCAGGAATGACGCGTCCTCAGTCGTAACCTGGAAGGACGGAACCGAGCATCCTGCCGGAGGGCAAAACGTCCCGCTTCGTTCTTTCCAGAACATCGTCACGGTGCGGTTGAGTCCGGTATCGATAATCTGCCAACATCAGGCGCGATTCCACGTCCCAAAGATGACCATACGTACCCTCAAGGTCGCGAGGAACGCAAGCGAACCGCCCTGTGGAAACAGGATAGTATTCCACACTTTGAAGTCGAACGGTTCGATGGGGTCCGTGAGCTTGACGGTGCTTGGAACCGTGTCTATCATGCGTCCGATGAGATCGGCGCATACCTGGTTGAACGTGTCCGGCGAAGCCAAGCTGCGATGTGGGTTAGTATGTCGGATAGATACGGTGGAGTAGTACCTTTGCATGGTGGCATTACCATCGCTCGAGAATATACGAAGGTCGGAGCGGGTTGTAACATTCGACCCCACAACAAGGACATTTTCGGTGGTGCCGTCGAGATATTCTTTGACGCTGAAGCAATGTAAGGGCAAGGGGAAGGCAGAAGAGCGGTTGATGCTCACACTGTATTATCAAAGCCGAGAGTTGACGCGAAAGTTTGAATCCCAGTTGGTACGTCTTCCGTCACGACCAAAGGGAAATCGACCTGTCGCACACCGCCTATGTAGGATCAAGTTTAAGAATGTTCAGCCAGTAGTTTTGCATTCTAGACATACCGAGGCTGTGTCCGCACGCGACGAGGCTAATCATCTCAGTTTCGTTGAATCCCTGGGATTTGAACGAAGCGATGTGCGATGCAAGATCTTGCTGTGGTTCGGGCACGGTAGCCGGCCCTGCTTCAGTCGCATCGATTCGGCCGCCTCTGAATGGGATGACGGGTCCGCCGCAGCCAACGACGGCGTTGATAGCGCCCATCGCAATAACGTCGGCCACTAAGAAATGGGGTGAGTCAGCTCATCGAGGCACGAACAAACACAAACTTCCGACATATTCGTTCGGGGCCACCAGAAAATCAACCAAAGATTCAAGCATTCCAACTCCGATGTCCTGTCGTTCGTCTCAACACTTTGCAGATACAAGAAGTTTATTAAAGCTCACCTGGGATCGATCGAACTCGAATACGATTGAAGCATCCAATCCCCCGGTTCCCGTCGTACTGTCGTGTGTAGCCATATCGTGATATGCCTGTAAACGACTTGACGCAACGTTAGCAATACGGAATGTATGGACTCACCAGTCGGAGCCACTGAGCCGCGATGGTGGAATTTTCGCGCGGGCCACAGTTCAAAGCGAATGTCGAAGCAGGGCTAGAGCCAGGGCGATAGAGTTGGTCATCGAGAGTGTCCAGTAATGGGTCCGGCCAGTTGAAGACTGCGCTCGCAGCCCCGAGTACCAGGTGGACGGCGCACGATAGACGGAGGAAAACACCGACGGGATGATGGCGCATTTTCGACCAGTCAGTGCTTGGCGTTCTTTTTGAGGTCGCGCTTATAAAGTATGGTAGCCCGGCTACTTGAGGCCGCTGAACAGATGATCAACCTCGGTTGAACTGCTGCGCAAGGTTGACAGCGTGGCAGAGATTGGGGGAGAGTTGCAACTTCGCGGCGCCCGTAGCCGCCGTACGGCAATTCCGCGGCTTTTCAGTCATTTTTGGCTTTGAAGGGGTCAACCGCGACGTGTGTTTAGCGGCGAGTATGATGCCCTCGCCCAACAAGGCTCCGCAGGACTCGAGGAAGGGCTAGGTGCAGAGCAAATGGGAGTTTTCGACGTGGTCGATGCAAGGGCTCGGAGTCGATGGCCAGTCCGGGTAGGACTCGAAGAAGAATGCGCTAATTGCTGGACTCTGATTGCCCGTTTCAAGGATACCGCCGGGAACGGAGGGAGAATAATGCCCTCTCGACGTTCGCTGGTGGTAGAAGCGCGATCACGCGTGAACGGCACGAGCGAACGCAGTTATTTTAGAAATGAGGCTGGGCCGTTGGTTATCAAGAGACCAAGAAAAACCGAGCGCCTGCATTCGGTGCGCAAATGAGCCGACTACATCCATGGATCCTAGTAGATCGGACGCGTGAAACGCGAGCGGGAGCCTGCAACCCGCTCGAGAGAACCATTCCGCAAGGAATTTGGCCAACACGGCAGGATCTTGGAGCTACCGGTTTTGTCGTAGAGGAAAGGTTCAGCTGTGTCCATAGTCGCGGAGCTCGCACGACAAACGGCAAGGAGAAGACGCGGGGCATTTTGAGAATGGGATGAGTCGGGAGAGTGGTAGATATCGTGAGGAGTCGGAAGGCACTAAAGGAATATTTCAGCGAACAATTCCTCTGGCACGACATGGCGGTCAGAAGCAGAAGTGTCACGCTGTGATAGATGTGACGGTGACGGTGACCGCTCCTTGATCCCGACCACCACCATCGTTTGCGACCCCCGCTCCCTCTGGCTGTTTGCTGGGCCGTGCACCCGTCAAATAAAACTTCCGCTCCCGCCGGTCATCACCCAGATGTTCGTGATCTTGGGATCCTTCAGTTTTTACTGAGCCTCGACGCCGCCCAGCTTCATCGTGTGCGTGAGTACGACTATAGACTCTGACTCTGGGAAGCTCACTGCCTCTAGGCATGCTGAATATTATCCATCAACCAATTTTTCTGCGTATACAGTACTCGGCGGGCTTTCCGTCCTGTTCCGCCGTTCCCATTTCTGTTCCGCAGCACCCCGACGAGTCAAGTACACGCGACACTGTCACATAGGTTCCAGGCGTGGTTGAGTGAGGTGAGTGATAAGCCAACTCGAACGTCCATATGCTCTTTAGTGTTGATCGCCGTATGGACTAGCATATGCGTATGTCCTTGCGTATGTGCTCATCGTCAAGCGGAAAGGCATCAGAACGCGGGTCAACGTCAAACCTGCATAGATTTGACGCGTCGGTGGTCATGTTACCGTTGCTCAGCTCACAGCCTTCGACGGAACAACGCGCCGAATATCACATTCACGGCGCCAGAGTCCGAAAACAGCTTCATTTGTCGTTTGTCGTACGTATACGTCCGCCAACGTCGGCATTGCCAGTGGTTGGTGGCGCAAAGTGGGTGGGTGCAGTAGGCGATAGACGAACGAACGAACCTCACAACATCCGCTCAGAACGCTCCAGGGCCGGGGGTAGAGTGGTCAATAGGGAACACGCATCAGAGATGGCGTCAAATTCGAATTCCGGTCGGTTTCGGGGTGATAAACGCCATTGCCTAAAAGCGGGACGGGAGCTGTCTTTCCCTTTCCCCTTCATCTCGTCCCTCTACCATTCGCTCCTTGCCCTCAATGGATTCGTCGAACAACACCCTGCGCGTCGCCCACCGTCTGCATCACGACGACCGAGCGCGTTTGATGCGCTCGACCCGCAAGATAGGGGAGGTCGTTGGGGAAACACCACAGCTCGTCGACCTGGCGTCCAACCCTCCGGTCCCATCGCGCCATCGACGCAAGCCCTCGCTGGATTACTACTACAACGAGCTCCCACAGCCCACTGCCAATAACTCCGCCGCATCTGCGTCCATCGCCCGCCCAGTGCTCTACATTCGCCTCCCAGAGCCGGACCCTACATCTTCCTCCTTCCTTCGTCCACCGACAATGACGCCCACACCACCTTCTCCGAGTCCGACACTCACAGCCAACCGCAAACCCCGCAGCCCAGTCGGTGCAGTCCGCCGCTACGGCGTAACCGTGAAAGACGAATCCGCGCGCCGCCGTACGATGGCCAAGCTCTCGCGCACACTCGGCGAACGTGTCCCGCCAGCACTCGTCTTCCCTCCCGAGAGCGAGCGCCAACAGCGCGAAGAACGTCTCGCTCGCAGACTCACCGTGCGCTCGCTCAAGTCGGATAAAGGCTCTGTACGGTCGCCTCAGATTGGAGATCCCGGCGACCCAGCGACAAGCCTCACTCAGGGACGAAGCGACCTGGCGGATGACATGCTGCCGCCGGTGATGAAACTGCCACCGGAGCTTTTGTGCGACATCTTCCGCCTCTCGCTTCCAGATGCTTACTTGGATGGATCAAAATACGCTGCACCACCATGGACTCTGGGCCAGATATGTCGATTGTGGCGGATGACCGCAGTCGGCTACTCGTTCCTCTGGTCATTCATCACGGTCCGGACAGTGCGGACACCTTTGCCGGCTGTAGGCCATACTGCGAGTACTATTGTCGCTGCACTGGAGTGCCAACTCTCCCGAAGTATGGCAACCAAGCTCTCCATCCACATCTACTGCTCCGACTACTACGCTCTCGAGCCCGCACTCATTGCTGTCCTCCTCCCCACATCCACACGATGGGAGTTCCTCCGGTTCAGCGAGATCCAGAGCAGAGATGGGCTGAGCTGGGTTGCATCCCTTAAAGGCAATCTGCGCTCTCTGGAAGCGCTGGAATTGCTTAACTGTGGGCAGGTACATGTACCTGATGTCTTTTCCCAGAACGTACCGCGACTCCGCATTGCGAAACTCTTCGAACGCGGCTTCGAGGACTCTTCGCCTCCCGTCAACCTACCCTTCAGTCAGCTAACGCACTACCGCGCTGCGAGGACCTGGCAAGAACACACTGCAGAGCTCTCTCATGCGCATAATCTCGAAGTGTGTGTCCTTGGGTTCGGAAATATAGGAGAAAACCTACGCGCAGTCCACCTCCCCCACCTCCACACTCTTCATCTCGAAGACACGGGATTTCTATCATGTCTGTCAACCCCGTCCCTCGAAAATCTCGCTGTATTCAGCAACCGGCATGACACAACCGTCCAAACGCTCGACGATGTCATGCCGTTCCTTCAGCGCTCGGGAGTTGCCCACAGGCTGCGAAGGCTGGCACTCCTGGAGCTTGTTATGCCTCACGATCAGGTGGTCGAGCTTCTTCGTGGCCTACCCGCTCTGGAAGTGCTGGCATTGGAACTCACTCGCAGCATTCCACGTACGACCTTGGAGCTGCTCATCATCGCAGACTCAGACGCCTCGAATCCAACGGCAATACTCTGCCCCAAGCTCACTTCCTTGACTTATGGGTTTGACGAGAGTGCAGACGACCTGGCATCTTTGGAGCTCATTCCGGCGATTGCGCGCTCGCGCGCCAAGTTTCAATCGCGGAAATTCAAGCTCTTTATCTACGAATGGAAGTCGGACTCTGCCAAAGTTGGACTGACAGGAACAACAGCCGACTCATTCCGTGGACTTGCAGACGATGGGGTAGAGCTTGTCTGCGTGGCGTCGACGGATACTCATGTTTTCAACGAGCGTTGGGGTGACTTTTGAGGAGCGGAGGTGGTTGAAATATTAATAAGCGTCTGTGGTACATCCAATAATAGAATAGGCGTGATTCCGAGACAGCCTCCTGCGCGTAGCAATAAAACTTGAAATGATTAAACGAGGCTAGTTTTCGGAGGGTTGGGAGCGCGGATAAGCGTAATGTACAGTCGTGTTTAGTTGGCTATAATACATCTTATTATACAAGAGAGAACGGTTTGTAAGCATGTCACCCAAAAAGGAAGAGCCAATGAGAACGCTCAGTTGAGGCTTCCAAATTAGGAAGACAAACCAACCACCGCTCCCCAGCACGTCCCGTTGCCCTCTATGCCCCAAAACTTGGCTATATACACTGTGAACATGTATTACAATCGCTTCCCCCCCTTTTCCCCGACAAAAACAGTCCAGAAGCGACCACGGGTGATGTCCTCCTAACTTGCACATTTCTCGAACATTATGGCTTTCTGAGCAACACTGAAGCTCTCTAAGGCCCCTTGGACCGTCAGAGGACCATTTCCAAGTGTTCTTGACACAGCGGGAGTCGACTTCAGCGGAGAGCACGGTCAAACGGGCGAATCGGGCTCAATTGATGAGCCATGGGCACCAACTTGCCGCATTCCATTTGCTATGAGCGCTACCTATCTATACTTGGAATCTGGGCCGCGCGCTGCCGAGCTCTGCGAGGCAGCAGTGCGGCCCATCGTATTTGTTCTTCATACATCACGAAACACTCAAATAGTTGCCCGATGCGTAGCACGGGTTTCCCCTAGTTTATGGTATCGTCTAATTGCTTCGATTTTTTTTTGAAATTTGTTGCCAGGCCGGGCGGCATCCTCTAGATCTAGCAAACATCCAGCGCAACATCTGCCTGCCACACATCCTCGAACGTGTTGATGAGCGAGACGAGGAACAGGTGCTTGAACTGCACGCAGCCTGGGGAGACCATGTGTTCGCGGGAAGTTGGTTGTTCGTATTGAGTTTTCTAAAGAATTTCGATGAGTATCGAGCGAATGAATGGGAGCGGAGACTGCGGCACCTCGAAAAAGTTAGCAAAACCCGTTGCCACCTGGACAGCAAGTGCAACACGCGTGATAGGTGCGCCATTGGAGGAGACGATGTGCATGGTCCGGCACCAATCGACGTGTCCGTATCCCGGCCACTGTGTACAGTTCAACAACCATCCCACGAAACAAATTCAAGGTAAAAAACTCACAATAATTCGGAAGACAATCGTCTGCTTCCCGGTACCAGCGAGCACCAAATCATTTGCCCCTTGTATCGGCGTCGCAGTGCTCTTGAGGCGCAGCTCGCGCATCCAAACTCCTTGACCGGGATGGGGTTGCCCTGCGTAGTCGAAGGAGATGGCGGGAAGGAGACGACGTGGATCGGCCCTCTGGCGGCGCCAGGCCTCGGTAGGTGTATAAGGCTGAGGAGGGACCCGGCGTCTGGTAGCGGAGGTGAAAGGCATTGCGAGTTATCGAGAGGATTGTGCGGAGATTTGGAAGCGGCGAGCTCGAGGGGTAGAGAGGAAGTATCGTCGCAAGCAGCTTAAATACAACCTTGTTGGGGACGTTCCAAGCTCCAGTGGCCACAGCGAGCGACATTGTTCCAAGCGCGCAGGCAGAAAACAGCAGGAATTCGATGCGCTTTGTTGAGGCGGTGATCAAAGCGCGTCCGCATTACGACACGCGCGGCATGAGCGTCTTTGAAGTATGTTTGGACGTGGAAGTTTTGGCGTCGACACAGTCTTCCGAAGGGAGAGCTCTTGCCAAATTCTCGAGGATTTGCAAGGAATTGACTTTGAGCGGGATGGAACGTCGATGAACCGCCCGCGTTCGCCAGGAGCTCGAGCAATGATGACAGCGCCGCATGGACCTGCAGAATTGACGGTGTTGGGGCCGGTCAGTGCCTACCTAAGCTGTCGTATCAACGTTTGGGTGCCGCACATGAGTCGTATGAGAAAGGTGTGTGGCTGATTCATCACGGATCATTTCTGTACCGGGCCGCAGATAGACGCCCAGCGGGCGCTTGATGCTTAAACTAGTTAACAGGCTCCGATGCCGACCTTCCAAACGAGCAATCTACTAAACGATGGACACGGCGGGTCAACATAGGATAGGATTTATTAGCTGGCATTCCGTATGACAATGTCGAACTCGTTGTCTGACAGAACCTTCAACTCGCCCAGCACAGACTCATGCTCCGACGGACTCGTCTCGTATGGTTGAATGAGGGTAAATGACTTGAATACGCGCCCGAACTTCGGTTCCAACGCCTTCTTGCGCAGAAAGCCCCGTAACTCTTCGGGAATATCGTCCTTGGACGAAAAGTGCCAGGTGATTCGTAGTGCCTCGAGTTGTGGGAGAACAACTTCCGCGTTCAGCATCTCCATTGTCTTGGACAAAAAGTCTGCCTCAACGCGGGAGGTGAAGCGAAGGTGTAGTTTTTTGAGTGAGGGAATAGCAGCAAGGAGCTGCGGGAATAGCTGCGGGAGTATCTCCTCCGGAGTAAGCTCGAGTGTCTCGAGCATACAGCCCCATTTCGGGATAAGAGGTAGCACATGTTGAACCGTATAATGGTTCAAGGGCATTGTCAGTCGACGAAGAAGAGGGAGGACGAGGTGGCTCATAATCGGGGTGTTGGTGATGTCGAGGGATTTAAGGTGTGGGAGATGAACGACCTCGGGTGACCCTGGCGCGTTGTCACCATACAGGTTCAGGTGGACAAGCGAATTGCACCAGCGAAGGGTGGTTAGGTCGTCCACTGGCAGCAAACTGTGTATCCGATAATCAGGCATGTGCAGCGTGGTGAGCTGTTTCCACGGCACGTGCAGCGTGTAGGGAAACATGAAGAGACGCAGGTCGCGCAACTGAGATGCCCCCAATAAATCGAGGCTTGGAGGTGGTGGCCCGGGGTCGCTGGCTCCCCCCCACGGCCCCCAGTGACCCGTGTTAACGCGGAGGCTCAGATGGCACAGATGAGGGAGCGAGGCGCCGGAAACACCGCCGAGGACACCATAGGACCCCAAAGCCAAGTACAGGATGACTTCTCCCCATCGCTCCTTGTGCTCCATTGCAGCGACGAGCATATCCCGACCCAGATCAACATGTTGCGTCTCGAGGCTGAATGTCAACGGAATTGTCCGTGCGCGCGCGGACCAGAGGGACAGGATGTCGACGGAGGCTTTCAAGTCGTCCTTGAGGACGATACTGGACCACAGATCGGGTGTATCCAGCGCAATGTCCCGATATAGAGTGCAAATTTGCGATAAGAGGAGTGGTGCTGTTTCCGCACTGGGTGGAGACGGAGAGGCGGGCAGACAGCACAAGAAGATCTCGGATACGATTTCTGGTGGGATTGCAGCGGAAGGTGGACGGTGGGAGGACATGGTGGTTGTGACGAAGAAGGTCGACGGAATATCAAAGATGCGATCATTGCCTCATATACCTTTCGAAGAATCTTAAACTGTACGCGAACAATACTTGCAATGATCAATCCCCATGCCGAGATCTAGTCCAGTCCCAGCTAATCGTGTTTCAGGTCATCTGCCAGCGCGCGGTAAAAGAGATGGATAACTGGAAGCGAGTAAGTACTTACAGTAGGCAAATAGTAGGCAGTCACATGAAATATACTAGCTTGCATTCCGAGTCGACCATATTATAACATCGGCATTGAACTCGTGGCGACATATAACCTTCAGCTCGCGGCCCACCAACTCACGCTCCGACGGCCGCGTATCCTCTGGTAGAATGAGGGTAAATGACTTGAATACACGCACAGACTTTGATTCCAACGCCTTCTTCCGCAGAAAGCTCCGAAGCTCCCCGTGAATATATTCATCGTCCTCGGATGGAAAGCGCCGGGTGATTCGTAGCGTCTCAAGTTGTGGGACAACGCTATACCCATTGAGAATCCCGACTATCTTGGGGAAAAAATAGTCCGGACGGCGGTCGGTGAAGTCGAGGTGTAGGTGTTTGAGCGATGGAACGGCAGCAAGGAGCGGCGGGAATAGCTCCGGGAGTATCTCCTGTGGAGTAGTACTAGTAAGCTCGAGTGCCTCCAGCGTACAGCCCCACGCCAAGACGAGGGGTGGCAGATTTTGGACCGCTTTGCGGCTCAACGGCAATGCCAGTCGGCGTAGAAGAGGGAGGAAGAGGTATTTGATGATCGAGGCGTCGGTGACGACGAGGGATTCGAGGTGCGGGAGATGAACGACCTCGGATGACGGCGGCAGGAGGAGTTCTGGGTGGCCATGACGCACGGTCAGTTCAACGAGCGACTTGCACGCTTGAAGGATGGCTAGGTCCTCTGGTAAATGCCTCCCATAGTGAGCGATGTTCAGTGCGGTAAGCTGTCTCCACCGCACGCCAAGGAGTCGCGTGCCAGGAAAAGTCGTGAGACGCAGTTTGCGCAACTGCGATGCTCCGGATAAATCGAGGCTCGGAATTGGTCCAAGATCCGGAGCGCGGGAGCCGCCTCCGAAAGGATTCCACTTGACGCGGAGGGCCAGGTTACGCAGATGAGGCAGCGAGGCGCCGGAAACACCGCCGAGGACAACATACGACGTCGCAGGCAAGTACAGGCCAACTTCTCCCCAGCGCTCCTTGTTCTCCATCGCAGCGACGAGCATTTCCCCACCCAATTCGACGTTTTGCGTCTCGAAGACGAATGTCATCGGAATTGTCCGTGCTCGCGCGGACCAGAGGCGAACAATGTCGACGGAGGCTTTCAAATCGTCCTTGAGGACGACATTGGACCACAGATCCGGGGTATCCAGCGCAATGTCCCGCCATAGAGTGCAGATTTGTGACAAGAGGAGTGGTGCTGTTTCCGCACTGGGTGGAGACGGAGAGGCGGGGAGACAGCGTATGAAGATCTCCGATACGATTTCCGGTGGAACTTTGGCAAAATCGCCGTCGTTAGGCGACGACATGGTGGTTTGTGGAAGAGAGGCGAAACGAATCAAAGATCAGATCAGAATTGTTTTGGGGAACGATGAGCGCTTCCCGTGTAGGAGTACCGGAAATTCAAAAAGAGATCGCACAATGTTGAGTAAACTGTTTGGATGAAGCTAGACAACTGGGGTGAGGCGAGTCGAGAGTCGAGACTTGATCACAGAGATTATGGGCAAATTATGGGACTTGAAAGACTAGTTGTTCTTACACGTCTACGGACAACACTTAAATACTACAAGTCTACAACAGATGCGCTCTCGGGGGGTATCAAACGTTCTGCAAAGTTCTCTGACATTCCCAGACATTCCTCTGACTCAACTCTGACTCTAGCACTGGCAGCTTGCCTGAGTCGATCCCGAAGTAGGCTGTGCTGCAACCTAAGTATTGAGACGAGCCTTGGAGGAACTTTTCAGAATCCATTAACAGTTCCAGCAGTCTTCATCCACATGCGCGACAATGTCGTTATGCAGAACTCCGCATTACAAGCAGACGATTTAAATTAGCGCAATTTGCAAAAGAACGACCGCAAAGCCGTTGTGGAGAAATACCACTACTAAGAACCCGCGGGATGGAAACAGCGTAAGTATATCTTAGCAGAAATATCAGTACAGAATCGACGCCCGAATATCCTAACTAAGTCGCGTCGAGATCAAATACGAAGAATGGGAAAAACAGAGCGAGCTTCTACGCTGCAGAGGTCTGTGCATCGATGCAGGTCGTCCTGAGCACTAAGACCTCGGCACTCGTGCTCCTCCAGTCCTGCGTGGTATCGATTCGCACCGGGAAGGGGACGAGCCAGCGAGCGTCAGAAAGTGCCGCCAAAGATTCCCGATTCCGGAGGGAGATAAGGGCTACGGAGGGCAGCAGTCGCTGGAAAAGAGCCCATCGTGTCCTAGAGTATCCCATCTTGCACAAGGATTCTTCGTTTTCATCACATCGTAGCACAGCCACTGCCAGCGAAGCAGTGTCGGCGAGAATGCCACTGGAGCAGTCCTTCGAACACCGTGGCCGCTACATCGTCCGCCGTAGAAGGCAAACAGTCGTTAAAGCCATGACCAAGGCGATGGGCGAAAGGGAAGAGAGAGGGCAAAGAAAGGACGGACAAGATGTCGACGCGGAGAACAGACGGAGAGAGTCGGAGTGGGCAGGGGGCATGAGCTGGCGGGGAGGATGAATTGGGCCCGTGGCAAGGACCGGGCTCGGCTCTGGTGAGTCCTTCACGTCTTCCTAGATTGACCCGCCACTTTCGCCCTTTTGCTTCCTTCTCGAGCCTCGCTTGCTCGTCTCTCCCTCCTGCATTTGCCCCGGCCACCAGCCTGAACGCCAGCGGGAGGGCAAAGCCTCCGCCCAGAGCTCTAATGGATCCCCCTTTCGTCCCAGCATCTCTCCCGTATCTCCTTCACCCCGAGCGCAATCATCTCGTCGCAGGTCCTCTCCTCCTCCTCCTCCTCCTCCTCCGGCTCTCGCTCCTCCCGCTGTCTCTTCACCTTCACCGCCAGCTCCCTCACCGCGCTATCCAGCCCCGACGCCAAACTCAAATGTAGCGGGACTAGGACGTATCTGCTCTTGCTCAACCAATTGAGGTTGGCAAGATGTAGCATCACCCGACCCTCGCTATCCTGCGCTCGGCGAACCACGGCGGACCACGCAGCAGAAGGACGGAATTCCTCCACGAGCGGATCTTCCAATGGGCAAGACACCGAAATCAAGAGCGCCGGTCTCGGGGGTGCCCCAGGTGCCGTCCAATCGTGCTCGGTCAAAGGCAGCGACAACAACTCGAAGAGTACGACGAAGGGGGCGGTGTGGGGTGCGGAGGTGTGGCTGAGGAAGGCGACCGTCTTTGTCAAGATGCCGGTGAATTGGTCCTCGTAACATTGCTGCAGCAGTGCGCGGAGGAAGGTGCGATCTCGGCTGGCGAGGATCGTTTCGAGAGCTCGTACTAACGGAAGGTCAGTAATGGACTAGACGAGCGGGATGGATAAGACACGTACCTGGCGTCCAAGAGGTGTAGCGATAGCAGATGGTCCGATGTCCCGCCTTCCAATCGGCCGTTTGACACGCCTTGGTACAGTAATAGGCGGCGCGGCAGGACGAGCAGCATTTGACTGCGTTTCGTAGGTCGACTATGGGGCACTGGTCATACATCAGTAAACTGGAGTCGTTGCTCGAGGAGATACCACATACTGCTAGGTTATCGCATGCCCTCCGCATCGCAGCCTCAGGGCCGCGCAGCCGCTCCATAACCCAGAAATACCGCTGCACCATCTTAATGAATGCGCTGAGGATGGGGCCGAATGGGGAGGCCATGAAGTCGGATGATTGGAGATGGGATTGGACACGTGGGATGGCACTGCGGAGGCTCGCGACGGTATGGTGGTATGCAAGTGCTCGAGGCAGGATGCCGACGAAGACGAGCCGGACGCAATCGATGCCATTCCCCGCAAAATAACCGTTCTTCGAGGATTGGATGAGTGCATCGAGTAGCCCGCCGTCCAGCGCTTCGTCGATCCAGCCAGCTCCGATGGTCGTCGAGAGTAACCGCATGAGTAGTTGGACACAGTTCGCATGAGTTTTCACCACGTAATCGGAGGGCGACGTGTCGTGGGACATGTAGGCGAGGGCCTGTACAAGAAGCGGAACGATGTCGTGCCGGAGTAGTTTCTGGGAGAGTTTGCGCGGAGGGGCGAGGAGATTCGGTACACGGCGCTCAATATCGAGGTAGGATCCGTCCGTTGTCTGTACGATGCGCGCTACGCAGCGAATCAGACTGAGTCTAAGCTGCTCGCGAATTGATAATGTGTCGTCCACGAGCCTGCGGAGGAGCGATACGATGATCTCCGCGAGCCTCTCCCGGCCACCGACACCGTCGACAAACTCCGCGAGGCTTTGAAGGTTGTCCAAGTCATGATATTGAAGGGGAATGAGAATGAGGAGAGCCGAATTCAACGCCGTGAAGTTGTTGTCCAGAACCTTGGTGGGGAACAGACGAGATAAGGCTCGCCCGATGACTTCCTTGAAGCCCTCGGAACCGAACGCTTCAGGTAACCTCGAAAAGTGTGCCGTCGACTTGACAAATGCAAGCGCATTCATGCCCCGCGAATGCTCGCCGTTCGCCGCCAGTGCAATGCGCAAGCCAGCCGCAGAAAGCAGCTCGAAATGCGTGTCGATGAAATGGAACCAGCCCCACAGACGGGGCCAGAGCCAAGGTCCACTTTCCTGTGGTCTTGGCCGTGGAGCGCTACCCACGATAACGAAGAGCTGAAGGGCAGCAATTGCACACGGTATGACTCGCAGAAGCTCGGCCTGCGTGGCCATGTCCGTATTCTCCAGAATCTCCAGCCACTCGCCAGAAGGTATAACGGCCGGGTCGAGGTGGGCAAAGCAGATGGGCAGGAGCAGAGGGCGGTCGGATTCTCGGAGTCTGGGAGTTTGGGTCCACGTCACGACGCGCTGAATGGATTCGACGCTCGCAGTGCTTTCCCAAGCGGCGAGAGCATGTCGCTGAGGGCTATGAGCTTCGTCTCAGTAAACAGAAGCACGGAAAGCTCACCCGCAGAGTGACGGGAAGTTGCTGCAGCCGTTGACGGTCGAGCGCTGGGTGGAGATTCAGACATATTCCCTCTGTGGTCATGGCCGAGATGTCTAGACTCTTTCTAGCGGCGGGGAAGACAGTGTCAGAAGAAAGATTGCGGAAATAGCGCTGGCAACGTCGTCGGAAGGAGAATGAGGACGAAAAGCGTAGACGCACCGACGGTGGCTTGCACACTAACCGACGACTCAGATGGCTAACCCTCTTGAACGTCTCCAATAGCGCTCAAGCAACCTCAGGCCGTCCGTGGCGCTGGCTGGGCATGCAATCGTCGAAACGCAGCGAGCTTGGTGCAAGATGGTGGTAGAGAACAAGAAGACAGTTTTGCGTCACACCTCTCCGATGTCTGCTGAGTCGACTAGCGACGACTACAGCAAAACGCAAGGTCAAAAGAACAGTATGCAGAGGCCTCGTAGGAAGTACACGTAAAAGCTCAGATATGTGGCGAAGACTTGTAGCTAACGCGGCCCAAGTGAAAAGAAATCTGAATCCTCCATGGTCAATTCCTGGCGTTATCGTCCCGTCTCGCAGCTCCCTCGACACAAACAGCACACTACCCCATCCAGCTCCAACACCAGCCTCGGGATGAGGCCAAATCTAATCCCGACGCGCCCGAGCGTGACAGGGCAGAGCGAAGATGGAAGGGGAAGATGACCGAATGTGTGGGCACGTCCGACTCTGGCCTGGCCGAGATCGAGGTTGACCGTCCGAGCGAGACTCGTTCTCGACATGCTCCGCAGACCATCGTTTTCCATCTGCGGCCACTATTCCCCGGGCTGCTTGTCCAATCGCGCGCTGGGACAGCGACCCGATATCGAGGTCGACAGGCCGAGCGAGACTCGTTCTCGAAATGCTTCGCAGCCTCTCGTTCTCCATCGCCTTTGCTCCCTCGTCTGCTGTTTATTCCAGCTAGTTCTAACCGTCAGCGCGGGGAAGAAAGTGAATGAGGGCGAGTGTACAGACCGTACGACTATCGCAGTCTCATCCCATCGTGTCGGGCAGGTCCGTGCTGCCTTTCTGATCGAGCTCGCAGGTGCGTTGCTGTCGCGGGTGATACCGAGGGAGTTATGAGTCGAGTACCGGGGCTACTGCGGGCAGACGACGAATCGAAGAACTTGAGGATCGTCAGTCCATTCGGCTGGACGAATGACCTCCGTTTCGAATTGGTTGTTGGTGTACTGCTGTCTCGTTTCTAGCGAGTGCCTCGCCGCAGTCGTCGTCGACGGTCTGGATGTGAATGCGGCGTCGTTTTTGAGGCTCGAGGCTTCATATGATACGCTTCATGATCGTTGGGTATACCGGACTGGATAGAAGAGGAATGGTCAGTATAGAATGGCTGGGAGATGACAAGCACACACCATTTCCGCCTCCGCGTACCTCTATTGCATTGCTGCTGGGCCGGCCGTGTATATAGCGGTGTCCGCGCACTATTCAGCTCCGAGTATTCTATCGTCGGTTTCGTTGCTGCAAAACCGCTCAGACGGTGGGATGTGCATAGAGCGTCGCCAGGAGACGTACAGTAGTGTGTCCTCCGAAAGAGTGTGGTCGCAGCGAGAGCAGCCCAGCGTATAGGGCTTGAGCCGCCGTCTGGCGTTAAGCTGGTCTTCGAGCTTGAGCTTGAGGAAGGTGGTCAGCAAATAGTGGTAAAAGAGCGAGGAGCACTCACCGGTCGGGCTATCCTCAACCATCCTCCGGTCGTCCTCGAAGCCTACTGCTACAAGACGGACACAATGAGCGTAAGGAGAGTACATAGGCGGAGGAACGTACACGTACGATTTCCGCGTCTTTTCTACGAGCTTCGGAGCTCGGCCCTGTATGTCTCGAGCTCGTTCGGAAGCTGGGAGTGCCACGGTACGTCGTCTAGTCGAGCTGGCTTTGACGTCGCTGGAGAGGGAGACGATGTATCTTGCGTCGTCGCCGTTGGAGGACCACTTGAGCTAGAGAATGTAAGTTGGCGGAAGAAGACGACAAACCGAAGAAAGCACCTTGTTAGTGGCCAAAGGACCCTCACATCGTCCACTAACATCTCGTTCCGAGCACAATCGTTCAGCTGCCTCTTATGCTGCCCATCGGATGTCGTGGTGAGTCGATGAGGCAAGTGTGTGACTTGCCCGCAGCCTGCTTCCCGCCATCATACTGAGACAGCGCCCTCGTCTGCGCTGAGATCCAGAGCAACCCCTTTGGCTGTAGACTCTCTCCAAAAGCTCCAATGTGCAGTCCGCTGTAAAAGAAGAGTTTGCCAGATATATATCGTGCCTACGTCCATGACACGTTTTTTTTGACCTTGGTTATAGCCGCCTTAGTTGAGCTACTGTCCGATCTCATAACTATGTTCAATGTTTTCGACGCCGCCCTCCGCGGACGCTGTTTATGGACGCTGTTTATGGAGGATCTGGGGCTTGGAAAGCAGCCAGAGTGAGGACCGGTGCGCTCTTTTCGAATCTTTCTGTCTATGCTTACACCGAGTGCTGTAACCCCTAGACCACTCGTATCTCGACTATCTCCTGGAACGCTATGCTTCGCCGAATTGCATGAAGATACAAGCTCGAGTACTCCATACCCACAGCGGCGATGCTAGGAAGGGTCTGCAGCTACGTCCTCGGCAGCCCACACAAACCTGCATTCAGCTCTTCCGGAGAACCTCGACGTTAGCGCCACCCATCCACGCAATCCTATCGATATCTGCCCAACCCTTCCGCTCCGTTCGCTCATTCGCCTTCACTGGCCCGAGGTCCTTCCATCGACACACGCCTGCGTTCGTTCGACTTCGAGCGAGAGAGCGTCGGCGGGTAGCGTCATGCTCGAGCTCAGAGGTGGCACGAAGAGCTCATAGTTCGCCCATTCTGCCCCGGGCCGCATCCTCCCATTGCACACTCCGCATTCGTTCCACCTCTCTTCGTTCCCAAACCGCTCGGACCAGCCCATCGAGGATGAAACGTACGAGGAGTCGATTGCTTTCGCCACTGCATGCGAGCCCAAACGGCGGACGAGGGGAATATCTACCACAATCATCGACGCACCCGCAGACCAAGTCAAAGACCACGATCCCGCGGATGGAGACGCACTTCGCGCCTTTGTCACTCGACACAATCGCGTCTACACCATGAGCGACTGGCGTTCTCCTGGGTTTCTGAAGACCCAACCGATGTTCCCCAGCAGGTCCGGCATGCACCTCCGTAGTGGAAGCTACGTTCCTCCTTCTCGTCGTCACGTCGTACACGGCCGCCTACCCCAACTCGGCGACTTTGTCCGTCAGGTCGTCCGAGTCCCGCCAGCGTCGCCCTGCTTCCTCTCCTCCGACCTTTGACACGTCTTCGAGTTTGTCGTCGTTCTCCGCCGTCGGCCCCACGTCCAATCCACCTCTCGACTCCCTTCGACTCTTCCTGCGCATGCGACCCAGCTATCCCGCGTGCCGGACCATTCTGTCCGACAGTGACACTTGCGGTGCATCCGCCTCACTCATTCGTTGGTCGCCTCCGTGGCAGTCGAGCTGGTCGTTGGTGGCTGATATGAGACGCAGATGGAAATGCAGGCGATGATGATGAGAGCGATTCCGCGAAAGGATTCGGTTTTGGCAACCATCTCCTGGGACCGTCGATGGCGTTGGCGTTGGCGGAGGAACGGGTCGTAATCCGACAACAGCAGCCTGGTCCAAACTCGTCCTCGTGTTCCAAGATGGGGATGTCGCGCAAGTGCTTAAAGGCAGCAGCGACGTTGTCGAAGGAAGGAAGCTCTGTGGGAACGCGGACGAATCGAGCTCCCGTTGGCTTGTCCGAGACATCGACGGTCTGCCCCCATGTCTTCTCTTCCCGTTCCCGAGTTCACTGGCAGGCTCCTGGTGGTCGGCTGCTTCCGACATATCGTACGAGTATGAGTCGAAGGCGACGACAGACGATTGTTTACTTCGACCATACGTTTATATCTATCTCCTTCACTTTATAAGTAGCTGTCCCAGAATACGAGTACAATACACCTCGGAGTAGAATCTGGTCTGCTGCCTAATCCGGATTTGGATCACGGGGTCTGTGACAACCGCGTCTCTTTTTGCTTCCCGCCTCTTCGCAAAGTAAGATACTTACTAGTGGCCCTGCACCTATTGAACCGTCCTCGCCGTTTCCCTCAGGAATGGATGGCTCGGAACCGTCCCGTATGGACACCTTCTACGAGATCCTTGCTCGAGCTGCAGCACCAGGCTTCGAACGGCAGTCCCGTTTCCTTCTCGTTGAGGCAGAAGCGACCCTCACGCAGATCGAGGCTCAAATACAAACACTTCTGTACGCGCGCGACCGCCAACGGGCTCGTGTCGCTGCACTCAAATACGCAGTTGCTCCAGTCCGCATGCTCCCTGCGGACATCCTCACCGAGATCTTCCTTAACGTCGTGAAACCGCCGTCGAGATCCAAGCAGGTCAAACGAGCCTTGAACGTGTCTGGAGTGTGCGCATACTGGCGTCAGCTGGCGCTGTCTACACCGCGTCTATGGGACATGCCGATGATACTGGACGCCTCCAGCGTCTCTCCGGAATATGCAGCCGTCACGAACGACATCTTGGAACGGTCGTCGCCTCACCCCATCTCCCTTGCGCTTGTCATGGCGGATGATACAAAGCCTATATCTTCCGTTTTGCTGAAGACCGTCACCGCGTTTGTCCACCGATGGGGCAAAATCGACGTCGATTTCGATATCCTTCCGTTCCTGAAGCTCGTGCCAGCACAGACACTGCACCACCTCACATCCGCCTCCTTCAAACTTTTGCGCGGAACGAGAGGTCCACCTTCCGCGCTGTTCCTAGACGCTCCCCGTCTCTCCGGCCTGTACCTTTCCATCCGGGACCTGTCCATTGACACCCTGCCCTTTCCATGGTCGCAGCTCATGGAGCTGAACCTAACCATTCGTCCCTTCTCCCCGCTTCTTATCAGTACAATCAGCCAATGCACGTCGCTCCGTGACTTGCGACTAAACGCAGTGGCCTGGAGGCCCGGCGGCCTTCCACCTGTCTCGCATGTGGTCATTTTGCCACATCTCAAGTCGTGCGCATTGAGGATTGTGCAACAAGAAGATGGCGATCTCTGCACATTCACTCCCTTCTTTGCGCAGTTCGGGTTCCCGATGCTGCAGAGTCTTGAATTGCGAGTGGACATGGACGACGAGGAGGCTTTCCTCGGCGATGCTTTTGCGCCGTTCCTTGGTCGCTGCCCCAGTCTTGAACATCTTCGGATTTTGTTTTGCGATATGGGCAGTGATGCTTTGGGCAACATCCTCCTCAATGTTCCCTCCTTGAAGACGCTCGAGCTATCCTACTGTCAATACTGTGTCGACCACGCGTTCTTCGAGAGATTGACGTACCGACCGATGGAATCTACAGCCCCGGCGGCGCCGTGCCTTCAGAAGATCAAACTGGAGGCAGCAGGGGACGACTACGACGAGGAGAGTATTCGCGAAATGATCCTCTCGCGATGGTGGTCCGACGAAGCATTGCAGGCGCTTCCTGCGGCCCCGCTCGTCGCACGTTGGACGGATATATCGGTCTATGAATACGGGTCTGAAGAGTGCTCGAAGGATTTCGCAGCGGCGATGAACGAGCTTCGCGCACAAGGGCTGCGTGTTGATGTTAACTTCAACAAGAGCTAATGTAACCACTCGTGTTTTTTTTTTACTAAGTAGTTGTCTTGTGCTCCTTCTCTTCCTGCCTGTCTTTACCGCAACAAGTCATATTTTGCACTATCTCGGCGGTGGGATGAGACAAGGGAAACCATACCGAGAATTGAGGAATACGAGACAGGACGCAGCTAGGGCACCATCCATGACCAAGGACAAGCAGACAAGATTGTATTTCAAAAAACAAATCGAACGCTAACAATACAAGAGACAAAGCAACAGACGAGAGGGATACCGGAGTAGGAACATACGACGAGGGAGGGAGAGAGGAAGATAATGTATCCAAAGAAGAAAAGAAGAATCGAGTCGAGTCGAGTCGAGATCGAAATCGAAAGGATCAAGATACGAGTTGTAATAAGTAGTACACAGGTCAGCAGCCGCGCCGCATAGGCACCCCACCCATTGCGTCGTCACGGTAGGCGTACGAAGAAGAGCGATCCGAACCCCCGTGGGCTCGTTGACGACACATGGGCACTCCGCCCACTGGGAGCACCTTCGCCTGCACTGCCGAGTCGTAAGACTCAGAGCTGATACCGCGGTGGGCGCGTTGGCGGGACATGGGTACGCCTCCCAGTACCTCAGGCTTCACCGGCGCGGCGAGAGGAGGCGGACTGCCCTGCTGGGCTCGTTGCCGACACAGTCTGAGGGGCTCCGCCTTTGCTGTACGTATGGCCGGGACGATATCGGCAAGGAGTTCGACGATGGATGAGCGTCTGCGGGTCGATACGGGAGAGGATGACGAGGGGGGAACAGCGACAGAACGACCACCATAGGGCAGGAAGCCGTTAGGAGGGACGATAGCGCGAGTAGAGCAGAGCATGGTAGTCGTTTGTGAAGGGTGGATAGTGGTGTTGGTGGTGACGATGTGGATGGGTGTGAAGAAAGCGAGGAGGGACGATAGGCAGAGCCGGAGGTTTATATAGCAGTATAGGTAGAGGGGCGGGCGGAAGGTGAAGAGGCGGTGGTGAGACCGGCGGAATGGAGGGCAGAATGACGTCCCGCGCAGGAGCCTGAGACATCGAAACTGCGCAGACAGCAGGCATCCTCGCTCGGCGAGGTCGTTGCCTGCACCTCTGCCCACGTCTTCCCGCTTCTAATACGAGTCCGACCGACGGCCGGGCACTGGCTCCGTGCTCGGACGATAAGCGTAGGCGGTATGGAGCCAAAGGTGAGTCGCCGCGGAAGGTGATGCGGAGGCTGTGGTGAGACCCAGACACTGGGACTGCAGGGTCAAGTGGAGACGCCGATGACGTCCCGCGGAGAGCTGAGACGTTAATGTAGGAGAAGCGGGCGACAATGAAATCCATCTGGGACTACGAGAGGCAGAAGTCGGGAGAACCATGTCCTGGTGAGACATAGCTCCTATGCAGCGGGAAGAGCGACGTAGATGGAATATTGGAGAAAGATGTCGGCGGAGGAGGACCTGCGCGGTCGATGGGAAAGGTCGGAAGATAGCGCGAGGGTCGCATGTCCATGACGACGGACTCGCTTCGATCTATTCTGCCGTTCCATTGGCTGCCGCTGGCAAAACGGAGAGAAGCCCAAGAGGGAAGGTCGGCCGCGCGACGACTCGACTCGACTCGACTCGTCGCTATACCGGAAACGTCTCCCAGCGTAAAGAAGGAGCGGATTCAAAAGCCCCGGAGCGACCCATGATCATCCGTCATTCCCAGCCGGCAAAGAAAAGCCCATAATAGACGCGAAAGCGGGAGAAGATGATGACGGGGTGGCAACGCGATGAATTGGGAGGGTCGGGAAGGTAGAAGAAGGGTCGCACCGCCAGAAATGAAGAAGAGTGCTCGAGCCCCGATTTGACGCCATTGTACCGTTCCAGCAGCTAAATCCCACCGAAAACCAGCAGGAAGTTACTGAGGGCATGAGAATACATGTCCATGCACGTCCATAGACCCTCAGGAACATCTCCCGGGAGAAACTGGCCCAAATCGCCGTCCACGGATGTAGCACCACTCCCTTCATGGGCGCCGCCCCCCGTACTCGAATGTCGTGAGCCCGAGCTGAGGGGTGACTCGGCATGAGAGTTCTCGAGATTGCAATGTTCGCCGACGGGAATGAGGCGGACGCTATACATGCTTCTCGTTTTTCACGAATATGCACAGCCACTTCGTGTATGCGAGGACGGCCAAGTCGTTGTGGGTAGTGTGAAAAGACGATGAAGACGCAGGCGGAGAAGTCGGAGTAGCCGAGGATGGGATGGGTGTAGGTGGGTTTGTCGTGCCGATGCGATGGGGAGGAGAACGGTCTTCATAGCGACTGCATAATAGCTCTCGGGTTGTCGGAGGCGTCAAGTAAGCGGCGGGTGTTGTTGGCGCGATGAATCCGCATGGTCTTCGAGACTCAAGTATACTTCGTCCCATCACTGGTCTGCGGGAAAGGTCCCGCGAGTGCGCTCTTTGAAGACGGAACAAAGCTGGATAACCGCCGTACGCGACGACAAGCTTGTGTCGCAGGAGCGATGACGAGAACGTTGTATCGGGGTGCTGGAGCTCTACGGGACGCCGCTGGACACCATAAGAATACGAAGAAGAGAAGAGCCACGTATACGCACCATGGAAAAGCTATAGGTTGCCGTCGCATTCTGCCCCCACCAATGCCTTCCAGCTCATCTCAAAGCTCGTCGTTATTGTTAGCCTTCATAGAAGGAAGATTCGGCGGGAGGTGACAGCAATGGTATCGAGGCCACGATGCAACGGCGAATGGACTGGCAGGCGAGCCAGGACATCAAGCCGGTATATGCAGGGCGGTCTACGCAATGGCGAGGATAGAATGGTTCTTGCTTGAGGGTGCCAATGACCGCGAAAAGCGCCTATTCAAGGATGACCGGAAAACAACGGCTGGATTGACGGACAAACGCGTCAGCAGCGAGAAGAGGACGCGAAGTTCTGAACGCACGACTAGGTGTCCCCCCCGCCACTTGAGTTTTCAAGGAGGTCGAGCTCTTGCGCAGTCCCGGTTCTTCTCGCCTGGGATTCGGACGGCAGAGCATGGAGCGGGTGTGAGAAAAGGCCTGGTACGAAGCGAATGGATCCATCGCCGGCTCAAGTTGGCTCGAGGGCATTGAAGACTACGCAGATGGTAGCGCAGGAAGAGAACGACGACGACGGCGTCACACATCACGCCGAAATCGCGTCGAAGTAAGTATGCAGAAACCCAGAATAAAATAACTTGACGAGTGCACAGGCTGTTATTTGGCAAAGGATCGCCTATGGTACATGATAGATAAGGAGGAAGACTAAACGCGAAGAAAGGTATGGAATCGAAAGGAAGCCACGAAATGGCAAGATGTTATAGCTCAGACGCATGGTCTCCGTATCCCGCGTCACCATCTCCGTCCGTACGCCCGCCGAATCCTAGTGGTGCATATTCAGTCCCTGCTGGACTGGTTGCCGGCGCCGGGGCTCCGCCTCCACCTTAGGGAGAGTCGCTCGACGATGGAGGACGACAAGGATGGGGATGGAGAGGGATACGAGGGGGAATCATCTGTATTCGGAGTGCCTTGGTACGCTCGGTGCCGACGCAGGGGCTCCGCCTTTGTCGTACGTAGGATAGGGACGATCTCGACAATGAGGTCGACGACGGATAGACGTCTGCGGGCGGTCACGGGAGGAGACGACGCGGCAGCGATAGCGACAGAGCGACCACCATAAGGCAGGAAGCCGTTAGGAGGGACGATAGCACGAGTAGAGCAGAGCATGGTGGTTGTTTGTAGAGGGTGGATAGTGGTGTTTGTGGTGATGTGGATGGGTGTGAAGAGAGCGAGAAGGAGGATAGGCAGAGCCAGGAGTTTATATAGCGTTGCGCAAGGGTAGAGGGGCGGAACACGACGAGGCGGTGGTGAGACCGGCGAAACGGAAGCCGGAATGACGTCCCGCGGAGGAGCCTGAGACATTGCGACTGCACAGACAGCACGCATCCTCGCTCGTCGAGGTCGTTGCCTGCACCTCGGCCCACGTCTTCCCGCGTCCAATACAGGTCCGTCCGACGGCCGGGCACTGTCTGCGTGCTCGGACGATAAGCGTAGGCGGTATGGAGCCAGAGGCGAGGAGTCGGTGCGGAAGATGGAGGCGGATGCAGTGGTGAGACCAATTGCAAGACACGGACTGGGCTGCTCGGTGAAGTGGAGGGCTGGATGACGTCCCGCGGAGAGGCTGAGACGTCGTTGTAGGAGGCTCTGGGACTGCAAGAGCCCGAATTGGAGACGGCCAGGTGTCGGTGAGACATAGCTCCTATGCATATGCTCGTCGGCGAGAAGAGCCACGTAGAGGGAATATCGGAGGAAGATGACGACGGAGGGAGCTGCGCGGTCGATGGGTAAGGTCGGAAGGTAGTGCGAGGGTCGAATGTCCATGAGGACGGACTGGGACGAAGAGTCCCTCGAAAGCGATTTGACGTATTTGCCATTCCGTCCGCTATTTCCCGCGCAAAACAGCAAGAGGCCCGAGATGCAATGGGGATGCACGTCCGTATAGTCTCGCGAAGACTCCGAATCGTCGCCATTCACGAATCGTCTCGCAGCGCAAGGAAGGACTGGATTGAAAGTATGCGCAGCGACTCGTAATCATCCGATTCTCAGCAGACAAGCCGCCGGAATGGACGGGAAAACGGAATGAGATGACGGCGGGGTAGCCGCGCGATGGATTGGGAGGGTCGGGAAGGTATAAGAGTCGCATGAAGGAGAGCCATCGAGTCCCGAGTTGACGCTATTGTACTGGTCCAGCGCAAGCTCTCGTCAGAATGACAACGCAGGCCCGGAGGGTATGCGAATGGACGTCCATACACCCTCAGGAAGATCCCACCGAGAGACTGGCCCAAATCGCCATCCGACTCCGACTCCCGCCATGGGCAGCCAACTCCGTACTGGCCTGGAGCTCGGGGTGCGCCCGCATGAGAGTTCTCGAGACCGCCATGTCCCACGACGTGCGTCTGGCGAACGCAGTGGAAGTTCCTCGTTTTCGTGGATGGACACAGCCGCATCGTATGTGCGAGGACGGCCAAGTCGATGCGGATCGTGGAAAGGCAGCAAAGGCGCTGAAGACGTAGGCGGCGGAAGCAGGAGCAGCCGAGCATGGGATCGGTGTAGATGGGTTTGTCGTAGGGGAGGAGGAGGAGTCGAAGGTCTTCGCAGGAGAGTGTGTACCTCGACGCAGGGCTGTGGTTGTCGCGGGCGTCAAGCCAGCTGTGCGATGGATACGCGTGGTCCAGACTCGAATACACTTGGTCGTGTCGCTGTTCTGGCCTGGCTGGGCGTTATTTGACCGCCGTGCGTGACGATGAGGTTTTGTAGCGGGAGAGAGGGCGACGACCACGTATTAGAGGGTGCTGGAGCTTTGAAGGGACGGCACTGAGAGACAATACGCATATGGAGTAGAGACGAGGAGCTACAGATACGCACCATGGAAGACTCGGAGTCGCCCTCAGATTCGCCCCGCCACGCCTTCCCGCCGTCTCAAAGCTCCCTGGACTGCTCGCGTCACGGTACAGCGTCGAAGCTGACTCGGATATGCGATGCCGAGTGGGTCTTGCCCAATGCCACTGGTGAGCGGAATCTGACGAACGCGTCAGCAGCGATAGACAATCCATAAACACACACTGACCAGCTGCTCCTTCAGGCCTTCAAGCGCCGGTGGGCAATAGAGCTCGTCATCGACGTCGCCTACTAGCGACAAACGAGCGTTGTCCTAGCGTCGGAGGGTTCGCTAGCGGTGCGGTGAGTAGCGCGTATGAGGGTCGGCATGGTAGCGAGCGAGTAGATGCATCGCCAGGTCAAGGCCAGGGCAATGTCGAAAGCGAAGGTGGTAGTAGGAAAGAGGAACGATGACAAGCCGTTACGCGGGTTGTCACCGACGATGATCATGAAGCACTCAAATTTCCCCGGAGCTCGACTAGGCGTATTCAGTCGACTGCCACATTTCAAAGGAATCGCATAATGGTACTAGACATACAGACGAGAAAGCTAAATGCGAAGAAAGGTAGGGAATCGATACGAAACAGCAAGATAGCTTAGCATCCCCGACGGCTCCGCATCCCGCGGCACCATCTCCGCGTACAAGGACCCGCGGCATGCTCCTTGCCGACACGTAGGTACCCGCCGAATCGTAGTGGTTAGCGGCTGGGCTGCTTGCATACCCCCTCCGGCGGCCTTCGCGAGGACCGAAAGCGCTCGACGATGCAGGACGACCCCTTCAGTGGCGCTGCGAGACTGTCGCTCGTGGACAAGTGGATCAGATCCCGGAGCTCGTTGTCGATGAGGCGGCTCCAGCACCAGTTGACTCGGGGACGCGAATGATACGAGAGCGGCAGGCGAAACAGAAAAAGGGATGACGAATGCCGGGTTCTTGGGTGTGTCGAAGCCGAAGTCGAGGTAAGTTGTCCGCGTCGCGTTGGTGTAAACGCTCGGATGTGGGTATGGTCGAGGGTGATATGGTCCTCAGCCTGCCCGTCGCTCACTTCCCGCCTCTTCCCTGCGTTCCCTCTCTACGCGTCCCCTCCCCTCGTCGTCCTCAATATCCATGCCTTCGTCACTCCCGCAACGCCGACCCGAAGACGAAGACGAAGACGAAGACGAAGATCAGCTCGCAGTCGGGCAAACGCTCCTTCACTTCCTCGTAGGCCTGCTTTCCCTAGGGAACGACAGCGCGTTGCATGTACCATGCTGGAGTACGTTCGGCCGTCTGTCGTCTGTCGTCTCGGCGCGGAATACAAATTGGAGGTCAGAATAAGGTCGGGTGTCTTCCAAAAACGCGTCAGCTAATTGAGCCAAAAAGATATACCCAGCAAACGAACCTCCTGCCAGTGCGTTCTCTCTCTCTCTCGTTCGTTCTCTCGCCCACGCCCTCGCACCGACCAAGCCCCACAGCAACCGTCCCCGGTGGTCATAGACCTTGCAGCGGACGTAACGGTACAGCGAAACTCCCGCTGCACGGTGTGTGTTGATTTGCGCGAGCGGGACGGACGACACAAAGGCCCACAGGTAACATATCCTTCTCTGCGACCAATCCTGAGCTCTCGGCTCGCCAACGTGCGACATGCCGCCAGTCCCGAACCCACGCAGGTCGGTGTCGTTCTCTTTCTGTGCAACGGACGCCGGTCGTTATTTGGCCAACCCTAGTCGCCATCGGCAGAAACAGACGCAGACGGTGGTGGGTGCGAAGAGGAAGAACCCGGGCATGGGGTATAGTGTGTGAGTCCGACTTCGCGTTAGGGTGTTGTGGATGCGGATAATGAGAGAACTTCTGAAAAGCGTGGCCGTCGTCGTCCGGCAGCGTCACTGTAGTCAACCCACATTAGCACAAAGACAAGAGACAAGACAAAAGAAAGAACGCACGGAGTTGCGCCAAGTACTCAGCCCGACAGACCCTGCGGCCTCCGAGCCCCCTATCCCCGTCGTCGTGGTCGTGTGTCGAAAGGAACGCAAGAGGAAGAAGAGGTCGGTCCCTGCGCAGTTACGCTGGTGCTCTCCGACTTGGCATTCAAACAAATGTGCCAACGAGCACACTGGGAAGGGGCCTGGAAAGCCTGCGCGGGCAAAAAGAAAAAGTGAAAATGAGCGGCCGAGATGGCAGGATAGCTTGTTGGACGCACCTGCACTGCATCGCACAGCGGCATGTCCTGGGAAGCGAGACGGCGTTGGGATTGGCAGGAGAGCGGGTCGGAGGAAGTATATTCTGCGATTTCGGAGGAGAGACGTGCTTGTCGTCGTCTGGCGGCGTCACTGTAGGTAGTTCAATTAGCGCACAAAGACAAAGGGAATGAGAGAAGAGCCCACACGGAGTTGCGCCCTTGTACCCTGGGGCGACTCGACGCTGGTACAAGTATGCCGGGGCGTTAGTGGGACATCGGACGTCACGGTTCCCATTGCGGGTGCAGCGTTTCCATCGTCGCCATCGTCTGCCTTCGCGTCTGAGTCCTTTCTCACTATCCCCTCGTCGAGAAGAAAGGAAGAGTCCGAAGAAGCACATGCGCTCGGCCGAGTCAGACTCTGCAAAAGGGCTGTCGACTCGGTTGCATAGCGGCAAGTTATGGGACTCTGGGCGGGGAGGACACGCCGGAGATTGAAAGCGGAGCGCCAGTGGGTCTGACAAGCATCCATTGACATGTGGTGATTCATCGGCGATAACATCGATACTGTCAGCTGTCAGTGGCCTCGAGGATCACACGCTGCGACAACTCTCCTCCGCCCCTCATCTGCCTCGACTGGACCCACTGAAAGACCGAGAATGCATGGAACAAAGAGAAAAAGAGATGACTTGGACGGAGGTGAAGCCTCAGAGTCGGTGGAGACGAGTCCGCAGCGGTGCGTGCATCCAACGTTGATCACACAATCCGGGCTCATTTGTGTTTGGGGTCCCCAGCTACTCCTGGTTCGCAGCAACCTTTGACAGGACCAGGTTTACTCGATCTCAGATTGAGGGCAGCTTTGCGCTGATCATCACCGACATTGTTCAGTGGCTTGATAACTCAGAAGCACTGAGCGAAGATCTCAAGAATGAACTGAACTTTGAGGACAATCTGCTGTTCAAAACAAGAAGACTTTTCCTGGAGCTAGATCGAAAATCCAGGGACACAGCTCTCATCTCATCCTTCCTTGATGCTGTTTCTTCTGTGGACAGCCTGGATTATGCACTCAGCCCATACTTTGTGCAATTCAACCACAATCCCAGAGCTTTCATTTCTCAGTTCCCTGTTGGCGATGACTTCCATTCGAGAAAAGAAAAGATATGCACCAAGGCCAAGCTCTTTTGGCGTGGCCTACACAAATTGGCAGCAGAGGTCCAGTCTACAGTTCCGACCCAGTTTAGCTCTGTCTTTGAGCTGCTTGATCAAATTTCTGATATGGCTGAGGTATGACATCCAGCACATCTATGCTTGATATTGACTCTTCTACAGATATATCTGGACAATGAGAAGGGTCTGCAGGCTCTGATGGACAACCTGTCATCCTCTCTGGTCCAAGCCAATACTGTGTTCCTAGAAAGAGAATACTACAGCATTCAGGTCACCAACAGCACTGACAAGTTGATGAAGTAGGTCTCGCAGTTCATAATTATAATACAAACTTAAGGTTCATAGACTGGTTGTGGAAGGAGCTTTGGATATTTACAAAATGCACGCTGAGGTCCAGGGAGACAACACCGAGATACAGCTTATGCTGATCAACAAAATTCAAGCATTTGCTGCCCAGTTGAAGGGAGCAATGCTTTTTCACATGGTAAGTTCAAGGAGCTTGATGATTTACCACCCTATACTCAATAACTATTAGCATGAAAAGTCTCTATCCACTGCCAAAAACACACAGCTCACGTTGGAGAACACCTTGGTTTGTGTTTTGTTTCATTTTCTGTTCTCTCTGTCTGATCTTTTTTTCCGTAGGCAATGAAGTTGGCCTATGTTCCCAAAGCACGCTTCAATGGAGTGGATAAGCTTACTCGGCGAGGGTGCACACCACAAACTCGCAAGAATCTCCTATCTCATCTTGAAAAATGGGCTCTTGATGCATCTCTTGAGGCATCTGATAACATTTGTTGGCTTAGTGGGATGGCTGGCACTGGCAAATCCACCATTGCATACACTCTCTGCCAACAGTTGCAGCACTGTGGCCGACTTGGTGCATCCTTCTTCTGTTCTCGAAACGAGGAAGACACCAGGTCCTACAAGTTTCTTGTTCCAACCATTGTACGTCAGCTCCTCTCTGCATATAAGCCCCTAGTGGCTAGTCTTCAAGAGGTCAACCTTGAATCACTCAATGCTACTTATGAGGGGGACATTGACAAGCTGCTTGTTCAACCCTGGATTGCAGCAAGGGGGTCTGGATTTGAAGCGCCGCCACTGGTCATTGTGATTGATGCACTTGATGAGTTGGAAAATAATGTGGGAGATCAGTTTATACAGGAACTCATCATTGCACTTGCTGCCACTCCATTGCATGGGCTTAAATTCCTCCTCACTAGCCGGCCCCACCCTCAAATTGTCAAACATTGCCGGGATATTAAAGCACAGTTTCGGCTTGAAGATGTTGAGAAAAGTGATGCTGAGGCTGATATTCGCTGCTTCTTGCAGGTCGAACTGCCGAGTCTTGGACATGAACTTGAAACAATTGTCAAGGATTCTGCTGGCGTTTTTATATATGCTGCAACAGTTGTGCGCTATATATCTCCACACAATGCAAGACTGAGCACTCTGCAACAACTGCAGCGGCTGAAAGAATTCTTGCAAATGGGTATTGGCAAGGATCAACTTGTTGATACTCTTTACACTGCTGTGATCACTGAGGCACTTCAGAATATGGGTCCAGAGGTCAAAATTCCCAAGCGTGTTTTATGTGCAGTCACTACAGCTCGACAGCCTTTGACAATTAAGGCACTTACTCCTCTTGTGGTCGATTCTTCAGAGGCTCCGGATGAGGAAGCAGTAAAAAATGCCGTAGACAGTCTTCATGCTGTGCTCTATGTCTCTGAGCGGGATCAGAAGGTCTATGTATATCACAAGTCCTTTGATGACTTTGTGATCAACCGCTCAAAGCATGTAGAGCAGCCAGGCTTATATTTTGCAAACCGTACACAAGAGTGTTTTGACATCTTGGACACATCACTCAAGTTCAACATCTGCAAGTTGGAGTGCTCGTATCTACAGGATAATGAAGTGGAAGGGTTGGCTGATAGAGTGGCAGCTCTTGAGCCTGAGATGAAATATGCATGTCAACACTGGGCTGCCCATCTCGATTCCATGCGACATAGTGACAAAGCAGTTGGACAGATTGCTGAATCTCTGTGGAAGTTTTATCGGCTGAAGGTGCTATTCTGGATGGAAACAATGAGCCTTCTAGGAGCAGACTGCCAGTATGCTATTCAGCAGGCTCGAAGTTGGGCAATACAGGTTTGTGAGCTTGTTTTTAAACCGATATTGCTTTAAAGGATGTCAGGTTTCACCCTCCAAGGAGTTGATTGAATACACAGCAGCTGTTCAGCGGATATGGGCAGTGTTCAAATCCAGCCCATGTTCCGCATACACTCCACATCTTTACATCAGTTGTCTTGCATCAGAAATGGGGCAAACAGGGAATCTAAAGCAGTGGCATGAGAAGTTTGCAGGTCTGCATTTTATAAGATGTCATAGGGTTGCCAGGAGCATCACACTGATACAAATGAAGGGGCACAGCGACCGGGTGGCCTCTGTGGCCTTCTCCCCTGATGGCACACAGATTGTGTCTGGCTCAGACGACAAGACTGTGCGCATCTGGGATGCAGCCACCGGGCAGCAGCAGCAGCGCATGGAGGGGCACAGCGACCGGGTGACCTCTGTGGCCTTCTCCCCTGATGGCACACGGATTGTGTCTGGCTCTTGGGGCAACACTGTGCGCATCTGGGATGCAGCCACCGGGCAGCAGCAGCAGTGCATGGAGGGGCACAGCGACTGGGTGACCTCTGTGGCCTTCTCCCCTGATGGCACACGGATTGTGTCTGGCTCAGACGACAAGACTGTGCGCATCTGGGATGCAGCCACCGGGCAGCAGCAGCAGCGCATGGAGGGGCACAGCGACTGGGTGACCTCTGTGGCCTTCTCCCCTGATGGCACACAGATTGTGTCTGGCTCTCGGGACAACACTGTGCACATCTGGGATGCAGCCACTGGGCAGCAGCAGCAGAGCATGGAGGGGCACAGTGACTGGGTGACCTCTGTGGCCTTCTCCCCTGATGGCACACGGATTGTGTCTGGCTCTTGGGACAACACTGTGCGCATCTGGGATGCAGCCACCGGACAGCAGCAGCAGCGCATGGAGGGGCACAGTGACCGGGTGACCTCTGTGGCCTTCTCCCCTGATGGCACACGGATTGTGTCTGGCTCTTGGGACAACACTGTGCGCATCTGGGATGCAGCCACCGGGCAGCAGCAGCAGCGCATGGAGGGGCACAGTGACCCGGTGACCTCTGTGGCCTTCTCCCCTGATGGCACACGGATTGTGTCTGGCTCTTGGGACAACACTGTGCGCATCTGGGATGCAGCCACCGGGCAGCAGCAGCAGCGCATGGAGGGGCACAGAGACCTGGTGGCCTCTGTGGCCTTCTCCCCTGATGGCACACGGATTGTGTCTGGCTCTTGGGACAACACTGTGCGCATCTGGGATGCAGCCACCGGGCAGCAGCAGCAGCGCATGGAGGCGCACGACCCGGTGACCTCTGTGGCCTTCTCCCCTGATGGCACACGGATTGTGTCTGGCTCTCGGGACAACACTGTGCGCATCTGGGATGCAGCCACCGGGCAGCAGCAGCAGCGCATGGAGGCGCACGACCCGGTGACCTCTGTGGCCTTCTCCCCTGATGGCACACGGATTGTGTCTGGCTCTCGGGACAACACTGTGCGCATCTGGGATGCAGCCACCGGGCAGCAGCAGCAGTGCATGGAGGGGCACAGCGACTGGGTGACCTCTGTGGCCTTCTCCCCTGATGGCACACGGATTGTGTCTGGCTCAGACGACAAGACTGTGCGCATCTGGGATGCAGCCACCGGGCAGCAGCAGCAGCGCATGGAGGGGCACAGCGACCGGGTGACCTCTGTGGCCTTCTCCCCTGATGGCACACGGATTGTGTCTGGCTCTTGGGGCAACACTGTGCGCATCTGGGATGCAGCCACCGGGCAGCAGCAGCAGTGCATGGAGGGGCACAGCGACTGGGTGACCTCTGTGGCCTTCTCCCCTGATGGCACACGGATTGTGTCTGGCTCAGACGACAAGACTGTGCGCATCTGGGATGCAGCCACCGGGCAGCAGCAGCAGCGCATGGAGGGGCACAGCGACTGGGTGACCTCTGTGGCCTTCTCCCCTGATGGCACACAGATTGTGTCTGGCTCTCGGGACAACACTGTGCACATCTGGGATGCAGCCACTGGGCAGCAGCAGCAGAGCATGGAGGGGCACAGTGACTGGGTGACCTCTGTGGCCTTCTCCCCTGATGGCACACGGATTGTGTCTGGCTCTTGGGACAAGACTGTGCGCATCTGGGATGCAGCCACAGGGCAGCAGCAGCAGTACATGGAGGGGCACAGCGACCTGGTCACCTCTGTGGCCTTATCCTCCACACCTATTCAGCCCCATGCAGCCAAGCAGCTGGATAACTGGAGTGCACCTGGGTGGCTCTGCCTACCCCATAGGTCCCCCATTCCTCTTATCTGGTATCCGCCAGAGCTACACACAACTCTTGTGATCTGGCCTTGTCTCCTCCGAATTTCCCAACAAGGTATAACCTATTTAGATGCCTCTGCGATCCCTCATGCCTGCAACTGGGTGAATTGTTACTCTTACTCTATGCCACAGTATTTAGAGGAAACACTGGGAACATCCTCTCCAAGTAAGCCTCCAACCATTTAGTTTGTTTCTGATTGGGGCTAAATTAAATGGAAATGGTTCATAAACTGTTTATAAATGTTTAAACCAGTTTCCACATGGTTTGGGTTGAACAGAAACAGTACTGGTTCTTACAGCATTTACCAGGTTTATTATGAGCTTCCAATTAGGTATGTTGTCTTGCCAATGGCTCAAAGAAGGTTGGTTTGATGCCAGGTAGTGTGCAGAGTTGGTATTGGATATGTCCGGGCCATGGCAGAGCTAAGTGGGTCGCCCGACGCTGATGTGTCAAACAGCAACCTGCTGGTGGCATTACGGAAACTGTCGGGTCCTAGTCAGCCTTCCATGAGGCCGACTATCTCAGACTATCCTGACTAGGGTTGCCACAGCCTGACGATTGCGTGAACCAAATGAATATCCACGACTATGCTAACCTACTAGGGGCCCACTACGTGCAACCATCGTCTTGTGCAGCTTGCCACCAGCGTCACGATCCCATCCAGTTCTCAATTCACCTCGACACAAAATATTTTCAAATCACGATGCTATTTCAAAGTTGAAAGCCATAGTAGTACAAAGGCGGAGTTGATACTGTACTATTTCGACCTCAAATTCGCGTAATGTGTAAGCGGGACCCCTGAACCAAACTTATACAAATGCATAATGCGTAAACTGCGATTTTCCTATCAAAATCAGGCCCAAGTAGGCTATATTACATCAAAATTCCGGCCGGCATGACGCTGGCCTTCCATATATAGTAATTTCATCATGATGAACTTGTGACTCCCCGAGAGTATGTGTAATGTGTAAGACCCCCGAACTTGAGGTCGAAATAGTACAGTATACAGGGGAAGACATTAGTGAAGTTGACTGAACTGAGTTAACGACGCACCAGCATTAAGCGCTAAGCGATGATTGAGAGCATAATCCTGTGCACATCGTTAGCTTCGTTTGCAGTGCCAGTTCGTGCAAGTACATCAGGGTGAGATGATTCGACCAGTCTGACTAACGAGTGGTTGCAAGAGATAGATGCGAGAGTGAATGTCGATGGGAGGGGGCACAAGCACATACATTGTTCTCGATATGCATCCATCCAGCAAAATGATCGGTTGATAAATCATCACAAAACATCCAGAGGACACACATTCAAGTACAAAATGGCGGCATCCTTTGTCACAAACAAGTCTCTGAGAGAGAGGTCACTTGTGAGGTGACACTCAAACACACTGTCCAAACAATACAAGCAAGGTAGAGGTCCCGGTAAGAATGGGACAATAGTGTTGCAATGCACTGGGGACTCGGACAATGTGCCAGAGGCTCGTTATACAAGTGGTAAGAGAGAAGAGGGCTCAGATGGGGGGAAGTGATCGGAATAAAAGCACTAGGGAGTACACTCTGTAGCTAGGGTATATATACTACTGGTAAGTGGCTGTGTACAGCTCCATAGCGATGTTGTCCATGACCTCATAGCTCCAACGGCTCCAGCGATGTTGTCCATGACCTCGTTGCTCCAACGAGTCATCCCTGACATCATGGCAGACACGGTCACATGATAATCACATGGTAGGAGGCTATGCAAGGTCACCGGGTCAAGATATACAAGGCTTGACATCCTTGGCTGCTTAGAAGTTTGGTTTATTGTGCTCCCGATAGCAATACTTGAACCAACCCCGATACTGCCATTTATGCTCAGAACACAGCATGAATAACTGAAACTGGAGACACACCATCTCAATGGTTCAGTTCACAATGAAACTTGGGGAGGAATATGATTTTGTGTCTGCAGCGCGTTATGAGCTCTTCCAGCATCAAAACTTGATGTTTAAAATCGTCCTGGTTGCTCAAAAGACGGGCCATGCATCAATCAGTGTTCTCGATAGGGAAGACCGCCTTGCATTTGACACGCATTTGAGAGACGTTGAACCCACGCTCTTCTAGAACGCTCTTCAGTCCCTTTGTGTTGCCATTCAGAAGGGTCATTTGCTGAGGCTTTCCTCGAAGCTCTGCACAGGGATCGGATTCGGGAATGACTGTATTGTGTTGCTTGCACTGCTCCATCGCTCTTGTTCATCTCAAACACCTTCAGTGCATCGGATCCAAGCAATCCATGAGCAGAGGAGTTGTCAAAGATGAACAGACCTTGTTTGTCAGGCCCAAAGTGCTCCTCAAAGAATCAATTGCATCCTCCATTTGTGGTTGCAGGGGGGTTAGCCCCAACCCTAGTCTTCCTGATATGGAAAATGAAATGTGAGGTTGTAACCCAGCATGATGGTGTACCCAAACACGAGGCCAAAATACATAATAGATGGCTGTCCATCATAAACGAGAGACTCGAGATGGACAAGAGCCCCACAAACTGACGATGTCATTGACGTCGCCTACTAGCGACTAACGAGCGCGGTCCTGGCGTCCGAGGGTTCGCTACCGGTGGGGGGCGGGTCGGAGTAGCGCACCGGCGTTTGAGGGTGGGCTACCGTGGGCATGGTGGAGGAGAGCGAGTAGAGGCACAAGGCCAGGGCACTAGCAATGTCGAGAGCGAGGTAGTGAGGAAAGAGGAATCAAGTAGTTTGAGTAGGAGTGTTGCAAAGCATCGCATACTGTAGTATTTTAATCAATTTGTATGGCCTTTTCGGCGTGACATCGGATACGAAATGAACCTTTCGTATGATGCCATCAAATTGCCTTATATGGCCACTTTTTGCGCCGTAGGCGCGGAAAATTATGCAAAATTACCGTTTTGGGAAGGGATTTTTCGACTTCGGCCGTGACATACAAAAAAAAATCGTATGATTGGGCGGTGCATGACACGTGACATTCAAATTGACTAAAATACTACAGTACTTAGCGGTAATTGCGTCGTCGGTGAGAGGCAAGATGCCGGTATGTGGCCCTGTTTGGTAACGGCTTCCCGCCACTTGCTGATGGCTTCGATGCGGCGATCACTGTCAGTGACGGTCTGCTAAGCAATCCTCTTGTCTTCCTTTTCCTTCGTTTTGAATGCCGCCGCCAGGAACGTATACAGACTAGACTCGGTATAGCTCTCGGCAGTCGGTATGCACTCACCTCGGCCGCGCGTTACGCATGCGCAACTTTTGGTTGCCGCCGTCCATCCCCGACTCGTCGACTCCGAGTCTAGGACCCACGTTCGCTCTGTCGCTGATCAGGTATCTGCACCATCCTCCCCTCCCCTCCCCTCCTCACCTCCGACATAACAACACGACATGAAACCAACCGGGGCTATGCTCGCGTATCGCGTATCTATCGGCATGAGCGCCCCACAATTTACATGTAAAACGGGCAACGATCTCCGCCCGAAGATCTCTGTCTCATCTGCTCTCCTCCGCCCGCAACTCCCGCTCTTTCCTCTCCCTTTTCCTCTCTCTCTTCCTGGGGTGCCATGTCCCCCTCAAGCTCAAGACCTGCATGGCTCCCTGCGTCCTTCCGCATGCACAGCAACGGCAACAGTGCGGGACACCCCCTGTTGCCGACGAACGGGAATGCAGGGGACGCGTTTAACGACGACGATGATGTGGAGTTCGAGATGGAGCGGTTCGCGCAGGAAGGGGAAAGAGGGTTCCGGGAGAGGGTATGGCGGTACAGGTGGTACACGCTCGTGGTGCCAATCGGTCTCGTCGTGCTGGTCTTTATCGGCTTCAAACGAAGTTCCAGTTCCAATCCCAATCCACCTCCGAACCGTACGTCGGCTCGTCCCCTCCCCTAAAACCATTTCACTCACATAACATATCTCCAGCACCCTCAACCTCCACCCCCGCCGCCAACGCCGCAGTCTCCTCCCTCCTCTCCGCCCAATCCTCCTCCCTCGCACAAGCAATCTCCCGGTACCGTCTACGCAACAACCGCGACCCGCCACCCAACTTCCCCGCATGGTTCGCCTACGCGCAGAACCACTCGTGCTTGATCGACGACTACGAACAAGTCGAGCGGGACTTTGCCCCTTTTTACCAGCTGGCAAAGGAGGATCCGGGGTATTTCAAGAGGATGATGGAGAAGGCTGCGGATATCGTGCGTTTGTTCGGTTTGAATTCCGCCTAGCGCGGTCCGCTGATGCGAGATGGAATAATACAGATACACGCACAGGGACTCGGGATGACGACGGGCGTGTTTGGGAACGGCACGTTCAAGTATACCGACGGGCATGGTGTGATGTACACGAATTCATGGCCACGGACTTTTGGACGGGTGCGTCTCGTTCCTTCTCCTTCTCCTTCTTCTTAACCCTAATCGAATCTAACCACCGCATGCAAGATCGCGCACCTAATGCCCAACATGTCGCTCATCCTCAACGGGCGCGACGAGCCGCGCGTGCTCTTCAACCCCCGCAAACTCGACGTCGACATGAAGCACCAGGCGCTCTCCCAACCAGACCCGCAGCCGTTCGCACACTCGCCCGCCCCGACGGACAAGTACTTCCGCGACGAGATGGGGTGTGTCATACCGAATGCGCCGATGGGGTTCACGGACGCGGGGAACGATGCTAGTGCTTGTGCGTCTGCGTCCTTTTCTACTCTCCTTGCGGTTGCGCTAAAAAAGGGAATTCGCAGTCATGCTGTTCTCGTCAAGCACCCAATTCACCACGGGCCTCTTCCCCGTCCTCAGCGCCACAAAAGTCTCCCCCTGCTTCTCCGACATCCTTGTCCCCAGCGAATTCTACTACTCCGACTCCGAGTTTGCCGCGTCCTACGCCTACCCGGATAACGTCGCCTGGGCAGACAAAGACCCGCGGATATACTGGCGCGGATCCTCCACGGGCGGACACATCACCGGCGACAACTACCACCGCTTCCCGCGGTTCCGCCTCGTGGATATCTCCCGCACGGAGCGCGGGAAGCCGCTTATGGACGTCGCGCTCAGTGCGTTCCACGAGTATCTGTGTGGTGCGGGATGTAATGCACACGAGCTGATGGATACGTATGGGATGGTGCGTGCGGGGACGGAAGTCAAACGGCCCAGGGAAGAGGTGTATCGGTATAAGTATCTGATGGATGTCGACGGGAATTCCTTCTCGGGAAGATATATCGGGTTATTGAAGAGCGGGTCGTTGGTCTTCAAGGTGTGTACCTCCCCCAACCCCAACCCCAAACCCAACCCTTCCCTCCCTAACCTCCCAAACAGTCAACGATCTTCACCGAACCCTTCACCCCCTGGCTCCGTCCCTTCGAGCACTACATCCCCGTGCTCCCGGACCTCTCGGACCTGCTCGACAAGATCACCTGGGCGCAGAACAACGACGCCGAGGCGCAGGCGATCCAGCAGGCTGGCAAGGCGTTCGCCGAGCGCGTGTTGACTGACGCGCAGTTTGATTGTTATTTCGCGTTGGTGATGTTGGAGTGGGGGAGGTTGCAGGGGATGGCGGAGGCGGCGTAAGGAGCGGAGAAGGAGAAGGAGAACGTCTTGCGCGCAGACTCACCGTGCGTTCGCTCAGGTCGGACAAGGGCTCTATACGGGAGTCGATCGTCAGCAGCAGCAGCAGCCGTGTGTCGCGGGAGAGAGAGAAGCGCAAACGGGCCGTCGAGGACAGCGAGAACGACATCTCGCATGGCTGGGTGTGGGTTGGGCGGCCGGAGGATATCCCGGCGGGGGTTCAAGTCAAAGTCACGCGCAGATAGTGGCGCTCCGTTCAATTGGTACCCTTCGCTGCAACTCGAAGAAGCGGAAGAAGATCCAAACGACACCCCCACCCCGTCGGAACTGTCGACGCAACTCAGTCCATACACTTCGTACACAAACTCGTCGTTGCGCGTTCAGCGCAGGGAAGAAGGGTGGAGCGGGGACTCCGGGGAGTGGGTCGGCGGCGTGCAGAATATGGACGAGGTGTTGAGAGGATTGCGGAGTTTCAAGGTCAAATGAGCCGGTGGTGGTGGACTTATTGATTGTGCTGTATGTCTCTGTCTTTACCGCAACAAGTTATATTTTTTGCATTATCTCGGGGTGGCGGCGCCAAGCGGAACGATACCAAGAATATGCGGAACGAACGATGCGAGATAGGACGGAGCTAGGGCCGACTGGTTTTACGCGTCATCGAAGACCAAGGAAGGACAAGCAGACAAGATTGTATTTCAAAAGCAAAACGAAGCTTGAAATAATACAAAAGCAAACAAGAACTAGTCCGAGAGGCCAGGCGTATCGGAGGAACATAACGATACGGCGAGAGAAAGAAGACGAGATGAATTGTATTCGAAAAAGTCAAGATACATGTATGAGGGACCCAGCAGCCGCAACGCATCGGGACCCACCCATCCCATCACGAGGCGTACGTATCCGAACCCCGGTGAGCTCGTTGACGGCACATGGGTACTCCCCCCACTGGCAACAACTTCGCCTGCACCGCCGAGTCGAAGGGGCAAGAAGACTCGGAGCTGATGCCACGGTGGGCTCGTTGACGGCACAAAGGTACTCCTCCGAGTGCCTTCATCTGCGCAACGTGAGGAGAACAGGCATCCATACTCGGACTGCCTTGCTGGGCTCGTTGCCGACGCAGAGGCTCCGCCTTTGTCGTGCGTAGGACAGGGACGATATTGGCAATGAGCTCGACGATGGATGAGCGTCTGCGGGTCGATACGGGAGAGGATGACGAGGGGGGAACAGCGACAGAACGACCACCAAAGGGCAAGAAGCCGTTAGGAGGGACGATAGCACGAGTAGAGCAGAGCATGGTGGTTGTTTGTAGAGGGTGGATAGTGGTGTTTGTGGTGATGTGGATGTGGATGGGTGTGAAGAGAGCGAGGAAGGCACTCTAAGCAGAGCGGGGTTTATATAGCAATGGGACGGGTAGGGGCATGCAGAGGCAGCGGTGAGACCGGCGAAACGGAAGCCGGAATGACGTCCCGCGGCTGCGACTGAGACATTTGCGCAGACAGCACGCATCCTCGCTCGTCGAGGTCGTTGTCTGCACCTCTGCCCACGTCTTCCCGCTTCTAATACGAGACCCTCCGACGGCCGAACACTGTTTGCATGCTCGAACGACAAGCGAACTCGGTATGGAGCCAGAGGCGAGGAGTCGGTGCGGAAGATGGAGGCGGAGGCAGTGGTGAGACCAATTGCAAGACACGGACTGGGCTGCTCGGTGAAGCGGAGAGGTCGATGACGTCCCGCAAAGAGGCTGAGACATCGTTATAGGAGCAGAGGGGCACGGTGAGATGCCTCTGGGACTACGAGAGGCAGAATTCGGGAGAGCCATGGGTTGGCGAGACGTGCCTCCTATGCATATGCTCATCGGCGAGAAGAGCCACGTAGAGGGAATATCGGAGGAAGATGACGACGGAGGGAGCTGCGCGGGCGATGGGCAAGGTCGGAAGGTAATAGCACGAGCGTCGTATGTCGATGACGATGGACTCGGACGAAGAAGATCAGAAAAAAGCGATTCGACGCATTTTGGCATTCCACTGGATACTATCTCCCAATATAAACGAATGAACGGAGAGAAGCCCGGGTATCCACGTCCATATACCCTCGCAACGACTTCGAGTCACGCATCGTCTCCCAACGCAACGAAGGACTAGACTCAAAGCTCAAAGCCTCGTCGCATGCACACTGGCAGGAGATGATCATTCGCGTTTCCCAAGACGCAAGCACAACGCCATTGTAGACGGGAAACGGAAGGAGATGACGACGAGCTAGCCGCGCGATGGATTGGGACGGTCGGGAAGGTATAAGAAGCGTCGCATGGTCCATAGGTAGAGGAGAGTCGTCGTGTCCCGAGTTGACGCCGTTGTATCGTTCCAGCAGCCAACTCCCACCCAAAACGGCAGCAAGCCCTAGATGGAATGCGAATGGACGTCCAGAAAACTCGCCGCCAGATAATAGCCATCCGACTCCGACTCCCGCCATTGGCAATTCTCTCCGTACTCGAATGGCCGGAGCTGGTGCTCGAGGTGAGCCCGTATGCGAGTTCTCGGCACCGCCATGTCCCACGACGTGCGTCTGGCGAACGCAGTGGATGGTCTTCGTTTTCGTGGAGAGCACAGCCGCATCGTATGTGCGAGGACGGCCAAGTCGATGGGGATAGTGGAAAGGTGGAAAAGACGCTGAGAACGCAGGCGGCGGAAGCAGGAGCAGCCGAGCATGGGATCGGTGTAGGTGGGGTTTGTCGTAGGGGAGGAGGAGGAGGGTCTTCGCAGTGAGTGTATATCTCGACGCAGGGCTGTGGTTGTCGCGGGCGTCAAGCTAGTTGTGCGCATGGATACGCAGGGTCCAGACTCCAATACACTCCGACGTCGTGTCGCTGTTCTGCCTAGCATGGGCTGGCAGTGTGTTCTTTGACCGCCGTGAGTGACGATGAGGTTTTGTAGCGGGATAGAGGGCGACGACGTCGTATTGGGGGTGCTGGAGGATTCAAGGGACGCCGCTGAGACACAATAAGGATATGGAGTAGAGACGACCAGCTACAGACACGCACCACGGAAGAGTAATAGGCCGCCGCCGGATTCTGCCCCGCTCACCCTTCCCGCCGTCTCAAAGCTCCCTGGACTGCTCGCGTCACGGTACAGCGCCGAAGCTGACTCGGATATGCGATGCCGAGCGTGGCGGCGTGGCTCGGCGTGGTTCTTGCGGGATGCCACTGGCAGCGACGACCGGAAAACATGACTGGAATTGACGAACGCGTGAGCAGCGATAGAGGATCCATGAACACGCACCAACTAGCCGCTCCTTTGAGTCTTCAAGGGCGGAGGCTTGGCATTGACGTCGCCTAGCGACAAACGAGCGCGGTCCTGTCGTCCGAGGCTTCGCTAGCGGTGGGCCGAGTAGCGCGTTTGAGCGAGTAGATGCATCGCAAGGTCAAGGCAAGGGCAATGTCGAGAGCGAGATTGGTAGGGACGAAAGAGGATGATGACAAGCCGTTCTTCTTGTGACCGACGGCGAAGAGCTCAAGCTTCCCGGGAGCTACGCTAGGCATATTTGAGTTGAGTTGGTACAAGAGATATCCGCAAGAGATACAAGAAATACACAAAAAACAGAAAACCAAACACGAAGAAAGGTAGGGAATCGAAAGGAGCATACGAAAATGGAGGATAATTTGCTAGTAGCTCAGCAACCCCGCTCCGCATCCCGCCACCAGCTCCGCCTCGTATGCGTACAAAGGACCCGCGACATGCCCTTTGCAAACACCCGCCGAGTCGTAGTGGTCGTATCCAGTCCCTGCTGGGCTGCTTGCCGCCGCAGAGGCTTCGCATTCGCCTTGGGTACGAGGAGAAGGGAGAGTCGCTCGACGTCGATGGACGATCGCTCTAGTGGCGTTGCGATGGACTGTGGATGACGCAGACCCCCAAGCTCGTTGTCGATGAGGTGGATATATACATTCCAGCGGCTCCAGCACCAGCTGCGAATGATACGCCAAGGAGGCGGGATTGTTGGGAGCGGCGAGCCACACGCAAACAGGGAGGACGAGTGTCGGCGTCGATCCTTTCCGCGCGTGTGTCGAAGCCGAAGTCGAGGTCGAAGTCCCAAGTCGCGTTGGCGTTGGCGTAAACGGTCGGATGTGGATACGGTCGAGGGTGATACGGTCCTGGGATAAACGCAGCCTCTGCCCGTCGCTCACTTCCCGCCTCTGCCTCGCGTTCTCTCTCTCTGCGCATCCCTTGTCCTTGTCGGCGTCAAGACCCTCGTCACTCCTGCGCCGCTGATCCAAAGACGAAGACGAAGATCCGCTCGCAGTCGGGCAGACGCTCCTTTTGCCTCCTCGTAGGCCGGCCTCCGGGAACGACAGGGCGTTGCGTGTACCATGCTGGAGTACGTTCGGCCGTCTGTCGTCTCGGCATGAAATAAACATCGGGGGTCGGAAGATACACGTCCGCCGCGATGGTGTCGTCTTGCAAAAACGCGTCAGCTAATGGAGCCGGAAGATATACCCCAACACACGAACCTCCTGCCAGTGCGTTCTCTCTCTCTCTCTCTCTCTCCCGTTCGTTCTCTCGCCCACGGCCCTCGCACCGACCGAGCCCGGCAATAACCGTCCCTAGTCGCCAATGCTCGCCATAGACCCTGCAGCGGACATAACGGTACAGCGCATAGTCGCAGTCGGCGTGGAACTCCCGCTGCATGGTGGTGATCTACGCGAGCGGGATGGACCCCACGGAGGCCGGTGTACGCGTGGCTGTTAAGAAACGAAGCATCAGGACAAGGGGCGAAAGGAAAACGGCGCAAGGAAACACGCACTCGTCGTCGATGATTATGAGCCCCGCAACACAAACGAAGAACTCGCTCCAGGCCCCTCCGATTCCTTGCGCGCAGCGGGTGGATGGAATGCAGTGCCGATGGCGGACTGCGTCGTCTTGAGCAGTTTTTGGCAACGGCGACGAGCGGCGGGAAAGGCAGCAGTTGGAGCCGGGAGGGTGTTTGGTGTTTGGATGGGTGGAGAGGAGGAGGGAGGGTTGTTGGCGCTGGTCCCGCAGGTAACATATCATCTTGGACGTCTTCTCGACCAATGCTGACTCGGAGCTCTCGGGTCGCCAACGCACGATATGCAGCCAATCCCAAGCCCACGCATCCTGTCCGGGTCGGTCTCCTTCGGCAACGGGTACTCCTTCGTTGTCGTCGGCCATCATCTGTTCGTCATCCGCAGAAACAGACGCAGACGGTGGTGGGGTGGATGTGAAGAGGGACTCGACGTAGAGGCGATATCAGAGTGAGTGCTTCTTCAATTCCAACTTCGAGTTAGGGTGGAGATGGGGATGAGGAAAGGCGTCGTCGCGGTCGTTTGACGGCGGCCAAATCAGCACCAAGACAAGACAAGACAAGACAAGAGACACACGGAGTTGTGCCGAGGACCTGCGGCGACGGCGTCGCAACGGGTGCCTCTGAGTCCGAGGCCTTTCCAGCTCGTCGTCGTCGTCATGTTTCCTAGTGTTGAGAAGGCAAGAAAAAGCACACGGCGGAGAGTCAGACTCGGTGCAAACGCGTGCCGATCCAATGTAGCTCTCCGACCGCACAAATGCGTCAACGAGCGCTGGGAAGCGCAATCAGCAGCGGAAATCGCAGGATAGACCTATTAGACGCACCTGCACTGCATAGTCCGAGTACTAGTGGCGCCGCGCCCACGGCGTGTTGGAGCTCTGAACGGGGAGGGGACGCTGGAGGGCGGGAGAGCGGGCTGCGGAGAGCAAAGATCTGACAAGCATCGCGACATGGTGGAGCAGCCGATGCCGAATTGAGCGATGATAACGATGCGACAACTTGAAATGCACCGACGATTGGCGTTGCGTTTACGCAGGAAAGGCACTGTTGGGTGTGGGGAGAGATCCCGCTGCAGGACCACCGCTGCGCTGCGAGAGGAGGCGTGGCAAGCCAAAGCAGCTCGGGGTGATTCATCGGCGATAACATCGCTGCATCGATACGGTCAAGCTGTCAGCCTGAGTGTCAGCAGGGCTCGAGGATCACACGCTGCGACAACTCTCCTCCGTCCCTCATCTGCCGCTACTCGACAAAGCACCGAGAATGCCTGAACCCAAGGGAAACAGCGACAACTTGCCAGACAGAGGTGATGCCTCAGCGGAGACGAGTCCGCAGCGGTGCGTGCATCAAAAAATTGATTCCACAACCTGGGCTCATCTGTGTTATCATGCCCCAGCTACTCCTGGCTCGGAGCAACCTTCGACACAACAAAATTCACTCGATCTGATGTTGAGGCTGGTCTTGCACTAAGCATCACCGACATTATTCAGCGGCTCAATGACTCGGATGCGCTCAGCAGAGATCTGAAAAATGAACTGAACTTTGAGGACAACCCGCTGCTCAAAACAAGAAGACTCTTCCTGGAGCTGGATCGAAAACCCAGAGATACAGCTCTCATCTCGACCTTCCTTGATGCTGTTTCTTCTGCGGGCAGCCTGGATTACGCACTCAGCCCTTACTTTGTGCAATTCAAGAACAACCCCAGAGCTTTCATTTCTCAGTTCCCTATTGGCGATGATTTCCATTCAAGGAAAGAGAAGATATGCAGCAAGGCCAAGCTCATCTGGCGTGGCCTACACAAATTGGCAGCAGAGGTCCAGTCTGCAATCCCGACTCAGTTCAGCTCTATATTTGAGCTGCTTGATCAAATTTCTGATATGGCTGAGGTATGATATACAGCACATCTATGCTTGATATTAACTCTTTCACAGATGCATATGGACAATGAGAAGGGCCTGCAGGCTCTGATGGACAACCTCTCATCCCCTCTTGTGCAAGCCAACACTGTGTTTCTGGAAAGAGAATACTACAGCATCCAGGTCACTGACAGCACTAAGAAGTTGATGAAGTAAGTCTCACGGTGGATAATTATGATACCAGCTCATGTTTTGCAGACTAGTTGTGGAGGGAGCTCTTGAGATTCACAAAATGCATGCCGACGTCCAGGGAGACAACACTGAGATACAGCTTATGCTGATGAACAAAATTCAAGCATTTGCTGATCAATTGAAGGGAGCTATGCTTTTTCACGTGGTAAGTTCAAGGAACTTAACTGTTTACCCTCCATACTCAATGACTATTAGCATGAAATGGCTCTATCTACTGCCAAAAATACATACCTCACATTGGAGAACACCTTGGTTCGTGTTCTGTTCTCATTTTCTGTTCTCTCTGTTTGATCCTTTTCATTAGGCATTGAAGTTGGCCTATGTTCCCAAAGCACGCTTCAATGGAGTGGATAAGCTTACCCGTCAAGGGTGCACACCACAAACTAGGGAGAACCTTCTATCTCATCTTGAAAAATGGGCTCTTGATGCATCTCTTGAGGCATCTGATAACATTTGTTGGCTTAGTGGGATGGCTGGCACTGGCAAATCCACCATTGCATACACTCTCTGCCAACAGTTGCAGCACTGTGGCCGACTTGGTGCATCCTTCTTCTGTTCTCAAAATGAGGAAGACACCAGGTCCTACAAGCTTCTTGTTCCAACCATTGTACGTCAGCTCCTCTCCGCATATAAGCCGCTAGTGGCTAGTCTTCAAGAGGTCAACCTTGAATTACTCAATGCTACTTATGAGGGGGACATTGACAAGCTGCTTGTTCAACCCTGGATTGCAGCAAGGGGGTCTGGATTTGAAGCACCTCCGCTGGTTGTTGTGATTGATGCCCTTGATGAGTTGGAAAATAATGCTGGTGATCAGTTCATACAGGAACTCATCATTGCACTTGCTGCCACTCCATTGCATGGGCTCAAATTCCTCCTCACTAGCCGACCCCACCCTCAAATTGTCAAACATTGCTGGGATATTAAAGCCCATTTTCGGCTTGAAGATGTTGAGAAAAGTGATGCTGAGGCTGATATTCGCCGCTTCTTGCAGGTAGAACTGCCGAGTCTTGGCAGTGAACTTGAAACAATTGTAAAGGATTCTGCTGGAGTGTTCATATATGCTGCAACAGTTGTGCACTATATATCTCCACGCAATGCAAGACTGAGTACGCTGCAACAAGTCCAGCGGCTGAAAGAATTCCTGCAAAAGGGTATTGGCAAGGACCAACTTGTTGACAGTCTTTACACAGCTGTGATCACCGAGGCACTTCAGAATATGGGTTCAGAGGTCAAAATCCCAAAGCGTGTTTTATCTGCAGTCACCACAGCTCGACAACCTTTGACAATTAAGGCACTTGCTCCTCTTGTGGTCAATGCTTCAGACACTCCGGACGAGGAAGCAGTGAAAAACGCTATAGACAGTCTTCATGCTGTGCTCTATATCGCTGAGCGGGATCAGAAGGTTTATGTATATCACAAGTCCTTTGATGACTTTGTGATCAACCGCTCAAAGCATGTAGAGCAGCCAGGATCATATTTTGCAAACCGTGTACAAGAGTGTTTTTACATCTTGGATACATCACTCAAGTTCAACATCTGCAGGTTGGAGTCCTCGTGTCTACAGGATGATGAGGTGGAAGGGTTGGCTGATAGAGTGGCAGCTCTTGAGCCGAAGATGAAATATGCATGTCAACACTGGGCTGCCCACCTTGATTCCATACGATATAGTGACAAAGCTGTTGATCAGGTTGCTGGATCCCTGTCGAAGTTTTATGAGCTGAAGGTGCTATTCTGGATGGAGACAATGAACCTTTCAAAGGCAGACTGCCGGTATGCTATCCAGCAGGCTCAAAGTTGGGCAATACAGGTTTGTGTGTTAGTTTTTAAACAGATATTGCTTTAATCGATGTCAGGTTTCATACTCCAAGGAGTTGCTTGAATACACAGCAGCTGTTAAGCGAATATGGGCTGTGTTCAAATCCAGCCCATGTTCCCCATCTACCCCACATCTTTACATCAGTTGTCTTGCATCAGAAATGGGGCAAACAGGAAATCTAAAGCAGTGGCATGAGAAGTTTGCAGGTCTGCATTTTATAAGATGTGATGGGGTTCCCAGGAGCTTGATACTGGTGCAAATTAGGGGGCACAGCGACTGGGTCACCTCTGTGGCCTTCTCGCCTGATGGCACACGGATTGTGTCTGGCTCAGATGACAGGACTGTGTGCATCTGGGATGCAGCCACTGGGCAGCAGCAGCAGCGCATGAATGGGCACAGCAACCCGGTCACTTCTGTGGCCTTCTCGCCTGATGGCACACAGATTGTGTCTGGCTCTTGGGACAAGACTGTGCGCATCTGGGATGCATCCACCGGACAGCAGCAGCAGCGCATGGAGGGGCACAGCGGCCATGTGACCTCTGTGGCCTTCTCGCCTGATGGCACACAGATTGTGTCTGGCTCTTGGGACAAGACTGTGCGCATCTGGGATGCATCCACCGGACAGCAGCAGCAGCACATGGAGGGGCACAGGAACCTGGTCACCTCTGTGGCCTTCTCGCCTGATGGCACACAGATTGTGTCTGGCTCAGATGACAAGACTGTGCGCATCTGGGATGCAGCCACCGGGCAGCAGCAGCAGTGCATGGAGGAGCACAGCAACCAGGTCATCTGTGTGGCCTTCTCGCCTAATGGCACACAGATTGTATCTGGCTCTTGGGACAAGACTGTGCGCATCTGGGATGCATCCACCAGACAGCAGCAGCAGCGCATGGAGGGGCACAGCGGCCATGTGACCTCTGTGGCCTTCTCGCCTGATGGCACACGGATTGTGTCTGGCTCTCTGGACAAGACTGTGCGCATCTGGGATGCATCCACCGGGCAGCAGCAGCAGCGCATAGAGGGGCACAGCAGTCCTGTCAAATCTGTGGCATTCTCCCCTGATGGCACACAGATTGTGTTTGGCTCTTGGGACAGGACTGTGCACATCTGGGATGCATCCACCGGGCAGCAGCAGCGCATGGAGGGGCATAGCGACCCAGTCACCTCTGTGGCCTTCTCACCTGATGGCACACAGATTGTGTCTGGCTCTATGGACAGGACTGTGCGCATCTGCGATGCATCCACTGGGCAGCAGCAGCGCATAAATGGGCACAGTGACCCGGTCACCTCTGTGGCCTTCTCGCCTGATGGCACACGGATTGTGTCTGGCTCTTGGAACTGGACTGTGCGCATCTGGGATGCATCCACCGGGCAGCAGCAGCAGCGCATGGAGGGGCACAGCAGCTCTGTCAACTCTGTGGCCTTTTCGCCTGATGGCACACGGATTGTGTCTGGCTCTTCGGACAAGACTGTGCGCATCTGGGATGCATCCACCGGGCAGCAGCAGCAGCGCATAGAGGGGCACAGCAGCTCTGTCAACTCTGTGGCCTTCTCGCCTGATGGCACACGGATTGCGTCTGGCTCTTCGGACGAGACTGTGCACATCTGGGATGCATCCACCGGACAGCAGCAGCAGCGCATAGAGGGGCACAGGAACCGGGTCACCTCTGTGGCCTTCTCGCCTGATGGCACACAGATTGCGTCTGGCTCTTGGGACAAGACTGTGCGCATCTGGGATGCATCCACCGGACAGCAGCAGCAGCGCATGGAGGGGCACAGCGGCCATGTGACCTCTGTGGCCTTCTCGCCTGATGGCACACGGATTGTGTCTGGCTCTTGGGACGAGACTGTGCGCATCTGGGATGCATCCACCGGACAGCAGCAGCAGCACATGGAGGGGCACAGGAACCTGGTCACCTCTGTGGCCTTCTCGCCTGATGGCACACGGATTGTGTCTGGCTCAGGTGAAAAGACTGTGCGCATCTGGGAGGCAGCCACCGGGCAGCAGCAGCGCATGGAGGGGCATAGCGACCCAGTCACCTCTGTGGCCTTATCCTCCACACCTATTCAGCCCCATGCACCCAAGCAGTTGGATAACTGGAGTGCACCTGGGTGGCTCTGCCTGCCCCATAAGTCCCCCATTCCTCTTATCTGGTATCCGCCAGAGCTACACACAACTCTTGTGATCTGGCCTTGTCTCCTCCGAATTTCCCAACAAGGTATAACCTATTTAGATGCCTCTGCGATCCCTCATGCCCGCAACTGGGTGAATTGTTACTCTTACTCTATGCTGCATTATTTATAGTAATACGCTCGATGTACGTCTGCGATGGAAAAGCTCTAAATCAACCCAACCAAAATCCACATAAACCCAACTATCCCAGTAGCGCTGACCAGCAGCACCAAACATTATTGAATGGGTTTGAGATCAAGTGTCCAACACCAAATATTAGCTTAGCTTATCTTAAGGAATCTTCGACTGGGCCAAAACCTTTTCTTAAGGGTATCTCTTAAGATTTTGAGCTATATACATTTTTTTACGAGTACTATACATGAGATCTTAAGATTTGTCCCAACTTGAGATTTGGAGTCTTAAGATATAGTCAGAACAACAGAGATATCAAGTCAAGATTCCAACCTTAAGTTCAAGGGGAACTGGAGAATACATCTTGAGATAGTCAGTCTTAAGATCCTGCAGTTGATATAACTTACAAGGTTGAGACGAGGCTTGATACATTAAGATTTTGAGAGACTTGAGACGAGAACAAAAATCTTAATGACATACCTTGAGATTGAGACTTTAAGAGGAAATCACTGAAGAATATTCAGTTCAGAGCCGAAACTTAAGAGAAAAAAACAGAAACTTACGGCTTTAGCGACGACGTTTTGGAGCGCGATCATCGTCTGGCTCATCCCCGAGCCGCTTTGGCGCTACACGCTCACGTCCACTACGGCGCGGCTCGCTGTTGCCTGCAACTGCAGGAACCTTGCTCTTCTTCCCCTTGGGCGGCTTGCCACTGACGTCCTTCTTCGCGCGCTCTTCAGCTTCCTGCTCCTGACGTTGGCGCTCTTCAGTTTCCTGTTGCTCTTGCTCCTGATGCTGGCGTTCGAGCTCCTCCTGTTCCTGGCGCCGGCGTTCTTCAGCTTCCTGCTCCAGCTGCTCCTCCGCGGCTTTACGAGAACGTTCAGCCTCCGCAAGCTCCGCCTCCACCTGCTTCCTTGCCTGCTCGTCAGCTGCTGCCTTGACGCGCTCCACTTCGACCTGCTCCATACGAGCTCGTTCATCGGCCTCGGCTTTCTCCCATGCTACCATTTGTCGCACTCGCTCTGCCTCTGTCTCTGCCTCCTCTGTCCGGGCACGCTCCTCGGCCTCCCGCTGCTTGCGCTCGTCATCGTCCATAGCATCGCGCTTATGGAAAAAGTTCGTCGTACCCGGTCCGGCAAGCACGGTCGCAAGATCGAGGCGCTGGCTTGGTTTCAGTTTCGCAGGATCATCGAGCGCAAAACCGAGAGTGAAACGAGAGACGTCAAAGTAGTCGGATGGTTGCGCAATAACCGCCGCCCAGGGGATGACGCAGGTTCCATAAACGTGGTCTGGAAAGCATGTATCAGTCGGAATACTCAGCCAGCGTAGCGGAATAAACGTACGATATGAGGCAGTGAGAAACTTGATGACCTCAATTGTAAGCCGCGAGGGAGTGAGCTCTTCAACGTCGGCTAGGGACAGCTCGAAGACAGGATGTTCCGCCGTCGTTGCTGAAGTGGACTTGAGGCGCGCCAAATCTGGCTTGGTTCAAAATCGGAAGAAAGCAAGAGCATTCATCATACCCTTCAGTGGAACCGCAGCCCACGCGTGCAGGTGTCCGAGATAGCTCTCGCATTCGATTTCACGAGTCGATTGAAATCCTGGCACCACCTCTGAATCGAGAGGAAACGCCTCGCCGCTGGATGGAGATGGCATCAGTTGCCATTTCGGCGCAAACATGGACAACCTACACTTCAAACACCATCCTATTGTAATCCTCGTCATGGTATCCCAGCTGTAAGGTGGCCACGAAGGACGGAAAACGCCCGCTATCTTGAATCTTCGACAACGCGGTGCAGAATGCGCTTTTGAGAAGCGCCATGCACCTGCAAAAGCGTGAGATATCGTGGTTGAGCTCAACAGACAACGTACTCGGCAGGCGGGATTGCCGCCAACTCGGCCTCAGTCGCTGCTGCCCACTGGTCTTGATCTGCCTGTGCCCACAATGCTTTCGCAGCGCGATTGAAGTTAGCGCCAGGATTGCCGCCGGTGTACGTGCGAGCCAGTGCGAGAATTTCTTCGTGTTTGTCGGTGGTGAATTTGGCGCGAGGGGTGTACTCCATCAAGTCCAAGATTCGCATCGCATCCGCGCTGCTCAAGCTCGACGCCCCGCTATGGACACCAGATGTCACAGACGGCTTCGCCTTCTTCAGAGCTCGGCCTTTCGCAGCGTCGACTGCATTTCCGATAACTTTTTGAATCGCCTGTAAGCCGCGATAAGCATTTCGAAGGTGGCAAGCAAAAAGGAAACAACTTACACGCTCCCAGCCAAGGATCGGGAACCCACGAAGATCTTGCCGGTTCGCATCGACGTCGGTACCGCGAGCGCTATCACCATTGTCCGTAGACATCGTCTTCCTTTTGGATTGGCGCTCAAGGGCGACGGCAGCGCGAATTTTCTCAGCCATGTTCGCCTCCTCCTGTGCGTCGGCGTCTGGGTCCACGGAACAATGCTGAAATGGCTTCGAGGCGAGCGTCTTTTTCTTGATTTCTTTGTGGTCGGCTTTCGTCAGATTGGTAAGGTCGAGTCCTTCGAAAGCGCGGTCATAGATAAATGCGTGCTGCAGGTCGCTGAGGGCCGGAACACCGAAGCAGTCGTTTTTGAGAACAACAACCCCGGCCAAGGCTGGCATGGGCATGGAACTGGGGACCTGGGCCTCGTCGTCACCCTTAGCTGTACGATTTGCGCAACGCTCCAAGCTGTAGCTAGCAGAGCACTTGTCCGCCCTAGTAACTGCTAGGCACACCTACATATGCAGCCCTCGGCTTCTCGGCCGCTCTCTTCGTGTCACACAAGAGTAACATGTAATATTTCATTCATCCCATCACCAGGTACACAGATTGATACATCAACACCCAATTCGGCAGGCTAGCTACAGCTAGCAGTCTCCCCTTCTTCCTACCCAGCGTCCCTGCTTCCCTCCGGTACCTCCGGCCCTCCCTCCAGCTCCGTGATCGACCCCTCCGTCGCCCCCAGCACCTCCCGCTCTCCTCTCAACAGTCGTTCGTGAATCTCGCGATCCTGCCCCAGAACCTGCTTCAATGCCGCCTTGGTTTTGACATGCCAGGTGTTGTAGAACTCCTCCGCGATTGCCCGATGTACTGCGACCTGCCGTTCGGCGTAGGCGGCCAATCCACTGGCCAGGCGCGGTTCGACAGTCGTCTTGCGTGAAACCCGTGCCCTCCACTCCTCCTGCACCGACCAGAGGCTCCGTAGCACCCTCTTCCGCTCTTCACCCAATAGCCGTACCTCTTCCACCCAGCGATCGCGACGCGCCAACGTCTTGGCCCAATGTACTCGCACAGCTGAGCCACGAGTCAGCAATATGTCGAGCAGCAACAGGTACCGCACCTTCATGTAGACCCACAGCATCGTCTTCTTGGCGTACGGTAGACCAGATCCACGATATTCCTTTTCCTCCCTCCGCCGTTGTTGCCGATGGCTCGTTCCTTCCCCGCCGCTCTGCGCTGAGGCGTCCTAGCCGTATACGCGCGCGTGCGTCGCTCTCCGTTTCCGCACGGACATGTAGGTCCTCCTTCTTCAGCTCCTTCAAATGCGGCGCATAATCCTCCCCCTTCAGCCGCCCCAGTGCCTTGCGAGCTTGGTTGTACTTCGTCATTTCACGGTCCATCCTTTCCCCCACCCGCTCAATCAGCGTCCTGGAGCGAGTACTTGCTGCCTGCCCGACGGCTGTCTCGTTCCGCGTGTGGATGAGGTGGGTCTTCATGTAGATGTACCCGCGGACCTTCACCAGCGCATCCCCACATTGCGCCTCCCGCAATTTCGCCTCAGCTGCCACCACCCTCCCACCACACGCCCAGGTCCTCTGTGTCTCCGTCAGGTCCGACGGAAACCACAGCTTTAGGTCTTCGGCCTTCGGAGGGGGGAGATCACGGTCTCGGCCTTCTTCTGCATTCGTCCGCAGACACGAAACGCCCGACATGAAGACCTCTTGCTCCCGACGAATCACCTTGAGCTTCTTGAAGACCGAGGCTCGAAGCTCCTCTATCTGGCTCAGGCGCTCAGCGCTCAACGTCTTCCCGCGAGTTTCGTGTCTAATACGCCGTCTGTAATTCAATGAGCGTTATCTTTCCAAATCCAAGCCAGAACTTACTGCAGGTCCTCAAGTTGCAGTAACCCCTTGACGAAGCCCGTCGTAGTTGTTCTGCCCTCCAAACCCTCCCCTCGTCCCTGCCGTATCTCCTCCAACTCCGCTTGTTTCAGCTCCGCCGCTACCTGAGCCTCCGTGGGACCAGCTACACCATCGTCAGGTTCTAGCCAGTCTACCAATGACCCGCTCACTCACCATCTCTCCCTCCAGACATCACATACGGGTTTCGCTTGCTTGGGTCCGCAACCCAGTCCGTTACGAGTTGCTGCCATTCGCGCCGGAGGTCGGGCTCAAGTCCTCGGTCAATTTCCACGAATTCGTTAATTTGTTTATCCCGTTCCGCAACCGCAATAACCAGCTTCCGCGCCAGCGTACCCCCTTGCGATAGTTAGCCCACGCACATTCTTCCAAGAGCGAGTCCACATACCTTGCCCGACGTTCTTTTCGAATCCGATGTGATCCACCTTGTCTTCGATTGAATCCAATCTATTGCCCTCCCCCATCTCCTTCGTCGCAAAACTGATTGGGTTCAGGGTGGCCCACGTTCGCTCGATTCCTTCTCCGTCCGTGCGGCCGACACCAGCTGCGTGGCTCAGCGACATACTCGCCTGGCAGCTGACTTTGTGGGCCGCCGCGTGCCAGACGGGCAGCCCGAACTGTATCCGGAACTTGGCGAGGTCGGGAATCCCAGCGTTGTCCGCGAAGTTCTGGACCCGTTCACGTAGACGCAACTTCCATTGACAAGCAATATCGTACGATAGAAGCGTTCGCTTGACTCGAGCGTCCGCGATAGCGTGTAGAAAGATATAGTCCATGTTGGCGTACCTGAAAAGCCGTTCAGATGAGTCGAACGAATAGGATACATACGCACCGCTCTCCTTTCTGCAAGTCACCCAACCCTTGGGCTCGCACCACCCCGTGTCTCCCACACACACACCCCCCAACTCCCGATACTCGTAGGCCCGTTGTTAGGCGCGTTTCCTTCTCCATCAACGCCGCGAAAGCGATACAAGTGCTGACCTGGATCACAACAGTCAGTAAACAGTCGCCCGCACAATTGGGACCAAGATGTACGTCCGATTCAGCCACATAATCGCGTAGGTGATCTTTATACGCCTCCGATTCGACAAAGCACCCCCATCCCGGTCCCAAAGAGGGATCGTGCTTCTCGTTGCTTCGGATTCGGTTCTTCAGTCTGAAATTGGCGTCGAGGGCGAGCATGAGGCAGTACAGATACCTAGCGCCAACGTCGGTGAAACGTGCTGTTGCACAAAGCAGCTGGACTCACTCGTCGTCTGGATTGCAAGAATCCCATCCGTCGGGTAGATTGAATCCATCCTGGGGACATGCCCAGCAACGGACCGCCAGGTCACCCGGTTTGACCTTCTCCATTTCAGCCATGTCGTGCGCGACGCCAGCCCGCTTTCCGCGTTTCAAGAACTGATATTGGCGGCTCATTCGACTAAATGCCTTGTAACGATCCTGTTCCCTCCGTTAATTACACATGAAGATCGAGATAACCAAGGCAAGGCACGTACCGGAGTGCTTCCCAGCCTCGTTGGATCCGTCAAACGCTCCAAAGTCCCCACGTAGTCATGGGCACTCAAGTTGCCGACGACGTTAAGCTGGCGGAATGTCTCGAGTGCGTCGAACGTAGCGCATGTTGCGGGGTCGATTGTCGTCGCAGGGTACCAGCCGTTGCCCATGAGCTGGGCTATCTTGTTTTGATTCGCCGCCTTCGCACATTTACAGAACCGCACTCGCAAGGTGAAGATGCCCCGAACGTCCAGGATGACCATCGTCTGCGGTTCCGCCGAGGCAGGGTTGACGCAAGGCTGGCCATGGTGTCCTAGTTGGTATACGCCATGTAGACTGCGGGAAGACTTGTCGCCGATATGCGTTTCATGTAGCGCTGCCGGTGCCCAAAACTTGCCGGTCCATTCCTGCATAAGCTTAAGAGTACGCAAGGGACGAGGTTGGTAAACGCACCTTGATTGGATGAAGCGGCTGTAGCCGGTGTCGTTCCTCAAGACAGCCCTCGCATTGCAAAAATTGCCCACATGGCTCGCAGCGGAATATACGCGTTGTCGATCCATACGGCGCATGGCACAGCAAGCAAGTGGGGCCCGCGTGATCATCCCCCAGCCCGTCGTGTCGCACCAGGTGGTCGAGGAAGACGTGCTTGTCGCGACGCCAAAGTTTCATTGGATCATCCTGCGAAAAGTTAGTGCAAAACGATGCTATACAGCAAAACGGCGCACCGAGCTCTCATAGCGCTTCCGTTTGCCCTCATCCTCTGCGCCGACGTGCTCGAACGTATCGTAGGAGCTGAGTGTGGAGGCGATGTTTGCGAAGTCTCCGCTGGCCTCGGGAGCTTCTACCCAGTCCACGTACGGGTCAGCCTCGTCGAGGAAACCCCCCTTGGGGCGTTTCTGAGGAGCAACATTCGCGGCTGAGCCTATCGCGCGTCTGCCATCGCCGCTGAAATGAAATCCCTGGTCGGCGGCTGGGTCGGCAACCGCCGACTCGAATTCGAAGGTGGACTCGCGAGCGCGGACTCTGGGCTTTCCTTTAGTCGTCGCCATGAATCATGGAGTGAACGGACTTCGGCACTGGACTACTTACAAGGTCGCGTTGGCGAGATCTTGCGGTTCACGCCAAGTCGGAGTTGATCCGAATCAGGTTTCTAATCAATCATATTCACGACTCTGGCACAGACTCCTGCATCCCAATCTCCTCCGTCCCACTCTCTTTATCAGCTGCCTCTAGGGGTTGCGTGTGGTCGGCCGCCGACTGCTGCTCACCCCGCCGGTCCGAATCGTCTTCCTCCGCTTGCCGTCGACGACTAGATATGCGCGTTTAGCCTCCCAGTTTAATACTACGCAGCAACCGACCTTGACTTTCCCCCACCGCACCAAAGGTCGTAACTCAAGACAATACGACCAGGCGATTCGCATGGTACCTCGGCGATATCAATGGGGCGGTATCGCTCCCCCTTGTGCAAACCCGGCATCAACGCGGAACCTGTAGAGCTGAGCGCCAAAATAACGAGCCCGACACAACAGAAAGTACCTTCTCTTGCGGACGGTGAGTGGCTCATCCCTGATTCTGAATGCGTACTGAAGGAATACTGAAGAGAAAGGCAGCACTATATCACCCGTCGTCACGCACCCTGCTGGCTTCGTCCTCGGCTACAGATATCTCCATATTCTCCATCGCGCACCTGGGCGGATGTCGGCTATAACCAGCCAGATATCCCCATATTTTCCACCCCTAGCCATCCGGGGTTATTCGAACTTCTTCAAAATCCTCGTCTCAAAAATGCTCGAGTGACCTCCTCCGACAGGCAGATGGAAGCAACCGAAGACCAAGTCGCCTCAGCATCCTCCGACGAAGAGCCTTGGCCGGGCATCCTCGCCAACTTCGCAAGCCCTCCGCGTCGCGATCCTCTGCATCACTATCTTGATCACTGGGGACGGTCGGGTACGACGGATGAGAGCGCCATCCCTGTAGTGGACAATTCCCCCCCTCGTGAGTCTTTCATGGCCTTCTTCTTAGCTTATGCGCTGCTCTTTAGGTCCTATTATTCGTCGTCCTCGCGAACTTTCCGGCGTCAACTTACTCAAGCTCAGACACATCTTGCGCCAGCCGCTCGATTGTACCACTGGGCTCGCCGCTGCTCGTGAGCATTTTCCTTTTATTTTTCGCGCAAATCGTTTATTCTGTGTCCTAGTCACTCATTTCAAGGCGTTTCTGCGCCTCGACTGCCCCGACGCCATGCAGATCCGCTACGTGGGCATTGCCGACACAGCTGCCGAGCGCGTTTTGGACATGCATGAAGCTGCTGCTGGCCGCGAAGAACGTCGCTATCGAAGCGGCCACCGGCGGTTGGGTAAGCGATCGGACGTAGGCCCAGCTCCGTTTGCTCCGGCAGCTTTTCCTCTGTCGAAGCTCCCCGGATCGCCCTTGGCGACGACAATGCTTGAAGAGGTCATCCGCTACATCCATGGCCATTCAAAACTCCTCGCATACACCGTCCGTGTCACCAAGGAGGATCTCTACCTCGGCGCCGTCCGCCAGCCTCCCGACCTCGACCACATTCGCGAGACTATTCCCGAAGAGTACATATGCGCCATATGTCACAGTCCCAAATCCCACCCCGTTATGTGCGTCGTTGTTTTCCCCGCATTACTACAAAAACTGACTATTCGGCAGCCTCCAATCTTGCCCACATTCATTCTGCTACGTATGTGCCCGCCTGGCCTTCAACGACAGCTTTGGATGCCCGACCTGCGGTGTTATACAGCACGAGGCGCCTTTGCCCGCCGTCAAGGAGGAGGACGCAATCGACCGCGCGATCTCACCCTACGTGGATTGGTCCATCGTGATGCACAGCTGGGACGGTATGCGATTCCCGCATGAACCTTTGGCAGGCCTTGCGGACTCGGATGACGACGCCAACTCTGAGGACGATGGCGAGTAGACATTATTCAGTTTGTTGGTTGCTGTACAAAAAATGGTCACTTGCGTTGCACACAAACGGTCAATTTGGTTGCAAAAGTCCCTTTGGTCTGAAAATCTGCTCGTCAAAAAGTCCCTTTTTGTCTGAAAATCTGATCGTCCTGAGAAACTTGTCTATTTACGTTCTTACTCGCTACCAGTCGCTACCCTCCCCCCCGCCCCACCCGCGTCACTCCTTTCGCGGAACCCGAAATGCCCTCCTCCTTCATCCGTACGTTGCCTCCTTCGTTCGTACATTTACCGCTCTTTCTTCTTCTCTACATTTTTTTTCGCCACAACGAGAGACCGCCCCTGGACCTCCGCGTGCGTTATCCCTCCTTTTGTCCTTTGCTTTCCTTTTGTTTGACATGTCTGGCATCTCTCCTGACAAGTCCCGACAGGCGTTCATCTCTGCAAAACGCGCTCGGGCAAGGAATTCTCCGCATACGACCTAGATTTTTCTCTACGCCAGTCCCCACCCAGCACGGCGCTCGAACCCGACTCTCACGAGCCTGGCCAACCCATCGTCGACCCAGACCTGGTTGACGTCCCCCGGTTCTTCCCATCTCCGGACGAGTATGACCTCTTTGACGGCCCGCTTACCCCCGTATCGACCGCCCCATCCTCTCCCAACCTCCGGCCTGTCCCTCCTACCCATCCAACTATCTCCACGGCCAAACGCAACAGGATTAAATCGAATATCCGTCGTGCCCGTAGGCGCCAAGCGGCTCAGGCTGCTGAGGCCGCAACCGGGGTGCCCCACTTGAAGAGGGTCCACCGTAAACGCCGACGCGAGGCCGTCTCCCGTGGACTTGTAACCCGGCTCGACACCATGCAACTCCCTCATTCCAAACCTGCTTGGATAGGAGACCGTTCAGCAGTCGTAGACATGGAACGCCAGGAGACAGAGCCAGAGCCAGATTTCCAGCCTTCGCCTGCGTCGCCAGCTGGCATGGTGGCTGCTGTCCTGACGCAAGCGGAGATCGACGCTCTGGTTGGCCAAGAGGGCTTCACGCAAGTTCCCTGGGACGGAAGGTGCGTTAGCGAACCAAAACCATGTCTCTCCGTCGACCTGACTATGGCTCAGGACGACGATCCCCCTCCTCGACCGCGAGCGACGTGTAACAGGCGTGCTGGGTGGTACTCCCCGCGACCCCGGCTGGACGGACCTTGCTACCCGGGGCAATTCGTATGTCGAGGAACGCATTCCTCGGGTGAAAGTATCCATCGAAAAACAACAGCACCGTCGGGCTCAGACCCCATTTCCAGCCATCGCGCGAGGCGTTTCGCATGGCGGCGGTCAGACGGTGTGTACCTATGTTAATCACACATATCATCTTAACGTCTCCACTCCCAGGAGCCGGGCGTTCTGCATGAGAACCTCGCCAATACCCAGGCGACCAACGAAATTCTCCAGCACGAGTTCTTCGGGAGGGTCGTGGGCTTCACGAGAAGTACGTTAACTCATCTTGGAGCTAGCTGCCACTGACTCGTTTTTTTAGTGCTGATGATGATTTGGGCCCCAACGCTCTTTGGATACTACTCGATGGTCCATGCCGCGCTGCTGGCATGGAAGCCCTCGCTCGAGATAGGATGGCCCTTTGCGCGGAGCGTTTTCGCTGCCTGTACGATCAATTTCGGTCGTGCCGTCAGTCGTGCCCATTTGGACTACGGAAATCTTGCGTGGGGTTGGTGCGCGATAACTGCCCTTGGAGGCTTCGACCCAGACCGAGGCGGACACCTCATCTTGTGGGAACTACGTCTCGTCATCCGCTTCCCGCCGGGCTCGACGATCCTAATCCCCTCAGCCGCGATTCACCACTCGAATACGCCCATTAGCATCAACGAGACCCGTAGCTCCTTCGTCCAATACACCGCTGGAGGATTGTTTCGTTGGGTGGACAACGGATGTCGCACGAATGACGATTTCGAGAGAGATGCAAGCAGCGCCGAGAAAACTAAGCGGGATATCTCAGCGGTGGATCGATGGGAGCGCGGTGTTGGCATGTTGTCCTTAGTCGATGATTTGTAGGCGAATAGCAGCAATAGAAAGACTTTTTGACGTACTTTGCTGGCCTCGGACAAACCCGGGACGAGATTGCCGAGGACCCAAAATGGTAGCCAGACAAGTCGGGCCCAAGTGATTAGGAAATTGTAGAACATCGCCTCACCGTGAAAGACTCAATTCCTCGTGGATAGTCTATCTGACGGCGCCCGAGTCGGTGTACACTTGAATCCAAAGATGAATCTGAAATATGTATTTTGAGCTTCAGGAATGGCAAGAGACGCACTTGTGATCCTACGTCTTTCTACTCTGACCTTCATCATATGCTCAAACCCTCCGAAGATGACTCTGGCTCGCCGCTCGGCCGTCGCTCCTCGAACTTCAAGTACGACCACAGCCCGCAGTATGCACCCCCAACCGCAAAACTACTGGCTCTTAAAACTAATGACCGGCACAGTGGTCGTATCGTACGGGCTGAACGGGTCCGAAGCAGACGTCGTATCGCCAAACGGCACATTTCTCGTGTCCGTCTGCCGCACCTAGTAGAGGACTGGGCTGCCGCTGAGCTTCGGCGCGAATATGATGTCTTTGAAGACGCTCAGAAAGACGATTTCGACGAGACGGAAGGCATCCACTGGCTCCAGTCCCCTCCGTTTGACATGGCCGCCATCGCTCTGGTCGAAGATGCAGCCGACTACGACGACTACTCCAACTACTACGTCAGTTGCTGCGTCGACGGATGTCTTCTGCGGCGAGAACGGCAGTGGGAAGAGGGACTCAAAGCGACCCTGCTTCCCTTGGGAAAAAAGGAGATGCTAGACCAGCTTCGAGTCGAGGTCAAGGTCCGGATTTGAAGCACCATCAATGGTCATTGTAATTGATGCCCTTGATGAGTTGGAAAATAATGCTGGTGATCAGTTTATCCAGGAACTGATCGTCACACTTGCTGCCACTCCGTTGCATGGGCTCAAATTCCTTCTCACCAGCCGGCCCCATCCTCAAATTGTCAAACATTGCCAGGATATTAAAGCACACTTTAAGCTTGAAGACATTGAGAAAAGGGATGCTGAGGCTGAATCCGCTGCTTCTTGCAGGTAGAACTGCCGAGTCTTGGAAATGCACTTGAAACAATTGTCAAGGACTCTGGTGGGGTTTTTATATATGCTGCAACGGTTGTGCGCTACATATCTCCACGCAATGCAAGACTGAGTACTCTGCAACAAGTCCATCGGCTGAAAGAATTCCTGCAAAAGGGTATTGGCAAGGACCAACTTGTTGACAGTCTTTACACGGCTGTGATCACCGAGGCACTTCAGAATATGGGTTCAGAGATCAAAATCCCGAAGCGTGTTTTATCTGCAGTCACCACAGCACGACAACCTTTAACAATTAATGCACTTGCTCCCCTTGTGGTTGATGCTTCAGAGGCTCTGGATGAGGAAGCAGTAAAAAATGCTGTGGACAGTCTTCATGCTGTGCTCTACGTCTCTGAGCGGGATCAGAAAATTTATGTATATCACAAGTCCTTTGATGACTTTGTGATCAACCGCTGCAAGCATGTGGATCAGCCAGGCTCATATTTTGCAAACCGTGTACAAGAGTGCTTTTACATCTTGGACACATCACTCAAGTTCAACATCTGCAAGTTGGAGTCCTCATATCTACAAGATGATGCAGTGGAAGGGCTGGCTGGTAGGGTGGCAGCTCTTCAGCTTGATGTGACATATGCATGTCGACATTGGGCTGCCCATCTCAATTGTGTGCGATATAGTGACAAAGCTGTTCAACAGATTGCTGAATCCCTGTGGAAGTTTTATAAGCTGAAGGTGCTATTCTGGATGGAAACAATGAGCCTCCTAAAAGCAAACTGCCAGTACGGTATCCAACAGGCTCGAAGTTGGGCAATACAGGTTTGTGGATTAGTTTTTACACAGATATCACTTGATCAAAGAAAATTAGGTATCACAGTCCAAGGAGTTGATTGAATATACAGCAGCTGTTCAGCGGATATGGGCAGTGTTCAAATCGAGTCCATGTGCTGCATGCACTCCACATCTGTACATCAGTTGTCTTGCATCAGAAATGGGGCAAACAGGAAATCTAAAGCACTGGCATGAGAAGTTTGCAGGTCTGCATTTTATAAGATGTGATAGGGTTCCCAGGAGCTGGATACTGGTGCAAATTAAGGGGCATAGCGACTGGGTCACCTCTGTGGCCTTCTCCCCTGATGGCACACAGATTGTGTCTGGCGCAAAGGACAAGACTGTACGGATCTGGAATGCAGCCACTGCACAGCAGCAGCAGCGCATGGAGGGACATAGCGGCCAGCTCACCTCTGTGGCCTTCTCCCCTGATGGTACACAGATTGTGTCTGGCTCCTGGGATCAGACTGTGCGTATCTGGGATGCAGCCACGGGGCAGCAGCAGCAGCACATGGCGGGGCACAGCAGCAGAGTCACCTCTGTGGCCTTCTCCCCTGATGGTACACAGATTGTGTCTGGCTCAGAGGACAGGACTGTGCGGATCTGGAATGCAGCCACTGGGCAACAGCAGCGGCGCATGGCGGGGCACAGCAGCAGAGTCACCTCTGTGGCCTTCTCCCCTGATGGCACACAGGTTGTGTCTGGCTCCTGGAATGACACTGTGTGCATCTGGGATGCAGCCACCGGGCAGCTGCAGCAGTGCATGGAGGGGCACAGTAGCGTGGTCACCTCTGTGGCCTTCTCCCCTGATGGCACACAGATTGTGTCCGGCTCCTATGACAAGACTCTGCGGATCTGGGATGCAGCTACCAGGCCGCAGCAGCGCATGGAGGGGCCCAGTGACTGGGTCACCGCTGTGGCGTTCTCCTTGCAAGGCACACCTATTCAGACCCATGAAGCCGAGCAGCTGGATAACTGGAGTGCACCTGGCTGGCTCTGCCTGTCCCATAGGTCCTCCATTCCTCTTATCTGGTATCCTCCAGAGCTACACACAACTCTTGTGATCTGGCCTTGTCTCTATCACATCTCCCAACAAGGTAGAACCTATTTAGATGCCTCTACAATCCCTCATGCCCACAACTGGGTGAATTGTTACTCTGACTCTATGCCACAGTATTTAGAGGGAACATCCTCTCCAAGTGACGGGCAGGCAAACAATGCACCAGCAAAAACCCGTGGGAAGGGCGGGATCTTGCGCTCTCTTGCATCTTTGGTGCGACACGCCAAATCAGGTATCTCAAACTGCTTTTAAGGATGTTTGCACTGAGGAGCTCCAGGCAACTATGGGAGAGGGCTAGCCATATCTTGGGCGCTCTGGGTAGCTATGGAAGGAGCGAGAAGGTTTGAGAATAAACTATCCGCCGCAGTTTGTCATAACTACAGTTTTCCACTGTCCAATGGCACACCACTTAAAAAAAGGACCACAATGTTGTACTATATAGGCAATATAGCAACAATAGCTGCGTTGAAAGGATACCCTTTATATAGTGGGCATAGCTAAGTGGTGATCCACATCACACTATTATGGCACAATCATAGTGTCATATAGTCGAGCGGACAACAATCATGGTACACTATTGCAGCTCATACTGACCATAGGCAAGAGGCAACCAGCTCAAGTCATCCACTTTACTGTACTATTTCGACCATAAGTTCAGGGGGTCTTACACATTACGCGTGACCATCGTCCTGTTGTGATACGTAAAATTTATTACTCTTGAATTCCAGTTAGGCTTGACTTTGGCCGTGAAATCCAAGTGAGTTGAGCTCAATCAATAAACTCAAACAACACAGCAAGCATCATAGTAGAAGTCTGTCTGACGAGATCATCCAACCTGATCTGTGCTTTGGTCGCAGTCCCTGGAGACAGTAGTGAGGTTGTCTGCCAGTTCCCGCAACTCGACTTAACAAGAATGCTGTCATGCAAAACCCGTGTGTACACATCCGATGCCTCGTCATTTGATCTCGGAGTATTTTGAACGCCTTTCCAGGAAGCCTGACGACCTGGCGGAGAAGCCAGCTAGGGAATATGTTCAGGTTGAGGATCTCGTTGACCAACACCTGTCCAGGAGCCATGGTGCTGGAGAGGGCCCTGAATCTTGTCAGATTTGCACGAAATCATGACGGGTTACTCACATTACTTCTCCATTGGTCCGAATGAGATCGGCGCTGAGTTCTTCGACTGGACAGCCCAGAGCAGCTGCTCTGTGGTTACGCTTGGATTGTTTCGCAAGGATACTGGACACACCCTCGCTAATCGTGCTCAACGTTGCGGTGTTTAGCAGCGGGACCATATCCACAATGGTGGACTCTTCCGAACTGGAAGTCGCCGCCCCCAGCTTCTCGGAAATCTGAGCGATGAGCATCAGCATCTGTCCGCCAGGTGTGAATAGTTTATCTACCCTCTGTGCAACTCCTTCGAACAGCGGCCGATAATTCCGCATCGCTTCTGGAGTGAAACCAACGCTGAGCGCCGCTTGAAGCTGGCGGTGGTCTTGCCCTGCTTTGGATTAGATCACGATTCCACAAAGTGCAGCAAGAGCCATGTACCTCTACGCGTGGAAACGCCAGCCTCGCTTAACAGCCAGGTAATAAATGCATGCAATGCAGGGGCATTCTCTATCTGGTCACTGTTGTAGAGGAATCACAGGGCCGCCGTATCCGAGACCATCAAACGGTCCCGCTGAAACCGGTCAAATGAACGTCGGAAACATACACCGGGTTCAAGACTCTCACTCCAAAGTCAGCCTTACACCGGTGACGCCATTGAACTCTCTGAAGTCCTTAGGGATTTCAATCTGGAGCAGGTTACCTGCGCAGAGATGAGTTTGGTGTTTTGTGCAGAGTTCGGGACTCGCCAAAAAGCCAGGATGGAGAGGGTGGGCCGGGGATCTTGCTGATTGTCCTTCTGCATCGATACTCTTCGCGGACCATGTTGAGGATCCATATTGAGAAAACGGCGGTCACCACGAAGCCAAGGTGGAAGGTGGGAAGCAGAGACATGGAGGTGCCGGGGGAGTGTGCATGTGTCTGATAGCGGAGCAGAAGCGAAGCGATTGAATGTTCCAATTATAAGTTGGGTGAGAGAATGCTGTCGCGTCGAATATAATATTATCTAGCCTTTTCACGCCTCCCAGTGTCAGTGGTGACAGCAGCGCAGGGTACGCGGGCCATGTATTCTGTACTTTCCCCAGTGGACTTAACGCGGCGCTTGACCCGCTTAGTTGAACAGAAAATTGAGGAGTAATTCGGCGCAGACGGAGAGTAGAAAGATGGAGAGGCTCAGCCAGGAGAGCTGCTTGAGCGAGGCAGGAGAGGCCAGACTGGGATGATGAAATGAAGTGACATTGGCTCAGAATTTGAGGTATTCGGAGGCATCTTGGAGCCTCGTTGCAGAGAACGTGGAGGTCGGAAGCAAGCCGGTGTTAGCCGAACCGGGTCCAGACCGTTCCATGATGGTCACTTCCAGGTCACGCCTTCATTGCATCAACCACCACCTCGAAAAGAATGGCCGTTCCGTCCAGTATCCTAACGAAATCAGTGTGCAATGCCATGAAACGTATCGCGCCGATTGCCCTCACTGGCTCTTGGGATAATGTCCGTCCGCATCGTCGTCGATGAGATGGTAGATGCTGACTTTTGTAGGTCGGCTCGATTCTCGGTGAGTTGTTGGTCTGGAATCGAGCAGGTTCACTGAAATGCTGCAGAATCACCTGTTCCTGCTGACCATCGAGTGCGTCCCATCGAGTCTTCCTCATCAACCGACTAACGCCAAAACCAGCCTCACACTGGCACCGGCAGTCTGCAAAGAGGCTCTCTCCCTCGGTGGACGGATGCTCGTCTTGTACCACCCTCCCGTCTTTCAAGGCCTCAAAAGCCTCTTCCCCTCCCATGACATACTTATTCAGACTCATGAAGCCGAGCATTTGCCTAACTCAAGTGCACCTGGCTGGCTCTGCCTGTCCCATAGGTCCTCCATCCCTCTTTTCTGGTATCCGCCAGAGCTACACACAAGTCTTGTGTTGTGGCCTTGTCTCCTCCGAATCTCCCAACAAGGTACAACCTATGTAAGGTATGGGACATGCACGGCCTGTAAGCCCCATGTGACTTGCACAGCATGTCCCAATTGGGTAGTTTTTCGAGCATCTCGCTCTTTTTTGTCCCTCTCGTATGAATTCAAAAAATTGGCGTCCTACAATCCCTGGAGAGGCATCCTGAGACCTGAAATTCCAAAGAATCAGCTCTATTGAATCAAAACTGGAGGAGGAGATCCCTCGACAACAATCACACCCCAAAACTCGTTCCCTTTCAGTTGTTGTGCACCGTCTGCCTCAGATAATGTTCTGGTAGCATCCCATTGCTTAAGAGAGGGTCATCTGAAGCTTTGGATACATTAATTTGGTCCGAGGAGGCCCATTTCCGCGCTTTGACCACTTCCCTCAATGCATTCATGAAGCGTACAAGCCTCAGAGGCCCCGCCTAGGCACCCAGAGAGCCACTTGTGTCTTAAGTATAGTCATAGACAGAGTTGGTTGCTACCAGGAGGTTAAATTCCACTCATGGTGCCCACTTGTGGATGATTTCGGTGCTCTGGGGGTAAATCGAGATCTCCTCCGTCAAAACGCGGTTTTTCACACGGTTTTTTGCATATATGGGCGTCAGGGACCAATATCCATAGATTGTTGGATGCCGATATGCCATATTTGTACGAGAAGCGGGGAAAAGAGCGAGATGCTCGAAAAACTACCCAATTGGGACATGCTGTGCAAGTCACATGGGGCTTACAGGCCGTGCATGTCCCATACCTTAGATACCTCTATGATCCCTTATGCCCACAACTGGGTGAATTGTTACTCTTCCTCTATGCCGCAGTATTTAGAGGGAACACCAGGAACATTCTCCCCAAGTGACGAGCAGGCAAACGGTGCACCAGTGAAAACCCGCAGAAAGGGCTGGACTTTGCGCCTTTTGGCGTTTTGGTGTGATGTGCCAAATCGGGTGTCTCAGACTGCTTCTAAGGACACTTGTGCACGCTGAGGAACTTGAGACGACTCCAGAAGAGGGCCAGGTGCCTAGGTCGCTCCGGGTAGCTGTGGACCGAGTGAGAAGGTTTTAGAATAACCATGAGCAGCAGTTTGTCATAGCTATCACATTAGATTCTTGTAGGGTATAAAAGCTGTAATGTACTAGGTAGAAGGGTAAGACTCGGATTTTGGGACACACATATAGAACAATTGGATGGTTTGATAAAGACAGAACAGATTGGATTGAGATCGCATGGGTTTGGGACTTGGCTTTGACCACGACAACACATTACTATTGTGCTTGATCTGGCTGGTTTCGAGACTGATGACAAGCACCTCGATTGCCCATAAATCACGTCGGCAAACAGTTAATCTGTTTGGCCACTTGTTATCTCTCTGATAAGGACACTTGATATGTGTCAAGATCTTTGCCATATCAGGTTTGAATTAAAGGGATTCCCGCTACCTTTAGGTAACGGGTCTTAGGTTGCATGATTTTCTGTGATTTGCAGGCCATCACAAGATTGTCAATTCCCATCGCGTCAGCAGCCGAATCCGTAAGAAGCGCTCACACGCTGCCCAAATTCTCTCATTCTGCTGCCCTCATGCATTTCTCGTTTCAGTCCCGGTCTGATCAGGCCTGCAAGTCCCACCGACACACTTTCAGTTGGAATTCCACCTGAGGCGCCGGGCGTCCTGCACAAGCAGTTGATCAACGGCCAATCTTTCTTTCTTGGCGCAATCTATGGTGACAAGATGTGATTATAACTCCCTCATTGGCGCGTGTTGACGCCATCCAGGGATTTGAATTCATTCGAGGTTTTGCATCGCTCCGATGGTTAGTAATAAAAAGAAGAATCCTGCTCTGTCCGAGTCTCCAACCGCTGTACTAGTACTCCGTACGTTCGAAGTTTTTCTTCCTTTATCATTCAATGGGTTGACGGCGATACAGGTACCACTGATCAACTGCCGCTGAGCCGACTCCTCTTGCACCGCGCAAGTGCATCGGCTGCGTTGGCAGTGCAGCGGCGGCATCCGCGTCAGTACCTACAGCCTCAGCGGAAGATGTCATCGTCTTCGAAGATCCCCTCAAGGCCGTCTCTGGTGCGCTTCGGCTGCTCATGTTCCCTTGTTCGCTGCTTTCTTTCTGCACCTAAGTATAGAGCGAGCGGTGGTTACGTCTTACTTCTCTGCCCGGACAGGAACTTGGTAACTGGCCAGCGCGAGGCTTACATGCACATTCGGGACTACTAGTACCGCGATGAGAATGGAGACCTCAATGTGCCGTTCAAATACCGCGAGAAATTGCACCCTACTCCTCGTTGGCGGATAGTGGTACCCTCTTTTCCGTCTCCGTGTGGTTGGTGACTTATGTCGTGGCAGACGTCCAGGGAATCGTACGTGATATTTACTCCATGCTCCCATGTCTCCGAGTCGTATCTGATGCTATACAGGTTCACCAAGCTCAAGCTTTGTATTGGATGGTGGGGATGGTGTCCCAGCACTGCTACGAATGCCCTCCGTACTCGTCGCCTTCCAAGCGCGCTGCCGATGACTCGGGAGACGCTGATTTTGATGCTGTGCCGCGCTAGTCTGAGGCGCGCTTGCAATGCTCTGTGTGAATCAGACCGAGAAATTGTGGTAGCGGGCTTTGCCGCTGGTCGGCCTTACAGCTTTATTCTACATTTGGTTGTATCAAAGAGCTTTTTTGCTACAATTTTATTTTAACGATAAAGTTCTAGTCTCTCATACAGACTCAATACACCGTGTGTCGAACAAGAACACTTAGTATAGAGGCTGTTAGTTAAGTGATGCCTTTGATGGGTGACCCAAAAAGGGAAGTGCACCGCCATCGCCCAAATAGGAAGGCATATGTGTCCTCTCTTCTCTCCGCTCCCACTATCTGCTCTGCCGCTATAAAACCTCTGGGAGCCTCAAGAAACCTTCACCAGTGCATCTTATGACTTGAACGGACTGTTTACAATCAAAACTGCGGCCAAAGGCGGCCCGTCAAGCTTCGCGCTAATGACATGGATTATGGGTGTCTGGAACACTATGTGAGGCGTGGAAGACATAGTGGAGGCACGCGAGGGACCTCAGGTGCGTAATAGAATGCTTTGCCCTTTCTTTCATCTCTAATGGCGCTGTACAGACTATGCCATCCTGGCCTGGCGCACGACAGGCCACCGCGCGTTCTCTCCCACCTGCATCGCCCGCTACCATTGCCCCGGCATGCCAGACACAATCCCCTACAGCCTACTCGTTTTCGACGCCCTGCACCGTTCCCTTGCTCTTTATTCGAGCATCAGCGCTGCCTGCATGTCTATCCTCTCCAGGTCGTATCTCCCGACTTCCATTCGTCCCAAACCCAGCCATACGACTCCATATACACCTCAGGACACCATTCCATTGGTTTCCACTGTCCTCTCCGCCAAATCTTCTCGAGTTACGAACGACACCCAGCCAGATCATCGCCCCGCACACATTTTTGGCCCTCTTTCCTTGCACCTGACGCTCCCTACCGCCCGCTGAGATGGGCCCGAAAGGATTGCCGCAATCTGGGACGTTTTCGGGTGGGCACCAGTGGTGAGAAGGTCGGGTATCAAAGGTCGGGCATTCCGATGGTATTTTGTTCAATTATGCACCTTCTTTTGCCGGGATTTCGCTGCAAGTCTCCAGCAGCACCATATACATAACTTCTGAATGCATTTTCCCTTCAAAAATGCTCTCAATATCGCCAGAGAGGTCCCTCGAGGTTCGCCTTCCTAATTAGGCGATGGCAGTGCGCTTCCCTTTTTGGATCACCTATCAAACGAATCACTTAGCTATCAGACTAATAAAGTTCACCTCAAAGGGGCTTTTTATTGCGGATCTGTCGGTGTGCTTAATCCCAGGTCAATCTTGCAGATTATTTCCAGTTCCATCGTGTCTGATGGTGTACCAGCAGCGGGGTGGGCCTGTGACAATTTTGGTCGGCAAGCGCCGAAAGTGCAGCTAGTAGTAGTAGGGCTCGGCACCGTATCTGTAAGGGTACGGATACGGACGTACGGTACGGTACGGTAGCCGTACCGTATGGGCTGGCGGATCAGCTGTATTTGCCATACCGTATACGGGTCACAGGGCGGTAACATCACCAGAAATCGCTCTAGTGGGCGTATTTCACTGCAGATCAGCATCGGTCAGCTTGGAAACTCAGATTCCGTCTGTTTCCAAGCCGAAAAGTGTGATGATTGTGCCAAAACTGGCTGATCCGGCGACCGTACCGTACACCGTGCCGTACCGTGGAGCAGCGCCAGACCACCGTATCAGCCGTACCGGGGCCGTACCCGTACCATATCGGCCTCGGATCAACCGTACCGTATACGGTACGGACGGTGCCGAGCCTAGCTAGTGGGGTTTACATCATTTATAGAGGCAGTATCTACTAGGCTCGCTACCACCTGCGTTCTCCGGGGTGTCACACCATGAGCACCTGCGGAGAAGCAGCTGGGATGATTGCGGCAGTGACAGCCCAGTAACCCTTTGCGTTGATAGGCCAGCTATCAGGATACACGTGAAATCTATCGATTTCTGCGCTTATTCTAGTGTTTGGTACATCCAATTGAAGCCATTACAAGTGCCGTGTAAGTGGTTAGGATGCTATTTGCGTTGGTAACAGTGAAAGAAGCTGCTAGTCTGGATCCTGAGGACGTTGATAGCGTCTGAGGGAAAGCGTAGTCCAAATAACATTGCAAGAGAAGCGCCCCACTTGCATGTACTCAAAGGGAAATTAGACCTGCGACACAAGTGGAATAAGGATCATGACGCGGAAGCGGAATAGCGGAGTGGGACGCTTCGTATGGTGAAGACAGGGATGACAGCGAGAGTCAACTCGGGATGATCGGAATGCCTCGGGGCTATCTGAATAAGGAGACGCCGTGCTTCAGGATCTGCAATCACAATTTCGGGTATCGAGCCTAATTAGGGTGGTGTCCACAAGATTGGGATCCATGGTCTTGGCAGCAGGGTTGGAGAGTATTTGGACAGTTATGCGCCTTAGGGCCCTAAATCGGCCTCCGAGAGGATAGGGCCTATTAGGTGCTTAGGGCCTAATTTAGGTGCTGTGTCTTAGGGCCTATCACCCTATAAGGCAATAATTAATTGCCTAATAAGGCAATTGTTTAGTGCCTAATATGGCAATTATTTATTGCCTAATATGGCAATTTTTTTTATCACCTTATTAGGAAGTTTATGTCTATTTCTACAACTAGCCTCGATACTCATCCTCTGACAGAATTTCTATGCCCCCTTCGTCCAGTCTCTGGTCCTCTTCAGCGTCTGCAGCAGCCTCTTCACTGTCCCTCTCAGCCTGGGCATCGATCTCCTCTCGAGTTGGGTGCGGCGGAGGTGAACGACCCTTGAAGAGTTTCCGGAGCATCATCTGGGCCATTTCTTGAGACGCGGGAGTTGAGTGGGAACCGAGCTGGAGGGCGCAGCAGAATCAGTCCCTTCACCATCAGACTCTTCCTCGTCGTCTGCATCCATCTCCACCGTGTCTGCCTCCCTGCGCCTCTCCCCGATCCACCTTGCCATCCCGATTCGCCAGGTATCCGCAGCGCGAACCAGTGTCTGACCATGTTCGTTCTTGTCTTCATTGTCTTGGTCATCCAACAGGTCGCTCTCGCGGGGAACGACGAGCAGGCTCGATGTGTCAGAATGGTTCTTTCGAGAACGCGTCCCAGTTTTGATCACACAGGAGGCAATAATTGCAGCAGATCGCAAATAGCAGGTTTACAGCAGGTAACCTGCATGCAGGCATTCAAACCTCTTTGTCCATCTCAGCGTCAAAGAAAATCATTTTGATCCTATTTTTAATTGTTTTGAGTGGCCTCATTGTGCCCTTGACAGATGGAACATCAAAAATCTGGGTGTATTTTACTGAATTGGGATGACACTTGTGATTGCCGTCTACAGATCTACACCCCCAACCCCAGGGAATATCATGTAGAAGTCAGCGACTAATATCAGGTTGACGTTCTGCGATGATCTCCTGCGGATATCCTGAGTACATGACTGGTATGTCAGCGTCCAGACATACTGGTGATATCATTGCGAGATGGTCCTGAGGTTACCCAGAATATCATCCAAACATCCTCCGTAGATGTCGAGCTGTAATACACAAGTATTTATTCTGACATCAGTCTCAGACCGGCGGAAACCGGATCCGCCGCAGCATGAGAAACATCACTTCTTCCTCCGAACGACGACCACAACCCGCTCATTTTCGATCCTCCCGGTCAATCTATACACAACCAGCGGTTGCCAGAACCTGAGCTCAGTGCGAGTGAGACAGTCCCGTCGCCGGAGCCATGCACACTGTCAACGCCCTCTCAATCAAAGTGCGTTGTCCTTTGGTCGTTGGCAGAATCCGTTGTACAATAATACTGCTGCACTATTATCACTTCCTTCGAGCCCGCTTCGTCCTGCCACGACCCCCCTGCTCTTCGTTGCTCCTCTTCTTTGTGTTGTTGCTCGGAGCATACTCGCCACTGTTATCGTCGTCTTCGCTCTCTGGCTCTGGCTCTGAATGATCTCCCCTCTCGCTCCCATCTGAGTCTTCCTGTTCCTCTTCATCCTCGTCCTCTGCTGCCCCCTCGGCAATGGCCTCTGCCTTGTCCGCTGCTGTCTGTGCCTCAGCGGCAGCTTCCTCCGCCTTCTTCTTTTTCGCGGCTGCCGTATCACGCCTTTTGGCAGCTGTCTTAGCGCGGGCTGTCGTACGCAATGATTGAGCCTTGTTGGCAATGGACGAGTGGAACGCTCGTCGATCATTGTGAAGAGGCGTGAGCTTGTAAATGTGGGGAGGAAGAGCGCGAGTGAGGTCGACGAAGTTGTGGGTGGAACCCATGTTAAGGATGAAGTGGTCCTCGTCCTGATGCTTGATGAGCAGGGCATCGTGAGAGGTATCTTCTCGCTCTTGTCGTTGCTTTCCCATGACTGATGGCTTGCATTCCCCCCTCCGACAGTCGTGCTGGACCGAGCAAGCGAATTCGATATCACCAGCCTTCAATATGAGGAACGACGCAACACTCTGTTCAGTGATTTCGTGCCCGTTAGGTCTGCGAATGACTGGCCAGTCGAATGTGGGGTGCCGACTCTCCGTGATCAGGAAGCGCTCAAGGGTGATATATGCGACCCCCTTTGAACCAACAGAGGCGATGATTTCGGCCACCCGTCCCATGATGACTTTATCGTTACCGTCCCTTGCAAACACCCAGGTTCGAGTCTTGACCCGATCTCCGCTCTTCGCAACAACATATTGACCACGATGCCATAGTGTCTGTGCTGCGGGACGCTCGTCAGGTTCCCAATGCTTGGCAGCTTCGGTGCCGGACCATGGAATCGCGGGATGCTTTTCGGCACCGAGAAAACGAATGAAACCCGGGTTTGGTTTGTTCGCCGAGACCCACCCAAGATGCCGTTGAAATACAGGATCATCGCGAAGGATTTTCATAACCTCCGTCCCCGGTTGACTCCATTCTTGACGCGAAGACGACCACCAGCGACCCCCACAGAGAAGATGTTTCACCGTGTTCATCGAAGCGAACTTCTGCGCAATATCGCGGCTAGGTGCCTGATTGTTGCTGTTGATCGAGCACATCCGAAAGACGGTGTTGTATCCTTCTTGGGTTTCTGTCGAGAACCGGACGGGAGGGCCAAACCGGCGGACGTCGTCAGGCAGGTGAGGAAGTAGATGGAGCTTGATCTTGACAATGATTCTGAGCGGGTCGACAGCGTCCCATGCGTCAAGCACATTCGCCACCGCCACCTTCAGATCTTCAATATACTTCTCCATATCGTCGATGACGGAAACCCAGACCCGGGCGCCAAGATCCGCAGACACTTTAATCAACTGGAACTGCTCGGGCGTGCAGATGTCGTGAACATGGAAGGCGAGCGACTGCATTATGGTCTTGTAATGCTTCCCGATCAAGTTGTTTCAATATTGGATCATGTACGCGCCACGGACTGGTGGGATGTTCATCGAGCTGATATCAGTTGATTGCAGGCGTATTGCGAGTAGCTTGCGGTCCGAATCACTCCACTGATAAGGCTGTAAGGCCGACGAGCGGCAGGGCCTGCTACCGACTTTATCCCTCAAATGGTAATATTAAAAGGAATATATTGTACTATCTACGACGCACGAGAGGGAGAGTGTTGTGTACGTATGCAGAAAATTGTGTATAGAAAGGTTTGTGTATGTATGTATGAAAGTCCATTTTTGACTGCGAGCAATCCCTTAGCTACGACGAGTCTTCTTGGCTGGCTTCGGCGACTCGGGGCTCACCGCGAAGTTGTCAAAGGCATTGTCAGCGGCGGTGTTACGGGCCTGTTTGACTGGCGAGGAAGGTGTGGCAGGAGTAGGAGCAGCGGGCGCGGCGTAGGCAAAAGCGGGACCATTGCCACGGTCAAGAACCTTGAGACGGTTCACAAGGAGGTGATAGACCTGCGGACAACATTAGAGAGGTGCTTGCGTTGAACGTATAGACACATGCCTTGCGCCCGGATTTGCCATCCTTTGGCTGCGTGTATGGGATCACATAGTTGACGAGCGAGATGGAAACCAAGATCACAGTCCCCTCAACAAGCTTCACTCCGCGCTCCCATGGCGCAATGAGGGTGTCGTCCGTGTCGCGGTAGTCGTTCTGCACGAGCCTGGCGTGGACATGCTGGAAAAAAGGACCACGGTGGTCCGGGAGCATATCCGGAGGATAGGTGTCGCCGACGCAGCGATCTTTAGATAGCCACATCAGACGAGTCGGACTGGAAGATGGTAACTCACCACCAGGCGCCTTGTGCTCGGCCGCCTCCGCGTGTTCCGGCTCCCCCATCGCATCATCATCGCCGTCGACCGCAGCGGCGGCGCCAACCTTGGCGAGACGCTTACGAGGACTCCCGGAAGTCGCGTTCTTCCGAGGACTGGACATGCCTGTGTTCTCCTGAACCTGGAACGTGTCAGCTACTGGCTGAGGAGGCAAGAAAAGGACATACCACATAGGTCGGGTCGAGTCGGAGGAGCATGATGTTCGGTGGGGCGGATGCACCCTCTGAGCTATGCAGAGCCTCGTTGACGTCCCACTTCTGAAAGAGGGTCTTGTCAATAGCTGCACACAATGAATGAAATGAGAATACCTCGCCCAGCTCATCCTCCTTTCCTTCGTGAGCTCCACGAACGCTGTCGACAACGGACATGGAGTTGACCCACTCGTCGAGGAACTGTTGAGGGGCGCCTGTGAGTGCACGCGCAGCGATGGTGTGGCGGTAAGACTTTGAGCCTTTGTCGTCGAAGACCTATAAGAGGGTCAAAATCATTGTGAGCTCAAGGAAGACTGCTCACCTCATAGCGCTTCGGCGGCGCAGCCCCGAAGTGCGTACCCTCCTGCGCCGAGCCCACTTCACACAGAAGATTGGCGACGAAGGGCTCGGGATCGCCTCCATCGGCGGAAGACGCGAGAAACCTGATGTTGCCGTTGCGGTCGGGTTTGTCCGCGAAAAAAGAGTCGCCAAAGTTGTGGTTACCGAGGCAGGTGTTGCCCAGGTCCGGAAGGCGGGCGAAGAAGTTGTGGCCAGCAGCGTCGGGAGTGGTACGGTTGAGCATGGCGCAGAGAGGAAGTGGAGATAGATGTCGAGCAGAAAGGAGCGAAGAGTGTAGAGATGGGGGGATTTGTTCGAGCTCCGGACTTTTATGAGGCGCCGTCGCAAGCGAACCAGCCCGAACCGCTTCGCTAAAGTCTGTGAGCACCACAGAATTTTCCAGAATATTTGCTAGCTTACGTTGTGCGTTTCATCTGCGCGCCCGTTTCGCGGTGCGATCATCGGGCTCCACTGGTGCTAAGCGCTTCTGTCCTGGAGTCGAGTCCCTTGAGCCTGCGAGGGACGAGGGAGAGGCTGCGAGAGGCTGGGAGGCGAATGGCTGAATACGTTGGATGCGTGGACGCCGTAGTGTTTGAGTTGCAGAGTCATGGACCGATTCCGGGAGAGCCGTGCCCAGGGCTTGATCATCAGGGTGTTCAGCCACACGTTGGAGACGTCGGCGCCGGGGAGTGGGGCGTTTAGGGGGTTTCGTCTTGGCCTGTGGAGCAGCGTCCGGATTCCCAGCGATTAGGAGGTCGAAATCCCGTTGTAATCGGGCCAGCGGCCGAGTATCGGAGCCCAGGTCTGTGGTAGCGAGTCCATCGTCCGCAGTGGAGTCGTCGCGAATGGTGGGGAGAGCATCCGCCGAGAATCTGCTGACGAGATAGGCTTGTGCAGCAGCTCCTTCCTCCGCCGTCCCATGCTCCATGATTGTCTGGTTGGCGAGCATATCGAGTCTACGGAACTCGTCGCGGACGTCTTGGCTAGGATGTCGCTGGATAACGCGCTGCTGGAAAGGACGGAGGATGTAGACGCCAGAGAGTGATGTCGCGCGTGAGAGCATGACATAAGGCGATTCGGTACCGCTTGTGCTCTCAAGATCCACGATGACTGCGTCCATCGTCTTTCCTTGCGCTTTGTGCGCCGTCATCGTGAACGCGGGTACTAGCGGCACTTGGGTTCGCTTGATCAGGCACTTCTTGCCGGAATCCGGGTGAACAAATCGCATATCGACGGTCTCGGTCAAGATTGCGGCATGCTTCTCCGGGAGGTCGGGCAAAGCGGGCCCGGTCATGTCAGGTATGTACACGATGCACGAGTGGATATATCTTTCGCCTGAGTCATTCACAGCGTACCGTATCTGTTTCAGAATCCCCGTAGCCCCATTCACAATTCCGTTCTGGACATCGAAATTCTGCGTTATCATGACTGGCATTCCGACGGCTAACGGAAGCTTTCCGAGGCGATAGTTGGTCTCTCCGGAATGTAGGCTTCTAAGGTGGTCTTGTAGCGCACCATCTTGAATCTGGGTTCCGTCGCTGCGTCGATCTGTCGCGAAGTACCAATGTAACGCCTGGCCTGTCATAGCCGCGAACACTTCAGCCGCGCGCTCGTTCAAAACGTCCTTTAATTCGTTGGTGGAAACGATGATTGGCACATTGCTCAACTCTGGGCTCCTCCAGTCTGGGCGGAGACGAGTTACAACTCGGGAATCCAGTAGATCAAAGTCTTCGTCCGTGCATCTGCCTTGGCGGAGGCGTGTCAGCAGCTCAACGAATCTGACACCCTCAGTATTCTCGTTGCCTTGGTCGCGCACACGCTCTACGCGCTTCAAGATGACGACAGTCTTGATCGACAGCCATAGCAGCTTCCCAAGGATTGTCTCCTGCGCCTTTTTTCCGGAGCCGCTTGCACGGTCGGTATTAATCTTTGCGTACAGACTCTTCATGCCCACGGGCGGCAACTGTGCGAAATCTCCTGCAAAAATCACATTGACTCCCCCGAATAGTACTGCTTTCCCCTTTGCTTCAATAAGTGCCTCGCTCATCTGCAGTAGCAATGAACAGCCGACCATCGAAACCTCGTCAACGAATAGGTAATCAACACCTTCCCACATGGCGGTTAGGTCTCTCCGTGTTCTGGTACCCGAGCTCTTCCCCCCACGCTGATTGAGACATAGAGCAGCGTGTAAAGTCATTCCTTTTATGTTCCGGGCAGCAACACCAGTGTACGCAGCAAGTCTGAGTCTCCTTCCCTCGCCTCGACGCTCAAAAAAATCCTGAAGTGCGTGAATTACTCTCGACTTCCCAGTTCCACCAGGTCCAGACATCAACATGCGCAACTGCTCTGCGTTCGGTGTGATACTGTGTTGTGCAATAATTCTGAAGGCACGGGCTTGTTCCGCGTTCAATGTCCACTTGGCCACATGTTCATCGATGTCCACTGCAGAGGCAAGATCTTGTGCTGGCACGTCCTGGCGAATCTGTGGTATCAGATCTGGGGTAGCAAACACGGCTCGAAAGGCAGATCCATCATTCACAGAGAATTGGGAGCCAGCTGGTGACTGTTCGGCTTGAGCAGTTTGGGGCGTGGGGACGCCAGATGCTCCACGTTTGCTGGCATCTCGTCTATCATCGTAAGCCTTGTGCCAGGCATCCTCTTGCACCGTGGTTCGAATCCCCACAAGACTGTCCGGGGCGGAATCCGTTCTCTCCTCCAGTCCTCGTTGATGGTGGCCGACATCGAATAATCCAGCATCCTGTGCGTATTCCATGCATTCGAGAATTGCTTGACTTGATGCCGCTTTCTTCAGCGAAAACCGTTGTGAAATCTCCTCGAGGTGGTCGAGTATCATGTCCTCAGTTGTGTCCTCTCCAGCAAAATCATCGGCGGCTTCGCCATTCTTCCTTTGACGCCGGCGTACATCATTGACGGCTTTTCGGGACAGATATCTCTTCTCCGCAAAGTGATCATCTCGACTGTCGCGGCACTCGTGCAAGACCTGCATATTATCCATTTTGAACCTCACGTCGTCAGAACAGTTGGTCAAAAATATTTTGAACGCGTCCTCCCACGATTGACCCTCTGCGCATAGATCAGTTGCATTTCGCCACGGTTTGAACAATATCAACATCAGTCTGCAGTGCCGCGCGTAAACGTCTGCCTTGTCTCGTCGAGGAATACCTGGGCCGATGGGAACTGTCACAAGAGCATCGTCGGGCGCTCGAATACGAAGGATGTGTGTTCTAAACTGATCATGATTTTCGAGCAGTGCAATTCGGGGACGTCTATACGACTGTGTTTCCATGACTGCCTCGCTTCGCTCGTCTTCGGCAATCTCGTCCACGAGGTCGTCGAGTACATCATTCTCTTGTTTTGCCTGGTGCTTTCGCCGGTCTGCTGACTTTGCAACTCTGTCTACGCGCGAAACAAAATCCCAAACACAAACCGATGCCAGTTCATTTCCGCGCATCTGGTAGTCAGCGAGTTGATTTCCCATACGTGTTAAGTGTCCATTCTGGTCCACGGAAACGCTGATCTCTTCGTCTCCGTCAGCCACAGGCGGGTCAAAGTTCTCATCTTCCGGGTGCTGGATGAGGTCATTGAGAAAAGGTAAATCTGGGAGGTCTTCCGAGTCCGAGTCGGACGCTTCGGGCAACTCCAAACTATCGTCACTCTGATTCTCTGGTGGAGCTGGCACATCTTTTCTGGGGTAACACTCTGGACTTGGGTCCTGCCTCTGAATGAAACTTTCGAACGGAAGCCAGTGCAGATTTCTAAAACTATGACTCGTGAAGTGGTCCTCGAAATCCATCAGATAAGACACAACCTGCTGTGCAGAGAGCTCCTGTTGGGAAAGCATGGCATATGCACACTTCTGGAGAAGCTTTTTCGCTCGGGTAGTTTTCTCATCCTCATCTGGCTTGAATTCTCCAAGTTTCTTCACGGCCAGTTCGAGCATTGCAAATGCAACGTGAGTTTTCAACTGTGACTTTGTGATGTAGTCCGTGATATAATACAGAATGGCCTTTGCAGATACACCAGACCCCACAAACTTAATATCCATGTTATTTCGGAGCGCTTCGAGCATTGTAGCGTTGAAATTATTGACCAGACCATCCAAACAGCGTAGCTTAACCTCTCCAGTCTCGGGATCAAAAGAGCTCTCAGCACAGAAATTATCTTCATGGAGATCGAACCGGCATGTTTTCGGCTCTGGAGGACCACGCCAGTACTTGAAGCAGGTCTTTGAGTGCTCGTGAGTCTGACATTTGATGGCCACGTTCCGCAGATCCTTCCGGCGCTCATGTGAGAATGAAGATTCATCGACTGGCATACCACGCACAGAACATGGATTGTGGGTACTCGAAGGAACCTGGAGATTGGGATCGGGGTCAGGAGGTATGCAGTTTGAGATCGTATCATCCAAAAATGCTAGCAGCCGTTGACAAAATTCCTTGTCTGATTCAGACGTACTGAGAGCTCGTTGTTTGATCTCGTTGGGATTCAGGCCGCCTTCTACCCACACCAGCATATGACAATGAAGTGTTCCTCGACCTTGAGCCTCCACACATCCGTAATATCCTTTAACAACACCCAAGATTCCACCTTCCAGTGATCTTTCGGCAGGATCATATCCAAGTAGCGCGGAGATGAATGCCTTCATGTACATGTTGAAGAACTGGGCAGCGACAACGGGATTCTTGGCTATTAGGCAGGACTGATCCCAGTAATTCGGGACTTCCTCTGGAAGCAACGCGTTGAGATCGATTTCAGAGCCGGCCAGGAACTTCACAACCGGGTTAAAAACATCCGCTGGGTTGATTGTGATGTAGAAACTCGGCAACCCCTTCTCAATCATCAATCCACGAATCTCATTTCGCATGGAAACACGGGAGGCAGAGGATCCGGGAACTGATCCGGCAACTCCATTGACCTGGTTCAAGAGGGCAAGGACTTGACGCTCTTCTCCATTTTTGGGTGAAATCGAACCACCGTTCGCAACTCTCTGCGCCACTTGTTCAACAGTGCTTGGAGAAACAGCTGCGAACTGAGATGCCACGTTGGAGAAGTTAGAGCGTTTCACTTTCAAACTGGTGTGAAGGAGCATCTCATGTCGTTGAATGATGTTGAAGGCAGTGAAAGCGAAAGAATTGTGTTCTTTGAATCGTGGGTCGGACAAATTGAGCAGATGCTTCACGTGTCTTTTCAACGAGACTGAAGCTTCTCGTCGTGCATCATTCGGGCCACCAATACCATACGGAAACAAGGTCGGAAACATCTGCGGGAACAGGAGACTATCCTTTCGAAATTCATTCTCTGCAGACTTGCTGTGTGGGATGTCGATGTATCCGCCACCTTTCTTCTTGACGTGGCGTAGCGCCGCAGCTCGAAGTTCGTTGGACGACGCATGGCAATCAACATCCGTAATTACAACATTTTGAAAGTCGATTGAATCATCCGGCTTCGTAGACAGATCAGGCGGCTGAGCAGCATCGTAGCGAGAGGTGGCTGCTTCGTGAGCTTGACTAGGCTGGACAAGTTCAATGTTGAATGGAAGAACCGGATTTTGTTCGAGTTGTTCGAGGCACTGTTCATTCAGAGAAACATCACGATACAAGGGGTTGTGTTCCTTCAGCCAGACCAGGGCAGCTCTCACACGTTTTGCATTCACCGCGAGTGGTTTAGCATGTTCACGGAGCCATTCCGGTGTTGGACGCGACGAACCGACAAATAATACACATATGGGTGCAACAATTTCGTCGACTGAGGGAGGTAAGATGGTCGCAATTCGAGAAGGCTGCTGTGGATAGATGAGAACATGGCCCTTCATTCCGCGCTGGGTGCTTTGGAGCTCGCGATCTTGATTCTCTTCCATCAACTTGACGATCCAGCATTTTGCGCGGCAGCATGCAATCATTGACTCTTCAATGGTAGTCAAGTCCTTGAGCACTTCCGGAACCGGACCGAGATAATTCCTGTTGGCCAGAGACAGCGGAGGAAGTTTTTGGAGTCTCAGCAAAGAGTGACACGATTTACACAGGGATAAAGTCAAAGGCTTGCCATCCTCAGAGAAAGAAACACCCTCCCGGTCAAGAAGGATGTTTGCAAGAGGACCATCATTGAATGGCACCGGAGGGGGATAACAGTTCGGATTCAGCCATTTGAAGCGTTCGGGCAGGTCACGTTCATCTGCACGTACATCTGGTCGCGATAAGATACTGAGATCTATCTCATCTGAATCAACAGGAATCGAGCACTCGTCTTGATGAGGGACTGATTCTGCACATGATGCACATGTGAAAGTTGCTAGTGCTGTAGAGCTGGTACACTCACGAAATTTTGCAATCAACTTGTTCTTTAGAGAACGAGGGTGTCATGAAACCGACTGATGGCGCATCACAGCGCATCACATCACCGGCCCACGTTATATCCAACGATCGTTAAAAGGAGGAGATCGTATACATATACCAAGGGAAGGGACGACCGCTGTCGCGGCCCGACAGGAAGGGGGGTGGATCGGACATGTAGGAGGGATTGATAGGATACCGATTGATAGTATACATACCTGTAGTATAAGAAGGGGCGGTAGAAGCTAGGAGCCCTAGCTTCTACCTCGTCTAATACACGGCCTTACTCTCCACGGTCTCGTATCGGACTTTCCCTACTTCCTCGACGCCCTTCGACGCCGACGGGTTCTAGACTCCGAGTCCCCGGCATAGAACCCGATCCTTCCGACCCGCGTCGCGTTGGACCCTTAGATCCCGCAGAGGCTGTGGGTTCTATCGTGCACGACCACACGGAGCCTCTCGAGACTCGCTATCGCGAGGAGAGCACCCCGGTTCGCCCTTGGTGTCTTGGGACTGTGGAGCCCCGACCCCGTTCTTGACAGAGGGATGAGCTGGGGCCATTCCTGTCTTATTGAGTGTAGTCGGGCATCATGTTCGGCGCGGGCTTGAGCGACTCGGTCAATATCTACTTGTGCATTTTTTCCTCGTTGAAGCCGTGCGATGCAAGCTTTCAGTTTGCGTCGCAGCTGACCAAGACTGTCTGCAGGGTCATAGTCATCTACACCAAGTTGGTCAAGCATGCGTCGCATAGTGTTCAGGGATATTTTTTTTGAGCCGTAGAGTGAGTTCAAAATATGCAGCTGGAGATCAGGGTTGAGTCGCGACACCTTCCACTCGCGATGGACATCCACGCAATCAGGAACGTGAAGATCATCTGGTCTGGGTAAATCGGATTCGGAGGTTGCGAACTTAGCACAGTCGCCGGACAGAACATGCTGAGTGATCTGTTTTCGCAGAGAAGATACTGTAGAATTTTGAGGAACGACCAAGCGATGTAGGGCAGCAATTGATAATAGCACAGGCTTGCGGTGACTTTCAAAAGATGCAAAGAAGTCAGTGACAGACATGTCTGATGCGGGAGACAATGTTTGCATGCTCAGAGAATCAAGGTGTTTGCGCAGCGCGACACGTAACCTGTAGCGAACATGTAGTCTGCCAGCGATTGAGATGTCCAAGGCAGCTGCGACATGCAAAAGGCTCTCTGTTGAAATTTGCTTCTCCGTAGCATCGACAACCGTATTCAGAACAGCGCAGGCCATATCAGCAGAATGCTTGAATCCATTGGCGAGAGCCAAACAGCCAGAGCGGTCCACTCGTGAGGCAGCAGTGACATCGGTCAAGTACTCAACGCATGAGCCTGTAGCAAGATGGTGCACAAGAAGCCGTCTACATTGTAAGATACTAAGCCCGTCAGAGGGAATGCCATGGAGTTGGAGTGCACGATGTATCATAGGTAAATCAGCATGGAATACAGAAATGTGTGTACGAGTTACGCGGTGTCTGAGGAATATATCATGAATTATGGCAAGGGAGGAGCGCGATGGGGACATGGATGGGGATAGGTAGGTAGTTTCAGAGTTTGTGGGTTCAACATGGTCAGATTTTTCAGAGGGCGGGGCGGGGAATACATCTGATAGCGTATGAGCAACGAAGAACAAGGAAAAAGTAAAGGACACACCAGCATCCAGGTCCATGGGAGCGGGAAGATGAGCTGAAGGAGGTAAAAAGACACGAGACAGGTAAGCACAGAAGATGGACGAGGGAGCGGCGGCACACCTGCCAAAACGCCAGGAGCGACATTGCCCGAGGCTAGCTGGAAGACAGCACCGGGCAAAGTTTCACGGCAGAAATAGAACCAAGGGCGACCAAGAACGAGGTCGTACGGAAGGGCAGAGGTAACAGTCGCGTCCAGATGCATGGAATATAGAACTTGAGAAGCCGAGAGACAGAGAGGACCGGAGACTAGGGCTTGACGAGCGGGAGCAAGGTAGGTGAGAACCCAGTCGAGAGACAGCCGGGACTCGCTGGCGTGAGCATCGAAGGCGACGGTGAGGGGATAACCACAGAACGAGGGCGACGGAGGGGCGGACATGAAGGTGAGAGGAAGAAAATTTCTTGACGTGTCACATCGTTTCGGTGATCATGGCTGACGTCGGCCGCAAGATCGGCATCAGTTTGGCTGAGGGATTTTAGCCTTACGTGAAAACGCTTGACAAAAATGTGATGGCCTGCACTTTCGAAACTGTCAGGCGCCCTATAGAACCTGTACCTAACGGTAGCAGGAATTTGTGTGCATGTGATGCCACACATATTTAATGACGCCAAGAAGGATGGTGTGAAGGATCTCGACGGGGGTGTCTCTGGCGGGGTCGAGACCAGGGATATCCAGAAGAGGATTCATCTTATCGCCAGCTTGCTCCTGGAGCCATTGCCAAGCTTTGTTCGCGATGTCAGATTTGCTTCGTCGAGGATTTGCAGCTCTGAGGGACTCCACATGCGCCAGGACTCGCTCGATCCAGTATTGGGTAAGCTTGTCCTTGGTTCCTGTCGTCTTCTGCTCCTGTTCTACGGCTGACGCGTTTCCATTCGTCGCCATTCGGAGTTGCTTCTCAAGGTCCTTGCGAATTCCCTCGGCTGTTCGCAGTACACCGCATTCGTGACACTCATGGTATGTTTTCGCCGTCTCTTTCTCCTTCTTCGAACCACCCCACTTGCATTTGCGACAAGGATAGCATGCGCTGGCCGAAATCATGTGGCTGGCCTCCTCCGACTGCTGAGGATTATCTGCAACCTCATCGACAACTTGAAGAACGATGGCTGCTTCGCGCTTTGTGTGGGCATTGTAGGCAATGATCGGCTTCGTATGAGTGCCTCGGATGAAATCCCGCAGAACAGCACTGTATTCCGCCGTCGTTGCGTTCGGAGACGCAGCCATAAAGTGGACGTGGAACTCCTGCTTCAAGAGCTGCCCCGGAATTGCGGTATTCTGTCCGAGCATTACGATGAACTTGTAATATTGTTTTGACTTGTTTCCAGATACGTCGTCAATCCAGATTGAAACCCCGACAACGTATAGATCGCGGTCCCCGCTGAGAGCTCGCTTCGCATTTGGCATGGGAGATACAAGCTGCTGGGAACGCTTCGTCCACACAAGAGGTCCGTACGCGCCCAGAATGTCGTCAAAGTCATGTTCAAGGTCGGCGGCGGCGATCTGGATTTCTGTGCCAACACAGTCCCACTCGTCAGCGATTCGGGTGACTTGATGAGCATCGGAGGTGAGTTTCCTGTTTCGCATCACCCATGTCTTCGGAATCACGAACTGGCCATTCTTCAGCTGTACAACTTCCTCGATCCACCAACGGTGCTTGCCGTCCGTGAACATCGGCGTCAGCTGGTCGGCGGTATAATCAAATGCGCGTTCTGCTTGCCAACGCTCCGAAACCGGTCCGTTCGTGACCTCTTCCGGATAAACGTGGAGATGAGGCGCAACCAGCGGATTTGCGAAATCTCGCGCGATAGCCTCACGGAGATCGTTCGTGTAGAAGACGTTGCCAAGGGAGGAGGTGACCTTGACGGGTTTGTGCCCAAAATCATCGCGTACTTCCTTCTGAATTTTTCGCAGGCCTTTGAGTGTCGGGACGTTACGAGCACCAAGATGCTTCAATAAGTGAAGAATGAGGGCCATTTGTGCACCGGTGAATCAACATCTCCCAAGGTTGTCGACAACATCGAGCAGCATCGCCTGGACAGTAATTAATGAGCTGGAACACAGATTACTTCAAATCTTACCGTTCGATTTGGATACGGGAAGAATGCGGAGTCGCAGTCAGCCGTTGAAGTCCCCAAGTCGTCATCGTCTTCTTCCTGCTCCAAATCGTCACCCTCATCTTCATCTGCTCCCTCCTGCGACAGAGACTCAGCCAAGATGCGCTGGAACTCTTGATCCAGCTCCTCGGCTGTCAATTCCGTCGGCTCATACTGCTCGTGCTCATCAATATCACGCTGGGCAAACTCATGCGCTTTGCGTTGGAAATCTGTCATTTGATGGTCGACGTCGTTCGCCTCTGCGGGCTCAAGCATGGGTGGGGGAAGAGAGCGTGGCAACACCTCCGCTGGCGTTGAATCTCCCATCGGCGATGCGCCATATGCCTCCGCCAGTTCTGTTTCCAATCGAGTCTCCTCTTTTTCTTTTGCCCGAGCGCGTTCAAGACAAGCCTGGTGGTCAGTGCCACCGTGGTGCTTCTTCAAGTTCTTCTTCTGGAAGTAATCTTTTCTTGCCAGCCCGTAAGATCGACACAAGAGACACGAGATGTGAGTGTGTTCAGTGGGATGGTCCTCGAAATGTTGGCGCTCATCTGGATAGCACAGAAAATAGGTCAGTATGGTGTTTACCCTCGATTTATTATGGCTTACCATCCGGGATTTTCCAGGCCGGCATATTGAGAACCAGAATTCAAGCTGATGCAGCGCGTTGTCGTGACGCAGCGCGTTAATTAACGCGCGCGGTTGTGACAGCATCACATCTCTCCTTCTTCTCGTTCCACCACCACCAATGCCCACTCTTCTCGAAATGGGTCGCTTGCGAGCTGCCGCCGCTGCTCAGGCTGCGGCAGCCTCCTCCCAGAGCTCTGCCAGTGATCTTCTGGGCTCTGACCTCCCGCCGTCAAGTCCGACGAGAACGTCCGACGACTTCGACTTGCCCCCTGCCACCTCCAGTGCTCTTTCTCGAACAGTGCCGAACATGACGGTGTTCGGTCAATGTCAACTGAAGCGGGTCAAGCTGGCGCCGACATCTGAGCAGGAATATATGGTGATTTGTGAGGTGAGTGGCATGCCATCGATTCTCTTCGCGTTACTCACCGTTGTTTCCCCAGACTACTAATACTTACGAGCGTCAAAGCCTTGAAACCCTTGCTGTCTTCCAGCTCATCGACAGGGTCAATGTAATGACTGAGCTTCTCGAGAAGTCCAAGGCCGAAGAGTTCAAGAAGAACTCTGAAGTGAATGTACGTTATCGACTCGGAATATACTGCGGGCTATTGATCTTCGCGACAGACGGACGTTCGAAACTACAGCCGCGCCTTCTTGCTTGACCCCACAACTCATTTCTACACCGGCAATCTTACACAGATCGTCGTGGCACGTTCTTCCTTCCCCGTTGCGGTCACCCTCTTATCTAATCGCTCGTAGGAGGCAATGCGGAAGGAAAAAGTCGCCGGCATTCCGGGGAAGAACGCTCCTCACACTGCCATCAGCACCTTCGAATCTGTCGTCAGCCACCAGCTTTCCGTGGACCGAAGCCACCTTAAATCTGAGGTGTGTCGACCATCATCATCGGGTCCGCGTTTATTTAACCAGTGGATCACACAGCTCGCAGCAACCTTGAAGGATGATGCCGACTCACGCGATGTTGCCAGCTTCGCGAGCAGTCTCATCGCCAGCTGGGGTGTCGATGTTCCAATCACCCTTCGTCTTCTTTGGCGGATCGCAATTATTGTGCGTCTCTTTCCTTGCTCTCGTGGTCTGTTTCTGATTTAATCCATATAGCGCACCCAGCTATCGAACTCCGAGAACAAAGGTCGCGACTTTTGGGCCTCTGTCGACAAACAGCTGCACGAGCTGCGCTCGGACCAAGACCGTGGAGTCTATGTTTAGTGCGTTCCCGCTCACCCGTGTGATAACGATACATGCTCAATTGTTGCTTAGTGCTCTTCAAGCGAATTTTGAAGAGGATATCAAGACGTATGGCAAGCTCTCATCCGACATCAAGCTCGAGCCCGATATCGGCCAGCACAGCCCAAAATGGCTTCAACGCGTCCGGAAACTGGCGTCGACGGTGGATAATGTTAAGATCACCAACCCGATGAAGAAGGGACGAAAGCGGCGCGCGCCAGCCCTGTCCGACGATGAGCAGGAACCCGTAGCCGAGCACGATGAGCGTGATGAGCGCGACGAGCAGCAGGAGCAGCCCACCGACTAGATAGATTAGATTACTATAATACAAGATACTTTTCGAACATCTCTTGAGATCTCGCCTTGAAGCCTCAATTAAGTTGACGGAATATCTCGAATAGATCTGCGGAAATTTTCGAACAGTGCAATGCTTATCTCTTGACTGACATAGAGTGAATATGCGACATGACATCCTCAACCAATACCTCGAGAATATCATGGTGATTTCCCTCAGCCGCGTCAACTGATAGTCAGTTGACTTGCTATTAGGATTCGCCCAATATATCCTCGAGTACTCAGGATGATATCCCGAGATAATGTCAGGGGATATTTTCCGCTGATATACCCGGTATGTCACCTAGGGTTGGGGGTGTGTAACTTGTGCTCTTTCATGTCTTTAAGCTCTTCAGTAACACGCATCGGACCCTTAAACTAGGGTCTTGAAAGAAGCTATCTGGCCACCAACAGGTTACCTGCTGGTAACCTGCTATTTGCAATCTGCGGCAATTATTGCCTCCTGTGTCAGGCCTCGCTTGATGTGCTTGCGATGAATATGTTCCCCAACCTGGAAACTCAATCAGTAGTGCGGATGTCAAGATTGTAGCTATACCTTTGCCTTCTTCTCCATTTTTGGGATGCCTGTGCGGGCTTGACGATCATCATCATAGCGTATCCTGAGGTTTGAGAAAAGTCTCTCGACACCCGCAGTGTTGCAGACGATTTCGAGCAATAGAACAAGGCAGGGCGGTCGCTCCGCTCCCGCTCCAAGACAATACCTTGGGTCTATAAAACCCTATGTTTACTCCATCACTCAGCTCCTCGGCGGCGTGAGCGAGTTGAAATCGGAATTGGCGAGTGCAGAGAGCAGTGCATGGACTCAAGATTCATTTACAACTCGGTCCAAAACAATGTAGTTGTGAAATAGATAAGATAGAGGCTCGTATATTACCAGGAGTAAGTGTTGGGGCCAGGGAAAGGAGCCTCCGCCTGCTCCAATGCCATCCACATAGCTTGTTCCAGGTAGCACTCCACTTACTGGCGCTTGTCACAGATCGTGGTCCATGGCACTGGCACGCTCTCGTAGCTGCACTGCTGCAGACGTTTGTGCAGTGTTAAGGACTTGCTTCCGGTATGTCCCGCCCGCTAATCAAGTCGGACTGAATGTGTGGAAGCGAGCGCAAGCATAGCAGACGTACCTTCGTTGCAAAGATGTACCCACTCAACCTCCATCCGAGGAGACAGAAAGCGTCAGTCCACTGAACCTGAATGTGGGTACCGAGACCTTCGAGCGCTGGAAATTGGATGGTGAGTGTCGTTAGGAGGGATGGTTAGCGGGATGACCTGAGGCAGAATATAAGGTATTCTCAGGTGAGCATAACAAAGATACGAAAAGGGAAGAGCAGACGGACGTCTTCCCTACGTAGCCGTTGAATCCACCTAAGGGTCCGGAGCATCATAGGTATTGCACACACATCTTAATCGCGAGCTCACGGGAATGTAAGCACAACATTTAGATGAGAATGCATATGCACCGTGAGGCTCAGCTCATCTAACTCAGTTTCATGCCCGGTAAACCGAGCATCTTCCTACGTTGGATTGTCTCTGTCCGTGTGCGGGCCGCATCGTTCTCGTCGTTCATACGCGAATGTGGAGCGACTTCGTTGAGCTTGAGAGCTAGGAATGCTCGTTTAAGCGAGTCGATTGAGGTGATTCGGGGGAACAGCAAGAGCGCCGGTGCGACTGTCGGTGATGCCAGATGCTCTGACTAGCTCGCCTTTGAATTTCCAACCACAAAATTGCAACATGCATATACTTTGTGTGGTTGAGAGTTTTCGTGAGTTGGGCATCATTCAGCGTTTCACAAGGTTGCTTGCTCGGCTCAAGCTCAGCTGATTCAGCACATTACAGAACTTTGTAGATTCTTCTAGATACAGTTGTACATACTAAATAAGTAAGCTCAATGTACTGTAGTATTTCAACCAAGTGTTCAGGTGACGGGTGACACCAGTATTTTTTTGATGTGCGCAAAAATCGCGATAAATCAAAAGAAAATTTATCGGGCATCCCGGATGTCAAAAAATCCCAAATTGATGAACACTTGGTTGAAATAGTACAGTACACGGCTTTCGTCCAATGGATCCGAACTCTATATCCACATTCGCGCGCCCACTATAGCGCCAATTTTCAGACGACGAGGTCGCTGTGCTAGTTGACGACTCGGAGAAATGGTAAGTACGGCAAGCTCAGACAACTCGTGCAGAAGCTTCATAGCTTGAACTCCGGGCTCTTCTAGACTCGCGCCCGTTTAGTGTGGACGAACCAAGGTGTGCGTTTTCATAACTCCATGCCCTCTTCTCGCTGCTGCGCCTGTGTCCTTCAAGCTTCAAGTTCTAGCGACTGGCAGTACTTCGTCGAGTCTTCGTTTCCCGGCCGCATGCGGCATGCCTTCCACTGGCACCTTCCAGCACGACGGATAATCGCATCCTCGTTGCATGGACAAGCACCTCCTCAACGTTGCAGTCATGCAGAGCCTCGTGTGCCATTGTCGATAGGGCTCAGAATATGACGACTAGAGCGCTTAGCTTCCCAGGTGTGTGCGCTTTTTATTGCCGTATCCGTGCCGTACCGGGGTCGGGTCAACCGTACCGTATACGGCACGGACGGTGCCGAGCCCTACTGGTGTTGTGGGTAGCCAAAAGAGGGAAACAATAAATTCCCAAAAAGGAAAGAGGGAAGAGAAAAGGGAGACTCTCGAGGAATATCAACGTAGACTTCCAACTTTCTGGATATGTGGTTGATATCAACAAGGTGGTCGCTTCGCTCCCACAAACAAACATGAGGCTTGTGGCTGAACTCTACTGGCCCGATAAGCATGCCCTCTTGATTTCTTCTTGAGTCTGCATGTTCATGTGAAGAGCTCAGTTTGAGTTTGGCTGTTTGACCCGATATGCATTTGATCCGTCCAATTCCGGATACGGGCTTACATCACATAGGCAGGGTTAGGCCTGCACTGCTTTACAGACGTGTGGGTAATATAAGGGGTAAGTATTCTAACCTTCCTTCCATGATCCAGCAGTCAAAAAACGCGCGGAGTTGTTTTGAGTCGGCGGATTGTGCCCGAAAATCATGGGAAATTGCTGTTTTCGGTCTAATTTCTGAGTCTCCATGGTGAATTCCCGTGCTGATGTGGTGATGTGAGATACTGCAGCTCTATTTGGTTTTTCTTGATGATCACGGATCACGACGGATTCGAGGCTCCGAGCGCCGCCGAACGACATCACACACGATTTTCGACTTGCTCTCGACCGCCACCAACCCACCGCCGGTGTCTTGCTTTTGCGCGTGCTGCGCCAATGCGCGGCTAGAATCTACAACGACTGTAGCCGGCAGCAAAGAAACACCGACATGGAACAACATTCGGGCCAGGATTTGACGTGTACATGTCGCACTCCTTCTCGCCAGGTGGGAGCTTCTCGTGTGCTGTGACCTCATAAGACCATTCCTCCGACACTAACAATCAACCCAGACATTCGGAAACATTCTCCATTTGACACGTACATCGTCGTTTACTGTATGTTGACCAGCCCACTCCGCGGCTTCCAAACAGTCCTCCCGTGCTCGCAAACTGCCCCAGACTCCAATATCACCTTTCCAACGACTCACGGCCGGGCATCACTTGGGATCCTCGGTGAGGCTGCAAGTCTGCAACCACGTCAAGAAACCAGCGCGCGATGAAGGACCACCTTACGGGTATGGGCCCACTACTATGGGGATTGGGCCGCTGGTGCACGCTGCATTGGTGTGTCTTATGCATCGCCGTGGGACTCCAACTGACATGTTTTATGTTTTGGTTCCTTCTCACAGCACCACCACATGCACCTCGTTTGCTCGTGCTGCTCAAGAGTCAAGACAGATGCACGGTGCACGCCGATTACTCGCACCTGCTTGCTCTCTGAACACCACCACGCTCTCCGCCATCACCACCTTCTCTCGCAACGGTTCAAACTTGAACCTTTTACAACGAAAACTAAGGTCATACTTGTTGCTTGATGTGGTCATTCTTGGGTCATTCCGTGCCATGCCACAACCGGTAACAATGTTTTGGTGCTGTGCGTCGCGTTTTGGCGCACAATGTACTCTTGGCACCCAAATGTGAAGGCTTCTGTGCATTTGCAATGAGTACTAGTCTTGGTCCCCGCTATCGAAGTATGTTGTATTTGTTTGCATTCAAAACTCATTCACGAGCACAGTCGTTAGAAATGTGCCACCGCTGGCAAGAAGTCCATATGTACTGCCTGTACTGTTCATTGTATAGAAATGTCATTCAATTTTGTTCTGTTCCTATTCAATTGTTCATGAGTTTCGGCGCGCAGAACGTTGAAACCAAAAGCTTTTGGGATTAAATCCTTTCTGCAGGGCCACATATTCCTTCAAAAATTACGAAGTTTCTCGATGCTAATTGAGCCCGTAGAGGAGACTAATGTGCATTGGTATACTCGGATGTGAGTAAGAGAAGAGAAGGTGTCAGACTAACGACCAGAAGCTTCCCCGGACGGCGCCACTACATCCGATATGTCCGTCCGCATTCTTCAGGCTCCGGCGGTCCTCCCCTGCTGCATTCTGCTCCGAGCGCGTCCTTGCAGGACAGTCTCCGTCGTCTCCATCACTGTCCCCATCACACAATAATAAGCCGCCTCTTGATCTTACCGCCAGCGTCCCTGTCGCGACTCAAGGGAACTCCCTGGTTCTCCACCTCCATTTTCGCACTTCTCCCAACCATTCTGAGTCGATGCGTGAGGTTGCTTGCGACTCGCACAGGCGCGCTACCGGAAGGTGCGAGCGGCGAAGAAGCGAGCGAGTTCTCTGCTCCTCAGAATCTCTCTCGGGTCGGAGCGATGGTTGGACGGCTACGGGTGAGTCGAAAGGCTGGCCGGAACGACGGTGAACACTATATTCATCCCGACTCGTCCGCCGTTTTGTTCTGGCTGCTCCTTCACCATTTTTCAGGGACCCACAACCATACCTGACCAATATAGAAGGTATGTCGACGTTTTACTCACTCAATTCGGTATTCATATCCTCGTATCGCAGGAACAGATATTATGGTCTAAATTCTGTAATGTCGTATTCTAATACAGCGACTTTTTTGGATCCCAGCTTCTTCAATGACTCCGCTGCGCCGGCAAGCTTTTCAAATGTGTTTCGCCCTTTCGCCAGTGCAAGCTCCTTTCGTTGCACGGCTGCCTCCAGCTTCTGGCGCTGATTCTCGACTACTCCGATTGCATTCGCTTGCTGGACGCGTGCCTCTAGAAGAGCGGCGTGTCCACGCTGGATCGTCTCATACGCGCGATTGAGCTGAGCGTTGTAATTCTCGATCTTTGCATCGTCGCTTATCAGTCGCCGGTGTTGTGCGTAGTCTTCGGAGTGTGTTATTGACGGAGAAGCGGCAAGTATGCACTACGTACCTCGGCGCTTCAAGTTGATGAAGGCGTTCTCCGCGATGTGTGTGGACCGATAGGACGGATTGACCCCATATTCCTGGTACGCCTACGTATTGAATGGTGAGCCCTCTGCGATGATTTTCATGCAGGCTCACTTACCTGCAATGTCTTCAGCTTCATCATATCGAAAGCGAACCCTTTCTGCAGGCCACCGACGAGGCTGCAGTGAACTCCCTCGCGATTAACGTCGCGATGGGCAGTTTCGATGAGATTTGAGGTTTGATCTCCTGCTTTCTATATCATGGTAGGAATGAAGCTCTTCTCAGCACACATTCCCGGGAAAGCGAATTTACAAGTCTCTTTGTCTTGAACCCAGGCTAATATTGCTGTTGAGAAACTCTGCACTCGAGGATGGAGGTACGCACCGGCGCCAGCTTTTCCGCTTGCACGAACCGCTTCGACGGTACCATCCCAATCGTCATGCTCGACGCAGATAAGACTGCGCATCTTCCACCGAACCTCATCGGTCACCTTGCTCGTCTTGATGTTGCGATAAAGATGCAGCGTGCATAGACGCATACAGTGGCGGAGATGCTCGTAGGGGTCGAGGCTTTGGATCGTCCGCCATGGCTCGTGTAGGTCCATCGTCTGCGGCATCTGCTGAGCGAGCCATTGCAGATAAAGGCCTAGGCCTATAGCGGTTCGACTGGGAAGTAACAACAACTTAGCGAAGGACGACTCACCGAGAGCTTGCCCGCGGTGTTGGTCAACAGTGACGGATAGGATGCGACCCTCCCAGCTTTTCTCATCGTCGCTGCCGTGGATATGCTGCCATTCGAGCACATCGCCCGTGTCCTGGAGAACGATTTCGTGGATCGTCTTGAAGACGAGGAAGTGGGCCTGAGCCGATTGTTGATTCACATATACCCTCGCAAAAATGGCGCCTGTAAGACGAGTTTGTCTTGAAATATACGCGGAATACAACGCTTACTCACTGGTGTTCGCCTCGCGATCCATACACGCAAGCTCGAATTCGTAGTAGTCAACGATCCGCTTGAAGCCGATATCACACTGAAGATATTGGCCAACGTTGAGGAGGCGTCGACTCGCCTGAGGCGTCATGCAAACGACTACTCGGAGGTCCTCGACCTTCTTTGGCTGTAGACTATCGGAAGTTTCTTCCTCTTCGTGGGCAGGCGAGGTTGATTTCACCAGCATGCGACGAATATATCTCTGTTGTTTGTCGACGGGTTGGTCCTCCTCTCGAGCCATGAGAAGTTTCACTCCTGGGGCTGGTCAGCGGTAGTTCGTTAACGCGAGCAAATGAAAACAGTACCTCGCCAGCCGGTTTGGAATGGATAGTGGGTGTCGATTGCAATCTTGAGGTATGATTCGAGGTGAGAGCGGTTGGCGAGAGATATGTGCCAGTCGCTCAATGTTGGTGCAGAGAGTTCAGGGAACTTGACCCGGAGGAAGTTCTTCACGATTGGGTGCCGCATGAAGCCTCGAGCAGTAATGTCGGGGAGATCCTCGCGGAGCTCCTCCGCGAGTTCAAGAAATTGGCGTCGTATCTTTGCCGGGGTACGGAGCGGAAGTGGAGGGATATGTCGATGAGGTCCAATGGCAACGAGGAGGATGAATGGGCATGCATCACGATCTTCCTCAACCGGCTCGTAGACGCGATATCTGCTCAGACATTCCACGCGTTGGAGCAGCGGCTGGGTGAGGGCTCCGCTCTCATCACGATGGTCGTAAGCTATGGCTCGGGTCAGCAGGTCGTTTGTCGATGATTCAGGTCTGCGTACCGCAGGTAGACTTCTGACTCGTACAATTCGCCACCGTCGAACAGCTCGGGAGGAGCGGGCCACATTCTCTGGCGAGCATTTCAAGTTCGATTCGAGTATATTTGTCTTCATCCTCCCAGAGGACCGCTTCGATGTACTGTAGGTTGTAGCTTCCGTTACCTACGCTCGTGTCGTGGAAGTGGTCTTTGTTGGTATCGGCGTCATAGTGTTCACATCTGATTGCGGTTAAATTCACGTCCAGTCTCCCGCAGAGAAACTCACTGAATACAGGCCTTTCCGCCCTCAACGGAGCCGTCCTTGAAGATAATCCTTCCTCGACATATCTCTTCGGACGGAGAATACCCTCGTTGTGCGATCGACAGGTACTGCTCGTGTTGCTCACGGATAAGTTGTTCGATTTCGGAGAGCTTTGTGTCTTCGACCTTTGGACGCCGGCAGCCCGTCCTCCGCACGGCAGAAAGCAACGCCTGGGTTCGCTCGAATACATCTCGCGATGGTGAGGAATAACGAGCTCGTTCTTCCGCGTCGCGCTTGAGCCTCTCGAGGATATCTTGTCGAGTAGCCTTGGTGTGCGGCTCGGAGTACGTCACGGTGCTCTCATCGATATTCGGACAAATTTTGATTCCTTGGCCTATAAACGCGTTAATGCCCAAGGAAGATGAGATGAGAGACAAGAAATGAAACGCACATGTAGAGGATTTCATGATGCATCTGACACGATTTCCAGCGCGGTCAAGCAGAAGGTCGCAGTCCTGTTTCGATTGACCATTAGGTTCTCCGCGTGAGTAGGCAATATCCAGCGAGGGACAGCTCCAGTTCTTCAGGTCCATATGAAACAGATGACCGACGGGCTCGTTGGGGCTCGCAGAGGTTTCCGGGTATTCGACGACAGCACCAATAGGATGCTCATACAAAACGGAGAGTGTCGTTCGCGACGAGATCGCCACTTTGTACCGTATGGTTGGGGCCTGTTGATGGACGGAAGCCTGAGACTGAATGAGGTTGTTGGGAGACTGAACCGACAAATCCAGGTGATGTAGGGCAGCAACAAGGTTTTCTCTAACCGTCGCCGGAACCAGGACTGCATCGTTCTCGGCAAAAGAAGCTAGTCGGCGTAGTTCATCCTTCACATCAAAGTACGGTGGAGGACCAGGGTTAAGCACGAAGCCCAGGGAGTGTCGTCCCGACATCGTGGGGCTGGAAGGGAAGAGCTGTGCGCCATTACCGAAGTGGCTTTATGAGAGGCTCGCGCGGTCCGTTCGTCCTCGTTGCGACAGCCGACGCGAAAGAAAATGTCTATTATCGAGCCTAGATGACGGCGGGATGTACGGGAAGCACGGTCAGAGCGGTGGCGGACAGAGTTCTTGCGCTAACGGCGTTTATGTCACGAGCCGAATATACCAATGCACCATCACCTCGTTTCTGCATACTTCGACGCGAATTCGGCGTGATGTGTGACGCCGTCGTCGTCGTTCTCTTCCTGCGCTACGTATACCATCTACGTAGTCTTCAACGCCCTCGAGCCAACTTGAGCCGGCGATGGATCCATTCACTGTGGGAAGTACTTTCAATCAAATAGAGTGTTGGGAAAACACTCAAACTGATTGTACGTTACCCTCAAATTGATTGTGCGAAAACAATCAGTTTGACTGTCTATTGCATGAACCACAGTCAACTTGATTGTATCTTTATGCAGTTTGATTAGAATACAATCTATATGAGTGTAGCTTACAATCAATCTGCGCTATCTTAACAATCAGTGTGCGCTATTCATACAATCACATTGCTGCGCTGGATTGGGTTCCTTACACTCAGATAGATTGTACTGTAATCAATTGGAGTGTATTCACCATGTCCTACTATACATGCAGTCCCGAGCATACGAACGAGCCTCCATCCACACGCAGTCCCCCGCCCGTTGCTCACCCTGGTCCACCCACCGGGTACCCAGATCCGACGCCGAGCTAAGTTAAGTGGTCAGCTTAAGTCGTCGTAGTATCGCGGAGGTCTCACCTCGAATCCTGTCATTACGGCGTGGTCCGAGAGCCGAGAGTGGATGGCGATATAGGCAGTCGAAGATGCACTGAAACGCAAGTCTCGTATTAGAGCTGAAGCGCGAGATCAGCCAAAAGACCACTCACAAATTAGGGCCATGCGTCGCTCGTCCATCGCAAGTGTGCTGGAACGCATCCCCGCATCCCGTCGATCTTGTCGCCCGTGAGTAGCGTGGTTGTATCTTGTGCCAAATAAGTCAGGACGGGGCGCTCGCGATGCGTATCGTCTTGTGGTGCATGCTCGGAATCATTTCGGCCCTATACAACAAGTCAGACTCACTGAATCTTCCGATGAGCGAACCGCGATGTAGTCGCCCGAAAGCGCCGAGTCCTGCAACCTGCCTGATCGCGCTGACGGCTCAGATGACCGACGCCAGTAGCAGACGAGGATCCGCGGTTCAAAAGTCAGTGAAGTTAGAGAGTCAGAGGAAATCACACTGACTCGGGACACGTTGATGGACCAAGGTCGGGACGTCGAGCAGGGCATGCGATGGATATATTGGAATCAAAGTCAGTTGCGAGAAAATGCGATTAAAAAGAGATCGCAAACCTCGTTGAGGGCGCGTAGTGACGACAGAACCTGGCTGGGTAGGGTATTCGGCAACAGTTCGGAAACAGATCCAAGGAAAGCACCTCCTTTGACGCGGAAACTTTTGCGGGCCTCTCAAAAAATTTAAAAAAATTCACGGATGTTGGGATACAGTGAGAGATACGATCAGGTGCATAATTAGAGCATGTTAAACAAGCGGAGGACTCCAGAAACCGTGTCTCCTAGGCAAACTGGGAAGCATTGTGGAAATTGGACCCTGTACATCCTAAATATGATTTGGGCAAGCATTTCGGCGATATTGCATGAATATAGAACGTCCTTGTAGGCTTCAGCCCTTGAGCAAATTCAAGAGCAGGAATCTCCATCGCAAGTCCAGGATCAAGCATGGTCGCGTTCAATTTCAAGTTGTGCAAATCACAATGTGGCTACCATTCCAAAGTTGTACGACAAGGAGATAAGTACAAACAACTCAAACGACCGGTGATCTCTAGCGCGGATTAAGCTCGGGCTATTCCATGAGAAGGCACACATATACCTCAATCTTCGGCTTCGCGGGGACTTGATTATGGGCTGAGAATGTGTTCCGAGGCAGTGGGAGTATCGCGCAAGCTCGGCTTACCGGTACAAGAACCGAACGGCGGGCACCAGCGATTGGCGCGGTTATCATGATGGGACTCAAGAGGAGAGGGGAGAACAAGGAGGTGATAGCCTCACGGTGCGTTTGGACCATGGACATTGGACCGATAGTGGCGCATGCACGAGTTGACTTGGATCGGTGGTTTGTTCCTTTGAGGTTCTCGTTTGCCTTGGGTGAAATAGAGTTTCTCCGAGGCTTAAATCTTGCTCTGCAGCCGGTTTGTCATGCACTTTGAAACTGAAGTTGCATGCTCGATCACGTCCGCGGGCATGGAAACGGAAGCCTTCTTGCTGCATTTACCCGATCGCCCGCCCAAGATCGTTTGTCGCGGCGATGCAGCTCCAGCGAACTGTCAAGTACGGCGCGCGTAGGTGTCAGGTTGCCAGTGGAGACCAAGTAAACGAGGTATCGCAGAGTGAGCAATCGACGTCGCGTTCGCCGGAGGGTATGATTCCCGTTTCTGTGAATAGCGGCGCGAGTTCGGATGGCAAGTGCAAGTCAAGGATATGAAATAGGAAGTCAACTTGTATCTTGAAGAGCCCAGCCTGAAGGCCCCGGGAACGGCAGGCGACAGACTAAGAAGTGACAGCCAGGCTTGCATCGACAGAAGCGCCTCAGGCTGGCTGCGATGGTACACTAGAGCGCCGACAATAATGCCTAGATGCATAGACGCTGCCGGCGCTGCGCGTTTATTCATTCCGAGAACCAAGATGGCGGTTAAGAGCAAGCGCTGCGTGTGACCGTGACAGCAGCCGTCAGCTTCGAGGAGATCAAACTCCGACTCAATGAGCAGATTAGATCAAGAGATAAAACAAAATAACGCATGAAAGTCGAACAACCTAACAAGGTGTCGTATAGAACACCTCGGTTCAGTGCAACACGGTGAGGTATTCTGCGAAACACCTTGTCGAGGTGTTGAGTCCAAACACGTCCAGAGCTGCGCCAAAATGCCGAATTCAACGGCATTTAATGGGTTCCTGGTGCTCGTAGGACTTCGACTCAGCGCAAGACACCTTCTATTGGCCGGTGTGATGTTGAAAAATGGGCAGAAAACCACTGACGCAGGTATCAATCATCTTGCTTGAAAAACAGTCAGATGGATTGAAAGCAAGCATTGCCCCAACTTTATTATCTCTGGTCCTCTAGGGACACCGTGGTGGCTAGAAAAGTCCCATTTGTGCCTCTCAGATGGGTGGGAGGCCGTAGAATACAGTATTTCTCTCATATACGGAAACATGCAATTTGATTGTTTGCGAAAACACTCACCTTGATTGTAAAACCTTACAATCGAACTGCGCTAATCAATTTGATTGTTAGATAGTGCACATTGATTAAGAAATGTGCAGATTGATTGTAACGGCTTCCCACAGTGATTCGCTTCGTACCAGACCTTTCCTCACACCCGCTCCATGCCCTGCCGCCAGCGACTCCGAATACCTAGATGAGAAGACCCAGGACTGCGCAAGAGCTCGACCTCCTTGAAAATTCAAGTGGCGGGGGCACCTAGTCGTGCGTTCAGAACTTCGCGTCTTCTGCTCGCTGCTGACGCGTTTGTCTGTCAATCCAGTCTTGTTTTCCAGTCCTCCTTGAATACGCGCTTTTCGCTGCCAGTGGCATCCTCCAGAACACATCTTTCCATCCTCGCCATTGCATAGACCGCCGTACACATATCGGCTTGATGTCCTCGCTCCCCTGCCTGGAATCGTATATCCGAGTCCATCGTACAGCTTCGCCGCTGCACCGTGGCCCCGATACCGAGTGCGCTATTCGACCATTGCTGTCGCCTCCGCCACATCTTCCCGTGGACCATACGAATGCCAACGAGCTCTGGGACAAGCTGGAAGGCGTTGGGAGAATGTGACGGCGACCTATGACTTTTCCATGGTGCGTATACATGGCGCTTCTTCTCTTCTTCGTATTCTTATGGTGTCCAGCGGCGTCCCGTAAAAGCTCCAGCACCCTGATACAACATTGTCGCCATCGCTCCGGCGACACCAGCCTGTCCTCACGCACGGCGGTTATCCAGCCCAGCTTCCATCTTCAAAGAGCGCACTCGCGGGACCTTTCCCGCAGACCAGTGATGGGACGAAGTGTGCTGGAGTCTCGAAGACCGCGCGGATTCATCGCACGGACAACACTCGCCGCTTACTTGACGCCTCCGACAACCCGAGAGCTATTATGCAGTCGCTGTGAAGACCGTTCTCCTGCCCATCTCATCGCCACGAAAAGCCACCTACACCCATTCCATCTTCGGCTGCTCCGCCTTCCCCGCCTGGGTCTTCATCGCCTTTTCACCCAACTCGCCTACACGATGTGGCTGTGCACATCCGGGAAAACGAGAAGCATACACGGCGTTCGGCTCATTCCCGTCGGCGAACATGGCGGTCTTGGGAACTCTCCTACGGGCTCATCCCGAGCTCGAGCTCGGGTTATCGAGTGCGCCACCCATGAAGGGAGTCGGAGTCCGTGGCGCTTTGCCCAGTTCCTCCCGCGATGTCTTCCTGAGGGTCTATGGACGTGCATGGACGTGCATTCCCATGCCCTCAGTGACTTCCTGCCGTTTTTGGGTGGGATTTGGCTGCTGGTAATGGGCGCGGGACGCGTACACAGCTGAAAACCTGCCACAGGCCAGAATTCGCGCATTTTCGATATGGAGACTCAGATGAGCAGCTGGGAGAGCGAGCGGCGGAGAAGCGCTGAGAGGCCGATGAGGGAGAGAGCGGTACGCAGCGTCGGTGGTGAGCGGAAGAGAGAGGTGCCTCGAGGCAAGAAACGAGGCGTGGTGACCGTGATGTGACAGGCACGACCACGTGTCATCTCGAGCCGCGAGCTGGCTCGTAGGGCTGCAGAGGGGTTGTGAGGCCCGAAACGCGTCTCAAATTCGACTAGGAAGTGCTTGCAGGCGTTTCACGATGCTCGAGGCATCCCATGAGGTTGTTAAGTCCGCGCTGAAAGGCGCAGGGAGGTGTTTTTTCCGCGCTGTTTTGCTCCTTCGTGGACTTGCAACGCGTTTGGAAGCAAGGGGAGAGTGTTTGAAGGGGCCCATACGCGTTTCAGGACTCCTTGCTGTGTAGAACGGGGCCAGCGCAAGGCTGGATCGCATTGTTTAGATCTAGCACTTTAGCCAAACATTGAGGGTATATAAGGCGCGAGCTGTAGTAGGTAGAGAACGATTTTGTCCCCCGCGATTGAGACGAGTACGATTTTGGGTTAGGGTTAGACGACGACAACGGGACGGACTTGGGAACGGAACGAACTACGATTTGGGTTTTGATCATTGACTACGACGACGAACGCACGCTGGACTTTTGACTTGATTATCTTCGCGCTCACCGACCTACACGGCTTCCACCCACTCGCCTACATCGACCTTCGCATTCCCCACACCAATCTGAATTGCAACAGCGCTATACTTTCGCTGGAATCCCCGACTCGCACGCATACGACGCCGCCACTGTTGGACTCACTCACACACACACACCTTTGATTTGGACCTCGCTGCAGGACGGCGTTCACGAGCTTTTGTTGGATTGGAGTTTTGTTGGTTGTGATTTCATCGGTCCGCGCACGCCGAGCGTTTCACTGGAACGGTACAATGGCGTCAAATCGCGGCTCGAGCACTAGTCTTCATTTATAGTCGTGCGACCCTTGTTCCACCTTCCCGACTCTCCCAATCCTTCGCGTTGCCACCCCGTCGTCATCTTCTCCCGCTTTCCCGTCTATTATGGGCCTTTCTTTGCCGGTTGGGAATGATGGCTGATTATTGCTCCGGGGCTTTTGAATGCAGTCCTCCTTCGCGCTGGGAGACGATTCGTGCATAGCGACGAGTCGAGTCGTCGCGAGGCCGACCTTCCTTCTCGGGCTTCTCTCCGTTTCGTTTTGCCAGTGGCGGCCAATGGATTGGCAAAATACATCGAATGGCCTGCGACGGACCCCCCCCCCCCCCCCTTCTCCCGAGTCCGTCGTCGTGGACATGCGACCCGCGCGCTACCTTCCGACCTTTCCCATCGACCGCGCAGCTCCTCCGTTGTCATCTTCCATCGATATTCCATCCTCGTCGCTCTTCCCGCCGACGAGCGTATGCATAGGAGTCATGTCTCGCCAACACAGAGCCCTGTTGAATTTTGCCTCTCGCAGTCACAGATGCATGTCATTGTCGCCCGCTGCTCCTACACCAACGTTTCCAGCTCTCCACTTGACCGTATAGCCCCAATCCATGTCTCGGTCTCGCCTCCATCTTCCGCGTCCACTTCATCTCTGGCTCCATACCGCCTACGCTTGTCGTCCGAGCATGGAGACAGTGTCCGGCTGTCGGACGGACTCGTATCGGACACTGGAAGACGTTGGCAGAAGTGCAGGCAACGACCTCGACGAGCGAGGATGTGTGCTGTCTGAGCGGTCGCAATGTCTGAGTCGCAGTGCCTCAGACTCCGCGGGACGTCATTCCGCCCTCCGTTTCGCCGGTCTCACCACCGCCTCGTCATCTTCCGCCCGCCCCTCTACCTGTACTGCTATATAAACCTCCGGCTCTGCCTATCGTCCCTCCTCGCTCTCTTCACTCCCATCCACATCGTCACCCCCAACACCACTATCCTCCCTCCAAAAACAATCATGCTCTACTCTACTCGTGCTATCGTCCCTCCCAACGGCTTCGTCCCTTACGGCGGTCGTCGTGTCGCTGTTCCCCCCTCGTCATCCTCTCCCGTATCGACCCGCAGACGCTCATCCATCGTCGAGCTCCTTGCCGATATCGTCCCGGCCATGCGTATGGCGAAGGCGGAACCTCTGAGTCGGCAACGAGCACAGCAAGCCAGTCCGAATGCGGATGCCTGCTCTCTTCACCCTGTGCAGATGAAGGCACTGGGAGGAGTACCCTTGTGCCGTCAACGAGCCCACCGCGGTATCAGCTCTTCTCCCTCATACTACTCAGCGGTGCAGGCGAAGTTGTTGCCAGTGGGGGGAGTACCCCTGTGCCGTCAATGAGCCCACCGGGGCTTGACTCGGGCTCGTTCCGTCTACGACGGAGGAGCAGGCGATGGGTGGGGTGCCCATGCGTCGCGGCTGCTGAGAACCTCGTATACGTAACTTGTCTTTTTCATATCTTGTTTTCGATTTCGACTTAACCCTTTTGGAATACATTATCTTTCCTCTTTGCTCCTCTGCCGCTCTTGTCGGAACTATCCAACTTACACTGCGTCCTATACCTTCTTCCATACACATGTCCTCTCGTTGTCTTCTCTTGTTTCGATTTGCGAGGGATAACAGTAAGATGGTTTTAGCTTGCTGTACTCTCGTCTTTTTGCGGGATAGGCACACCCAAGTAATATTTAGCAATCGCAGGTTACAAAGAATTATACGAAAAACTAGCAATTCAAAGCCGTTTTTTCAGATACGTGCCATATACTACACGCCGGGAGCGCTCAAGAAAGGCAACCACACCGAATACGCGGTTCCATTGACCCTCGCATGGATCGTGTTGCTGACGTACTCGTCGCTGATTCGGGCGGTATAGAACGTGTACCCGTCCGCAGGGGGGTTGGATGGGTCGACTTCGAAGGTGACGGTAGCACTGCTGGTTATCGGTAGGGTTACGTTGCCTTGGATCGTCGTCAACGCCGTGAGGTTGACGCCTGTGGAGGGATCCTTAACCTAAGAATAAGTTTGAGCGTCAAGAGTGTCGTGGGACAAGGAGAAGAGATAACGTACGCCCACAACCAGGAAAAAACCAGCGCCACTGAAGCTAGAGCGCCGTGGGTCGAACAAGACCACATCTTGATAAATGGTGTAGTGGGCGCCGTGATTCAAGTTGTCGATGATGAAGGGTGCGGATCCGTCAACCAGAAGTGGGAGATGGAAGTAGCGAGATCGATGGCGGCGTTGAATGAATGGAAGTTGAATGCGGTGACGCCCTTCAGTGTCGCGAGCAAGGTTGTGTCCTCAGTCGTAACCTGGAACCAGGGCACCGAGCAGCCTGCGGGAGGGCAGAACCGCCCGGTTCGTTCTCTCCAGAACATGGTCACGGTGCGGTTGATTCCGGTATCGATGATCTGTCATTTCAACCTCAGTCGAGATTTCCGTGTCCGAAAAATGAGCATACATACCCTCAGGGTCGCGAGGAACGCAAGCGAACCACCCTGCGGAAACAGGAGAGTGTTCGTCACTTTGAAGTCGAATGGCTCGATGGACTTTGTGAGCTTTACGGTGCGTGGAACCGTGTCGATCATGCGTCCGATGAGATCGGCGCAGACCTGGTTGAACGTGTCCAGCGAAGCCAAGCTGCGAGGTGCCGTTGGCGCTACTCCTGCCGAGCCGCGTTCTGCCGTGTCGTCAGAGCAATCCAAGGCTCCTTTGGCCTGCCCCTCGTGTGGCCTCACTTGCTATTGAGTGAGGCTCCCGATGTCCCTTTCAGTGTATGGAGGGCAAGTGTGAGTTGTATATATTTGATGATGTGACCATGGGTCACATCATCATCTATCTAATCTACAATCTAATTTACAATATGGCCTCTGGCCTTCGTACGTTCAGCGTATATACCAGTATACCGTCACAGATTGACTTCAGGTCCCTGATCGTATTAACCCTTACTGTACGATCAGGACCCTTAAATCGCGGGAGTGATGGTAGGTGGAGTGATGATGACCGGCCCAGATGTTTACATGCCTTTATGAGCTCCCTACGCTTCTGTGAGCAGTGAGATTGTTGTGCGAATGATTGCGTCGTTCGATAGGGTATGGGAGAAATTCCCGACACCTGAGACGGCGGAAAATTCCGGCAGACATGCACTTCACCAAGGCTGAGGGGTTGCGGTAGCGCTTATCCCCCACACACTAGGAGCCTAGGTGACGCAGAAGCGATGCCGCTAACCTGAGGCCGAGCTCCCCGATACTAGGTGCGATGTCAAGAACGGTGTCCCAGCCAGCCCTTTACCACCTGTAGCCTGCCTAGACACCAAGAGGAACCAGTCGGGGTCGACGCCACGTAAGCGGAGGAAGAACCTGACACAGAGGCAAGCCAGACAATCCCTCTAACGAGGTAACCGGGTGTCGACTCTCTGCTGCAGACTGCGGGGAACCCACGAGGTCTCAGAGAGTACCCGGACAAGTCGAAGTCGGCAAGCCAAAGAGAATAGGAGACGAGGGCCAAGATAGAGAACACCAAGGAAGAGTTGGCCCGAGTCAACGAGATAGCACAAGCCAAGGACAAGAGGCTTCAGTCAACAACCACCAAGGCCTAGCCAGGATGGGGTATCGTGTTTGACTAATGTAGAATCTACTGTACAGGAGATTCTACTGGGGTATTTATACCAACTACAAAAGGGGTGTGATCGTAACACGATCGTAATTAGTCCCTGGTTTCCTACATAAAGGGGAAAGGAGCCTGTCCCTGTCAACAGAGAGGGGACAGGGAGTGTCAACACCTAGGCAGCTAGGAGTAAAGGGTCTTGACAGTTGATCAAGGAGCTACTGCTCCTAGTATCAGGAGTGGAGTTGTATTGAACTCCTCTTGGGTTCTAGCCTTGGGAACTCGGGTTCTAGGTGTGGGAAACCCGCTGTGATGGCGGGTTCTATGTGACACATGTGACCCTTGATGAAGGGAACTGTGTCTGGAGGTAGGTTTCATGACATGCGACAGAGCACTGCGTTCGACGAGGGACAATAGCAATGTAGGCAAGTGGGGCCAGATGCGATAGTTGTGATTAAAGGATGACTGCGAATTCAAACAGATGTAAGTAATGATTGGAAATAACACAAATAACGAGAGATGTGAGCCCAGTGTAGAGCGATTGAATAGTGAGCGAGAGCAGGATGTGACCCAAGTGATAGTGAGTAGTGAGGGACTGAGGGAGGTGACCTCAAATGATAGTGAGCGAGTGAGGGACGCGACCCCGAATGAGTAGTGAGCGAGTGAGGGACGCGACCCCAAATGAGTAGTGAGCGACTGAGGGACGCGACCCCAAATGATAGTGAGCGACTGAGGGACGCGACCCCAAATGATAGTGAGCGACTGAGGGACGCGACCCCGGGATGATAGTGGGCGACTGGGGGACGCGACCCTGAATGGAATGAATAGTGGGATTGAGGGATGTGATGAATAGTGAGCGACTGAGGGACGCAACCCCAAATGCTAGTGGGTGGTTGGGGAACACAACCCCCAATGGACTGAAGAGCAGGATTGAGGGAATGTAATGAACAGTGAACGATTGAGGGACGCGACCCCGAATGGAATGAATAGTGGGTGAGTGAGGGAATGCAATGAAGGATGTTAAATGAATGAGCTGGCGCCGAGCTCCCCGATCCTAGGTGCCGCCAAGGACCGCGTTCGGCGAGTGCGAATAGAGTTGAATGGAATGGTCCGCGTGAATCGCAAGTGAAATGGGTCTGTGTGAATCACAAGGGGGCCACGTGAATTGCGAGTGGGCCGCGTGGAATTGCGAGTGGGGGCCGCATGAATTGCGAGTGGGCCGCGTGAATCACGAGTGGGCTTAATGTAGTGAATTGAGCAATTGCTGGACATGGCCCCAAGATTATTGAGTTGTAGAGTGCGGAATATCATGAGTGTCTGAAGATGTATTGTATTGTGTCGCATGAGTGACGACGGTGTAAGACGACAGTAATGCACTGGCTTTACGAGGGAAGGAGCCACAGGGAAGAGGGCTGGGGGGGCACAGGAGGGAGTGGTGTGGGGCGTTGACGACCGGAGACTTGGCTACGACGACGTGAGTCAGTAATGTCAGATGGAGAAAACTGCGACACAGCTGGCTGTTATCTCTCCCCTGGGCTCTCCTGCCCAGTGTACAATGACTATCCTCTCCTCTTTCTCCTCCCCAAAAGGCAAAGAAAACCAGCCGCGGATGAGCTGGATGCGAGGCGGGGATGGAATGTCGCTGGCTGCTGATGGAGGTGCGGAACAAGAAATGTTCCGCTCACGTCAGCAGCCTGTCGATCATAAACCGCATTCTGTGCCCAACAATCGTACCTCACGAGGGCGTAGAAATTGATTTCTCATAATCATCTCTTGACAGATCAATCAAATGTCAGAAATCTCTTCAATTAACCAATTATGACTTATATCCGGCCACTAGTGTAACGGTGATGGCGAGCTGGCCCGTCCGGGACGTGATGAAGGACGACCGGAGCCGAGAGGACGAGGACGGAGGTGGACGGCGCAAGCAAGCGCGCCGGCGTTGGGGGGGAAATACACGTGTTGATCCAACCCCGAGGATGGAGCCAGACCGAAGACTAAATACTACAGGCAAGATACATATCGTGTCTCAGAAAGATGTCGGTAAATACATGGGTGGCGTTGGGCATGACATCGGGTAATCCCGTGGTAACGGGCTACCGTTACAACTAGGATTTGTGTAAATGGATGGGTTTCCAAGACTAGGTGTCTGGAGACATAGGCTTTGATTATTTAAAGTAGGGGTATATGAAGAGTAAGAGTACTCCAACTATATGGCCAGCCGAGCCATAGCTCAACATTACAGTTGAGTGGGCTGCCTCTATAGGGGGGGGGGGGGGGGGGGGGGTTCGGGTGAAGCTGTTAGCATTGAAAATATATTGACTTGTATTGTACCTTTGGGCAGCACTACCTACAAGGAGCACATCGTGAGAGGTAGGTTTGGGGTCAGGGAAAATCCAGCCAGTGAACATGTTGTTCGTGGGTGTATGGGAATTCAACTCATGTGTACAATAGAAGTATGCACTCATCATCAAGCCCTTGCAAATCATTGCCTCCGTCGAGGCAAAGGCGGAGGAGCACACTTGCTCCCGTGTTGCGATCACTAAGGCTGATGGGAAACATAAGGCTGATGACAATGATTGCGGACAACAAGGGTAGCACCTTCCAGACCTTCAGCTCTGTGCCCATGAAGAAGGTTCACATTTAGTTGCCTGCGGAGAAGACTGCAATGTATGGACAAACAGAAAATCCAAAAGAAACAAACAAATTTCAGTGTCAAATCCTATATGTTGATTCAAGTATTTTGTAGGAATTAAATACAACTTGGCTGGTACTTAAAACAGGTAGTGGGCCCGACTGCTTGCCGGCTTTATGCGCGGTATATAAGGTTTAGTTAAGCTGGGGTGTAGAGTAACAATTCGCCCAGTTGGAGGCATGAGGGATGGCTAATGCATCTAGATAGGTCATACCTTGTTGTGAGATTTGGAGGAGACAAGGCCAGATCACAAGAGTTGTGTGTAGTTCGGGGGGGTACCAGATAAGAGGAACGGCAGACCTATGGGGCAGGGATAGCCATCCAGGTGCACTCCAGTTACCCAGATGCTCAGTTTTGTGTGTCTGAATGAGGGTTCCATCGGAGTGGGCAGCGACAGAGGTGACCAAGTTCCTGGGCACGTCCATGCGCTGCTGCTGCTGTCCGGTGGCTGCATTCCAGATGCGCACAGTCTTGTCCCAAGAGCCCGACACAATCTGTGTGCCATTAGGGGAGAAGGCCACAGAGGTGACGTAGTTGCTGTGCCCCTCCATGCATTGCTGTGGCTCCCCGGTGGCTGCATCCCAGATGCGCACAGTCTTGTCCTGAGAGCCAGATACAATGTATGTGCAATCAGGGGAGAAGGCCACAGATATGACTGGGTTGCTGTGTCCCTCCATGTGCTGCTGATGCTGCCCAGTAGCTGCATTCCAGATGCGCACAGTGTTGTCCCAAGAGCCAGACACAATCTGTGTGCCATCAGGGGAGAAAGCCACAGAGGTCACTGCATTGCTGTGCCCCTCCATGCAGCACTGCTGCTGTCCGGTGGCTACATTCCAGATGTGCACAGTCTTGTCCCAAGAGCCCGACACAATCTGTGTGCCATCAGGGGAGAAGGCCACAGAGGTGACGTAGTTGCTGTGCCCCTCCATGAATTGCTGTGGCTCCCCGGTGGCTGCATCCCAGATGCACACAGTCTCATCCTGTGAGCCAGACACAATGCGTGTGCCATCAGGGGAGAAGGCCACAGAGGTGACGTAGTTGCTGTGCCCCTCCATGCATTGCTGTGGCTCCCCGGTGGCTGCATCCCAGATGCACACAGTCTCATCCTTCGAGCCGGACACAATGCGTGTGCCATCAGGGGAGAAGGCCACAGAGGTGATGTAGTCTCCATGCCCCTTCATGCGCTGCTGTGGCTCTGTCGTGGTTGCATCCCAGATGCGCACAGTCCTATCCCCAGAACCTGACACAATCTGTGTGCCATCAGGAGAGAAGGCCACAGAGGTGACATAGTCGCCGTGCCCCTCTATGTGCTGCTGCTGCTGTCCGGTGGCTGCGTCCCAGATGCGCACAGTCCTGTCCTGGGAGCCCGACACAATCTGTCTGCCATCAGAGGAGAAGGCCACAGAGGTGACCCAGTGGCTATGCCCCTTCATATACTGCTGTAGCTCTCCAGTGGCTGCATCCCAGATGCGCACAGTCCTGTCCCAAGAACCCGACACAGTCTGTGTGCCATCAGGGGAGAAGGCCACAGAGGTGACGGGGTCGCTGTGCCCCTCCATGCATTGCTGTGGCTCCCCGGTGGCTGCAGCCCAGATGTTCACAGTTCCATTATCGGAGCCAAACACAATCTGCGTGCCATCAGGGGAGAAGGCTATAGAGGTGACCGCATCGCTGTGCCTCTGCATATGCTGCTGCTCCCCAGTGGCAATATCCCAGATGCACACAGTCCCGTCATTGGAGCCAGACAGAATCTGTGTGCCATCAGGAGAGAAGGCTACAGAGGTGATCCGGCGGCTGTGCCCCTCCATGCACTGCTGCTGCTGTCCGGTGGCTGCATTCCAGATGCGCACAGTCTTGTCCCAAGAGCCCGACACAATCTGTGTGCCATTAGGGGAGAAGGCCACAGAGGTGACGTAGTTGCTGTGCCCCTCCATGCATTGCTGTGGCTCCCCGGTGGCTGCATCCCAGATGCACACAGTCTCATCCTGTGAGCCAGACACAATGCGTGTGCCATCAGGGGAGAAGGCCACAGAGGTGACCCATTGGCTGTGCCCCTTCATTTGTACCAGTGTGATGCTCCTGGTAACACCCTGACCTCTCATAAAATGCAGACCTGCAAATTTCTCATCCCACTGCTTTAGATTTCTTGTTTGTCCCATTTCTGAAGCAAGACAACTGATGTAAAGATGTGGGGTGTATGCAGAACATGGGCTCGATTTGAACACTGTCCATATCCGCCGAACAGCTGCTGTGTATTCAATCAACTCCTTGGAGTGTGAAACCTAATGTCCTTTAATGAAGTAATATCTGCTTAAAAACTAGCACACAAACCTGTATTGCCCAACTTCGAGCCTGCTGGATAGCATACTGGCAGTCTATCTTTGACAGGTTCATTGTCTCCATCCAGAATAGCACCTTCAGCTCATAAAACTCCAACAGGGATCCAGCAACCTGATCCACAGCTTTGTCACTATATCGTATGGAATCAAGATGGGCAGCCCAGTGTTGACATGCATATTTCATCTTCAGCTCAAAAGCTGCCACTCTATCAGCCAACCCTTCCACCTCATCATCCTGTAAACACGAGGACTCCAACCTGCAAATGTTGAACTTGAGTGATGTATCCAAGATATAAAAACACTCTTGTATACGATTTGCAAAATATGATCCTGGCTGATCTACATGCTTGCAGCGGTTGATCACAAAGTCATCGAAGGACTTGTGATATACATAAACCTTCTGATCCCGCTCAGAGACATAGAGCACAGCATGAAGACTGTCCACAGCATTTTTTACTGCTTCCTCATCCAGGACCTCTGAAGCATCAACCACAAGGGGAGCAAGCACCTCAATTGTCAAAGGTTGCCGTGCCGTGGTGACTGCACATAACACACGCTTGGGAATTTTCACCTCTGAACCCATATTCTGAAGTGCCTCGGTGATCACAGCCGTGTAAAGACTGTCAACAAGTTGGTCCTTGCCAAGACCCTTTTGCAGGAATTCTTTCAGCCGCTGGACTTGTTGCAGAGTACTCAGTCGTACATTGCGTGGAGATATGTAGCGCACAACCGTTGCAGCATATATGAAGACCCCAGCAGAATCCTTGACAATTGTTTCAAGTTCATTTCCAAGACTGGGCAGTTCTACCTGCAAGAAGCAGCGTATATCGGCCTCAGCATCACTTCTCTCAATATCTTCAAGCTTAAAGTGTGCTTTAATATCCTGGCAATGTTTGACAATTTGAGGATGGGGCCGGCTGGTGAGAAGGAATTTGAGCCCATGCACCGGAGTGGCAGCCAATGTAATAATAAGTTCCTGTATGAACTGATTGCCAGCATTATTTTCCAACTCATCAAGGGCATCAATCACAACAACCAGTGGAGGTGCTTCAAATCCGGACCTCCTTGCTGCAATCCAGGGTTTAACAAGCAACTTGTCAATGTCCCCCTCATAAGTAGCATTGAGGGACTCAAGGTTGACCTCTTGAAGACTAGCTACCAGGGGCTTATGTGCAGAGAGGAGCTGGCGTACAATAGTCGGAACAAGAAACTTGTATGATCTGGTATCTTCCTCATTTCGAGAACAGAAGAAGGATGCACCAAGTCGGCCATAGTGCTGCAACTGTTGGCAGAGAGTGTATGCAATGGTGGATTTGCCAGTGCCAGCCATGCCACTAAGCCAACAAATGTTATCAGCCACGTCCAGAGATGTGTCAAGAGCCCATTTCTCAAGATGAGATAGGAGATTCTCCCGAGTTTGTGGTGTGCACCCTCGGCGAGTAAGCTTGTCTACTCCATTGAAGCGTGCTTTGGAAACATAGGCCAACTTCAATGCCTAAGGAAAAGGATCAAACAGAGAAAACAGAAAATGTGAATAGAACACAAACCAAGGTGTTCTCCAAAATGAGGTATGTGTTTTTGGCAGTAGATAGAGCCATTTCATGCTAATAGTCATTGATGAGTATGAAGTCGTAAATCATTAAGTTCCTGAACGTACCATGTGAAAAAGCATGGCTCCCTTCAATTGATCAGCAAATGTTTGAATTTTGTCCATGAGCACAAGCTGTATCTCAGTGTTGGGTTCCTGGAATTTGGCATGCATTTGGTAAATCTCAAAAGCTCCTTCCACAACTAGTCTATGAAACTTAAGCTTGTATTATAATCATTATAAGCTGTGAGACTTACTTCATCAACTTCTTAGTGCTGTCAGTGACCTGGATGCTGTAGTATTCTCTTTCCAGAAACACAGTGTTGGCTTGCACAAGAGGGGATGAGAGGTTGTCCATCAGAGCCTGCAGGCCCTTCTCATTGTCCATATGCATCTGTGAAAGAGTTAATATCAAGCATAGATGTGCTGTATATCATACCTCAGCCATATCAGAAATTTGATCAAGCAGCTCAAAGATAGAGCTGAACTGAGTCGGGATTGCAGACTGGACCTCTTCTCCCAATTTGTGTAGGCCACGCCAGATGAGCTTGGCCGTGCTGCATATCTTCTCTTTCCTTGAATGGAAATCATCACCAATAGGGAACTGAGAAATGAAAGCTCCGGGATTGTTCTTGAATTGCACAAAGTAAGGGCTGAGTGCATAACCCAGGCTGCCCACAGAAGACACAGCATCAAGGAAGGATGAGATAAGAGCTGTATCTCTGGGCTTTCGATCCAGCTCCAGGAAGAGTCGTCTTGTTTGGAGCAGCGGGTTGTCCTGAAAGATCAAATCATTTTTGAGATCTCCGCTGAGCGCATCCGAGTCATTTTTGAGCCGCTGAATGATGTCGGTGATGCTCAGTGCAAGACCAGCCTCAACATCGGATCGAGTGAATTTCATTGTGTTGAAGGTTGCTCCGAACCAGGAGTAGCTGAGGAGCCCAAACACAGATGAGCCCGGATTGTGGAATCAATTTTGGATGCACGCACCGCTGCGGACTTGTCTCCGCTGAGGCATCACCTCTGTCTGGCAAGTTATCGCTGTTTCCCTTGGGTTCAGGCATTCTCCGTGCTTTGTCGAATAGCGGCAGATGAGGGACGGAGGAGAGTTGGGTCGCAGCGTGTGATCCTCGAGGCCTGCTGACACTGACAGCTTGACAGTATCGATGCAGCTGCGATGTTATCGCCAACGAATCGCCCCGGCGAGCTGCTTTGGCTTGCCACGTCTCCTCTCGCAGCGGTGGTCCTGCAGCGGGATCTCTCCTCACACCCAAGGGTGCACCTCCTGCGTAGTAAACGCCCAAACGCGAAGTCTATTCGGCTGCTATGCATCTCGCGATGCTTGTCAGATCTTGCCAAAGATCGCCACGTCTCCGACCTCGCTCTCCAGACTCCCGCCCTCTCCAGCGTCCCGAGCTCCAAGACGCCGTGGGTGGTGACTCGGACGATGCAGTGCAGGTGCGTAACAGCTCTATCCTGCGATTTCCGCCGCTTATTGGGCTTCCCAGCGCGCTTGTTGTCGCATTCGCTTGAATTTGAAGTCGGCGAGCTCGATTCCAACATCGTAATGCGCGCCAGGACCGAGTCGACAGGCCTTTGGCGGAGTTAAATGCCTCTTCTGCCTTTCTTCAAGTTGTTCTCGACAATACCGAGTCGTCACGACGTAGAGCTCAGAGCTGGGAGGACTCGGAGTCGGAGACAGCCGATGACGACGCCGCAGGATGCTCGAGGCAACTCCGTGCGTCTTTTGTCTTTTGTCTTGACTTTGTGCTGATCTGGCTGCCGTCAGACGCCGACGACAATGCCTCTGCTCATCCCATCTCCACCACCCTAACTCGAAATCGTCCAGACACTCGCACTCTGATACCGCCTATACGTGGGGTCCCTCTTCACATCCACCCCCACTACCGTCTGCGTCTGTTTCTGCGGATGACGACCAGATGATGGCCGACGACAACGAAGGAGTACCCGTTGCGCGGAAAGAGAACGACACCGACACGGACAGGATGCCTGGGCTTGGGACTGGCTGCATGTCGCCTGCTGACGACCCGGCGAGAGCTCAGCATCGGTCGCAGGGAAGACGTCCGAGAATCGAGATGATATCTTACCTGGGTTCGTTCCCGCCAGCAACCCTCCCTCCCTCTCCACCCATCTCAACACCAACACCGACACTCTCCCTACTGTGACTCCCGCTCCAGCTCCTGCCTTTCCCGCCGTTCGTCGCCGTTGCCAAAAGCTGCGCAGTCCACCATCGGCACTGCATTCCGTCCACCCGCTGCGCGCAAGGAATCGGAGGATACCAGCGCGGGCCTGGGGCGACTTCTTCGTTTGTGTTGCGGGGCTCATAATCATCGACGACGAGTGCGTGTTTCCTTGCATCGTTTTCCTTTCGTCCTTGTCCTAATGCTTAACAGCAACGCGTACACAAACGGGACCTGGTCCTCCGTGTCGTCCATCCCGCTCGCGTAGATCAACACCACTGGCATGCAGCGGGAGTTTCGCGCCCTGTACGTCCGCTGCAAGGTCCACGACGACTGGGAACGATTGCTGTGGGGCTCGGTCGGTGCGAGGGCGTGAGCGAGAAGATGAACGGGAGAGAGAACGGATTGGCAGGAGGTTCGTTTGCTGCTTGCTAGGTTGCTTTGGTGCAATTAGCTGACGCGTTTTTGGAAGACACCCGACCTTATTCCGACCTCCAATTCGTATTCAGCGCCGAGACGACGGACGGCTGAACGACGACGAGCTACTCCAGCATGGTACACGCAACGCTCCGTCGTTCCCATAGGGAATAGGCCTACGAGGAAGTGAAGGAGCATCTGCCGCAATGCGAGCGGATCTTCGTCTTCGTCTTTGGATCAGCGTCGCAGGAGTAACGAGAGTCTTGAGGCCGACAAGGACAAGGGATACGCCGAGAGAAAGAACGCGAGGCAGACGCGGGAAGTGAGCGACGGGCTAGAGGCAGCGTTCAGCCCAGGACCGTATCACCCTCGAGCATTTACGCTAACGCCAACGCGTTTTCGACCTTTCCTTCGGCTTCGACACACACCCAGCGAAGAACAGCGTCGACACTCGTCCGTCCTCCTTGTTTGCGTTTGGCCCGCCGCTCCCAACAATCCGGCCTTTGCGTATCATTCGCGTCCGAGTCAGCTGGTGCTGGAGTCGCCCACTGGAATGTATCCGCGTCGACGACGAGCTCGGGGTCTGCGTCATCCACCCGTCCACCCGTCCACCCGTCCACCCTCGCAACGCTACTAGAGCCATCGTCCCTCACCGTCGAGCGGCTTTCCCTCCTCCTTCTCATGCGCCGGCAGGGAGGCAGCAGGAACTGGATATACACCACTAGGAGTCGGTGGGTGCCGTACCTTGGTGTCGCAAGGCTCTTGTCCGCATACGAGGCAGAGATGGTGGGGCGGGATACGGAGCCTATGCGTCGGGACTCGGGGATGCTAAGCTATCTTGCTGTTTCGTATCGATTCCCTACCTTTCTTCGCATTTAGCTTTCTCGTCTGTATGTCTAGTACCATTATGCGATTCCTTTGAAATATGGCAGTCGACTGAATACGCCTAGTCGAGCTCCGGGGAAATTTGAGTGCTTCATGATCATCGTCGGTGACAACCCGCGTAACGGCTCGTCATCGTTCCTCTTTCCTGCTACCACCTTCGCTTTCGACATTGCCCTGGCCTTGACCTGGCGATGCATCTACTTAGTCGCTCTCCGCCATGCCGACCCTCAAACGCGCCATTCGCTCCACCGCTAGCGAAGCCTCACACGACACTGTGACGACAGCACCTCCCGACGTCGATGCCAAGCTCTACTGGTATTGCCCACCGGCCGATTGCCCCGGCCCTTGAAGACTCGAAGGAGCAGCTGGTTAGTGTGTATTCACTGCTCCGCGTCCTCCATCGCTGCTAACGCGTTCGTCAGTTCCGGTCATCCTTTCGCTGCCAGTGGCATCCAGCAAGAACTCGCCATCGTATAGGCCGGCATACACCAACGCTCGGCGTTGCATATCTGAGTCAGCTTCGCCGTTCTACCGCGACCCGAATCGTGCCAGAGAGCTTGGAGACGGCGGAAGGCGTGAGGCGTGGGCGGGCTGGGCGGGCGGGATAGAATCCGGCGGCGGCCTATTACTCTTCCGTGGTGCGTGGCTGTAGCTCCTCGTCTCTACTCCATATCCTTATTGTGTCCTCAGCGCCGTTCCTTGAAAGCTCCAGCACCTCAATACAACGTCGTCGCCCTCTCTCCCGCTACAAACCCTCATCGTCCCGCACGGCGGTCGAAGAACGCCCTGCCAGGCCAGAACAACGACACCACCAAGAGTATTCGAGTCTACCACGCGTATTCCTGCGCGCAGCTGCCTTGGCGCCGGCGACAACCCTACACACTCGCTGCGAAGACCTTCCTCCTCCTCCTCCCTACGACATACCCACCTACACGGATCCCCATCCCCGGCTACTCCCGCCTCCGTCGCCTGCGTCTTCAGTGCCTTTCCACTATCCGCATCGACTTGGCCGTCCTCGCATATACGATGCGGCTGTGCTCATCCACGAAAACGAGCAACTTCCACCGCGTTCGCCAGACGCACGGTCGTGGGACACGGCGGTCTCGAGAACTCTCATACGGGCTCGCCGGGGACTCCAGCTCGGGTCATTCGAGTACGGAGTTGGCTGCCGAGGGAGGGAGTCGGAGTCGGAGGGGCATTATCTTCTTCCTGACGGTATACGGACGTCCATTCGCATTCCATCTGGGGCTTCCTGCCGTTTTGGGTGGGAGCTGGCTGCTGGAACGATACAACGGCTCAACTCGGGACGCGACGACTCTCCTCCACCTATGGACCACGCGACTCTTCTTATACCTTCCACGCTTTCCCAATCCGTCATTTCCACCCGATATTCCGTCTACATGTACAATGGACGTTTGCTGGCGCCTTAAGCTTGCCTGCTGGGAATGCTGGATCGATGCGGATGCTACACGGCTTTGAGCTTGGCCAATCCGGTCCTTCTTTGCGCTCGGAGACGGTTCGTCAGGCGGCACTGTCGCGAGGCGGACGGTCCATCTCCAGCTTCTCTCCGCTTCCGGAGGGAGATAACGATATGCGTCGAATCGCTTTCGACGGAGTCTTTTTCCGAGTGAGTCCCGAGTTCATCGTCATGACATTCGACCCTCGCGCTACCTTCCGACTTTGTCCGTCGACCGCGCAGCTCCCTCCGTCGTCATCTTCCTCCAATATTCCCTCTACGTGGTTCTTCTCGCCGATGAGTGTAGACATAGGAGGCATATCTCGCCAACCCATGGCTCTCCCGAATTCCGCCTGTCGTAGTCCCAGAGGCATATCACTGTTGCCCGCTGCTCCTTCACCAACGTCTCAGCCTCTTCGCGGTACGTCATCGACCTCTCCACTAGACCGGGCAGCCCCAGTCCGTGTCTTGGTCTCACCACAGCCTCCTTCTTCCGCGCCCGCTCCTCACCTCTGGCTCCATACCGCCTATGCCTCGCGCATGAGCTCCCGGCCGCCGTAGGGTCTCGTATTCGACACGGGAAGACGTTGGAATACATTATGATCCTCTGTCTTTCTTGTCGGACCTATTCAATGGCGTCCTATTATACCTTCTTCTTCTATGGCTCGTCTTCTGGTTTGATTTGGGTACGAATAAGTAAGAGCGATGAAGCACATCCTTTTACGCTTTTGCGTCGTTCTGGTCGCGCGGGCCGTGACAAACCTGTGACACTCTTGGAGATCAACCACCACCACCGACGCTATGCCCGAATCTCACCACCCTGCTCTTCCTCCTGAGCTGGAGCGCATCATCTTTGAGCTCGCAGCATGGAATGACAAGGACATGATGAAGGCGCTACTTTGTGTTGCACGTCGCGTTCGCATTTGGTCGGCAGTTCCTAAGCAAACATGTCCCTTATTCATTACCAGCACCTAGGATTCAACCCTTGGTCCATCGCGTCTACACCATACGCGCAACAAACCTTGATTCGTTCGACCCTCTACAGACCCTCGTGGACGAGAGACCTACTCGGGCAAAAAAGGACGTATTGTTTCTAGGGGTTTCCGACGACTTCATACGCCAAGACATTCAACTTATCCTTTCAACCTGCACCAGCATCATCGACCTTGGCCTCTGGACGACATATATATATACCGAGCTCTTGCGGGACATGCAGCAGCTTACCTCCCTCACCCGGCTCTCCATCGATCTCCTCGATCTTTTTGGGGGAGAGAATCACTTCACACTACCCCCACCGGGACTGCTTGCGCCTTTCAGCAGAGTCACTCATCTCGACATAATATCTTCCGTCTCCCCCAAACTTCTCGATGTCCTGCGTAGCCCGGCATTCCCCGCGCTCACTCACGTGGCCTTCGCGGACTTTCCCGAATTCATCGATGATGTCCTGTCGATACCCGAGCGCAAGGCCACCCTTCGCCTGGTCGTGATTTGCCTGGAGATGACCGACTACCTCAACGAGAATGAGGATGTCGCTCGTCGGGAAGAAGAGATCAAGGATCCCCGTTTCTGCGTCGTGGCTTATGAGAATTTCCTGAGGGAATGGGAACTCAGTGCTTGGGGAGGACGTGACTTCTGGGTGCGTGCAGAAGAGCGCGCGGCTGAGCGCCGGGCTGCCTTGAAATCGGTGGATTGAGCCATGCCAATTGGAAGAGTCGCAAGAGCTGTGATGGAAAAAGTTCGTCGTGCTTTCGCGGACGCAGTATAGTCTCTGCATTATTCTAATATATGCTACATTATAGCGTTGTTGCGATGCGATCCGGCTCACAGTGTGTTTAGATGCACAACGCAGCCCGCCACTTTACTGTAATAACGCAAATCATATTTCGAAGCAAGTTACAACCAAAACATAGGGACCAGAAGAAAACATTCGACCAACGTGCAGCCTCAAGTCGAGATAACCACAGGAGTGCTCCAGGTCGCCGCGACGGCGGTGACATTGGTGGTCCAGCGCTCGGTCAACTGTCCCACCGCATTCTGCCAGCTCACCAAGACGATTCCCTGATAAAAGCTCTTCAGTAAATGCAGCCATTAGCAAAACAAGTACAAAACTCACAGTCCCAGTCGTGTCCGAATCGTAAAACGCTGAGATACGCACCCCGAGCGGGGCGACTGCGATAACCGTCGGATCGACGGCCCATTCCGGAGTCTGGCAGCACATTACTACGCGGATGCTCCCATCCGTCGTCTGATAAAACACGCGGGTCTTGTCGGGCTGGCCGTTGAAGGCGTATGAGACGGAAGCGACGTCCGAGGCTGCTGCGACGTTGACGACGCCAAAGGGCGCGAAGTTGAGGGTCGCATTGCGCCAGCTGTCGAACGAGGTCGGGTTGGTGGAGTTGGCGGCGACGTCGGCGAGTTCCTGGATGTTTCCGTGGCCGTCGTTCATGTAGAATCGCGTGCCGCCAGAGGGAACAGAGACGCCGGCAATGCTGAGCGGCTGAGATAGAGGCATTAGAATCGGAGGGTTCAGCAGGAGAGGGAACAACGTACGGTCCAGGTCGCCGCATTGGCAATCTTCAACGCGGTGCAGAAGACAATCGCGAGTGCTTTGAGACCGGTGGTGAAGAACATGCTGTTGTTGCTCTGAGGGATTGGATGCGGCTTTCGATGCTTTTATACGATTCCAGTACAGCTGGGACATTTAGAGTTCTCATTGCGCAATTGCGCTCTTGCGATGAGTACGGGAGGACTTGACTCGTTACTCTGCTCCAAGAAAGCGTGAAAGCTGGAAATACCATTGTTGTTCTATAATAGACCGCTATTTTCAGGGCAGGTGGTGGCTAGAAATTATCAGATGTACGGGTCCGGGGTACCGTACCTGGCCAGCCAAACCCCGGGCCGTACCCTGGCACCCGGGTCCAACGGAGTATTGTTCGCCAGCATGAGCCGAGCCTGCTTCATGGCTCAATCTCCGCCGAGTCACATTCGGGATGCGAGGCAGCGATCGATTCTGGGTCTGTTGCTGTTCGAGCAGCAGTTATAGTACACATTGTATGAAATTTGCTTCGTAACTTCAAAAAACTTGAGTGACTAGGTTTGATTTCGATTTCTGGCGTCGACGGAATGCAGTACTCATTCACCGCGAATCGCGGGCGGTACCGTCTGGGGTTATCGAAGAGGGAGGCCATGTTGTGCAGCAGTCGTTGGCCGAAGATGCGGGAGAAGCAAAGCCGTTGCCAAACAAGACCACATACCGGCATCATGATCTTGCCTCTCCCGCTCTACGCGGCTTTCGAGTCTTCCAGTCTCCCAGACACTCCAATGGATCCGAACTCTCCATCCATTCGCGCCCACCACCTACCGTCGCTATTCCGCTCCTGAGCACCATTTCTCAGACGACGAGGTCGCTGCGGTAGTCGACGAAAAACGCGACAGCAAGCCCGGACGGCGGTCGTGACGAAGCTTCATGGCTGGAACTTCCCGGTCGAGACCCCCGCCTACACTCGAGCAGCATAGAGGCACCTCGTCGTGCGTTTTATAGCTCCACGTTTTCTCGCTGCTGACGCCTGTGTCCTTCAATCCAGTCTTCGTTTGCCGTCGTTCCTGACTGCGAGCTCTCCACTGGCACCCTCCAGTACGGAGAATCATCTCCTCATTGCTTCGACAAGCCCATCTTCGGAGCCGTCTCCACTTTGTATTCGGACAGAGCTTCGTGTGCCATTCTCGAATAGGGCTGCAAGGCCTGCGCGAACTCAGAATATGACGACGACATAGCGCTCGATGTCCATCCATGGTGTGTGTACATGCTTGATTGTCTCCTTCTACGTTCTTACGCGCCGTCTTCAGCAGTGTTCCTCGAGACCTGGAGTCGCCGGGTACTTCGTCGACGAAAGCCACGCCCACCCACCGTCGTCCTATCCCGCATGCCTGTCCATCCCTCCCACGATACACGCAACGTCGTCGTCGCCATGACCGTCTTCGACGAGTTCTCGTCGTCTCCGGATATGCGAGCGGACTCGACTCGACTCGCGACTCGCGCGGATACCAACAACGCAAACGGCTTACCGCCAGCCCTGGCACGTCTCACATTCCACCATCGAACTCGGCCGCTCCTACCTCCCTGGGCTGGGTCTTCAGCGCGTTTCCACGACCCACATCGACTTCATCATGTGGCTGTGCACCGAAGACGAAAAACATCCATTGCGTTCGCCACACGGACGTCGTCAGACACGGTGGTCTGGAGCACTGTTGTGCGGTTCCTCCGCGAGCTGGAGCTTGGTTCATTCGAATACGGAGGGCCCTGGCTGGCCGGGCAGGAATAACGACCTGCTACGGTGGTTTTGGACAGAATAGCGACCGGTTGGAGTCGTCCTCAGCGCGTATGGACCTTGATCCTTATGCATCTGCCTTCTTGCGGGTTTGGAGGGATGTAGGCAGTGGAATGGGGAACACGCCGTCGAATCGCTTTTCGACGGACTGTTTGACTCATGGGCCATGCGACCGCTCTGCTGCCCTCTCGACCCTCCTGATCCATTGCGTGGCTACTCCGTTGTCTCCTCCACTATCCCATCCACGACTACGGAGCTTTCCTGGCACTTGCGACGAGGATGTAGGAGTCATGTCTCGCTGTCGCGTTCCGACTCGGAGTCTGCATCTTCTTTCCCTTCGCATGGACCTCCGTCGCTCATACGATACGAGTACCTCCTCCGATGTCGCATTGCCCGCCCAATGTCTCAGGCTGGCCGCGGGACGTCGTCGCCCTTCCATTTCGCCGAGCGAGTCAAGTCTCAGCCTCACAGCCTCCGCATCTGCCTTCATCTTCCGCGTCGGCTCCACCCAGGAGAGCTCCACAGGTGGATGTATCGGAGCAGGAAGAGGTAGAGAGGTGTTAGAGGTGACGAGGTGCAAGATGGAGCGCCAGACCTCCGAGCGACTCGGATGCGTGCCGTCTGACACTCCCGATGTCTCAGGCTCCCTGCGGGACGTCATTCCGCCCTCCGTTTCGCCCCGAGTCTCACCACCGCTTCTTCATCTTCCGCACGCCCCTCTGCTCATGCGAAAGCTATAAACCTCCCGCTCTGCTTACAATTCCCTACTCGCTTTCACCCATCGACATCATCACCACAAACATGCTCTGCTCTACTCGCGCTATCGTCTCTCCTAACGGCTTCTTGCCCTACGGTGGTCGTTCTGTCGCTGTCGCTCCCGCGTCGTCGCCTCCCGTGACCGCCCGCAGACGTCTATCCGTCGTCGACCTCATTGTCGACATCGTCCCGGTCCTACGTACGACAAAGGCGGAGCCCCTCCATCGGCAACGAGCGTACCAAGGCAGTCCGGATACAGATGATTCCCTGTCGTATCATTCTCCATGCCCATCTTCCTCGTCCTCCATCGTCGAGCGACTTTCCTCCCTCGTCGTACCCAAGGCGAAAGCGCAGCCCCTGCGCCAGCAAGCGGCCCAGCAGGGACTGCATACGTACTACTAGGATTCGGCGTGTGTACGCAGCGGAGATGGAGCTATACCATCTTGCCGTTTCGTGGCTTCCTTTCGATTGCATACTTTCTTCGCGTTTGGTCTTCCTCTTTGTCTGTGTCTACCATATCATGTACCGTAGGCGATCCTTTGCCAAATAACAGCATGTGCACTCGTCAAATTCTGGGTTTTTGCATACTTCGACGCGATTTCCGCGTGATGTGTGACGCCGCTGTCGTCGTTCTCTGCGCTACCATCTACGCAGTCTTCGACGTTGCCTTCGAGCCAACTTGAGCGGGCGAGCGATGGATCCATTCGCTTCGTACCAGGCCTTTCCTCACACCCACTCCACGCCCTACCGCCAGCGACTCCCAATCCCAGACGACAAGACCTGGGACTGCGCAAGAGCTTGACTTCACCGGCTCTTGGAGCTTGAAGATTCAAGTAGCGTTGGGGCACCCAGTCGTGCGTTTATAGCTTCGCGTCCTCTTCTGTCTGCTGACGCGTTTGTCCGTCAATCCAGTTTCAGGTCGCCCTTGAAAGCGCTTTCGCTGCCAGTGGGACGCTCCAGCAAGAACCATTCTATGCTCGCCATTGCGTAGACCGCCCTGCACATACCGGTTTGATGTCCTGGCTCGCCTGCCTGGACTCGAGTACTCGCATATCCGAGTTCGCCGCTGCACCGTGGCCTCGATACCGAGTGCACTATTCCACCATTCTTGTCGCCTCCGCCGCAGCTTCCTTTCCCCGTGGACCATACGAATGCCAACGAGCTCTGGGACAAGCTGGAAGGCGGAGCGGGGCAGAATGTGGCGGCGACCTATGGCTTTTCCGTGGTGCGTATACGTGGCTCTTCTTCTCTTCTTCGTATTCTTATGGTGCTCTCAGCGGCGCCCGTAAAAACTCTAGCATCTCAATACAACGTTGTCGCCATCGTGTGTCGCTCCTGCGACACAAGCTTGTCCTCGCGCCCAGCTTCCATCTTCAAAGAGCGCACTCGCGGGACCTTTCCCGCAGACCAGTGATGGGACGAAGTCTCGAAGATTATGCGTATTCCAGCTGACTGCAAAATCGTAGGCCATAAAAAAAAATCTCACAAGTCGGCGCCAGCCCGGCATATCACGTACCTACTCCAATTTCGTCACCAGCGTTGCACCAGCGTCACCACCCACTCCATGCCCATCTCCGTCATGTCCGCGATCTCGGCGTTGCTAGGGACCTTCTGCTTGATTATCGCCGTCGGGATGAGCCTCTTGTGCTCAGGGTGTATGTAGTGGTAGTTGGAAGCCATGGACAAGAATAGGGTACATGAAGGTGGGTGGAGTAGATGGAGTAGATACGTGATATGCCGAGCGCTGCCGACTTGTGAGAAATTTTTGGGATGGCCTACAATTTTGCAGTCAGCTGTCATCACACCAACAACACCCGCCGCTTACTTGACGCCTCCGACAACCCGAGAGCTAGTACGCAGTCGCTGTGAAGACCGTTCTCCTGCCCATTTCATCGCTACGGAAAAGCCACCTACACCCACCCCATCCTCGGCTACTCCGCCTTCTTCGCCTGGCTCTTCCTCGCCTTTTCACGCAACGACTTGCCTGTCGATGTGGCTGTGCACATCCCGCAAACGAGAAGCATGTATAGCGTCCGCCTCATTCCCGTCGGCGAGCATAGCGGTCTTGGGAACTCTCCTACGGGCTCATCCCGAGCTCGAGCTCGGGTTATTCGAGTGCGCCACCCATGAAGGGAGTCGGAGTCGGTGCTGCATGGCGCTTTGCCCAGTCCCTCCCGCGAAGTCTTCCTGAGGGTCTATGGACGTGCATGGACGTGCATTCCCATGCCCTCGGTAACTTCCTGCCGTTTTTGGGTGGGATTTGGCTCCTGGAACGGTACATTGGCGTCAAATCGGGGCTCGACCACTCTTCTTCATTGATGGTCGTGCGACCCTTCTTCTACCTTCCCGACCCTCCCAATCCATCGTGTTGCGACCCCCGTCGTCATCTTCTCCCGCTTTCCCGTCTATTATGGGGCTTTCTTTGCCGACTGGGAATGACGGATGATCATCGGTCGCTGCGGGGCTTTTGAGTCAGTCCTTCTTTGCGCTGGGAGACGATTCGGGTATGGCAACGAGTCGAGTCGTCGCGAGGCCGGCCTTCCCTCTCGGGCTTCTCTCCGTTTCGTTTTGCCAGTGGCGGCCAATGGAACGGCAAAATACATCGAATAGCCTGCGACGGACCCCCCCCTTCTTCCGAGTCCGTCGTCATGGACATGCCACCCTCACGCTACCTTCCGACCTTTCCCATCGACCGCGCAGCTCCTCCGTTGTCATCTTCCATCGATATTCCATCTACGTCGCTCTTCCCGCCGAGGGTGTGCATAGGAGGCATGTCTCACCAACACATGGCCCTCGCGAATTCTGCCTCGCGCAGCCCCAGAGGCATCCCACTGTACCTCTGCTCCTACAACGACGCCTCAGTCTCTCCCCGCGAGGTCTTCCAGCTCTCCACTTGACCGTATAGCCCCAATCCATGTCTCGGTCTCACCACAGCCTCCATCTTCCGCGTCCACTTCATCTCTGGCTCCATACTGCCTACGCCTCGCGTCCCAGCATGCAGACAGTGTCCGGCCGTCGGACGGACTCGTATCGGACACTGGAAGACGTTGGCAGAAGTGCAGGCAACGACCTCGCCGAGCGAGAATGCTGTCGCGATGTCTCAGGCTCCTCCGCGGGACGTCATTCCGCCCTCCATTTCGCCGGTCTCACCACAGCCTCTTCACCTTCCGCCCGCCCCTCTATCTATACTGCTATATAAACCTCCGGCTCTGCCTATCGTCCCTCCTCGCTCTCTTCACACTCATCCACATCCACGTCACCACCAACAAGTACCATGCTCTGCTCTACTCGCGCTATCGTCCCTCCTAACGGCTTCCTGCCCTATGGTGGTCGTTCTGTCGCTGTTTCGTCATCCTCCCCATCATCGTCTCCCAATCCCGCCCGTAGACGCTCTTCCATTCTCGATATCGTCCCGGTCCGACGTACACCGAAGGCGGAGCCCCTCAGACTGCGTCGGCAACGAGCCCGGCAGGGCAATCCGCCTCCTCACGCCGCGCCGGTGAAGCCTGAGGTACTGGGAGGCGTACCCATGTCCCGCCAACGTGCCCACCGCGGTATCAGCTCCAACTCCGAGTCTTCTTCCCGCTACGACTCGGCGGTGCAGGCGAAGGTGTTGCCAGTGGGAGGAGTGCCCATGTGCCGTCAACGTGCTCACCGGGATTTGACTCGGACTCGTTCCGTCTACGACGCGGAGGAGCGGGCGATGGGTGGGGTGCCGATGCGTCGCGGCTGCTGAGAACCTCGTCTACGTAACTTGTCTTTTTCGTATCTTGCTTTCGATTTCGACTTCAACCCTTGTTTGGAATACATTATCTTTCCTCTTTGCTCCTCTGCCGCTCTTGTCGGAACTATCCAACTTACACTGCGTCCTATACCTTCTTCCATACACATGTCCTCTCGTCGTCTTCTCTTGTTTCGATTTGCGAGGGATAACAGTAAGATGGTCTTGGCTTGCTGTACTCTCGTCTTTTTGCGGGATAGGCACACCGAAGTAAAAGTTAGTCGCAATCGCAGGTTACAAAGAATTATACGGAAACTAGCATTTAAGCCGTTTTTCCAGATACGTGCTATATACTACACGCCGGGAGCGCTCAAGAAAGGCAACCACACCGAATACGCGGTTCCATTGACCCTCGCATGGATCGTGTTGCTGACGTACTCGTCGCTGATTCGGGCGGTATAGAACGTGTACCCGTCCGCAGGGGGGTTAGATGGGTCGACTTCGAAGGTGACGGTAGCACTGCTGGTTATCGGTAGGGTTACGTTGCCTTGGATCGTCGTCAACGCTGTGACGTTGACGCCTGTGGAGGGATGCTTAACCTAAGAATAAGTCTGAGCGTCAAGAGTGTCGTGGGACAAGGAGAAGAGATAACGTACGCCCACAACCAGGAAAAAACCAGCGCCGCTGAAGCTGGAGCGCCGCGGGTCGAACACAACCACGTCCTGGTCGATAGTGTAGTGGGCGCCGTGGTTGTCGATGATAAAGGGTGCGGATCCGTCGTTATTGTTTACCTCGAACCAAAAGTGTGAGATGGAGGTAGCGAGATCGATGGCGGCGTTGAATGAATGTAGGTTGAATGCGGTGACACCCTTGAGTGTCGCGAGGAAGGTTGTGTCCTCAGTCGCAACCTGGAACGACGGCACCGAGCAGCCTGCGGGAGGGCAGAACCGCCCGGTTCGTTCTCTCCAGAACATGGTCACGGTGCGGTTGATTCCGGTATCGATAATCTGTCATTTCAACCTCAGTCGAGATTTCCGTGGCCGAAAAATGAGCATACGTACCCTCAGGGTTGCGAGGAACGCAAGCGAACCGCCTTGTGGAAACAGGAGAGTATTGGTCACTTTGAAGTCGAACGGCTCAATGGGCTTTGTGAGCTTTACGGTGCTTGGCACTGTGTCTATCATGCGTCCGATTAGATCGGCGCAGACCTGGTTGAACGTGTCCGGCGAAGCCAAGCTGCGATGTGGGTTAGTTTTTTTTGGCTAGATAGGGTGAAATAATTACCTTTGCATGGTGACATTGCCATCGCTCGAGAATATACGAAGGTCGGAGCGGGTTGTAACATTCGACCCCACAACGAGGACATTTTCGGTCCTGCCATCGAGGTATTCGGCGACGCTGAGACAATGTAAGCGCAGTGGGAGGGCGAAAGATGGGTGATTCTCACACTGTGTTATCAAAGCCGAGAGTTGAAGCGAAAGTTTGAATCCCAGTTGGTACGTCTTCCGTCACGATCAAAGGGAAATCGACTTGTCGCACACCACCTTGGATCAAGAGTAAGCATTCTAGTACTCTTTACCGCATAGATTCAGACATACCGAGGCTGTGGCCGCAAGCGACGAGGCTGATCATCTCAGCTTCGTTGAAACCCTGGGCTTTGAACGAAGCGATGTGCGATGCGAGATCTTGTTGTGGTTCCGGCACAGTAGCCGGCCCTGCTTCAGTCGCATCGATTCGGCCGCCTCTAAATGGGATGACGGGTCCTCCACAGCCGATGACAGCGTTGATAGCGCCCATGGCAATAACGTCGGCCACTAGTAAATGAGGTGCGTCAACTGAGCCGAGTTATGAATAAACACGAACTTCCGACATGTTCGTTGGGGCTGAATAGAAAGTCGTCCAGAGAGTTAAGCATTCCAACTCCGACGTTCTGTTATTCAAGTTTGTCTTGAAACTCTGCGGTTAAACTGCAACTCACCTGGGATCGATCAAGCTCGAATACGATTGAAGCATCCAGCCCTCCGGTTCCCGTCGTACGGTCGTGCGTAGCCATGTCATGATACGCCTGTTAAATGAAATGACGCAACGTGAAGAATATGGAATGCATGGGACTCACGAGTCGGAGCCACTGAGCCGCGATGGTGGAGTTGTCTCTCGAGCTACAGTCCAGCGCGAATGTCGAGACAGGGCTAACGTGAGATCGGTAGAGTTGGTCTTCGAGGGAGTCTAGTAATGGGTCCGGCCAGTTGAAGACTGCACTGGCAGCCCCGAGCACGAGGGAGATGCTGCACGATAGACGGAGGAAGACGACCAAAGGGTGATGGCGCATTTTGGACCAGTAAGTGCTTGGCGTTCTTTTTTAGGTCGCGCTTATAAGGTATGGTAGTCCGGCTACTTGAGGCCGCTGAACACATTATGCGCAGTGCGTCTTCCAAGCGAGTTGCGTTGAATTGCTGCGCAGAGTCGACACCTTGACTCGGTATATGATGTGGGCAAAACTGACCTCTTGCTCAAGTGCTGCTCGTGACTCCTGAAAGTTCATCGCAGGATGAAAAGGAGAGGAAACCCAAGAGAGACGAGCGCACCATGCCTTTTTTCTCCCGAGCAACTCGGGCAAACGCTCTCTCCGAGTCACTAAGGAATCAGTGGTAAACCCCACGGCTTCTCAAGTAGTTCTCACCGCGACCATTTCCGATGATTTCGTGCGAGCTGGAGATATACACCGAGTCTCCTCCGAATACTGAATCCCACCAGGTCTCTCTCAACTGCGGCGCTTCTGAATTCAGCGAGGTGTTTGAACCTTGACTATTGATTCAGTGGCAGCGTGTCGGCATAAATGTGAGGATGCAACGGTCCAATTCGGGCCTGGTTCGTTCAGCTAGCATCGAGGCTGAGATTTCATGGGGAGATGATCGTCCGGAAAGAAACGCGATGGTGATCGGATCACAGCCGTTGCCAAACAGGACCACAATCACATACTGGCATCTTGCCTCTCCCGCTCTACGAGTCTTCGAGCCCGACGTGAGAGCTATGGATCCACTCTCTCCTCTACATTCACGCGCCCATCTTCTGCCGCTATACTCCTGGCGAGCCAATTCCCAGACGACGAATCGCCGCATTAGAGTCGACAAACAAGTCTGCGCAGACAGCAATCGTGAAGCTCCATGCGTTTAACTCCCGGCTCTTCAAGACTCGAGCCGGTACTCCTGTAGCGTGGAAAGACCTAGTCGTGCGTTTCATAGCTCCACTCCCTCTTCTGGCCACTGACCCGTGTCCTTTCAATTCAGTTTTTCGTTCCCGTCGTTCTTGACTGCGCGCTTCATACCGGACTCGGACCTCTTCCCGCGCGGACAATTATATCCTGCCCATGCAGTTGACCTGCAATGCCTCCTCTACTTTGCCGGCGCTTGCTTGGGTCGTCGTACGCCTTCTTCATTGCGTCTCGATAGCGAGTATGTCAGTGCTGGTCGCTCTTACGAATGTAACTTCCATGGTGCGTATCAATGGACTCTCTGCTTTCCTTTTCCTTTTCTTACGCATCATCCTCAGCTATGTCCCGGAAGACCTATGTAGTTGGTCGACGAAAGCTATGTCGACGAAAGCTATGCCGACTACCCTCCGCGTCCCAGACACCAGCGCCATCACCCACTGGCGATATATAGTGGTCCTGCCGGATACCGTGCCAACCCTCCCACGAAACACACAACGTCCTCGTCGCCGTCGTCACCGTTTTCGCTGAGTTCTCGTCGTCGTCTCCGGCCATGCGAGCAGACTAGCGACACGACCCAGTGGTCGACTGGCGCGAATGCAAACAGCCGAACGGACGTCTCGGGTCTTATCGTCGAGCTCTACACTCACTCCGAAGACCGCCCTCTCGGTCTACACCACCTCACCACCTCATCCCCATACCCTGCCTCTACTACATCAGCACATATTCCAGCGGTCAGATACCGGCCTCGACCACTACCGCCTCGCCCGCCTACGTCCTCGCCGCCGTCCCATAACCGCCATCGACTCGGTCGTCGTCCAATGCCATCGTGTGGCTGTGCACCGAAGACGACAAACGAAAAGCATCCACTGCGTTCGCCAGACGCGCGTCGGCGGAGCTGGTGCTCGGGAGGGCTGTCGTATGGGCTCTCCCTGACCTCGAGCTCGGGTTATTGAAGTACGGAGCGCGCCGGTTGGAGGGCAAGGAATATCGTACGATATGCCGTCGCTGCGACGGTGGTTTGCTGCCCCCGCGAATAGCGACGAGTTTGGGCCGTCTGCAGTGTGTATGGATGTGCACCCGCATGCGCTCTCGGTCTCCTTGCGGGTCTAGAGGGATGTAGCTGGCGGAATGGGGAATACGCTGCCTAATCGATTTTTTGCCGGACTCATGGACAATGCGACCATTCCACTGCCTTTTCGACCCTCCCATTCCATCGCGTGGGTGCCCCGTCGTCAACTCCGTCCACTCTCTCGTCTATTACGGGGTTTTCGTTACCTGCTGGGAATGAAGGATGATCCTGTGTCGATGCGACTGGTGCGAGGCTTCGAGTCGAGTCCTTCTTTGTGCTGGGAGAGGATTCGTGCATAGCGATGAGTTGAGTCGCGAGGCCGACCTTTCCTCTTGGGCTTCTCTCCGTTTTGCCCGTGGCAGCGAATGGAATGGCGAAATGCATCGAATTGCTTTCGACGGCCGTTTCTGAGTTCATCGTCATGGACAAGCGACCCCTCGCAGTACCTACCACCTTGCCTATGGACCGCGTAGCTCCCTACGTCGTCATCTTCCCCCAATATTCCCTCTCCGTGACTGTTTTCGACGGGAGCGTGTGCATAGGAGGCATGTCTCACCAACTCTCGAATTCTGCCTTTTGCATTCCCAGAGGCATATCACTGTGCCCCTCTGCTCCTACAACGACGTCTCGGCCTCTCCGCGGGACGTCATCCAGTGCTCCACTTGACCGAGCAGCCCCAATTTGTGTCTTGGTCTCATCACCCTCTTCCGCGCCCGCTCCTCACCTCTGGCACCATACCGACTACGCTTGGCCTCTGAGCATGCAGACAGTGCCCCGCCGTTGGACGGACCTTGCATGGAACGCAGCAAGACGAAGGCAGAGGTGCAGGCAAAGCCCTCGACGAGCGAGGATGCGTGCTGTCTGCGCTGTCGCGATGTCTCAGGCTCCCGCGGGACGTCATTCCGGCTTCCGTTTCTCCGGTCTCACCACCGCCTCTTCATCTTCCGCCCGCTCCTCTATCCGTCCATTGCTATATAAACTCCCCGCTCTTCGTACAATTCCCTCCTCGCTCTCTTCACACCCACTTCACCACCAGCACCACTATCCACTATCCACCCTCCACAAACGACAACTACCATGCTCTGCTCTACTCGCGCCATCGTCCCTCCTAACGGCTTCGTCCCTTATGGTGGTCGTTCTGTCGCTCAGCCTGCTCCCTCATCATCCTCCCCATGCTCGCCCAATCCCGCCCGCAGACGCTCTTCCGTCGTTGAACTCCTTGCCGATATCCTCCCGGTCATGCGTACGGCGAAGGCAGAGCCACTGCGTCGGCAACGAGCCCAACAAGGCCGTCCGAGTACGGATGCCTGCTCTTCTCATGTTGCCCGGATGAAGGCACTCGGCGGAGTACCCTTGTGCCGTCAACGAGCCCATCGGGGTATCAGCTCTTCTTCCTCGTACGACTCGGCGGTGCAGGCAAAGTTGCTGCCTGTGGGAGGAGTGCCCATGTGCCGTCAACGAGCCCACCGGGGTTCAGATACCTACGCCTCCGACGCGATGGATGGGGTCACGATGCGTCGCGGCTGCTGATATTCGACTTGACTTTTCTTTTGGCATACATGATCTATTATCTTCATCTTGTTCTTTTGTACTTCTTGTCGGGACTATTCAATGTCCATACCCTCTATGTGCATGTCCTCTCTAGGGCTCGTCTTGTGTTGTTGCGGATCTTCTCTAGGCTTGTCTGCTCTGGTTTCGATTTCCTTTTATGAGCAGCAACGTCAGGTTTTCGATTTTGAGAATCCGTTGAAACCGCCAGTGATTGTTGAAAACAGTGTAGCCTCACAGCGCTGTCCGAACGGCTAGATTCAGGAAGTGCGAGGCCGCAGGGAGAAACATCCCATAATATCCAGATATGGATGGACTTTCGGCCAAATGATGCTACCCAAAATTGTCCCGAAATTCGGCTGTTTAGGACATTTCTGTCTTGCTTTTCTCTCTGATGACGGGGACTGTCCTCCCCTTGCTCAAGACGACAAGAAAGCTTCATTCTATTTGGGAAAACAACACTGTTCTTCCTATGCCTCTACTGCAACAACTCCGTCAGATCTGACCGTAGCAAGACCTTCGGCTTCACGAGCAAGGCGTGAACCACTCGGTCGTCCGCTCTACGGACCGTTACCTTGGCAAGCCCGAGACTCGTCGTGAACATAACCACATCAGCAACCGGTCTGCCTCCGTGCTTCTTTCCGTCCTCCCACATGTTGCTCATCGCGGTGGGATTGAATCCCTCTCCCACACTCGCTCTCATAACTTGCAGATCGTCGGAGACCATTTGGGCGCCCATGACCTGGTTCAAGTCCAACGTAGCGGCCACGACGGCGGAGAGCCTCTCGCCTGCGATGGAATTGACGGTGTCGATGGTGACTTTCTCGTTGGTAAACTGGAGGACGGTGGTAACGTGCGACAACAGAACTCGTCCGAAATCGTACTCTTTTGGAGCGAAGATGGTCTGCGCGTGTTTACGTGTCATCGCTCTCCAGCGCGAAGTGTTTCTAGGCTCTTCTGAAGACACCAGGTCAGTATTTTGGGCCTGAATCCATCAAATACACTCACCGTTGCTTCGCACCTCGGAAAACAAGGCGTCGAACATCCGGTCGAAATCGCCTACAACTCCCGAGCTCCAAGAATCCAAGATCGGAGCGCACCACGCGACCATCGCTGCCTGCAATACCATCTGCACCACCACGTCGGGAACTTTGCAAGGCTCTATGTTGGCGAGGTACTGCGAAAGCTCTGGTCCGACAAGGTGGAACAGATACTGCCCGTATTCCTCGAATATCGCGGTGCGGCTAATCGTGGTCGGGCGTGGATGGGCTTCAGAGTCGGAAAGCATCGCCGCAATCTGGAATATTTCGGCGTGAAGGTTATCCAGCTTCCGAACTACGTCGCCCGTCGACGCCCGGTTGGCCAAAGCTTCGTCCCTTGTGCTAGCTGCGCGCGCCAGCTCAAGCTCCGCTCGAAGCTTCGTCACCGTCGCCTCAAGTCCACGGTTTTTATCCTGTTCCTCCAGGATCTTCTCGCGCAAAACCGTAACCTGGTTGGACGAGTCGATCCGATTTTGGGAAGACTCGCTGGAGCCGATTTTTACGGGAGATTCTTGACGCTGCTCTGTCGCCGAGCGAATCTGGTCTTTGTTATCGCGACGAACGGGATCTTCGATGGCTGCAGAGGTATGGCTACGAGCGCGAGTGGCTGGACGCTCATCTATCTCCAGAGGGCCACCGACACGATCCTTGGGCTTCTGTGAGTCGCCAGGGACACTCTCCGACAGAGAATGTCTATCGTCGACCACCTTTGAACTCGGATAGTCTCTCGTGGCCGCTGGGTCGGAAACTGCGGTATGAGACTTGCTGGCCTCCTGGCGAGGAGGACTAGAGAGGCCGACGAGGTTGGACATTCGTTGCAGGGCAGCAGAGTACATGGTGAGAGGTGGGCGCCAATTCCAAAAACGTGGCTGAGTCTTTCCCCCCGTAGCTCCGCTTTATCCATGCAACGTAACCGATCTGAGCCTTTTTCTTTGTCCGCTGTTTATCCTTTTGCTCACTTCCGAAATATGACTCCGCCATTGACAGTGCGTGCCTCGTTGCATACCGCTGTATCTCCGATTCAAGCGCCCACTCTTTGTTCTGCCACCCCAGCTTCTCTCTTCCTACCATGGCGCCCCGTCCGGTATACAGTGGCGACAGACAACAGCTCATTATAGGCATCGACGTTGGAACGACTTTCTCTGGTATATCGTACTGGTGAGCGCAGGAAACTCTGGCCGAGATCGAATGCTAAAGCGCTTTGTAGTCTCCTCGAGCCAGGAAAGGTTCCGCAAATTCTCCCCGTAACCAGGTGGGGTTCCTTTGTCTGCGACTCTGCTGGACGCTGAAGTCTACAGATTCCCACCCCAGTCACTGGTCGGTGGGGACTCCAAAGTCCCTTCGATTGTGTACTGCGACAAAGACGGACGTGCCAGAGCGTTGGGAGCGGAAGCCATGGACGAAAATGTCAGAGAACGCGCTACGGAGGAAGGATGGCAGAAGGCCGAATGGTGAGTAGTGCGTTCGCGACTCTATGCGCAGGAAATGATGAGGAAATCAGGTTCAAACTCGACATGCGTCCCGACTCCGTTTGCTTGCCTCGCCTCGACGGCGACATTCCACTGCTCCCGGCAGACAAGACCGCCCACGACATCTTCGCCGATTTTCTGCGCTATCTCCTCAAATGCACACGTACCTACTTCAGCGAACACTACCCCAGCGGCGAGGCTATGTGGATTACTCTGGAGGACGGAATCGAGTATATCTTGACGCACCCGAATGGCTGGGAGGGCGAACAGCAGGCCAAGCTTCGCAACGCGGCTGTTGTCGCCGGACTGGTCCCGGACAATTCGGCGGGATACAGTCGCATTCATTTCGTCACGGAGGGCGAGGCGAGTTTGAACTTCTGTATTCTCAATGGACTGGCGGGGGGTCCCTTGAATGTATGTCTGCAGCTCGATCTCTATGCTCTGTTCTAACGAGAACGTCGTTGCAGCAAGGGAATGGAGTCATCATCGTCGACGCTGGAGGCGGAACGGTGGATATCAGCGCGTATCGCAAGGTGTCGAACGATAAAGGCGATTCCTTTGAGGAGATCGCGCAGACTGCTTGTGAGCTCGCCGATTCTGAGCCGTTCGCCTCCTAGTCTTCTCTAATCTCGTTCAGGTCTCATGCACGGGTCAGTGTTCGTCACGAAGAATGCTAGAGAACATCTCGAAGGTGCGTATAAATATCCTCAAATGGTTACTTACCAGCTGCCCTACACTCGTTCAGTCGCCTTGAGAAACTCCAAGTACCACGCTGATATCGCCGAGATCACCGAATGCTTCGACCAAAGCACCAAGCTGAAGTTTCGCAGCCCCAACGAGTTCTCGTACATCAGATTCGGCACGCTGCGCGACAAGGACCCAGCGTTCAACATAACAAACGGGCAGATGAAGTTGTCTGGGTGCGTGAGCTCCCGCTTTGTGATCCTTTTTTATGATTACTTCTCCGTGTAGAACGACTGTAGCCACGTTCTTCAAGCCTTCAATCGATTCGATTGTTCAAGCTGTCGAGCAACAATGTGTTGCTTCGAGTGTCCCCATCTCGGCGAGTGTAACATTTCGAGCTTCTTCTCTAATTAAGCTAACTTTGCGCAGAGCGTATTCCTAGTCGGAGGGTTCGCTGCAAGCGAGTGGCTCTTTTCCGAGTTGAAGCGCCGTCTCGCTCAGTCGGGACTGGAGGTGTCTCGTCCAGATTCACATGTGTACGTTCATCCTTGTCGTGCCTGCTCAGCAGCTCAATGCCTCATGTCATTCTAGCAACAAGGCGGTCTCGGACGGCGCCGTGTCTTTTTATCTAGACCACTTCGTCTCCGCTCGAATCTCGAAAGACACATACGGAATCGACATATATACAGCGTATAATTCCTCCAATACGGAACACCTTCGCCGTGCTTCGTCCACCTTCGTTGACGCTTCCGGCCAGCTCAGCATCGCAGGACAGTTCAGGTCAATCCTACCTGGGGTAAATACCACCAGTCCGTCTCGTTCCACTTGCTGAAATATAACCCTCCAGGGAATTAGCGTCTCGGAAACGACAGAGTTTCGCAAATCATTCCGGTGGTTACAGAGCTCTATCTCTCAACTGTCCTCGAACAGCGTCGAGGTGCTTCGCTACCAGGGAAAGAATCAGGACCCGTGCTGGCTCGATGTCGATTCTGGTACGTATCAGTGGCGATTCTCTGAGCTGCTTCAGAGCCTAATCACTGTTTCCCAGAGAACTACGTCACTCTCTGTGGTATTCGCGCCGACACATCCCAGGCGGCCGCGAACCTTCGCCCGCTCTTTGGAGAACAGGGCATGTACTACAAGCTGGAATTCGACGTCGTCTTCTCGTTCGGCACGACCGAATTAAAGGCGCAAATCGCGTGGCAGGAAAATGTGAGTTTTCGTTTTCCCGCGCGTCTTTCGGACTGCTGATAGATGACTCGTTCTCATAGGGAGTTGAAAAGAGGTCCGTGAATGCGATCTAGGCCGATTCCGTTCGATTCTAATCCCCTGTACAGAGGGCCTGCGGAAATTCTCTACGAACGCCTTGGTGAACGAGCCGCGAGCGGGTTGATCTGAAGTTCAAGTACCGTATGCGTGTCGAAACTGTTGGTAGTATGTTGGTCTGTATCTCAGCAACAGTTCGCAGTACTGTAATTTTGTTTTGTGCGGGACGTACACATCGAAGTAGAATTCAGTCGCAGTTCAAGTCACACAGAATTATGGTCCCTAATAATATACCCCATATATTATCCACACGACCGAAGGCTGTGCACGCCTTGATCGTATCAAATTCCGGCCCGGGGAGCGGAGCGACCGGCGTCCCTAGTGCAGTTTTTCGAGATGCCTATTACACCCCCGGGGCCCCCAAAAACGGCAACCACAGCGAATACGCGGTTCCATTGACGGTCGCATGGATCGTGTTGCTGAGGGACTTGCCGCTGATTGGGGAGGTATAGAACGTGTAGCCGTCCGCAGGGGGGTGGGTCGAGTCGAGTTTGAATGTGACGGTGATACTGCTGGTTACGGGTACGGTTATGGACCCGTCGATCGTCGACAATGATGTGACATTGATATTTGTAGAGGGATCCTTGACCTACGGATAAGTATCAGCACAAGGAGTATCCGGGGACACGGAGAGAGATATCGTACGCCCACAACCATGACCAAACCAGCAATGCTGAAGCTGGAGCGCCGCGGGTCGAACAAAAGCACGTCCTGGTCGATAGTGTAGTTGGCGCCGTGGTTATCGACGATGAACGGTGCGGAACCGTCGTTGTCGTTCACCTCAAACCAGAAGTGTGAGATGGAGGTGGCGAGATCGATGGCGGCGTTAAATGAATGTTGTTTGAATGCTGCAACGCCCTTGAGTGTGGCCAGGAATGACGCGTCCTCAGTCGTAACCTGGAAGGACGGGACCGAGCATCCTGCTGGAGGGCAAAACGTCCCGCTTCGTTCTTTCCAGAACATCGTCACTGTGCGGTTCAGTCCGGTATCGATAACCTGCCAACGTCAGGCGCGATTCCGCGTCCCAAAGATGAGCATACATACCCTCAAGGTCGCGAGGAACGCAAGCGAACCGCCTTGTGGAAACAGGATAGTATTCCACACTTTGAAGTCGAAGGGTTCGATGGGGTCCGTGAGCTTGACGGTGCTTGGAACCGTGTCTATCATGCGTCCAATGAGATCGGCGCATACCTGGTTGAACGTGTCCGGCGAAGCCAAGCTGCGATGTGGGTTAGTATGTCGGATAGATACGGTGGAATAATTAGTAGTACCTTTGCATGGTGGCATTACCATCGCTCGAGAATATACGAAGGTCGGAGCGGGTTGTAACATTCGACCCCACAACAAGGACATTTTCGGTGGTGCCGTCGAGGTATTCTTTTACGCTGAAGCAATGTAAGCGCAAGGGGAAGGCAGAAGAGCGGTTGATGCTCACACTGTATTATCAAAGCCGAGAGTTGACGCGAAAGTTTGAATGCCAGTTGGTACGTCTTCCGTCACGACCAAAGGAAATCGACCTGTCGCACACCACCTAGGAGAAAGTTTAATAATGTTCAGCCAGTGGTTTTACGGTCTAGACATACCGAGGCTGTGTCCGCACGCGACGAGGCTGATCATCTCAGTTTCGTTGAATCCCTGGGATTTGAACGAAGCAATGTGCGATGCAAGATCTTGCTGTGGTTCGGGCACAGTAGCCGGCCCTGCTTCAGTCGCATCGATTCGGCCGCCTCTGAATGGGATAACGGGTCCGCCGCAGCCAGCGACGGCGTTGATAGCGCCCATCGCAATAACGTCGGCCACTAACAAATGAGGTGAGTTAGCTCATCGAGGCACGAACAAACACAAACTTCCGACATATTCGTTCGGCGCCACCAGAAAATCGACCAAAGATTCAAGCATTCCAACTCCGATGTCCTGTCGTTCGTTTCAACACTTTGCAGATACAAGAAGTTTATTAAAGCTCACCTGGGATCGATCGAACTCGAATACGATTGAAGCATCCAATCCCCCGGTTCCCGTCGTACTGTCGTGTGTAGCCATATCGTGATATGCCTGTAAACGACTTGACGCAACGTTAGCAATACGGAATGTATGGACTCACCAGTCGGAGCCACTGAGCCGCGATGGTGGAATTTTCGCGCGGGCCACAGTTCAAAGCGAATGTCGAAGCAGGGCTAGAGCCAGGGCGATAGAGTTGGTCATCGAGAGTGTCCAGTAATGGGTCCGGCCAGTTGAAGACTGCGCTCGCAGCCCCGAGTACCAGGTGGACGGCGCACGATAGACGGAGGAGAACACCGACGGGATGATGGCGCATTTTCGACCAGTCAGTGCTTGGCGTTCTTTTTGAGGTCGCGCTTATAAAGTATGGTAGCCCGGCTACTTGAGGCCGCTGAACAGATGATCAACCTCGGTTGAACTGCTGCGCAAGGTTGACAGCGTGGCAGAGATTGGGGGAGAGTTGCAACTTCGCGGCGCCCGTAGCCGCCGTACGGCAATTCCGCGGCTTTTCAGTCATTTTTGGCTTTGAAGGGGTCAACCGCGACGTGTGTTTAGCGGCGAGTATGATGCCCTCGCCCAACAAGGCTCCGCAGGACTCGAGGAAGGGCTAGGTGCAGAGCAAATGGGGAGTTTTCGACGTGGTCGATGCAAGGGCTCGGAGTCGATGGCCAGTCCGGGTAGGACTCGAAGAAGAATGCGCTAATTGCTGGACTCTGATTGCCCGTTTCAAGGATACCGCCGGGAACGGAGGGAGAATAATGCCCTCTCGACGTTCGCTGGTGGTAGAAGCGCGATCACGCGTGAACGGCACCAGCGAACGCAGTCATTTTACAAAGGAGGCTGGGCCGTTGTTTATCAAGAGACCAAGAAAGGCTGAGCGCCTGCATTCGGTGCGCAAATGAGCCGACTACATCCATGGATCCTAGTAGATCGGACGCGTGAAACGCGAGCGGGAGCCTGCAACCCGCTCGAGAGAACCATTCCGCAGCGAATTTGGCCAACGTAGCAGGATCTCGGAGATATGCTGGTTCCAGTGGTTTCGTAGAGTCAAGGTTCAGCTGTGTCCACAGTCGCGGAGCTCGCACGACAAACGGCAAGGAGAAGAAGCGGCGGATTTCGCGGATGGGATGAGTCGGAGGAGGAGTTTTCGTGGTAGATATCGTGAGGAGTCGGAAGGCACCGAACGAATATTTCAGCGAACAATTCCTCTGGCACGACATGGCGGTCAGAAGCAGAAGTGTCACGCTGTGATAGATGTGACGGTGACGGTGACCGCTCCTTCCCGACCACGACCATCGTTTGCGACCCCACTATTTATCAGGCTGTTGCTGGGCCGTGCCACCGTCAAAACTTTCACTCCCACCGCCGGTCATCACCCGAATGCCAGCGTTCGCGACTTGATCTGATCTTGGGATGTGTCGACTCTTGGGTCCTAGCTCGGCTGGCTCGTCCAGGCGTTATCAAACGATCTATGCGATGAAATCAGAGATGCACTAGTACTTGGGAAGGACGCTCGCCACGGGACGTCGCGACCTGCGGAGATTATATTAGACGACTGCTTCGGACTTCCGAGACGAGACGAGAAAGCAGATGTCGATGTCGATGCCAGCGACTCGGAGTGAGTACGACTACGCTCTCTGCCTCTAGGCGTGCTGAATATTATCCATCACGCAACGGTCATCCGATTCTGAGCTTCGCGTCGGACCTACTTAGTCGTATCGCATCTTGGGCTTGGGCTACTTACGTCAACTTGAAGCGCTCAGGCTGTGAGTCAACATGCCAGTGTGTGCTCTTGACATCCACCCCTAGCGATACGTACACAGTGGCAATCCAAGCCCCGCTTGATCTCACCTGCAGCGACAAATCCAGCGGATAATGGATAACGGATGAAAGCACTGGCCTGGAGCGTCGTTCGGGTGTTCACACCCGAGCCCCGACTCCCCCGAGGTGTGCTTCCCTCTTTCTGTGATTTCATCCGTCGACTGATTTAATGTCTCTGTGTAACGTGGACAGGGGTTTAAATTTCCATCTCTGTTCCGCACTGACAGCACCCCGGCGATTCAACGAGAGGTACGGACACACACACGCGACGCATAGGTTCCGGGTGCGGTCGCCGGTGAGTGATAAGCTTAAGCCGTCCATATGCTATAGCTACGCGCTCGACTTTAGTGTTGATCGCCGTATGCTCACTGGCATATGCGTATGTCTGAATCCTTACTGTTCGACTTTGCCTGACACCACATGCGTATGTACGTGCTCATCGTCAAGCGGAAAGGCATCAGAACGCGGGCTGTCCGCGTTTTATTTGACTGCAGCGTGTTCGGTGGTCATGTTACCGTTGCTCAGCTCACAGCCTCGACGGAACAACGCGCCGAATATCACATTCACGGCGCCAGAGTCCGAAAACAGCTTCATTTGTCGTTTGTTGTACGTCGTACTTCCGCCAACGTCGGCATTGCCAGTGGTTTGGTGGCGCAAAGTGGGTGGGTGCAGTAGGCGATAGACGAACGAACGAACCTCACAACATCCGCTCAGAACGCTCCAGGGCCGGGGGTAGAGTGGTCAATAGGGAACACGCATCAGAGATGGCGTCAAATTCGAATTCCGGTCGGTTTCGGGGTGATAAACGCCATTGCCTAAAAGCGGGACGGGAGCTGTCTTTCCCTTTCCCCTTCATCTCGTCCCTCTACCATTCGCTCCTTGCCCTCAATGGATTCGTCGAACAACACCCTGCGCGTCGCCCACCGTCTGCATCACGACGACCGAGCGCGTTTGATGCGCTCGACCCGCAAGATAGGGGAGGTCGTTGGGGAAACACCACAGCTCGTCGACCTGGCGTCCAACCCTCCGGTCCCATCGCGCCATCGACGCAAGCCCTCGCTGGATTACTACTACAACGAGCTCCCACAGCCCACTGCCAATAACTCCGCCGCATCTGCGTCCATCGCCCGCCCAGTGCTCTACATTCGCCTCCCAGAGCCGGACCCTACATCTTCCTCCTTCCTTCGTCCACCGACAATGACGCCCACACCACCTTCTCCGAGTCCAACACTCACAGCCAACCGCAAACCCCGCAGCCCAGTCGGCGCAGTCCGTCGCTACGGCGTAACCGTGAAAGACGAATCGGCGCGTCGCCGTACGATGGCCAAGCTCTCGCGCACACTCGGCGAACGGGTCCCGCCAGCACTCGTCTTCCCCCCCGAGAGCGAGCGGCAACAGCGCGAAGAACGTCTCGCCCGCAGACTCACCGTGCGCTCGCTCAAGTCGGATAAAGGCTCTGTACGGTCGGGAAGGGAGTCGATCGTCAGCACCAGCCGTGTCTCGCGGGAGAGAGAGAAGCGCAAACGGTCGAGGACAGCGACAGGACGCGAGAACGACATCTCGCATGGCTGGGTGTGGGTTGGGCGGCCGGAGGATATCCCAGCGGGGGTTAAAGTCAAAGTCAAGCCTCACCGCCGAAGACGCGCAGATAGTGGGGCCCCGTTCAATTGGTACCCCTCGCTGCAGGTCGAAGAAGCGGAAGAAGAAGATCCAAACGACACCCCGTCGGAACTGTCGACGCAACTCAGTCCATACACCTCGTACACAAACTCGTCACTGCGCGTTCAGCGCAGGGAAGAAGGGTGGAGCGGGGAGTGGGTCGGCGGCGTGCAGAATATGGACGAGGTGTTGAGAGGATTGCGGAGTTTGAAGGTCAAATGAGTTGTGCCCGGTGGTTGGACTTATTGCTGTACGTGTGTGCTGTATCTCTGTCTTTACCGCAACAAGTTATATTTTCGCATTATCTCGGGGTGGTGGCGCCAAGCAAGCAAGCAGCATGATAACAAGAATATGCGGAAACGATACGAGATCGGGCGGAGCTTGGTGCCGGCGACTATCTTTTGCGCGCCGAGAAGACCAAGGACACAAGATTGTATTCAAAGGTAAAACGAGGCTTGAAGCCACACAACCAGAGATAGAAAGATAACGTATTCCAAAACAAGGGTCAAGTCGAAATCGGGTCGATTCACCCAATATGCGAGGGACTGTAGCAGGTATCTGAAGCGCCGGTAAATAGACGATTATAGAAGCGGAGGCGGGATCTCTCACTCGGCTTGAGGTCGGCTTGTATCGCTAGTGCGAGCTACTGTAGATATAGCGCGGACGCCTGCACTGACGAGTAAACACGGTGCCAGTCCCTTCGAGTTACTCCAGTGATCAGTCGGCGCAGTAGCAGTCGTCGATACCGAGACGAGAGGACAGCATGGATGGGCCAGGACGGATGGAGGATCTGTCGTCAGATAAGCAGCTGCGGTCGTGATTAGCGAGAGGACTCGAAGGCGACGGGGTTGAGGCAAGTACGCACTTTTCTTGATAAGTAACACGGATACCGACATCGATAGTGGATACCGACAGAGGCATCGTTCCACATTCAGACATTCATTTGACGACGGCAAGGGACGCGTCTGGAATCGTGGAATGAGGCTGGGACATCGAAGACAAAAAGCCAGAACGCACTTCCTGGAGGACATGGAGAGGGTCTAAAGGAATACGAGCTCGCGATACGGAAAAGCAGAGGGAGTAGACACTCACCTTGCTGGAAATGGTCTCATTTCCCACTCGCAGGCTGTCGCAAGCAAACGCTGGACGGGGAAGAGACACCCGGGCCAGAGGGAGTCGTCGATGAGCACGAGAGAGCCTAATGCTCGCGGGATAGGACGGAAGGGAGGAATGAGGGAAGTGTGGTAGGTTAAGAAGTTACGGTGGTCATTAGCGGAGTCGCAGAAACAACGAGAGAGATTAGAATGCTCACCACTTTTACGAGTCGCCAGCTGAGGAAGAAACACTCAGAGCAGAAGAAGTCGACGCCGAGAGAGACCATCTTTGGCGGGATAAAGACGGAAGGGAAGCATGGGAGGCGTCTTCGGTCAGGAAGCTACGGTCTTCCTCAGCGGACTGAGACTTTGAAGCAACGGGAGAGATGGCAATTCTTACCGTGGTTATGAATCACCAGCAAACACCCACACAGACAGATCCTGTTCCGCACCGACGCCGATGCCGACACCGACACCGACGAAGTGGCCAGTGTGTAGCACAATTGCGCCAGGGATAGATTGCGGCCGCGATGAATGACTTGGGGATAGCGTCCCGTATTAACGGCGGGAAGAGACGCACCTAAAAGGACGATGAGGCCAGGCTGGGGAGGACGGAGACCGAGGCGTACCGAGTGTCGGCGGTGATTTTGAGGCTTCAAAGAGGCATCGGTCATCCGAACGGCGCCATGAGGGAGTGTAGGGATCTTCGCACTGGTCCCTGGCAGCCTCGGAGGCGGAGGATGGTTGAGAAGGAGGTTTGCCATGGCTGGAAGGAGACTGTACGAGTATGGGTGAGTCGTTTTGAGCGCGGAGCGTACACACCCCTTCTCCCAAATTTTTAGGCCGCAAATCGGTGGCAGGACCTCTTGCCCGAGGCCTGGGCCTCCTTTCGCTAGGAGTCATGTCGTAGATTAGCGGATCGGCGAGTAAGCGCTAAGCTGACTAGCGAGTATCCGCAAAACGAGCTGTCTATATAAGCAGACGCACCCGGTCTCCAACTCCACACGGCCGAACGGCGGAACCACTCGCAGCTTCCTCCATCGCGCTCTGACTTTCAGCGTCAGCGACACGGACTGCGTCAATCCAAGCGGGGATTCTAGCGGAAGGACGGCGCTGAGGTTCGAGGATGCAGTTACGGAGCGGTATCCAAAGGCCTCTGAGGGATTTCAGGTGAAATGGGGCACAGGGAAGCTGGTAATCGCGAGTTGGTCGGCGTTGTCGCGGCAGGAAAGTCACGCGTCACCTCGTGACACTCTCTTTCCCATACGCCAACCTGCTCTCGAATGTCGGCGATGGTCTACGGTCGATGTCGCAGCCAGGGGCCTGGACCGAAAACCCTCTCGATCCTGTTACTGTATCTGGCATTCACGCAAGAACGAGAAAATGACGACAATCCTCCCAAAACCGGGCCTCAAACCCCACGACGACGCTCTCGCGAGTGGCTTCCAGTGGCAGGGTGGCAACGAAGTGACACTGGCAGACTTCCCTCTCGTCCTCACCGCTCAGCAGGGAGACAGGAGCTCGCAAAAAGCATATGTATGTTCTTTTACAAAACTCTCTCTGCGATTTCATATTCTTTCCACGTTTTCAAGTTTTCAACTCGAGATAGTAATAACGGGCATCATTTTCAAATCATCCAAGGCCTCATCGTCCGCGTTTACGGGTCTCCGATGCACGGCGTGCCGTTGCTGTCGGGGATCGCCATTCGCCTCGGTCGCTGTCGAGCGAAATCTCGGTCAGAGCTCGGAGTCAGGCGGTTACCATCGATGCGCTCCGCAGACCACGACCTCACATTCGCGGTAAGAAAGAAGCCTGGCCGAAGTAGCGAGTATGTAAGGCAAAAAAGGTTGCCAGATTACTGGTACATCATCCCAGCCCCGGATCGAACGGAGCTTCCGACCAAAGGATTAGGCCTTAGGTGCGTCGCTGCCATTTACAACGATGGGATTCATCGTGTAGTACGAGTTCCCTCCAAGATGGTCATGCGGAGCTGATGATATACTTATACAGTTGTGGACGCGTTGATCCAGCTCCTCAACATTGAGACCCAGAGCTTCACTGGCGCAAAGAGCCAACTTGAAAAGGACGAAGTCCAGCGTACCGCCCAGACCCGATCGAACGAGCCTAGCCCCACATCGTGCTCTCCCAAATCTCAATCCCGACTTGGTTCCAGAACGATGCCTCAATGAGCTTCTAGAGATTAATTCTGACTCGCGATTAGTCCTTACGTGTTCGCGGGATTGAAGGAGGACGCAGAATCGTCGCAGATGTGTATTTCACGGATGAAATGCAACGCGTACGCGCTATCCTCCCTTTCCTTTTCGCTAGCTAATCGTATCGTTAGCATGAAGTCCTCGCTGCCGTCGCGAAAGGCAGCCACGTCGTTCTTTGTGAGCATTCGCTCCCCCTAATTTCCCGATTCTCAGATATCGTATTCACAGGCGGGCCACACCAACACTGAACGTGAGTACCTCCCCATCCTTGCGGACAAACTTCGTGCGGAGCTGCGGACTGAGCTGGCGCCTGAAGTACATGTCGGCGACATCGAGGTGCTCGTTAGCGAAGCCGACAGACACCCACTCGCGGTTGTTTCGTGAACGGTATGCACCCTAGCGACCGCACTTATCCGTCGCCGCAGAAAATGTCCACTCTCTTGCGACCACGTCCCTTCGTGCCAGGAGATACCACCTGAGGCGTGATGGCTTCCTAGCACCAGAATTCCAACCTCTCTGTGATAGTTTTCGGCGGTTCGCTGCATCTGAAAGCAAGGCTTGTTTGACGTGTGCGCGTTGTATGACGGTGCATAGAAGGCCGTTGCATCCAAATACTACGTGATGCTTGTGGATCTACTCGAGTGGGACTCTGTCAATCCCTCCTTCTCGCGCAAGATAGGCACCAACTTGGTGGGCGAAGAAGAACTTTCGGTGCGTTCAACTTGCTCTGTCGCTCGTGCCCATTTCGGGTTTACTCACACGCAAACTTGAAGACAGCAAGGCCACCGGTATTGATGAGGCGACTCGGAGTATGGAAGACGGCATCGTGACGGAGTTTTTTTGAGAGAGAAGATTCGACGGTATCAGGAAGGGCGCACGGGGAGGGGGACAGACTGAGACTCCGAGTCTGAGAGGACGACTCTGACAGCGGAGAGGAGAATGAGGACGACAATTGACTGTATGACCTGCTTGTCGTCGAAATCCGGGTATATGTTTATTCTGCAACTTACGGATGGGTCTAAAGTTTTATTGTTCATTTTTACAAGGCTCCATGCACGGAATTTTAGCTCACGATATGCCATTCCGGATTTGGCGCGACAACTGCCATTTCGGGGCGGACGGTCAAAGATCGCATCGCGGCGTCACACGGTCGTCCCATCTTAGACTCGAACCACCATGTCGGCTGAAAACTGCTCCAAAAAGTCGTGCGTCTCGTTCTACGCATATTCGACCAATACCTGACCGTAATTCCAGCCCATTCTTGCATGTCCTCGACAGTAATGGTCCACCACTTGATTCCGACGCGCCCAACATTCGCGATTTGAAGGTTTCGTCACCTCAGATTGGAGATCCCGGCGACCCAGCGACAAGCCTCACTCAGGGACGAAGCGACCTTGCGGATGACATGCTGCCGCAGGTGATGAAACTGCCACCGGAGCTTTTGTGCGACATCTTCCGCCTCTCGCTTCCAGATGCTTACTTGGATGGATCAAAATACGCTGCACCACCATGGACTCTGGGCCAGATATGTCGATTGTGGCGGATGACCGCAGTCGGCTACTCGTTCCTCTGGTCATTCATCACGATCCGGACACCTTTGCCGGCTGTAGGCCGTACTGCGAGTACTATTGTCGCTGCACTGGAGTGCCAACTCTCCAGAAGTATTGTAACCAAGCTCTCCATCCACATCTACTGCTCCGACTACTACGCTCTCGAGCCCGCACTCATTGCTGTCCTCCTCCCCACATCCACACGATGGGAGTTCCTCCGGTTCAGCGAGATCCAGAGCAGAGATGGGCTGAGCTGGGTAGCATCCCTTCAAGGCAATCTGCGCTCTCTGGAAGCGCTGGAATTGCTTAACTGTGGGCAGGTACATGTACCTGATGTCTTTTCCCAGAACGTACCGCGACTCCGCATTGCGAAGCTCTTCGAACGCGGCTTCGAGGACTCTTCGCCTCCCGTCAACCTACCCTTCAGTCAGCTAACGCACTACCGTGCTGCGAGGACCTGGCAAGAACACGCTGCAGAGCTCTCTCATGCGCATAATCTCGAAGTGTGTGTCCTTGGGTTCGGAGATATAGGGGAAAACCTACGCGCAGTCCACCTCCCCCACCTCCACACTCTTCATCTCGAAGACACGGGATTTCTATCATGTCTGTCAACCCCGTCCCTCGAAAATCTCGCTGTATTCAGCAACCGGCATGACACAACCGTCCAAACGCTCGACGATGTCATGCCGTTCCTTCAGCGCTCGGGAGTTGCCCACAGGCTGCGAAGGCTGGCACTCCTGGAGCTTGTTATGCCTCGCAATCAGGTGGCCGAGCTTCTTCGTGGCCTACCCGCTCTGGAAGGGCTGGCATTGGAGCTCACTCGCAGCATTCCACGTACGACCTTGGAGCTGCTCATCATCGCCGACTCAGATGCCTCGAATCCAACGGCAATACTCTGCCCCAAGCTCACTTCCTTGACTTATGGGTTTGACGAGAGTGCAGACGACCTGGCATCTTTGGAGCTCATTCCGGCGATTGCGCGCTCGCGGGCCAAGTTTCAATCGCAGAAATTCAAGCTCTTTATCTACGAATGGAAGTCGGACTCTGCCAACGTTGTACTGACAGGAACAACAGCCGCCTCATTCCGTGGACTTGCAGACGATGGGGTGGAGCTTGTCTGCGTGGCGTCGACGGATACTCGTGTTTTCAACGAGCGTTTGGGGTGACTTTTGAGCAGCGGAGGTGGTTGAAATATTAATAAGCGTCTGTGGTACATCCAATAATAGAATAGGCGTGATTCCGAGACAGCCTCCTGCGCGTAGCAATAAAACTTGAAATGATTAAACGAGGCTAGTTTTCGGAGGGTTGGGAGCGCGGATAAGCGTAATGTACAGTCGTGTTTAGTTGGCTATAATACATTTATGGTATCGTCTAATTGCTTCGATTTTTTTTTGAAATTTGTTGCCAGGCCGGGCGGCATCCTCTAGATCTAGCAAACATCCAGCGCAACATCTGCCTGCCACACATCCTCGAACGTGTTGATGAGCGAGACGAGGAACAGGTGCTTGAACTGCACGCAGCCTGGGGAGACCATGTGTTCGCGGGAAGTTGGTTGTTCGTATTGAGTTTTCTAAAGAATTTCGATGAGTATCGAGCGAATGAATGGGAGCGGAGACTGCGGCACCTCGAAAAAGTTAGCAAAACTCGTTGCCACCTGGACAGCAAGTGCAACACGCGTGATAGGTGCGCCATTGGAGGAGACGATGTGCATGGTCCGGCACCAATCGACGTGTCCGTATCCCGGCCACTGTGTACAGTTCAACAACCATCCTACGAAACAAATTCAAGGTAAAAAACTCACGATAATTCGGAAGACAATCGTCTGCTTCCCGGTACCAGCGAGCACCAAATCGTTTGCTCCTTGTATCGGCGTCGCAGTGCTCTTGAGGCGCAGCTCGCGCATCCAAACTTCTTGACCGGGATGGGGTTGCCCTGCGTAGTCGAAGGAGATGGCGGGAAGGAGACGACGGGGATCGGCCCTCTGACGACGCCAGGCCTCGATAGGTGTATAAGGCTGAAGAGGGACCCGGCGTCTGGTAGCGGAGGTGAAAGGCATTGCGAGTTATGGAGAGGATTGTGCGGAGATTTGGAAGCGGCGAGCTCGAGGGGTAGAGCGGAAGTATCGTCGCAAGCAGCTTAAATACAACCTTGTTGGGGACGTTCCAAGCTCCAGTGGCCACAGCGAGCGACATTGTTCCAAGCGCAGGCAGAAAACAGCAGGAATTCGATGCGCTTTGTTGAGGCGGTGATCAAAGCGCGTCCGCATTACGACACGCGCGGCATGAGCGTCTTTGAAGTATGTTTGGACGTGGAAGTTTTGGCGTCGACAGTCTTCCGAAGGGAGAGCTCTTGCCAAATTCTCGAGGATTTGCAAGGAATTGACTTTGAGCGGGATGGAACGTCGATGAACCGCCAGCGTTCGCCGGGAGCTCGAGCAATGATGACAGCGTCGCATGGACCTGCAGAATTGACGGTGTTGGGGCCGCTCAGCGCCTACCTAAGGTGTCATATCAGCGTTTAGGTGCCGCACATGAGTCGTATGAGAAAAGGTGTGTGGCTGATTCATCACGGATCATTTCCGTACCGGGCCGCAGATAGACGCCCAGCGGGCGCTTGATGCTTAAACTAGTTAACAGGCTCCGATGCCGACCTTCCAAACGAGCAATCTACTGAACGATGGACAACATAGGATAGGATTTAATAGCTGGCATTCCGTATGACAATGTCGAACTCGTTGTCTGACAGAACCTTCAACTCGCCCAGCACAGACTCATGCTCCGACGGACTCGTCTCGTATGGTTGAATGAGGGTAAATGACTTGAATACGCGCCCGAACTTCGGTTCCAACGCCTTCTTGCGCAGAAAGCCCCGTAACTCTTCGGGAATATCGTCCTTGGACGAAAAGTGCCAGGTGATTCGTAGTGCCTCGAGTTGTGGGAGAACAACTTCCGCGTTCAGCATCTCCATTGTCTTGGACAAAAAGTCTGCCTCAACGCGGGAGGTGAAGCGAAGGTGTAGTTTTTTGAGTGAGGGAATAGCAGCAAGGAGCTGCGGGAATAGCTGCGGGAGTATCTCCTCCGGAGTAAGCTCGAGTGTCTCGAGCATACAGCCCCATTTCGGGATAAGAGGTAGCACATGTTGAACTGTATAATGGTTCAAGGGCATTGTCAGTCGACGAAGAAGAGGGAGGACGAGGTGGCTCATAATCGGGGTGTTGGTGATGTCGAGGGATTTAAGGTGTGGGAGATGAACGACCTCGGGTGACCCTGGCGCGTTGTCACCATACAGGTTCAGGTGGACAAGCGAATTGCACCAGCGAAGGGTGGTTAGGTCGTCCACTGGCAGCAAACTGTGTATCCGATAATCAGGCATGTGCAGCGTGGTGAGCTGTTTCCACGGCACGCGCAGCGTGTAGGGAAACATGAAGAGACGCAGGTCGCGCAACTGAGATGCCCCCAATAAATCGAGGCTTGGAGGTGGTGGCCCGGGGTCGCTGGCTCCCCCCCATGGCCCCCAGTGACCCGTGTTAACGCGGAGGCTCAGATGGCGCAGATGAGGGAGCGAGGCACCGGAAACACCGCCGAGGACACCATAGGACCCCAAAGCCAAGTACAGGATGACTTCTCCCCATCGCTCCTTGTGCTCCATTGCAGCGACGAGCATATCCCGACCCAGATCGACGTTTTGCGTCTCGAGGCTGAATGTCAACGGAATTGTCCGTGCGCGCGCGGACCAGAGGGACAGGATGTCGACGGAGGCTTTCAAGTCGTCCTTGAGGACGATACTGGACCACAGATCGGGTGTATCCAGCGCAATGTCCCGCCATAGAGTGCAGATTTGCGATAAGAGGAGTGGTGCTGTTTCCGCACTGGGTGGAGACGGAGAGGCGGGCAGACAGCACAAGAAGATCTCGGATACGATTTCTGGTGGGATTGCAGCGGAAGGTGGACGGTGGGAGGACATGGTGGTTGTGACGAAGAAGGTCGACGGAATATCAAAGATGCCATCATTGCCTCATATACCTTTCGAAGAATCTTAAACTGTACGCGAACAATACTTGCAATAATCAATCCCCATGCCGAGATCTAGTCCAGTCCCAGCTAATCGTGTTTCAGGTCATCTGCCAGCGCGCGGTAAAAGAGATGGATAACTGGAAGCGAGTAAGTACTTACAGTAGGCAAACAGTAGGCAGTCAACATGAAATATACTAGCTTGCATTCGACTGTATTATAACATCGGCACTGAACTCGTCGCGACATATAACCTTCAGCTCGCGGCCCACCAACTCACGCTCCGACGGCCGCGTATCCTCTGGTAGAATGAGTGTAAATGACTTGAATACACGCACAGACTTCGATTCCAACGCCTTCTTCCGCAGAAAGCTCCGAAGCTCCCCGTAAATATATTCATCGTCCTCGGATGGAAAGCGCCGGGTGATTCGTAGCGTCTCAAGTTGTGGGACAACGCTATCCCCATTCAGAATCCCGACTATCTTGGGGAAAAAATAGTCCGGACGGCGGTCGGTGAAGTCGAGGTGTAGGCGTTTGAGCGATGGAACGGCAGCAAGGAGCTGCGGGAATAGCTCCGGGAGTATCTCCTGTGGAGTAGTACTAGTAAGCTCGAGTGCCTCCAGCGTACAGCCCCACGCCAAGATGAGGGGTGGCAGATTTTGGACCGCCTTGCGGCTCAACGGCAATGCCAGTCGCCGTAGAAGAGGGAGGAAGAGGTATTTCATGATCGAGGCGTCGGTGACGACGAGGGATTCGAGGTGCGGGAGATGAACGACCTCGGATGACGGCGGCAGGAGGAGTTCTGGGTGGCCATGACGCACGGTCAGTTCAACGAGGGACTTGCACGCTTGAAGGATGGCTAGGTCCTCTGGCAAATGCCTCCCATAGTGAGCCATGTTCAGTGCGGTAAGCTGTCTCCACCGCACGCCAAGGAGTCGCGTGCCAGGAAAAGTGGTGAGACGCAGTTTGCGCAACTGCGATGCTCCGGATAAATCGAGGCTCGGAATTGGTCCAAGATCCGGAGCGCGGGAGCCGCCTCCGAAAGGAGTCCACTTGACGCGGAGGGCCAGGTTGCGCAGATGAGGCAGCGAGGCTCCGGAAACACCGCCGAGGACAACATAGGACGTCGCAGGCAAGTACAGGCCAACTTCTCCCCAGCGCTCCTTGTTCTCCATCGCAGCGACGAGCATTTCCCCACCCAATTCGATGTTTTGCGTCTCGAAGACGAATGTCATCGGAATTGTCCGTGCTCGCGCGGACCAGAGGCGAACGATGTCGACGGAGGCTTTCAAATCGTCCTTGAGGACGACATTGGACCACAAATCCGGGGTATCCAGCGCAATGTCCCGCCATAGAGTGCAGATTTGTGACAAGAGGAGTGGTGCTGTTTCCGCACTGGGTGGAGACGGAGAGGCAGGGAGACAGCGTATGAAGATCTCCGATACAATTTCCGGTGGAACTTGGGCAAAATCGCCGTCGTTACGCGACGACATGGTGGTTTGTGGAAGAGAGGCGAAACGAATCAAAGATCAGATCAGAATTTTAGCGCCGACTCGGAAGGAACGATGAGCGCTTCCCATGTACGAGTACCGGGAATTCGAAAAGAGATCTTCTCGGGCGGTATCAAACGTTCTGCAGAGTTCTCTGACATTCCCAGACATTCCTCTGACTCTAGCAGCTTGCCTGAGTCGATCCCGAAGTAGGCTGTACTGCAACCTAAGTATTGAGACGAGCCTTGGAGGAACTTTTCAGAATCCATTGACAGTTCCAGCAGTCTTCATCCACATGCGCGACAATGTCGTTATGCAGAACTCCGCATTACAAGCAGACGATTAGTGCAATTTGCAAAAGAACGACCGCAAAGCCGTTGTGGAGAAATACCGCTACTAAGAACCCGCGGGATGGGAACAGCGTAAGTATATCTTAGCAGAAATATCAGTACAGAATCGACGCCCGAATATCCTAACTACTAGGTTGCGTTGAGATCAAATACGAAGAATGGGAAAAACAGAGCGAGCTTCTACGCTGCAGAGGTCTGTGCATCGATGCAGGTCGTCCTGAGCACGAAGACCTCGGCACTCGTGCTCCGCCAGTCCTGCGTGGTATCGATTCGCACCGGGAAGGGGACAAGCCAGCGAGCGTCAGAAAGTGCCGCCAAAGATTCCCGATTCCGGAGGGAGATAAGGGCTACGGAGGGCAGTAGTCGCTGGAAAAGAGCCCATCGTCTCCTAGAGTATCCCATCTTGCACAAGGATTCTTCGTTTTCATCACATCGTAGCACAGCCACTGCCAGCGAAGCAGTGTCGGCGAGAGCGACAGAATGCCACTGGAGCAGTCCATCGAACACCGTGGCCGCTACATCGTCTGCCGTAGAAGGCAAACAGTCGTTAAAGCCATGACCAAGGCGATGGGCGAAAGGGAAGAGAGAGGGCAAAGGAAGGACGGACAAGATGTCGACGCGGAGAACAGACGGAGAGAGTCGGAGTGGGCAGGGGGCATGAGCTGGCGGGGAGGATGAATTGGGCCCGTGGCAAGGACCGGGCTCGGCTCTGGTGAGTCCTTCACGTCTTCCTAGATTGACCCGCCACTTTCGCCCTTTTGCTTCCTTCTCGAGCCTCGCTTGCTCGTCTCTCCCTCCTGCATTTGCCCCGGCCACCAGCCTGAACGCCAGCGGGAGGGCAAAGCCTCCGCCCAGAGCTCTAATGGATCCCCCTTTCGTCCCAGCATCTCTCCCGTATCTCCTTCACCCCGAGCGCAATCATCTCGTCGCAGGTCCTCTCCTCCTCCTCCTCCTCCTCCGGCTCTCGCTCCTCCCGCTGTCTCTTCACCTTCACCGCCAGCTCCCTCACCGCGCTATCCAGCCCCGACGCCAAACTCAAACGTAGCGGGACTAGGACGTATCTGCTCTTGCTCAACCAATTGAGGTTGGCAAGATGTAGCATCACCCGACCCTCGCTATCCTGCGCTCGGCGAACCACGGCGGACCACGCAGCAGAAGGACGGAATTCCTCCACGAGCGGATCTTCCAATGGGCAAGACACCGAAATCAAGAGCGCCGGTCTCGGGGGTGCCCCAGGTGCCGTCCAATCGTGCTCGGTCAAAGGCAGCGACAACAACTCGAAGAGTACGACGAAGGGGGCGGTGTGGGGTGCGGAGGTGTGGCTGAGGAAGGCGACCGTCTTTGTCAAGATGCCGGTGAATTGGTCCTCGTAACATTGCTGCAGCAGTGCGCGGAGGAAGGTGCGATCTCGGCTGGCGAGGATCGTTTCGAGAGCTCGTACTAACGGAAGGTCAGTAATGGACTAGACGAGCGGGATGGATAAGACACGTACCTGGCGTCCAAGAGGTGTAGCGATAGCAGATGGTCCGATGTCCCGCCTTCCAATCGGCCGTTTGACACGCCTTGGTACAGTAATAGGCGGCGCGGCAGGACGAGCAGCATTTGACTGCGTTTCGTAGGTCGACTATGGGGCACTGGTCATACATCAGTAAACTGGAGTCGTTGCTCGAGGAGATACCACATACTGCTAGGTTATCGCATGCCCTCCGCATCGCAGCCTCAGGGCCGCGCAGCCGCTCCATAACCCAGAAATACCGCTGCACCATCTTAATGAATGCGCTGAGGATGGGGCCGAATGGGGAGGCCATGAAGTCGGATGATTGGAGATGGGATTGGACACGTGGGATGGCACTGCGGAGGCTCGCGACGGTATGGTGGTATGCAAGTGCTCGAGGCAGGATGCCGACGAAGACGAGCCGGACGCAATCGATGCCATTCCCCGCAAAATAACCGTTCTTCGAGGATTGGATGAGTGCATCGAGTAGCCCGCCGTCCAGCGCTTCGTCGATCCAGCCAGCTCCGATGGTCGTCGAGAGTAACCGCATGAGTAGTTGGACACAGTTCGCATGAGTTTTCACCACGTAATCGGAGGGCGACGTGTCGTGGGACATGTAGGCGAGGGCCTGTACAAGAAGCGGAACGATGTCGTGCCGGAGTAGTTTCTGGGAGAGTTTGCGCGGAGGGGCGAGGAGATTCGGTACACGGCGCTCAATATCGAGGTAGGATCCGTCCGTTGTCTGTACGATGCGCGCTACGCAGCGAATCAGACTGAGTCTAAGCTGCTCGCGAATTGATAATGTGTCGTCCACGAGCCTCCGGAGGAGCGATACGATGATCTCCGCGAGCCTCTCCCGGCCACCGACACCGTCGACAAACTCCGCGAGGCTTTGAAGGTTGTCCAAGTCATGATATTGAAGGGGAATGAGAATGAGGAGAGCCGAATTCAACGCCGTGAAGTTGTTGTCCAGAACCTTGGTGGGGAACAGACGAGATAAGGCTCGCCCGATGACTTCCTTGAAGCCCTCGGAACCGAACGCTTCAGGTAACCTCGAAAAGTGTGCCGTCGACTTGACAAATGCAAGCGCATTCATGCCCCGCGAATGCTCGCCGTTCGCCGCCAGTGCAATGCGCAAGCCAGCCGCAGAAAGCAGCTCGAAATGCGTGTCGATGAAATGGAACCAGCCCCACAGACGGGGCCAGAGCCAAGGTCCACTTTCCTGTGGTCTTGGCCGTGGAGCGCTACCCACGATAACGAAGAGCTGAAGGGCAGCAATTGCACACGGTATGACTCGCAGAAGCTCGGCCTGCGTGGCCATGTCCGTATTCTCCAGAATCTCCAGCCACTCGCCAGAAGGTATAACGGCCGGGTCGAGGTGGGCAAAGCAGATGGGCAGGAGCAGAGGGCGGTCGGATTCTCGGAGTCTGGGAGTTTGGGTCCACGTCACGACGCGCTGAATGGATTCGACGCTCGCAGTGCTTTCCCAAGCGGCGAGAGCATGTCGCTGAGGGCTATGAGCTTCGTCTCAGTAAACAGAAGCACGGAAAGCTCACCCGCAGAGTGACGGGAAGTTGCTGCAGCCGTTGACGGTCGAGCGCTGGGTGGAGATTCAGACATATTCCCTCTGTGGTCATGGCCGAGATGTCTAGACTCTTTCTAGCGGCGGGGAAGACAGTGTCAGAAGAAAGATTGCGGAAATAGCGCTGGCAACGTCGTCGGAAGGAGAATGAGGACGAAAAGCGTAGACGCACCGACGGTGGCTTGCACACTAACCGACGACTCAGATGGCTAACCCTCTTGAACGTCTCCAATAGCGCTCAAGCAACCTCAGGCCGTCCGTGGCGCTGGCTGGGCATGCAATCGTCGAAACGCAGCGAGCTTGGTGCAAGATGGTGGTAGAGAACAAGAAGACAGTTTTGCGTCACACCTCTCCGATGTCTGCTGAGTCGACTAGCGACGACTACAGCAAAACGCAAGGTCAAAAGAACAGTATGCAGAGGCCTCGTAGGAAGTACAACGTAAAAGCTCAGATATGTGGCGAAGACTTGTAGCTAACGCGGCCCAAGTGAAAAGAAATCTGAATCCTCCATGGTCAATTCCTGGCGTTATCGTCCCGTCTCGCAGCTCCCTCGACACAAACAGCACACTACCCCATCCAGCTCCAACACCAGCCTCGGGATGAGGCCAAATCTAATCCCGACGCGCCCGAGCGTGACAGGGCAGAGCGAAGATGGAAGGGGAAGATGACCGAATGTGTGGGCACGTCCGACTCTGGCCTGGCCGAGATCGAGGTTGACCGTCCGAGCGAGACTCGTTCTCGACATGCTCCGCAGACCATCGTTTTCCATCTGCGGCCACTATTCCCCGGGCTGCTTGTCCAATCGCGCGCTGGGACAGCGACCCGATATCGAGGTCGACAGGCCGAGCGAGACTCGTTCTCGAAATGCTTCGCAGCCTCTCGTTCTCCATCGCCTTTGCTCCCTCGTCTGCTGTTTATTCCAGCTAGTTCTAACCGTCAGCGCGGGGAAGAAAGTGGATGAGGGCGAGTGTACAGACCGTACGACTATCGCAGTCTCATCCCATCGTGTCGGGCAGGTCCGTGCTGCCTTTCTGATCGAGCTCGCAGGTGCGTTGCTGTCGCGGGTGATACCGAGGGAGTTATGAGTCGAGTACCGGGGCTACTGCGGGCAGACGACGAATCGAAGAACTTGAGGATCGTCAGTCCATTCGGCTGGACGAATGACCTCCGATTCGAATTGGTTGTTGGTGTACTGCTGTCTCGTTTCTAGCGAGTGCCTCGCCGCAGTCGTCGTCGACGGTCTGGATGTGAATGCGGCGTCGTTTTTGAGGCTCGAGGCTTCATATGATACGCTTCATGATCGTTGGGTATACCGGACTGGATAGAAGAAGAATGGTCAGTATAGAATGGCTGGGAGATGACAAGCACACACCATTTCCGCCTCCGCGTACCTCTATTGCATTGCTGCTGGGCCGGCCGTGTATACAGCGGTGTCCGCGCACTATTCAACTCCGAGTATTCTATCGTCGGTTTCGTTGCTGCAAAACCGCTCAGACGGTGGGATGCGCATAGAGCGTCGCCAGGAGACGTACAGTAGTGTGTCCTCCGAAAGAGTGTGGTCGCGGCGAGAGCAGCCCAGCGTATAGGGCTTGAGCCGCCGTCTGGTGTTAAGCTGGTCTTCGAGCTTGAGCTTGAGGAAGGTGGTCAGCAAATAGTGGTAAAAGAGCAAGGAGCACTCACCGGTCGGGCTATCCTCAACCATCCTCCGGTCGTCCTCGAAGCCTGCTACAAGACGGACACAATGTGCGTGAGGAGAGTACATAGGCGGAGGAATGTACACGTACGATTTCCGCGTCTTTTCTACGAGCTTCGGAGCTGGGCCCTGTATGTCTCGAGCTCGTGTGGACTCGGAAGCTGGGAGTGCCACGGTACGTCGTCTATTCGAGCTGGCTTTGACGTCGCTGGAGAGGGAGACGATGTATCTTGCGTCGTCGCCGTTGAAGGACCACTTGAGCTAGAGAATGGTGGTTCGGCGTAAGAAGACGACAAGCACGAGAACGCACCTTCTCAGTGGCCAAAGGACCCTGACATCGTCCCGTAACATCTCGTTCCGAGCACAATCGTTCAGCTGCCTCCTATGCTGCCCATCCGATGTCGTGGTGAGTCGAAGACAAGCGTGTGTGACTTGCCTGCAGCCTGCTTCCCGCCATCATACCGAGACAGCGCCCTCGTCTGCGCCGACATCCAGAGCAACCCCTTCGCTGTAGACCCTCTCCACGACCTCCGATGTACACTCCTCCGGGAAACAGCTCGCCAGACTCTTCAAACGGTGGCAAAATCGTGTTGCTACTCGTGCCATCCACACTGTACGCGATGGCACTTTTCTTCGTCCCACATATGCTTATAGCTGCCTACAGCTACTGTCCGATGCCATAATCGACTGTGGTCAGGGCCGTCAGGCCTCTCGCCGCCTCGACAAACGCTGTTTCTGAAGGATCCGGACTTGGAAAGCCAGAGGACCGGTGCGCTCTCTTCGAATCTTTCTGTCTCGCTGCTCACTGAGTGCTGTAACTCAGACTACTACTCGCACCTCGACTATCTCCTGGAACGCTATGCTTCGCCGAAAAGCATGAAGATACAAGCTCGAGTACTCCATACCCACAGCGGCAATGCTAGGAAGGGTCTGCAGCTGCGTCCTCGGTAGCCCACACAAAGCTGCATTCAGCTCTTCTGCAGAGCCTCGACGTTAGCGCGAAGTGTCGCCACCCATCCACGCAATCCTATCTGCAACCCTTCCGCTCCGTTCGCTCATTCGCCTTCACTGGCCCGAGGTCCTTCCATCGACACACGCCTGCGTTCGTTCGCCTTCGAGCCAGAGAGCGTCAGCGGGTAGCACCACGCTCGAGCTCAGAGGTGGCACGAAGAGCTCATAGTTCGCCCATTCTGCCCCGGGCCGCATCCTCCCATTACACACTCCGCATTCGTTCCACCTCTCTTCGTTCCCAAACCGCTCGGACCAGCCCATCGAGGATGAAACGTACGAGGAGTCGATTGCTTTCGCCACTGCATGCGAGCCCAAACGGCGGACGAGGGGAATATCTACCACAATCATCGACGCACCCGCAGACCAAGTCAAAGACCACGATCCCGCGGATGGAGACGCACTTCGCGCCTTTGTCACTCGACACAATCGCGTCTACACCATGAGCGACTGGCGTTCTCCTGGGTTTCTGAAGACCCAACCGATGTTCCCCAGCAGGTCCGGCATGCACCTCCGTAGTGGAAGCTACGTTCCTCCTTCTCGTCGTCACGTCGTACACGGCCGCCTACCCCAACTCGGCGACTTTGTCCGTCAGGTCGTCCGAGTCCCGCCAGCGTCGCCCTGCTTCCTCTCCTCCGACCTTTGACACGTCTTCGAGTTGGTCGTCGTTCTCCGCCGTCGGCCCCACGTCCAATCCACCTCTCGACTCCCTTCGACTCTTCCTGCGCATGCGACCCAGCTATCCCGCGTGCCGGACCATTCTGTCCGACAGTGACACTTGCCGTGCATCCGCCTCACTCATTCGTTGGTCGCCTCCGTGGCAGTCGAGCTGGTCGTTGGTGGCTGATATGAGACGCAGATGGAAATGCAGGCGATGATGATGAGAGCGATTCCGCGAAAGGATTCGGTTTTGGCAACCATCTCCTGGGACCGTCGATGGCGTTGGCGTTGGCGGAGGAACGGGTCGTAATCCGACAACAGCAGCCTGGTCCAAACTCGTCCTCGTGTTCCAAGATGGGGATGTCGCGCAAGTGCTTAAAGGCAGCAGCGACGTTGTCGAAGGAAGGAAGCTCTGTGGGAACGCGGACGAATCGAGCTCCCGTTGGCTTGTCCGAGACATCGACGGTCTGCCCCCATGTCTTCTCTTCCCGTTCCCGAGTTCACTGGCAGGCTCCTGGTGGTCGGCTGCTTCCGACATATCGTACGAGTATGAGTCGAAGGCGACGACAGACGATTGTTTACTTCGACCATACGTTTATATCTATCTCCTTCACTTTATAAGTAGCTGTCCCAGAATACGAGTACAATACACCTCGGAGTAGAATCTGGTCTGCTGCCTAATCCGGATTTGGATCACGGGGTCTGTGACAACCGCGTCTCTTTTTGCTTCCCGCCTCTTCGCAAAGTAAGATACTTGCTAGTGGCCCTGCACCTATTGAACCATCCTCGCCGTTTCCCTCAGGAATGGATGGCTCGGAACCGTTCCGTATGGACACCTTCTACGAGATCCTTGCTCGAGCTGCAGCACCAGGCTTCGAACGGCAGTCCCGTTCCCTTCTCGTTGAGGCAGAAGCGACCCTCACGCAGATCGAGGCTCAAATACAAACACTTCTGTACGCGCGCGACCGCCAACGGGCTCGTGTCGCTGCACTCAAATACGCAGCTGCTCCAGTCCGCATGCTCCCTGCGGACGTCCTCGCCGAGATCTTCCTTGACGTCGTGAAACCGCCGTCGAGATCCACACGGGTCAAACAAGCCTTGCAAGTGTCCGGAGTGTGCGCATACTGGCGTCAGCTGGCGCTGTCTACACCGCGTCTATGGGACATGCCGATGATACTGGACGTCTCCAGCGTCTCTCCGGGATACGCAGCCGTCACGAACGCCATCTTGGAACGGTCGTCGCCTCACCCCATCTCCCTTGCGCTTGTCATGGCGGATGATACAAAGCCTATATCTTCCGTTTTGCTGAAGACCGTCATCGCGTTTGTCCACCGATGGGGCAGAATCGACGTCGATTTCGATATCCTTCCGTTCCTGAAGCTCGTGCCAGCACAGACACTGCACCACCTCACATCCGCCTCCTTCAAACTTTTGCGCGGAACGAGAGGTCCACCTTCCGCACTGTTCCTAGACGCTCCCCGTCTCTCCGGCCTGTACCTTTCCATCCGGGACCTGGACATTGACACCCTGCCCTTTCCATGGTCGCAGCTCATGGAGCTGAACCTAACCATTCGTCCCTTCTCCCCGCTTCTTCTCGGTACAATCAGCCAATGCACGTCGCTCCGTGACTTGCGACTAAACGCAGTGGCCTGGAGGCCCGGCGGCCTTCCACCTGTCTCGCATGTGGTCATTTTGCCACATCTCAAGTCGTGCGCATTGAGGATTGTGCAACAAGAAGACGGCGATCTCTGCACATTCACTCCCTTCTTTGCGCAGTTCGGGTTCCCGACACTGCAGAGTCTTGAATTGCGAGTGGACATGGAAGACGAGGAGGCTTTCCTCGGCGATGCTTTTGCGCCGTTCCTTGGTCGCAGCCCCAGTCTCGAACATCTTCGGATTTTGTTTTGCGATATGGGCAGTGATGCTTTGGGCAACATCCTCCTCAATGTTCCCTCCTTGAAGACGCTCGAGCTATCCTACTGTCAATACTGTGTCGACAACGCGTTCTTCGAGAGATTGACGTACCGACCGACGGAATCTACAGCCCCGGCGGCGCCGTGCCTTCAGAAGATCAAACTGGAGGCAGCAGGGGACGACTACGACGAGGAGAGTATTCGCGAAATGATCCTCTCGCGATGGTGGTCCGACGAAGCATTGCAGGCGCTTCCTGCGGCCCCGCGCGTCGCACGTTGGACGGATATATCAATCTATGAATACGGGTCTGAAGAGTGCTCGGAGGATTTCGAAGCGGCGATGAGCGAGCTTCGCGCACAAGGGCTGCGTGTGGATGTTAACTTCAAGAAGAGCTAATGTAACCAGACGTGTTTATTTTATTTTATTTTACTAGTTGTCTTGTGCCATTTCTCTTCCTGCCTGTCTTTACCGCAACAAGTCATATTTTGCACTATCTCGGCGGTGGGATGAGCCAAGGGAAACCATACCGAGAATTGAGGAATACTAGACAGGACGCAGCTAGGGCACTATCCATGACCAAGGACAAGCAGACAAGATCGTATTTCAAAAAAAAAATCGAACGCTAACAATACAGGGGACAATGCGACAGACGAGAGGGATACCGGAGCAGAAACATACGACGAGGGAGGGAGAGAGGAAGATAATGTATCCAAAGAAGAAGAAGAAAAGAATCGAGTCGAGTCGAGATCGAAATCGAAAGGATCAAGATACGAGTTGTAATAAGTAGTACACAGGTCAGCAGCCGCGCCGCATAGGCACCCCACCCATCGCGTCGTCGGCGTAACCAGAAGAGCTATCCGAACCCCGGTGGGCTCGTTGACGACACATGGGCACTCCGCCCATTGGAAGCACCTTCGCCTGCACTGCCGAGTCGTAAGACTCAGAGCTGATACCGCGGTGGGCACGTTGGCGGGACATGGGTACGCCTCCCGGTGCCTCAGGCTTCACCAGCGCGGCGTGAGGAGGCGGATTGCCCTGCCGGGCTGGTTGCCGACGCAGCCTGAGGGGCTCCGCCTTCGGTGTACGTCGGACCGGCACGGAAGAGCGTCTGCGGGCGGGATTGGGCGAGGATGGGGAGGATGACGAGGGAGCAGGCTGAGCGACAGAACGACCACCATAAGGAACGAAGCCGTTCGGAGGGATGATGGCGCGAGTAGAGCAGAGCATGGTAGTTGTCGTTTGTGGAGGGTGGATAGTGGATAGTGTGCTGGTGATGAAGTGGGTGTGAAGAGAGCGAGGAGGGAATTGTGCGAAAAGCCGGGAGTTTATATAGCATTGCCCATAGGTAGAGGGGCGGGCGGAAGGTGAAGAGGCGGTGGTGAGACCGGCGAAACGGAGGGCGGAATGACGTTCCGCGGAGCCTGAGACATCGCGACGGCATTCTCGCTCGGGGAGGTCGTTGCCTGCACCTCTGCCCACGTCTTCCCGCTTCTAATACGAGTCCGACCGATGGCCGGGCACTGTCTGCATACTGGGACGCGGGGCGTAGGCGGTATGGAGCCAGAGATGAAGGGGACGCGGAAGATGGAGGCTGTGGTGAGACCGAGACATGGATTGGGGCTATACGGTCAAGTGGAGAGATGGAAGACATCCCGGGGAGAGACTGAGGCGTCGTTGGTGGAGCAGAGGCACAGTGGGATGCCTCTGGGACCGGGGGATGTCTCTGGGACTGGGCGAGGCAGTGGTCGAGAGGGCTATGTGCAGGCGAGACATTGGCTCCTATGCATACGCTCGTCGGCGGGATGAGCGAGGTAGATAGAATATCGGTACGGAGGACCTTCGCGGTCGATGGGAAAGGCCGCGCGCGGGTCGCATGTCCATGACGACGGACTCGGAAGAAGGGGCCGTCGCGCCATTCGATGTATTTTGCGATTCCATTGGCTGCCGCCGGCAAAACGGAGAGAAGCCCGAGAGGGAAGTTCGACCTCGCGACGACTCGATTCGTCGCTATGTCCGCATCATCTCCCAGCGCAAAGAAGGACTGACTCAAAAGCCCCGCAGCGACCGATGATCATCCGATTCCCAGCCCGCAAAGAAAGCCCCATGATAGACGGAAAAGCGGGAGAAGATGACGACGGGGTCGCCACGCGATGGATTGGGGACGGGAAAGAAGAAGCGTCGCACCGCCAGAAATGAAGAAGAGTGCTCGAGCCCCGATTTGACGCCATTGTACCGTTCCAGCAGCCAAATCCCACCCCAAAACGGCAGGAAGTTACAGAGGACATGAGAATGCGCGTCCATAGACCCTCAGGAACATCTCCCGGGAGAAACTGGCCGACATCGCCGTCCACGGATATAGCACCACTCCCTTCATGGGCGCCGCCCCCGTACTCGAATGTCGTGAGTCCGAGCTGGGGAGTGACTCGGAGGCATGAGAGTTCTCGAGATTGCAATGTTCGCCGACGGGAATGAGGCGGACGCTATACACCCTTCTCGCTTTCGAATATGCACAGCCACATCTAGTATGCGAGGAGGGCCAAGTCGTTGTGGGTAGGGTAAAAAGGCGATGAAGGCGCAGGCGAAGAAGGCAGAGCCGAGGATGGGGTGGGTGTAGGTGGCTTTTCCGTAGCGATGAAATGGGCAGGGGAACGATCTTCACAGCGACTGCATAATAGCTCTCGGGTTGTCGGAGGCGTCAAGTAAGCGGCGGGTGTTGTCGGTGCGATGAATCCGCATGGTCTTCGAGACTCAAGTATACTTCGTCCCATCACTGGTCTGCGGGAAAGGTCCCGCGAGTGCGCTCTTTGAAGATGGAAGCTGGGCGCGAGGACAAGCTTGTGTCGCAGGAGCGACACACGATGGCGACAATGTTGTATCAGGGTGCTGGAGCTTTTACGGGACGCCGCTGGACACCATAAGAATACGAAGAAGAGAAGAGAAGAAGCGCCACGTATACGCACCATGGAAAAGTCATAGGTCGCCGTCACATTCTCCCACCAACGCCTTCCAGCTTGTCCCAGAGCTCGTTCCCGGTAGGAAGCGAATGGATCCATCGCAGGCTCAAGTTGGCTCGAGGGCTACGTCGAAGATTGCGTAGATGGTAGCGCAGGAAGAGAACGACCACGACGGCGTCACACATCACGCCGAAATCGCGTCGAAGTATGCAGAATACAGAATAATTTGACCATTTCCTAAGCTGTTATTTGTCTACGGTACATGATATGGTAGACACAGACAAAGAGGAAGACCAAACGCGAAGAAAGTATGCAATCGAAAGGAAGTCACGAAACGGCAGGCAAGAGGTCATACTAGCTCCATCTCCGCCTCGTACACACGCCGAATCCTAGTAGTACGTATTCAGTCCCTGCTGGGCTGCTTGCCGGCGCAGGGGCTCCGCCTTCGCCTTGGGTACGACGAGGGAGGAAAGTCGCTTGACGATGGAGGACGACGAGGATGGGGATGGTGAGGGATACGACGGGGAATCATCTGTATTCGGAGTGCCTTGGTACGCTCGGTGCCGACGGAGAGGCTCCGCCTTTGTCGTACGTAGGACCGGGAGGATCTCGACAATGAGGTCGACGACGGATAGACGTCTGCGGGCGGTCACGGGAGGAGACGACGCGGGAGCGACAGCGACAGAACGACCACCGTAGGGCAAGAAGCCGTTGGGAGGGACGACAGCGCGAGTGGAGTAGATCATGTTTGTGGTGGTGATGAGGTGGTGAGGTGGGTGGGTGGGTGTGAAGAGAGCGAGGAGGGAAGTTAGCCGGAGCGGGGGAGTTTATATGGCAATGGGTTGGGCAGAGGGGCGTGCGGAAGGTTCAGAGGCGGTGGTGAGACTCGTCGGCGAAATAGAGCGCGGAATGACGTCCCGCAGGGAGCCTGAGACACTGCGACTGTCTGCAGAGGGCCGAATGAGCAGACGGTACGCATCCGAGTCGCTCGTCGGAGGTCTGGGTACATCTTGCACCCCCGTCACCTCGAGCACCTCTCTACCTGTTCCTGCTCCGATACAAGTCCATCGGAGAACAGTGGGCCGCTCTCCTGGGTGGAGCCGGCGCGGAAGATGGACGCAGATGCAGAGACCGAGACTCAGACTCGCTCCGCGAAAGGGAACGGATGGGCGATTGACGTTCCGCGGAGAGCCTGAGAGATGGGGCGGGCAATGCGGAGAGCCGGAAATGCGACGTCGCAGGAGAAGGAGTAGGTATTCGCATCGTATGAGCGACCGAAAATCCACGGGAAACATGCAGAAATCGACAGAGGCGACGACTCCTCTACGGGCCCGTCGGAAGTGTAAGAAAAGCCTGTGGCCACGGACGGAATGCAAGTTCTCGAGACCATGTCCGCAGCGGATGGTCTTCGTTTTCGTGGAGAGGACCGTCGCATCGTATATGCGAGGACGGCCAGTCGATGTGGATAGTGGAAGGCCGCAAAGGCGCTGAAGACGCAGGCGATGGAAGCGGGAGTAGCCGGGGAGGGGGTAGGTGTAGGTGGGTTTGTCGTAGGGGAGGAGGAGGACGGTTTTTGCAGCGAGTGTGTAGAGGGCTCTCGGTTCTCGCAGGCGTCAAGCTAGCTGTGCGCATGAATACGCTTCGTCGTGCGGCTGTTCTGCTGGCATGGCCTGGCAGTGCGTTATTTGACTGCCGTGCGTGACGATGAGGGTTTGTAGCGGGAGAGAGGGCGACGACGCCGTATTGGGGGTGCTGGAGCTTTGAAGGGACGCCGCTAAGGAGACATTGAGGATATGGAGTAGAGAGACGAGCTACAGACACGCACCATGGAAGATACATAGGTCGCCGTCAGATTCTGCCCCGCCCACGCCTTCCCGCCGTCTCAAAGCTCCTCGGTACTGCTCGCGCCACGGTATGGGAGCGACGAAGTATGCGATGCCGAGCGTGGGGGGTATGCAGGCCTATACGATGGCGTGGTTCTTGCCGGATGCCACTGGCAGCGAAAGCGTCAAGGATGTCTGGAAACTGACGAACGCGTCAGCAGCGATAACCCTAGCCATGAAACACAGACTAACCAGCTGCTCCTTCGAGTCTTCAAGGGCCGTGGGCAATCGGCCGGTGGGCAATACCAGTAGAGCTTGTCATCGACGTCGGCACAAACGGGCGCGGTGCTGTCGTGTGAGGCTTCGCTAGCGGTGGGGCGAGTGGCGCGTTTGAGGGTGGGGTATGGTCGAGAGCGACTAGATGCATCGCAAGGTCAAGAGGCCAACGTCGAAAGCGAAGGTGGTAGCGGGAAAGCGGAAAGATGACAAGCCGTTACACGGGTTGTCACCGACGATGAAACGCTCAAATTTCCCTGGACTAGGCGTATTACAGTCTATCTTGCAAGGAATCGCATAATGGTACAAGACTACAGGCGAGAAAGCCAAACGCGAAGAAAGGTAGGGAATCGAAAGGACGAAAATCGAAGAGGATAGTATGCTAGCAGCTCAGCAGCCCTGACGCATGAGCTCCGCATCCCGCGGCACCATCTCCGCGTACAAGGACCGACGGCATGTCCTTGCCGACACAAAGGGACCGCACCGCCGAGTCGTAGTGGTCGTATACAGGCCGTGCTGGGCAGCTTGCCGCCGCAGAGGCTTCGCATTCGCCTTGGGAACGAGGAGAAGGGAGAGTCGCTCGACGTCGATGGACGATGGCTCTAGTGGCGTTGCGATGGACCGTGGATGACGCAGACCCCCAAGCTCGTTGTCGATGAGGTGGATACGGCTCCAGCACCAGCTGCGAATGATACGCGAAGGAGGCGGGATTGTTGGGAGCGGCGAGCCACACGCAAACGGGGAGGACGAGTGTCGGCGTTGGTCCTTTCCGCGGGTGTGCCGAGGTCGAAGTCGCGTTGGCGTTAGCGTAAACGCAGCACGCTCGGATGTGGATACGGTCGACGTATACCGGCAGGGCTGAACGCAGCCTCTGCCCGTCGCTCACTTCCCACCTCTGGCTCGCGGTCTCTCTCTCTCTGGCTCGCGTTCTCCCGTCTCTCTCTTTCTACGCGTCCCCTCTTCTCGTCGACATCCGCTCGCAGTCGGGCAGACGCTCGGTCTCCTTTTGCCTCCTCGTAACAGAGCGTTGCGTGTACCATGCTGGAGTAGCTCGTCCTCGTTCGGCCCGTGTGTCGTCTCGGCGCCGAATACACATCGGAGGTCGGCAGATGCAGGCGTCCATCACGATGGTGTGACATTGGTGTCGCGGTCGTCCTCCAAAAAGCGTCAGCTAATTGAGCCGAAAGATATACCCAGCAAACGAACCTCCGGCCAGTGCGTTCTCTCTCCCGTTCGTCCTCTCGCCCCTCGCACCGACCAAGCCCAGCAGCACGGTGGTCATCGACCTCGCAACGCATACTCGCAGTCGGCGCGGAACTCCCCTGCGACCGATGCTGAGCTCTCGGGTCGTCAACGCACGATATTCAGCGAATCCCAAGCCCGGGCATCCTGTCCGTATATCGGCGTCGTTTTCTTTCGGCGCAAGTTGCAACGGGTACTCCTTCGAATTCGTTGTCGTCGGCCATCATCTGGTCGCCATCCGAAACAGACGCACACAGTAGTGTGGGGTGGATGTGAAGAGAGACTCGACGTATAGGCGGTATCAGAGTGCGAGTCTCTGTAATATTTCGAGTTAGGGTGGCGGATGGGATGAGCAGAGGCATTGTCGTCTTCGTCTGGCGCCGGCAGATCAGCACCAAGTCAAGACAAAAGACAAGAGACACACGGAGTTGCGCCGAGCACCTGCGGCGTCGTCATCGGCTGTCTCCGACTCCGAATCCTTTCCCAATGAGACCAGCTCGTCGTCGTCGTGTTTCCTGGTGTTGAGAAGACAAGGAGAAGCAAGGCGGAGAGTCAGACTCGGCGCAAAGGCGTGGCAACTCCAATGCATCGTCCGAGTCACTGCCCACAGCGCCTTGGAGCTCTGAACGGGGAGGGGACGCTGGAGAGGGCAGGAGAGCGAGGTCGGAGACGTGGCGATCGTTGTTGGCAAGATCTGACAAACATCGCGAGATGCATATCGTGAATTCGAAGAAGGATGGATGTAGCGTTTTGGCGTTTACTACGCAGGAGGCGCACCCTTGGGTGCAAGGAGAGGTCCCGCTGCAGGACAACCTGCGACACGCAAAACCAAAGCAGCTCGGGTGATTCATCGGCGATAACATCGCAGCTGATCGATACTGTCAAGTGTCAGTGTCAGCAGGCCTCGAGGATCACACGCTGCGACAACCCTCCTCCGTCCCTCATCTGCCGCTACTCGACAAAGCACTGAGAATGCCTGGAACCAAGCGCAAAGGCGATCACTTGCCTGACAGAGATGAAGCCTCAGCGGAGACAAGTCCGCAGCGGTGCGTGCATCCAAAATTGATTACACGATCCCGGCTCATCTGTGTTTGGGCTCCTCAGCTACTCCTGGTTTGAAGCAACCTTCGACACAACAAAATTCACTCGATCCGATGTTGAGGCTGGTCTTGCACTGAGCATCGCCAACATCATTCAGCGGCTCAAAAATGACTCGGAAGCGCTTAGCGGAGATCTCAAAAATGATTTGATCTTTCAGGACAACCCGCTGCTCCAAACAAGACGACTCTTCCTTGAGCTGGATCGAAAACCCAGAGATACAGCTCTCATCTCATCCTTCCTTGATGCTGTTTCTTCTGTGGGCAGCCTGGATTACACACTCAGCCCTTACTTTGTGCAATTCAAGACAAATCCCAGAGCTTTCATTTCTCAGTTCCCCGTTGGCGATGACTTCCATTCGAGAAAAGAAAAGATATGCACCAAGGCCAAGCTCTTTTGGCATGGCCTACACACATTGGCAGCAGAGGTCCAGTCTACAGTTCCGACCCAGTTCAGCTCTATCTTTGAGCTGCTTGATCAAATTTCTGATATGGCTGAGGTATGACATACGCACATCTATGCTTGATATTGACTCTTCCACAGATATATCTGGACAATGAGAAGGGTCTGCAGGCTCTGATGGACAACCTATCATCCTCTCTGGTCCAAGCCAATACTGTGTTCCTAGAAAGAGAATACTACAGCATTCAGGTCACCAACAGCACTGACAAGTTGATGAAGTAGGTCTTGCAGTGCATAATTATAATACAAACTTAAGGTTCATAGACTGGTTGTGGAAGGAGCTTTGGATATTTACAAAATGCATGCTGAGGTCCAGGGAGACAACACTGAGATACAACTTATGCTGATCAACAAAATTCAAGCATTTGCTGCCCAGTTGAAGGGAGCAATGCTTTTTCACATGGTAAGTTCAAGGAGCTTGATGATTTACCACTCTATACTCAATAGCGATTAGCATGAAAAGTCTCTATCTACTGCCAAAAACACACAGCTCACGTTGGAGAACACCTTGGTTTGTGTTTTGTTTCATTTTCTGTTCTCTTTGTCTGATCTTTTTTCCGTAGGCAATGAAGTTGGCCTATGTTCCCAAAGCACGCTTCAATGGAGTGGATAAGCTCACTCGCCGAGGGTGCACACCACACACTCGGGAGAACCTCCTATCTCATCTTGAGAAATGGGCTCTTGACACAACTCTGGATGTATCTGAGAACATTTGTTGGCTTAGTGGCATGGCTGGGACCGGCAAATCCACCATCGCATACACTCTCTGCCAACAGTTGCAGCACTGTGGCCGACTTGGCGCATCCTTCTTCTGTTCTCGAAATGAGGAAGATACCAGGTCCTACAAGTTTCTTGTTCCGACTATTGTACGTCAGCTCCTCTCTGCATATAAGCCTCTGGTGGCTAGCCTTCAAGAGGTCAACCTTGAGTCACTCAATGCTACTTATGAGGGAGACATTGACAAGCTCCTCATTCAACCCTGGAGTACAGCAAGGAGGCCCGGATTTGAAGCACCGCCACTAGTGGTTGTCATTGATGCCCTCGATGAGTTGGAAAATAATGGTGGTGATCAGTTCATACAGGAACTTATCATTGCACTTGCTGCCACTCCGTTGCATGGGCTTAAATTCCTCCTCACTAGCAGGCCCCACCCTCAAATTGTTAAACATTGCCGGGATATTAAAGCACAGTTTCAGCTTGAAGATGTCGAGAAAAGTGATGCTGAGGCCGATATTCGCCGCTTCTTGCAGGTAGAACTGCCAAGTCTTGGCAATGAACTTGAAACAATTGTAAAGGATTCTGCTGGGGTTTTCATATATGCTGCAACTGTTGCGCGCTATATATCTCCACGTAAAGGAAGTACCCCAATACTCAGTACTCAGCAACAACTTCAGCGGCTAAAACAATTCTTGCAAAAGGGTATTGGCAAGGAGCAACTTGTTGATACTCTTTATACTGCTGTGATCACCGAGGCACTTCAGAATATGGCTTCAGAGGTCAAAATCCCAAAGCGTGTTTTATGTACAGTAACCACGGCACGACAACCTTTGACAATTAAGGCACTTGCTCCACTTGTGGTTGATGCTTCAGAGGCCCCAGATGAGGAAGCAGTGGAAAATGCTGTAAACAGTCTGCATGCTGTGCTCTATGTCTCTGAGTGGAATCAGAAAATCTATGTATATCACAAGTCCTTTGATGACTTTGTGATCAACCGCTCAAAGCATGTAGAGCAGCCAGGCTCATACTTTGCAAATCGTGTACAAGAGTGCTTTTACATCTTGGACACAAAACTTGAGTTTAACATCTGCAAGTTGGAGTCCTCATGTCTACAAGATGATGAGGTAGAAGGGTTGGCTGAGCGAGTGGCAGCTCTTGAGCCTGACATGACATATGCATGTCAACACTGGGCTGCCCATCTTGATTCTGTGCGATATAGTGACAAAGGTGTTGAACAGGTTGCTGGATCCTTGTTGAAGTTTTATGGGCTGAAGGTGCTATTCTGGATGGAGACAATGAGCCTCTCAAAGGCAGACTGCCAGTATGCTATCCAGCAAGCTCGAAGCTGGGCAATACAGGTTTGTGTGCTAGTTTTTTTTTAAAAAGCAGTTTTGGTTTAACAGATGTTAGGCTTCAGACTCCAAGGATTTGAGTGAATACACAGCAGCTGTTCAGCGAATATGGGCAGTGTTCAAATCCAGCCCATGTGCTGCATCTACCCCACATCTGTACATCAGTTGTCTTGCATCAGAAATAGGGCAAACAAGAAAGCTCAAGCAGTGGTATGAGCAGTTTGCAGGTCTGCATTTTATAAGATGTCATGGGGTTGCCAGGAGCATTACACTGATGCAAATGAAGGGACACAGCGACTCGGTCAGCTGTGTGGGCTTCTCCCCTGAGGGCACACTGATTGTGTCTGGCTCTAGGGACAGGACTCTGTGCATCTGGGATGCAGTCACTGGGCAGCAGAAACGGCGCATAGATGGGCATAGTGACTGGGTTACGTCTGTGGCCTTCTCCTCTGATAGCACACAGATTGTGTCTGGCTCTCGGGACTGCACTGTGTGCATCTGGAATGCAGCCACTGGGCAGCAGAAATGGCGCATAGATGGGCATAGTAGCTGGGTTACGTCTGTGGCCTTCTCCTCTGATAGCACACAGATTGTGTCTAGCTCTTGGGACAGGACTGTGCGCATCTGGGATGCACCCACCGGGCAGCAGCAGCAGTGCATGGAGGGGCACAGCAACGGGGTCACCTCTGTGGCCTTCTCCCCTGATGGCACACGCATTGTGTCCGGCTCAGAGGACACGACTGTGCGCATCTGGGATGCAGCCACTGGACAGCAGCAGCGACGCATGAACGGGCACAGAAACTCAGTCACCTCTGTTGCCTTCTCGCCTGATGGCACACATATTGTATCTGGCTCTGAGGACAGCACTGTGCACATCTGGGATGCAGCCACTGGGCAGCAGCAGCAGCACATGGAGGGGCATGGTGACCTGGTCACCTCCGTGGCCTTCTCTCCGTATGGCACACACATTGTGTCTGGCTCTCGGGACAACACTGTATGTATCTGGGATGCAGCCACTGGGCAGCAGCAGCAGCGTAGGAAGGGGCACAGCGGCTCAGTCAGCTCTGTGGCCTTCTCCCCTGATGGCACACACATTGCATCTGGCTCAGATGATAAGACTGTGCACCTCTGGGATGCAGCCACTGGGCAGCCGCCGCAGATGGAGGGGCACAGCTACTGGGTCAGCTCTGTGGCCTTCTCCCCAAATGGCACGCACATTGTATCCGGCTCTCAGGACCAGACCGTGCGCATTTGGAATGCAGCCACTGGGGCACAGCAGCACCGCATGGACGGGCACACCACCTCCTCTGTGGCCTTCTCCCCTGATGGTACACACATTGTGTCTGGCTCTGGGGACCACACTGTGTGTATCTGGGATGCAGCCACTGGGCAGCAGCAGCGGCGGATGGAGGGGCACAGCGACTTAGTCACCTCTGTGGCCTTCTCCTCTGATGGCACACACATTGTGTCTGGCTCTTGGGACAAGACTGTGTGCATCTGGGATACAGCCACTGGGCAGCAGCAGCAGTGCATAAAGGGGCATAACCATGCGGTAAGATCTGTGGCCTTCTCCCCCGATGGCACACACATTGTATCTGGCTCTCTGGACAAGACTGTGTGCATCTGGGATGCAGCCACTGGACAGCAGCAGCGGCGTATAGAGGGGCATAGTGCCCGGGTCAACTCTGTGGCCTTCTCCCCTGATGGCACACACATTGTATCTGGCTCTTGGGACAACACTGTACGCATCTGGGATGCAGCCACTGGGCAGCAGAAAAGGTGCATAGATGGGCATAGTAACTGGGTTACATCTGTAGCCTTCTCCTCTGATAGTGCACGCATTGTGTCTGGCTCTCAGGACGGGACTGTGTGCATCTGGGATGCAGCCACTGGAGAGCAGCAGCAGTGCATGGAGGGGCACAGCGACTCAGTCAGCTCTGTGGCTTTCTCCCCTGATGGCACACGCATTGTGTCTGGCTCCCTGGACACAACTGTGCGCATCTGGGTTGCAGCCACTGGGCAGCAGCAGCGCATGGATGGGCCCAGCAACTGGGTCACCTCTGTGCTCTGCTCACCTACACTCAAGCAGAGACAGAAAACTGAGCATTTGGGCAACTGGAGTGCATCTGGATGGCTCTTGCTGCCTCACAGGTCACCCATTCCTCTCTTCTGGTATCCTTCAGAACTACACACAACTCTTGTCATTTGGCCTTGTCTCTTCCACATCTCTCTACGGGGTATGACCTATTTAGATGCCTCAGTCATTCCCCATGGCAACAACTGGGTGAATTGTTACTCTCCCCTCCAGCTCAACTAAACATTGTACACTTTGCAATTTGACTGCTCTTGCCGCATATTGAAAAGGTCCAAACTCACACCAGAGCCATCCTCCAGGGCACAGCAGCGCTGTTATTACTGCATCAGGAAATACCCCCCCCCCCCCCCTTCGATAAAGTGGGCAAACCAACTGAATCTACCCATAACTACAACCAGTTACCCTCATTACCTTCTTTACCTCAATTACCGACCTCCCTCCCCATATAAATTACCAGACATTTACTCAAAGTCACCTCCGATTACCCATCGTTACCCAGCTTTACCTTGACCCATTGTCTAATTCCATTGGGTTACCTTTGTAAATCTCAATTTCACAGCCATTTAGATGAAAAGGAAGTTTATTAACAGGCTACAAGGGATGGCTGCGCTCCGCTCCGCCCTAGGACTTGGGAGACCACACACACACTCCTTAATCTGTACACTCAGGTAGGATCCCACATTTTGAATACAGCGAGAGAAAGACTCAGAAAGATTAAGTGAAAGAATAATCAAGATGGCATATGGAATAGCCGTAAGGCATAATACTCGTCAGTCAGTATCGTTGCCAGGCCGTGTGCCAGTGTAGGAGTAGAATATTAGATGAACATTGAAAGGTGTTGCAAAATTTGCGATTGCGAATCAATTGAGCGATGTACAGAGAGGGAAATACGGGAATCAACTGTCTGTGGACGACTATATACAATTGGCCGAAAAGACGACTTGTGTCTAGCGGAGAGCGACGATAGCGTGAATGTAAGCAAACCATCAAACCATCTACACGGGAGCACGCATCCCGTACCTCGAGCGTGTACCTGCTTTGGGCCCAAACACGTTGTCTCGTGAGTCATCGATAAGCCCTTTGACATATGTCATTGATAAGCTAGAGAGAAATCGTGCAACAGGAACACACACCTAGAGAGTCGTTGCCTGGAATTCGAGAAATCGGTCCACACATGAATGGAGGACGAACTACGATGTTGCAGCGCCGATAATTATCTACCGGCACTTGGCCTCCGCCCTCGTCCTCGTCTTTGCACTCTCCATGGCGAGATTGCCCTCAGCGTGTGTGAAGTGTGTGAGTTCGTGCAGACCACGCGAGAGCGGGACTCGGCCGAACTTGGTGGGTCGGACGTGGAGGGTGAGAGAGAGAGAGCGCGACGACGGTCTCGTCCTTGTTGATTCGGGTCATCAGTGAACGGATTTACTGGCATGCAGAATGGAATACACACCTTGAGACTGCCACTCTTTCTCGTGTGCACCGTGAGTCCGTCACATTCATAATTCGGAGGATAGATGGTCCGTGTTACGCGATTGGAGATGACACAGCAGGTGCGAGTCTGGCGGCAGAAACGGGAGACCCACTGCTATTCATTGACGTGTTTCTGTGGCCAGAAGTCAGTGAATCGTCAACGTAATCGTGGCCCACTGACCTGGACCGAGCTTGATGTGCATGCAACAGCTTGGACGAACTGCCCCACATTCTTCAGCGCCTGATGCTTCCGCTGTGCCGGTACCTCGTTTTACATTCGTGATATAGGAAGGTTGTTCCCGACATCGACACACGGACTGGACTGTGTGTCGTCGCTTGAGATATCTCTTGAATTGCCTCCGGTACGTCCCGTTTGCTGACTGGATCGCGTTTTGCGCTGAGTTTCTGTATCATGAGCTGAGCATCGTCGCGATGGGAATATGCACCTAGAGTCGTAGCACCATTCTTCCGTCCAGCACCCTTTATTGCTCGTGTTCGCTTGTCGGACGGAGGGCCACATATGCACTCGAACTGGACAGGGATTCACAGTGCTATTGTGGACATGGAGGTTGCAATTCCGGGAGATGCAGAGACTGATATGTGCACGGAAATGAATTTTAAGAGAATTTAACTTGCGAACGATTGAGATGAGTGGCGAAAACACACGGGAGCAACAGACACACCTATGTAGCCCTGTGCATCTCCGAGTCCGCCCAGCCACGTCGTCGAGTCCACCCGCCACTCCCACCCATCGCTGTCTATGTGCGTGCTCGTCCACGGGCTTGGGAAGTTGCTGAATGCGTGAGCTTCCGAAAGGGCCAGAGCTTGAAGGCGTCGACTCGAAATCGGGCTTGAAGCGACCACTGGTTTGGCTTGAGCTTGTAGGCTGCTTGTAGGTGGGGCTTGCATTGCTTGCGTGAGGTTGAGGTGAGGAGGGCAGGGAACTGTGCGGGCGACGTGGCAGAGACTATGAGGGCGAGAGGAAAAGACACACGGAGTGAGGGCGACGTAAACCAGCTCGAAACGGCGACCGATGGCATGAGAAAAAGAAGCTCGTGTCACGTCACAATAGTCGTACAACTTGGAGGATTTTGAGATGGACAGCTGGAGTCTGGGGCTGCAAATGAGCACATGGAAGCAAGAATGTCTCCCCAATGTCGTCGTCGTGGAAGCAGGGAAATTTGCTTAGATTTGTGCTTCGTGAGAGAAAGAAATTCTGTTTAGAATGACAGGTCTGATAAGGTGTGATGCGAGAGACGCTATTAAGAGAAGGAGTATCTCCGCCTCAAGGGCTTCTTTCTTACCAAAATCTTGGATTTAGGATTTAGTCGCTGGAACAAATGTCTCCTGGGAGTTTCGGTACAGTACGCCCCTGCAGGCGCCCACAATTCATCGATCAACTTTCAACAGATATGATCAAATGTCATTTGATTGTCATTGGCGGCTGTGCTAATGACACTTTTTTGACCTGATCCCGCACATTTAGTCCTCCCCTGCTCTTCCCTCTGCTCTGAATCCCCACTATCTCGTGTCAGAAGTTGTGGACGGATACTCTGAATCCATGTGTGGTCATTTTTAGCCGCCAGGTGCCCTGTGGCAGAATCAAGGAGTTGTTCTTTACCTCATTTTGAAGGCTGAATCACATATCTTCGTATACGCTCCATAGACACCTATGCAAATTGCCGAGCTGGTATTCTGTAGAGTTTATCCCAAACTTTCATCCTCCAGTTCAGCAAGTCTCAATTTGCATTCTCCAAGTTATTGAGTCCCAGACAGTATGGGCATCGTAAATACCATATATCTGCTGACAGAAAGTTTCTTTCACTCTGATTTTTCAATATGAGCCAAGGCGCTAGGAAGTGAAGCTACCTACAAATTTACAGCTCTTCGGAAGATGCACATCTGGCACAATTCGGCTCGAAGGATTTTGATCGGCCATCAAATGTCACAGGGTCTGTCATTACACAGCCTTTAATGACACGACTCTTGGCAGGGAACCACCATTGTGAACGCTCCCTTGCTTGCTCCTCACCCCTCCTCCCTCAAATTCTTGGATAGTCAATTGCCCAAGGCCACTCCCCATCCACCAGTAGGCACTATTCATCCATGGGTGGGCTCTAGAACGTGTGCAGCCTCGTTCTTTGGCTGATTCTGTGATGCTTTCCAGATCGTCTCTCATACCACTTCAAAACTTGCCCAAATGCTTCCAAGCATGGAACAGAGTCCATGTCCCAGCCACCTTCAAGGCCTCCCTCTCCTCATCAAATTCGGTGATACTCCTATTTATATGCCGGAGGACAAAGACCAATAGCTCAATTCTCAACTTGGGATGTATTTGTGTTGTAATTGACCATTTTGACAATGTTCTGCTATCACCTAGGATAAATACAAAAAGTTCTCGACTTTGAGTCGACTTGAGTCGACTTTACGCGACTTCGAGTGACTCAAGCGTTGTAAGTCAAGTCGAGTCGAGTCGAGTCCCGTTTGAAGTCGACTCGCCGAGTCGTGACTCGACTTTTGGAGTCGCGGCAACATTAGTCGTACGCGTCCAAACGCTGCTGTGCCGCGTAGTCCAAGTGCGTTCGAGCGTTTTCTTCTGTGAATGGCGTTTTGGCAAGCAGTATCGGTGTTGGTGTCGTGTTGACCGCGTGTCTGAACAAAATCTCCTTTGGCGTGAACCTAACTGCCGGCAGTATACGGGAATTAAGAATGTGGATCGCTCACCTGAAGTATCTGGACCACGTCGCTGGTAAATCCTCCACCCTTGCATTCTTCCACCTGTCTTCTCCCAGCTGTGGTGCGCACATCCGGGCTAGCACGTATACAAGTAACCTGTTGGCTCCTTCCACGAGTCCATTCACCCAAGGTGAATATTTCGCGACAGGCGTGAACTGGGCTCCCCATCGATCACATACTTCCTTGACCACCTTGTTCACGAAGTGCGAGCCGTTGTCAACCATGACTGTTTCGGCTGGCATGTAGTCTCGGAACACGTCTTCCAGTACCTGTGCCGTTGCATCACCCGAGCCTGCTCCCTTGTACATCTCGCCCCAGATGTGTTGCAACGCGACGTCGATGTACAGGCCCGTGGTCTTGTAACCGTCGACGCTGACCAGTAGTGACATGTAGTCCGCGGCGATTAACTCGAAGGGGTGTCATCTTGTTATGGGCTTCAAGAGTGAGTGTAGACCTGTAGGTCCAAAGCTTTTGCATTGCGCGCATTCTTGAATTGCTGCTAAAATTGAATCGTCGAGTTTCGGGCTGTGAAATTTATCCATTAGCGCGATTTTAATGTGGTCTCGGTGGAAATGGCCTCCTTCGCGATGCATTTCCACGGCCTTCTGCTTCGCCTCTTTTTTGGTTAGGCATTCCCTCCTTGCCCGCGCTCGCCCACCACTGACGCCTCCCAACCTCCAGAGTCTGCCTTCCTCAATAAAGTACTGTGAGGCCCGATGTCTTGCTCGCTCACTCCGAAATCCAATTCTGTAAGGGCGTCAATGACCTCGAGGTATAATGGTTCTTCCTTAAAGCGCTCCCGCATCGTCTGCGTCCCTTCTGGTACTGGCATGACCAGGTACGTGTCTTCTTTGATTCCTACCGTGAACGCGTCATTGACTATTCCTGAACGTGCTTCCCAGTCTGGTGAAACCGTCCACTCGCTCCCATCCCCAGGTTCTTTCTCCCGCCCCTCGTTCGCTCGCGACAACGCATCCGCTACCGCGTTGTTCTTTCCTTTGATGTGTTCGGCGCCAACAATTGCGTAGCCCATGACGCCGTCTCTCCAGCGCGTGTGCGTAATGTTGAGCTTCTCGTTAACCATTATGTCGCGCAGTGCTTGACAATCCGTTTCGAGCTTGATAGGTTGTCCCCAGATAATCGGCGAGAACTTGTCTAACGTGAATTTCAGCGCGGCAAATTCTAGTAGATGCGGCGGATACCGCTCTTCCGCAGACGATGTTCTCTTGGAGACGAATCCTATCGGGTGTCTTCGAATGACCTCCTTGCCTCTTGGTAGCGTTGTTCGCATCTTCTGTGATAGCATGCCTGCAAATGCATCTTTGCTTCCATCTGTTGTGACGATGAATGGGAATTCTTGGGTCGAGCTGAAGTCTGGCGCCCGTAGCACTGGCTCTGACAATAGCGCTTCTTTGAGCTTGATGAACACTTTCGTGTGTTGTTCTTTCCAGACCGGCTGTAGTTTGTACCCTCGCATCGCCGCCTGATACACCGGCTTCCGTGCGCCCGCTGGCATCTCGACCTTCCGCAATAGGTCTCGCAATGGCGCTTCCAGTTTTGCATAGTTTTTGATGAGGTCGCGGAAGTAGCTGGTTAACCCGAGGAACGCGTTCAAGTTCGCTGCATCTTCTGGCCGTTTCCAGCGAACGATCGCTGTCATTTTCGCCGGATCTGGCGAAACACCCTTCGGCCCTACTTGCGCTCCCGCAAAGACCGCTTCTGTCAGGAACAGTTTGGTTTTGGACGGCGACAAGGACATTCCTTCTTGGCGGATTCATTCGAATATTTGTCGTAGCTTCTCCATCCCTTCTTTGAATGTATTTGCTGCTGATCCTCCGTCGTCTACAAACAACTCGAGCAGTCTCTTTACGAGGAGATCGTCGAGTCGAGTCGCGCACATGTATCCAAACTCTGTTGGCGCATCGGTTAACCCAAACGGCATCCGCTCGTATGCGTAGTACCCCAGCTCAGGTACAAACATCACGATGTACGGCTGGATGTCCTCCGCCACCTGTACGGCAAAGAACCCGGACGCGAAGTCGAACACCGAAATGTAGCAGTGTCCCGATAACCGCCGCTGTTTCTCCCGGATGTCCCCCTGCGGTATGGGCACTACCTTGAGCAGCTCATTCAGCTCGTGGAAGTTCTGGCAAATTCACCATTTTGGTTGTGGCGTAACAGGGTCCTTGTTCAGCTTGTTTGGTTTGGGTGGCAGATCGTATAGCGCCGGAAGGCCTTCTCGTATGCATTCGTCGTTAAGGGTGTGTTGCAACTCCTCCAATGTCATTCCCCCTCCATCGTGCTCCTTTTGCGCAAGCTTGATTGGCGAGACACATTTGACGTCGCGTGGATGAATGGGTCGAATTATGCCAGCGTCCTCTAAGATCCGTACTTGCTGTCGTAGATATTCCGCCTGCGGTTGCGAGAGCGGTCGTTGGTGTACCTTTGTGCTGAACTTGTGGTCTTTGGGGATCTTGGGCTCGTAAACCGCTCCTTTGACTGCGTTGACTTCGCTGACTGCTAGCGCGAACACATCTGCGAATTCCGCGATAAATGCTGTTACTTGCCCTCGTTCGTCTTCGTTGAGGTCCGGGCCGACTTCGACTGCGTTGAGGATGCGTTCAACCCGTGCTGGATTGAACGGGTCCGTTTTCCATGTGTATACACTGGGTTTTGTTGGCTTGTCCGACTCGGATGTGTTTGCTGATTTGACATTTTCGTCAGTTTCCGGAATCACGTATATGTCAATGGGCGATTGGACTTCCCTCAAGGGGGCTGCGCTAACCCCCTCTTCGTTTGCGCGCTTCTGGATTCCTTCCTCGTCCATTTCCAATGCTCGCATGGCTCCTGCTGCAAATTCTCTTGCTGTTTGTCCTTCTTGACCCCCCTGCTGCTCGCTTTCCTCACGCCACTCGTCTACCGTATCCTCCTCGTCTTCCTCTGTGCCTTGTGTCTCTTCGTCTTCCTCCTCTTGCAGATCTGCTTCTGGAGTCGGCTGGACGGCGACCGTTGCTTGATCGTCTTTGTCTGGTTGGCCCGCCTGGTTCTTCCCAAACGAAAGGATCCCTTGGAAAACCTCCCGGCACTTTGATACCCGCTTGATCTTCTTCGCTGTCCTCTCGTTCTTCAGCTCCACCGTCTTGTCGTCTATTCGGATTTTGATGAGGTCCGTCGCGTAGTTGTGTATTGCGCCTAGCGCCGCTTGCAACGGTTTACCAAATAATACCTGCCATCCTCCTCCGCTGTCGAACACCTCGAGTTTCACCCACTTGCATATCCCTTCGATCTCCACTGTTCCTTCCCATCGGCACTCGGAGAGTATCAGTTGGCCGCCGGCCATGCGCAATATTGTTGTCGACGGTTTTCCCGGGCCAAGTATTTCCCTGTTTGCTTCCCAGATCTTCTTGTCCAATGCACCAACCGAGGCTCCTCCGTCGAACAGCATACGTACCTTCACCTTCTCCCATTGCTCCCCCATTAGGGTTCCACCATGCTCAAATGGCGGACATGCATTTTCGCTGTCACCCTCCGCACCGTACAAGTCCATAATGTCATATTTCTGAGTAGTTGAGACACGTTGAATTCGTACTTGCACGGAGTCCGGTCGTCCTATCGGCCGAGACTCGCGGACCGTCCGTTGGCCATCTAGTCGGACAGTCCTCGCCCAAAACCCTCTTCGTCGGTTTCATCGTCACTATCCGGCATCTTCATGTCGAGGTAGTTTACTTGCGCGATGTTCTGTTGTGGGGGGAAGCGTGGGGCACGAAGATACTTGTTGCAGATGGCGCGGAAGGAGGTTTCCAGGCGTGGGATTTCCTCCGCTCCACAGTTCCCCTTCCCATGCCTCGGAGCCGTCAATTGGCCGCAACGGTAGCATTCCCCGGTACCCGGCGCTGCCGTACCCGGGCTGAGCGGGTAGCCTACTTCTTCCAACAATGCCCGCGGGTTCCGCTTTCCATACTCCTGCTCCCATGCCTCCACCTGAGCCTTGTAAAAGTCGCGCCCGGCCTTGGTTGCCTGCGGGACGGTCATCCTAGTGACCAACTCCCAAAGCTTCTGTATCCCCGCCTCGTCAAGAGCTTGCGGCGGTGTAAACAAATTTCCTCGACCGCCGCCTCCTCCAAATGCGTCTCGACCGCTCGCTCCTGTTTGCTTGGGGGTCTTGAGCGCCGCCGCGTTGAGCTGATTCGACAGCTCGGACATCGGGGTCATCGGCATCGTTTTCATCTGCGCGTTCGCTAGCTCGCGTATGCGTTTCTCCATCTGCATCTCTTTGTCCTTCTTTGCTTTCGCCTCTTCCACTCCTTCTCGTAACGCCACCCTTTCGACACCTATGATGGCGGCGGTAAACGCCTTCCAGTCGGCAACGTCCGCGGGGATCTTCTTGCGTAACGGTTCCGGTAACGCGTTGCGGACTTGGTAGATGTAGCTGGAGGTTTCATGTATGCCCGCCTTGGTTGCCGCTAGCAGCAGTTTGTTCGCAAACGAGACGTGCACGTCGACATCCGTCCCCGCGATCTCGATTGTCTTTCCGAGTTCCTCCAATGTTATCGTCATCTCCGCTAGCTTCTGCTGATGCTCTTGCGCAGATAGCTTTGCCGCGGCCGCAGTGGGAAACTTTGCTTTGAATTCCTTCGCGAAGTCAACGAACTTGTCGATGGGAAGGATTTTGGCCTGTCTATCTGCCCACCAAATAGCCGCTGGTGAGTTTCCGGCAAAGTAATCCTCGACTGCTTCGATGCGCTGGTCGTCACTGTCTCGGTTGACCTCGCGGGTCCGGATGCGGAACTTCCGCAAGAACTCTTCCGAGTTGACATTGTTCTTCTCGTCGCGCTCGTCCCCGTAGAACGTAGGGATATTGTTGGATGTCGCCATTGAAATGATAGACCGTGGGGTGTTGTTTTGCGTTGTGGGAAGATACGGCACTGGCGAAGTCGGTGGTGTGATGGTTCTTGACAGAGACGATGGGCCAGATATGGTAGAACTCGAAGACATTGTGGTCCCCGAAGATGTCGGGCTCGGTATTCCTCTGTTCGCTGCAATTCGGTCTAGAATTTCCGACGACGCCACAAATCTTCCGCGGACTCGATGGCGCTTTGATGCCAGCTCTGGTGGTGCTCGTGTGGTTCTCTGGTTTGCTGAGCCGAAGCACGCTCTCGTCACCACAATGTGGTATGGTCTCTGGGTCGCGTGGTGGTTGGTACTGATGCGTAATGATCCGTAACTACTGTGACCTGATGCTATCTATCCCACTACACTATGTAGCCCTGCGCATCTCCGAGTCCGCCCAGCCACGTCGCTGAGTCCACCCGCCGCTCCCACCCATCCCTGTGCGTGCTCGTCCACGGGCTTGGGAAGTTGCTGAATGCGCGAGCTTGCAAAAGGGCCAGAGCTTGAAGGCGTTGACTCGAAATCGGGCTTGAAGCGACCATTGGTTTGGCTTGAGCTTGTAGGCTGCTTGTAGGTGGGGCTTGCATTGCTTGCGTGAGGTTGAGGTGAGGAGGGCAGGGAACTGTGCGGGCGACGTGGCAGAGACTATGAGGGCGAGAGGAAAAGACACAAAGGCGGAGTGAGGGCGGCGTAAACCAGCTTGAAACGGCTAGCCGCAGCTAGCCGCTAAGTAGCCGACGGCGACCGATGGCATGAGAAAAAGAAGCTCGTGTCACGCACCTGTAAAGCCCACAGTACACTGTTTATTAACAGTCACAACGCGCGGGGGGTAGCACCGTTAACTAACGCATTCTTGCTTCCATCTGCTCATTTGCAGCCCCAGACTCCAGCTATCCGTCTCAAAATCCTCCAAGTTGTACGACTATTGTGACGTGACACCACCTGTAAAGCCCACAGTACACTGTTTATTAACAGTCACAACGCGCGGGGGTAGCACCGTTAACTAACGGTGTTTGCGTAACATCGCGGTAAGTGAATAATTAGTTTGGAGGGAAGTGAATAAAGTGTTGTTTGGAGGTGTTCGCTGCCTAAGTTAGCAGCCTAACAGTGCTTAACGGTGCGCCATAGGGAGTGAATAAAAGTGAATAGTGTTTCTTACTGACTAGTATACCATTAGATTCAAATGAAGGACTATTACAGCTTTGAAGGGTTGTAAACGGTTTTGAAGGGTTGTACACAGTTATTGCTTAACGGTGCGCTATAGGAAGTGAATAAAAGTGAACAGTGTTCAACTGACTAGTATACCATTAGATTCAAATGAAGGGCTATTACAGTTTGAAGGGTTGTAAACGGTTTTGAAGGGTTGTAAGCAGTTTGAATACAAATTAGTGACTTTGAGCCTATGCTCGACCGCCAGGCGTGTCCATGGTCATAGATGTCACAGTATGTGACACCGGTGACACACTACCAAAAAAGGAAATTTTCGCGGATGGTCAGCAGAAATCATGACAAATGTCACAGAATGTCACAAAACCAAAGTTATAGATTTTGATGAGGGCTCCAACTTTCATCAATTGACCTATACTCCGAGCTCAGTGGTTATCTTGTAATCAGCCAATTACCTGCTCTTATCTGTCTATGAGCAGATCAGTGGTTCATATCTCTGGGAATACTGGTCCGATTGGGATGATTCAAGTACTGGGGGGAGACTCTTTTCACTATGGACCCAACGGTGCACTAGATTGAGTTATCCCGCATACTTTGTTCTTCCATCACCTCCATCACAGCTAGTAATTGGACGCAGCGCTTCCGCGAGAAGTACTCAAGTCGTCTCAGTACCTATTGGGGCAAGGATCGAGAGGACAAGCAGGGCAGAGCCGTCAACCCGACGACCAACAAGATGTGGTTTGACCTGCTCGAAGAGACGCTGGCTGGAAAGAGGGACTTCGAGTTTGACTTGCCGCTGGTGGACGAGGCGCGGGACCTTGACGATGTGGAAGCACCTGGTTTTGTGAACGGCGAGGAGGACGAGTTGTCTGAGGGTGGAGATGAGCATCTCGGCGGCGCGGCGGATGGTGGTGCCGATGTCGACTCGACGGCGGAAACAGAGATGCAAGGACGGACAGAGGGCAGCGATGAAACCATGGACTTGGATGACTCCGACGAAGACGATGTGCGTCTCAGCTCCCCACCACCACGTATCCCGGATGTTCTGCCAGAGAGCTCCGATGACGAGGATGACCACGAGGACGAGGACGACTCTGCGCACCGAATGCGGCATGGCGAGGATGACACGTCTGAGCATACTCCGCTTCGCCCTCCTCCCATTGCGATTCTGCCCAGGAACCTTTATGGGACAGATGAGAGCGGTTTCATGGCTGGCGGCAATGTCCGCCGGCGCGTGTTTGGAGCTGCAGGGAAAAAGACTCAGCACCAGACAAGTGACAGTGGACGGGAAAACACGACTGTCATTGTCACCGTGGCTGCAGAGGGTGAATCGCCCAAACCTATCGTGATTATGAAGGGGAAGGACTTTCAAATGAACTGGATGCAAGATAATCCACTTGAGTGCTCGTGCGTATCTTCGGGACTCGTTGTTTCGTTGGCTAATGTCCTTTCAGTTTGACTTGGCAGGAAAAGGGATGGACGGACACAGACATCGGTTTCGCTTTCATCCAGGATTTCCACGAGCAGACGAAGGACACTGCAGATGGTGCAGTTCGCATCCTGCTCGTGGACGGGCACAACTCCCACTATGGGCTTGATTTCCTTCGTTTTGCACGACGCCATCGTATCCACATTCTTTGCTATCCAGCCCATGGAACCCATGTCTATCAAGGCCTCGACGTCGTCATCTTCGGGCCGCTGAAGACATATTGGACCGACGAGAAGACCAAGTTCCGCCGGGAGACTGGTCAAAGCATCAAGAAGTCGAACTTCCTCCTCGTCTATGCACGAGCTCATAGGCGGGCACTCACCCAGGAGAACATTGCTGCGGCGTTCCGAAAGACCGGTGTCTGGCCATTCAATCGCGAAGTCGTGACGGACGACATGATGGCGTCGAGTCTAGAGACGTCTTCCCGTGGACATCTGCCTGTCGCTCCCAGTACCCCAGTCCGCGCGGTAACGATGCTGATCACGAACATTAACCGGGATGCAAAACGGCGCCGACTGAACTACGAGGAAGAGCCGTCATCTCCCCTTGCATCGACCTCGTACGTGGAGGACGCACTCGAAGCCCTGAAACACAGCTCGTCAGCTTTTTTTGTCTCATCCTCTCCCATTCTAGCATCCTCCTCCGCTCCGGGCTTCATTCCTGTATTCATCTCACCTCAAAAGGCCCGCCGTCAGCGCTACACTGCGCTTCTCGAAGCAGTGCCGCATACATTGCTGGAGCGTCAATTGCAGGAGGAAATGGGCGGGCTTCTTGAAAGATACGAAGAGCAGAAGGCGGAGCTCCTTGCGATGCAGTCGAGCATGGTCTTGAACGGAGCCTATTGCGATCTCATCCGTGGTCAGCTGGCGGCACAGGAAGAGTCTCGGAAGAAGAAGATGAAGGGACGACTTGTCGGCGACGGGCTGCCACGCTTGTTGACATTGCAGGACTTTGTCAATCGTGTCATTGCTTTCAAAGAAGCGTCCGAGAAGAAGGCAGCAGAGTTGGCGACACGGAAAGCGACAGCGGCAGAACGCAAGGGTGCCATGGATGAGTGGAAAGCGCTGAACAAGGAGAGGATCACCAGGAACAAGGAGATCCGGGCAGATTTTCAAGCAGAGTTGGACGATTGGACCGCGGAGAAGGCGCGATTGAATGGCAAGCGTCCATCATGGAAGAAGCCCGCGCTAACAGGACGCCTGCTTCCCACCTTGCCAAAGCCGTCATTTACCCAGACGACAGCCGACGACGGAGATGGATCTTCAGAGGACGAGGACGAGGAGTTGCAAGACCCGGAGGAGTAGATTACTGTACATGGAAGCAAATGCGAGCTGTCATTTCCGACAATCACGGAGTTTCCCAAATAGGTCGGTGTCACACCCAGCGAGTACCTTTTCGAAAAAAGTGTCTGAACATGGCTCAAAAATTAAGATTTTTGATATTTGGAGGGTTACAAGGGCCTAGATTAATTATACAGGCAAAAAACGGGAATGTGGAAGCATTTGGGGAGGCATCAAAAGGACTGTTCCGCTGTTCCGTTGGCCGGTTGAATACTGTAGTAGTGTTCCCGTTGAACCAGTAGTGCTCCGCAGGTCATCAACCTCATCGCAACTCTAGTTCACCGTCGCAGATATCTCCCAACTGGCTATTCGGGACTCATACTAGTTCTATAGACGGGCGCACCGAATAAGCATGAAAAGTGACCTTTCCACACCTGTTCATAAGAGTGGCTTATCAACGTCACCCAACTATCTTTGGGCCTCCCGTTCATGCACTTCCTTGATTTGAACTCCCTCTCACCATTACCTCAGTTCTGGATCCACGAATCGGATATACCACTCTCACACAGCGGGCATTAATTGCGACACTGCGCCAACTTGAATGACACTGTTACCGACAGTGCATCTGGCATGTGCAATTCCAAAGACAGTTTTCTTTGTCCTTCCATGAGGCACTTGAAAGGAAGGCCTCCCGGGCATGAGGTTCATGGCTGAAAGAGAAGTGTAATGATTGCGTGGACATTCTGTGGAGTATATTTACCATAAAAGTAAATTGTGAGAATACATGATGGCCCAAAGCCGTGAATGTGAACCAAAGCAGTGGATCCTCAAAATAGAGAAGGCCCAAAGAGCATCGACTGCAGATCAAGGACTCTTTGTGCCTTTTTTTAGCAGATGAGGTGCACGTACAGTGTCAGTCCCTGTTACAGTGTCGCAATTGAATGTCGCAATTGATGCCCGCTGTGTCAAGGAGGAGTTCCAAGACGATAATAACCTCCTCTTTGAACTAGAGACCGCGAAGACCAACCTCAGCAGAGAATATTGGACTAAGTACGCCCCCATATGGTTGAAATACTGGGTCATAATTATTCGAGAATTGACACAGGTTCGGACGGTGTGCAACACAGGTTGAGCCCAACCTGTGTTTTGTTTTTTTAGGTAGAGTTATGGTTGATATACTATGGTTGAAATACTGGGACATTATTATGGGCAAATTGACACGGGTTGGGATTGTGGCAACACAGGTTGAGTCCAACCTGTGTCTGTTTTTTCTGGGTGAACAAGAGAAAAATAAAGACACAGGTCAGACAGATTTGAGCCACACCGCCATATTTTCCTGACACAGGTGAATTGCTCAACTTCGTCACAGTCGGGTTGCCAACTGATCATATATGATGTGATCATATGGTTGCAATATTATACTCGCGGGTCCACAGCCTAAACTGTGAGTTCTACAGATGATAGCCACGTGAGGGTGGCTATCCTACCACTACAATCCACCAAAGGAACACACCGATTCCAGGGGATTGACTGCTAGACTCTCTACACCTTGACTGACCGGCCCTCACGAGGCTGGCCTGCTGGTTAAACCCTGCGAAAAACCCAGTGGGAAAAATCACGGTGGGACCTGGTCGGAGTTCCCTCCTCCCACTGGCAGGTTTGAATATTTGAATCCCCAGCATCCACCAGTCTTTGGTGCAAATTATTTATCTCTCTCTCTACTAACTACAGCCCATCTGTTGTACCATCAGCACTTGATGATGAGATATTGATGAGTGTGACTGGGAGAATTCCACACCTGTGCAGGATTTCTGCCACGGTCCCACCTGTGTATTCATAATTCTACCTGTGTTTTGTAATATACATGAACTGCCTGCAGCTGTGTTGTATTTTTGCCCTCCATTCAACCTGTGTTGAGATACCGCCACTTGTGCTTCATTCCGTCCAAGCTGTGTCGAAAATGCTCAACCTGTGTGGATTTTGGTCAAAAAGCACTGAGTTGTGTGCATTTTGAATAATGTCCCAGTATTTCACCCATAATATACCGTTGCAAAATTAAAATCCACACAGGTGAGGGTTTTTCTGAGTGAAACAGCACAGGTTGAGCGTTTTTGACACAGGTTGGAGGTTTTTGACACAGGTTGATAATTTGGCCCAATCTGAGCACATGTTTACACAGCCAGTGCAGGTTCACATTTTGTTCTTCATTTTCGAAAGTGATCTACATGTGATCCTGATCATCACATCAATCAATCGGACCGAGATATATTTGATCTGTTGCTCGATAAATACAACTTCATTATGGTTATTCAGTAGAATTTCAGTGGGACCAAAGTGAGCCAAGATGGTATTAGATTGCTCAGAGGACAAGAATTGAATGTGTGGTGTATTAGAAAGGAATATGGCCTGATCCTTGAGCCAACTAACTAGCAAATAATATGCCAAATATGCTGTAGAAAGGAAAGTATGCTGGAAATGACAGAGGCCACTCTGTAAACGATGAGCCACAAGGTGGATATCTCCTCTCAAGGTTCACCACAAAGGTGAGTGGAAAAGCCAGAGTGTTAAGAGCAGGAGGGTAACTGCCGACTGGTTGCTGCCGATGGTATCATGATTAAATCAGCCAGATCATCTTGTATTTGATGTCTATTTTCAGGTATAAAGCTCTGAAAAAGGAATAAACACAGGTTGCCAAAACCTGTGTCAAACTTTCACTGACCTGTGTTGAAAACACACTCAACCTGTGTTGATTCAACCCTAATATTGCAACCTTATATCAACCATATAGAGTAAGAGAAAAAAACAACACAGGTTGGAAGTTTTGACGGACACAGGTTGAGTCTCAACTTTACTAGTCTTTAGTCGACAGGGTCACATCCTGATCGCAACTGATGATATCTGATGTTCATCATCAGTTGAATTAGCACCTTTTTACTCAAGTAGAAAACTAAAAAGAAATCAAGGACTACAGCTCTGTGTCGAGGAGGAGTCTACTCTGCCTCTTTTTTCATCCCAGATGTGATATTGTGGTTTCCGAAGCACCTCTCAGAGCAACTTGAAAAACCCTGCAGTGGGGGGAATTGCCTGCTGATGATGGAGCTGATGTGTGTGTGACTGTGAGGGTTTGTATAGAATTTCCACCCTGGTTCCAACCTCTGGATTAGGAGTTGGATAAATCTATAACCTGTGGCTTGAGATATATGGACTTCCTGCAGCTGTGTCACATTTTCAACCTCAAACAAGGTGGTGGCGATTTTTTCAACCTGTGTGTGGATGCTTCCAACCCGTGCTGAAAACATGATATGGTTGAAATAGTGTAACAGTATTCCTCTGGGCACTGCACAGGTTATAGTGCATTTGCAACACAGGTTGGTCTTAACCTGTGTCACCATTTCTCATAGGTTTGATTCAGAATTGCAACACAGGTTGGGAAATTGCTGCGACGCAGGTTGAGTCCCTCGACACAGGTTGACCAAGCCCACCAGGAAGAGGTTAATTCTCCAACAGATGCACTGATACACATCTGATTGCCATATCACGGCATCAAACGGGCCGTCGGCAAATCACACTGCTGTAGCATCACAGACTCACAGTGTCCTCTTGCCTTCAAAGAAATTGTGTAGCTAGGACTTGGACTAAGAGAGGTTTAACTTTTTAGTTGGTCACCTTTTCAGACTCTCTGAGCACAATACACTCAGAACCGCAATGATTCCATGTGATTGTGCTACCTCTGGCCCGGCCCTCCCTCCCCAGCCCACCCACTCGGCAACGGTTATCTGGCACTCTTGGTTGCAAATTTCAATCTTGGATTCAAATTGCCCTGTACCCAATCAATACTGAGGATGCCGGAGTGATGCCATGTCAGCACATCACGGCAATCAATGTGATTTGATATGCAACTTTAGCCTAAGATGTTGAAGCTTGACTTGTTTGAGCAATACCACAACCTGTGTACTGCAAAATTAACATGCATTTCCAACCTGTGTGGCAAAATGTCCTGTGAAGGAAGCTTTATGCAACCTGTGTCTTGAAGTTCGACCTGTGTTGCGATCTTATGACCTGTGTTGCGCAATCGCCAACCTGTGTCAAATTCATCCAACCTGCGGTGGGGGGAATACTGTTACACTATTTCAACCATAACATGAAACCTGTGTCAATTTTGGTCAAAAAACACTAAGCTGTGTCAATTTTGAATTATGACCCGCTATTTCACCCATACGCGAACCACGTCTACAGGTGCTTCAGCAAACAGTAGATGAGGGAAGCAGTCGTACCTGGACATGGGCGTAGGCAATAAGCCGTCCCGTTATGGTCTTGATGCGGTTCTTGGCAGCGATAGAGCCTCCGACGCGTGCGATGGGTTCGAGAGCGTGTTGTGGACCATGGAGAATGGCGCGGAGAACCTTGAAACGATGACCAGGAGACAACAGCGGAGGGAAGACGTACGTGTATTGGCAGATAACCCTCCATCAGTCCCGCTTCGACGTCATCTGGGTCAGCCTTATGTTGATCGTACATTAGAGCGGGGAAGTCGTCGGCTGTGATGTGAATATCGCCGTCGAGAATCTCTTTCCAGAAGCTGAAAAGAGTGAGAGGTTGCTTCAGGTCAGAAAGGTGAATACCTTGCATCTGTGAGACGGTCAATGTGCTTCTGAGGGATGAGGAATGCGCGAGCGATGTTGTGCGAATAGCCGCGGTCGGATTTGAGCCTGCGATGGAACTTGGGGTTGATAGAGGGAATCTCGGCGCAAACGATGTACTCGGCGATGCCATGGCGAAAATGGGCCGTATCAGAAGGCTTTCCTTGATTCATAGCTTCTTGGATCTGAAAGATGTGAGCATGCTGCGCAGAGACCTCGCAATTGACGTACGGCGTATACTGCTTCATCGAGCTTATCGTGGTTGGGTTGCGAAATGAGCCGGTCAAGAACAGGGATATGAGAGACAAGGAGGTCATAGAGAGCGAGCCGTGGGAGTTTGTCGTCGGTCAGAGGGAGTCCTGCAAGATCGTCGATCTTGATGTCAATAAGGCCGCGAATCTCGATGAATGGGTTGACGATGCGACAAAGAATGCGGGATTTGCGGTAGATACGGCGCATAGAGTCGGACCTGAACCACGAACAGTGAGTATATGCGTGCTGGGAAGAACGTATGACGCCCAAATTATCAGCCTTGACTCTTTTGCGAGGATTTGTGCCCTTCTTCCCTCTTCCTGCCCGCCCACCCTTGTGATTGATGGTTTTGATGCGACTACCTCCAGCAGGAGCGTCTTCATCGTTAGAGCTGGAGTTGTCGTCCTCGGTGCTCGACTCGTTGTTTAAATCGTCGTCAGCGGTGGGATGAGTGCGTTTGGATGGCACAGAAACATCTTCATCTTCGTCAGACTCGACACGCTGTGCGTATGGACCGCGTCAACGAGGTGGAGGAGGTGCCGGGTCATCGTCCTCGTCGCTGTCGTCGTTGGGGTGTGCGGTTGTCTTGCGGGATGTATTCAATGTATTCGCGAGTGGCGCGTGCATTCGAGAGCTCTTCTTGGGGTGTGCGGACTTCTTGGATGTAGTTGCAGACTTGGGGGGCATGGTGGTGGTCGAGAGCAAGGAGTGTCGCGTCAGTCACACACCGTTTTTTTCTAAAATTTCTGACGCGTCAGAAACGTAGTTACACATTGGTCCTTTTTGTACCCAGTTAAAGTCAATAAAAATGATTCAAATACATTTGGTCTCAACTCAGTTCCAAAACAAGCTGTTTTGATGCGTCTATACGCGTCGTACAAAGCAATCATTTTAGTTCACGACAAAGTAAGACTGAAATAGTATATTTGAGTCCACATTTGTGCGTACTTACAAAAGAAGTGCGTTAGGTCCACGTCAAAAAGCCCGCTACAAAGAGATTCTTTTGCGCAGCCTTTCAGCAAGGTCCAAAAGTACTTGACTTGGACCACCTTTACGCGCATTTCAAAGGATTCCTTTGTATTCTGCCGATAGTCGCGCCAAAAGAATTCCTTCGGCAACTTCTTTCCGCGCCGGCTGAAAGGACCTGTCTCGGCCTGTGCTGAAAGCAGGCCCGAGAGTACCGCTTTCGGAGTGAGCCGCGGCTCAGCCGCAGGTGCAGCCGCGGCTCAACCCGTGGCTCAAGCTCGGCTGACCCGCTGCACCTCGCCCGAGCCGCAGCTCAGCCGAGTGGCGGACAAACGAGCAAGTGGGACTCGTGAACCCCGTGCTCCGTTTGCGGGGCTCGCCAGCGCCGTCTGCTGTCTTCCATTCGCGCTCTTGCGTCCTCCGGAGAACGTTCCGTGTTGTCGCATCGTCGAGCGCTGTCTTTGTCGTAAGCAGTCGTGTTCGCATCAATGAATTCTTGAGGTCCCGCGCGTAGGAAGGAGTCATGAAACATTCTGCGCGTGGTCAAGCACAATGCACACACGGTGTGTTGCTCGCGGCCGTCGCTGAGAAGGACAGCGCTGGGCAATCAGGGCCCTGCGCACAAGTTCTGCGTACTCGGAGTTGTCAACAGTCAGCTCAGGTCGGGTAGGGTAGGACAAAGGCCTTTGAGTGTCAGCACGAGGAAGCACAAAGAACCTTGATGCAGCGGCAGCGGGTCAGCTCAGGTAGGGTCAGCTCAATGCTTCAGAGGGATTCATGCCAGTGCGAGGATCGCCGTGTTGCGTTGTATGTGGAAATCAAGATTCGATTCGTATGGAGCTTGTAGATAGAGTACGGAGTCTGCTAGATTACGAGCTGGACATGGTTAACATCTTGAATGAAAAACACATAAGTAGAAGACACACCTAAAAACACGGGCGAAAGGTTGCGAAGGAGTGCGGAGGGTCAGGTCGGGTCGGGTAGGACAAAGGGCTTTGTGCGGTCGCGTCAGCATGAGGATGTCTGGACACAAAGAACCTTGGTGGAATGGCGGCGGGTCAGCTCAGGTCGGGTAGGCTCGATGTCGAGGAACTCACGCTAGTTGCGGGATCGTCGTGGCGTCGCGTTATAGGTGGTAAATCAAAATTCAATTCATATGGAGCCTGTAGATAGAATACAGAGAGTGTTAGATTACGAGCTAGACCAGTCATTAACATCTCGAATGAAGAGCACAGATAGAAGACGCACCTAAAAAAAAGTGGGCTTGAAAAGTCGCAAACTGCAGCGCTTCAGTTTCCCCTCGCGAGACAGCCGCTGCGACACAAACGAGTAAGCGCAGCACAAGAGCGGGGCGATGGAGGACATACCAAAGACGTCCCAAGCGTCATTTCCCTGGCTAGAACTGCAGATAGCGAGTAGTGGGTCGTAGCAAGGGTGCGAATCATTTTGGAGACTGTGCGAGGCGGCGACGAGCAGAGGGCGAGCGAAGGATGCGTAGGGCGAGAGTTGTTGGTGGTCGGGCGCCGCGCCGGGCTCAAACGAGGGCGGGACGGTAGTTCGGCGAATCAACATGGCGGATGGGACGAAACGCAGAGTCCGTTTTCCCGTGCTTGTCGGCGGATACTGGATACGGAAAGCTCGGAGAAACATGGGTAACGCGTTATCCCGGTTTCTCCGAGCTTTCTGTAGCCAGGTACCCGGTGACAGCGTGGGAGCCAGCCATCTTGCTCGTCTCCTGCCCTCATCCTCATATCCCCAGCTCATGCTCCCGCCCGTCCCAACCGCCGTAATCGCAGGAAACATGTTACTAGGTGCCCTCTCGCTCTCCCTCGGCGATGTCCCGTGTAATTCTGACCTCTCTTCATCAGAAATCTCCCGGACTGTCCTGTTTCTACCGCCACGACGAAAACGGCAAAGACAACACCCTAGGACGTGCTGTAAACCTATTCGCAGGTGTGCGCTCGCCGTCCCTCTGCATCTTCCCAGCATCTCTGATTTTCTGTCGTCAGAAATCTCGCCCGTTTTTCTGTTTCTACCGCCACGACGAAGACGACGAGGACAACACTCAAGAAGTAATAGAAACCTGTTCATAGGTGCGCTCTATCGCTCCCTCTACACTCTCTTATGCATCCCTGACTTTCTGTCGTCAGATATCCGCCGTATCGAATACAAGTATCGGAACTTCAAAGAGTCCAGGGACGAAGGTGTAATTTAGAGTGCTTTGTACCCCAGGATACTTCCTGGACCTCAGCGGGACCGTGCCGTGTATCAATCCAATCCAATCCAACCCGTCTTCAGAAATACGCCGTATCGAATCCAAGTGCACTGTCGTCAGAAATACGCCAGATCCAATCCGAGTTTTCTCTCACTTCAGTCCGTCGTTAGAATCAAGTTCGTATTTGTCTCTATCTATTCAGATCCGAATAACACTAACGCCCCTGTAGACTTGCTTGCCTCTTGCCGACGATCCACCGGCTGCCTGAGGAACCGGGGCTTGAGCTGGCGCGTGGAGAACGATGTTCTGGTAGAAGAAGACGAGGAACCCCAAGAGCACCACGACCTTGACGGCGTTCTCAATCCATTTCCATTCGACTCTACGCGCGCGCTTCCAAACCATAATCTCCTCGTTGCCCTCGTTTGCGCGGGTTTGCGCCGCGAAGATAGCTGGGACGCCGTTGACCTCACCCGCCTATCGAAGCAAGTCAATTTTCCCTTCAAAGTCAGGTAAGAGCGAGTTACCGCAACAGCTTGGACCCATTCCGAAGATTTCAGGCTCAAAGTTTGCAGCTTCTTCCCCGTATGCACGCTGAACACCCAGACCTTGCCATGGTCGCTACCGGAGGCGACTCCCGTACCGCGATCGACGAACTGGATTTGTCGCGGTCGGTGAGCGGTCTCGCGTTCTGCAGGTACCTCCATCGTATGTGTTTTGACCAAATCTGACAGCCTGAATAGGGACGGTCCAGCATATATGTCGTCAATACAGAGCAGTCCATCTTTGCTGTTCTCGGCGATGCAGCCTCTGCAAATCAATTCCGTCAAGTCAATAAGCGGCCGCAACGAGCATCGCAAGACTCACATTCCACCCTGTCGGCGCTGGCGGGCGATGGATCCGCTAGCGAAGTCGAGGTCAGCCGCCATATTTCGCGATAAATAGCGAAGTCTCACATTCCCGTAGCCGCGTCCCAGGACCCGCAGAACTTTCCGTCTCTTCCGCGAAGTGTCCAGCTAGAGAATGGTCAAGAAACGACCCACATAACAACGTCAACACGTACACTGGCCCCGGATAGTGCAAACCAAACACGAAGATGTTGCGGTCCTTCCCGTGCTCGTCAAAGGCGATTGCCTGAGGCGCAAGCAGCTCGTAGGTCTTGTCGAAGATGAACTCCGCGTTCCACTTCACATTCTTGTGGGCGACGACCTTCCACGATTGGACGCGGTCTTGGCGAGTACCAAAGGCAAGTTGATTGTTGACTGCGTCGAAGGCTAAACAAGATATCTCTTGTGCAGGCTCGACTTGAAAGAAGAGAACCTCTTCGAAGGCCTGGATAATTCGACCTGAAGCCGGGTCGCGGCGCGAAAATACTGAAACGCACCTCTTCATTCAAGCTCTTACGCCACGCAAAGATGAACCCTTCCGAGCTGCCGCAGTAGAGCACGTCCTCAGGCTCGTCGGACTGGCGAACCCACAGCAGACACGTAGTCGGGCTTCATGTCTTGTAAAGAGCGTCCTTGAAGAATACGCGCTTCTAACGATTTTTGCAGGTCTTTATGGATACCGAACCAAAAGTATCCGAGATACGTCTCCTCTGTCAGGCGGCCTTGCGCATACAGCCCACCAGCAACAACATTGTACTTGATGCTGTATCGACGCCATTGCGTCATGCTGGTGATTGGTTTCTTGGTTGTTTCTCTCGCGAAATTAACCACGTCCGTAGGTCGGTACTTGTGCTGTGTCCGTTCAGCGTCAAACATACGCAAGACCTGTCGTCGAAGGCCGGCCCAGCGAGGTACTCGGAAGTGCTCCATCGTACGAATAATGTTCTGTACGTTTGTCGTGCAGTAGTCCAACAACAGAGTGCATCTTTCCTTCTCGTCTGTGACGCGATTTGTGGTAAAGAGGTGTTCTAAGTGTCGGATGAATCGTTCCACTTCATGGTATTTTCCTCGAAAGGTCCTTGGGGCCTCTTTGCTACCCGGAACTGGCATGTCGAGCGACGTACGAAGCGGCGCATGGAAGGAATGGGGAGGGGGCATTCGAAGGGGATTCGGCTCGGGAGAAGACGGAGGTGTGGGCCGCCAGGGCCTGGTATATTCCGGTTCTGAGTCACTATCCGTTCCTTTAAGATAGTCACTCCATTCGTCCTGGGCCTTCATTTTTCCTTTTGATTTGCGTGAAGGTTTGTCGGGGAGTTTGGTCTTGCTCGTAGACGCATGTCCTTGTTTCTCGTATTCTTCCTGTTGCTTCTTCGCGGTGATAAGCCGCTTTACGGAGTAGGCGTGGAAGGGCAACCTTTTCGCGCTTATTCGGTGCGCACATCATAGAACTAGTATGAGCCCGAATAGCTAGTTGGGAGATATCTGCAACAGTGAATAAGGTCTGCAATGGGGTTGACGACCCGCGGCGCATTCCAAGTTCATTGTCCACACATACCAGCAGAGCCCACAAGCCTGGACCTATCCAATCCGGTGCAAAACACTCAAAGGGATAAACACCGAATAAGACCTGGCAGTCTCGGAATAACCGTTTGCTATTCGGACTTGTGATGAGATGGCGGGGAGACACGGACCGGACCTAATCGGACCAAGGAAACCCGAATCAGAGCCAAGAGGGACAAGCCGTCGGATGCCGAAGATTACAAGACCCAAGTGACTACAAAATGATCCTGGTGACCTTATCCGGAAAACAAGTGAAGGCAATAACTTCGGAACTACTGGACGTTTTGGGACGAATCGCATATGCACGGAAAGCTACGGACGAGGGCTATCCACTGGTACCAAGGGCAGAGCCGCTAATCGGATAACTGAAGAAACATCATAACCGAATAACGACAATCACAATTCGGATCAGGGATCTGCGTACGAATATGACTCGAGGGACGATCCATCATAATATTTACTACTCAGATATGACACAGACAAGGGTATATAAGTAGGATTTTGGTACACTGTAGCCACGGAATCGCCCACCTATTGAGGCCGCGATCTGGGGTTTAGCTAAGCCACAAACTGCAAAGGCTACAACTTTAAATCGGATTTGGATTGTGTGAACTGAGCAAAGTGTTATTCGGACATCAAGATATCAAAGTGTTTGACAAGAATAGTGATTAGTGCCAGGACAGAATAAGGAAGACAGAAGAACAACTTGGAAGAATACCGATTAAGGAAGACATAAGAACAAGAACTTGGAAGAATACCGATTAAGGAACTAGGACATCGTATTTGGCCGCCCCATCAAGGCTCGTCGATAGTACGTCTTACGTGCGCGTTACAAACTCTCGAACTACCTACCCTGCACCCCCACCAAAGGCCCTGTACCCAGGGTTCTGAACTCGCTAGTGTCTATTAGCTATTTGATTGGATTTGTGTTTATTCGGTTTCACTCCCTTACACCGATTTACGACGAGTTTGACTATTACAAGTCTTATTCAGAGTATAGAGGTTTTGGATATAGTGTTATTCGGTTTTCACAGGTTTGGTTTTGTAGTTAGTTCGCCAAGCACACACATCAGCGGCAAGCATGGCGTCGTAAGAGTCTGCGGGGGTGTCAAAGAAATTCCAATTGGTCATCGTTGTTGGGGGTGTTGGTCGGGAGAGGATGTAGGAGTAAGGAGTAAGGAGAGTTGTTGAGGGGTGTATAATTTGAATAGTTTGCGAGAGGTCACCAAAGATGCCCCTGGCGGTGGGCTCCACTGATGTCGACTGGAAAACTAGTTCTCCAACGTACAGCTTCCGGAGGCGACTTTGCTCAGGAAACTGCGCGTAGTTCGGTTCCTTGGTGAGAGGAAGATTTGTCCGTAAAGGACGTGAGTGTGTTGGGTTTGGGGTGAGAGTGAGAACAAGCCAAAAACCTCTTGTGGTTCGAAATTAACTACCTTACGCACTACGTGGCGAAGGCTAGTTATGACGATTCAAAGTGTAACGCTGGCTGAGGGTCTACCTTCGTAGTAGACGCGGCCACGTGACAGCTTAATCGCGTCGAACAGACAAGTCTGTTGTTGGCGGAGTCTCAGAGGAGGGCGGGGTGGCGTTGAGCTTTCCAAACAGATGTTTGAAGAGCAGATACGCAACGAGAAAGTTCACCAGTAAGATGGCAAACCCAATGATTGGACGTTGTCGAGGGGATCAGACGCTGGTTGTATTCACGCTAAGGCACAGAAGAGTGCTATAACAAATACTAAAGACGAAATACAAAAGACTAAGGTAAGGTAATAGGTAGGATCCAGCCTCCTTATATAATGCTAGTTGCTCCACGACGATGTCATTGCTCCACAATGACCTCGTTACTCCGATGATGTCACTGCTCTGCAATGATGTCATTGCTCCGATGATGTCATGGTCACGCCATGATCCGCTGATGGTCATCACTCTGTGACTTCCCGTGACCTTCCCTCTTCGAGTATAGACACAATTATGGAATTGAAAGAACTTACTAGACGCGTAATTTTCCTTCTTCATGCAAACCATTTTCCATGCACGACAGCGTTCCCGAGCTGCCTAAAAAAACGTTTGATCAAGCCCATGTCGCGCGTGTACCACGAACCGGCAGTGGCTAGAAACTTTGAGTCGCTGGAGAGAGCGAGGTTTGTGATGTTGCCTGGATGGCGCTTCACACCACGGTGCTGGATATACGGAGTGCGAAAGAACTCGGTGGGAAGGAGAAACATGATGTTGGAGGGTACGGCGGGAACGAAATCACTTGCTGTCTTAAGTATGGCGGCCTGTGGCGGGTCTCAAAGAGGCATCATCCTCGTGGCCGCAAATCAAAGGGATCATTGTGCCAGTGGTAAAGTGAGTAATGATCGCAGCTCTCTTTGAGGACTTCTTTGTTAACTTTCTTTCAGTAGCTTCATTCGAATCGAAAGCCTTGTCTTCGTCTCCCATCCGACCCGACCCGACCCTACCCTACCCTCTTCCATCGACGGCCTTCTCATGGCGTCTCGTCCCGACAACCCAAATCAGTCTTTGCGCCAGCTGCAGGTGCCACCCCCTCCTCGCGTCATGCCAATCTGGCTGACGGATATCCCCGCCGCCACCAAGCCTACGACGCCACTGGCCTTGACGGGCGTCACTCCTTGTGCCCAGCGACGCGGACGCCCGCATTCGCGGTCTCGCTTGCCAGCGTGCCCAGCGCAGCAGCGTGTCCTACGCGAACGCACGCCTGTTCGCTCCGTCCCAGAGCCGTCGCGTCTGCCTCGCCAACCCACGCCTGGTCGTCGCGAACGCACACCCAGCTCCAACCCCGGGCCATCGTCGACCACCAAACAATTCTCTCCTTCTCCTTCACCCATGAGCGAGATCGACGAAGCAGTTGACGCGGCCACAGGGGGATCCAAGACCATTATTGCGAAGCCTCGCAATCCACTCATCTCGGATGTGAAACTGGTCTTCCAGCAGCGTTATGCGAATCAATCTGAGCAGATACAAGACGAACAGTACATTAAGTTCCGGGTACGTGTCTCGGCGGTTTCATTTGCTTCACTTAACTTACTTAACCCGCAGTAGAAGACGCAGGCAAAGCGTACCTGGATTCAGCAAAAGCTCTCGCGAACCAGTTGCCAGAGCACGTAACGCTGGTCTGGGCCGAGGTATGTCAATATGACCCTTATTCTGGCGCGCGGTCTGATACCAAGCTGTCCAGTTAACGCGAAAATATCCGTGGCTCGCTGACACGCGCGACAACTGGCCGGCCAAGACGATCTTGCAGAGCGTTTATCATAACTCCGCCGCGCGTCAGGTCAACAAGCAAAACCGCACCTTAATCAAACAGGTGAAGATGGGCTGAGATACGCGAGGTTTCTGAGAAATAGATGGATAACGACATTTGAAAGCTATGCCTAGACAATTTGAATCTAAATACACGTATTCTTCCTCCTTGTTTTGCTTGTTGCGCCGTTAGTGTCGATGACGGTCAAATACTGCAAGTTTTCGGCGCAGGTTGAGAGCACTGAGACACAGAATGAGATCCTCAGCACAAGTTGGATTATCAAGAGAATCATACGTCCCTCGGCCGTTGCACCGGAGATCAAGCGAAAAAAACCTCAAGGTTTATTCGGGAATAAATCTTCAGCTTTATTTTGATCCCGCCGCGGCGCTTCCGCTCCCGCTTCCCTTGCGCTCGCCCAGATGAATACAACCACGACCGAATCCATTGCACGCTAGCTACTACATCGACGTGTCTATCTCGGCATTCTACGCGCGTCGCTGCAGCCCGTCACCCATCTTCTGCGTGTCGAATGTATGTAAAGGATCAGGAATCTGTGGAGAGAGTGTATAGAGACGCAGACACACCGTTACCGTACCTTGCGGAGACGAATACCTGTCAGAAGCGCGCGTCCGAGGATTCTGAGTAGCGAGTCAGATAGAGGACAAGTGTTTCGAAGAAGACCTACAGGTTTTGCGTCGGCTGTCGTTCTTGCGCCGTCGGTACCGATCCTCCGTCTACAATGATATCAGACAACGGCATGCTGTGAGAACTGTAATGTACCTGCAATACCGCGCATCGTAAAAGAGATGGCAAGACGACTTGTGGCGCGACTCTCGAGGCTTGATGGGAACGATATGTGAGCTCGTGTCGGGCTTGCACCGAGCAACCAAGAACTAAGAACCGGAGAGTTAGCAAGGGGTTGGATGAAGGAATGAACACGCACATCTAAAATGAAGATGTGCCTTGGACCAACCTAAACGGAATCAGCATTGGAACGAGGCGGTCAAGAGACGGACGTACACACATATGGGTGCGAGCTCTTCCCGCTCGGCCTTATCTTTGAGCAGATGTGTTGAGCCTTGCATGCGGAGCGTGTGTGAGAAGGGATGGAGAGGAAAGGGCGGGGGAATCAGAGCCACCGAGCGAACATCATTGGATCGACCTGTGCGCAAGATTGGGTAGGACAAAGGGCGTTGTGCGGTCGCGTCAGCATGAGGGTGTCTCGACACAAAGAACCCTGGTGGAATGGCGGCGGGTCAGCTCAGGTCGGGTAAGCTTGATGTCGAGGAATTCACGCTAGTTGCCGGATCGTGGCGTCGTCGCGTCGCGTCACGTTGTAAATCGTAGATCTAGATTGAATTCATATTGGGCGTGTAGGTAGAATACAGAGAGTGTTAGATTACGAGCTAGACAAATGCTTAACATCTCGAATGAAGACAACAGATAGAAGACGCACCTGAAAAAAGTGGGCTTGAAAAGTCGCAAACTGCAGCGCTTCAGCTTCCCGTCGCGAGACAAGCGCTGCGACACAAACAAGTCAACCGAGTACATGAGCGCGCAACGGAGCACATACCTAGCACGTCCGAAAAGCTGTTTCCCTGACCAGGAGTGCAGACAGCGAGCAGAGGGTCGTAGCAAGGCCGAGAGTCGTTTTGGAGACTGTGCGAGGCGGCGACAAACAGAGGGCGAGCAAAGAATGCATAGGGCGATAGTTGTCGGTGGTCGGGCGCCGCGCCGGGCTCAAACGCGGGCAGGACAGTAGTTCGGTGAATCGACATGGTGGGCGGAAAAGATGCAGAGTCCGTTTTCCCGCGGTTGTCACCGGGTAGCTTGATACGGAAAGCTCGGAGAAACACGGGTAACGTGTTATCCCGGTTTCTCCGAGCTTTCCGTAGCCAGGTACCCGGTGACAGCGTGGGAGCCAGCCATCTTGCTCGTCTCCCGCCCTCATCCTCGTATCCCCAACCCATGCTCCCGCCCGTCCCGACCGCCGTAATCGCAGGAAACATGTTACTAGGTGAGCTCTCGCCCTCCCTCTGCATTTGCTCGAGCATCGCTAACTTTCCTTCCTCAGAAATCTCCCTTGCCGTCCTGTTTCTACCGCCACGACGAAAACGACGAGGAGGAGGAGGAGGGATGGTTTGGCAGGCGCAGCGCCAGTTTTGTCAAATCAGCTTGCTCCACCTCCGTCGCCAGCACACCGTGATCCCCTTGTGCCTCCAGCCTTGAGGCATGCATTGTCCCTTTCTTTCTTTCATTGAAGAAAGGCCTTGGTGAGTGCCCGCGTCTGCGCTATCCTATTATACAAAAGACAGTGGTTCCGTAATGAGGTCGTCAGCCAATTAGAGAGCATTCCCGTGTCGTCAGCCAATCAGAGAGCTTTGCCACTCGAGACAAACCGTCGTCGTCTTCCTCTCTCTCTCTCCACCCCTCTGCAGCCTCAGACACGCAGATACATGGACAGCAGACAACCAGACACACAGACAAATCAGACACACAGACAACCAGACACAACGACACGCGTTCTCCGCACAGACACACGACAAACGCCGACAACTCTCTACTGTACCAAGTTTCTACGTGAAACAACGGCACCAGCTCTGTACTCATGTTCCAATGCAAGATATTTGTTTCCTCCTTTAATGCTGGATGTCTGTGAGGTGGATTTTGCGCTGTGAGCCAGATTTATGCGGGTACATCTTTTTGTTTACTTCTTCGTACCTCTCTCTCTCTATGTGCGTCTCAGTCTCTCGGCTCTGGTTCCTGTCTTACCCTCTATTAGGTTTCCTCCCTCACCATCCTCTTCTCTGCTCCAACGCAGTCCCCGCGGTATCCGACAGAACAGACACAACGCGAACACGCTGTTTTACTCGCGACCCTCTCATCCGCGCTCTCCTCTTCGAAATCTCACCAATGCGAAGACGGCATACGAAGAAGAACGTTCGGCTCGACGCACATCCCAACGTGAAGGGCAGCTTGCTCTTCAAGACACTCCAAGTCGTCGTCACCGCCGTACACCAAACAGACACTCTGATGAAAACCGCGACCCTTCTCCGACACCACGCAGAACACTTCCTCGCATTCGAGTATGTCGTATTAATTATTCTTCCGGTGTTTTTGCTCATCGTCTCGCAGCTCATTCTGCCGCCAACACCACCTGAATCCCAAAATGAGCGAGCTCAGCCTCGCCCTTTGCCTCGAGTGAATGTAAGTGTTGTTTTCAGCCGTTTCTTCGATGCTCACCAGTATTGCGACAGCTCATTGTACGCACCTGCCACCACTCAAAATTCTTCGGATGCCCGGAGTGCTGCCCAACAGCACCGGCGCGAACCTGAACGGCGCGAACGCGAACGTGAGGAACGTGAGGAAGAAGAGCAGCGCGCATGTCGCCAGCTTGCGACGCCACCTGCGACGAACCGAGGTATGGCCTACAATAATTTCTTATTTGTCGTTACTCAAACGGTCAGATGGCCCCAATGGTCAACTTCGTCGTATTCAGCCACGACCTCATCCAGCCCCGCGTCCAATTCAACCTCGACCCAATCCGCCGGCCCAACAACAACAACCAGCGAATACAGCTGCACAACAACCACAACCACAACCCAATCCAGCTGGACATCATCGTGCTGACCTTCCATTGGCACGACGCCCGTATGTGGAACCCGCTGCTATCGTATCGGCCGGATGGTCCGAAAATGCGCTCATTGCGGCACGCTTCATTGGCTCGCCGAGAAAGTTTCGAGTTCGTCAGCTCGGAATCCCGAGTTTGGGATGTGTCGTCGACGTGCTCGATGAGCCTCCGGCGGAACTTCAAGCCCTCTTGGTCGGCACAGCATCTCAAACCAACGAGTTTCGGAAGAACATCGCGCAGTACAACACTGCGCTCTCCTTCACCTTGCTTGGCGTCAAGATCGACAACATGTACAACAACGGCGGTGGGCCATATAGTTTCCACATTCGAGGCGAGCTCTGTCATCGAATTGGATCGCTGCTTCCAGCAGAGGGGCAAAACCCGACATACGCACAGCTTTACTTCCATGAACCACAGGCAGCACTGGACTACCGTATGCGAAACAACTCGAACCTTCGTCGCAACACCATGCAGATCCTTCAACACGTCATAAATGCGAATCACAAGTATGCGCCGTTGTTCGTTCAGGCGAAAGAAATTATTGAGAACCAAGAAATTGACGACATCTGCATCCGCCTTCGTGTCACACCGGGCGTACATGCGCGTCGTGGAAATCTTCCCACTGCTGACGAGGTCGCAGTCATCATCCCCGACCAGAACAACACTCAGCCTCGGGACATCATCCTGTGTCAACACGCTGGACTGCTGGTACGAATCAGTGACATCCACCATGCCTATACCCCGCTTTACTACGTCCTTCTCTTTCCGTATGGCGAAGATGGCTGGCACGGCAAGATGACGCTCCACGAACCTGACAAGGACAAGCCAAAGCGACTGTCGCAGACATGATATGTTGCATATTGTCTCCATCAGTGGGAAGACGAGGCGACCACAGTTTTGCGAGGCTGTAGGCTGCTCGCCCCGCAGGCACACCCGGCTTCGACTTATCCAGTGTTGCGGGGAACCGTGGGTACACCAACAAGCGTGCGCGGACCAGCTCGGTGGACACTTTCCCGTCGTCGCCCTGCTACCTCCTGGCCCCTCCGGCCAGTGAACTCTTGCACATACCTTCGCACTTCTATTGTAGTCACCATACTCTTTATTACAATTTTGTTCTTTGAAATCTTCGCTCTTTTATCGTAGTCTCAAGTTGTAATTTGACGTAGGCGCAATCAACTCGATTTCTCCATAAAAACCTCTATCCGATAATTGACCACGAACGAACCCGGAATCCTCCGATGCGAAGCACGGGTTCCTGCTAGTAAGTATAAACACGAAACGCTGACCAGCTTCTTCCAGCTCAGTGCTTCTGTGGTCCCCCTCGCAATGTCCCTTGCAATCCCTATTCTTGACAATCGCCCACCTGTTGATAAGCCGCTCTCTGGAACAGGCGTGGAAAGTCACTCTTTTCGCGCTTATTCGGTGCGCACATCAGAGAACTAGTATGAGCCCGAATAGCTAGTTGGGAGATATCTGCAACAGTGAACAAGGTCTGCAATGGGGTTGACGACCCGCAGCGCATTCCAAGGTCTCTGTAAAAACATACCAGCAGAGCCCACAAGCCTGGACCTATCCAATCCGGTGCAAAACACTCAAAGGGGTAAACACCGAATAAAACCTGGCAGTCTCGGAATAACAGTTTGATAATCGGACTTGTGATAAGATGGCGGGGAAGCACGGGCCGGGACCTATCGGACAATGAAACCCGAATCAGAGCCAAGAGCGACAAGCCGTTGGATGTCGAAGATTACAAGACCCGAGAGCCGACGGAGTAAGCCTGATGACCTGATCCGGAAAACTTGCATGGGCCATAACATCGGAACTACTGGATCGTTTGGGAAAAACCACATACGCACGGAGAGCTACGAACGAGGACTATCCACCGGACCTTAGGGCAAAACCGCTACATGGACGATTTGGGGGCATCATACCGAATAACGACCAATCACTATTCGGATCAGGGATCTGCGTACAATTATGACTCGAGGGCTTGATATCGGCGATCTATCATGATATTTTACTACACGAGTATGACACAGCCAAGGGTATATAAGTCGGGATTTGGGACGCTGTAGCCACGGAATCGCCCATCTATTGAGGACGCGACCTGGGGTTTAGCTAAGCTACAAGACTGCAAAGGCTACAACTTTAAATCGGATTTGAACTGTGTGAATTGAGCCAAGAGTTAATCGGACATCAAGATATCAGAGTGTTTGTCAAGTATTAGTGATTAGTGATTAGGATCGAACCGATTAAGGAAGACAGAAGACTGAAGACTAGGAAGAATACCGATTAAGAACTAGGACATCGTATTTGGCCGCCCTATCAAGGCTCGTCGATAGTACGTCTTACGTGCGCATTACAAACTCTCGAATTACCTACCCTGCACCCCCACCAAAGGCCCTGTACCCAGGGTTCTGAACTCGCTAGTGTCTATTAGCTATTGGATTGGATTTGTGTTATTCGGTTTCACTCCCTTACACCGACTTACAACGAGTTTGACTATTCCAAGTCTTATTCAGAGTATAGAGGTTTTGGGTTTAGTGTTATTCGGTCACAGGTTTAGTTTTGTAGTTAGTTCGCCAAGCACACACATCACCGTGAGTCAATTTTCATCCATCTTTCTCAACACGCGCTCAATGTAGCCAGGCCTACTCCATGTCAATACTCGGCTACCACTACTCGACGCGCAAGAACCACCCCGAGTTCGTCCCCGTCGACACCACCATCGAATCTCGCGCTCCAGACGCCATTCGCGCTCCCAACATCGACTGTAAATTCGTACAGGCGGACCATCACGCGCAGAAGTACACACACTGTTACAAGGTCACCGTTCTGCACGGGCGGAAGCGCGCGGACCTTGCCATCTTTTTCAAGCGCGGGCATACTCAATTGAAGACGCCGTCGCTTACGCGCAACAAGTGCCTCGATCTGTGGGGTGATCTCCTCGTTATGCGTTTGAGCGCGCGGGATGGCCGGACGGTGGTTAATCTGGGCTACAGAGACGCCCGCCTCGCCAATTTCGCAGTCAAAGGGTGAGTCACAAAGGTTTCTCTGACCCTGTCTCGAGCTCATCGTTTATAGCGTGCTTGCAAAATTGCAGAGCTTCCAAGACATCGCGAGGACCCAGCTGCCTGTGCGCGGCATTACCCTCCGTCGTGCTCGGGCTTTTACTTAGTGTTCTATTACGTTCCGAATACATGCTTCAAAAAGAGATTTTCCATGAAAGAAAGAAAGAACTCAAATTACAAAGGGACAAAGAACCACAGAATCATATATACGACCACCGTCCCTTCCTTCCGTGTATGCCCCAACATGGCGAGTCAGAACACGGACGCGAATATGCCCACTGCGTCCAATATCCTCACACGCCCAAGATCACGGAACGTGTCGTCAAGCCATGGCCATGGAGCCGTGATGATTTGTGTGCTCAGGACTCCGAGCTAAGATGGCTAACTATTCAGAGACACCACCCAACTGAATTGGGGAGCGACACCGAATAGCAGCTAACTTTTAGAAGAAGTGGAAATAAGATAGGTCAAGGTGCATACAACAAGTCTCTGTCCTCAAGGCGAACTTCCGAATAAGAGAACTTGAGGTTTGGATGTAAAGCTTCCCAACTGCTTGTCCGAATAACGGTAATATGTCTTGTGCAAATGCTCTTGTAGCTTCAGACGTACAACTGGGCAATCTCTCTTGCAATGAGAAGGCCAAGCTTGATGTCCTAGTGCTTTCTTGATATGTCTCTTCAATGCTTTGTTTCGCTAACACAATCCAACCAAATCTTATTCTGTCCAATGTTGTCTTGTTCTTCCGAGTTCTTGTTTCACTGTTGTCTTCTTATTCGGTGATGTTGACCCTAATCGGTCTTGAGGCGCAATCCAACGAAATCCAAATCTTCACAAGTCCGAGGAGTGATACAACACACTTGATTCCTGGCCCTTGACTTATCCGAATAACCCAAACAATCCTTGATCTTTAATGCCAACACACAGAACAGCTATAACGCTTATTCGGTAATCCAGATTTATTCGTACAGCCCATATAACCTGCCCCTAGACCACCCCCAGACCCTAAGGTCGACTTGAAAGGGGGGCCAGTAGCCTCTCGAGCCTCTACAAACCTGCTACTTAAATACTACTGCCAAGAGATCATGACAAATCATAAGAATAAGGTAAAATGAGTAAGAATGTCCGATTTTCCGTGTCCATGGCGTTCTAGAGCCTTAGTCATCCTCCCAAAGCGTCACACAGCGATCCCATCATCATGAATGTCAAAATCCGGAATATCCATGATCCAGCTTCTTCAATGTTGCTTGCCCCTCCAATGTAACACCACCATCTTGTAGAGTGGCTCTCCAGCATTCCAATGATGTCCAATTTGTCCCAAATATCCCATGTGGTTGTTGAGGAATCCACCAGACAAGTTTGCATGTGTTTGATGGCATGTGGCAGTAATGTCATTTCGACTTTGTGATGGTCCAGAACTCCGAATAGCTCTCCGAATAGCTCTTGGACACACTCCAGGATGTCATAGACTCTTGATGTAACCCACAAGTTGAACATTGCTTCCGAATAAGGCTTGTTCGGTCATGGTGACTTCTCCGAATAAGACCCAGAACTTGAACCAATGCGAATTTGGTTGTTATTCCCTTTGAGTACATGCAGGTTGGATCTTCCTGCAATAGGTTTGGGCTCTGCTGGTAGTTGTGTGTACAGTGAACTCAGAATGCGCTGCAGGTCGTCAACCCCATTGCAGACCTTGTTCACTGGTGCAGATATCTCCCAACTAGCTATTCGGGACTCATACTAGTTCTGTGATGTGCACTCCGAATAAGCGTGTAAAAGTTGCCCTTTCCACACCTGCTTCAGCAAGCGGCTTATAACCGCGCACAATGTACGTCTTCTTCCCTCACGTTACCACTTTTTGACGAGTAGCGGACACAGGCCCCGACTCCTCGCGACCAAGAGCTCGCACTTGCAGCTGGTCAAGCGCAGATAGCGATGTCGCAGTTGGACATGCTCCAAGTTCAGTTTGAGCAATTTCAAAAAGTAAGTTTAGGTCTTTTTGTATTTCCTCAAACGCCTGATTAATTGTCTCTGTAGGCGGCGGCGGAAACGGAGAGAATACTGGCTGCCAAAGAGCGAGAGAAAATGAACAAGGCGCTCGAGGTAAGCTTGAGTCTCACGTTGATTTGTGGCTCTGAACGCGTTCTAGAAAGCAAACAGACGTGTTGTACAAGCCGAAGCAGCCAAAACACGCGCGGAAGAGAACGCAGTGTGTGGACATCAATTTCACTCGAATTTGTATCCTTGCTAACTTTATCGAACAGGACGAGCTGTCGAACGAGTTAGATTTGACGAATCTCGACCGTGAGACGGCCGTCAAGGATGCGTTGATCAAAGAGAGGGTACGGGAAAAAAAAATACATGCCATTCAATTTCAAACACGCTAACTACCGACTCAGGAGGAACACCAACGCGTCCTGGCGAAACAAAAGGTGAGTAATCTCCATCTCAATGTGGGTACAGGATATTCACAACAAGTAGGCCGACTACGACACGTATGTGGCTTCACTTGCCTATCGATTTTCTCGTCCAGGACAGGCGGAGCCGACAACAACACGTTCCGAAGCAAGCCTACGCTCGGGTTTCTTCCCGCCCGCTGCTAGGGAGCAGCGTTTCGTTGCAAGCCTAATAGGCAGCGGTCCAGCGATCCCCAATGTCCCTGATCGCGTGCCGGCTGCAAATGCGGAGACACCCAACGCCGAGGGCTCACCGAGCGCTACTGGCTCGTCGACCAATCCAGCGCCCGGTGGCTTGTCGTTTGGCGGTTTCTTCAACATGGCTGGGTTTGTCGGTTGTGGTCTCGGGCGTAACCAACCACTCCAAGGCACGGCTGCAGCACCTTCCAGTTCAACGGCGGGACCATCGCAACCTCCTCTTGCACCAGAGATGCAAGCAATTGCGAACGACGTCGTACAGCAGCTTAGGCAATCCGGCTTCGTCCTCCAAGTCGGCAAAGAATCAAGGCAGTCCGGCAAGACGAAGAAGACTCGAAGCCCTGCCAAAGCGCACAGACTTGCCGTTAAGCAGCAACAGGACGCGTTCGAAGACGGTGACGATGATGTTGTTTGGAAGGTACGCTCGCATACTCAGCCTCGCCAGCCACGACGAAATTTACTCATGCTGCCCCAGCGGTTTGCCCGAAAGCGCTTCAAGGACAATCTGGGTGAACCCATGAACGGCGTCCATAGCAACACCGCGGATTTCGCTCTGTACGAGTCTGCAACTGCCGAGGAGGTCCAATTGTGCAGCAAAGGTCGCCTACTGCCGGGCGAAGGCGAGTATAAATGGTATTTAGGCCCCGGATACTACAACGCGAAGTGGAACCAGATCCTCGTTGCCCGGGTGGCCACACAGCTGCAAACAGAGCGGGCGGAAGATACGCGTTTAACGGCCCTCCTCCCCGAAGTTCAAGACACTTACGTCGCCGGACTCTTTATGAATTTCCTCAAGAGCGCCGCTGAGGCGTACCATCTTCATCAGCCGCGATTCGGGGAGACGAGCGCGCAGGCACAAAAGCGCGCGGAGCAGTACGTGGAGCGACAGTTGGCGTCAAATAAAGGTCGGCAGCGCAAGAAGAATGTACATTCACATGTTTTGCGTGTGCCGCGGCTGACTGATCGATGGTAGAAATACGAAAAGCGTGAGAAGATGGTGAAGCGGCTTCTGCTCCTGGCCGGTAATAAGAAGGATGTTGCTCAAGTCGCTAAGCTCCGCTTCATTAAACAGCTTGTCGCGAAGTTGGGCGTAGATGGAATGTCGTCCGAAGACGATAAACCGGGGAAGATCCGCGAAACGATAGTAACCCTCCATCTGGTGGCAATCTCTCTGTGGCATAATCCAGTCACAACCAATTTTCTCCATTGGCTTGACGACAACGCTCAAACCACGATGAGAACTCAGACCGCTCGGCCGCGTATCCGAAGCGACACCAAGTCCCCTAGCGATGCGCCGACGTGATTACCGCGTATTCTTTACGATGAGAAGTGGCTGGCGGAGGAGAAAGAGATCAACGATTCCTTCGAGGAGCAGCTAGAGATTTCCGAAGAGGCTTTCGAGATGCTTGAGTGGGTTGCCGGAGAGATGGATGCCGCAGAGATGGATACAGAATCTTAGTTACGATGTACACACGTATGAATTATGATGTTTTTCCTCGCATTTTGTGTTGTCTTGATGTCGGGTAAGTCGGCCCGGAGAATCGGCCCGACAGGCGGCCCGGACACTTTTCCCGTACAATTCCCTTTGTTTTCGATGGCTGGTTTCAACAACCTTACGGATATCTGGGAAACCAGCGAAGGAGAGTGATGTCCTCATGGAGACGATCCTCTCAAAGGTGTACGAGAAGATCGACCTTACTTTGCTCAATCGCCTATTGCATTCGATTCTCAACCACAACTTGGCTGACTACATCATGGCCAAGAACAACACTGGTTTGTTCTTTCATATCGTTGTCGTTTTCCACTGACTTGCTATGCAGTGCTCACGTACAAAGATATGGCCCACACAAACACCTTTGGTCTCATCCGCGGCCTACAGTTCTCTGCCTTCGTCTTCCAGTACTACAGCCTAGTCTTAGATTTGCTTATCTTGGGTCTCAAGTGCGCGAGCGAAATGGCGGGACCACCCTCGATGCCCAACAACTTCCTGCAATATCGCGACTCGGAGACGGAAACTCAGCATCCAATTCGTCTCTACTCGCGATACGTGGATCGGCTGCATATTCTTTTCCGCTTCACGGCTGAAGAGTCGCGGGATCTCATCCAGCGATATCTCTCTGCTAACCCGGATCCGACCAACAACAACGTCATTGGGTACAACAACAAACGGTCAACCTCAGTCACACCGTGTTTTGGAATGTCAAGCAGAGTCTGCCTCAGTCGCTCACCACCATCGAATGGGAGGACACGTTCGTCAGCGTCTACTCGCAGAACAACCCTCAACTCCTGTTTTTGATGTGTGGTTTCGAAATTCACATTCTGCCCAAGATCCGGACGATGAGCAGGGAGCAGTTCTCTCTCAAGGACGCTGTGTGGAACCTCACGAACGAGCAAATGAAGGAGCAGACCGCTCAAGCTTTTCTATGCGTGTCTGACGAGGGTTTGTTCACCGAAGTACCTAATGATCAGCCATTGAACTTTGTTTGCAGGTGTTCAGCTATTCAATAACCGAATCCGACAAGTGCTGATGAGCTCTGGATCGACCACATTCTCCAAGATTGTGAACAAATGGAATACGGCACTCATCGGACTGATGACCTACTACCGCGAAGCTGTCATTCACACCAACGAACTCCTCGACTCCTTGGTCAAGGCAGAGAACAAGATCCAGACTCGAGTCAAGATCGGCCTTAATAGTAAGATGCTGTCGCATTTCCCGCCTGTCGTGTTCTACACTCCCAAGGTGTGCAATGACTTCTCTGCATCAAATTCGAGCTCATTGTATTGCAGGAATTGGGTGGTCTTGGTATGCTGTTGATGGGTCACATACTCATTCCTCAGAGTGATCTTCATTGGTTGAAGCAGACCGATGTTGCAGGTTAGTTTCATCATCACCTACACATTCCTTCAGCCAAACACCATTTCAGTGACGGATTTCCGTGCCGGTATGTCGCACGAGGAGGATCAACTCATTCCGAATCTGTATCGCTACCTGCAACCTTGGGAGGCTGAATTCCTGGACTCTGCTCGCGTCTGGTCTGAATACTCGATGAAACGAAAAGAGGTGAATGCTCGGAACCGCCGACTTACCTTGGAAGATCTCGAGGACAGCTGGGATCGCGGCATTCCCCACATCAATACACTCTTCCAAAAGGACCGTCATACGTCAGTGCCCCCGTCATCTTGGCTATCTATCCCGCTCATTGTATGCTTGCTAGTTTGGCTTATGATCGTGGCTGGCGTGTCCGTACGGACTGGAAGCAGTATCAGCTATTGAAACAGTGCGTATATCTTCTTGCTCGTCTGGCCTTCGCTCAAGTACCACTGCCAGCAATCCCTTCTGGTGGACATCCCAAGCATGACGGCAAACTTTGGCAATTGAACAACTACCGTGTCGATGTCATTGCCGCTCTGGGTAGTGTCGAGGGTATCCTGGAGCATACACTTTTCAAGGGAACATATTTCCCAACCTGGGAGGGTACGTTCATCTGTTGTTTTTCCGCATCATCAATTGCTTACTGCTCGTCAGGTTTGTTCTGGGAGAAGGTGTCTGGATTCGAGGAGTCAATGAGATACAAGAAGCTCACCAATGCTCAGTGCTCTGGTCTCAATCAAATCCCTAACCGTCGATTCACTCTGTGGTGGAGTCCGACCATCAACCGTGCAAACGTCTACGTCGGCTTCCAAGTCCAACTGGATTTGACGGGTATCTTCATGTGAGTACAACACATATTCCGTTTGTGTTATATTGAACTCTTTGCTTCCCAGGCATGGCAAGATTCTGACTCTGAAGATTAGCTTGATTCAGATCTTCTGCGCTCATTTGTGGCAGAAGAGTACATAGATATTTCCTCTTTGCCGCACAGTTGTTGACCTCATTCTAGTCCATGAGAGCGTGGTCATGGATCTGGTACGTGCCACTCTTTTGACCATTCTATTTCTCATATGCGTTCCAGTGTCAAGTCTTTGATCAGGAACGAGCCACTACAAATCAAGACGGTACAGAAGGAAACAATCCATCTGCGAAAGAGTTACAAGATGAACTCTTCTTGTGCTGATATCCTCCTCTTCTCGGCATACAAGTGGAACATCTCCCGGCCATCTTTGGTCACCGACGTGCGTCCGCTATTTTGTCAACTGATTGTAGCTCATGTTCCATAGGTCAAAGATGTTCTCGATGGTACAACAAGCAACAAGTTCTGGATCGATATTCAGCTTCGTTGGGGCGATTTCGACGCACGACATCCAAAGATACACTCGTGCCAAGTTCCTCAACTATGTCTTGAGCATCTACCCATCACCCACCGGTGTCATGATTGGAATGGATCTTGCTTACAATCTGTGGTCGACGTACGGTAACTGGTTCCCCGGCATGAAACCGCTCATCCAGCAAGCGATGGCCAAGATCATAAAGGCCAATCCGGGCGTGTCACGTACTTAGTGAGCGAATCCGGAAGGGTTTGCAGCTGTATTCTTCCGAACCAACTGAGCCGTACCTGAACAGCCAGGTCAGTTTTCTTCCTCACTCTCCGTCAGCAAACCGACTTTGTTCCCAGAACTATTCAGAGCTCTTCTCCAACCAGATCATTTGTAGGTCCAGAGCATCCTCTTGCCCCCTTGTTCTGATGTAAGGGCCAGGGTTCATTGACGACACCAACATCTACCGCGTCACTATCCACAAGACCTTTGAGGGCAATTTGACCACCAAACCCATCAGTGAGTTTGTTTAGCTGCCAATGGCTTCATATCTGACTGGCGCGATAGATGGTGCAATTTTCATCTTCAACCCTAGGTCCGGGCAGTTGTTCCTCAAGATCATCCACACCAGTGTTTGGGCAGGTCAGAAATGTCTCAGTCAACTCGCCAAGTGGAAAACTGCTGAAGAAGTCGCTGCGCTGGTTCGCTCGTCACTGGTCGAAGAACAGCCCAAGCAAGTTATAGTTACCCGCAAGGGCATGCTGGGTACGTCTAATCCAACAGCTCTGGCACCGTAGGCAAAAACCATGGCTGATCACCCCGAATGGGCCCCCGTCGATTTGTTTGACAACCTCCTTCACGCCGGATTCATTATCTAATCCAAAAGCTCTCTTATTTGAAGTCCAGTTTCAGATTTTTTTGATTTTTTTTTTGCTTCTTTTTATTTACTTTTATTTACAAATATCCTCATATGAGTACATGCAGCCCAGGTTGCTATGACCATAAATGTGTTCCACAGACACGGAGATATATATATATATATGAAGGATGGAAAAAGGAACCAGCAGCTAATCCTGGAAACCGTTAGTACGTGTATAAGAGAATGCAATATACAATACCCGAGATAGACTAAGGATAACCGCACGGTCATCCGAGAACACAAAACGTGCAACATGGCCAGGCACAATATTTGGGCTGATTGTCTCCAATGTGGTAGCCAGCTCCAAAGAGTATGTCTTTGCAGGAAAGTGTATAAAAGTTTTGAATGGGTCGTTTTTGGTTGGTGGCAGAGGGAGCTGGCGGCGAACTATGAACCATGTGCCTTCTGGTCCCTGTTGAATCTCTTCGATCCGAGCGGGATGTAGTACCATCAGCAGCAACATACTCAATCCAGCTATTGCCCTCGTGAGTGGCCGCCCATGAATAGTGTGCTCCATAAACGTTGGCATGTGCACGTTGTGATGCTGCGGGCGTTCGTAGAGATAGATTTCCAAAATACGGCTTTTGTACTATCAAGTCTCAGTCGAGTCGTCCTCTGGGGATTGTGTTCGCAACAGTGGAAACTGTGTTAAATTGTGTGTGTGTATGTGTGTGTGTGTGTGTGTGTATATAAATCCAACGGGGCTAGAAAAGCTCATGCTTGTGTAGTTCCTGTGGAAGTGGTTAGTAGGGGTAATCGAGCGGAGAGGGTGTTGGCCTCTGCGAGATTAATCTGCTGTCGTGGTTGGTGCATTTATAATCGAGCAGGAAAGAATTCGTTCTCCGCTGGATTATTCAGTGGTCGTGGATGTTGTTTGGCGACTCGAAAGCCTGCCGCGAAGTTGTTGGAAGGAAGGTGGTGGTGCTCGATTCTCTTCGAGGCTTATGGTGCTTCTCAGCGAGGAAGTCCTGGCCAATGGATGTTCGATAGTGCCGCTTGTATAGGATGGTCTGTGCACGTCGTGCTCGCGGATTCGAGATAATGGACGGCGACCGTGCTACAGGAGGTCCTCTGAACGTCCTGGTATACGTCTGGGTGTCGCGGTTATTGCGCGGTTCCGAATGGTGGTCGCCCTCGTAGAGCTAACTGGCTACGCTCTCGTCCGTCGAGGTTTACTATAGCGAGCTGACCGACGCCGTGCCTTATAGCGTCCGAAAAGTGGTGGAGTGGTGGATAGTGGTTCCCTTTTAATTGGGCGGTCCCGATACCGGTGTCCTCAGTGTCCGTGTCTTGAAATTTGCACTGTATATTGGGGCGCAGTGAACTGTTTACTTGTGTTTACAGTTGTGGTAGATATAGTTTGTGGGTGTGAACACTTAGTTCCACAATTCCTGCGCATTTGGCCTGGGATGTCAAGTCGTGAGTGCGCTCTAGACCCACCTCAGACTACCTCTGACTGGACCTATCTAGGTGTAAGTTCTGGGGGTTGAGCCAGGACCTAAGAGGTCCCAGAACATGGGTTAAGGACATCCTCCATGGTTTCACCCAAACTGTGGGTGCAACCATGGCTGGTCACATCACGGAGGCCCTGGTTCTACCCATCCTCAGGGTGGTTGCATCCGCGCTGGGTGGGTGGAACCAGCACAATTTTCCTCATTGGGGCGCCTGCAGATGCCCTTCTAGTGTGCCTAAAACCAGCCCAAGAAATGTTGTAACGGCTTTGTTGGAGCTCCCTTGAGCCTCACTCCTTCATGTGCACCCTGGGTGCCTGTTTCATTCTCTGGGTGGCCTTTTATTTTATTTTTGTCAATGTGCTTGTTTGCTCATCTCTTTCCTTTGCAGCGAGTTGAGATGTACATTGAACGGTACATCTTCTTTGAATAAATTTCTTCACATTCTGACTCTGCTTAGAGAAGAATTAGTTCAATGAGTAAACTGCAGAGGGTCTGGATATGTTGCAGCTGGTCCTACGAATTTATTAACCTGTAGGTAGGATGGCATCGTACATACTGTATTCGAATAGTCACTAATATAATTCCTTTTACTTGGAAACTTGAACATGCTGCCAGCAAGTTCACAGCACATTATGCTGACAGCATGTTCAAGTCCATGGTTTGAACCATTGCAAGCATGGTTGCATCCATGGGCAATATCTGAGACGAGCATGGTTCCACCCACATGTCAATGGCTTCACCCATGCCAGGAAACGTGGGTGAAACCATATATATGCAATATGCAGTGGGTTAATCCACAGGCTGGACGGAACGGAGCCAGGGTGCACCCAGACTCATGGCTTCAGCCATCCCTGAAAGAGCGTGGGTGCAGCCAGGCTGTAGGAGGAGGACCCGTGGTTCCACCCATATGTGTATGGTTTCAACCATGGGGGGGTTAGATGTCCTGCATGGTTGAGCCCATTCAGGGTGGGTGCAACCAGGCGTGTCCACCTCCCTGGTGTGGTTTCAACCATGGGGATGGATGGAACCACCCTGGCTCATTTCCTGAGCATGGTCTCAACCATGCTCACATGGGTGAAGCCACACAAGGAGTTCTTCCTTGCATGGGTGAAGTCATGCGCAAGGCTGGAGCCCACCTGTGTAGCCCACATGACACCGTGGCTTGTCAATGCCAACTCAGCAAGTGTTGGAGATCCAACAAGCCGAACTCATGGCGCGCATCAAGTGATGCGCCTCGGCTCGGATCATGAGTCAGCGCATCAGCGCCAACTCGTTCTCCCCGCTTCCCCGAGGATCTTCTTACTCATGTTCTGTAGAATCTTCTAGTATATTTGTCCTAGTATATAAGCTCTGTATCTTTGCATAGACTTTAGTTCAAGTTCAATCTCACCTTGTGTATTTCTCTTACAGCAAGTTAATACTAATCAGCCACAAGTAAATAATTGTCTAGAGTTTTAGCATAAGAGCCAAGTCCCATCTGTTGTGGTATAACCTGTTGCAGTCTATCAGTGCTATCTAGATAGTGAATGAATGTCTAATCTTTCACCAGTCAGGTTATAGTTCTCATACTGTCGCCAGTTAGTAAATAAATCAGTAAGTAAATTGCATGCAGCTTATCAGTGTTGCATAAATAGCCAATAAATGTCAGTTCTAATGGGTAGCGTATAGTGAGTAAGTAAACCTTCATATTCGCTTATCAGTGCTCTGTAGGTAGTGTCATGACACCGTCCCTATCATCCTTTTCACATCCCTATCCTTCTGCGCTGAGACGTTACAACCCGATTGTTGGAAACCGATTGACTTCAGTTCCTGATTGTATTAACCCTTGCTACACGATCAGGACCCTTTCTGCTTCACGACTGCCTTATATAGCGTAGGTACACTCCTGTACTGTAGGTTGTTATCGTCTATTCCCCCAGAGTCTTCATACTTGTTTTACTCGCTTTACCCGTTGGTTGCCTGTTACAATCTGCTCCCGTGGGTTCTCTTGTTCAACAATCTGCTCAGCCTACCGGAAGACTGCTGGTGCTGACAGGTAGCCTATCAAGTGTGACAAGACGAAAGATGTAGATTTTGATAGGGGCTACAACCTTCATCAATTGACCGATACTCTAAGCTCAATGGTTTTGTTGCAATCAGCCAGTCACTTACTCTGATCTGTCTATTAGCAGATTGGTAGAGCCTATCTCAGCAAATACAGTCCGATGGGGATCTTGAAAATAGTTATATCTCTGTGGAAGGTACACAGATTTGGTAGGTTCCCGAACAGGAGACAGTTGGTATCAAGTTCCAACCAGGCTGATCCCTCCCCCTACACATACCTGTAGAATTACATCTAAATATACTGAATAATGGAATTCTCATATTTAGTTGAATTCAAAGTAGAATCCAATCACAGATTATGGATCTGATTATGCACGAAGGTAGGGGGACTCTTTACCTTCCCTACCACTTGAAATTTTGTGTCATTTGAACCATTTATCAGGTAGATAATCACATATTTTGGCCACACTCACTCAACCATTTTGCCTAATATATAAGGTCAAGCCTAGCGCCAGAGGATACAATGTCTCTGTGGTCAGAGGAGTGTATTTGAACATCTACTAGTATCCCATAATATATCTGGCAAAGGCTATGTGAGATGCCACAAGATATAGCTGAAGACAGCCTTAGGGTCCTAAGCAGAACTGGGAGCTTGTTAATTGTGCACTATGGTGTGAACATAATTTCAAGGAAGATCTGACACTTGGAGAGACATTTGTAGGCATGTCCAAATAAACCCTTCTAGCATTGAAATCAACCTCATATCTATCATGGATCTCTCAAGATACATCTATCTAGAGATGGGCAAGTCCGGTTCAGTTCGGTTCTTCACCCTTTTTGCCCGAACCTCGAACCCCAGGTTCGGTTCAGTTCGGTCGGTTCAGGCGGTTCGGACCCGTTTTTTCGGTTCGAACCTGGATTTTGGACTCCCAGAACCCAAGGTTCGGTTCAAAAGCCGCTACAACCCGAACCTGAACCCCGAACCTGGGTTCAGTTCGGTCAGGTTCGGGTTCAAACCGATTATTTGAACCGAACCTGCCCATCTCTACATCTATCAGTGTTCTCTGTGCCAAACAAGATGGATGTGGAGCTGCATGAGTTCTGAAGATATTGAGGACATTGAGAGTGATTTTGAATGATGTCCATTGGACCTCTCTAAATAGGTGATGTTCTCTCCTCTATTCCATATATAATTGATGATACAAAGAGAGCAATATTGCGGAGGACCCTGGGCATAACCTCCTAGACCGGAAGTCAATAGACCTAAATTTCGGTCAGATTATAGTGATAGGTGCCTCACACAACCTCCCACTTGGATCAGGACTATCAGTGGAGAGATCATATATATCAGCCAGACACTTCAATATCTGGATCCAAAGTGTCTGGCTGATATCTGTATGATCTTTCTACCGATAGTCCTGATCCAAGTTGGACATTGTGTAGGACATATAGTAGCACAATATTGCCCAAAATCAAATTCATTGACTTCAATCAGAAGTTTATACAAAGGGTTCTCCGCAATATTGCTCCCTTGCTATTGTTGGCTATATGTAGGTTATAGGAAGAAATATAACATTTTTTGGAAGGCGCAGTGGACGCCTTTCAGAGTCACCTTTGATCTTCTCAATATCTTCCGAATTCATGTATGTAGACATACATCTTGTTTGGCATAGATAACACTGATAAAGGTATTCTAGGAGATCTGTGATGACTATGAGGTTAATTTCAATGCTAGAAGCGTTCATTTAGACCTACCTACAAATATCCCTCCAAGTGTTAGAGTTTCCTTGAAAATATGTTCACACCCTAGTTCCTCTTCTCTGAAAATTATTGCGCGTGAATGGCTTGGCGTGCTGTCTTGGCGTGCACTATCCAATCATAACCTTTCCATTGCGCTTTATCTTGCCTCCATCGCCCTGCAAATCTTGCTTCGATTCAGCTTTCTCACCGGATGAGGTTTATCTCTTGTCTGTCTCATCTTCCTCTATCATCACTTGACATTCCACAGAATGCTCCTCGCTTCTGTATCTCACGCATGTCACTGGCAAATCGCGTCGGCACACATTTTCGCTCCCATCCCATGCCTCAAGCGCCCACCAAGGGCCCGAGAAGTGTTTGAAAAAACCAAATCCTGCCTCATTGTCGGTCATCTGCCCTGATTTGCACAGCGAAAGTGCTGTGGCCATCAAATTATCTTCCCCACTTATCGCGAGTTGAGGAGATGACGCGGCGTACCACAACTTTCGGGGTCAAGAAGTGGTCAGTTTGATCCCATCTTTGCGCCTTGCCTCCGCCCCTCATCTTCCCGCACTTCAATCTGCCGCGTCAAATTCCTCCATTCAAGGACCTCAACACGGCAAATCCTCAACACCCGCAAGGCGACTCAAACCCTCACGAGTCAAGAGTCAAGACCTGCCAACAACACTGCAAGCCCACGTACTCGACGCGCAGCACAAACCTTGGCTCTGCCGCTCTCCGGATATCTCATCGTACAACATCTCAGCGTAACTGCCACTGTCATGGACGACGTAGGCGACAAGGATGACCACGATGGCGATGTCTCCTGGTACGTCCAACTTCTCTGTCTTCCAGAACGATGTGCTCATTTGTCTGTCATAAGCGCTCGGGGAGCGCACCATCTGCTCACCAACGGTGTCGAGTGGAAAAATAGTTTTCCTGCGTAAAGCTCTGGGAGCGACTTTGTCCAAGAACAGCACGCAAAGTGCGGGGGTCTGATGGTATGGAAGTTTGTTCAAAAGATGAACAAGGATGGAAGGGTTTGGGGTTGGTGGAATATACATATTCCAATGAGAATCCTCACACGCACCAGGGTGGAGCAACTCTCAGTCGAAGGGTCGTAGCGGGCTCAAGTCTATCTTAGACTTGAGGGATCGTGGATGAGTCTATCGTAGACTCAGTACTCGTATTCGTGGGTTTGCCTACCAAAGGACTTTGCGTTTGTAGGTGCCTACCAAAGGACTTTGCGTTCGTGGGGGTTGCCTACCAAAGGACTTTGCGTGGTCGTAAACAAGTCTACGGAAGACTTGCAAGGGTTCCTGGTTACAGTGCACACTCAAGTCTATCTTAGACTAGAATGTATTGGATGCACACCAAGAATAAACAAATAAACGTAGGTGGGGGAGGATAAGTTCACCAAGATGAACTTAGTAGTTGGTAGATGGAAGGGGAAGATGCACAATAAATGTCTCAAACAATCTTCTGAAGGAAGATCTCGAAGAAGAACAATACATAATCACGAACAGCACAAGCAAGGTAGAGGTCCAGTAAAGGACAATAGTGTTGCAAGATACTGGGAACTCGGAAGATGTATTGGAAAACTCGGACCAAAATCAGAGAAGGTTCACAACAAAGTGAAGGTGTATTCAGGATAAGATACAAGAAGTATCAGACTGGAATACAAGGTAGAGGTAAAGTGCAAGTACAAGTGGGGGTACAAGATGTCTATTCTACTGCCAATTCCTTGGCCTTTATATACTGCTCTGGGTCCAATGATGTCATAGGTGACATCATCCTCAAAGCGATGTCATTGCCCCGCAATGAAGTCATAGATGACATCGCTGCTTCTTAGCTCTCCACAACGAGGTCATTATTGGTCCGGACACGTCTGGGTGGCTCTGGAAGGTGTCTGGACGGCTCCAGAAGGGTATGAAGTCATAGTCACATGTCCACTTGTCATTTTCAATGTGTCATGAGGCCTAGACTGCTCTAGATGAGCTAATGACCTTGTAGTCACCCATCCTGATGATATAGCGTCATCCTGATGACTTGACTGATGATTGATTTGTCATTATTGTCACCTGAGCATTGATTAGGTAATTCTAGAGCGCCGTCCTTGAGTGTTTCTGGGTTTGACAGGAAGTTGCTTTAGCACGAGTTTTCCCTCTTCTTGCTAAACAATTTCCATGCACGACAACGGACATGGACAAGCGAGGGATGAGACCGACGATGGAGACGAGCAAACAAATGAGTCGAGTCCTTTGGGCTCGCAAGACGGGTGCCTTTTTATTTTTATTTTTTTGGCACGCTGCAGATTATAGGTGTGTGGTCAATGCCTCGCCTCAACATGTCGCTCACTCCTGCTAGACTCAATGTGTCACCCTCTGCGCCGAAGGAATACGCGGACGTCGTTACAAACCCTCCGGTGTCACTCCTCAAACCTCTCCGCGTCACAACTCACCGGTACGTTGCGCTGTCCTTCTTCTCCTTCTGTGCTGACGCAAACACAGCACTTAGAGTCCCGGTGCCTTCTCTGTCGCTGTGGCACACTCTCAGGGCGAAGGTGCGTCGAAGTGACCTGCAAGCCACGTGGAACGTTAATGCTACACACAGGATCATTCTTCTCGCATCTCAATCTCACCGGTGTGTCTTCCCTCAGGTCTCGCACTGTTTGTCGACAATTTATCGATAGACTACCACCACTGTGTTTCATCCGACCCTCTCCGCTCCCCGATATTCTCCCCGTTCCAGCTCACATTTTTCAGACGCGACTCGACACACGCAAACGGCGACGTCCTTATTTTCTTGACGCTGCTTATCCCTTTCCATCCTTCCCCAGCTCGCTTCCCATCCATCCTTCCGTGCCCCTCTCCTGTTGGATATTGATAATCACACCACCAGGTCCACAACGACGCAATCGCGGCGCCAAACACCCTCCGACTCACCGACAAATGAAGGCCAGCGTGGTTAATTCGCCGATTTAACGGTATGTGCTGCATCGTTGCCTCAATAACCCTGCTCATGCGAAGAACCAGCAGGACATGCTTTGATGTGACTCCGGCAGTTGGGATGTGTTCCACCGAGACAATGGTCAGTGTTTTATCTTCCCACCGCACGACTTTTTACCTATGTATACCCACCAAATATTCCATAGTTTGCAAGCCTGCCAGTACAGTTCGCAATTTTGTACTGATACTTTTGTAATGTATTTACAACCCGGACAACATAACTCTGATGAAATACGACAAGGATGACTTAAGTCATACCCGGTGTAGACCGAACCAGGACTTGAGTCTGTGACTCAAGTCGTGTAGAACTTAAGTTCTGTTGTATAGTACGTAGATACCAATATTACGCCCCTTCAAACGCGCTGTCACTTAAGTCCTCGAATGAGACTCAAGTCACAATCCAGGACTTCAGTCCTGGCCCAAGACTCAAGTCCCACGCAGCCACGTTACCAGGACTCAAGTCGCAGCCGAAGACTTGAGTCACACAAGGACTGAAGTCCGCATAGAACTTAAGACTCCGCGATTCGAACGACAGCTTTGCAAAACTTACATGAACGGACTATTATTGATACAATTCTAGAATCTCTGTGAGCTCATTGGCTGACAAAAAAACAGTGAGACAATTACCTATTCTACTAGCGAGCAGCACGCCGACCGGGCTTTAGCTTCTGCGGGCTCGTCACCGGGACATATTCATAACTGAATTTTCATCAGCAAGAACCGCAGTGAATCCGATGCACCAACTTACCCAGGTTTGGCTTTCTTGCCGACAGTTGCTGCCGCCTTCAGCTGGCGCTCTTCTTCAGCTTGCTGCGCATTTGTTAACCAAAGAAATGTGATGAATGAGCAAAACACATACCGCAGGTGTCTTCCGAGCTCTTGAGGTGCGCCGAGGGTTAGTGTCGTCTTGCTCAAGTTCAGCCTCTGCAGCCTTGCGCTTGCCACCCTTGTCCGCCTTCTTTGCTTCCTTCTCCAGCCGTGCCTTCTCCTCATTCTCCAGACGCTCTTTCTCCAGACGAACCTTCTCCTCATTCTCGAGACGCTCTTTCTCCTGCCGCTCCTTCTCCTCCTTCTCGAGCCGCTCTTTGTCCTTCTGCTCCTCGCGACGCAGCTTCTCGACACGCTCCTTCTCCAGACAATCCTTCTCCAGCTGCTCGAGACGCGTCTTCTCGACGCGCTCCTCCTCCAGACGCTCCCGCTCGAGCTGCTCGAGACGAGTCTTCTCGACGCGCTCCTTCTCGATGTGCTCTTCCTTGAGACGCGCATTCTCTGCCGCCTTCTCCTCGTTCTCTAGACGCTCCTTCTCCAGCTGCTCGAGATGCGTCTTCTCGGCACGCTCGTTCTCGAGACGCAACTCTTCTTGGGCCCGCTCGTCTTCGTCCTCATCCCCCACCAGAGACTTCTTCCGGAAGAAGCCCGAACTTCCGTTACCCGCGCCCGAAGCCAATGCGGCAGCGAGGTCATGCCACTTGCCCTTGAAGGCATCCAGCCCGTTCGCGTTGAAGACCACCTTGACCTTGGCCGTATCGTAATATACGTCAGGATCGTTGGCTATATCTGCCCACGGAATATCCCCTGCGCCAAAGGCAGCTTCTATCAGCGCGTGTTAGTAAACAGCAGTCGTATTTGTAAATGCCGACGAACCGTAGGATTCAACGATGAATGCCGAAATGATCTGTGCCAGCACTTTGGGAGTGGTCTCGTCGAGCAAGTCCGCAGCGATGGGGAAGATAGGAACGGAAGCAGCGTCGCGGGCAGCGGCGTAGTCTTGGGAAATCATAAGTACGAAGAATAGTATAGGGAGGTCGGTGTTTACCTAGAAGGGGCTTTTTAGCCCATGAATGCAGGGCATTTATCGCGTTGCCGGTGAGGTCAGGGTACAGCGCATCAAAACGTTGGCGCATATGAACGCCTTCTGGCACAGCCTCGACCCTGTTTTTGCGTGAGTTTGAGAAATGCTGGACTGGGGGTAAACGACCTACCACTCTTGGCGGATTTGGTTGTTTTCGTCGAGCCAGGCCAGCAGCATGATTGCTACATGGGGGCGGAACTTCCCACTGCTGTTGAGGGTTTCGACCATATGCTGAATGCCTCCCGGAATGAGCTTTTGACGCCTGGACACGACAGAAGTTAGTGGAGATAATTTACAGGCCAGCCACGACGTACTCCTCCCAGTCGACATCTTCCTCCGTCGCGGCTGCGCTCTCCCATTTGGCAGGATCTTCTTCAGCCCATAGTTCTGCCTCAGCTTTGCGGAATTTCCCGCCAGCGTTGGTCGAGCCCGGCAGCAACTTTGAACGAGCACTGATTTCCTCGTGGCGCTCTTGACGGAAGAGATCGCGACCTGTGTACGCGGCGAGGCCAAAGATCTTGGATAGCGCGGAGGCAGAGGCAGGGGCAACGGCATCGGAGTCTGCGGCGCCGGTCTTCTTGCGCTTTGTGAGATCTGCCCCCCGCTTGTTCGAAAGGGACTTCTGAATGGACTTTGGGGTTGCGTTGAGTCAGAAGCTGGGACTGCGGATAAGATGCCAACGACTAACCATGCACCATCCGGCTTTGGGGAATCCCCGGAGGATACTGGCACGACCACCCGCATCCTCGTCGTCCTCGTCGTCATCTGGATTACTGGCGGGTCCACCCTCGTCGTCGTCGTCATCATCTTCCCCAGTCGCAGCGCCATTTTTCGACTTCTTGGTTATCTGCTTCGCGAGGCTAGCTTCCTCCGCCACTTCCTTCTTTATATCATTCGGCTTGTGCTTGAACGGCTTGGCGTCAAACGCGTCGGTCTTGACCTTCGCGTAGAACTTTTTGGCCTCCGTGCCATCCATAGCTGCGAGGTTGACATTACGAAGCGCAACGTCGAAGATCCAGCTCTGCTGGTGGCGATTGAGCTTCGGCACCGGCGTTTCTGCAGCCCCGGTCTTGTGAACGCGCAGGAGTGTGGGGAGTGGCATGCAGTCAGGAACCGTAGCCTCGTCGTATGGCTTGAACATGGTCTTTGGTTTGACTGGGCCTTTGGATTTCTTTTCGCGTGCCATGGTGGTGAATTGGGTTGGACGCTAATTTGAACGCGCGTGAGTTGTGAGCAAAATCAAGATGGAATGCCACCCACGTTGTCGAGAGGGGACAAACAAAGACGGGGGCTGATGTTGGTGTTTGGTGAGACACAAAGGCAGACGTGCGAGGTCACGCGACTTGGGACTTGTGAAAATTTGCTGGTGTTCTCGTTTGGTGAAACGCGAGCAAGGTCACGCGACTTCGGACTTGTGAAAATTTGCTGAAGTCGAAAACAATGGCCCCCATCCAAGCGCAGGTCCGGCGGTGCTATATAAGCGCTGGACCGTGGATGATTTCCATTAACGCCCCTCCTCCCCTTCTCCAGTATGACCACTCACAACTCCCGCCGACTCTGTGGTCCGTTTCACCCACACCGCAGGGCCAACGCCCGCCATTGCATCGCTTTACGCAAGGCTGTCGAGCTCCACCACAAGGCCCACTTGGTCGAGCGGTTCAACGATAACCTTGTAAATCTGCGCGTCGTCATGTTATCCTCAGGTTTCAAAAAATTCGGCACAATCAGACAGACCTTTGTGTGTCGAAGTCCTCCTTGCCACTTGTCTTGCAAAAGCCTAACCGACCTTCCAGCTGACTGCAAAATTCGGGGCCATATAAAAATTTCTCACAAGTCGGCACCAGCCCGGCATATCACATAGCTGCTCTAATTTTGTCTTCATTCCACACCATCGAGCATGTGCTCAGTTATTCTCTGTTTACTTCCACCATGGACCCATACAACGCTCGCCCGTGGGGAGAGTGGCCACAATACCAACAAGGCCAACAACACCGCCAACAACTCCTTATCATACCGCTCAGTACCTCCTTGGTATGACGAACGAGATGCCGCCGCCGACGCCCCAGGACCTTGCGATGGCGCAACACCGACGCTTGTTTGATAGCGGAATCTTCGACGGGTCGCAATCGCAGGGCAGCCATGATGGATCTGCTGCTTCTGCCAGTGGTACGCGTTCAATATGGCTCATTGTCGCTCGCTCACTCTACACAGCGTCGCGTGCCATACCTCGCCAGCGGGAGACCACCTTCGATGTTATTGTGCCCACTGCTGGAGCCAACGGCGCCGCCCCAGTCAACATCACCCTCACTCTCAATCGCGCCATCGAGGCCGACGACTTTCTCTCCCGCATCCGCGCGAATATGCTCGCCCATCAAGACATTCCGCTCGCATGGAAGACGACCCGGGACACCAAGCGCGATACAGGGTGTCGTCTCCTGACCATTGACGACGCCAAGCAGGCCATCAAGTCGATCCTTGAGATGGTCGACTCGACGCGCCGAACCAACCCGGTCTCACTGGTCATTATGGACACCCGTGTTCCCACAGACAAGGTGTGTGTATCGCTCCCTGTAATTCTGATCTTGATTTCTCAGGCACCAAAGCCGGCGAAGGAGCCCAAAGAGACGGAACTCGCGTACCGAGAAGAGATGGCGGTCGTCAAGGAGTGTCTGGCTTGCGACGAATGCTCCACCGGGTTCTGCTTCCGACGCAAAGGACCGAGCGGAGAGAAGATTGGCCCTCACCAGACTCTGGATTGGAGCGGGCTGACACTCTGGGCGCGTCTCATGGTCCGTGTATATATTGATTCACCATAGTGTATTCCGCTCACGCTATTATCAGAAAAACAAACCCGAGGACGTTCCCAGGGACTGCAGCATTCCACCCAACTGCATCAAGTTCAACGAAATTGCCAACCCCAAGGAGTGCCGACAGCAGCACAGCTCCCGCCCGGGATCGACCACCAACGTCGAAGTCAAGCCTGACATCCACATTCATCTCGCAGATGGACCTCTTGGCCCCGCATACACGAACCACGGGCAAGCCAAGCCACGATCCAAACTCGGCAAACGTACACGCGCCGACAGCTCGGATGACGAGGACGACTACGCGATTGTTCCCATCACCGAGCTGCTTGCCAATCTCGACAAAAAGATGCCGACAACCAATTTTTTGCAATACAAAGACATGCTCCATGCAGAACAGATCGACTATTGCCACCAGCTGGTCCAGATCTCCAAGGACGAGTTGCGCACATTGGGTGTGGGACGTGGCGCGGTGAAGGATCTGCGGTCTGGGGCGAAGAAGGCGTTGCACAAGGCCAAGAAGCAGCGAGTCGAGGAGGAGAAGGAGAATGATCCCGAGCACAACTGAGTGGTGAGCGCTGTCATATTCCAGAACACATGCAAAAAAAAAAAAAACCTATCGTGCATATTGTATAACTATCGTACATATCGTATACTCCTAGTGCTACTGTACGTTCTCGTTTACATACCTCCAGCTTTCTATTGTACATAATTCAAATAGTACTTCATTGTGAGCTCAAGCAATGTAACCACAATCTGCAAACCATCCAGCAATATTCTGCAGTGTCATGGCCTCGTATACCGCTTCCCAGAGTACGGCAAATGCATCCCCGTCACCTGTCAGCTCGAGCAGCGCGTAGTCGCGATTACAACGTAACCATGCCTTCATCGAGGAGAATCCTTCCTCTATGGGATTGAGGTCCGGAGAATAAGGAGGGAGCTAGACGAGTCTCATGCCGCTAACAAGATTTGAGTATACAATCAAAGAAGGTGCAACAGGACGTACCGAGCCTCTACAATGTCACGTAAACCGTCGAAGTGATGCGTACTTGCATTGTCCATAACGAGCACGGAGTTGGGCTGAGGGTAGGGGTTCATGTTGTCGAGCAGCGCGCATATGTACTGCTCAAATTCGATCGCGGTCCAAGAACGCGTGATGATGTCGAGGTGGAGTATGCCGTCGAGGGAGATTGCGGGAAGAACAGAGTATCTGCAGAGTAGAACTTGAATGAGACTGTATCAAGCAGTAAGAGAGGACACACACTTGGTACCCTGGATGAAGTAGTCGCTCCGGCCCGCGCGATCCCCCGTCGGAGCCCACCCATACTTCCGCTGGACTGTGCGCCGGTCGCAATGAGACTCGTCGAGAAAGACAAGCGTTTCCGCAGGATAGAGGTCCCCAATTGTGGCTTGGTATTCGATACGCTTGCCCTCGTCGCGTTCACGGGCTCGTCGAGACACCTATCAACGGTGAGGCAGCGTTTTGAGCTAAAAGACAGGCATACCTGCTTGCGAGTGAACCCGCGGCGACACAGCGTTCGCGCGATGGTGCTTTCGTCCAAGTCGATGCCCATGCCTGTGTGGAGGTCATCGCGAAGCTCGGACAGCATCGCATCGGGTCTTTCGTGCACAAGGCACTCCAAATACTAAGGATATCAGCATGAGCGAGGGAAAGAGAGTCAGGCGACGTACAAATTCGTCCAGCCCTGTTGCTGCTCGGGGTCTTCCGACCTGCCCCTTCGGCGGAGCGACAACGTCGCCGTACAGTCCGTGGTTGTGTAAAGCCCGCCGAATCGTGCGGGTGCCCATCCCCGTCATTTCCGCGATCTCGGCGTTGCTAGCGACCTTCTGCTTGATTATCGGGATGAGCCTCTTGCGCTCAGGGTGTATGTAGTTGGAAGGCATGGACAGAAGAGGCACGAGAGTGTGATTATATGACGTTGGTTGGAGTAGATACGTGATATGCCGGACGTGCCGACTTGTGAGAATTTTTTGGGATGGCCCCGAATTTTGCAGTCAGCTGTCAGATCGTCAACGATCGTCCTGTCACCATCAAATCGGATCCGCTGCCGCTTAACGCACGAGAAGAGCTCCGCGACTATATGTTGGCGTACAATGCATTGTTCATGTCGCAAGGCAACGAGTTCCGCGTTCGCAAGCCTCGTACCCGGGACGCCATGCTGGCCCAGAACGTCATGCAGGCTGCCCAGGACGCCATGCAGGCCGCCGAACAGAGCTTCCACGACTTCATTGTTCGCTATCGCGAGCTTGAGGGTATGCCGCATCGTGAGCTCTGGTCTTTGGAGGTCATTCCCGCCACTGGCCTTCAACGGGTCAACACCGCGAACGACGATCGACTTCGTTTCGAGGCGCATTTTAACCCCACGAACGATCCCCAACTTCACTATGATGTGCTTTTCCCCCCTCCCGCTCCTGCACCTGCACCTGCACCTGCTCCCGCTCCCGCACCTGCACCTGCTCCCGCACCTCCTGTAGCCCAGCGTGTTCCGGCGCCATTCCCATCTCTTCCTTCCCCTCCACGCAACGCTCGTCCGTCCCGAATTGATCTCACGCGCGATGATGAAGACGAGCCTGTGGTTCCTGCTCGGAAGAGCAAATCGCTGAAGCGCAAGGCGGCAGAGGTCATCGATCTCTCCGATAATGAAGATGAAGCTGCAGCGCGCCCTCGCAAGAAGAAACGCTCCCTAGCGAAGAGGAGCTCCCAGCAGGTCATCGAGATATCTAGCGACGATGAAGGCGACGATGTCTAGAATAATGGCCATTAGCCCGCTGTTTAACAATGTATACTCTGTAAATCTCACCGTATGAAACACGACTTGTACTCTTTTGGAAATGTATCTCGAGACCAGCCAGTGCGAGTCGCGTGCGGCGTGGGAGTGCGAGAACTTGAAAAACCATTGTCGATACCACACGACACGGGTGAAAATCTCCACCCAGTCAAAGCGTGGTCTACTCCTCCACTACGACCAGGGCGAATTGCGTGACCAGTGTCCGCGCCGGTCAGCCGTGGAGGCGATGGATGAGGTGCATTGTCCAGCTGTGATGTGGCAGCTCGTTTGCGAGAACGGCTGGACAGAATAAGATGCGCTCTGCGGCGGACGGCAGGGGAGATTCGACACAGGATGCACGAAAAGAGATCTAAGTGTTTGCTCAAAAACCGAGGGCAGAGGATGAGAAATACAAGGACGTACCTGAGATTGTTGTCCCAGAGGAAGGCCTGACTCCCTCCAACCATCCTATCCAGCTGAGAGCAGAGCACCGGCTAACCTCACCCTACTTCCATCTCTTTCCAAGCTCTTCGGGTCGGCAACTGGGTACCGGGACAACGCTCGTGAATTGGACGCCTCGGGCGCTACCAACTATCACCAACGCCTCTGGCGCGCCAAACGAAGTTGGATATGTCGTGTCCGTGTCCAGGCCTAGGGTCCAGCAGAAAGAATAGATACAGTAGATGGACTAGGAGAAAAAATACGTAGATATCCATACAGCGCCTACATACAGTGCCCATTTCAACTACAAAGGCCGTAGATGCGGAGATATGACCATCGAGAGCCCCCCTCTGAACGTGTTTCCGACCCGCCAGCGCAAATGCAGAGCAAATGCAGAGTGTGTGGCCGACGGAGAGTCAAGCCGAGGCTGACACGAAGTCAAGCCTCAAGTAGCCGGCTGACACGAAGTCAAGCGGGAGTTCTGGGTCCCTCGAGCCTGCGTGTAGTGTTTGCGTGCGAGCTGGTAGTTGAGCTCGGCTTGGTCGTCGTTGTTTTGTCGTGGTAGGAGGCAAGCTTGTCACGCTCATGTCAGCAACCCGATTCGGTCAAAATCAAAGATCAAGAGATAAAAGATAGTGCAAATCGCGTCCCAAGTAGAGATGTAAGTAAATATCTGAAGAGGCAGAAGTCTTAAGACTATGAGTCGCTTCCCTTCCACAAAATATGAGAGCTTAGGGTCAAAGCCCCCCTGAGATATGATTTATTTGCTGTGCTTTCGCTTTCTCGGCTGATCTCAGGAAGCTTGCGTTTCATATAAAGCTAATGCACATTTCTAACCAACTAATTCGAAAGTTGGGAATACGTATCAGACTTGCAGCATTTGAATCCCTATATCTCTCCAACCTCCTTCTCCACGTCGTGCTCAACACGCATCGGGACGATGGCAGCCCTGCCGAAATACTCCCAGAAAGTCTGCGTATAGTACTCGCAGACAATCTTCTCGAGTGTTTCCTTATTCGCCAGGGTCCAGCCATATTGGTCGCACCATGCCAGATGATTGGCACAGAGAAGTTGTGAGGGAGGTGTCTTCGAGGTCCAATCCAGCATGAGATCAGCCGCCCGGCGAAAGTAAAGATGGCGCTGGTCTATCGTCGCTGCTGCAAAGCCTCGCTTGCTTTTCTCTATCGGTGCCCCAATTAACATCCCTCCAGCGAAGCATCGTTTGACGACTTCCTCCCGATCCTTCTTCGACGCACGACGATCCAAGGCACAGAATTCATAGCGGAACCCAGTCTCTGCTACCTCCCAAATAGTTTCGCGGGCCCATTCCAGATTGAAATCAGGTAGGGACTCGGAGGGGACGGGAAAACCTTCGACGCTCGACAAACCACACGCTTCTAGCGCCGAGCGTATGAGTACATGGAGCTGCTCGGTCCGCCGGTAGCGTTTCCGATTGTGCGATGTTCCCTCCGCATCGCCGCGTTTTTCAACCTGACCATCCAATATATCTCTCCACTGTTGTGCGGAGTATGTCGGCGACTTGTCGTTCTCCGGCTCAGTCAATGCAAATACCAGGCCATCGCGGAGGAGGTTCCAATGGTGGAGGCGTCGACACTGCCTTCCGATGTCGTACTGGCGAATAGCGCAGGCTCAGGGAAGACGTATCGTTTGTCGTCCAAATCATCAGAATACGGCTTCACAGACCGCTTCACGCCAGCCAGTGCCTGGGCCCAGGAAGATATTGCTGCCGGCATCAGCGGGTGGTCGAATACTTGAAACTTGTCCCGGTCGGTTTTGGCAGGACCTTTCGGCTTGGTGGGAGGTCGTAGCATCGAATTATCTGTGAAACGAAAATGAGAATGATTTCAAAGATACGTGTCAAATGTACGCGTACATGGTTTGTTCGGACCACGTTTCATAGGAGACCTAGTTGGAGCGGAAGCGGCTGAAGATGTGTTGGATGATGCCGCCGCAGGCAACGAGTGGGCAGCAGGGCGGCTCCCAAGTGTGTTGAAAGGATCGCGATACCACCTTGTCTGCAAGGCGGCGGCGTTGATAGCTTCGACTTTGGCCTTGGTGGTATTTGCATACAGGGAGGTGATTGTATTGGCCATGAGAACACGGCCATCGGGCCCAACGGGATCCAAGACCACGAATGAGGGCTCTATTGGAGCGACAACCTTGAGGATAATTTCCTCCGCAAAGACTGAGGTCGGTCGAAGGAACCAGAAGGGAATGCGTGCAGCGTAGAACCGTTGCACGATCGTGGGGTCCGTGGTGAAGGCGCCAATGCATGGGGCCAGTGAAGAGCCCAATCCACGAGTAGACGTTCCCAACCCGAGAGAAGTGGGGTTCAGGGCCTCTGAAATACGAGGGGGGGCTAGGTAGGTGTCCATCTTTGATTTATAAAGCGACAAGTACTCGCAAGCGGCATCCAATTCGAGGCATGCTCGCTGCAGGGACGTTACAGTCACAACGGTCTTCAGGTATATCCCGGGAAGGGTTTGAAGGCGTTCAACGAGTTGGATGATGTGTTGGGAGAGGCGGCCAAATATCGGCGGAAGTGGCTTCTGGAGTTCTGCCAGACGACGGACGCGATCCATGATGTTGTTGACAAAAACGAGGAATCTGTTCTGTGTTAAAACGGCAATTCAGCCGAAGGGAGTATACCAACCTTGCGATGCATCTGGGGTGCAATCTACCCAGCCCCGGGGTGACAGCACTAACGACGACAAAGTCGGCCGGTGCGGGGTCCCACCACAGCACGTCGAGCTCGGTACGAGCACCCATCTTCGCGATAAATGGGAGATGAGGGTGCTCCTGGCAGTACTGCTGGGGCCAGAGCATTGGGTCGTCCTTGCCGTAGCGACAGTCCGATTGGAGAATGAGTGCATGGCGGAACTCGATGGACGGAAGGGCCGGGATATAGTCGGCGTTGGTGGTGATGAAGAAATTGTCCTGCCCGACGGTGACCAGCGCACCAACCTTCCCGTCGAATGAACCCAGAGGGAATGTAGAGTCACGGTTTTTGAGTAGGTTTATCACCATTGGAGACAACGCAACGCGAGTTGAGACCGAAATTGAGACAGAAACCCGACAGGAAGTCAAGGTAATAATCCGACACGAAGTCAAGATCGGGATAGACGAATCAACACGGAGTCAAAATCGTGTTGGTGATTGTGTTGGGTTGTCGCAGAGTTGTCGCAGGTCGTAATAACAGTGGGTGGTGGTGGTGGACTTGGTGAGAAAATCGGAAATGGTCACCCGGGCCGAGGCCTGTGACTGATGCCCGGAAGCAATTGACTCTCTCTGCCTACCTTCGCCACAACCTGACCTTGCGACGCCCACCAACCAATGCGGACCCCATTCGGGCTTGACTTCACGTCAGCCCGCCATTGAGGCTTGACTTCTGTCAGCTTCGGCCTGACTTCATGTCGGCCGCCTTCGTCGGACTGAGCTGGAGCCGCACTGGACGCGGAGTTGCTGGAGCTGCTGGAGCTGCGTACCTGTGGAGTTTTTTTCGATGCCTGGGCGGTACACTAGCTATTCACGGTCTTTGTAGTCGGAATGGTCACTGTATGTACCACCTGTACGCACATTTACCTATTTTCTACTATTCAATATTTGTATGCTCACAAGCTGTTTACCACGACGAAGAAGACGCGAATCTGCGAGTCGGCGGCGCCCTCACCTTACCTATTCTCGCGCCCTCGCCGCGCTCGTCGTTGCCATGTCGAACGACATCAGCGTCTGACTTTTGGCGACAATTCCCCCCGAAACACCGAATACCCTGTCGAGACAAGTCTGGCGCGCGCGACTCGACGCTGGGGGGGCCTCACAAACAGCCCTCAGAGTCGTCCCGACGCATCAACACCGACTCCTTGCCAAAATATGGTGAGTTAAGCGATAACAGTCTATTCGTCGGGCTGAAGTGTACATATAGCTCTACAAAGTCAAGTCAATCATCCCAAGTGACTTGTTTTTCTTCTGGCGCGACGGCTGGATCTCCCCGTCAGACTCGTCCCGAGCTTTTCGCTTGAGCCGACGCGCATCATCATCGTCCGACTCGTCGATGACCTTGAAAGGATCATACCGAGAGCCAGGTCCTTTGAAGACGTATGGGAGGACGCGATCGAGCCACCCAACCGCAGCCCATGCCCATTTTGGACGCCGCCGCCCGCGAGCATGCAAATACGGCACCATAAAGTCGCTCCAGTCTTGCTCCCCCTTCTGGGCGTCCAGACGAGCGTTGCGGTCATCAGGGTCGCGGACAATGTGCTTGTTGCCCCGCTTCTTGTAGAAGCCGTCTCGCGTACCGAGCCAGAGCTTCAGTTGCTCCTTGACGTCGGCGTCGAGGGGTTTGGTCTTGCGAATGACCAAGGCGCCGTTCACCATCTGTAATGGGTGAGTTGGTCACTGCATCTACTCGTGAGTCGCACCAAGCATACCTTGCCAGAGCTGATTATCCCCAAGTTCGAAGGGCCTATGGCGACTCGAAGGTTCTTGCGGTGAGGTCCAAAAACTGCATTAAGCACCTCCTCGGGATGTAGCTCGAGGACCTTGCGGAGGATATCTTGCTGGCGGGTGCTAGAGTTATCCGCTGGTTCATTGTCTGGACCAAAAGTGCGGTCGAGCTGGTAGGGGCAGGGCAGCATGGCGGGCGAAAGTAAGTTGTCGGACTTGCGAATATCAGGTGGCCTATTTATTGTTCTCAGTTTTGCCACTCAGACACGATTGACTGCCGCCTAAGCAAAAGGGACCTGGAAGGGACTTTGCATTTCCAGCGCGTTCTTTCGTCGCGCTTTGATCATCTTCAATCCCCCCATCCACTGGCCACGAAATCCCTCCATCTACCGCAATGAAGGCAGTCGGCCGGAAGAAAAAAGGTCCTCATCTCGCAAGACACATCGCGCGTTGCCACCAACGTTCCCAGCGTCAAAGTGACGTTCCACTCAGGTACAGTTTGCGTACCAGCCATTCTTTCCCTCGTGGCTAACGTTGAATAGCGTCGACATCCAGAACTGAGCAACGATACATTGGCCACGTGGTAATTCCGCCGCCTGCGATAGCCGACGGACCGCGCGAGGAGACAGACGAGCCAACGCTACCTTTCATGGATGCGACTAATACGACTGACTCGACTCCTGGCGCAGTCCCTGCGTATGAAACAACACCTGCGTGCGATGAAACAGGGAAGGAGAAGGCTGCAGAAACACAACAGGTGGGTTCGGTGGCAGAGTGCCTTCATTCGGAACTCATGCTTTCATTAGACGGTTGCTCACATGAACGATCTCAAGACTCACGAGGGTGCTTTCTTACGCATGCTCCTCGGGCTCCATCACCACCCTCAACTCCTCACACCATGCTCCTGCCCTGACGTCGACGGCGTATCCAAGCGGCGAAAAGTTGCATGCTCCGACTGCCTCCAACCCGAACTCCTCTGCCGCCAATGCTGGCTGGACAAACACCGGACGACGCCTTCGCACTGGGCCTTGGTCTGGAATACAAAGCAGCACTTCTTCGAGAAGACCGACTTCAGTCGAGTGATGAAAAACGGCGCGATTCGCCTGGGTCACTACGGTGAAGGCTGCCCAAATAGCGACCGCGCGCGGCGCTTCTTCACGTTGGTAGACCAGAATGGGATCCATGCCACTGCAATCGAGTTCTGCGGCTGCAAGAATACGCTCACTTTCAGTGCAGAACCGCACGCACAGCCGCACTTCGAGCAACTTTTGCAAGCGCGGATATTTCCCGGGAGCGTGAAGGATCCCAAAACTGGCTATACGCTGGGCTTGCTCGACTTTCACCGGCAGGAACGCAACCAAGGCAAAGGTTCCGCCTACAACTTCGCGCTCGTCTTGAAGCGCATGGCCGATCCATTCTTTGCAGGAGAAGTACCCGTGAGTCGACTCCTGCCGTCTCTTGTATATAGCTAACAACTCGCAGGACATTTACAAGAACTTTCTGGCGATTTCGAGGTTTTACGAACACCTACAGATTACCATGGAAGCGGGGGCAGCCCATGGCCTCGGCATCGCCATTCCTGGTGAACTCGGTCTTCCGTACCCAAATCGACCGACGGAATTCCTTGGTGTTATCTGCGCCGCATGTCCAGAGCCGGGGGTTAATATGCCTTTGGTCGTGAACGTTCCCAAGTATCTTCGGTGAGTTTCCCATCGTTGTCCTTTGCGCAATTGACCGACTCAATCATTCTAGACACACAATCTCTAAACATTTAACCCTCGACGGCAACTTCAAAGCAAATTTGTTCTACAAACGCGACAACGGCAGCGACGTCGCCCTGACGGACGGTCGCATGTACTTTCCAAAACAAGAGGAGTACGACATCATCTCCAAGCGGTACATCGTCGCGGCGGAAGATACGGTACGTCTCTTTGGGAACCAGACCCATTGATACTGACGGCCCTGCAGGAAGTCCCTTGCAAGAGCCACATTAGCTCGATCCGCCACCAGGGCCAGCCGAAATACGGGAACACCGCAATTAGCGGTGTCGTTGCATGCGCCTGCGACCATGCTGTCTTGGGATCTCTCATCGACATGCCGAAAGGCGAAGCGTACGTTTCCCTGCTCGCAGCCGTTGCATTACGACTGACTTTGATTAACAGCTTTGGCCACGGGACGTACGCCCAGCGGGAACTACTGCGCCATACCAATACGCCGCCCCTTCCACCCGAGTCTCAAACACCTCATGCCCAGAGCTACGACGGTTATTGCAGCTATGTGGTCAAACAACTGAAGAGGGCGATCGTGATGTTTCCAGATGAAACATGGCTCCACGATCTGCTGAGAACGGTGGAAGGCCCAGATCCCGCAGACCATATTAACGGTCACGGGCATGCCTGCAAGACCATTTGGCAGGCGGTCTACTTTGCCTGTCGCGCGCACTTCCACGGGGAGACTGCTGAGATGATATGGGCGTTCCTTAATCCTCTTTGGGCCCTCGACTCGACAAATGACAGCCGGTTCACGGCACGATGTCATTAACTTTTGTAATGCATTCGTGGAACGTCTCAAAGTATCTCCGCCAGGGTGAGTTTTCTGTTGCTGCTTGAGTTGGAACGACACTAACGCGTGTGTTTATAATTAGCACATCTAGTTGCCGCTGAGAGGCTTGACGCGCTTCGGTTGTTCGAGCTACACATGGCTGTGCTGGAGGATCTCAGTCGCCAGCATCCGGACGACGTCGGTGCCTGGTCGCGGATGTCGCGACTCACTACAAAGGGAGGCGACGGAAAGTTTTCGTAGTGTTTACCAACACGACTCATCGAACAGTGCGTGTCGATTTGAATTGTATCCATCCCGCGCAACTAACTGGAAACAGTGTTTAACGATCGAGAGTACTCTCGCATCCATGATCGCCGCTGAAGCAAGAGAGATTAAAACCCGACGGCGAGCGCGAAGTCACAACTTCGCTAGCACAATGGCTTCACGATGGGATGGCTATCGAAGCGACAACAGTAAGTGTTGCCCCTTGACTGCTGTCCGCTTTCTGATCGTCTGCGATGTAGGGCTCTGACGATCGCGCTTCTGAAAAACCATCGGGATCACCCGGCTTCAAGAGACCTGGGACAGCTTATCGAAGCTGCGCGACAGTCTGAACCTCGCACTGGAGCCATTCAGGGATCGCCAGCGGGAGCTCTTCCCGCATCTTACTCTCAGTGCCATGGACGTTGACGAACCGGAAGTAACGGCTATCCAATTGCCGTCGTACAGGATGAAGCACGGTTGGGCGCCCTAACGCTGACGAGGAAGAAGTCCGGCAGGCCGAAATACAGCTGCGGCGGACCGAGGCCGAGGCTGGCATCTTTGCCGTTCGAGAGGCGTCTTTGGCGCTGTCTGCCGTCAAGAAGGCAAGGGAGCAAGACTATCGGGGCAGGGTGGGGATAACCCGCTCGCAGCGGAATCTTCAAAAGGCGGAGATGCTCAAGATGCTGGAAATCGACAGGTTCAACAACTCCCGCGTTTCCTCCTGGTCAATCTGGGCTACATGGGAAAGGACGATACAGAGCCATTTCGGCACTGACGCTGCGGGACACGCGGAGGAAAAGAAACGCACCTGCACCGGTGCCACAGGGGACTCGAGAGTATTTGATGGCACTGCATGGTATTTGCAGAGCGGAACAAACGATTTCGCGTCTCGGCAGTTTCCCTCTACAACTATTGCCAGAGGCTGATACTGACAGCGAACAGCCGCAGTTGTTGGCGGGGACGCTGACGCTGAAACGCTCTAGTACGTCCCACTCACACTATGTTCGGTTATTGTTTCTAACGGTGATCGAACCCAGGTTTTAAGCACGGTCAGCGAAGTCCTAAACGCCTGAAGGACATCGTCCCGGATGATGTGCAGTTAGAGTCGTCGGAGAGTGAGGCGGATGGTGTGGCGATGTCACCGACGAAGAAGGGGCAGACGAAGAAGGCGAAGACGAAGAAGGGGAATAAGCCGGACGGCTGGATTTGGTTCGAAGACCTAGTGCGGAGGCAGCCTCTGAGCAAAGAGAAACAGATGGCTTACAAGAAAGAAAGTAAGTGGCAATCCGCGTCGTCTGTTTAATTCCGATAAACTGAGCGATTCAAGGTGAACGAGTACAATTCTTTCGCGCTGAAGCAGAGATGTATCGTCGGCTGGAGCAATACGAACGAAACCACGCCGAGCTACGGCGCGTAATAGAGAGGTACAGCCGCGAGAGCCAGGTGTGGACGGGCTTTGCAGAGCGCGAACAGACAGTCAATGGACGGAACGGTGTGGCGGCGTATGCACGCATGCAAGCTGCGATGCACCAACGGCTTCAGCACAACGTGCAGGTGATATTCGAGGACCCTGCCTCGGGAGCGCATCACGATTGGGTGTCGGCGACGAGCTTCGAGGAGATGGTGGTAAAGATGGATGGATGGCGGTGACGTGGTGTTTCCAGTGGATGGATGATATGGTGTGAGTGCGGACAGCCTAATTTGCAACCGTTTTTTAATCATGGATTAGGGAATACATAGGGCGTACAAGGATTTCTGATTGAATTGGTTGAATGTCAAGTTTGCGTGGAACTTCAGTTCTCAGCGGGAACCTTAAGTCTTTTGCAGCTTGAGTTCTGGGCGGGGACGTGAGTCCTGCAATCGCGACTTTGAGTGTTGGGCCAGGACTGAAGGCCTGGACAACGACTTGAGTCCCATTCGAGGACTTGAGTAAACGGGTGCGTTGAAGGGGTTTGTGTAATATGGCCGTCTACGTACTATACTAGTTGGAACTTAAGTTTCCTACACTCCTTAAGTCCTGCACTCAAGTCCTACTTCAGTCCAGACCACTACGACTTGAGTTGGTCTAATAAATTAGGTTTGAACTCTGAGCATGTCTGATTTGGATTCGGGACCCTAGGGCGGAGCGGAGCGCAGCCCCTGCCTTGTGCACAGTTAAGAGGCTTCCAGTTCTGCTTAGGACCCTAAGGCTGTCTTCACCTATATCTTGTGGCATCTCATATAACCTTTGCTAAAACTAGTAGATGTCCAAATACACTTCCTAGACCCTAGGGGCCATGTATCCTGCGACTCTATGCTTTACTTTGCAGATTCGGCAAAAGCACAATTGGGTGGGTTGGAGCCAATATTAAATCTCTATCTGGTCAATCATGTCGTTCATACCTCCTTCCGGATGCGCGCGAGGACCGTCTTCAATGATCCCGGCTTCTTTGGGTCCCCCAGATCGTGCTTGGCGTGGTCAAGGTCCACGACTATTGCGGTGGGTCGCGTCGGGACAGGAATATACGGCGGAACCTCAAACAGGTACTCCACCGCCTCCACCGGATCCCTGTGGCTAGTCGGCTTGAAGTGCGTGTCGCGGATGAACGACTTGATCTTCGGATCACCCCAGTACCCGATGCACGCCAGTCATGGTGCCGATTAAACGACTCGGGTGAGCGATGGTCAGCTGGAGCGCGAGGACCTGAATAAATTGGTGAGAGCGACGTCAAGAATTGAACCATGATTGATATGTACTCACCAGATCTGTTCTCGGCGAATGAGAACGTGCTGTGGTCGGAAGCCGGCATTTCAAAGTCCGAAGATGGCATCGACGGCGGGGAGGATGGCACGAACGATGACTCTGAGAATAAAAAAAATTGAGTAACGCGAAAATGCCGAAGAATAAACGAGCGTACCGGGCTCGAAAGCGAAACGTGAGTCTGGGGGAAGGGATCCGCCACGATGGCTAACGTCATCGACGTCGATCTCAGATTCCACGGTAACGCAAGCTCGGGGACGAGAAGCTGCAGCCGGTTGAGGTTGGTGTGGAGGCTGAACTTGAGTGGACGCGGAGCTCTTCGGAAGTGGAGGGAGATCTGGGGACGTTGAGAAATCAAAAGCAGATTGGATGTTAACGTTACGCACCATCGTCCGAGTCCGATGATTCAAGTTCCAAGACCTC